>JAILYF010000008.1:1435616-2871232 GCA_025491095.1 Brachionus asplanchnoidis | reverse complement strand
AAAAAAACGAGAATTTAAATCAAACGAACTAATTTTTATAAATTGTAAACTAATTGCTCTTTCTGAATTAATTCTTGGCTCTTGAAATTTGAACGAACTGTCCAATTTAAAAACTTTTTTCGATAAAATATTTAGAATATAATTGTTTGAATTTAGATTTAGACAATTGAAATTTATTCCATATTCATTCATATAGTTTATGTTTATTTCGATTAAATCACCTAGGCCGATTAAAGGTGATTTTTTTAAAATTTTGTAATTTCTACAAGTTTCGTTTACTTCACTTAGTGCAGTAAATACAGTATTGAATAAAATAATTAAAATTAAATTCTTCATTTGTAAATATTTTTTCTGGAAAAAATTTCAAAAAATATATCTATTAAAAGGTTTATTTAAATTATTTATAAACAAAAATATTTCATGATATTTTAAAATAATAACACAAATAATCTTTTACCATGGGGATTTACTTTATTTTGAAATTAATATTAAAAAATGCTTGTAATAAAATGTAAAAAATACATTAAAATAATTGATTTCATTCAAACGTCACTAATTTCAAAATGAAACCACTATAATCTAGAATTACAATATTATTATATTTTTGAAAACAAATAAAAAAAAATTTTATTTAAATATATTTCCCTTTAGATTTGTTCTTATTACTGACCTGTATTAATGACAATGCTGACCTGTATTATACTAAAAAATTAAACTTAAATTTAGAAGAAATTAAAATAATCTTTATCTTATTTATCTTTTTAGTATTATTCTAATTTTTTAATTAATTCTAAAAATTTATTTTAATTTGAACAAAAATTTATAAGACGAATTATGTAAAATTTCACGCTTAATTTTAAATAAATAGTCTCCCAGTCAATTGAAATTTGATGTGGCATCAATGAAAAAAAAAAATTTTAATCGATTTTTCATCGATGAGCAGTGAACAGATTCATTATGTTTCATCGATGAAAAATAAAAATTTCATCGGTTTTTCATATATTTCTATAAATTTTTTTTATATCGAATTAAAATGAATTTAAAATTTAATTTTTAAATCTTTATTCATCATTATTCTTTTTAATTTAATAAACATTATATTTATGATAAAAATACAAAAAATATTTAAGTCTGGTTAAACAAATCAAAATTAACATGTTAAAAAAAAACAATTTTAAATCTGACAAAAAATTACAAAATTAATTTAACTATTCTCTTCAAATTAAATATACAATTTTTATATAAATTAACAATAAAAAAGTTTTATACTAATATTATTAACATAAGCTGAAAAAAAAATTTTTTAGATTATAGATTCTCAAAATGTAACAATAATTTATGAGTTCTCCTTGCCTCTCCACAAATTTTCTGGAGTGTACCACTAATCAAAGCCGGCTTCGATAGTCGTCTTGTTTTGCTTTTTTGACCACGGTTAACTTGAATTGTTGAATGTGTCTCAACTACACCAGAGTTTATCGTTGACCTCGATAGCCGATTCGATTGGGATATAGGATTCGGTTCTAGACTCATTTTTTCCAGATTCCATTCACATTTGACTATTTTCCGAAGCAAAGCCGATTTTGAAAAATCCTTCCTCTATTAATTTAGATTAACCTTAAAAAAATTAATTTGTTTATTTATTTAATAAATTAACCCTTACTCTTGTTTAATTAAAAGAGTATAAATCAAACTAAGCCTAATTTGTCAGGGAAAAAAATTAAACTAATATTAAATATAGTAATATTAAATTTTGGCTAGGCTAGGTTTTGAGACACAAGTTTAAGTCAATGTCACTAAAGTCAATTTTCTACTTGGCTTAAAAAATCGTTAAGTCAAGTTAAATCAAAGATTTTTAAGAAAATTACTTATATTTTAATTTTTACCGTTACATGCAGTCATGAACGCGGCCACTTGAATGTTTGATCGACAAGAAGGGAAAAATTAATAAAATTTATAGGATTTCTATTACTAAATATAATAAGATTGACTTGAAACAAAATTTTATTTTAAGTCAGTGACTTTGGCTTGACTTAAGACTTTTAAATAACTCCGATTTTGACGAATCTTAAAAGAAATTTAGTTTTCTTAGCAAATAACCAATGAATTACCAAGTTTTTAAAATTTATAACTAGCCTGCTTAAAAGAAACAAACTACAAACCTAGTCAAGAAAAATTAATGATAGAATTTTTAATGCATATGTTATCGTAAATTAGTAAAACACGGAAATATATATATTTACGTATTCATACGTAAATAAGTATAAAAAGAAAAAAGAAAAGACTTTTCAATTTTTACTGATTTTTTATTTTTTCTAGTAAATTACTAAAAGAGTTCTAGTAAATAACTAAAAATACGTAAAAAAGTATAAAAGTTATTTGTTCAAACACAAGCTATTTGAGCCATGGCATCTTGAATTACACAACAAGTTTGACTTTCTACAAGTACATTTGGTAGTCGAACATTGTTTTGTACAATTACACTTGATCATACCCTGTCCGCCACCAATTGAAAGCTCGTTGACTGCTTGACGAATGCTTTTAACAGCTTTGTCCGTTCTAATTCTTATTTTTAAGTTGACATCTCTTAGTTTATCAAAGCTATTCCTTGCAAACATGTCTGCGAATACTCCAGCTTCACAAGCTAATTCATAAAGACTATAAGTATAATCAATATCAATAATACGACAAATCAAGTTAGGCGATTCTGTTAAGCCTTTATCAACATCAGGTATTGGTAATGCAACAAAATCGCCAATCTCGGCTTCAGGAAGATATCTTGCACTTCTACAGCGCATAGTTTCGGCTTGTTTCTCTTGATTTTCTCGTACACTACCCCTTATGCCAAGTAAAGTATTAGCAGCGCTAATAATTTTTTCGCTTTGATCATCATTTGATGTTGTTGGTTGTGGTTCTTGTAGTGGTTCCGGTAATGCTTCTTGTTGAATTTCAATATCGAAATCTTTGGGATTGAAAACGTCAACAACTTCCTCAATACCATCATCATCACAAACTTCGTCTTGACCGTACTCATAGCCAACAGCATCGAAAAGATCTTTCGCAGTCTCTAATTTAGACCATTCTTCAACCGGTATACTTGTAGTAGTAAGCCCTAGTGGAGTATCGACTCCAAAAACAGCTTTATAAGGCGTACATTTAATACCTGTGTGGTGTGAGTGATTTTTTTTTAATTGTACAAACTTAATACCTATTGACCACTTTGTAGATTTATTTTCTCTCATCCAAGTGGCCAACATTTTTTTAATATCTGCATTGGCTCTTTCGACACTTCCTTGTGATTGAGGATGTCTAGCCCTACCATGAATGAATGATAAATCTGGCCAAATTGATTTTAATGCTAATAATATTTGATTCCTAAATTCTTTTCCATTATCAGACTGTAACAAATAAGGTATCCCCAAAATACAAAAAATATCAATTAATGCTCTAGCTACCTCAATCGCCGATTTAGCTTTCAACGCACGTAACAATAAAAATTTTGTAAAATGATCTTGATATACCATTAGCCATTTGAACTCACCATCAGGCAGAGTTTGCATATCGATCAAATCCATTTGAGCTCTACGGTTAAAATCCTTACTAAGAATCGGTTTTACAACTACTCCAGTTGTTTTGTTTCTTTTTTTGTTCATTACGCACTGTTGACACGTATTAGTAAAAACTTGAAATAAAGGTTAATTAATTATTTATCTGTAAAATACTCGAATAAAAAATACTTACTGTTGATCATATCAACTGTCAAATTTAGATGATTTTTTTTACAATGTGGTGACATAACATCTCTCCGTTTGTGTCCTACTTGCATGTGAATTCGATAAATTGTATCAAATAGGTCTTCGTATGGTACTAAATATTTTATCGGTTCATCTGCACTCTCTTGTTTTTTAATTATTTTTTTAGTTTCGCTAATTGTTATAACGTCGTAATCTCTCAAGATATTGTATTCTTGGGAAGTTTTAGTCCCTTTTTTATTTTTTGCTTTCTCGATTAATTCAATCATATCCAAATACTCGCTCAGTTTGATATACGTATAAGTTTTCTTCGTTTTCTTGTCTGGGTTACTTAGATCGCGCTCCGTTTTTTCGATCATCATTTGTTCCAAACTTTGGTAGAAGTTTTCTTTGTGTACACGTTGATTTTCAATTTCAAGTGCTGCCGATTCGACGTCGGTTACCATCGAGAAGAGAATGACCATGAAAATGGTTTTTAGTTTTTTAAAATTTTTTTTCATTTTTTTGTATAATTTTTGTTATCAAAATTTACTGAAAATTTTTTAGTAATTTACTAGAGAGAAACAAAAAATATAGATATTTACTGAAGCATACGTAACTTTACAAAATTACGTATTAAATTTTGAAAATTGCATTTTTTTATTTATTTATACTTTTTTACGCTATGACACGTAAATATCGAAATTTACGTGTTATCAAAATTTACTATTACACATATATGCTTTCTTAATATTACTCAAACATAAATTCAAAGTTCATGCAAGGTTCAAATAGTGACTACTCCTATTTTTTTAAATTAATTTTTAGTATCTAACAAAAATATGAATTCTGATTGGGGATTTAAAAGTCTCATCGTAAAATCAGTGCGTTATGTGATGATTCTTCGATGAACTTCACTTATTCCTCAATGAAACATTAGATTGGATTTGACTGGGCTTCCACTTAATGTGAAAAATTGATCACGAATAAGTGACCAATATCTTTGCTCAGTTGTAGAACAGCACTGGTCACTTTTTGTTCACTAATATTTAAGCAAATTTTAAAATTTAATTAAATATGTGACCAATCATATAGTGATCAAGTTTAATAATTACAGCGGTTCAAATAATAACGTAACCTAGAATGACTTGAATAATCAAGATAAGATGAACAAATTTTTCGAATTCTCGTAAATAAGGATATACAGTCAATAACCGATTATCCGGAATCAATTTTCGGAGCAGCACTTTTTGATTTTTTACTTTGAGCTTTTTCGCTTAGACTTTGAACTTTTTAGGCTTTGAGCTAATTAGAACAGCATTACTTCCGTATTACTTCTTGTTAAACCTTAATATATAAACATAAACGATTTTAGCAGTTGTTGCATATTTTTTTTTCTACTTTTTTCTTTTGTTTTGTATTTTTTTAGGTACAACTTATGAGATAATAATTTTATTTTATATTTCTGTTTTTATGTTTTTTGAAACATCTTATATAAGCTTGGCAAAGGAGCGAAAGCTCGAGCAAATATTTATTTATTTAAATAAAGACGTTTATCAATCAAGCAGTTGCACTTGCAGCAGGTGACGTTAACAAGGCCGTAATATTGTGCACACAACTCTCAGACTTGATTCGCAAGATTGGAGGAAGTGAACAAGTAAGGCCCTGTTTGATCTGCAAGTTTTCCTTCGCAACAGACAGTTTGAAGCCAGTACCTACCAATCAACAATCAGCTTTTAATATTTATTGGTTAATTTTATTTGCTCCTTACTTTTTCCTTCCGTTAATTTGTTGTTTTTATTCGTTAATTGTTTCTTTGTTCTAAATAACCACTCTAAATCAATTAACACTGTGTTTACCCCTCTTTTCGTTATCAAATCGTGTTACCCGGAAAATTTATTATCCGGAAGACTTTGAAAAAAAAAGCTCAAATCTCATTTCGGATAACCGGTTATTGACTGTAGGTATATTATCAAAAATATGAGACGAATGGTTCGAAATAGGAATAAGATAACCACAAGAATTAGTGGGTTCAAGAAAATCAAAAATTTATTTTTTAAGTATCTTATCATAGGTTATTTTTAAATCAAGGAAGATTACTGTATAATTTTCTTCAATATTTAGTTTTAAATATAAAAATTGTGAAGTTAAATCCTGAGTATTCAATTCAATTATAGAAATAATAATAATGACATTTAAAAATCTCTTAAATAGAAATTCAGAATGAAAAGTAACCCATTTTCTTTCTAAAATAAATAGAAAGAGATATGCTAATGATGGTCCACATTTGCAACCCATTGGTATCTGTAAATAATTTAGATTTTCAATTTGAAAAATTCCTGACTTAAAAATTAAATCTAAAATTATATGTATGCTAATTAAATTAAAATTAAAAATATCAATTAAAATATCAGAATCGTTAAGAAAATCACAAAATATGTTTATTGCATGGTTTGGTTCAATATTAGTATACTAAGATTCGAAGTCACATGAGTATAAAAAATATTTTCGAATCAAACTTCATATTTTTACAGATTTGACAATCTTTAAGGATTGTATTGAAATTGATTAAAACTTTCAAAAAATTTATATCGATAAATTCTCATAATTTAGATTTTGGACGCTCTATAAAATTAATTATGGGTCTTATACCAAATTTTATCTTATGTAATTTTGGAAGAATAACAAAACAATTTATGCAATTAAAAATGATAACAAAAGGGAAACAATTCATGTATTTACAGCATAGATCACATAAGTAGAGTCCATTTTACCAGTAAAGCTTTCACATTTTACCAATTAAATTTCTGATATATTTGGAGTATTTCTTTGTTTAATTACCATTGTTTCAATCAACTCAGATATTTTTTCATCTTGGTTCCTTGCTAAATTAATGCTTGTAATCGTATCACTGGGGTTTTGAAGTTCGTTTCAATTCGATATTTTCAATTCAGAAAAACTTGAATAACTTTTTAACTAAAAAAGATAATTTAGTTCTATAAAATGCTTAATTATAGTTTTGGAAAGAAAAAAGTATTTAAATTAAATTTTTTTCTTTTATATTTTTTTATTTATTTGGAGATATCATAAAACACAGTTTTTATTTTTAAAGATTTTTCAAAGAAGGTAATATTTTTAGTCAATCTGGTCTGAATTTGTAGTCATTTTTTTTTGTTGCTCTTAACTTTTTTGTAATCCTGAAAGACTTTGATAAATTAACAAAATTTGAAGTTTGTAAGTAATTTGGTTTAAAAAAAAAACTTTAATTTTAGCAAAAACATTAAACATAAGCGAAATTAAACTAGGCAATTATTTAGTTTTAAATTTGATCAAATTTGAATTTTAAAAACTTTTTTTTACCTTTTATTGATTAAACATGAATAATTAAAATCAAATAGAGAAAACCTTTTTTAAATTCATTTTTTGTCTCACCAATATTCTTACATACAAAAAATTGACAGAAAATTAAAATGAACGAAAAAAAAAATGCATAAAATTTCTTAATATTTGAAAATATTCTAACTTTTAATAAACAGCAAAAACAATATTACAACTTATTCTAAAATTAAAAAAAAAAACTTAAAAGAAAATAAAGCCTTAAGACATGCTCACAAAAAAAATAAAAGTATTGTAATTTTAAATTTTTGAATTAAATAGAAATAAAACAATTGAATAGGATAAAACTTTTATTTATCATTTTGAATAAAACAAGAGTTAATTAAATTTTTATTTTACCAATAATTGAATTTTAAATTCCAAATGGCAGCAGCCGAATGTTTCACATACAGCTTTTTAATAAACACAAACGCCATTTAAGCAAGCACCTTTGGTATAATTTTGGTCGCAATCTAAAGCTGAATGACAACTTTTGAAGCTTTGAATCATTAGTTTAGCATTTGCTGAACTAGAACACGTTAAATCTGAAGTTTTATTGTAAACGTCCGTGTAATAGACAATCATAACAGAAGCTAAAATAATGTTAAAGACTATTGTTCCATTCTATTTGGTCAAAGACTTACCAAGAAGAGTTAGGTATATGATATTAATGTGAAATAGCACGATTAATGAAATTATACAAAATTTGTTCGCCATTTTTGATATTGCTTTCAAGTTTTCAAATATTTAAGAAGCTGATTTAAATTTTTTTGTTTATAAATAATTTGAATAATAAAACAAAGTCAGTATTTTTGCTTACGAGAATTTAAATTCTCTTTAATTTAAATAAAATTTATACAGAAAAAAATTTGTTATTTCAAAATGTCTCCAAGACTGATTCAAATTCTGATTATTGGTGTAATTGACCTTTTTATTCTGTTGGTGCTGACTTTAATTTGCCTGTTTCTTGTCCGAGCTAATTCATCAACTTGTAAGTTTTAAAATTCCTTGAGTTTTTTTTTTTAATTTTTATAATTTTTTTTTCAAGTAATTGGAGGCCCATGTACCTCTGACAGCAATTGTGAGGGGTATGAAACTGGTACCATATATTGCAACTGTGGAACCTGCTCGTAAGCTTT
Source organism: Brachionus asplanchnoidis (assembly GCA_025491095.1). Taxonomy (NCBI): domain Eukaryota; kingdom Metazoa; phylum Rotifera; class Eurotatoria; order Ploima; family Brachionidae; genus Brachionus; species Brachionus asplanchnoidis. The sequence continues at coordinate 2,862,990 of JAILYF010000008.1, read as the reverse complement.
TGAGAAAAATAAAAGAATATTTCAAATAAATTAAATAATTTAGCTGCACCGATGATATAAAATACGAAGCCCCATCAAGCGATTATACAGGCAGCAATTATAGGTGTTTTGTAAAATCAGGCTACTCATGCACATCTAGTGATGAATGCCTTAACACTTGCTCATCTGGCACGTGCTCATGAGAGAATACTTATTATTAGACAAATATTTTATTTTCAAAATTAAAGAAATTTTCCATTTGAATTTTAAAATAAAAATAAAGAATTATTAAAATTTATCAAAATGATAAGCTTTAAGAGAAAACTATTTGATAATAAAATATTATCTTGAATTATATATTATTGTAAAAAAATTTTTTCGAATTATGAAAATTCTGGAAACAATTTTAATTGAGATTATGATGAAAATTTTCCAGTCAATTGAAATAAAAGCTAGTATTTTTAAAATATTTTAAAGAGGATTTTTATATCTTGGGAACTTACTCTTTGAATTTAAATAGTGTGTAATTAGTTAGAAATACTCCAAACGAGCGCATTGTCTGAAAAACAGGAACTATCAAGTTTAAAATTATTGTTTACTACCATACTATCAGTCTAGATACCTTGAGAATAATTAGTGATCTAATGCAGCTTAATTTTTGTCCAAAGTTACAATTTGATTAATAAGTTACATTTAGCTTTTTCATTTTCTAATTTATCTGACCCAACTTTATCATCAGGATGCATAATTATTTATCAAAATGGAGAAAATGAGATCGGTCAACAGTTCCAAACAAAATTAGAATTTAATTAGACGACTCAAAAGTTAATTGTAATTTATCCATCATAACTTGGTAAAATTAAGCATTGCAGGTTCAAAACGTTAATTTAAACATTTTTAAAATTTTTATGCGGGATCAAAAAAAAAACTTTACAATTCTTGTATTAGTTTTATTTATTGATTAAAACTTATTTGTGTTTGAATATTTAAAAATTGATATTAAATTTCCAAATTTTTTGATTTAATTTCAATTTATTTTCAATATTCTTGATTAAAATAGTTTAAGTGCTGAGAAATAAAAGAAAAAAAAACAAAAACTCCCTCGAAGGTTATTTGTTATAAAATAGCAATATTTTTTTTAATCACTTATGATTATCACCTATTATTATATACAATATTTATATTAATATTTTTTTCAATCATCTAAAATGGCTAATAATAATTAAATGTGTATATTGATTTTGATCTTTAATATTCTTTCAGACGCTTCAATTACCAAAATAAATTCGAGCAGGAATTGAAAAGCTTTTAGAAATAAATAAATATAAATTTTGATTAAATTTTAATTGTCATATTCATATCTAACCAGACAATAAAACCTTAAGTGAATTAAAGTCTTTTAAAATTATTAGGAAATAAATTGCTTTTAGTAATATTTGCTTTCAGTTTACGTCTTTTCTGACAATGAAAAAAAAAATTGAAAATTATTTTATATTTAATATTGAATTTAATGGCATTTACCATATTTTATTTTAGAAATAAATTCAAATATAAGAAACTTCCATACATAATGTCCAATGATCACTTATTATTCTAGCAACAAATTGAATTAAATTCAAAAAATAAATTAAATTTTTAGAATTAATTTAAAAATTAGAATAAAGCTAAACAGATAAATTATTTTAATTTCTCAAAGATTTAAGTTTAATATTTTAGATTTATACAGACAAGCATTGGAAGATATTTTAAGAACAAATCCAAAGGTTAAGAAGTTATTTTCATACGTTTATAAAAATAAAATGAAATAAATTCTATTTATTTTTAACTTTTTACCCATTTTTAGAACTCAAGTAACTCAAACTTTAAATCTTCATTAAAACTTAGTCGATATATTTTAAAAGATAATAGTCTTTTACCTTCATATAGCCATAATCGGGTCAATTTTGACCCGACCAATTTAGAAATCCTAAGATGGGTCAAAAATGACCCGATATATTTTTTTGATTTGTTTATATTTATTATTTTAGAATAAAAAACTGGTTTTATTTTTTAAAGAAAATTGTATCAAAATTTACTTACTGGTTTAGTTAGCGTTTTTTTTTGAAAATAAACAAAAAATTTAAAATAATTTAAAAATTTGTAGAGTAAATTAATTACATCTTATTATTATTTCTAATTATTTTTTAATAATTAAGAAAATTAACTAACTTTAAAGTGAACTTAAAGTAATAAAACATACAAATTTTTCTCAGAACCTCTGAAGTTTAAACTCAAATTTCAAAAAATGCAATTACAGATAAAAATGTCATTGTGAAATTTAGTACTAAAAAAAAACAAAATATTAAAAATGCCAAAGCTTGAGTTCTGAAGGACCAAAACATGTTCTTTATATTATAGCAACTAAAACATCCTCTGTACCACAACTTAAAGTTGAGATGAACTTTTAATATAATATAATATAATATCTCAAATTCACAATTTCTGAATTTTGTAGATTATTTGCAGTTCTTCAGAATCAGGATATTGGTAGTACAAAGGATGCATTAGTTGCTAAAATTTACAGAACATGTTTTGGTCCTTCAGGGCTTAAGCTTTGGCATTTTTAATATTTTGTTTTTTTTTAGGTACTAAATTTATTAACAATTCGTCATTTGAATCTTATTTAAAAGAAATAACAACAGTTTGGAGAATTGAGATCAAAAAAAATAAAAGTCTTAAAAGTAGCTGTACTTGTAAATTCTGGCTAAAAAACTTTTTTTGTAAACATATCATAGCGGTGTCAAGTAGGCTAAATCTTTGCCAAGTACCTCTACAAACAAAATGTTTACCAATGGGTCAAAAACGTAATAGTGCGTAATTGTGTCAAGTGAAATGAAATGAAATTTGTCAACCAGCAAAAATAAAAAGAGGAAGACCAAAAAATAATTGATATTTGAATTGTTTTCAAAATAAATATATATAAATAAATAAATAAAGAAAAAAATTAGCTGCAAAAAAAAATTTAGTGTTTTTTTTCTCTTTAGTAATTGGAGTTATTTATTTTATTTTAACTTTTTTCTGGTAGAGAAATTAAAAGGTTAATTCAAGTAATTTAATTAATTTTTTTATTTTTATATTGTAATTAATGGCATTTACACTAAATTTGAAAATGAAATTCTAATTTTCATTTATATTTATATAAGATATTTCAATTCACAAATCCGTGAATAAATTTTGCCTGCTGCTTTTCAGCGAAATTCAAATTCACTTCTTTTGTAATTTTTATTTTAGAAATAAACTTAATATCCAATAATCAATTATAATTCTAGCAACAAATTGAATTAAATTCAAAAGAAATTAAGTTTTTAATATTAATTCAAAAATTAGAAAAAATCTAAATAGAAAAATAGGATAAAGATTATTTTGATTTCTTCCAGAAATTAGTTTAATTTTTTTAGTAGAATACAGGTAATCATTAGAAGATAGGAGCAAAAAAAAGGAAATATATTTAAAAATTTGTTTTTATTTGTTGATAAAAATAGGATGAAATAATTTCTATGATTAGTTAATGTTTTTTTCCTAATTCTTATACATTAACAATCTTAATAATTAATAATACTTAGTAATTCTAAGTCTTGATGGTTTAATTCTAAAATTAGTGACGTCTGAATGGAATCGATTATTTGAATTAAATGAATCTTAAAATATTAATTCCAAAATAAAGTAAATTCCTGAGATAAAATACTATTTTTTGTGTTTTTTAGATTATCCTGAAATAATTTGTTTTTAAAATAATTTAAATAAAGCTTTTTTTTAGATTTATTTTTTGATTTTTTTTCAGGAAAAAATATATACTAATGAAAAATTTAATTTTAATTATTATATTCAATGCCGTTTTTACTGCACTATGTGAAGAAAACATAACTTGCAGATATTACAAAATTATAAAACAAACACCAATATTTAATCTAAATTATTCATTATTAAATATTTTATTAGATGTTAATATTGACTATCAGTCAAAAATTGGTATAAATTTCAATTGTTTTAACATTAATTCATATAGTTATAATCTTAATATTTTACCAAGAAAAGTAATTACATTAGATCGTTTATTTAATTTTCAAGAGCCTATAATAAATACAGATAGAGAAATTGCTTTTAACTTTATAAAAATTAGTTCATTTGATTTAAATTTTCGTTTTTTTTTTCATCTTAGTAAAAAAATCTTTATTTACGTTATTTTTATTTTTTATTCACAGTTAAAAATTTTATCAAATGGTAAAGAAAATTGTTTTATAAATGAGACAGAAAATTTACCTATTTTTTATAAAGTAACAAAAGTTGGATTCGGATTCAGCGTTCGCTATTTTGAACAAACATGTCCACTCATTTTTGCAAACTCAAACATTGATTTGCTTCAGATCTATGGCCTAACACAAACTTTTTTAAAAAGAAATATACTTGGGTTTTCCACCATAAATGAAAAAATCAATTCATCTATTAAAAATTTAGAAATAAAAGCCTACAAAATAGATTTGTCAGAAAGCATTTTTGATTCAAATGTTTTTGAGAATGTTCATCATTTGGATTTGAAAGGCGAAATTAGAATAATTTCAATCGAAAATTTAAAAAATCTTCAATCAATCGATATTAAATTAGACAATTTAATTTATTTTATTTATATTAATCGAAAAATGTTCAAAAAATTAGATTCCAATATTGAAGCTAAATTTCATTTGCTAAGAATTTACAGACAAAATTACGAATTCCCAGATGAAGATTTATGCTACTTTAAAAGTCTTTATTTCTTTAAAAAGATAAATGTAGAATATTCAAGCAATTTTTTTCATTGTTCTTGCACTTTATTTCTTTTACTGAATTTATCTAGTTCAGCAGATTTGTTTTTATTTTTCAAAAAGTGTAACGATATACCAAATATTGAAGAATGCGAAATCGAAAGCAAACTAAATGAATGTAATTCTTCATTTCTATCTAAAACTTCAAAATACTCTGCTCAAGATTTGATTTTTGATTCAGAAATCTTAAATTTTCTAACAATCTTTATGATACCAATATTTTGTATGGTCGCAATTATCACTAATTTGATGAACCTAAAAATTCTATCAAATATTCAAAAAGACAAGTTTTCTGCTTCAAAAAAACTAATGATGGTCAATAGCGTAATTAACTTGGTCTATTCTGTGATCTATTGCATCCATTTGGCCAACAAATGCGTTTATGTGAATGGAATATTTTGTTCAACAGTTCTTCGAGAAAGATTTGTTCAGCTATTCGACATTATTTTTGTTGAGTTTCTATTAAGTGTTTTAAAAATATGGTCAAATGCATCAATCATTGGTATATCATGGCTTAGGCTAAGTCTTTTGATCAAAGACAAACCATGGGTTAAAAGAATAAACAAATTTCAAGAAAAGAAATGGTCAAAAATATTTGTAATATGTTTTTTAGTGACAAGTATTATTATTTCCGTGGATAAACTGTTTGTTGTTCGGGTGAATGAGCATTATTTTGTAATGGACGAAATTGACTATGAGGAATTTCCGAACAAAAATACCTTTTTGCTTAATAATTTTCGTGGTGTGGGACATCATTCTTTGGAAGGTGTTAAATTTTTTGGAAAGGATGCCATTATTTTTTATGTATTTTACGTCTGCAACTTTGTTCTAAATGATCTTTTAGTATATTTTCTACTATTTGTTGTAGATATTTCAATTCTTTATTTTTTTCGTAATACAATCAAAGATAAGGACAATTTGGCATTAAAACTAAAAATAAAAGAAAATAGTAAACTTAAAGGCGTTAAAACAAAAGTTAATGCTACAGTTTGTTTGAATCTAATGATTGTTTTTATTTTAAAGTTAGCTCACTTCGGAGTCTCATTCTTTGTATTTATGAAAAAATTATTTTCTAACATAGATGATTCAAATGTTTGCTTTTATTACAGTAGAGTTTGCTCAAATTATTTGGAATTTAGTGAACAATTTTACATCTTATCAAATGCTTATTCCATTATTTTATTTAGAAATTTAAACAAAGATTTTAAAATATCTTTTGACAAAATTTTCAACATTCAAAAAAGTCAATAAATTTGATGAAATTAAAGTATTAATTCAATAGAAAAATAGCGATTGATTTAAATATTAATTTTATTTAATTAAGTAAATTGAAGTAAAATACAAACTAAAAAAGATTTTTTTACTCAGTATTTTTACCAAATAAATTTTTCAGGTTTATAACTGAATAAAATTTTTTTTTTAGTAAATAAGAAATCTCTAAAATTACATACAGTAACAGGTTTAGAATAAAAAATGGCTCAAAAGTTTAGTTTAATTTGCTTAAAGAGTGGACAAGATCTTTCCTTTTTTTTTCAAAATTTAAAATCAGACTGATCCTTGCTTTAAAATAAATAAAAATAGAATCATAAAGTTGAATCTTTGATAAGTTATTAGAAAAAAATGTACCGAAACATTAAAAAAGATTTGTACAACTTTGTAAAAGTAACCAAAATTTGCTAAAAGCTGAAGTTGTAAGGCGATTCATTGGTCTTTGAGACAAAAAACGTTATGTTTATCGCTGGCTAGATGTTATAGAAAAAATAAAATTTTCAAGAGAAAAAAAAAGGAGTGGTAGACCTGCTATAATTGCGACGGAACTATTGGTTACTAAACTTAGAGCCTATTTCAATCATAAATCGGGTCAGCATGTTAACCTTGGAGAGTCTATTAAGAAACGACTTAAACCAATGATAAAAGAATATTATCAGGAAGGCAATTATGTATTTTAGTACGACTCAGCATCATCTCATTATGCGAATATTGTAAAGAATTATATGTTAGATATAAATTTAAGGTTCCGTAAACACTCGATAGTTGAACCATTGTACAATTCTGAAATTTTAAACATGTCTCATGTTATAATTTCATTTTTGTACTCATTTTAAGGATGTAAATTAGACTGGGATAATTTTGGTATTGGACTGGTGCAATTTTGGTTTTAGTCTGGTTCAGTTTTAAACTTATCCCGGAATTTTTTTCTAAGATTTAAAAAATAACACTCACAAAAAGAGATTTATTTAAATTGTAAGGCTAGATTGGCCAACAAAAAAAACTTAATTAACTTAGAAAAAAAAATAAATTTGGATTATAATCAATTTAAGCGCTATTAAATAAGCAATTTTGATTCAATGTTAATTATACAAATTTTTGAATTTACAGTTTTTTCGAAAAGAAATAATTTAAATCTGTAAATTATTCAACTTAATTTGAAATATTATTTATAGATTTTTTTGCTTAAGTGCATGATCTTTTTGGGCGTATGGGAGATGGATAAATTTGGTCTTCGTTATCGCCATCGTCACCATCTAGTCCACTCTCGTTTCCTTCTGATATATGAAAGTCTTCTTCTGAACACCCTGAATCATCACTACAGCTCACTGAACTAATTTCATTATTTGATTTTAATATGAAATATATGAAATATGTGAAAAGTTTAAGAGAAGTGGCAGATTTTATTGAAAAATTTATATTATTATTTTCGAAAACACTTAGCAGAACTTTTACTGAATATTTGGTAATTTTAGATAAATTTACCAAATTATCATTTAAAGTAATTATAAATATATTTATGTTTTTTTACGTGATCATGGATTTTTGATAATATACTTGGGGAATCCAAATAAATTGTGGTTTCATCTTTCGAATATATTTCATCGCTATTCAGACCAGTTGTTTCATCAGCAGATTTTGATATAAAATTATTTATAGTCTCTAATGAGTTTTCCGACAAACACCTTCTTTTTGAAGCTATCCTACTCAACACGTAATTATTTCTTCGTAAAAAATTTCTAAGCCACCCTTCTGATGCTTTAAAATGAGCCACACCACGTATATTGCTAATTTCAAGTGCTCTTCTTTGAATCGATTTCCCTGAAACACGTATTTCTGAATTACGTGTTTCTGTTATCCAATCTTTTAGCTAAGTTTCTTAAATTTCAAAGTTGGCTGGTCTAGTGTATCCCGAATTTGAACGAGTATTTTTTGATTATGATTTAACTAAGTTTACAAGACTTCTAGGAACGATTTTTCAAATCCAGCCATCTTTCTCTTATTTCTAGAATATTATTTTCTTTTCTAATTTGATCTTTTAGTTTTATTAAATGTGAGCTAATTGAATTATCAAAGATTTTTTAATATTTTCATGGTTTTTTTAATGTTTTCTTATCAATTCAATTAATTAAAAAATATTTTCATCACTTCTGTGTTCCAGTAACTAATTAAATGTGTTTTAAATAATAAACTACTTTAATTTATATGCATACTTTTAACCACTTGTTTGTTCTTGACAGATAATCAGCAGTGACATTCTCTTTAACTGGTTGATATATTAATGTTTAGTCTGACTTGAATTTTAAGCATTAGTTTCCCAATTCTCACCACTGGTTCTTTTTAGATTTTCATTGAGCTTAAAGGCTTATGGTCGGTTACAAAAGTAACAGATCTCCCAATTATATAAACATTACTCTTGTTAGCAGCGAATACAATTGCTTATCGTTGCTTTTCCGAAGTGGAATACCTACACTCTTTAGTTGTTAAGTGTCTACTCATGTACATAATTAGCATAAACTTGTCAATCTTTATCTGTCCAATAACTGTACCCATTGCTACATCTGAATCATCACACTGCATGATGAATGGTAAAACAAAACCCGGGTATGCTAAAATTGGTTCACTAAGAAGAGACTTTTTATGCTGCTCAATAGCTTCCCTGACTTCTATGGAATCACGTTTGGCTTTGAATTTTTGAGTAGATTGACTCATTTTGTACAAAGCACTCGCCATTTGACTGAAATTTTTGATAAAATCGTGATAAAAACTTAATGCACCTAAAAATCGTAATTTATAATTGTAAAGTCTTGGTTTTGGACTTCAGGGATTTAAGCCAAGAAATAAACAAAACAATTAAATTTAGTTAATAGTTTATTAAATGGAATCCAAAGTTATGACGGAAAATTAGTGGTTAAGTGTTAGCTTGCTCTGCCTGCAGATACTGCTTATCTACATTTAAATAAGGACTAGAGAAAAAGATCAAGAGATGAAAAAACTCGGGTCTTAACCTCCCTCCTCTTTCATAAAGAGGACGTAGGCGACTAACTACTAAAAAATACAAAACTAATATAACAAAAAGAACAAAAAAGTAACTAAAATAAACAAATTTAATAAAAGATTACCAAGGTGTAGTAATTAGGGGCTAACTGCGCGCGGCAAATTGGGCAACGTTCTCGGACGTCTCGATCTGAGTTGCGGACGTACTCGAACATAAAATCCTCGCACATGAGGTGTCGCATTGCGTTGAGACGATTGAGGGACAGTTTTCGAGACCGTCACGGACCACGCACCAGATCTCGGCGGTTGTTAGGTTGGAACTGAAGTAGCTGTTGGGTGACTTCCAGTCGGATAACCTGATTCTGTAGGTTATCTATTAGTTGTCGGCTCTCTGACAACTAGGTTTGAGTTTGGGTATTGTAGCTCGTTGATTTGCAGCTTCAGCCTCTCGTCGCTGTTGTTCTCATTGCTGGGTGCTCTGTTCGAGCTTTCGTTTTTCGTCGCGAAGCTCCTCCAACAGCATGGTTACCCTTGGGGTTACTGACTCTTCTCGTAGTCGGTGATTATTTGTAGCTGTCCGCGGTTTAATCTCTAACCAGATGCGAGTTTCCGGAATGCCGACTCGGTTAAAGAAGGTTATTGCTTCTTGATGCACTGAAGCGTCTTCGGAGAAAAGCATAATTTGCTTTTGTAGACACCCCGGTTAAGGCCCATTCTCAACCATTTAATCGGATCGAAATTATGTTTGAATGTGTCCAGCTCTTTTCGGAGTATTGAATTTGCGTTCTGTACGTTCGGGACTCCGTTTACCATTATTACGTGTTCGGCTTACATTTTACGAATTTGAATTTTAAATTTTGAATTTTTTATTTTAATGGTTATTCTGATATTTAATTAACAAAAATTTAATAGAAAAAGGTTTTCTGGATTACTCCTCCTTTGGCTTACGTAGAAAACTAAGGACTATACAAATCAGTTTAGCTATACAAAACATCTAAAAAAAAAAAGCTCAATGTACAAATTTTTTGTTTAACTGTAAATCAGAATCCCAACCTACCTAGGGGTTTAATTGAGCGGTTTTTCCTCCTCAGATGATCTTGTGGATTACTTAACTTCTTTTGAAAATAGCGAATTGGCTGGTATGTGTCATCATCATCAGTTGATCCCAAAACTGACTCAGATTGTGGTACAAAATCTTTATTTGAGTTAAATTCAGCAATGTCTTGAGCTTGTTCAATGCTACTTTGGTTAGCAGTATCATTTTTGCTTGGCATTTTTTTAGGTCGATTTGGCCTTCACTATTTTCTTATTTAACTTTTTAACTAAATTTTTCTTGTCTTTACTATCTTCCTGCAACACTGAGTCTTAATATGGCTTGAAATAAGGGCCAAAGAAACGCTTAAAAGTATTATGGTGGACCAGTTTTTTCTTGGATTTTGGTTGGTTAAACTTTTTAATTTTGTAGTTGACTGGGCCAAACTTTTCTTGTAAGATAAATGAGCCCTCCCATTTGGGTGATAATTTCCTTGAGAGACCCTTTTTTCACCTGTGGTAGTTTAACTTTACCATATCGTCGACTTTGTACTCAACGGGCTTGATATTCCTATCATGCTAGATTTATTGACCATAAAATCTCTTTTCTTCATGACATTCTTATAAACTTCACGAAGCTTTTCTTGAAGTCCTTAGACAAACAATTTGACTTTTTTGGATAGTTTTGTCTAATTCAAAAATTTTGTCGTCTGGCTCAACTTCGTTCTAAAATTTTTAAATCCAATGGTGTTTTTGGTTTTCTGACATATACAACTTCGAAGGATGTATGGTTAGTGGTTGCATGGGTCGACGTGTTGTATGCATTTGCCATATATTTTAAATATTCGTCCCAATCATTTTGGTGCTCGTTGACAAAGCATGAAAGCATTGTTATCAATGTTCGATTAAAACGTTCGGTTAAGCCGTCACACTCAGTGTGGTATGGTGAGGTCTTGAGTTTATGAATGTCAAGTAATTCATAACTTTTACTTAAGAGCTTCGATTGAAAGTTTTTCGCACCATCGGTCATTTTATGAAAGTGGTAGTGGTCCAATTATATCATAGGTAACTAGCTGAAATGGTCTGGTGGCGTGTAGAGGTTGAAATTTTGCCTTGTGTAGAGATTGTGGATTTTTGATTTTTGACAGGTAAGACAGTTTATATAAAAAGTAATGGTTCTGTTTTTTAAAGCAGTTCTAAGGAACCTTGCCTGGATTTTATATAGAGCCTTTCTAACTCCTTAGTATCCGTAAAATATTGAGCAATGGATAAAAGTTAATTCTTTATTTCCCATATATTCCGGTATAAATATCAGTTTTTGGACTATTTACGTCTTTTTGTTTAAACCAATACAAGAAAATTACTAAAATATGCTATGGGCCTCAAATTGCCATTACTTCTTGGCTAAGCACTGCGCAGACACAAGTGTTACTTGCGTCATTTCGTGGACAAACTTCTTTTTGAGATCTGGCAGCATAAGAACTTTATCTCCTGTAAGATAGTTTCTTGGTGTGTTGTATACATTTTCACAATCATCGTTCCAGTTCAGCATTTTTGTTCGAGGCTTCTTATTTTGTTGTAAGCTTGAATAATGGAGCAGAAATCTTGGCAAAATTTTTAATGAATTTTCGGTAGTATTTGGCAAGTCAGAGGAAGCAGCATTGTGAAGTTTCGTTCAAAAAGTTCAGTTCAAAATCTTAAATTCATATATATTTTGAATGGAATGAAGTGATAAAATAAAACTTTAGCACATGATGTAACAAAAAATGTTACAGGACTTGCTCAAAAAAAAACAAAATAAATATTTCAATTAACCAATTATTCATTTCCCAAAAAAATTGAATGAATGTTAAGTTGGTTTTGAAATAAAAATTTCGAAATTTAAAATTAAACACTTACAAAAATTTTAAAATATTGCAAATAAAACTTCTTTTTTTACAAAGACAAATAAATTGTCTTAAATTCGATTGATTTTAAAAGTCGATGATTAATTAAAAGAAAACTTTCAGAGTTTATTTTCAAGGATACTTGGTGTAACAACTTTTGTTACACATTGTTACATATTTTACAGGAGCAAATTTTTTTCATTCATCGAAAAATTTCAATTGAGAACTTTTTGAATTTTTTGAACAAAACTTCACAATGCTAGAGGAAGCAATGAAGTTGGGTTAATGATTTTGGTCATTTGTATTGGAAAAGAGCTTCTCATTTCGACTTGTCTGGCTTGATTGAACCACTTGAAATTACATGTCCTAAAAATACTATCTCTAGAATTGCCACTTCTCACTTTTTCATTTTTGCTGAAAGTTTGAATTTTTCCAAATCGTTGATTACGTATTACGTATTAAGTTCTATGTGTTTAAAGTGTTCGTCTTGTGTCTCTGAATGAATCAGTATATAATCCAAGAAAACCACTACAAATCCAGCAGTAATGAACCTTATCAACTCTTGATACATCGCTCTTTGAAATGAAGCTGGAGCGTTTGTGAGCCCCATTGGCATTACGATGAACTCGAACAAACCTCATTCAGATGTTAATGCTGTTAGTTTTCTACACATTTGCTTCATCAAAACTTGAAAAAAACCAGTATAAAGATACACTTTTGTATACCATCTCTATCAAGCCAACAATGCATACTATTCTTCGCTGTTTGGTAACGGGTGAGCATCTTTGAGCTTTCGTTCGTTCAGCGAACGGTAATCAATTGTCACTCTTATTAAACCATCAGGTTTGGAGACTAGCATGAGCGTTGAAGCCCATGGAGAGTTACTAGGCTGAATCGAATTCGCTTTTAATATCTCGTTGAGCATTGCTTTGAATTCTTCCCTTCTTACTGTAGGGTATTCGTATCATCTTCTGTTTAGCTTGTGGTAAACTTGGGTCAATCAGTTTAATTAACGTGAAAAGTGTGTTGATTATTTCAAGGTAGTGCTTGAAGTAGGAGTCACTTAAAATAGCAGTATTTAAGAAATCCAGGTAAATTGAGAATAAAAAAGTGATAGCACTAATTAAAATAGCCAAATAAAGATTGCAATAACTTTTATTAAGATAGCAAAAGAAAAAATGTGCACCAATTAAATTTCCAAATTTTTACCTTGAAAAAAAAACTTGAAATAAAAAATTCTCGACCTTGAAAAAAAATTAATAGTATAATATTAACGATAAGTTATAATAAAATTTATCAAAGATTTCCAATGAATAAGTTTTGACTATCTCATTGATTCTTTCATCCAAAAGAATGAACTTTGGCTTACGATAATATATAGTTCAAGCTTCTAATTTGACTATATTTTCTTTAGATTTTTTTTGTTCTTAACGAAACATATCTACTAAAGTGTACAAAGAAGGATGTTTAATAAGCATTTTGCTAAATGCATTCTGCCAGGCCTCCACGAAATAATTACATGTGGTAAATAATCTTTAATTCTATAAGTTTTCTTTTGTATCAAAAAATAATTGAATTTAATATCTAATTGACAAATATAAAAATCTTTGATTAGCTCATTACTGATGATGAAAATCAAACCAACCTCAGAATACTTTTTTTGACAATTATATCTAATCTTCTGATTTCAAAAATTATCTAATTAGCTTAATTGAATGTCTAAATTGATATAAATATCATTGATATAAAACTATGTTTGACGAATGGCGAAATCAAGCTCGAAAAATCTGGATGACTACTATTCATTTAGAATGGTCTCAAAGTGAATGCACATTCCCATATTGGAGAAAAAATAATATTTGCAAACACATTTTGGTTCTTGCTTGTCGTTATCGAGGATTGGAATGGCATAGAAACGCAAAAGATTTTCCTTTGGGTGAAAATAGGAAACGCGGTAAACCAGTAACAACAAAAATAACTTAAATGATTCAACCAACCGAGTTACAAATAAGAGATTACGTGCGAAATTAAAAGAAATTACCAGAGGCTCTTGTAAATTCAATTTTGCGTCAAGTTGATGTGATGGAAGAAATTGAGGCTCAAGAAGCAGAAATGGAAATTCAAAATGAAATTGAAGTTGAAAACAATTCAAATGAAAATTCAGATCAGTCCGAGATTCCAAAAAAGAAAAGAGGAAGACCCACTGGATCAAAAAACAAGCCGAAATCAATTCAAGATCAACCTCAAAACAAAAAACAAAAAATGATTAATTTTTTTCTTTTTCTTAATTTTTCTTCCTTTTTGTATTTTTTTTTAATTTTTCTTAATAAAATATCAAAAACTTCTACTTCCTTTTTTTTTTATTATAGAAAATTTGATATACAATTAAAGAATCTAGATACTTAGATAAAATAATTAGATACTAAAAAAAATATTTATTCACTATATTTAGATAGCTTATTATTTAGATACAATAAAAAAAGAATTAGATACAATGAAAAAATAACAGTCATTATTGATTGATATTTATTTTTGCTATTTTTTGGCTAATTTTTTATTCTAATTTTATCCTTTTAATTGCTATTTATATAAATTAATTATTTTTTTTTGCTTTTTTGATTATTCTTAATTGATCATGCTAATTTAAGATTGCTATTTTAAAATAGAGCCGGTTGAAGTTGATGTCGGAGATATTGTTGATCAAGCATGATTTACTAAGTGCATTTTGTAAATAATGTTTTGGTTCATTGACAAAATCATTGTTTAATCGCTTCACAGTTTCTCTAAGTCTATCGATTGGTTGAGAAAAATATGAAAACTGGATGAAAACTGAAACTAGTAAATACATGCCTAAAGTACAGTCCGAGACCAAGTCTTTAATGACAACTAAGAATGTAAATATAATTGTTTCGCTGATTCTACATTCTGAATATGTTCTACCTAAAGTTGCAAGGTTTGCACCACCAGCACCAGCGATCACATTCGGTTCTTTTTCCATAGGTGATGGAATCTCGAGTTGGTTGTACAATCTGTCGCTAATTACACTTATTTACGCACCGGTATCAACGATGTAAGATATAGGTAATTCATTAATTAAAAATGTCCCTTCAATTGAGTTGTCTTTTTCTTCAATTTCTTCTTTATCCCTGTCGTGTCGAATTTTGAGTTTTGTGGTGGAACGTTCTTATCATGGTGTTCGCTTGTAGTAAATTCAACACGAATCGAGTTGTCTTGTTTAATGGTTGGTAATTTCTTCTTTTTTGGTTTATGTATTGATCGAACTCGATTTTCCGAATTGTTTCTGTTTCTTGGATTGTTGGGGTTATTAAAGCAATGAGATTGTTGTTTTAACATACATAAAAATCTTTTCGACACGCATGATTTCTATCACAGCATACATAAACTAGAAAACTTACATTTAGCTGAAATTTATGTAAAATCTTTACATCAAACAAATTTAAATGAAAAAAATTGATCGATTCAAAAAATTTATTTATTTAATTTTTAATTATTAATTATTTAATTAGATTAAATTCAAGTCAAAAAATAATAAAAAGTATATATTAAGTATATATATATATATATTCTAGTCATGTAATGCATCGAATCCTTCCCAACTCCTTTACAATCAACACAACTACATGGGATTGTTTCATTATTTTTAACACTGGTGTACAAGAAATTGTACGTAATAAAGTGATCTAACTCACTTTTTTTATCAAACACTTGCACAAGCTCAAACCCATGCTTGCTCCTTTGCACTTTCTTCAAAATCGATATCAATGATATGGATGATGATTTTGATTTGTCGGATTTTACACAAGAACTAGTATTAGTCATAAAACTATTTTTACTCTGTATTGAACTGAAGATTGACTCAGATTTCGAAGACGTTTTATTCTTGTTTTTATCCATTTGAGTTTTAGACTTTTTATGCTCTTTTTTACTCGTTTTAGCATTAAGTTTTACCGGGCTCTGGTCAGATAAACACGTACTTATTTGACTTGAGTCCATTTCTTTATGCATAACGTCGGTATTATGGGAATTAGGAGATGTAAACGAGGTTTGCGTCGTTTTTCCTTTTTGGATTGAAATTGATGATTTGTTAATTATAGGCGAAGATTCAACTTTATCCATAATTAAATTATCTTTAAGATCATCATCTACGTCGTTTAATGAGTCATTGAGTTCGATTTTTTTTGGTTTTTTAGCAATTGGTGGTTCTTTATCGGGAGCCTTACGTTTATTATACGCTCATGTCACTTTATAATTGACTTCATTTTTTTTTCTCGGGTTTTCGGTTGTCATCTAAAAATATTATTAGTAAAATTTGATTAAAAAAAATAAAAATTTTTAATTTAAAAAAAATTTTTTTAACATACTAAAGAAAGTGTATGTTAAAAATATATTGTATGAAATTAAGCAATTAAGTATGTTTTTAATGCATGTATGCTGTGATTAAACATTTGCGTGCTAAAAAGACCTTTTTGTATGCTATGAAGATTTTTATGTATGTTGATAATGTAAACCCTTAAAGCAATCTTTGGCTAAATGTTTGTGGTGTGTACACTGGGTGCAAAAATCGTGACTAGCTTCAATCTCGATTCATTGTGGTTTAACCTCGAAAGTTACTCGATTTTGCATTGGTTTAGGCGTCTTATATTTTATGCTTCCTTTAGCTCGAAGGCTAAATTTAAGACGTCTGATAATTTGTAACATGTTGGGGTTCTACACGACTCCTGTTTGATCTTCATATCGTAAATTCCGCGAATGAAGCGATCAACAATTAGTAGTTCGAGCGCAGGCTCATTCTGACCTGGGTAAGCGGCTCCTGCTAAATGCTCCAATTCACACAAATAATTATAAATGTTATCTTGTGGTTGTTGTCTTCGTGAAGCAAATTCAATGAGAGGATCATTGTATCTGTACTCTTTACCATAAAATTTTCTCAAAACCTCTTTGATTTTCTCATAAGTGGCGTTTGGTCTTCGAATCACGATACGTTGTTCAAGCTTGTTCAGGCAACTGTCTTCAATTAAAGCTAATAATGCATATGTCCTGTCTTGTTACCTTATTGCATATCTCTCGAAACTCTTAACCCACGAATTGAAGTCTTTATCTTCCGTAAAATGACTTTCCGTATGTGTAGGCACATTAAATACTGTTAGGAGATATTGTGTCTTGGATTTGTTAAACTGACTAATAGCAGTATTGATGAGAGTTCACGTGTTCCTTAACCCAGAACCAGTAAACCACTTGAACCCAACTAGTATGAAGACTAAAACCACAATTTAAATAACGAGTTAAACCGATTAAATTGTAAACGTACGTGTAATAGACAATCATTACAGAAGTTAAAATAATGTCTAAGACTATTGTGCCATTCTATTAGGTCAAAGACTTATTTACTGTTTATAAATAATTTATATAATAAAATAAAGTCAGTATTTTTGCTTAAGAGAATTTAAATTCTCTTTAATTCAAATAAAATTTGCTACAGAAAAAATTTTGCTATTTCATAATGTCTCCAAGACTGATTCAAATTCTGATTATTGGTGTAATTGATATTTTTAATCTGTTGATGCTGACTTTAATTTGCCTGTTTCTTGTCTGAGCTAATTCATCAACTTGTAAGTTTTAAAATTCCATGAGTTTTTTTTAAATTTGTATAATTTTTTTTCTAGTAATTGGAGGCCTATGTACCTCTGACAGCAATTGTGAGGGATATTAAACTGGTACCATTTATTGCAACTGTGGAACCTGTTCGTAAGCTTTTGAGAAAAATAGAAGAATATTTCAAATAAATAAAATAATTTAGTTGCACCGATGATATAAAATACGAAGCCCCATCAAGAGATTATAATAATAATATGTCCCTTTCTATCCTAGTGGATAATGGGGAGGCGCTCATCTCCTTTTCCTGTACCTTTTTGAGCTACGGCTCCGACCTGACACAGAGGTAGCTGCATCGAGTTGGTCATCTACACCGCTATTTTTACCCAGTCGAAACCGGTACCCCTATTTTTTATGATGAAAGGGGTTTAAACATTCGTCCCGTACTGCATAGATATTTTGAAGATTTTTTCACCCTCAGCGGGTTTCGAACCCTCGATTCTCTGCTTGCATGACTAACACACAAACCATTCGGCTATACGGGCTCGCTATCAAGAGATTATACAGGCAGCAATTATAGGTGTTTTATAAAATCAGGCTACTCATGCACATCTAGTGATGAATGCCTTAACACTTGCTCATCTGTGCTCATGAGAGAAAACTTATTATTAGACCTAATATTTTTTTTTTTTAAATTAAAGAAATTGTCCATTTGAATTTTAGAATTAAAATTAAGAATAATTAAAACTTTTCAAAATAATAAGCTTTAGGAGAAAACTTTTTGATAATATAATAATATTATAGTGCGCCAGATGTAGTAATCAAAGTTTAGATAGTTTTGTTTCGTATATTTTTATTCCCCTCCCCCCTATTCAATAAATTACAACTTGTTATTATATAGAGTTAGTTTCGGCCCAAGAGATTAAGATATATAATCAAGAGTCATGCGTAGAGGATGTTGTATAATCAGAGCTTAAAATTTATTTAATTTCGAGAATGTTCTAGAATGTTCTATAAAATATTTTAATAAGTAATTAAAACTTGACATTTAGCTTTAGGATACTACAATTTGCTTTAAAATAGCAATTTTTTTTAAATCACTTATGATTATCACTAATCATTAGATATAATATTCATATTATTTTTTTTTTCAAATATCTAAAATGACTAGTAATAATTTAATGTGTAAATTGATTTTATCTTCAATATTTGATCAGAAACTTCAATTAGCCAGATTTTATTCGAGCAGGAATTGAAAAGCTTTTAGAGATAAATAAATTTAAATTTAAATCTTAATGTCAACATCACAATTAACCAGACAATAAAACCTTAAGTGAATTAAAGTCTATTAAAATTATTAAGAAATAAATTATTTTTACTATTATTTGCTTTCAGTTTACGACAATTCAGACAATAAAAAATATAAAAAATTAGAAAAATAAAAAATAGAAAATAAGTAGGAAAAATTACAAATTATTGTTGTTTATAATGCTTTCTGGTAGAGATTTTTAAAAAATAATTCAATTAATTTAAATATTTCTTTTTAAATATTGAATTAATGGCATTTACACTGAATTTGAAAAGAAAATTCTTATTTTCATTGAATTTGGATGAAAGTGAATTTTTAAATTTTTTAGTTTATGATTTTATTTTAGATATTTTATTTCATACTATCGTTAACTCTTGCATGCTGCTTTTCAGCTTTTGGAATTTTTACCATAATTTATTTCATGTTTCATTTTTCTACCATAGATTAACTTCCATACATAATGTCCAATGCACGCTGATTATTCTATCAATAAATTGAATTAAATTCAAAAGACACTAAATTTTAGAATTAAATCCAAAATTAGAATAAATCTAAAAAGAAAAAATATTATTTTAATTTCTTCTAGATTTTAGTTTAATTTTAAAGTAGAATACAGGCCAGCATTGGAAGATAAGAAAAAATCTAAATGAAAATTTATTTAAAAAAATATTTTTTTTATTCGTTTATAAAAATCAAATGAACAATAATGCTAAGTATTTCAAATTAATGGTGGTTTTATTTTGAAATTAGTGACGTCTGATTGGAATCAATTATTTTAATGTATTACTATTTCATTTTATTACAATATTTTTTCATTAATTCCAAAATCCCCACGGTAAAAGATAAACGTTGGTATTATTTAAAATATCATGTAATATTTTTTTTAAATATTAAAATAAAGCTTTTATAAAGATAAATTTTTTGAAATTTTTTCTAGAAAAAATATTTACTAATGAAGAATTTAATTTTAATAATTTTATTCAATGCCGTTTTTACTTCACATAGTGAAGTAAATGAAACTTGCAGAAATTACAAAATTTTAAAAAAATCATCTTTAATTGGAATAGGCTATTTATTCGAAATAAATATAAACTATATGAATGAATATGGAATAAATTTCAATTGTCTTTATTTAAATTCAAACTATTATATTTTAAATATTTTATCGAATAAAGTTTTAAAATTAGACAGTTCTTTCAAATTTCAAAAGCCTAGAATAAATTCAAATAAAGCCATTAGATTACAATTTATAAAAATAAGTTCGCTTGATTTAAATTCTCGTATTTTTTTCATTTAAGTAAAAAAATCTTTATCCACCTAATCTTTTTTTTTATTCACAATTTAAAATGTTATCAAATAGATCAGAAAATTGTTTTATAAATGAGGCAGAAAATTTATCTATTTTTTTTAAAGTATTAACAGTTGGCTTTGGATTTAGTGTTCGCTATTTTGAAAAAACATGTCCACTCATTTTTGCAAACTCAAACATTGATTTACTTCAGATCTATGGCCTAACACAAACTTTTTTTAAAAGAAATATACTTGGATTTTCAGCCATAAATGAAAAAATCAACTCGTCTATTAAAAATTTAGAAATAAAAGCCTACAAAACAGATTTGTCAGAAAGCATTTTTGATACAAATGTATTTGAGAATGTTCATCATTTAGATTTGAAAGGCGAAATTAGAATAATTTCAATCGAAAAATTAAAAAATCTTCAATCAATCGATATAGAATTAAACAATTTAATTTATTTTATTTATATTAATCGAAAAATGTTCAAAAAATTAGATTCCAATATTGAAGCTAAATTTCATTTGCTAAGAATTTACAGACAAAATTACAAATTTCCAGATGAAGATTTATGCTACTTTAAAAGTCTTTATTACTTTAAAAAGATAAATGTAGAATATTCAAGCAGTTATTTTCATTGTTCTTGCACTTTATTTCTTTTACTGAACATATCTAGTTCAGCAGATTTGCTTTTACTTTTCAAAAAGTGTAACGATATAACAAATATTGAAAAATGCAAAATTTAAAGCAAATTAAATGAATGTAATTCTTCATTTTTAACTAAAACTTCAAAATTCTCTGCTCAAGATTTGATTTTTGTTTCAGAACTACTAAATTTTTCAACTATTATTTTGACACCAATATTTTGTCTGGTCGCAATCACCACCAATTTGATGAACCTGAAAATTCTATCAAATATTCAAAAAGACAAGTTTTCTGCTTCAAACAAACTAATGATGGTCAATAGCGTAATTAACTTGGTCTATTCTGTTATCTATTGCATCCATTTGGTAAACAAATGTGTTTATGTGTATGGAATATTCTGTTCAGCAATTCAGCGAGAAAGATTTGTTCAGCTATTCGACATTATTTTTGTTGAGTTTCTATTGAGTTTTTTAAAAATATGGTCAAATGCATCAATCATTGGTATATCATGGCTGAGACTTAGTCTTTTGATCAAAGACAAACCATGGGTTAAAAAAATAACCAAGTTTCAAGAAAAGAAATGGTCAAGAATGTTTTTAACATTCTTTTTGGTGATTAGCATTATTATTTCTATGGATAAACTGTTTGTTGTTCGAGTGAATAATCATTTTTTTGTAATGGACGAAATTGACTATGAGGAATTTCCGAACAAAAATACCTTTTTGCTTAATAATTTTCGTGGTGTGGGACATCATTCTTTGGAAGGTGTTAAATTTTTTGGAAAGGATGCCATTATTTTTTATGTATTTTACGTCTGCAACTTTGTTCTAAATGATCTTTTAGTATATTTTCTACTATTTGTTGTAGATATTTCAATTCTTTATTTTTTTCGTAATACAATCAAAGATAAGGATAATTTGGCATCAAAGCTAAAAACAAAAGAAAAAAGTAAACTTAAAGGCGCTAAAGCAAAAGTTAATGCTACAGTTTGTTTGAATCTAATGATTGATTTTATTTTAAAGTTAGCTCACTTCGGAGTCTCGTTCTTTGTTTTTTTGAAAAAATTATTTTCAAATTTAAATAATTCAAATGTTTGCTTTTATTACACTAGAGTATGCTCAAATTATTTGGAATTTAGTGAACAATTCTTTATTTTATCAAATGCTTATTCCATTATTTTATTTAGAAATTTAAACAAAGGCTTTAAAATATCTTTTGACAAAATTTTTAACATCTTTCAAAAAGGCCATTAAATTTGATGAAATTAAAAAATTAATTCGTTTTCCAACAAAAAATAACGATTGATTTTAAATTAATTTTCATCTATTCAAATAAATAGAAGTAAAATACTAACTAAAAAGGATTCTTTTACGAAGTATTTTTACCAAATAAATTCTTAGGTCTTTGACTGAATTAAAATTTTTTTTAGAAAATAAAATATTCTTACAAATCCTTAAAATTATATACAGCATTTAATTTGAATTGAAATCCGATGGTCGGTCCGATGAATTAATCACTGCACCACAAGTTAAGACACGTCTTTGGACCATGCACCAAAGTACATCTCGCCCATCTTGCTATAATATTGTTAACTTTGAGCGCATGCTCTAATAGCGTAATCACGTGTTTGGGTCCGCTTGAAATACTTACTACGATTTTAAATTAAAAAATAAACAAAAATTTTTTTGAATTATTCATCTGGTGCAGCATCAGAGATTAAAAATTAAAAAATATCAAAAAATTAATTTTTTAAATTTTTATTTTGTACTTTAAAATCGAGTATTGATGACGCATTAAACTAAGACTTTCAGTATTTCAAGCGGACCCAAACACGTGATTACGCTATTAGAGCATGCGCTCAAAGTTAACAATATTATAGCAAGATGGGCGAGATGTACTTTGGTGCACGGTCCAAAGACGTGTCTTAACTTGTGGTGCAGCATAATCGAACGAGGGAAAATGGTTTTTGATTTTTATATCCTTTGTATATGTTTGGAAAAGATATTCTCATCGGACCGAAGCATACTTTTGACAATTAAAAAGCTCTTTGAGCCCCTTTAGCGTAATAAATTTTTTTTCAACCTCCACCTAAAAATTGATATTCTGGGGTTTTTACATATGCAGATTATGAATATGAGGTCGAAAATCAAATTCTAAGAAAGTGTGGACGTTTTGCATTGCCGGGACCTTACATCTTCTAAATTTTAAATCTAATCCATGTTATAAGACCAGTTTTTTTAGGTCTTAACTTAAACGCTCATGGAAAAGTTAATTAACTCCAGTGATTTCGACTTATATGTCGCTATATATCATCTTCCCCCGCTTTTATAAAGCGAAAGCTAGGGACTTGTCGTTGTGACGGGACATTATGACCACTGCAGAATCACCAATGACCGAGACCAGCTATAGACTATTATTTTTCCCAGGTACTAACTAACTCTCGACAGGTAGCCGTTGCACGCACTATAAACATTGCTGCCTCCAAGAAGGACTTTTATTAGTCTTCTGGGGCTTTTATCCTAGGATTGGTCGACCGGTTAGAAATCTAACCGGTTTTTAAAAACCAGTTAGAATGTAATACCGGTTTAAATGTATTACCGGTTTTTGAAACCGGTTAATATAATAATAATAATAAATTAATATAATTTTTGTATAAAATCGAGTTTATTTTTTTACATTTTAAAGATTAAAATTTTTTTTTCAAGTTAAAATAATTTTTTTTTTTAAATTTTACTAATAGATTTTAAAAAAAAATTCTCTTTTACTTAAAAAAAAGGTTTGAATCTTTAAAATTTAAAAAAATCAAATCGATTTCAAACAAAAAATTTTAACCGGTTTAACTTAATAAACGGTTTGAAAAACCGGTTAAACATTATAACCAGTTTAGATAACTGGTTTTTATAACCGGTTATACACTTTAACCGGTTTTTTTAACCGGTTATACATTTCAACCGGTTTATATTCTAACCGATCGACCAACCCTTTTTTATCCTCGTCGCCAGATATTAAGTTCGGAATATATTAAAGAACAAAGTTTTATAACTTATATTTAGAAAACGGACGTTTTCAAAAGATTTACTTTTTTAGATAAAATAAAGAAGAAACAATGAAAATAATTTGTTCTTTCATTTATTCCAAACTTAAAACGTTCCTAATTTTGAGTTTAAAAAAATAAAAAATTGATAAAATTGAAATTCGTCAATTATTGAAATCCTTTGATTAACGCCTTGATAAAACCGGGTGGTATTTATTACATATTCAAATATCTAAAATTTATCAGCAAAAAAATTGAGTAAAT
This sequence comes from Brachionus asplanchnoidis, assembly GCA_025491095.1. Taxonomy (NCBI): domain Eukaryota; kingdom Metazoa; phylum Rotifera; class Eurotatoria; order Ploima; family Brachionidae; genus Brachionus; species Brachionus asplanchnoidis. Next base: position 2,838,831 of record JAILYF010000008.1, on the reverse strand, counting down.
AACATCAAAAAAATTAAATTTATCGCCAAATTAAATTATCCTATATAATATGTAGTTGTCCCAGCTATGACAAAACTTTTGTCATAGCTGGGACAACTACATTGCAAGCACATCATCGGCGTTGCTAGTTATTTCAAGCTATTCACCATTCCTCTCGAGATCAAGAACTTGCCTATGGGAGAAAAACGAAAGCGTGGTGCTCCTAAAAAAGCTATCAAGGCTCTTGTTAGGGTGTAAAAGTTTGTTGGTCGCTTATTTTTCTAATTATTTCTTATAATTTCTCATTATTTGTTTCTTATTTTTTGTTTGTTTTTCGTTTAAAAATAAAAAATTGATTATTACTATAAACTATAGATTTATATTTATATAAAATTGATTAGATAATCCCCAAATTATATAGTGGAGCTATATATTATTAGTGGAGCTATATATTATTAGTGGAGCTACATATTATTGGTGGAGCTTTATTTTATTAGTGATGATGGTAATATATTAGTGAAGATATGGAAATATATTAGTGAAGGTAAGGAAATTGTTCCCTTTACAAAATCATCGAAATTTTTCTAATTTTTTTTCATATTCGAATTTTGGGCTTTTTTGTACTAACTCTTGATTTAATTTGAATTGTGAATTGAAAAATGTTGTTTGAAAATAAAATATACAATTATTTGCTTACAAAACTACTAATTTAAATGACTAAACTTTATTAAACATGATTTGTTTAATCTATAATTATGTATAAAATTACATGAATTTTTATCTAAAGCAAATTAAAATTAAATCAATATTTTGAAATTTTACAATACAAAATTTAACTTTGTTTCGCCGTAATATATTTTATTTAAAATTAAAATATCATTTAAAGCCATAATTTGGATACCTTAATATGGATTTTAAATTTGTCTTTAAACTTTTCAAATAAAGATTTAAAAAAAAATCAATTAAAAATCAATCAGAAAAAAAAGATTTGTTTTTTTTTCAATTAAAATTTTCTTATGTTTTCTTTTGTTTTTTTTTCTTTTATCTAATTTAAAAAATATTAAAAAAAGCTAATTTGAACATTTTTATTAAGATTATAATTAATTGAATTTTGATCATTTGATCATTATCATGAATTTGCCGTAAAATTCAATAATTTTTACAAAAGATAATGTATTGCTGATTCATTTCAAGGCAATTAAATTTTGAAGTAAGATTTTAATTAAATGCTTTATTTATTTTTTTGTTGCGTAATTTTTTTTATTTGATTAAGAGAAAATAATTGATGTTAAAAAAATATCTTTGATGATAAAAATTTAATTTTGGTGGAAAAATATTTATTTTGATGAAAAATTTGAGTAAAAATTTGATACCAAATTCTGATTAACTTGATAATGAAAATATTTATTCCCCTTAAAGACTAAAGAAAAAACGTCAATCCACTATTGATTTTTTTCATTTCTAAGCTTTTTTTATCTCTCAAAAATGAAATTTTTTTTGTACATTTGACACAAAGATTTTAATAAATTATTAAAGAATCGTTTCAAAAGTTAAATTTCTGAATTTAATTTTTAAGTGCATTAAATGCAATTATTTTAAAAATGAAAAAAAGAATTAAATGCAAATTAATTTTGATGATATTTTGTTAAAAAATTCTTGTAAACCTTCACTTTGATTTTTTTTAATTCTATTTTTGGATTGAATTATTGTAAATTAGCAATTTTTTAATTAAACTAGCATTTGAAATTTTTTTTCTAAAGAAAATATTTTTAAATGATAATTTAAATGTTTTGTTAAGATTACAAAAAAGTAAAATTGTATAAGCATTCGGAATTAAAAAAAACAATTCGCTAAATTCAAGAATATTTGAACAAATACGACTATAATAAAAGCAAATGTTCAGTTTGTCTGGCTTGTTGGATAATAATTTTTTGAAAAGAATAAACAAATTAATCGAAAAGTGAAACGATTTCAATAAAAATATGAAAATTAAATTTACTATGACAGTGCTCGAGATCCTAGATTCGATATTTTCAAGTAAATCTTGAGCTTTATCATCAACTTGAATTTTTTTTTTTAATTTTTTCTTTGATTCAATATGCTGCTTTAAAAAATACAACATTATTAAATCTAGTAAAAGCATCATAAGGTAGACTAATAAATCATTTAGAATAAAATTTGCAAAATAAAATATATAAAAAATATAGGAAATTGTACCAGAAAAAAATATTCCTTTAAAATTTTGATTTAAGCTTACATCTCTATACAGAATACTTATGAAACTATTTTTGTTAGGAAATTCTTCATAGTCAGATTCGTCCATTACAAAAAAATGATTATTCACTCGAACAACAAACAGTTTATCCATAGAAATAATAATGCTAATCACCAAAAAGAATGTTAAAAACATTCTTGACCATTTCTTTTCTTGAAACTTGGTTATTTTTTTAACCCATGGTTTGTCTTTGATCAAAAGACTAAGTCTCAGCCATGATATACCAATGATTGATGCATTTGACCATATCTTTAAAACACTCAATAGAAACTCAACAAAAATAATGTCGAATAGCTGAACAAATCTTTCTCTCTGAATTGCTGAACAGAATATTCCATACACATAAACACATTTGTTTACCAAATGGATGCAATAGATAACAGAATAGACCAAGTTAATTACGCTATTGACCATCATTAGTTTGTTTGAAGCAGAAAACTTGTCTTTTTGAATATTTGATAGAATTTTCAGGTTCATCAAATTGGTGGTGATTGCGACCAGACAAAATATTGGTGTCAAAATAATAGTTGAAAAATTTAGTAGTTCTGAAACAAATATCAAATCTGTATAAGAAATTTTTGACTTTTTTTGATAACTTTTTGGTTGATGACAATTATCTAAAATTAAATCGAAAATAATTTTTTCAAAAATTTGTTCAAATGAACATCAAGCTTAAAGTAATTTTATATTTTTGAGTAAAATTAAGGATTCTTTCACTAAAAACACTATTTCTGTTAAGCATTTTTAATGTGTTGGTGCATTTAATCGCATTTGTACTAATGAAAATAAATGTTGTATTAGAAGTATAGAAATCCTTGAATATACAAAAATCTTCATCCGGAAATTGATAGTCTTCAGGCACTCTCAATTGAATGATTCGAGTTGAAAATTCTCTATTTGTAATAAATTCTTTCAATGCATTAAAATTGTTGTAAATAAAATTTTTAAAATTTTCAATAGATAATTCCAAATAAACAAGATTGTCAAATTTATTAAGAAATTCTTTTTTGACTAATCCAAATGATCCATGAAGATATAAATAGACACTGTTCTCAAAAACCTGTCGACTCAACAATTCATTGTCCAAATCCAACATATAAGAATGAAAAGTAAGATGTTTAATTTGACTATTAATTGAACAGTTTACATTTATGAATCCAAGAAGGTTTCTTTTTAAAAATGTATTTGACAGACCATTAAACTGGAGAAAATAAATTCTAGATCTGAAAAATATTAAAGGACATGTGTTTCTTGAATAGCGTACTGAAAATCCGAACCCCACCATTGAAATTCTTTGAAAAAAAATTATATCATTGGATCCGTTAGTGGTGCAAACGTTGGACCCATTGAAAAAAATATTTAATTCTGAATAATAAAATTCAATCGAGTATATATCGACTAAATCTTTAAATTTTAAAAATAAATTTGAATTTAAATCTAAACCTTTTATTTTAGCGAATTTTAATTCTAATCCATTTTTTTGCTTAGTTTTGGGCATCTTAAACTTAATTGACTGATCAAATAAGGTGCATTTAAGGCAAAACTACGTCACTACTCTGGGATTCTAAATTTTTTTACATATTCCTGTTACCCATGTATGATAACCCATGTTTGTTGGTTTTTTTATGTTTCTACCTATTTCAGGTAAAAAGTTATTTAACTTTGAAAAAAGGCGTTTTTTGATGCATAGCAACATTAAAAACCCTTTTTTCTCCCAAAAATACTGCGAATTTTTATATATTTTTTTTCATTTTCTGATTTTAAATGCTTTAAATTTTATTAGTCTTTATTTAAAAATAAAAAATATTCTTAATTTACCTGTTTTTTTTTACTTTTTGACCTTTTTTTTCACAAAAAAGAGAGTCGAGCTTCGTTGGCAGGTGAATATATCTAATATTGTATATCAGTAGATAGATCTACTCAATACGCACAAACTAATGAAGAGCTTTTTTTTTATATGATCCCTACTTGCCAAGATATTTGCCTTTTACTAGCAGCTGTTTTTGAGAAAAAATTCAAATTTTTTAATTCTTCAGTCTTATATAACTAAATTTTTGACTTTTGTCATTAAAAATCATTTTCTTTTAATCTTAATAACTAAATTAATTAGAATTTAAAATTGAAAATGAATGTATCATAATGTAATTTACATGTTTTAACCGAATTCAAGGTGATGTCTGACAAAAATGAATCAGCATCCCTATCTGGCACATTAAAATGACTTCAACATTTGATTAAAGAAATAAGAAAAAGAAAATAAATTAAGAATTAAAGCATACTTTAAGATAGCATAAATTAAGACACTAAGCGAACGTTGAGTACAATCAATATTGAGAATAGAATTGCACAGTTCAGCTATCATGTGGACAGAATCAATGCTTCCAGTTGTATAAGCAGAAGTATCAGCAAGTTCATAAGTAGATGACGCAATAGAAGAGTCGACGATGTTGGTAAAGATCTTGGTTCAATATTCACTACCTCCTGAATTTGCTCGGCTGCAAGCCTCTGCTGGAGCAATTTTCTTATATGCTGTTTTTGCTTTTTATTTTTTGCTATGCATCAAAAAACGCCTTTTTTCAAAGTTAAATAACTTTTTACCTGAAATAGGTAGAAACATAAAAAAACCAACAAACATGGGTTATCATACATGGGTAACAGGAATATGTAAAAAAATTTAGAATCCCAGAGTAGTGACGTAGTTTTGCCTTAAATGCACCTTACAATTCTTTTATTTGGTATAAATTTTAAGGAGTATATGAAATCTTCTAAATTAATACAATTGAGATCAAATGGCATAAAATAATCAAAATTAGATATAATTATTGAAAAATAAAAGCTAATCAAGTCTTTATTGCCGTCTAAAATTTTTATTTTTGTATTTAGTGGTTTACACGACTTACCATCCATATAGGGTTTTGTGCCATTTAATTTTTTCAAAAAAAAAAATCCTAAAATTAACCAAATTAAAATTTTGTGTTCTAAAAACATTTTAATGAATTAAGATAAGTCTTATCTCATTTTATATTATCACATTAATCATAAATTTCAAAATGAATCCCTCAAGAGACTCAAAGGCACGTTTTTCTACATATTTTTTATTTTATAACAAAAACAAAATCTCTGATGATAAAATAATCTTAAAAATGATATTTCAAGCCAAAAATCGTTCATTTCACTCATGCTTTTCAGCTAAAAAGAGATAGTTATAAATTTGATTTGGCTTTTCTCATAAGAGAATTGCTGCAGATTATAATATTGCTAATTCAAATGTTTATCATCTATATGTTTAGATAGAACTAAAATCTATCTAAACATTTCACTTGTCAAGCATCGTGAAGGGAATACAAATATCCCTTTGAGAAAATATTCAAAGGGCCGGATTTTCCAGAGACTCACTAGAAAGCATCGTATCGACTACAATTGCTGAACCTTTAATTTTTAGATCCTATTTTATTTGGTTTATATTAATTGCTAGGTATTTTTTTAATCATTTGATCAATATTATAGTATTATCTCCAATTTATTTCATCTTTATCTAATTCATTATCATTGGTATCGCTTAATTGGACTTCCTTTTTCTCGACTGATTTACGGAAATTCGAATTTCAGAGACTTTTAGACTAATAGAATCCTCTTGTTCTGATCATTTTATTCTTATTAGTTCCTTTCTAGTATTTAAAAAAACTTAGCTGAGTTTTTAAAGTTTTAAAGTTTTTAAAGCCTTGAAAAATTTTTTTATTTTGGGTTTAAAAAGGTTGACAAATATCTTTTTATTTGAAAGGGAATATTTATCATCATAAATATCAACGTACAGACTTAAATTTTTTTGGAACCACCTTTAAATTTCTATTCTGTAAATAATTTTTTGGCACACTTTTCATTAACAATATGGAAGGTATAATTTAACTGGCTGTACCAACCAATTCAACTGAAATCCTAAGTGTAATCTTATAAAATACTTTTTTTTGAATCAATTAACTTAAAAAACTTAATGTAACTTATAATCAAGTTTTTCAAGTTCGAATGTTAATAAACAGACTAATGCTCTTTTTTTGAACAATGCCGATTTCTCAGCATTGAACAAATGATAAACAATAATATTTGTTAAAATTTTAAAATAGTATAATATAATATAATATTATTACAATTAATTTTAAATCAAATATTTTCTATAAATAAATTTTAATTTTTAACTTGTCAATATTTAAAAAGTCTTATCACAAATTAAATTAATATTTTTAAATTTTGAAGTTTTAAAATGTCCAAAAGTCAAATTTTTCCTTTCGATAATTAATAAATTAACAAATTTGGAGCAGATGTGATCAAACGTTTTTCTGCTCATTTCATTTTTGCCTATTGTCTCATCTAATTTTTCTTTTTTACGCAATTTATACGTCAACAATCTTGACTCATTTGGAACTAGTAATTTCTCAATGTAGATGGCGAGCTCTTAAAATTCAATATTTTAAAATAAAAAGACATAACCTTGAAATCGTTCTGTGCTAAAAACCAAATAATCCATATTTTTCAAGAAAATTTTTAGTTTTATTTTCTTTATTTGGATCAAAAGGTTGTCCCTAAAAAGCGGAATCCGGAATGCGGAATTCCGTCGCCCGAATTCCGCCAAAAAAATCGAAAAAAATAAATTTATATTCGTTTTAGGATCAAATAAATTGATTTGATGACCCTTTTTCTTACGACAAGTAATACCAGGATTTATTAAATGATATTTTTCTCGATAAGATATACATGGAAGGTTTATAAAAATTCTTTAATAAATCGACATGGAAAATAGTCAAATCTTTAATAGATCAAAATGTAAAACATAATTTCTGTCCAGTTTGCTCAAATGTTTGCTAAGAAGATTCCACTGAGTGTAAAAACTGTAGATTTTGGTATCAAAAAAAAAAAAAAAAAAAAAAAAAAAAATTTTGCATAATTTAACTGAAAATGCTTGATCCGATACCACTTTTGGAGAGTTGGCCGGGTCTTGGGCCTGGTAATCACTCTAAGAGTGCTGAAAAACATAACGATATGATCTGGTCTTTGGCAACAACAGTCAAAGAACTAATTAAACGAATAGATGACCAAGACAAAGTCATTCAAGAACAAAAACAATTAATCGAGACATTAACAATCAACCAAACCAAACAAAACGAAATTCCCGCTTTCTCATACAGTAACCTTGTTGCTAGTTTCGGGAAAAAATCTGAAACAGACGTAGTTCTGTTAGCTAAAGTTCATTCGGAGCTCAAAGAGAAAAGCAGAATTGAAAGAAACATAATAATTAGTGGACTAGATGAGGGTGCTGGTAGTACTGACGCGGAGAAGGAATTAAACGAAAAAGCATTAGTGGACGAGGTACTCGTTGAACTTAAAACAGACTTGTTTTTAAGTCACAGTTTTAAGTCTAAGTCACAAAAATTTAAGTCAAAGTTATGACTTGACTTAAATTTTTTTTTTTTTTTAAGTCAAAGTCATGACTTGACTTTAAATTTTTTTTTTTTTAAGTCAAAGTCATGACTTGACTTTAAATTTTTTTTTTTTTAAGTCAAAGTCATGACTTGACTTTAAATTTTTTTTTTTTTAAGTCAAAGTTATGACTTGACTTAAATTTTTTTTTTTTTTAAGTCAAAGTCATGACTTGACTTTAAATTTTTTTTTTTTTTAAGTCAAAGTCATGACTTGACTTTAAATTTTTTTTTTTTTTAAGTCAAAGTCATGACTTGACTTTAAATTTTTTTTTTTTTAAGTCAAAGTCATGACTTAAAATTTTTTTTTTTTTTTTTTTAAGTCAAAGTCATGACTTAAAATTTTTTTTTTTTTTTTTTTAAGTCAAAGTCATGACTTAAAATTTTTTTTTTTATTTTTTAAGTCAAAGTCATGACTTAAAATTTTTTTTTTTATTTTTTAAGTCACAGTCATGACTTAAAATTTTTTTTTTTATTTTTTAAGTCACAGTCATGACTTAAAATTTTTTTTTTTTTTTCTAAGTCACAGTCATGACTTAAAATTTTTTTTTTTATTTTTTAAGTCACAGTCATGACTTAAATTTTTTTTTTTTTCTTTTAAGTCAAAGTCATGCATTAATAATAAAAGTTAAAAACTGGTACGAATTTTGATGAAAAATTTGAGTTCTGTAATCTGGTCTCTAATTTAGATCTCAATTATTCTTTGTTTATTACAATTAGGTCCATAAAGTAACAAAAGATGAACAAAAATTTTGAAAAAGTTAAATAAAAAATTAATCTTTTAAAATTTAATTTAATCTAAATTTTAATAAGTTGCATCAAACATAACTTTAGAAAACTTTATAAAAAAAAATAATAAAGACAAATTTTGACACAAAAATCTCAATTAGTTTTTTTAATTAAAAATAATAAATCAAAATTACTTGTCGGCCTGGAAAAAAAAAGATTTATTTTATCTCTGCCAGACAAACGTCTTGACGTTTACCCTAATTTGTCTATTATTTGATTAATAACCTAAGTATATTAATAACACTTTAACAGACAAATAGATGTGCTCAATGATCATAAATATAATGTATATTTTTATTTTTATTTTGCTAAAAATTAGCACGACCAAAACACAACAAGCAACAACAAAATTATCCTTTTATTAATTATCAATAATTAAAAAATAAATTATACACCAAGTTGAAAGCCAAAATTTTGCTCATACCAATCGATAATTACGCATTCGACTTTGAATCGATCAGCTGCGGTTTTAATCACTTTCCGACTGCCCGTTAATTATAAACATTTAATTTCTTTATCAAAATGCTCCATAATTTTGTTAGATTTTAGCAAATTTGTATTCATAATAAATTTTCAATTTTTTTTAAAATCTGGAGTGGTCGAGTGAACAACAGCTTGTTTCCGTGTGCATCTCTACAAACACCGGTTGCTGTGCTGGAATTCAATTGAATTTTGAATGTTTATTAAAAAGCCTCTATTAGAGCCATGGTGAGATGCTTTGATTCAAAATTAGGTTAAGCGTTTGACTTAATAGTGAAATCATAAAAATTTTTTCTTTTTTTTTTGTCAAAAATTAAACTTATTATTTTTGTGTCAGATGAAAGTGCTGAAAAAATTAATTTATTCAATAACATCTTAGATACATCTTTGGTGAAATAATTTAGCATTTTTTTTCTAATTTCAGAAATTAGATAATTTTTCTTTTGCAAAAAGAAATTTAAGCAAAGAAAAGAGATAAAACTAACAAGTCTATGAAGTAATATGTTCTCATGTTCGTTTCGATATTTTTTTTTTGTTTGGAGAATTAAAATTTTTAAATAATTTATTAAATTTTGTTCACATGTTACCAAAAAAAGATATTTAGACCAAACACTCAAAAGGAGCATTCAATTTTAGAATTTCAAAATAATTATGGACCAAAAAATTTAATGGCAAAAAGATTAGGTAACGCTTTTTTTTGTCTTCAAGGCGGCTAACAAAATTTTATTTTCTAGTTAATGGCGCCGACGAAGACTTTTGGCGAATCGAAAAAGATCGCCAGGAAATCAATGCTGCTTATGACAATGTAAAATATATTTTTTTAAAGTTTTAAAATTAAAAAAATTTTTTTTTCAAAGGGCTATTCAACTGACACGGTCGACTCGGAACTAAACACACCTGATTTACTTGATCGAGTAGATAAATATGGATTTATTCAGTAATCAATTTTGTTTTTAAATAAAAATTTTCGAGTATAAAAATTATTTTTTAATTTAAAAGCAATTCAAAATTACCGCCTCAGCTGAGTGATGTTGAACAAAAGCGAAACAATATTGAGAAATTGAGAGAAATAAGTAGCACTCAATGATAAAAGATTGGTAAAGCATTGTGTCCTTAGCAAACAACGATATAGTGATAAGCTAATTAGCCGCCTATTTAAGGGTATTCCGAATTCGATGCGCAAGGTGGCAAGGTAGCAAATTTTGGACATTGAAAGTCAAATAAAAGCCCAGCCGGGAATTTATGAAGTGAGACCAATCTTTAATTTTTTTTTGACTTTTTAAAAACAAATTTCTGAGAAATCACCAAATTATTTAAAATTTAATATTTTTTTGAAAACAAAAAGCAATTATCAATGATAAAAAAGTTTATTTAATTAACCAATTTTCATTTTCAAATTTTCTTAACTTGAAATAAAATTTTTCAACAGTATATTTAGAGATATTTTCAATGTTTAAAATTTTTTTTAGTAGGAAAAAAATTTAATTCTACTTAAATGTTTTTCTTTTACTTATAATTGCTTGAGAGTCCATTGTTTCAATTAAACTGCAATCGTTTTCATTTGATCCAAATTTATAAAAAGTTTTTTTAAATGCATGTGGCAGTTTTATAAAGATTAAATTATCTTATCTTAATTTGTAAAAAATAATTTATTGTTTTAGTTAAAAAAAAATAAAATTATGTATATTGTAAAATTAAAATTAGAAAATAAATTTTTTTTAAAGAAAACTTTTGCAATTTTTTATTTGTATTCAATCTTAATTATGAATAATGAATTTAAATTTTTTATTGTCCATGGGAAAATTTTAATTATAATACTACTCATACTACTTTAATACTACTACTTTTGAAATATTATTTTTACAATTTCTAAAACGTTGCCATATTATTTTATGTCTTAAATTTAATTATTTATAGATATCTAGACTCGGTTATTTAGAAACCTGTCGATTGATTTTTCAGCGGGAAAATTGAGCTTAACAAACTCTTTGAGCCTAATTCAAGTAATTTAAATTTGAATAAATTTCAATTTAAAAAAAAATAACTGTTTTTAATTTATTAAGTTAATATACGAAAATTATGATGTTGAAAATCAAACTTCAACGTCGATGGATTACTTTTACAGGTTGTATGAATTTTTGGATGTATTTCTTATGAAATTCATTTAATAAACCTCTAGAATGATGGCTTATTATTTTTTTTTTATAAAATATTGATATTTTCCTGATAATTTTTTAACTGTTTATAATATTTTTTATTAATTAAGGATTAAGAATATTTTTAATTAGATCTAAATTTAACTACTATTAAATTTTAATTATTTAAAAATAAATACAATTTTTATTCTATCAAGTTGAGTAATCAGTTAAACAAGACATAAAATAATTCTTAAAACCTTAAAATCTTATTTAAATATTATCAATTAAATATCAAAGCCATTAGAGGGAAAATGAATTTTGTAGCTCTGTAGGTAGGACATTTTTCGGGCCGTACGCGTGGGACCGTACGTTTATATTCTTGAACATAAATTATAAAAAATAGGGCTGCCCACCCAGTAGGAATTCCGACAGTGACATGGAGGCTTAACGACCCGAAGTGATCATTACCTTGAGGTTGACTTAACGACTCATCTCTCATTGTATGCATGTGGCTCGGGAGTCCAAGGAGGCGCCTAAGTCGAGAACTTAAGTTCAGCCGACTGTTGATCGAGTAGGCGAATCTGGAAGGCGAACTGAGATCATGCAAGGTTTCGAGAACAATATGATCTTTAGAGTTTTTAACCGGCCGTAAAAAATCTTTAATTCCTTATTTATTTAAAATTTTTTTTTTTCCGGATGGACACTTAATCGGGTTAATGCGTAGAGGGATTCGATTTTTATCAAACTCTTTTACCGCTTGTTTCACCATAACTCGGTCTATTGTGAGACTATTTTCTAAAGAGCTGATAGGAGGAAGTCTTGTGCTCGAAGTTAACTCGGTTGGTGTCTGTCCTAGGTACGAAATAATGGTATGATGCAATGGATGCAAACAAACAAAATGGTTATTCAACACAATGGATTCAATATTTATATTTTTTTATTTATTAATAATATTTTAAATTTATTTTTTTGTACAATAAAGCAATAAATTTTTTCTTAATTTATTTAGTTTTTTAATTTAAAAAAAATTTTTAATTATTAATTTTTATAACCTTTAATAAATTAATAAAATCAAATTTATTTGTCTGTATTTATTTTTATTTTATTTTAATCAATTTAAAATAACACTGTATATATTATTTATATTTAATCGAGTTGTGCGTAGGTCTGTAAGTCTGTAATTTTAGGCAAGTCAGGGACTTGACTTTTTTGACCCTTAAATTAAATAAAAGAAATATTGAATTCTTTCTAATCTGGGAAATATTTTATTAAAAAAAATTATTTTAAATTTTAATCAGTCCTTCAACAGTTATGCAATTGAAGTTTTTTAACATAAAAGGATTTTGTTTTTGTTATTTTTTTATTCATTTATTTTTTATTATATTACATTATATTTAAATGTTCTGATTATTTTAATCCATATTAAAAATTAAATTAAACTTTCATTTCATGCGTTGTTGTAAATTTCTTAAGATTTTTGAAATAAATAAAATTTTTAAAATATTATTTTCTTTCAATTTTTATATTTGGGAAGTGGTTTTCCTAAAAAGATTTTTAAATCATTTTTTAAATATGAGTTTTTGTCGTAGAATTTTAAAATAAAAAAAGTTTACACTTTAAGATTTAAAAAAATTACTGAATAATTTGAAACCAATATGATTGATGTATCTCAATTTTCGACAAACTCAGAATCTGATTCTCAAAAGCAGCAAGCAATCATTAAATTTGCCTACTCTGATTTGACAATAAAGAGTAATTTTAAATTTATATCTTTAATTTTATCTGACATTTCTTTAGCTAACAGTGATAACCAAATTGTTTCAAGAACGGCAAAGTGTAAATTTTGTTCGAACAACATTACCGATACAAGGAACAATACATCAAACTTTATTCGGCATTTAAAATTTTGCGATAAGGAATCATATGATGAGTTCAAATCTTCAAAAGCACAGAAAAAAACAACGTTAAATCAAGACCATAAGAAAAACCTAACGGAAGAGATAGTCAACGACTTCATTTTTAGATATCTAATTATTGGATGTGGACTGCCTTACCGCTTAGTCGAATGCGAAGCCTTTAGATCGTTTATGTCACTAATTTGCAAGAAATGGGAACCGACATCGAGGACAAATATATTAAAATTGCAAAATAAAGCGATCGACCTTATGAATTATAATTTGAAATTGATATTATCAAAAATAAGATTTGCCTCGCTAACTTTAAATGTTTGGACAGATCGACGACTAAGATCATTTCTCGGGATAACGATTCATTTTTTAGACGAAAATTTTAATTTTAAAACTTATGTTCTTCGCTGCAAAAATATTTCAACAACGACGGGATGGGCTATTAAACGAGAAATAGATACTATTATTGAAGAATTCGCTATTCGTGAAAAATTAGTTCGAATAGTTACAGATAATGGTTCGAATATGGTTAAAATGGGTACGCTATTGCATCTTGTCGGTGAAGATGAGTTTGACCTTTCTGATAGGGAAATTGAAGAAAGTGAAACTGATACTGAAGGAGAAGTTACAAGCTCTGAGGATGAAATAGATACAAATTTTAATATCGACGATATTGATTTATTACAGGACTCAGGATTGAAGCATATGAGATGTTTTGCCCACTCTCTACAACTTGTGGTTAAAAAAAGCCTTGCAAAAATCAACAATGTTAAAAGAATTATTAAAAAGTGCACTAAAATTGCCGCTAAATATAGGCAAAAGAAAGATTTTGCTTCGTATTTAGCTGAAAAAAAATATAATTCAATTCCAAAACCAATAAAAGTACGCTGGAATAGTGAGCTTAAGTGCTTACGGGCTATTTGTAAAATAAAATTAATCGATCTAAATGAAGCTCTAAATATGATCAATAACCAAGGATTAAATTTAAGTCAAAATGAACATTCAAGACTAGCAGAAATAATTAATATCTTAGAACCATTTGAATTTGTTACAAATGAAATTCAAGGAGATCAGTACTCAACTCTCAGTCTAGTAGTTCCAAGTTTGTTACAATTAATACAACATTTGGACGATTTCAAGCTGTTAAACAATAGTCTAAAAGCGTTTATTAGTGAATTGAGAAACGAAATTAACACACGATTCCGTGTAATATTAGATTTAAAGAACAATAGCATAGTGGACTATTCATGGTATTTTTCTTCATTTTTGGACCCTTTATTTAAAAACGAATGGTTAGCTATATCAAGTTTGAATTCAGATGAAAAGCATTTGTTTATTAAACGCTTAGAAGATCAATTATTTCAAGAATGGAAAATAATAGCTGCTCGAGAAGGAAATGAAAATAATTTAGAAAATCAAATTCCGTGTACCTCGAATGATGCAACAAAAAAATCCAGGCCATTGAGTACAATTAGTACAGATTCAGAAGCAAGCCTCCTAAAATCACCAACAAAACGACGGAAGTTTTTTAGTTTTTTAAATAGAAGCACTCCACAAGTTGAAGAGAACGACGATAAAACTAAATTCAAGAATGAATTGGAGCAATACATTAATATCGAATATAACGAAGATGATGGCATCACGAGATTTTGGATGAAGAATAAAGTAAAGCTACCGGCTCTATCGAAACTTGCACAAAAATTTTTATCAATACCTGCTTCATCAGGACCAGTTGAAAGACTTTTTTCTAAATCTGGTTACATCAACAGACCACATAGGTCAAGATTAACTGCCAAAAATTTGGAAGCAACAACTTTATTGGTATCAAATATGGATTTATTAAATGAATAGAGAATAAAATACTATTTAAAACATTTATTAATTATTTTTTTTGATTGTTTAATATTTAGTTAAATTTAATAAAATTATATGAAATATGAAAAAATTTATTTAAAAAATTTATTACAAAAAAAAAAAATTTAAACCATTAACTTGAGTAAAACAAAAAAAAATTTAAGTCATTGAAAAATAAGAGGTGAAAATATATTTAAATAATTAAAAATTTAAGATAATAAAAAATGTTTATTAATTTAATAAAAAAACACAAACTTTGATTAAAAAAAAAATATACAAATACAAACGGCCAACAATCACCCACTACCAACAACCCCAAACTACAAACAACTTTCTTCAAATAATTACCAACAACTATCAACGGTCAATCACTACCAACAATACTACCAATACTCCAACTACATTACTTCTTTAATTTAGAAGTATTAGTAAATTAGTAGAAAAAGAAAAGAAGCAGAAAAGAAGTTCTAGGAGAAGTGGTAGTTGTTATAATAATAGAAGTTCTTATAGTAGTAGAAGTTGTTATAGTAGTAGCTGTTATAATAGTAGTAGTAGTTTTAGTAGTAGTAGTATTAGTAAAAGTTGTTTAATAATAGTAGTTAAAATAGTAGTAGTAGTTATAGTAGTTGTAGTTGTTATAATAATAGTAGTTGTTATAATAATAGTAGTTGTTATAATAATAGTAGTTGTTATAATAATAGTAGTTGTTATAATAATAGTAGTTGTTATAATAATAGTAGTTGTTATAATAATAGTAGTTGTTATAATAATAGTAGTTGTTAAAGTAGTAGTAGTTTTAGTAATAGTTGTTATAATAATAGTAGTAGTTTTAGTAGTAGTAGTTATAGTAGTAGTAGTTGTTATAATAATAGTAGTTGTTATAATAATAGTAGTTGTTATAATAATAGTAGTTGTTAAAGTAGTAGTAGTTAAAGTAGTATTAGTTTTAGTAATAGTTGTTTAATAATAGTAGTTGTTATAGTAGTAGTAGTTAAAATAGTAGTAGTAGTTAAGATAGTAGTAGTAGTTATAGTAGTTGTAGTTGTTAAAATAATAGTAGTTGTTATAATAATAGTAGTTGTTATAATAATAGTAGTTGTTATAATAATAGTAGTTGTTAAAGTAGTAGTAGTTAAAGTAGTAGTAGTTTTAGTAATAGTTGTTATAATAATAGTAGTAGTTTTAGTAGTAGTAGTTTTAGTAGTAGTAGTTTTAGTAATAGTAGTTTTAGTAATAGTTGTTATAATAATAGGAGTAGTTTTAGTAGTAGTAGTTATAGTTGTAGTAGTTTTAGTAATAGTTGTTATAATAATAGTAGTAGTTTTAGTAGTAGTAGTTATAGTAGTGGTAGTTTTAGTAATAGTAGTTTTAGTAATAGTAGTTATAGTAGTAGTAGTAGTAGTTATAACGGTGGTAAGGTAGTATTGTTGTTAGTGGTTGTTACTGTTGGCTGATGACCGTTGATGGTTGTCGGCCGTTAAACGTTGATGGTTGTTGGCCGTTGACCGCTGATATTTGATAGTCGTTGGTAATTTTTGGCCGTTGGTACTTTTTGAACGTTTGAAGTTGTTGGTTATTGGTTGTTCGTAAACGTCCAATCACAAACTTCCAACTGCCCCAACCTCAACTACCAACAACATCCAACGTTCAAAAAGTACCAACGGCCAAAAATTACCAACGACTATAAATACCAGCTACAAACAAATAATTTCTATTTATTTTTTTTTTATTTTTTAAATAAATTTTTTTAAATTTTCAAATAAAAATTTTTTTAATTTTAAAAATAAAATTTTTTCTTTCTTTTTTTTTAGTTCTCAAAATAATTTTTTTTTCTTTTGTTTATTTTTAATTTTTAAAATAAAGTTTTTTTCTTTTGTTTTTTTTTAATTTTTTAAATAAATTTTTTTCTTTTGTTTTTTTTTAATTTTATAAATAAAATTTTTTTTTTGTTTTTTTTTAATTTTAAATAAATTTTGTTTTTCTTTTTAATTTTTAAATAAATTTTTTTTTCTTTTTTATTGTTTAATTTATTTTTTTTTTAATTAAAAAACAACTTTTTTAAATAATAAACATATTTCAAATTATATTAATTTTTTATTTTATTCCCGGTTTTTTAGCCGGCAAAATGGCCGCCCGCCTTAACGTAACCGTATCTTTGACTGCCCGCTTTTTTTTTACCCGATTTTTAAACTGTCCAAAATTTTGACCGTCAAGCTGACCGGCTTTATTTAGCCTGTTTCTAAAAAAAAAAATTTTAAGTCATGACTGTGACTTAAAAAATAAAAAAAAAAAATTTAAGTCATGACTGTGACTTAAAAAATAAAAAAAAAAATTTAAGTCATGACTGTGACTTAAAAAATAAAAAAAAAAAATTTAAGTCATGACTGTGACTTAAAAAATAAAAAAAAAAATTTTAAGTCATGACTGTGACTTAAAAAATAAAAAAAAAAATTTTAAGTCATTGACTTGACTTAAAAAAAAAATAAAAAATTTTTAAGTCATTGACTTGACTTAAAAAAAGAAAAAATTTAAGTCAAGTCATTGACTTGACTTAAAAAAAAAATAAAAAATTTTTAAGTCATTGACTTGACTTAAAAAAAAAAAAAAAAAATTTTAAGTCATTGACTTGACTTAAAAAAAAAAAAAAAATTTTTAAGTCATTGACTTGACTTAAAAAATAAAAAAAAAATTTTTAAGTCATTGACTTGACTTAAAAAAAAAAAAAAAAATTTTAAGTCATTGACTTGACTTAAAAAAAAAAAAAAAAAATTTTAAGTCATTGACTTGACTTAAAAAAAAAAAAAAAAAATTTTAAGTCATTGACTTGACTTAAAAAAAAAAAAATTTTAAGTCAAGTCAATGACTTGACTTGACTTAAGACTTGTGACTTAAAAACAACTCTGACTTAAAATTAGCAATGACAAGGTAAAGAGACGAACTCGCTTAAGAAAAAGAGGAGTCGAAAACAACGACCCATCTAAACCGAGCCTTTTGCTGGTTGAGTTTACTGATAGTATCTCGCAGACTATGGCACTTGCAAATTCACCACAACTAAAAAGAAATACAAAATTCAAAAATATTTATGTGAATAGTAATAAAACAATGGCGGAAAGAGCAGCTGAAGCACAACTTAGACAAAAAAGAAACGAAATGAACCGCGATCTGCCATTTACTGAAGGGATTCTCCGATACGGTGTCAACGAGAAGAATAACAAAAGATTTTACTGGGGGATTAGAGATGGGCGTTTGGTCCAACTCGAACCCAGAGAGAGTTAAAAACCCAACAAACTTCAGGAATGAACTTCAAAACAAAAATTCAAAAACAAAAAACCAACATAAAAAACAAAAAAAAAACTAAATCAATCCTCAATTAATAATTATTTAAAGTGTTTCTACACCAATGCCACTTCACTCGTCAATAAGTTAAACGAGCTTCAAATTATTATCAACACTTATGTGCCAAATGTAATCGCCATAACTGAAACTTGGTTTAACAACAAATCTAATCGTTCAATTAACAATTACACGTCTTATATCAAGGACAGAGGTGAGATGGCTGGTGGAGGAGTTGCTTTATTCATCAGAAATGATGTAGATTCATGTGAGGTTGACGATATAAGACTACAAAACACTTCTGGTGAACAAGTTTGGTGCCAACTAAATATCAGCGAAGAGCGAATTCTTATTGGATGCATTTACAGGCCACCTAATTCTAAAAGAGAAATAACTCTACGTTTGAACGAATCAATATTGGTCGCGAAGAGTTTAGTTGACAAAAAAAAGTTTACCAGCCTTATCATCTTTGGTGACTTCAATCATCCGAACATCGAATGGAACAACGACGGTGGTAAATGCGAAAGCAGATACTCCCAAAGTTGCGAGTTTTTAGAGACTCTAGAATCAAAATTTTTGAGCCAAGTAGTCATCGAACCAAATTTAGGAAACAACGTACTTGATCTTATCATAATTGATGACCCTAATAGAATTTATAACGTAGTAACGGGGCCACCACTTGGATCAACTAAACGTATGTATTTACACAATACGCTTTACTGCAACTACATATTAAACGAAAAAACCAAGTTGGAACAAAAGTTAACAAACAAGCCTTTGTACTTATATGATAAATGCAACTCCGATTTATTCAACGAACATTTATGCAAAATTAACTGGGCTGAAGAGGACTCAAAAACGAACGTAGATTCATTTTATGAAACAATTATTAGAGTTTACTCTGAAGCATCGGAAATGTCTATTCCGACATTTTACGCAAATAGCAAGTTAAAACCAAAGTGGTTGAACAAAGACCTTAAAGATTTATGTAGAAAAAAGTTTAGCTTATGGAGCAAAATCAGAGCATCTACTGAAAATGAACAACTAAGAAAAGAATACAATCGATTATGCAAAATTCTGAAAAAATTGATAAAAACTGAAAAACAAAAATTTGAAGCTACGCTTGCAAAAAATTCAAAAAATAACCCGAAACTATTACACGCTTATATTAAGCAACAGTCCAAATGTAAGGAATCGATTCGGGCTATTAAAGACAATGATGGAATATTAAGAACAAAAACGAGTGAAATTGTAGAGTGTCTTAGTCACCAGTTTTTCAGTGTCTTTAATAAACCAGGTGATAACGTCGTAACGCCAAACTTCCCCAAACGAACCTCATCTGTTTGTGATGTAGACGATTGTATGTTTGAACCGATTGAAGTTTTTAATGAACTCAGACGAATGAACAAGAATAAATCACCTGGCGATGACGGCCTCCATCCAAATATATTAAAAACTTGTGCAGCCAGTTTATCCGAACCCCTCTCAAGAATTTTCATTAAATCTTTTAACTCTGGTACAATTCCAGAGCGCTGGCGAGAGGCTAACATTAGTCCTATTTTCAAGAGTGGACAGCGTACAAGCCCATCTAACTACAGGCCTATCTCTTTAACTTCGGTACCCTGCAAAATTATGGAAAGATTAATAAAAAGAGTTATGGTCGACTATTTAGATAAAAACAAATTAATTTCGAACTTTCAACATGGGTTTGTAAAGTTTAAATCTTGTGTAACAAACCTACTAGAATCTCTTGATGTTATCACGGAAACTCTCAACAGAGGCTTTGCTATTGATGTAGTCTTTCTTGACCTAATGAAAGCCTTTGATATGGTCCCTCACAAAGAAATGATCGTCAAGCTAAAGGCTTATGGCTTTCAGGGTCGTTTATTAAAATGGCTTGAATCCTTTCTTAATAAGAGAAGGCAAAGGGTTGTCATAGGTGATTCTATCTCAAAATGGAAGGAAGTATTGAGCGGAGTACCCCAGGGCTCTGTACTTGGGCCTTTTTATAATATTCATAAATGACATGCCTGACTGTTTGAGTCATCTGTGCAGGCTCTTTGCTGATGATAGTAAACTTATTGCGATCATAAAAAATTGTAAGGATCAAGATCAATTACAAGAGGATCTAAATAAAATTCTTAAATGGACGATCGATTGGAAAATGAAATTTAACTACAGCAAGTGTAAAACAATGCATATTGGTAATGCTAAGATTCATCAAAACAGAAACTACAGTTTTCAAGATGATAATGATAATCAAACACACACAATAATGAATACGCAAAATGAGAAAGATCTCGGTATTACCATAAACAACAAGCTTAAATGGGATGATCATATTAAGAATATAGTTCTGAGAGCGAACTTAATGCTGGGAAAATTGAAACGAACGTTTACTAATTGGAATGTTCAAACATTTAAGATCCTCTACATAACTCACGTTCGACCGCTCTTAGAATATGCAGTTGTTGCGTGGAACCCTTGTAAAAAGCAAAACATTAAATTGTTAGAAAAGGTTCAACGGAGAGCAACAAAAAGTATTCCACAATTAAGAAATAAAAGTTATAAAGAGCGTTTGGAAATATTAAAACTAACAACTCTCGAAGAGAGGAGAAAAAGAGGTGACTTGATACAACTTTACAAGTTTAAAAATAATTTTAACCGCATCATATGGTATCATCCGATTTGTTATACATTAGCTTCTAACTCAACTAGCCCTGCAGGATCAACAAGGTCGGGACAAAAACTCTATCGACAACTAGTCAAAAACTGTTCTGCTAGGCACAATTTTTTTTCCAATCGAACTGCAACTTCCTGGAATGAATTACCAAGTGAGGTTACGGATGCACGAACAATCAATTCATTCAAAAATCAATACGATAAACTGAGACTTAAAACTGAGACTTACTTTCTTTATGTGCCGAATTTCGAAGCGAACTTATCTGTCATAGCTCGGTACATGATGTACCTGGCTCCGCGAGTATTTAACTCGTCACAGATTAATTAATAATAATAATAATAATTTTGATGGTGCCAAAGTAAGAAAATATCATCAAGCTGGAAAAGGTAAAAGTTGAATTTGCGAAAAGTATGGCTCTGGCTGTGAGAGGAACTAGATTTACAAAATTTGGCTGATATTTATTAAGTATAACTTTCATTTAATCAAAATTGAATTCTGTAATAATTTTTTTTTGCTTTTTTTTTTGATTCCGCTAAAAATTCCGTAAAAATCTCCTAGAAGACGGAAATTACGCTTTTTAGTATGTGATCTACCTAATTAAAAATTTTTTTTGGCGGAATTTGGGCCACGGAATTCCGTACACTTTTTTACAGTTTAATCGTATATAGTCCTTTTTTTTCTAAGAATTAAGATGACACGAATATTTGAGTTTTTTAAAATGATCAAAAATATAATATAATAATAAATAAGTTATGTCAAAGCATTTAAATTTTGTCGAATGCATGAATCCATTTTTTTTTTAAATATATAATTGAGGGGAATGCCCCAGGGTTCGTCCGAATGGCGCAAGCCTTCGTTTAAACCCTCTTGTTTGAAAAGTTTTTAGGTTTTTACAAAATTAGATTAAGATAAAGTTGAATTAAACAAAAAAAAGTAAAATTAATTGAAACAAATTGTTTTATAGCAATATACAAAGGTTAAGATAAGATAAAGATATTTACATTAGGATTTAAGACAGATTTATTGTCTTTATTGGATTTGATTTCGTAGAATATTAAGTAGATATTGATTATGACAAAGCAGTAATCCATAAGAGATCTAATTAAAGACTTATATAATTGTATGTTTAAAGATAGGGAGTTGGCCCATTTAAAATTTCTTATTCGTCTGAGCAGGTTTGTTTTAGGAATGAGCTTCTTTTCTAGTTGGTCCGAAAGTGCTTTGAAACAGATTTTTGGGTCAAGTTTAATACCAAGAAATGTTGGGTTTGGTTCCAAAGGGACCTGCTGGTTACCATTTCGAAGCTTTAAATTGTATTTTCTCTCATAGCTTTTCCTATGGCCTGCTGCAGTGAATGTTGTATGACAAGTTTTCGAGAGATTGATTTTAAAGCCCCAGGTTAAACAAAAATCAGCTCCTTTATCTATGGCGCTTTGGAGATTTTTTTAAAGTTCTTTAATTGATTTACACGAAATTCAGATGCACAGGTCATCAGCGAAAAGAGCTAATTTTATATTCTCTGGTAAGGTTTTCGCTACATCACTAAAATAAATAATGAATAGAGTTGGTGAGAGACAGCTTTCTTTTGGAATTCCACAGTTTATTGGTTTTTCTATTGAAACACATTCCTTATAATCCACTTGAAATGTCCTATTACTTAGGAAGTTAATTACCCAATTTAATAAGCACCGGTTAAGACCAAGGTTGTCTAGTTTTTCAATGATTCCAAAGTGCGAGGCCTTATCAAATGCTTTTTCTAAATCAAAAAATACGGCTCCTGTTAGTTTATTGTTATTAAATCCCTTACAAACTGATTGGGTTATATTCCGAATATGCTCTTGTGTGGAGCGCTTTTTTCTAAAACCTGCTTGGCATTTAAGAAGCACCTGATTCTTTTCGGCCCATTTTTGTATCTTTTGGTTTAATATTTTTTCTAATAATTTGCATAAGCAGCATAAAAGTGAGATTGGTCTATATGAGCCTGGATCTTCTGGTGGCTTTCCTTTCTTTAAAATTACTATTACTCTGGCTTGTTTCCATTATTTTGGTATATGATCTAATTTGATCGAGTAATTGAATACCGAGTGAATTTGTTTAAGTGTCCTGAAGGGTAAATTTTTAAGTATTTTGTTTAATATGCCATCGAATCCACTTGATCTTTTATTTGAAATATTTTTTATTCGCGTCTGCTAATTCACTTGTTGATATGTATTCATCGATGCCAAATTTTTGGTCTTTATTTGAATAGATTTGTTGTACATTTGAGAATTGATTTTGATCAGAAAAAGTGTTAGCCAAATTATCTGCGAAGGCTTCTGCAACTACGTTATTTTTTGTGATTTTGACAAAGTTTACTTTCAATTCCGTGCTTTCCTTGCTTTGTTTGTCTTTATTTTCTAGTTTGTTTACTAGTCTCCAGTGCTTTGTGTCTGATTGATTGAAATTAGCTATTGCTGCAAATTCGCCTTTAGCCTTGTTCATTTTCATTTTTTTGAGAATTTTCGATATTTTATAACTCACTGCATTCAAGATTTTTTTGTGTTCCGGGAGTTGACTTTTCTGGAAAATTTTCCTTAGCTTTCTTTTAGTTCTGACAAGTTCAAGTACTGATTCTGGAATTATTATGAAAGAGCTTTTATTGTTTTTGAATTCGTATGCTACTGTTGCTTCAACCATAGCGTTTTTAATGTTTTCTGTTAGGCTTTTTATTGCTTTCTCTAAGCTTTCTGGGGTTATTGCAACGTTATTAACTTCTGGCTTTTTATCTAATTGGCATCTAAATTTATCCCAGTTTATTCTTTTCGCACTTTGGGTGCATTTTTTTATATCGAGACTAATAAATGAGCTTAGCGTTGCATAGTGGTCACTTATTTCAGTGTCTAATACTTTGAAGTCATCAAAAAATCCAAGCATTGCCTCATAACAAATGGTTAGATCTAGTATATTACAACCACGACTTTAGGTTGGACTATCGTTATTTAAAACATATAGGTTATTTTGCTCAATTATTTGTGCTAATTTTAGCCCATTAGCATTATTGCTATTACAGTACCAGTTTTGATTCACACAATTTAGGTCCCCAATTAAAATTAAGTTACGATATTTGGCTCTTATTTTTCCAAAGAACTTATCATTTATGACCGAATTAGGCCTATTATATATTGAGAAGAAAGCTTAAGTTTCATTGTTGTTTAGTACGATTTAAGTTCCAACAATTTCGTCATTCTCATTTATTTCACAAATATCTGTAAGTTCTATTTTTTTACTCCTAAAAGAGTCTTTAACACCAATTGCTACACCGCCTCCTTTCATTGCTTTGGTTTTATTCGAATTTAGTAGATTCCTGTCTTTCCTAAAAATTTTATAATTTTTGATGTTGAACTTATCTTTTTCTTTTAGAAAAGTTTCGTTTAGGCAAAAAATTTCAACTTTCAACTAATTTCAACTAATTTGTTCAATATATTTTCTATTTGGGCTTGTTTGAGTGAATTTTTAACAGATTGACAGTTGATATGAAAAATTTTAAAATTTTATTATTCATTGTAATCCATAAATCTGTTTATCATGTTTCGATCTAATTGGTCAAGATTTTTAAATAAATGGTTGCTAATTGCATTACTGAAATCTTTTCCTAGATTTTGTCCTATTATTTCTAGTATTTGTGTTGGATCCTCGTTAGCTGCCACCGATACTTTACTTAGATTTTTAAAAAGATCTATCATTAGTCTTACTAGGTTAATCAGGTTGGTTTGAGTGAGATTATTGTTTTGGGCTTTATTATTGTTATATTCAGAATGTACCCTTTTAAATTGGTTCGTGTTATTTCTCATGTTTTTTTTAGTTTCTTTTTTTTTTGCTTTAACTGCTTCTTTTACTTTTGGGTATTTTTTTTGAACAAGCTAAGTGATTTCCCCCACAATTGGCGCATTTAAAGTTCTTTGGATCACTTAACTTGCATTTTTTGTGGTTGTGACAAATTTTGGCACTTCTTAAGCATTTTTCTTGTCCTTGGCAATTTTTACTTTCGTGTCCAAATTCTAAGAACTTGAAACACTGGTCTGGTGTTACTCCGAATCTCCATGGAGACACTCTCACGATGGACCAAAAAATTCTAATTTTCTTGTCATTTGTCATTTGGTTAAATTTCTCTTGGTTTGAGGTGACTATTTTAACTAATTCGAATTTTGGTCCTGTTGACTTTTTTACCATGCGCAGAGTGTTGTCAATGTCATATTCCTGTTTTAGTCTTTGTTTTACCCGTTCTGATTCAATTTCGAATTTGACGTCAACATCATGTAGGGCCAGGTAGAACTTTTTAGTTTTAACAACTTCGTATATACCGAACTCAAAAGCGTTAGGCGGCCATTGTTTGAGTTCTTTTGCTTCATCTTAATCATCTGTTTTGATTTTGAGTTCATCATTTTTGTTTATGTAAACAGTTATTAAAGAAACATTTGGTTTACATTCTTTGATATAGTCTTCTAGATAAAAGTAGTCTCTGTATTTGTCATCGAAATATTTGTTGCTTTTAAATTTTAGAATGTAAATTGCTTTATTGGGTTTGTTGGTGTATAGTTCCATATTTAGAGCTTGTTTTTGTGGTGGTATACTCGTGTGTGTGTCTTCATTGGCTCCGTTTAACCGCGCAAAATGTGCTTGATTTAAGGTTGCCTGTTCGCTTTGGGTTGGACATGGTATTTGTGGGTTATGATACATGTTTAATGTGTTAAATGGTTGTGTTACTTGAAAAGAAGGGATTTGATAATTATTGTGGTATATTGGTTGTTGTTGATGGAAGTTATCTTTATTTCTCGTGGGAATATATTATTAAGGTTTTACTTTATTTACGTAGCTTGTGAAGTTACGTAGATGCGGTTGATAAGCGTGAGAATACATTGGTCGGTAGTCCAAAGTATTACAAGCTTGGTTGATTATTTTTGCAGTATCTGATAGCTGCAGGACCAGGATGTTCCACTGTAAAAATTATGTTAAATTATTTTATTTTTTTAAATTCTAAATTAAAATGAGTGCATGAATCTAAATTAAATGAAGTTTCTCTTTTTAAACGTTCTTTGTTAGTTAAATCATCAAGATAAGTTTTCTCTTCAAAGTGATTGTCATCATCATCATCATTATGAGCCATGGCTACATATTCTTTTTCGGGATCTTAATCAGTTAAATTACTTTTGGAATGATGCTTGATAGTTTTTAATGGATTTTTGACTATTAGATTCAAAATGTTAGCAATGAAGGAGCACATTCAAGATATAAATCTGTAACAGTTCGGATCATAGATTTAACGCTAAAAAATGAAAAATATCCAAGTTTTGACTCAATTATTAATTTGACTCAATAATTCTTTGCTAAATTACTCGATGAATGACCACCAAAGATGTGACGATATTCAAGAGAAATAGAGCAAAGCTTTAAGTTTGCATCAAAAAATAAGCTGTTAGACTAAGGTACGAAAAACTTTGAATTTAAGTCCAGCAGTTTGTCGAAAAGTTGATAAATTAAATTTTTGAACATCTTCATTTCTACACTTTTTTTCTGTTTGATGTGATCTACACTCAACTCAAATATATACTTTATTGTTGGAATTTTAAATTTGGATTCAAGCTTGTGCAAAACTTTTTGAAATATTCGATCTCTAAACACTTGAATGGCAATGATTCATTAATTATAGAGATCAAAAGATTATGGCAAAAATCCGAATATGTTCTTTTGCTTTTCTCTTTGCTTGTGCATTCATTTGCTTGGGCTAAGCTTAGTAGCCGATTTTATTGGCAAAACAGTTTTAGTGAAGTAAAAAATTATGTTGAATCATGTGAAACATGCGCTAAGCTTAAAAACCCTCCAGCAATTAGGTCACATCTTAATCCAATAACGGAATTCCACAAACCTTTTGATATGCTTGCAGTAGATATTCTGGAACTGAGCACTATCTAGTTCAGATGACATGTCACTCTATTTATAGTGACATGTCACTATTTATCGAACACTGGTTTTCATTTTGACCTTTATCGACTAATGCGACATGTCACTTTAGTCAAAAAAGGCCTAAAAATGACGATTTTTACAAAATTTAGTGTCTAAGTTAGCGACATGTCACTATAGTCAAAAAAAAGGTTTAAAAATGATTTTTTAAATAATTTAGCTATTTTTTATTAGTTTTGGTCTGGATAACGAGAAAGTAATTAACGAATTATACGCAAGAATATAAAATCAGAAATTGACCTATAAAATTAAAAAAAGCTATTGTCTAAAAATTCTAAAATATTTTTATGTTATTTACAGTTTGGACAATAAAATTGTTTGAAACTCTTTGGCAAACAATTTCCACAAATCCAGTTTTTACATCTTTCACGTGAAAAACAAACATCTTTTTAGGAACTAGATTTAAAAACAGCTATGCATTTAAAAAATGTCTGAGTCCAGTACTATTTTAAAAAATATGCGACTTTGATGGTGCTGGTGATCTGGAAAAAAATTCGACCTGGAAATTTCGACATGTTAATTAGGACAAAAAATTTTAATTTATTTAAATTATGTTCAGGATGTTCAGAATTTTCCATGAACAGGAAATTACATACACCCAATTAAAAAAAAATTCCCAAGACAATCCTTGAAAAAATATAAGTAAAAAAATTAATTGATTAATTGATTTAAGTTTCTCATATAAAGGCGTGTTTAGTTACCAATTAAAACAACCAATCCCTTTTTATAGAATCAATCTACAAACATAAAATTTAAGGATAAAACTATAAGTTAAATTTTTTTTTGTTTCGTAATGCCTAATTGCGGCTCTTTTGAATTCCATTGAATATGCACGACATATTCGGTTATCCTGCTTTTTTTTATATATAACATCTTATTTACTTACTGATGTTAAAATTAATACTTTGAAATATATTAAGTTTAGGAATAATGTATAGGATAAAAAAACAAGTACGTTGAGATTAAGAATTTAATTTAATTTTAACTACAGGGTTCTAATAAAAATGTAACGCTAAAAAAGCCGCGCCCAAACAACAACCGTAGCGGCCGTCCGTCCAGGCCTGTTTGCGGCTCCGACCCGTCCGTCCTAACCGGCTTACACGGCCGACCTAGCCGACCCATCAGACCGATCCATCCGACCCAACCCGCCGGCCGTTCCGACCTAGCCGTACACACCGTCGGATATTGCCGGACGACCCAGGCGTGAAAATGTGCTTGATTTAAGGTTGCCTGTTCGCTTTGGGTTGGACATGGTATTTGTGGGTTATGATACATGTTTAATGTGTTAAATGGTTGTGTTACTTGAAAAGAAGGGATTTGATAATTATTGTGGTATATTGGTTGTTGTTGATGGAAGTTATCTTTATTTCTCGTGGGAATATATAAGAAAAATGCTTTAAATAATTCTTACAAAGAGTTTTTTAAACCTTTCTTTGATTGTGTTGATTTTGTGATTTTTAAGAAATAAGAAAATTTCTGAGGTTGTGGGTTTTCTTAATTAATAGAGCATAAAATTTTCTGCCAAAAATTTTATTTTAAAATCGAAAAATAATGAAATTTTTTTAATTTAAAATTATTTTGTTACAATTCTTAATAAATGTTTCATATTCATCTAAAAACATCAAGTTTAAATGAATATTAAATCTAATAAAATCTAATATCAATTCACAATCAAGTTCATGATCACTGAAACGAATGTTTAAGCTTTTGTAGTAGATAATTCCATTGACAACTTTTTCTTGGTGAATCATTAGAGATTTTATAATCGTTTGCTTAAACTCTTTTACTGTTCTATAGGCCATATTTATCGATCCAATCGACTTAAGACCGTAAAGTGAATTTTTTTTTAAGTATAATTCTTGATTATTTTCTAAATTTAAATTTTCGAGTAAATTAAAATTTTTAAATGCAAAATTTTCTATATTCTTTAAACTATTCGATCCTAAATCAATATTCAAAAGATTGAACAAATTTTTAAAAATGCAATCAGACAAAAACTCTAATTTATTATAACTCAAATTCAAATATTTCAATGAAATTAGCTCTTTAAAAATATCGTTAGGCAAATTTTTGATAGAATTGTTTGCCAAGTTTAAATTTTCCAGCATGGTCAAGCTATCAAACGAATCCACATCGATGTCTTTAATTTGGTTGTTGTGCAAAAAAAGAATCTTAAGCTCAAATAGATGACTGACAAACTCTTTTTCAAGACGAATTATCCGATTATTGCTCAGATCCAAAAAATTTAACTGATTGTAATCATCAATCATTTCATGTAATGAAACATTTTCGATTTGGTTAAAAGCCAAATCGAGTTCTGAACACTTAAAAAATGGCTCATCAATTTTGTCTATGTATTTAATTCTATTATTCCTCAATTTTAAAGTCCTCAGCTGAGTCACTTTTAAATCTTGAAGAGTTTCTATAAAATTATTCTCTAAATTAAGAGTAAAAAAGGCAAAACTATAAAAAATATTTTCTTCTATTGATTTTATCTGATTGTTTCTTAAATCCAAAACACCTAGTGAGTGCATTCCCTCGAACATACTGGTGTTCAAATGCTCTATATTGTTGAAGCTTAAATTTAAATGTTTAATCAATCTAAATTTATTCAAATTGGTCAAATTGTTTGAACTAAGTCCACAACCAGACATTTTCAGTGAACGAAACATTCCTCGATTATAAAAATATATGTTGTCCAAAAATCTGTTCCGGGTAAAACTTACGTCGATTAGTTCCAAAAAAGGAAAATTTCTAAAATCTATGTCCAATGTGTAATTAATATTTAAATTGTTCAGATAAATACTTTTGAGTGATTTTTTTTTCACCTGGCTAAAATTAAATTCAGTATTTTTGAGATATCCAAAATTAACCTCTTTTATGTGATACCAATTAAGAATATCTTGGATATGCTGATTTGATAGATACAAATCACTGACATCAATAAAATTAATTTTGGCTAAATTTTTAAAAAAACCAGGCTCTATATGCAAAATTGGATTAAAGGACAAATTTAAATAATTTAATTTTAAAACATTTTTAAAATTTTCAATATTAAGCTCTTCGATTAGATTGCCACGCAAGTCCAATGTGTCCAAATTAGTGAATTTTGATAGCAAAAAATCGATTTTTTTTAATTTATTAAATTGTAAATAAATTTTTTTAATAAAAAAAAATTCATAATTAGACTCATTTGTAATAGATACAATTTTGTTGTGACTTAGGTCAATTATTTTTGACTTAGCGAATAAACTATTGTTGACCGATTCCAGTTTGTTGTGCTTGATTTCCAATTTTGCTATTGGTAGCGCTGACGGATGCAAGATATAATTTTTGTTTAAGCCCAGAAAGTCAAGACTTACATTTCCCAGCAATTCAGAACTAAAATTATCCAACTGATTCTTGTCTAAAAATAATTTTTTAAGTCTAAAACATTTTTTGAATGTGCCTGGTGGTAAAGCTTCCAAATAATTGTCTGACAAGTCCAAAATAGTTAATTGTGGTAAATCAAATGTATTTAACGCTTTTAAATTATTTTGTTGGATGAACAAATTTTTGAGGGATGGCAAATTGGAAAAAGATCCCAATTCTATTGATTCTATTTCATTATAACTTATATCCAATATTTCTAATTTTATCATTCCAGAAAAAAGACGTTTTTCTATTTTATACAGAAGGTTAGAGTTAAGATAAAGTCTGGTCAAATTTTCCTTTAACCAAAAAAACGCTTCGGAGTCTATTAGTCTCAAAATATTTTGATTTACACTTAATGTGTCCAGAGATGCAAGACCCTCGAAAGTAAACTTAGAAATATTCAAAATTTTATTCCTATCTAAATTAAGATTTGAGAGTCTCTTTAGATTAAGAAAACTTCTGTCCTGGATATTCTCTATTTTAGAGCTCTTAAGTGAAAGTTTAAATAAATCAGTCAAATGATTTAAATCATTTTGACTAATTAAGGAAATGAATGATTTTTCAAGAATTAAACAAGTTATTTTTTCTAAAGGCTGTATGATCCTAAAAGATGATATTTGTGAACTAGAAGCGATTAGTTCCCTCATTTGGCTTGAATTCTGCAGTAATTTCGGCTCAAGACTTGTTACTTTGTTATAGCCAATATTTAGAGTCTCAATACAACTCAAATCTGAAAAAAGCCTTGTTGTGAATTGTTTTACATTGTTGTTGGTGAGATACAAGTATTTTAAATTATTTAGTCCCTTAAAGGAATCTGAGCAGAAATTTTCTATTCTATTAAAACCAAGATTGAGAGTTGTAAGATTTGACAGAGAGTGAAAAGTCTCACAGGGTATGATGATTAATTTGTTGTTTGATAAATTGATTGACTCGATGCTAATAAGATGCTTAAATGCATCCGGTCGAATAAAATTTATAAGATTTTTGTTTAAGTTGAGATATTTTAGATTTTTAAGATAGGTCGAAAAAGTTCCATTTAAAAATTCGATTTGATTAAATGCCAAATTCAACAATTTAAGCTGGGTTAAATTGGCTGAATAAAAGTTTTGGGCAGATTTTATTTTATTGGAGCTTAAAACTAATGACTCGAGATTTTTTACTTTGGTAAAGGTATTTGACTTAACTGATTGTATCTGGTTCTTGGACAAATCTAAATCTTTGCAATAAACCACATTGAAAACATTATTGGGCAAAAAACTAAAATTTTTGTTATTAATTACGATTGAGTCGTATCTAGTTGCAAAATGGTTCTCATTAATGTAATCCGGGTAGCTCTTATTATGATAGAAACGATCGTTATATTTTAATAAACAATAGATAAATGAGACATTGGCTCCTATTATTAAAAAATCAAAAAATATTTTGTTCATTTTAAAAACTTTGGTGGTACAAAATTTTATTGAAAATTAATTCTTTTAATTTAAATAAGTTCTAGATTTTCTTCTTGGTTAAATAAAGAAAAAATTAATATTAATTAATATTTATATTTGCTGAAATGAAACCCGAAATCCGTTTATTTTTATTAAAACCTGCTTTGTAAGATTTTAGTCATATCGATTACTTATTCTAAATTAAAAAAAAAATTTAATAATTTATAGTTAAAAATTTTTCAAAAGTTTTAACTATCAATTTTTGGTATAGATTAATAAAATTAAAATGGTAAGATTTTTTTATTAAGAGAGAACTTTTTACCTTGAATAAAATGATAAGTAGCTCTTTCCAGACAATTTTTAAAGGCTTTTTATTTTAATAATATTTACTTTTATACTTTTTTAATATATAATTTTACATTATTTAATTTTTTTTTTAATTTTCATTATAATTTTTAATTATTGAAATCACTCTTTCCAAAAGATGAAAAGAAAACAATTTTTACATATTTAATAGTTCCATTATTAAATTTATTAATGACACAAAATATCGATTAACTTATCATACTTTTTGAACATGAAATTAGAACTGTGAGAAGCTGAGTTGGAGTTGCCTTTGAGTCCATGGAAAATTTACATACGTTCTATTTAACGATTCTAATGGGGACCCTCGCTCAATAACTTAATTTCAAATTGACTCTTCAGTAATGTTTTCTAAAATATTACCAATTTGGTCATCATTACTTTGAAAAGTAGGAAAAGTAACATGCTGATGGTAAAAATGATTTTTAATTGTGTCTAATTCGCAAAAGAATTTTCATTAGAACTGAAATGCACACCATTCCAACTTATTGATGGCAATTTGAAATCACAAGCTAACAATATATCATTAAAGCCTTAACTTCTGTTTAAGTACTTTCTAGATCTAACTAAACCTTCAATTAAAAGTCTTTATAATTTGGTGGCTTGTAAATACACCAAATTAGAACTTTTTCTCTATCTATGACTACTGAAAACCAGCATTGATCTACTGATTAACTCTGAAGATTTCATGATCAAAAAATTCTTGTAAAAAGATTTTAATTTTTAATTAAAAAATTTAATGCTAAAATTTAATTGCATGTTAAACAAATCGTGTCATACCATTAAAATAATTCTGCATATTAAAATTTGCAAGCTATTAAAATCAGCATTTAGTTCCCTAAATTCTGATTTATTTTTTACCTTCTGTTTTTGATATAAATGAAAAAATTTTAAACGATACAAATTTGCTAAATTTCAATTCCTTTTTTTCATACCATAATTTAATGTCAGAAATTAATTTAGCATAAAGCTTATTTTTGGAATATTGAAATATTATCATTTTAAAACTGTAGTTGAGAATAAAAACTTTTCAAAAATTTAAAAAAAAAAAATAATTTTAATAATAAAAAAATATGGTAATATTGTCTAAAGGGGTTATGGGTTAATAGTGTGACCGAATTTGAAAACCCCCTATATCTCCTCCATTTTTAAAGCTACTTCCTAAAAAATATCTTAATATGTAGAACTCGAGGAGAGTAATCGAATGATATGTGTGTTGTATTTTTAAAAAATTCGTAACATGCTTTTTTTTTCTCATAAAGTTCTAATAAGGTGAAAAACTCTCGATTTAGTAATTCGGATTTAATTTTTAAAAGGGTGTTTTAAGGTCCTAGGTAATACTTACGCTCTAACCTATTTCGCCCGTTAGATTCAGCACAGGTTTAAGTATCTAAGAGAATTTTTGCAGAATTTTAGGTTATGTCCATCATCTAATGAGGGGGTTGTGAAGTTCGTTTCAATTCGATCTTTTCAATTCAGAAAAACTTGAATAACTTTTTAACTAAAAGAGATAATTTAGTTTTATAAAATGCTTAATTATAAGCAAATTTGCTTAATGCAGTAAAATAGGTCTGCAAAATACTCTGCAATTTTCTGTATTCTGCACGCCATTAAAAAGTATTCAAATCAACTGTGCAAGTACATTGCAGAGTTTTTGCAGACAAACATTTTCGGATTAAGCAAATTTGCTTAAACATTAAGCATTGTAAAGAACTAAATTATTCCTTACAGTAAAAAAGTTAGTCAAATTTTTCTGAATTGAAACGATCGAATTGAAATGAACTTCACAACCCCTCTAATGAGGTTATTTTTCGGACTTAAAAGGTTAAATTTATTTAACCCTATTGGTCCGAAAAATCACCCAATTAGTCCAAATAATATTTCATTTAACCCATTTAGCCGAATAAGACCATAAAAATGCAGTGACGATATTTTTTAATAATTAAAAAATTTTAAAATTATTTTCTCTCTCCCTCACTCTCAAAAAAATTTTTTACGACTACTACGACAGCCATTAAAGTAGCTGTTGAGTATCTTTGGAGTGGTATTCACAGAAAGAAACAAGTGAAGTGAGAATTAATAACAGAATTTTTGCTGAGTGTCTTACTGAATAAGAAAGTTTTAAACGCCTTAAGGAACAAGAAGAGGCCAAAAACGCCAAAAAAGCTAAAAAAGGAACTGGAAGAGGAAGAGGACGACCAAGAAAGCTTGTTGAAAGCAAATTAACACCAGATTAATAACTTATCTATCTTATCAGACTTATCAGAATCCGAAATATTGTGTAGCTAATGTGAAACAAAAATGGCTGAAGAGAAAGAGAACACGTCAAAATGGATATCTTGTGAAGAGTCTTCAAATTGGGTTTGTTTTAGTTATTTTCCAAAAGAATTAAAAAAAAAAAACAAAAAAAGAATTTTTATGTGATGATTGTAAAGATTAATTTTTCCTTTTTTTAGACTTCTTTAAAACTCACCTTTGTTTTGTTTCGAATAAATTAAATTAAATGAATTAAATAATTTTATTAGAAAATTCAAAAATTTTCTTCCTAAATAGGTCCAATGGGTTAAAAGGGTTAAAATTCTGTTTTTGGGGTTAAATTTATGATAATTGTATACAATTTTAGGTGTAATCGGGTTAACCGCTTTAACTCTTTGGACCTCATAAAATTAACCGCGTAGCTAAAGGGGTTATTGAAAAATTTCGGAAAAATTAGGTGACTATTTTTGAAGTTTTTGAACAAAATAGGTGCGAAATAAACAATAAAAAAATATGGTCACCCAGTTAGACTAGGTTACCATACTAATTTGGGAAAAAAACTTTTCAAAATTAAAAAAATTGTAGTGATAATGCCAAAAGCTTCTAAATACAAATACAGTTAAACTTAATGCTTTTCTTAAAATATAATTATTTTTTTATGTTTTTTAAGCTATTTTATCCTGTCGTCACAATTTTTAATCTAGTTCGCAGCATTTTTAAAAATTTTTGGTATTTTACAGGTTATTTTTTCCTGAAAAATTAGCTAAATTAAATAAATTCAAAGATTGAACGTTTCGTTTTAAAAAGTAATTTTCAGATTATGTTTAAATTTTTATTCATTAAAATCACAATTTTTTGATTTTTTCTTTTTTTTCTTAATCCGAATTTTTTCATGAGAATCATGTTCTTCTTGGTCAGCCGTATCTTGTTCTTTTCTTTTTTTATCCACCGAATCAGGCTTGGCAAGCATTTTTTCGGCTAACAGTCTTTCCTGCTCTTCGATTCGCGCTAGTTTGGCACTCATTTTAATGCCATGCCGAGCTCCCCTTTAAACTTGTAACAGTCCATAATAAAAACCACTAGCTAAAATTACTTGTGCGCAGTCCGGCCTTTGCATAGTTTATACAAATCCTCATCAGTAACATTTTTTACTTGACAATTCTTCTTTTCTTTTATTTCTTTTTTTTCCTCTTTTTTCTCTTCAGGCTTAGGATCAATTTTAATTTCTTGTCCACTTACTAGAACAGTTTCTTGCTGAAATCGTGAATAAAAATACTCTTTTCGGTTCATTGCCACAATTGGTTTTTCTTCCTTGCCAATTCTTTGCTCGGCATCCTCAAGACCCTTGGATGTCGAGTCGTACAAGTTTTCCCACCAGTTATTTGTAAACTGCTCGGATAGATTAAAACCTACCCCGGCAGTATCAAACTTGAAGGAAACTTTTATTGGTGCCGACTTTCCCTGATTATCTCTGCCCAGTCCATCACCTTTTAAAAATTTTTCATTTCAGAAAAAATTAAATAATAAAATTCCACCTTCTTTCCAGCCAAATTTTTTGAGCTGGTTCTCGGCAAATTTAGAAGAAAAATTTTTCATTTTTTTCCAAACAAATAAAATCTCGTTGCAAGCTACTACTTGCAGAGAAAATTTAAAATTCAAATAAAATTTCTCAACTAAGCTCACACAGCCGCAGTTGATATAAATTAGCAATTTTATTTTTTAATAAATTCATTTATCTTGTGACTAGCAAAAAATGAACGAAATAAATCTAAATAATATTTTGAATAAGATTGATGCTAACTCAAATGTTCTAGTGATTTATGGTAGTGAATTGGTGCCCGACGAGCTAGACCAGTTGATCAGCAAAATTCCTGGCAGGTCGGTGAGCAAATTAGATGTTAAAAATTCATCTCAAATTGACGCCTCATCACCAACTTATGATTTGATTGTATCCCTCAACGGTGACCAAAACTATGAAATTTATTTTAAAATTCTCAAGCCGAATGGAAAAATTTTGATTACTGACAGAGAAAATTTGCAATCAGTTCTTACTTTAAATGGATTTCAGAATTTTGTCAAAGAAGATTCATTTTGTGTGGCACAAAAACCAAACTTTGATGTAGGCGCTACCCGCAAGTTAAACTTCAAGGCTTCTCAAAAAGTTTGGCAGTTTGATGCCGATGACATTCAAGAAAATGATCTGATCAACACTGATGATTTGCTGGACGATCTTGATCTAAAGAAGCCTCAAGTGGTGGACAAATTCGATTGTGGTACATCGGCTAGTGGTAAAAAAAAGGCATGCAAGAATTGCAGCTGTGGTCTTGCCGAAGAACTGGAAAGCGAGGTGACTGGAGTGCAAAAAAAAAATCAAGAAACAGTTAAATCATCTTGTGGAAGTTGTTACTTGGGCGATGCGTTCAGATGCGCCAGTTGTCCCTATGCGGGAATGCCTGCTTTTAAGCCTGGCGAAAAAGTGCAGCTAGCTGGGGGTCTAGCAAAATCTGATCTTTGAACAAGGAAACTTAAAAACTTATTTTAATTTTTTAATAAAATTCTAGTGATTTAATTTAGATCTTTTTTTGTCAAATTTTTAATCGTTATAAAAAACGATTTGATTTACCTACTTGGTTGTGACTAATTAGATTAATGTGTCAAGATGAGCCATACTGAAAATTGGATTTATGTCGATCAAACAACTGAAATATTCAGAAAAAATGATTTTTATGATCTAAAGTGGAATATCGATAACTCTGTTGTCAGAGCAGCTAGTTTTGCAGGACCTATCGGTAATTAGATTTAATTTTTAAAAATGAATTTAGATACAGGCTGCACATTAAGGCGTCATTATTTTGATTAAAATTCATTAGAAAAAATGTCAATTAAATGTATCAATCGTCTTCTAAATGTATTAGTTGCCATTTTAAAATATTAAGTGACAATTATTAATATTACATAGAACTAAAAAGTATTAAAGCCTTTAAAGGTTTTTTTTTAATTAAATAGAACTATTTCAAATGGAAAATGAAAATATCCGTTGAAAAGTCATGTTACATGATCTTTGAGAAAAAAACAAAAGTTAAAACCAATCTTAACCTTAAAATTAATGGTTACAGCTTAAATAACGAGGAAAAAGTGAAATTTTTAGGAATCACGTTAGACTCAAAACTTACATTTAGTCCAATGGTAGATGATTTAAAAGAACGCTGTAACTCTAGACTTAATTTAATAAAATATCTTTCAAATAGAAAATGGGGTCTTAAACCAGAAACATTAGGTAATCTTTACAAATCCTTAATAGGATCAATTTTGGATTATTCTTTTCCTTGTTTAAATTCATTCTCAGAAACTAACATTAAAAAAATACAAGTTATTCAAAATTCAGCAGTTCGATCTATTTTGAAGCTGAAATATGATACCCCCTCCAATATTGTGCACCAAGAAGCCTTCAATAAACTTAATCTACTTACAGTCTCGAATCGACTTTTTGAGTTGAGTGAGAGATATGTCAGAGCAGGATTGAGTCATTCTGTCCCACTGGTCGTAAAACTGGTAGAAGAATATAGAGGAGGCTTCAAATCTAGATATATCGAATATCCAACTCCATTGTGTAATTGCTACCTAGTAATTTCTTCTTTTTTTCCTGAAACTTGAACTATTTAAACATGTGCAACATGTAATCAATCTATTCCTATTCATGTATTTTCAACTTTCATTTTTTTAGCTTATTTACTTTATTTTGATTCTTTTTTTTATCTCATTTTATTAACTTTAATTTTATTTTTATTTTATTTTATTTTTATTTTTTTTTATTTATTTTTTTTTTTTAAACTTATTCTGAAGGAGCTCAAGCTCGGTACAGAAAACAAATAAATAAAAATAAAAATAGAACTAATAAATATTAATTGTCAATGACAATAATCAACCAGCATAAATTTTAATTAATTGTCTCTTGAAAAAGTTAAATATCAAAATTTTTTTTTTATCAATTACTGTTAAATAATGTACTAGAATCATTCCAGGAATTGCATTCTGTTCAAAGAGAGAAAATTCATAAAGTGAAAATTTTTTGGATTCCTTTCCAGCTGGAGCATTCTACATCAATATAGGAAATAAAAAAGGAGTAAGGTAACTAGAAAAGCAGTCAAAAAAATTATTAAAAATTATAAGTAAAAGTAGAAATTAATTAATGTATTATTTTTGAAATTATTTATATAATTGATTTCTCAATTTTTTTAACTTATAAAATTTATTTGTTAATATATTCTTTTTTTTTATTAACTTTTTGCCGCTAACTAAATGACTTTTAACTAAATTCTGTGGCAACTAATACTTTTAATTAAATTGACTTTTATTTTAATTGACGATTTAATATTTTTTTAAATGACGCTTGAATATTAAATCTTAGATAAATTGCTTAAAATTTATCAAATTTTAACTAGATAATTTGTTTTGTTTAAAA
Organism: Brachionus asplanchnoidis; assembly: GCA_025491095.1. Classification (NCBI taxonomy): domain Eukaryota; kingdom Metazoa; phylum Rotifera; class Eurotatoria; order Ploima; family Brachionidae; genus Brachionus; species Brachionus asplanchnoidis. The sequence goes on along the minus strand of JAILYF010000008.1, from coordinate 2,800,000 downwards.
CTTTTTTAATTTTTTATATTAATTTTGGCAATCATTTTTTCATTTATATTGTTAAATCCAAGTGTCTGTTTTAAAAACTTTATCAATGAGCATAAAATTGGATTATAAAAAAAATTTCATTTAAAAATTTAAAAAAATCAAAGAAGAGTTAAAAATTACATCATGACTTTTTTCTGACTCATATTAAAAAATACAAAACTTTGTTTAATTCACAGATTTGGAAATAATTTTATGTATTTTCTATGCTTGAATAAAATATTTTTCTTTTAGATATAACTCACATTAATTATGATTTTGATCTCTTTTTATGCTAACCTGATCCTCATCCCCGAATCCTAAATTTAACAATTTACTAATGAAAATTTTTAATAAATTTATTTTTCATATTTTTATCCTTTTTTTTGATCAATCATAATAATTATCAATTTTTTTTATAAGAAGTCAACCGAGCACCAATAAATGGAACCTGACATAAAAAATAATTATCTTCTCATGGGAGCTGTCCAAAAATAAAATTATTTTATAAACAAAACTATTTCTGCAAGCAAGCCTAAGATATAAATAAAACTTTACCAATAAATTGAGTAAAAAAATATTGATTTATTATTTTTTATCTTTTATGGTAAATAAAAAAATTTGTATATAGATAGAAAACTGAAATTTTTACATTTTCATGTTTTTAGATTTTTAGTGCAATATTTCATAAAATTTTTATTTCTAGCAACTAAATAATTTTGAAGAGTTGTTTATTTTATTTTTCTGAAATATTTTGCACAAAAAATCTAAAAATATGAAAATTTAAAATGTAAAATTTTTTTCATTTCTCCAAAATGCTAGTGTTTTTAACTCAAAATATAGTTTTAGAAATTTTGGACAAAAAAAAAACAATTCGAAATTTAAAAAGAAAACCAAAGTTAATAAAGATTTAATTAAATTTTCGTTAATCATTTCAGTTAAATAATTTTAATTTCTATTAAACTTTATAAAAAAATCTTTTCAAAAATAAGCCTTTTTAACCAAAATTAATAAAATCCTTTAAAATAAAAAGTATACAATATATATCAAATACCATTGTTAACTAATTTTTTTATTTTTTTAAAGCACTAACACGTGACTTGAATAAACCGGACATTCGTCCACTAATATCGATCTATTCACAGTCAGGCTATGCCATTAAAACATTTCAGCTTGAGGAAAAAGCAATGATAATTGGTATTGGATGGACAAGTAGTGAAGATTTAATGATTATTTTTGAGAATGGGGAAATTCAGATTCGGACCATATACGGTCAGCTCAAAAATGTGTTCAATGTAATCAAAGACTCGAGAGCAGTCGATTTCAGAATATTTAACACAGCTAACACTTACACTGGGTCTTTTACTACTGGATGCGTGATTCTTAGTGCTAAAAACAAATTGATCCTTATTAAAGATGTCTATGATCCGAAAATTCAGCAGTTTCCAGATGTACCAGGTTCTGGTGAGCTCGATAGTTGGTGTATAATTTCAACAGACAAGAATTGTTCTATACTAGCATCAAGACAAAACGAAATTTATCAAATAGTTTATGGTGGAGTTCCTCAATTACTAGTAATTCAAATAAAAAAATTTATTAATATTATTATTATATTTTTATAATTTCTTTGTACCATAAATGTTAAATTTTTTTAAACATAAAATCTCGTTCTCCTGAATTTAAACTTAATGTTTAAGCCATTAGCGTTTATCTTATACAAGGCCAGAATCTCTCATAAGAGCCCCCATGAATTTAGAATGAGAATCTAAATAAGCTACTAAAAAATTTTAAATAATTTATTCGTTTAAATTTTTAATTAAACGAAGTGAATTATACAAAAAAAATTGGAATCCATTGAGAAAGAGTTGATTAGTGAGTAATATAAGATTTGTTTTGTTTGTTTAATTTTTAAACTTAATTTTTTGAAAAGATTTTAATTAAATGAAAAAAACAGAGTTGTTTAAAAAAAAACAGGTCTTAGGTTTAGTCCAAGTACGGACTTTAAATTTTATATTTTCTTTTTAAGTCCGGATCGACTTAAGAATTGTGACTTTGAAAAAAAAATGGAAAAAAATTTTTTTGATAAGCTTTTATTAGAAAATGTAAAAAAAATGATAATAAAAATTCATGATAAAATTTGTGGTTCAACGAATTTTAATATAATTCACCATAAACAAAAATTTATTTTATTATTCATTTATTTCTAGAAACTTAATTTCGGAGTGGAATATAATTCAATAAAAAAAATTTGTGTATCATTTGGTCACGACTTTATCGCTCTAAATACCGACACTGGATATTTAATAGTTTGTAATAGTGAAATGAACCGAATAATACACAAATACAAATCAGATAGCACTGAAACGGCACTGGATATTGCTTGGGTTTCAAATAAAGCTGTTCTGGCTTTATGGGATAATTTATATTTAATTCCACTTGGTAGTGATGATATTAAAAATCACTTTGAAATGTAAATTTATTTTTATAAATATAAAATTTAACTGAAGCACTTCAATCTTACCACACACACTTACAAAAAACATACAATTAAAGTTTTTTTAAAAGTCATCTGAATTTAGGTCATTTTTAAATTAATTTTTGTCCTGATTTTACTTTTTTTATATTTAAAAAATTTAATGAAAATTCGGCCCAATTTCAATTATGCTATAAATATTTGGGTATTTTTAATAATAGATATACTAAGTAAAATTTTGTTTTTTTTCTTAGTTTTTTTTGACCAAAAACTGTTTAATCACCTCATCAAACTTAACAAACATCAATGGTTCTTTTTCTCATTTATTTAAATCTATATTATTAAATTTATATTAATTATTGCAGTTTTTTCCAAATCACATACATCGTCTGTTGTGCTGATGTGTTGAACACATTTCATTTACAAAAATAATTATAAAAATCGTGAATACAATCACTATTTATTCAATTTAGATAAAAAAAAAATTTTCAAAAAAACTCATCTAAAAAAATAATTACTTATTATAAAAATTATAATTTAAAACACCAATTTTATCTTAGATACGATAATTAAAAATTCTTTACAATTTATTCTTTTATTCACTGAAAAACCTAAAATATATATCAAATGGGATCAAAAAGACTCTTTTCAAGTAAATTTTTAAAATTTTAAATGTCAGTGTGTGATGATAAGGGAGATGTTGAACTAAAAAAAATTAAAAAATTAACTTTTAGATACTATTCTTCACCATGTTTTCTAATACAAGAGCTTGATGGAGTCAGAATCCTGACTTCTAGCTCTAACATGCTACTTCAAGTTGTTCCAAAGCCTTTGAGAGACATTTTTGAAATAGCATCGTTCGATGCTTCATCAGCATTGTTTGAATCATCCATTGCTTTTTACGAGAACAAGAATCAAAAAGCAGAAGAATACATCAGGTCAATAAAGGAAAAAGGTTCTTTAGAGGACGCCATAGCCAATTGTATACAAGCAGCACCGCATGAGTTTGATCCAAAATACCAAGCTGAAATACTCCGAGCTGCTTTGTTTGGTCGCTATTTTGATGACTATGCAAATGCGGCTTCTTATGTAAAAATGTGTCAGGTAATTAGGGTACTCAATGCTATTAGGCATTCACAAATCGGGCTGCCACTTACCTATCTCGAATATGAAGCCCTTAGTCCAAGTGTAGTCATTAATAGACTTATAACTAGGCGCCATTTTGCCCTAGCAATCGAAATATGTAAGTATCTAAATATGACTGATGAAGAAGGAATTATCAAAATCTTATCCAACTGGGCTCTGTTTAAAGTATCGCAAACTGATGTTGAAGATAACCAGATAGCAGCGATGATAAAATCCAAACTTGGGGACACGCCTGGGATTTCTTATGCTGAAATAGCCAGGCGAGCCATCAGTGCCGGACGCTCAGGACTTGCAATTAGGGTTAGCTGAATTTTTTCACTAAATTAAAGATTCTTTAAATTTATTTCCAGCTTTTGGATTATGAAGTCAAAGCGTCCGAACAGGTTCCTCTATATATTGAGATTGATATGCCTGAGTTGGCTATCAAAAAAGCCATGGAAAGCGGTGATACTGATCTAAGTAAGTTTAATTCTATAAATGGATCAAATTCATTGTAAATATTGAAAAAAGAAAGGACTTACTTCAAGATAAATTCAATTTTAGAAAAAAAAATATTTAGGATTCTAAATTGTTGATATTTAACTAAAAATATGGGTTTCATAAATTTCATAAAAATTCATAAAAATATCATAAAAATATTAATTCATAAATATTTCATAAAAATAAAAATATGAGTTTCATAAATCAAAATATCATGTATCCCATTTGATTTTCAAAAAATATTATTTTTACTTTTATGAATAAATAATAATCAGAGTTGATCAAAAGTCAAAAATAATCTTAAAAATCTTCAAAAGTCAAACATGACTTTAAAAAAGAAAGAAATAAAATCTAAAATTTATGAAAGTCTATGAAATTTCTCAAATAAGCTTGTAAAACTTTGAAAAAATAATTTAAAAAGTAAAAGTCAAATCTGATCTTTTTTTTTTACTTTGGGGATTTTGAATTTCATTTCAATTAGATGGTTTCTATTCAGAAAAAAATGAACAACTTTTTTACTAAAATAGATAATTCTGTGAAATGCTTAATTTTAAGAAGATTTGCTTAGTGCAGTTAAGTAAGTCTGCAAAATATTCTGCGTTTTGCAAGGTATTAAAAAGTATTCTTATAAACTGTGCAATATCAAAGAAAATATATTTTCGGGTTAAGCAAAGTTGCTTAAACATTAGGCATTTTACAAAACTAAATTATTCCTTATAGTAAAAAAGTTAATAAAGTTTTTCAGAATTGAAATTAACTTCAAAACCCCTTGACTTTGACTTAGGACCAACTCTGAATATTATTAAAATAAAAAATGATAAAAATTAAATTTAAAATGAATATTTTACTTTATTTTACTTTTAGCCTTTTTTTTTACTTTTTCTAATTTAATTTAAAATAAACTTTAAATCCTATTTTAAAGATTTTTCTACATTAATCTATTTTTAAAAAAGAAATTAATATTTTTTTATAAAAGTATACATGGTTCTGTTCTGGTATCAGAGCAAATTTAATAATGTATCAGACTTTATGAAAGATATAAGCAAAAAATACTCGATCGCTTTTAATCTGATGCTTCAGTATTTCCGACAAAAAAGTCAAGACGAAGAAAGTTTTAATGAATTCAATGATATACTTAATCAAGAAAATTTAATTACTGAACAAGTTTGCTCAATAGTAAAAGTGGCATTAAAACAACAAGTAAAAATAAGTTAATTGTATTTTTTTTGACCAATTTATTTTAGAGAGCTGATCAAAAAATGCAAATGTTTGACGAAGCAAGACGTCTCTACGCTAGTAAAGAAGTATTCAATACCAATGTAATTTTCAATTTTCAATGTTTATAAAGAATTAAATGAATTTAATAGATTTTAAACGATGAAATTAAATTAATTAAAATTCAAATGAATTTGGAAAGGAATTATGGCAAAAATTTCAATGGAAAAAGTTTATTTGAAACTATAGGCGAGTTGATAAGACTCAGAATTTTGGATGAAGCAGAAAAGATGCGCAAGGAGTTTAAAATTTCAGACTCTAGTGAAGCTTGGTGGCATTTAAAAGCCAAAAATTTGGCAAAAGGTTCTTGTTGGGATGAATTGGAAAAATTTTCTAAATCAAAAAAATCACCAATTGGTTATGAGTCATTTGTTACTTATTGTATGGATGCGAATAATGTTCAAGAAGCAAAAAAATATTTTCCGAAAGTCGCACCTGATAGCCGATTCAATTGTTTAATTAAAATGAAGTTTAATTTAATTTTTTAGCTTCTATTCATTATTTTTTTTTAAATTTAAGATGCCTGGCTGATGCTCTTGATTTGGCCTACCAAAAAAAGGACATTCAACAAGTTAATATTGTGATTGGAAAATGTGATCCCTCTACTCAAAAAATTTTAATTGATAAAGCAAAAATGTACAGAGCAGAATTAATCAATAAATAATTTTTAAGTAAAAAATATATCCTTATTTATTAAACATTTTATTTAAATAAATATGAGATTAAAACATGATTGTTTTCATTAAAAAAGTTTCGTAGATTTAGTTAATAGATCATTAAGAAGTGGAATGATAAAAAGAACAAGATATTTTTTTAGAAAAGCTTTTGGACAAAAAAATTTAAAAAAAGTCAAATAATTTTTGAAATTTTCAATCAAATATCCATTTTTTGGTAAAATTCGAATCGTTTAATTATTCGAATTCTTTTTGTAGCAATTTCACCTAATCAAAAATATTTTTATAATTTTCTTAAGGGGAAAAATTAGTTTCTTTTCTTTCTTTCTGATCTTTTCTTAATACATAGTTTGACCGTTAGACAGGATGTAGAGGAAATTTAGTAATTAATTTTTTAAATTAAACACTTCCGAATTCAATTTATTTTTTAATCCTCTTTTATTACAGGATTTTTTGGGATAATGACCATGGTCATTAAAATATATTTAAATCGAAAACATCCAAAGGAGAGCAACCAAACTAGTAGGCCGCATCAGAGACCGTAGCTACCAAGACAGGCTCGCCATCCTGAACCTAACCACCCTCGAAACACGCAGATCAAGGGGTGATCTCATCTCCCACTACAAGATCGCAAATGGACTACTTGACGTCAACTGGCTAGCCTCAACCAAACTTATGTCATCCATCGCCTGCCACGGCCCAGCCAACGCAATCAGGGGGTCACAAAAAACGCCTTTTTGTCCAACTATCCAACTGCCCGGCGCGAACAAACTTCCTAAATAACAGAGTTGCATCTACCTGGAACAACAGTCAACGACAATCAACGCTCCAACCCTTAACAGCTTCAAGGCCCGCCTCGACATACATCTTGCCCGCACGAACACCACCACCACCTAAACCTCAACGACCAGCCATGGCCCAGTCAGTGAGACGGTGAGTCGAAGGCCTGGGCACTCCCCAGTCCAAGCGTTTACGCTAGGACTGGGGTGGCCTTAGCTAGAAAACTCATCGTCCCACATTCCTTCTTGCCAAACGCACAACAAGTCATCATAGCGATTCAAGTTGTTTTGGATTGCTCGCAGGGTGATTCCCTGCTATGACTCATTTTATTATTATTATTATTATTATTATAAATTTTTCTCTAAATAGTCAAATTTAATTTTTCAAATTTGATCAGAACATTTTTGAATTCTTAATTAAATTTCATCGTAGATATCTATATTTTTTTAACATTTCAAATGTTTGTTATAAAAATTATTGAAAAAGGATTGTAATTTTTAAAAATGCATTGAAATTTAATCATGAATTTAAAATTTTTTTATCAAATTTGAAATAAGAAATTTGGTCAAAAATTTTACTTTGCCATCAAAAACATTGATTAATTAAAATCTAAGAACTTTTTAATTATATCAATAAATTGAAAGATTTTAACTTTGATCGAGAAAAAAAAAATATTAATAAATATTTAATTAATATTATCAACTAATAAAATCTGGAATTTGAAAGAAAAATTTATTTTGTTAATAAAAGTTTAATAAATAAAATTTGCTTAAATTTTATAGCTTGGATCTAAATTTAGTCAAGAGAGCTTGGCAATCTAGCAAAGCATTCTTCAAATTTTCACCAAAAGTTTTTGAATCTGTTACAGCACACGACCTGTAAGAGCTAATTCCAAACATAATTTTTTTCTCCATTATGTTATAACAAGTGCCATAGCCATCATCTACCAGAGGTCCGAAAGTAGTCACCGCTTCAAATTTGCTCGACACTTGACTAGTTGATAAAAAATAATAGCTTGCTTTTTTGTAGCCAGTATCTTTGAATAACTCCGGTAACTCAATTCCATTTTCCAAAGCTATTTGTTTGAGACCGAAAAAATGTTTATCAAACGACTGATTGTTCATTGCATCTACAGTAAAGAGTCTTTGTCCTTTGATTGCTCTGAGCAATAATTCAGTTCTGACTTGGTTTTCAGCATTCGAATCAGTCATTGACTTCAAAAAATCTAGTGTTTCTATGGAACTAGCTCGTATAACTTCAGTTCGACCCAACTTAAATTTTCTCAACGATCCACTTTCATACGCATTTCCAAGCTTTTTATGAGCTCGATAAAAAGCCAACTGAAACGCTATTTGAACAAAAGCGTCCGGACTAACTTTCTGCGATTTGGGAAAATTTTTTCCGAATGAGTCAAAATTTAGAACATACAAATCCAAATTATCAATTTGACTTGACAAAAAAAAAAAAATTCAAATATTTTTTTCTTCAAAATTTACCTATTTAATGTTTCTTTTGATTTTTTTATTTGATCTTTTACTTTATCCGGTACTTCGAATACTAGTTCTTCACTAAGATCTAAGGTTTTTTGTCCCGAAAAGTCAATTTGATTTTTTTCACTACAATTTAAAATCAATTCATTTAAACTCAAAAAATTAATACGAAATTTACATGTATCTTAAAATATGGTCATTCATAACAGCATGAGGCACTGCTTCAGCCACAGTATGCTCAAAATTAGTTCCCCAAACACCGTTAGTACCAATTATTGCCTAACAAATGTATTTTAAATTATTCAAGAATTTTTAATAATTTTTATTAGTCTAGACTCACTTGAATAGTTTTGTCAAACCATCGATTTGCGCCAAATTGTTTGTTTCCGTGTAGAATTTGGGCTGCATTTGCTGACTTTTTATCAGGATATCCTTCTAGTAAACCGTCCTTTGTATCAAGACATAAAACAAACAAGCTGTTGTGAATTGATTCAAAATTTTTTTGATTAATTTTATCTTAGAATAAAGATTAGTTTGAAATAATCAGATTTGATTAAAAGTTCCGAATTAAAGTCCAAGTCCGGACTTTTTTTTTGTTTTTTTAGAGTCAATGTTAAATTTCAATTTTAAAGTCCGGTCACATGAATTTTTTGCCATTCCAGGTAGTGGCGGCCAAATGTTCTTTTTACCGTTCCAAGTACTTATTTTGGTGGTACAGTTATAGTCGGCAATGTGAAATTTTAGTAAAAAATTACAGTACAAAAAGTAAAAACGCTATAATTTATTTTCTAATGGTGCAAAAATGGCTCTATAAAAAGTACAATATTGTACAAAATTTGTACAACTGAATTCCAAGCTCTGCAAAAACTCTGCAATTTTCTGTAAAATGCACACCATCGAAAAATATTTGATTAAAAAATGCAATAAATTGCAGAGTTTTTACAGAACTTGGAATTTGGTTATAAGAATTTGTACAATATTTTACTTTTTATAGAACCATTTTTGCACAAGTATAAAATACTGTTTTTACTTTGTGTGCTGTAATATTTGTACTAAAATTTCACATTGCCTTAATGTCAGAGTCACTAAAATTAAAAAACCGGGCTTTAAAAAAAAATAAATTTTTTGACTTGGACTCTAAAAAAAAGCAAAAAAATCCGGACTTTAGACTTTAGACTTGTGACTTTTAAACAACTGTGTAAATTAAAATTCAATTAAAATCATTACTCTTGCTTAAAATTTCATAAGCGCTTGCCCATATGTCCCTGTCATCACTAGTAAGTATACCAATGCCCGGTTCATTTTCTTCATTTGACTGTTCGACAATAAGTTTTAAATTTAGATATATTTCTGTCGGATCCAAATTTAGACCAGTTTTAGGATCAATGACTATAAGAGAAAAAAACTGCACTAATTAAAAAAAAATAAACTAAAATTATTTTTTTTTAAATTACTCTATTGTTGTGAAGAACTGTTACATGGTTGTTTTTTGACAAGTCAAAATTTTGAGTGTGCATTATTTTGATTTGGTCTTTGTGTTTGTGTGGTATGCGACATGTTCCTAACAGTTTATAATACTGATCCATACAATAATAAGATTGACCAGATTTTTCGACTGGAAACTCTTGACTTAAGAAAATTTTTAAAAACTTTTAAGTTTCAATTAGAAAGAAATTGAAATCACAATGACTTTGATAATAAAGGAAAACTAAACTATTTGAAAAAATTTTTTTTTTGTAAGAAAAACTTAAAAAATAGTTTTTTGTAATTTAAAAAAAAAAGTTAAATGAAATTTTCATGCAGTAAAATATATTTTTAACATCGAATTTCGATCATTTTCAAATTCTTTTAAAAAATGTCTAAGCGTCAAGTTTCTACAAAAGCCCGAAAAAAAGCTAGAGATTTTTGTGGAAAAATACAAAGACAAAGGGAATTTTGTGACAGGTGGCAATTATTTTACATCTTTATGTCTTGTACGGACTAAAATAAAAAATCACCTAGATTGGAACAATAAAAAAGAGAACACCATCGATTACCAGAGCTACCATCACTAGTAAATTCTAGGACTCCACTGTTTGACTCTTTATGTTTTGAAGAAGAAAGAAGTTGTACCTTAACTGCTAACCAAAGGCGTAAAGAAAAAAATGTTACTCAACTGAGCTCATTTCATGAGAGAGTTCTTATTAACCAAAACGAAGAATTACCAAATGTTATTGACACCTAAAATCATACGCAAGTCGATGTTGACGCAATTGAAAATATGATTCGAATCTGTTCAGTTCGCTGCAAAACTAGTTGCAGGCTAGCTTTATATTTTTAGCTTCCTTAACATAATTGATATTAATAGCTGGATTTTTTACAAATAATGTAATAATACAAATATAAATCGAAGGAAATTATTTTATTAATATGATTTTATATTTTTTTATATTTTAATATATATTTCTTTTAAATAGGAAAATTTTGACTTTTAAAATTATAAAGATTAATGAAAAAATGATTAGTGAAATTTTTGTAATTAATTTACTTTATTTTATTTAAAACTTGCGTACATTAATTTACATTAATTTACAATATTTTACGTAAAATGATGCAAATTAAAAAAAAACGGAATTTAGCAGAAACTAGATTTCATTATATTTTTGAGCGTAATGCATTAGGCAGAAATTTTTCACATCATCAGACTTTGACAGTTGATGCAGCTTTAAATGTTGCATTCACGGAACTAGTATACACAACTAATTCACTTCTAATGTAAATAAATGAATTCTTATATTCAAATCTATAAATTGCTTATTCAAAAAATGTTTTTAAAAAATTTAAAAAAAGTCCAAATATATCTTGAATCTGATGAATAAATGAATATGGAAAACATTATTTTTTCTCATATTTTTTTAAAATGCTAAAAATGCGAATGATTTCACATTGTTTATTCCACGTTAAAAATAACAAGTTTTACTCATTGATCCAAAATATTAATAATAATCAATTAAGCCAAATTAATAATAAAATCTAGTTAAATGAATACTTAATTAGCACAAAAATTATTATTTTGTAATTTATATCAGAATGATATATAACAATATGAGCAAATAAATATAATAAACTCATTAAATTCATCTACTAATTCTATTCATGTTATCTTAAAAAAGTAAATATAAAATTTTTTTAACCACCATAACAATTTTTTAAAATAGCAACTGACTGTTAAAAATTTCAATTAAACTTTTTTAATCGATAAAAATCAGAAAATAAATTACATAATAAAATAAATTTACTTATCAATCAATGATTTGAAGTTAAGCATTCCTAATATGTATTTGGTGGCGAATTGAAGTTGTTCGTCTAAATTTCGATAATCTGCTTGAGGGTAAATACTTCCCGGATTAATAACAATTGGTAAACTACAACGTGGCTCAAGATAAACTTTGTCATACCACCAGTCTGCTATCTTAAAAAATTTTATCTATTTTATATTTCTTTTTAATAAAACACCAATAATTAAATTTGAATGTTTTTGATTTTTCCAAAAAAATAATTTCTACTTTTGGTGCTTTAAAGAAGTTATAATATAAAGAATACCCAATTATCTGTCTTTTTGGACTTTTCGACTAGCAAACGTTGAAGTTTTTCGGCTTCATCGCTATTCAGTAATTTTATAGCAGCCTAGGTGTAAACTTTTGAATAAATTTGAACCCAAATGATTATAAATTACTTTTTGAGTCGCCTCAAATTCATTGTTGTTTAATAATGGTTTAACAGCAGTTAGATACTTTCCAATTGTTGACTGGAGTTGAGGGACAGGCAGTCTTGGTAGCGAGGTTTGATGCGATAAAGTACGTGTATTCTTTAGAACAATCGGATAAGAAAAACTTGATCCATAATATTTTAGAACTTCTCGATAACGATTTGTGATTCCTATAAAATCGTTTTTCATCACGACTCTCAATTTGTTTTGACTTATCATCTTAAAAATTTCTTAACTGGTGATAAATAATTATTAGATTTTTTAATTATTAAAATTTCAAACAATAAACATTTCTGATTATTTTTAAACTGTAAAATTTTTTTTAGATTTTTGAATAGAAAAATAAACAAGAGTGGGAATTTTAAAGTTAAAAGTTCCATTTTTCGATTAGTTTTTAGCTTTGATTCTAATTTAGTATTTTTGAACTTCAATTTATTTTTTCTTATTATTTAAATAACAATATTACATAGTTCCTATTTTCATTTTATTTTAGTTTTATTTTTATAAAAATTTCAGAAATTAGAATTTCGGATCGGACTGAATTGGTTACCTAGAAATTCTTTTAAATACTTAATTTGTGTTATCTTAGTTATTTTTTTACAGGAAAATAATAAGAAAATATATTTAAAAAAATCAATTTAAATGTAAAAGACGAATGAGCTTTTCAAAACAAAATTTAAATAGAAAGCTTTTATTAACTATTTACAAAAACTTTATTCCATTTTTTTAAAAACCCATTTCTTTTTAACTAATTTGCTTTGTATAATTAATAATAAAAATTATTTTTAATATTAATTTAATATACAATGTACAGTGTCCATATTTTTTATTTTGAATTATGATTTAGCTTCAAAACATTTGAGACCTTTTCATTAGGTTATTCCTTTTCTGTACTTGTTTGGAAGTACACGACCTTTGAAAATTTTTATTCGAATTCATTATATCTTGTTTTTATCAATTTGAAAAATGTAGGGTAAGAAAATTTATTATGTTTATAAGACAATGTATATTCTCAAGTAAAAAAGTATGGTACTAATGCAAGTAAACTGAAAAGAGTTTGAAGTAAGCTAAAGTAACCCTTAGAATTTCTTTAAGTTTAAGAGATATAATTGTTCTAGATTTAACTTTATTAAAAATATAACAAAATTTTTTTCAAACGAATTTTAACAAAGAAAAACATCAAAAATGTTTAGGAAGTATAAACTACTCTAGAATTCGAAAAATTGGGCAATAGTTTCAAAATTAAATTTTTAATCAAGAAATTAGGTATTTTAAAATACAATGAATTTTGATATAAAATAAAATTACCATCTAAAAATAATAATTTAAATAAAACTCAAAAAAAAGAATGCTTCAAAGTTTTGTTGTACATGAAAATTGGAGCACAAATTATGTGTCTTTCTTGTATATATTAAAACTACGACTAATTTCAATAATTGAAAGATGAAATATTAAATGAAGAAAACTTTTGCTTGCTTGATATATAAATTAAATTCAAAATACATTTAACTAAATTCTAGTAAATTAGATAAAAAAGAACAATTTGCGGCTTATAATCTGACGATATTAAAAAAGGTAAATTAATTATTTTCTATGTCCTTTTTGTGAAAACAGAGTTTTATGAAAATCTGTTCAAAATACCTGAAAAGAACAAGATACCTTTCTATCCTATCATATTTAAATAATTTTTTTTAGAAACTATTAGATAATCGAGTGAGAAAACCGGTGAAAAAAGAGGAAAACTGGCAAAAAGCATAAATTTAAAATAATTATTGAATATTTTATTAATTAACTGATGATTGATTAATTGATCAATTTCTTTTTTTTTAATAAAAATTGTGAAAATCTTATTTTATTTACCAGGTCAGTTAATTATTACCAGGTACTTTTATTACAAATTAATTTTTTAAGTGATCATAAATTTACTTGGTCATGAAACTTTGAGACCACTGGTCAGATATTTTACATAATCCAAAAATTGTTCTCATAACAATTTATAATTTCCCTAACCAAATAGACCTGAAAATTTTGAAGGTTTAATTTAAAAAAAAAAGCCAAATTTAAAAGAAATAGTCAAAAAAGTATTGTGAATAATTAAGATTTAAAAAAAAAGTTTAATAGAGAATAAAAAATAAGCGATAAAAAATTAAGGGAAAAAATATAAATGACCATAATTATGAGTTGAATACATTTGACATCCATATTAAACTAAAGAATATTTATTGGGATCAAATTATTTATCTAATTTTTTTTTCACAAAAAAAAATTAATGTTTTCTAAAATATATTTGCATGCATTAAAAATTTTTTTTAATATTCAAAAAATTTTTCAATATTAAAAATGACCCTAAATATAGGAAGTCACTTATGCTCTAATAAAAAATTGAATACGAAAGTTAGAAATGAATATTAAATTTGATTTTGATATATTTGATGTAATCAATAGATGCATAAAGATGGTAAATTTAAATAAAGCTAAATGACAATTTAGCACCTGTACATGTAAAAATTATTTAACATTATTAGAAAATTTTGATAAAAGTAGAAATCATTTGGAAAATTTTTCAAATATATTGTAGCTGTCTACAGTTCAGACTTAACTGATACAAATCTAATTTAGCTTTAAAAATTTCGAAGAAAAAGCGCAGTAGGAAACTTAATGCAAAAGACTAATATGAAAAGAATATAAATTATAATTTAAAAAACAACATTTTGTGCATTAACAGATTTATTTAACTGATAAATTGAGCTTAATTAATAGATGATTTTTATAATACATACAATTTTTTTATTTAATGGTATATTTTTTGGTGAAAACAAAATTGTAAGCCATATTTATCTATTGAAATTTACTTTAATATTATTTTTTTCTCTATTTAAATAAAAATGTCTATGATTTTTCTTTTTTATTAATTTTATTTTCAAAATTATTTTCAAAATTTGAATTTGTCAAATGACTTTTTACAGCCATATTTTGATTAGAAAAATACAAATAATGAATTAAAATAAAATTTTTATTCTATATCATTGATCATTTATTTAACAATACGTACAGCATCTCCAGTGACATTAATCAAGCATTGTCCTTGATTACGATGAGGATTATCTAAAAGAACACACTCGGTCATTTTAAATGAAACAAGTGCATTTCCATCCAAACTTAACACATGAGCTCGCACCATTGCCAGAACTTCGGTAATAAAACAATGCATAAAACCAGACAGGCCACCATTTTCCTTAATCTGTGTGCTTTCACGAATAAGAAAAAGATTTACCAGGCCAAGATACCTTTCTATCCGAGCATTAGGAACATAAGACAAATTGGTAATCTCTACATTGTTTTTAATATCCAAAGTACTCTCTCCAAAAGTCAAGCAAGAGCCTGTCAGTATTATCATAGCATGGTCATCATCAAATAAACTAGTATCTATGGACAAGTTTGCCAGCACGCAATTTTGGTACCTACGGAATTTGTAGCTTAGACCTTCAAGGACATAATCGAATATTTCGTTGAATTTTTTTGTGTTCATTTGAACCAACTTGGCTTCACAACGATATATACTTGTGAACATTTGTAAATTAGAGCTAAAAGCTATGCCTGGCATGTATTCAGTGCTACAAGCTGGAAGATTTTTTCTGGCAGCCGAGTCCATCAATTGGTAAATGTTCTCTTTTTCGCGATAGTCATCCAGCTCTATTTTGAGCAATGCTTTTGACTCAGAATCCGAGTCGGTCTGCGCTGTTTGTGTTGGCTTTAGCTGAGAGCCAAGATCGTAGAATTCAATATTCTTTTCCATTTCTTCCATTAGAGCTTTTTTTAAGTTTTCTATTTCTTTGAATTCTCGGCTTGATTTATCGTTGACTATTTTGGGAAGTATGGGTTTTGGCAGAGCGGCCACAAAGCATGCTGTCGCTTCGGCAATGGCCATCAGCAAATTTTCACCAATTGATATTTGCACTCGGAGACCATAGAGCATGTTCATGCCTTTTATTTTGAGTTTGCCAAGTAGTTGCCGGTGCAGCTCGTACTCCATGAAAGGCAGGTAGTCACTGATCATTTTGGCACTTATTTCGCCAGAGCTTTTTTTGCGAGGACGTGATACAATTGCTTTTATGAGGCTTCCTTTGCCGATTATGGGTATTTCTGGAATTGGCTGAATGGAAGTGAAGATAACGTCTGGTACTTGGCTTTGACCGCATAGAGAACATGGTGACAAAGCCACTGGAAATGGCAACTCTGCTATGTTGTATGGCACGTGGCATAATGAACATTTTTCCAGACTGCTCTCGTCAATTGTTTTGTTCACATTGGTAAAAAAGGTTTCATTGACTATGGCGGCAGTTCCAAAGGCCGATAAGACACAAACGTCTTCGCATATACTTTTTGTCTCGGTGTAGCCAAGTACCACGTGACAATCGAGAGATTTCATGTGTGAGCGTATTTCGTTACGGATTTCAATCCACCATTTGTCACGTGACTCCAAATCGTCCAAATCGTTGCTAGAGTTTAGAAGTTTGACTGACCGAGAGCACACTATGCCACACAGGGATTTTATAAAGCCGTTCGGGTATTGTTGTAAAGTTAAAAAAGGGTATTCCTTGAAAAAAGTTTTAATTAGTTTTTTCATTATTTTTTGTTTTTTGATGCCAAATTTCTCATTTTTTTAGATTAATCTTTTTTAATAAACTTTTTTTATTAATTAAATATCTTATTTTTTTTGAAAAAGTCCAATGTGAAAATATTTAACCAACTTTTTAAAATTTTATATGGCTTTTGAAAGTAAGAAACTTGATTTTGGAGAATTTCTTCAAAAATTGAACACTTTCTTACAGTACTGATTTGTTCCTATGGTTTTACCAAAATTTTAGTAAATTTACGGGAATTCCGGTAATTTTACGTAAAATCGCAATAGTGAAAAACAGCAAATTTACCGGAATTCCCGTAAATTTACCAGAATTTAACGAATTTTACGTAAAATTTCAAAAGGGCCGAAAAAATCCAAATTTTTGCAATTTTTTCACTTTTTTTTTTTTCAAAATTAATAAAAAATTTTAAATAAAAAAAAACTGTATTTTTTTACGCAAATTTTCGTAAATTTTTATTAATTTTAGTGAAAAATAGTAAAAAAAAGTGAAAAAAAGTTAAAAAAAAAAGAAAAATTTAAATTTAGTTTTTTTAATATTTAAATTATAAGATACATATATTTTAGTGGTTTGACCAGTCGCCATTTTTCTCAATTACAATTTCAATTACCTAATTTATCAAAGTTAATATTTCAATTTTAAAGATAATTTTCAATTTTATAATTTTAAAGAAGCTTGGAAAAAAGCAGCGGACAGCTTTAAAAATGATAAAAAGAAATTATGTAAATAGGGCTATAAGAGAATTTGAAAAATCACTAACAGTTGAAAAATGTAGTTAATATATAAACCATCTGAAAAATGTTGAAATTTAAATTAAAGTTTTTGACTTTTTAAAATAATTACTTTGATAAATTAGGTAATTGAAATTGTAATTGAGAAAAATGGCGACTGGTCAAACCACTAAAATATATGTATCTGATAATTTAAATATTAAAAAAACTAAATTTAAATTTTTCTTTTTTTTTTTAACTTTTTTTCACTTTTTTTTACTATTTTTCACTAAAATTAATAAAAATTTACGAAAATTTGCGTAAAAAAATACAGTTTTTTTTTATTTAAAATTTTTTATTAATTTTGAAAAAAAAAAAAGTGAAAAAATTGCAAAAATTTGGATTTTTTCGGCCCTTTTGGTTTTTACGAAATTTTACGTAAAATCCGTTAAATACGGGTAAATTTACGGGAATAACGGTAAATTTGCTGTTTTTCACTATTGCGATGTTACGTAAAATTACCGGAATTCCCGTAAATTTACTAAAATTTTGGTGAATTCGCGTAAATTTTGGTAAAACCATAGGAACAAATCAGTACTGTAGGATTTATCTATTTATTTAATTAATGTTTAAGGCAAGTTGAATAAATCATTTTCACTCGATATACTATTTCATGACCTTTTTTTTTATAAGTTTATTTAAAAATTTAAATTGCTCTGAGTAATAGAGCTATTTCCGCCATTGTTTTTCTACTTTTTTTATTTAATAGTTTTACATTAATAAATTGAATAAATAAATAATTTAAAGTTAATTTTAAATGATTTAAAAAAAAAAAGAAATGAGTTTAAGTAGAAAACCCATTTTCAATCATCCATTCACTCATTCCAGATACCACAGAGTGGTGTTTTGTTACTGCATATTCTTGAGCTGTTAACAAAGGTACCGACATAGTCCTTTATTAGCTCTAGAATAAATTTGTTTTTAAAGAATTTTTTAATGTACTTAACGAAAAGTTTGTGGAGGCGGAATTCGGTTTTGTCAAACTTTATTTCTTCAAGAAACTTATCTAATAGATCTGACGGGGTATCGAAAGGAAAGTGGTAAATGGACTTAATTGAGATGCTTTGTATCGTTTGGATCTTAGAAAGATTGGAATTTGACGTTAAAGTAGGAATAAAAAAACTGTAGTCAATTACCGAGCCAATTAATGTTTTGTAAATATTAAGAAGGGTGTCTTTTTTCAACTTCCAAAATTTACTTGAAAGGATTTTTATAATATTTATTCGATCGACGCATCGTGCTCTTATAAAATCAATTTGTGAATTGTAACACAAATTTTCATCAAATGTTATTCCTAAAAAAATTAGATTTTTTTCGTAGGGGATTTTTTTATTAAATAAATTTGCGTCAATATGTTGGTTTTTGGAGGAGTTACCAGAGAAAATGACTTGGCTACATTTTTCCGCAGCCATTTTCATTTTCCATTTAATCAACCATCCTTCAAGTTTTTTAAGATAAGAGTTTATTGTAAAAGTAATTTTGCCAAATTTTTTGAAAATGAAGAAAGAATCAAGATCGTCTGCAAAGAGAAGGGAGTAATTTTTGTTTTTTGAATGGACCTTTGGAATATCGTTGATAAAAATGATAAAGAGTAATGGACTGATAGCCGCTCCTTGAGGAACCCCTGATTGGATTTCCCCCATTTCGGTAGAATAATTGTTAATGCTAACAAAAAATTGTCTTTCTTTTAAAAATCTTTAATCCACTCCAAGATATACAAAGGGACTTTAAGTTGGGCCACTTTATACAGAATCCCATCATGCCAGGTTTTATCGAAAGCCTGTGAGATGTCAAAAAAGAAACTATTTCATGACCGTTATTATTTTTTATATTATATGTAATAAATGGTAGAAAAATTTTATAGACAATTAAATATCTATATTACAATTAAGGAAAAAATTCAGTTTGTTATATATGTAAAAACGATTAAGAGATGATCATAATGAACACTATGAATTGATTGATTTATTTTTTTTGTAGAGCTTACTATGAAATTGAAAATATTTAGAAAATAGAGTAATATTGTTTTTATCTAAATTATAATTTTGAAATTCAATTAATAATAAAAAATAAGAATACAATTTTAGATATTCTCTTTAATATTGACCCTAAAAAAAAGTTGGCTCGAAATTTACAACTAGAATACATTTACTTTACAAAAATGTAACATGCATTTAAAATAGCTTTTTTTTAAATAAACAACTTTTTTGATTTGAAAAAAAATCTTTTCATAAAAAAACTTTTTTTGACATGAAAATTATTTCTAAATTATGATATATTTTTTTAATCAAATTTTGAAATGCTTGATTTGGGAAGGGATTTCTAACGTTAATGTTGGCAAAAAAAATATTTTTATATTGAAAAATATTTTTATACATAAAAAGTATTTTTATCTAAACAAAATCATTGTATACGCTAAAATTTATTTTATATAGATATAAGCAAATTAAACAGATGAGGTTAAATTTGTTATAAAAAAATAGACCAAAAAAGTTTGACTTGTTTTGAATAATCCGAGTGTGATAACAACTTATTTTTTATTTATTTGAAAATTAATATGTGATAACAGCGTAAACTAGCTAACAAAGTAAGCTAATTTAAACTATCATCTTTTTATTATTGCATATGATTAATTATGAAATCAGTTATTAATTACAGATACTTAAATTTTTATTACTACACAGAAAAATACAAAATTTTATATATTATTTAGAAAAAAAACAAGATTTTCTTAAAATGAACTGAGTCCAATGAAAAATTTATCAGAATCAGAGTAATCAGAGTCTACTAAATTTTTCTACCATTTTTTATGTATAATATTATATTTCAATTTGTCCATGTGACTTAATAACTAACATTCTTAACTTTTTACAATATTAAATTTGATAAAAAAGATAAAATAAATCTTCTATAATTTTCTTTTCTTTCTTTCACATTTGAAAAAAATGGTACTTTGCGTAAAAAATTAATTTTATTTTTTCTAAAATTAGGCTCAAAATTAAAATTATCAAAATTCTATAAAAAATATTTGTTTATTTTGGTTATTTAAATTATTGATTAAATTTACAATTTTTAACTTTGATACTATTACTATTGTTTCGTAAAACTAGCAATTTTTTTAGCAATGATTTTTGCTTAAATTTATATTTAAGTAAAATCAAAATTCAAATTTTTCTAGATAAACTTTTATTTTTAGAATGTTTCTATAATTTTCCTCTAATTTGGCAAAGTAAAATAAATTAAAAGGCTTTGCACTTTTGATTAAGGGATACAGCAGAGCTTTCGCACAACTCTTTATAGCAATGAATTAGAATACAATGGTTAAGTCATATTACTAATCTTTTTTCGAAATTATCTCTTCTGGATTTTAATTAAAAAATACACTAATTCCCATATCTTGCCATTACGAAAAATCAAATCATTTTATTAATCGGTAAGTTTTTTATCTTAGATTTTGTTGAAGGCTGGAAAAAAAAACTTATTTACTATATAATGGATTTTACTATAAATTTTAAGACATTTTTATTTCATTATTATAAAAATTAAAAATTTCAATTCATCACGTTAGTATGAAAATAATGCATCAAAAAAAATTGTCTTCTAAAAAAATTAAAATATTCTTAAATCCTTTTTATTTTTGAAAACCGAATTCGAGCTTTCAATCTTGGACATTTATCATAAAAAATAGAAAAATAAATCTAAATGAAATTAAAAGCTGTCATATCTAAAGAATTATTTTTTACTAAAAAATGTAGTGTATCTCATAGCATTTTTTCTCAAAGTTGGCTCAAAAATTAAAATATTTACGCTTCAATAGATTTTTTAGATTTAAATAATTTTTATTAGAAGAAAAATTCTAGACAAAATTTTTTTAAAAAAATTATTTAAAAAGTGTAAAAACCTCAATATGGTGTACTCACTATTTTTTCCGATATGGAATGGTTTAAAGCGTGATTTTGATTTTCTTGTTTATTATTGAGGTTTTGAAGATTAAGATCAGTATCAGAGTGTATTTTTTTGCTAAGACGATTGGGACTAATCTTACAAGTCTTGCTGATTTCAGGGAAAATTTGAGATTTGCATGTTCCAGCTTGCTTTATTATATTAGCAGAAGTTCCAATTCCACGTACTACAATTCCATACTCCCCTTCCAGATCAAAGTACTGCTGATAACCCAGTACACAATTAGCGTCCATATCAAGAACTTTAAGTCCTATACGACGCTGCACTTCGCCAGATAACTTGGTGAACAATTTTTGCCTAGCTTCATTAGAAGCTCGAGGAGCTCGTATTTTGTCAATCCACTGATATTCTGGGTCACCATTTAAGACCATCTCTTCAACAAACCCGCAAAAGTTCTGCAAACTATACCCTTCCGGAACTCTAGAGCCTAAATATCTTCAGTTTAAAAAGCTAAATAGATGGTTTTTAAAATTACTGGTAAAAAATTGGACACCAGATGAGGATTTTCTGTATTCGTTACAATCGCTGAGAATCTCTAGTCTTGCTTGAACTTTTACATCACCACGAATTCCATGTAGCGTATCAAAAATTGGAAAGAAACCTTGAAATTTTATTAAAAAATAATTCTTTCAAACAAAATAAATTTGATCTAAATGGAACCATTTAAAGCGCTAGGACCGTTGGGGTTCAAAAGCGGTTTTAAGTCAATGTAGACTTTTCCGATTGCATCATGGGAAGAATAAGTATCATGATCAAGCACTCTAGGAAAGCCATGAGTAAAAAAAAAGGACTTAAAAAGCGTGTTGGTGATAATAACCTTATTTGAAGTGGTTCTTCTTGGATTTCGTCTTCTTCAACTTCAAAAAAAAATCTTGAATTCCATTCCGGGTCAAGAGATTTTTTGTAAACAGGGGTCTTATAATACTTGTCTGTTCCAAATCGCACCTAAGTTGTTTGATTTTTTAAATAAAATGACTGAATTATGTTAAAATGTACTTCTACAAATGCATCGGAGCTCTCTGAGCTCCGGTCCATTACGGGCAAATTTCTGGCTTTTAAAATCCCAATTTTTATTTTACCAGGCATTTTAAAACATTGTAAAGCAAGTTTTTTTTTTAAATGAGGACTTTGAAATTTCAAATTTTATTATTTAGTATAAATTATTAAAATTGCTAATTATGTAAGCATTTAATATCAAAAAGTAAGCCAGAGTTGGTGTATATTTTATATGTTTTTTGTTTTTAAGATCAAACTCAGATTTGTTAAAATTTTTCTTTCACTCTTATTCAGAGAGCTGGGTAAAATGTCATCATTATTTGATCTTTATTATTTAAATTTTTAAACTGTTGATATTTTTTTTATAAATTGCCTCTATTTATACAAGTATTTAAAAGAATACAATTTTTAAGCCAACACGTATAGTTTTCTAAAAAGAAAAACCTTGAATTAAAAATTGTCTTGTGCAGTGTTTGCTTTGGGAATACTGAAATCAGATAGTAAACCTTAAATTTGTCTTTAATTTTTTAATAATTAAATTAGTTCTTAAAATTTTAAATTTAATGAGTTAGATAGCTAGAAAAAATCGTAATGTTGTTAGAAGTTACATATATTAAGACAACAATGATCAGTATTATTTAAGATGTTGGTAATTTATATTAATCTTGTTTATTTAGAAATATTTTAGTTTTGGAACATCGATAAATAATTAATCAGGCTTGAATTAAATACAATCAAAGAGATAAAATGTATAAGACTGTCAAAATCTTTTCAACATACTAAATGCTGATAATCTCTATTTAACACACTAAATTCTTATTATCTTAATCATTTTTTTAGAAAATAAAAATTAAAGCTTTTAAAAATTAACAAAATTCAAATATATTGTTTAAGTCAACTGAGTTTTTCAACAAAAATTTATGAGAAAAATCAAAATTTACACAGATAACTTTTATTATTCTTTTACCATAGCTTTGCAAGTTTTTTTTTAGCTACCTCGCTTTAAGAAAGTAATAATTATTAATAATTTCAAAATTAGGATTTAGTTTAAAATTTTTTTAGAATTTTCCTAACTTTAAATTTTCTAAAATTTCCAGTCATTAGTTAATTTGCTTTTTCAATAATTTGAAGTGCAGTATTCGACCATGGACAATTTTGATACGAACTGTTTTCATTCTTCAACTTTACCAATTTGATGAGTCTATGATATAAAATTAATTATTTTTAAAAGATTTTGTACAGTCATGGCCATTTACACAGTATTTTCTTGAACGTTCCTGATAGCTCAAGAATGATCAATTCATAATTTTTGACAAGTTTTCATTTTTTTCACAAATTTTTATGATTTTTTAATTATGAAATTATATAAACATATTTAATTTGATCGTGAAATAGTTAAAAAAACAGTTTTTAAAGTAAGTTTCTTAGATTTAAAAAAAAATAATCAAGAAATTTTTTTTTATTTTTGAAAAAGACATTTAAGGTCTAAAAACTTTAAGGCTTTTTTATTTTTTTAAATCTGATATGATGAAAGAAGAATTATACGCTTCATAATACACAAGATTTCATATAATTAATATTTTTGAATTTCATCATCAGTTGTGCCAGGGTTTAAAAGTTTATCAACGAAAAAAGTTATATATCTTTCAAGACTTAACTAATTTTAAATTATGGGAGAAGAAAAATGATTTTTTTTAAAAATATTTAATCAAAAGATAAATTTGAATATTCACTGATTTCAAATTATTTCAAAGCTCATTTATTTCACTTCTTTTCTTAAAATTTTTAAATTAGCTTGATACACTCCGAGGTTAACTTAACTTAAAAAATTAAATAATTAATTTTAATCATACATTTGTTATCTAGCTAAAATAAATAGTTTGAATATTTACTTGTGACAATAACATCAAACATTTTTATTTAATTGGTAATCTAGGTATGCAAAAGTGTATTTGTATTTCACTAAAATGGAACTTTTTGGGCTTAAAGTCTAGTATTTTAAAAACTAATTTTTTGAACATTATAAAATTTTCATATTTAAAATAAAGCACACTGACATTGAAGATTTATTTTGAAGAAAAGCAAAATTTAAACCAAAAAATAAAAAAAAAGTTTATTAACATTTAATCTTCTTTCTCTGATTAATAATTATCTCAATTCGTGAAAAAATTTAAAAAACATCGAAGCCGAATTTTGAATTTTAAGAAATAATAAAAAGTAAAAAATGAAAAAAACTTAAAAAATTTTAAGAAGCCTAAAGTTGACTTTAAAAATTGTATCAGTCGATAAATACAGTACACCACCAAAATCAAAGCGAAAAATGCATTGATCTGTTACATTTAGTAGTAGTAGTAGTGTGAGCTGTAACACATGAGTGTGAGTGCAGTTCATAACACTGCACTTTATCAGCTTGCAACCTAAGTTGCATTAAGTCAAAGTTCCTCAGTATCAGATTCTGTAAACAGATCTTCTCCAGGTCTCCGACATTTGAAATTATTTTAGAATAGTTTTCAATTCAAATTCAAATTTTCTTTTACGGTTTGTTAATTGTGAATTACGATTTTAAAACAAGGTTTAAAAAAAAGATAAATCTAAAGAAACGTTAATTTTTATTGTTTTAAAAAAAATATTTTAAATAAAATTTAAAAGCTTATCTTTTTAAAAAAAATTTAACACCAAATTTTTATTGTTCTATCATATGAGACACTTGCTATAAGTCCATTTGGTAAATTAACAATTGAAGTAATTCGATTTGTATGATTAAACAATGTCATTTTGATAAATCCATCAGACGGATTCCATATTTTTATTGTTTTGTCCCAGGATCCAGTGGCTAAATCCCCATTTGGTAGATTTAAAAGAGATGAAACTCGATTAGTGTGATTCATTAATGTTTTCAGTAATGTGCCATTAGTAAGATCCCATAATTTAATGGAACTATCTGCCGAACCTGTGGCAAGAAAACCATTTCTTAAAACTAAGAGAGATGAAACCGATTTTGAATGACCTGTGAGGTTCATTATAACTTTTCCGTTCTTGAGACTCCATATTTTTGTTGTGTTATCTGATGATCCACTAACTAAGTAATTGTTAGATAAAACTTTTATTGACAAAACTCTGTCCAAGTGCCCCTCTAGTGACATTTTAACTGTCCCATCAGTAAGATTCCATATTTTAATTGTTTTGTCCCATGAACCACTAGCTAAATCGCCATATGGTAAAATAGCAAGTGAAGTTATCATATTTGTATGACCAGTCAGTGTCATTTTAACTGTTCCATCAGTCAGATTCCACACTTTAATTGTTTTGTCCCATGAACTACTCACCAAATCTCCATTTGGCAAGAGTTTTAGCGAAGAAACTCTACCTGTATGGTTTTCTAATTTCATATGTTCAGTTCCATCTATTAAATTCCAAATTTTAATTGTTCTATCCAATGAACCGCTAGCTAGATAGCCATTAGGTAAGACTTCAAGAGAATTGATAATATCGTCATGGGCATTCAATGTTTTGCATACTTAAATTTCACAATTGTTTAATGTTTATTTTTTAAAAAAAGTTTTAATACCTTTTAGCTGTGTATAATCTTTAATACATTCCTTATTTCTAACAAGTAAATAGCTTTGATTGCTTTCTGATAAAGTGCTGGACCACAAGCATCCCTTAAATAAAGTGCAATAATCTTCTTTTATCATTATCATACTGCATCCATGCTTAATACATAGTGATGCGCACTTAAGATATCCTTTTTCATTTTTTATTTTAATTGTACTAGTAGAATTTAGATCAATTTCGTAAGCTTGCTGTTGTTTTATCCTTACAAATGTATTTTCGGTGTTAATAAACTCAGGTAAAAGTATAAGGGAAATGAGAACTAGTAGCTTCGACATATTAAATAAAAATGAAAAATTTTTGTGAGTTTTGATTTTTGTTTGAGTCTTAAAATTTTTTTTTAATTATTAATTTATTTTCAGAGAAATATCAAAATTAGATTTTCGTATTATTTAAAAGATAAATAATATTTTTTAGAACTTTAAAATCTAGACATTTGCTATAGAATTATTTTAAAAAGAAATCAATTTTACTGAATAATTTATACTTTTTGTGAAATATCAAGCTAACAGAAAAAACACTCGATCTTTTTAATTCAGCTCTAGAATAAATTGGTCTTCAGTTTCAATAATTTTACAGTTTACTCATTTAATGTTTGCTTTATTTTTATAATATAGAAAAAAATTCGAAAAATAATTTATCAAAATTTTTATAATAGCAACTTCAAAACAAGAAACTTGAAAAACTAATTTATCAATTCCATCCATTCTTTTCATGTCGATTCCGTTTTCAGGTTCGTTCTTAATAGCCGGGAGCCAATCTTTTTGTGGCTTTAAAATTTTTAAAGAAAATAAAAATTTCAAGTCAATTATTTTCAATCAAGTTTACTCTTTTGAATTCAAGTTTTTTCACAAAATTAATAAAAAATAATGAAATTTGTGATAATACTAAAACTATAATTATGAATCCAAAAATTTGTGACCACATTAGGTAATAAAGCAGCATATATCAAAACTTGATACCCTGTAGCAAAAAAGTCCAAATAATTTTGAATATTTTTTTTTGAATTTTTTTTATAATTCTTTAGAGTTTACCCTTGTGGCCATCAACAGTCAAAAACCGTTTTTTTTTCTTTTAAATTATGTTTCTTTAAAATTTCAGCTAAAATTATTTTTATTTTTGTCTTTAAATCAAGTCTTGATAACGCATTAAATAAAGAATTTCATCATTTGATACGGACCTAAACCCGTGATTATGCTTTTAGACCATGTTTTCTTAATCAAAATTTTTTTAGCATGGGCGAGATGCATTTTGATGCAGCATAATCGAACGAGGGAATACGGTAATTTCTCGAGATTAATCATGAGGATAAAATACTCAATACCATTCATAGCACCTTCGAAGGTAACGCCTCTTGTTATCAACGCTATAATCATCGCGTATGGGAAAATTGTTGTGGAATAGGGAAATCTTATTGTTAAAAAAATTATCAAAATCCATATTAAAAATGGTAAAAATTGATTTAAAAACATTTAAAAATAGGGTTTTCAATAAAAAGGAGATAAAATATTGAAATATTTTTGATCAACTAATTGTATTTTTAATATGTCAATAATTAATATGAAAAATTCAATCCCAAAAGAAATCAAATTTTATTTTACTAATAAAGAGACAAAATTTAATAATATGAGGTCTAGATTTCGATAAGATCATCCAGAATATAATAATAATAATAATAATAATAATAATAATTAGCTACTGCAAGAAACTTGCGGGGAAGTCTTACACGCAAGACTATTATGGTCGTTTTTTCACCGTTTACTACTAAACATTAGGCTACTATTGTAGCTTTCAGTCCAATTACCAACTCTCAACCGATAGAATTATTCAAACAAAAAAAATCCATTTTTATCTATTTTATTAGATAATTTCTATATATATGGATTTTTGAACTTATCGTTCTCATTTTTGAATTGATTAACTGAGAAAGAATTGATCACTTCCTCAGGAAGCTTGTTCCAGCCATTTACTACTCTATTGATAAAAAAGTGTTCCCTCTGACTACAATTTTTAATGGTCTGCCTTGATAGTCTTCTCTTGTGTCCCCTGATACCCTGAGCTGGCCCTGATGAAGCTATCGAATTACATCTAGTAGGAATTTTTGTACAATTAACTTTATTGATACCACTTTGGAATTTAAAAAGCTGGATCAAGTCACCTTTTTCTTTTCTCTCGCTAAGCGGAGTTAAACTAAGAACTGCTAGTCTCCTGTTATATTCCCAGTTACAGATTATTGGTACTAATTTTGTGGCTCTTCTCTGTACATTCTCAAGTACTCTAACATCCTTTGCTGTATGAGGAGACCAGACTACTGCGGAATATTCTAGATGAGGTCTTACGAATGTGCAAAACAATAGCCTTAGCGTATCAATTGTCAAGAATCAGAAAGTTCGCCGTAATTGACCCAATATGTCTAATTGTGGATTCAAAGTGTTTAAATTGAAATAAACTTTACCAAATTTTTTGAAAAATTTAATTTTTATTAGAATTTAAACAAAAATAAATGAATTGGAAAAAAATACTTCAAAATTTAACGAATCTTGAATATTATTTTGAAATTTTTTTTTTTAATAATTATTTTTTGGACACTTTTTTAAAGAATAAAATTAATTTCAAAATTTCTTAAAATTTGTTCATTCGAATTTAATACTTGTATTTAAATTATATTCATCGATTTCAAAAATAAAAATAGAAAATTTTCAGTTGTTATTAAACTGGAATCAACTCCCTCCAAACGTACAGTCAGAAAAATTTTTAAAAATAAATTAGACAATTTTTGGACTGCAAAAAAAACATTTAAAGCAACTTATTAATAAGCTAGTTTAAGTATTATGAAGAATTTTCCAATAAAAATACTTTTATGCTGGAAATTTTTCGTGAAATTGAATCCCATTCTGCCGAACAAGTAATGTATTTTACATCAGAAAGCCATTTTTTATTTCACTTTCATATTAAACTTCACTGTAAATGATATTTTATTATATTTGGCTTTGTTTTTGATTGATTATTTATAATGATAACTATACGAGTGAAATTAAGGTTTAAAGTTAAACTAGTTTAAAGATTAGAAACTTAAAAAAACAGGAAACTACTGGAAAAAAATAAATTCTACAATTTGCTGGAATCTTCTGATCGTAATTGCTCTAAAATTTTGCCATTTTGGATTTTCGCTGTACATATTTTGTGAAAAAAATGTCTTCAAATAAAAGAAGCGATAATATTTGGTTTAATTTTATTCGAATATGCTCATATTATTTAGAATAAAGTGAAAAATTTTATATTTTGTCAAATTCTTATTCAATTATTTTGTTTAGAAATTTAAATCAAAATTTAAACGATTCGTTTAATTCAATTTTTAAAATAAAATCTAAAAAATGAGAAGATAACTTCATCCTTATTTTCAAAAAAGAACATTTAAATTTAAACAGAACATTTAATTAAGTTAAAAATTATTTTCTTGAACAATTAAAAATATTTTATGTGATGTTTTTTTATCATCAGTATTATCTTACATTGTTCACTAAAATCAAATTAAAATTTTTAACGAAATTATTCAAAATAGATATTAATTTTGTTTATTTTGGCTAAGATAGATAGTTTAGACCATATATTAGTGATGTAAAAATAAAAACATTAGATAGAAAAAAACAGAAATCATTTGGTAAAAATTTCAAATAAATCGAAATTTATTTAAACTTTAGAACTTAAACCAAAATTAAAAATCCAAAAATATTTATTTAATTTTTTTGGGAAAAATTTTACTAAAAAAACAGTTTTAATTTTTTTTATAAATGATTCGTTCAAATCGATAATGTTAATAAATTGTTTATAAAATTAAACATGTTTTGTCTACATTGCGTTTATTCTAAACCTTTTTCTCGTCTACTATATTTTTGTATTTATTTTTTAATTTCTTTTTTGGCTTAATGTACCATATTATAACTTTGTGTGTATCACAGGTAACTATTTTATTTTCCATAACAAGAATATCTAGCACAGAATTATTATGAGCTTTGAGCCTTCTCAAGCATGTAAATGTACACAAATCCCATTCTTTTATGTAACTGTCACTAAAATGCTATCTGTTTAGATTTATTTTTTTTCATTTTTTCCAAAAATACCTTCCAGCTGTATAAAATTTTTGATCATAAAATGCAATTGAATTAATAGCAGAATCATGGCATTTTATGATCGTTTCACAGGTATTGCTTCTTCTATTCCAGAAGATAACTCGTCCACTAACCGTAGATGTTATAATCAAAGCGCCCACTAGCTAAATTCAAGATCTATTAAACTTCTTAATGAAATTTATCATTACTTACCCTTAAACAGGTGATAGGTTCGGCATACTTCGGAGCAGTAAGCTCTTTTATAAGTGTGCCATCAATTGCAGTAATAAGAACAACACTAAAATAATTTCTTAAATACTGGCTCAACACAAAATCAAGGACTTACCCTGAAAGGTCTGCCGAAATTATGCAGCCTAAGCCATCATATGACAAGCTTTTAATAGATGACTTGTGATGAAGTATTAAGCACTCAAATTTTACTACTTGGTCAACTTTAATTTCGGAATTTGTTTCGTTTTTTTCTGAATATCCTTTGACAAATGACCAAACGTTTATTGTTTTATCAAAGCCACCCCAAATCCTTAAGAAAATGGTTCAAGAATTTTTAGAAAATAAATTTTTAGACCTAATTTTAAAATTTAATTTAATTTTTAAGAGTTTTATTTAACTTGCTCTAGCATAGAGACTAATAACTTACAAATATTGGTAATCAAAATAGAGCGATGTAATTGAATCTAAATTGACGCTTATTTTAATTACTGATTGAAATGTGTACATGTTCCAAATTATGACAGTGGTGTCCCATGAACCGGAGCAAAGTCTGTTCGACAATAGCTGTAAACATAAAATACCACCCTTGTGTCCAACGAGTTTACCAATTTTGCTTCCATCTTTCAGATCATAGACATAAATTATCCGATCTTTGCCACCAGTAACTAGCCTTTTTTTATCAAAGTCCATACATGTTATACCATGCAGATGGTCCTTGAAAAAAATATTAAAAAATTTGTTTATAAGAAAAAAAATTATATTTACTTGTAAATAGACTACTTTGTCTATTGAGTTTACTCGAAATAGCTTTCTTTCGCTGGCATTTAAATTATACAATGATTCATCTTGATTTTTCCATTTAAGCTTTTGCTCGGAACTGTCTCCATTCTAAAATTTTAAACATTTCATTATGTCATTTTTAAGTTCTTTTTTAGGAAAAACTAAATGGAAAGTATTATTATTGTGGTGAATTAAATTTTTTTTCATTTCTACCAAGCAAATTAAAAAAAATTTTAAGAAAAACTAAAAGAAAAAAATAAAGTTTTTTATTTATTTTTTAGAACATTTGATCTATTTTTTAAAAAAAATCAAAATATCAAAACTAAGTCAAAACCTTATTTTAAAACCTTATCACAACAAACCCAATCCTCTGTTATAATCAAAGGATTTATAGTAATCTATCGCCAGTTTTTTCTATCGCCAAAAATGTAATGCCAATTATTTTATTGCCATTTTCTTAAATAAGAATCAATCGCCAAAAATAAAAATAAGGATCTAATGCCATTTTTTTAAATAAGAATCAATCGTCAAAAATAAAAATAAAGATCTAATGCCATTTTTTTAAATAAGAATCAATCGCCAAAAATAAAAATAAGGATCTAATGCCATTCATTGCCGAAAAAAATGAATTAATAAAGTTAGTTATTAAACATGAATAATAAAGTTAGTTTTATTACCATTATATTTGGTAAAACGGTTAATTGAGAAAATACGCGAAGAAGAAGATTTAAATAAACATTTAGAGTTTTTGAATCGTTATAGAGATTTTCAAGACTATTGGTTTTTTTTAAGTTTTTTGTACTTTTTTTTACCTAATTACTAAAATTTTTCTAATCCATTTTTGTTAACCTAATTTTATCAATAATTACTTTTTTTTAAATAATAAAGTAATGATAAATAAAATTTTTTTCAATTAGTTCTTATTTTTTTAATCTGGGATTTTTAATCTGGGATTTTTTTTGCTTTAAATTCCTATTTCAAAATTGGCATTAAAAAAACTGGCGATAGTTTCTTAATTTATTTTTGGTGATAGAATTTTTTGGCGATAGATTCCTGGCGATAAAAAAAAATGGAAATAAAATAAACTGGCGATAGATTCCTTATTACCAATCAAAGCCTCTTAAAAAATGAAAATGAGTTAATGCAATGGAAAAAGATTAATTGAAAATTTCGATATGCATCACTTTTTTCTAAAAGTTTAAATTTAATTCTATGAGTACAGCATGGGGCAACATTCAAAATTGCATCAACTGCTAAAGTCTGCTAATGATGTGCAAAATCTTTGCAAAACGCACTTAAAATATTATGGTTAAAATATTTCAATATGTCAAAATATAATATGTGAATAAAAAGATATTTTTGTTCAATTTTTTAGATTTTCTCTAGATTCCACTGCATCAGTAAAACGAAAAATTGAAAATAAGAAAAAACATTTTTGTCTAATGTAATCTTGCAAGAGAGAGAAGTATAATTAAACTATTTAAGTAAATTTTTTACAACAAAGCCTTTATATATTTTTCATATTTTTTAAAACAAATTTTTTAATTAAATATTATGATCTCTAAAATCGAGCAGATGATGAGATTTCAGAGTTAAAAAATCATTCTAACAGTAATCATCATTAATTTCTATCATAATCAAACTTTCTAACTTTATTTTTTCCTTCAAATAGTTTCTTAAAATAGAAAAAAAATCTTATGATTAAAAAACTTTTTTTCTCACATTCAAATTCTGATCTTATAACTCTTTTTGATATTCTAAATTGTGATAATCTGATCTTTGTAAGGTAAGGAGATAAAACTGAAATTTAAAATCATTCTCATTTCTTTTGAAATTTTTTCGTTTTATAGAATTTTAGAATTAAAATATAATTACCAATATATTTTCAGACTGGTCAATATTATTATCATTAAAATTTGAATCTTCACCCATTAAAAACCTTAACAATATAAAAACAAATAAATTAGTATTTTTCTTTGAAAGTTTTATTAACAAAATTTACTTTGTTTGAGAATCAGGATCATACTCAAATTCAACATTTCTTTCTAAATCGAAGCCAAAAGACTTAACTAAATCTAATCTTGGTTAGAAATTGTTGAGCTAAAAAATTAAAACTACCTTCATTAGTTTTTCTGCTTTCATTCAGATCAACGCTTTTCTCTGACAAAGACTCTTCGTTCTCAATGGGTTTATAGAAATTATCGTAGTCACTTTCTTTAAAAAAAAATTTTAAAAAAATGTTTAAAAAAAGTTTAAAAAAATTGATTTTTAATTTTCTTAAACTGACCATAGCTCTTATGCGATGTTGTTGATCTCGACTGTAATTTAGGCTTCACATCGTATTTATTATCAAAATTTTGCATCTCTTTATTTAAAAAGCATTGCTTTATCTGGAATATAAACTGCTTAAGTTCTTGATAAGCCAATTTCCAATCAATATCTTCATCGATATACAACTCCTTAATTATTTCATTTTCGATACGATAAATTCCATGAGATTTACCCAGAATTTTACATTTATAAAACCACAATTCTTGTGTATTTGTCAAATAATACCATCTTTTACAAATCAAACTACATACTGATAAACTTTTGTCATCTAATTTTGAAAATATTTTCATCAATATTTGATCAGGCAAATAGTTCATTGTATACTCTAGTGGTTTCAAACGTTTTTCAACTATTTTTCTTATAAATTCTAAAATTTTTGATAAATTGTCGTTTAACAGCAAAATTAATAGCGACTCTATGCGTGGTATTGGCCATGATTTCATTCTCTTTAAAAAAAATTAAAATAAAATCAATTTTATTTAAAAATTTAAGAAAAACAAGATTGTTCAAAAGGTTATTTTAAATTAAAACAAAAACCTCAAAACTGTTAAAATTTTTGAATATAGTTTAAAAATTTTCTTAAGTAACATATGGATAAAATTTAAAAATGCCCAAATTGTATTTATAAAAATTTTGAATTGTGAAATTTTATTTATTTTTTTGGGGATAAATTTTTCATTTTCAATTGATTGTCTTCTTTTCTCGATAAAAAAAAATTTTTGGTTAAGAATATTTTTAATTTTAATGCAAAAGATATTTTTATCAATTCAAAATATCTCTCTCATTCCAATAATAATAATTATTTAATAATAGAAAACTTAAATTATTGTTGCTTTCAACTACAGCAAAGAATTTAAAAAATTTTGGCCCTCAAAATAAGGAAAAAAATTAAATAAAATCTTTATTGTAGAGCAGATGGAAAGAAAGAATTTTGAACGAAAAATTGATTTTGATAACCGCTTAAAACACAAATTAGTTTAAAAAAATTTTTTAAGATTTGAGACTTTAGCAACTATTAAAAAAATTATTTAATCATGATGATTTATAAAAGGAATAATTTTTTCATTCACAGATGGTTTTTTGGGTGATAAAAAGAGCACAAGCCATTTTGATTTGATAAGAATTTTAAAGTTTAATAATTAACCTTTTATAAATGAAGAATAAAGTCAAGAGAAATGGACTTGGAGGAAATTTGTGTAAGAATTATGAAATAAATCAGTTCAAAGTCGACTAAATAATTAATAAATAACAAATTTTTTAATTCAGAATCAGTTTCTGAAATAATACCATAAATAAATTTCAAATTTTCTTTTAAATAAATTAACACTCTCTAACTTCACCAAAAATTTTACCATAAAAATTAAATTACTTTAAAATGAGTCAAAATTTCTTCCATAAATTGATTGCGCTCGTTGAACGAGTTCTCAAATACAAACTTTTGAACTCTGTTCATACAATCGTTGTCTTCAAGCAGCTCATTGGGGACATTTTTTTGATAGTCTAAATAATAAAAGTCTAAAAAATAAAATAAAGAAATATACAAAAATATACTAGAATTCTCATGTTGCTTTGCATCATCTCGACTACTTAAAATACTAAATTCTGTATTGTAATTTCTGATAAATTTATCCGAATAGATGTTGAATTTACTCGAACTATTGTCCTTAATGCCAAGACCAAAGAGAAGTTTTTTCTCGTAAAAATTGCCTTTTAATTTTTTAATATAAATTGAATTTCTTCTGCCGGAATGTTTGGTCTGTCGTCCACTTCGCTTTGAATTTCGATTTGTCACAGTGATTTCTCTAAAAACATAATCTTTGTTTTGGTCAATTTTTAACTCATGATTTTTTTCTTTTTTTCGCTCAAAAAAAGTCCTCACATATTCGGAGACATTTTGGTTCTCAGGTGTCAAGCGATGATTACTTTCAAGGCTGAGTTCAGTCAAATTTCTTGTCTTAAATTGATAGGCTTCATCCAATTCTTGCATATTTTTTTTTCTAATAAAATTTTCCAAATCTCTTAATCGTGTTTCCTTAGGACTAGATCTCATGTTAAATCTAACACTTGATTTTTGCCTAAGTGTGCTAGTAGCCCTGTTTACTACGGGCTTAAGGATTGATTCATTTTTAATCACTTGGTTCTTAGCTGTACGCTTTCTTGGTTGATTAATTGGCGGAAATTTGACCACTTTAGGCTCTTTGGAATCAATCAGCTGAATTTTTTGTCTATATTTACAGTTTATATTGAAGTCATTATGCCTTAATGATTCCAAAGTAAGATTCAAGTTTCTCAACGAATCTTGATCAAATCTTGTGGAAAAAAATAAGTATTTAAAAATTTAAATCCTAAATAAAGTACAATAGAATCAAGTTGTAGATAAAAATTTTCTTCTCGTTCAAATTCAAGCTAAAGTACATTTTGGTTATTTGTTTTAGCTCGACAGTATCCGAATCGAACATTCTATTTGACAAGTATTCTGTATCCAAATTTTCTCTTATACTTAATGCCATGTTAAATTGTTTATTCTTAAAATTCTCAGGTTTCCATAAAAGTAATTGCTATACACAATCAAAAACAATTAATTTTTTTTCATTTTAAAATCAAATAATAAAATTTAACTTCAGGCTAAAAGCAATTTTACAATTTATTTAGTCTCTGAATTATAATCAGAAATCATTTTAATTTAGCTAATTTATTTAATTTTTCAATTAAAAATAGATTTTAATTTTTAGTTTAGAATTTTTCGAAGATATTGAATAATACTTGAACTTGAGACAATTTTAAACTAAAAATTGGTTGACATTTTGTCAGATTTTTTTTCGCATTATTTTAAATAGCAGTTTAAAAAGCATTAACTTTAACAAATAAACATTTTCCTGACAAATCGATTAGATTTAAAAAAATTAAAATTTATTCAAGAGAAAAAGTGCATATAAGAAGGCAAATTGAAGTTCATGATCAAATGTAAATTTCAAATCAAAATTTTAATTTTTTGATTTAAATAAAAAGGTATTTTTTATCAAATTTGCAGTAATAAATGACTAAGCTTTTTTAAACATGATTTTTTTAATCCTTAATCAGGGAGAAAATTACATGAATTCTTAACCATAGTAAAAATAAAATCTTAATCAATATTTTGGAAATTTGCAATACAAAATTTAACTTTGTTTCGCCGTAATACATTTTAATTAATGTTTAAATATCATATAAATCCATAATTTAGATACCTTAATGTGGATTTAAAATTTGTCTTTAAAGTTTTCAAATAAAGATTTTAAAAGAATCAATTTAAGATTAATTAGAAAAAAAAATGCTTTTTTATACTAATTGTAAGCCAAAAATTCTAAATATTTGAAAATAAGCCAAAAGAAACAATTAATAATAATAATAATAATAACAATACTAATAATAAAGTTCTAGTTCGTGTTTACAGCTATTCTTCAATTCATTCCTTCTTCTTAATTCAAAATCACATTAAAAACTAAATAAAGTTATTATATTTCAAATTTGTTTTTGAATTTTTTGAATTTTTTTCTCTCACCTACATTTAAAAATGTCTAAAAAAATAATAATTTTGAAATAAGCATAACAAACAAAATTAAAAAATTTAGTAAATATTCTTTTTTTAATTGGTATCGAAATTGACCTATTGAAATGGAGGCTTTGGTATATTCATTTAGAGAAAATAAATCCTTTTTAGATATAATATAATTCACATTTGTATTTTAGTCTATATGTCTATTTGTATATATTAGGTTGTTTAATAAGTTTTTTCGTTTTTTTCTAGACATTATTTATTTATAAAAACTAAAATAAAATATAATTAGTCACTAAAATAATTTCCTTCGCTAGAAATACACATCTACCATCTTTCTGGCAGCATTTTGATCCCTCGCTCGTAGAAGCTGGCTGGTTTTGAGGTGAAATATTGACTGATGTCTTTTTTGATTTCCTCCAAGTCTGAGTAACTTTTTTCACTGAGGAAGTGCTGCATGGATCGGAACAAATGATAATCTGAAGGACCTAAGTCTGGTGAATAAGCTGGGTGAGATAAGACTTCCCAGCCTAGATTCTCTATCGTGTTCCAAGTCGTTTTTGCAACATGTGGCCTAGCGTTGTCATGTAAAAGAATCACTTTTCGCTCTCCTTTAGCTCTATGTGGCCGTTTTGTTTCCAAAGCTTGACTTAAACGTATCAATTGTTGTGAATAAAGGTCTGCGGTTATCGTTTGCTTGGGTTGCAGTAGCTCATAATAGATTATACCCTTCTGATCCCACCAAATGGCTCTTGATCAGGGTCGACCCATTGTTTTTTGCTGACCTGGTTATCGAAGTAGATCCACTTTTCATCTCCAGTTACGATTTTCCACAAAAACTCTTTTTTTTCTGCCTAGACAAGAGAGAAACGCAAATGCTCAATCGTTGCGCAATATTGATTTCTAAGAGTTTGTGCGGAGCCCATTTACCGGCCTTTTCGATCTTTCCTAATGCTTTTAATCTATTCCAAACGGTGCCATTTGTTACAGACATCTCTTTAGCGAGCTGTCTAGTCGACCGCCTCTGGTCTTCCTCAAACAGCTCTTGCAAATACGCGTCATCAGCTTCGACGGTTCTCCCAACGCGTTCTTTGTCATTGAGGTCGAAATTTCCAGCTTTGAATCGAGCAAACGAATTTTGACAAGTGCGACCAGTCAGAGCGTCGTCGCCATATACCAAAAAAATCGATTTGGTAGCCTCTGTCGCATTTTTTCCTTCGTTAAACTTGAATAAAATGCAATGGCGGATATGCATTTTTTTGTCATATATTTTTATTTAGTGAATTATTTAGAAATTTATAAACGAAACATATAATCTTATAAGATTATAAGATTATATGGTTGCTTTTTAAAATTCTAAATAATTAACTAAATAAAAATGTATGACAAAAAAATGCATATCCACCATTGCATGTTATTCAAGTTTAACGAAGGAAAAAATGCGACAGAGGCTACCAAATCGATTTGTTTGGTATATGGCGACGACGCTCTGACTGTTCGCACTTGTCAAAATTGGCTTGCTCGATTCAAAGCTGGAGATTTCGACCTCAATGACAAGATATGATATCAAAATGATGATATGATATCAAAATGATGATATGATATCAAAATGATGATATGATATCATTTGAAAGAACAAGAGTTGCTCTTTCAAATGATGTACAACATTGCATAAAAAAGTTTAATCTTTGATGAGATTTTTTCATTTAAAAATCGACGAAAAAACTTATTAAACAACCTAATATGTCTTTTTTATTGTCTTTTTATTATATTTTTGATTAATAAAATTTTCCTCTGAATTAAACGGATATCTTTTCTTCATTATTTTTTTATTACTATTCGTTAAGCTTAAATTGTTTTCAATTTGATACAGTCAATAACTTGTTGTTAAAAGAAATTAAAATTTTTAAATTAAATATGGATTTTCCAATTCAAGTTAGAATACCTTTTCATTTTCTTGGAAAAAACAAATCACAATTCAAATGAATCTATTAAAATCTATGGTTCTCTAATCTAAGCGAACAATTGTTTGGAATAAGCAAAAGTAAATAAAAAAAATTTGCCCAAAATATTTTCAAGCAATGCTAAAATCAGAGTTGGTCAAAAAAAATCTAATAGAAATAGTCAGATTTTAATTTTTCCTTTTTTTTAAGTCAAAGCCAAAATTTAAAGTTTTTATCTCGAAACAGTTAGCTGTTTACTTTACCTTTTATAGATTTTTAAATTAATCTGTGACTTTAGACCAAATATGGTTAAGATTGATGCTACTGACAAAAATAATGATACTGAATCAATTTACCGCCGAGGATCCATAAAAGAGACTTTCCATTGTATGCAGATTTGTTCAAAAGTCACAAGTCACAGTCAAAGTTATGACTTGGACTTTTTTGTTGAAAAAAATTTAAAAGTCCGAGCAACGACTTTGATTTGTAAAGACTGGTTATATACATTATAAACGGACAGTTTTGAAAAAATTTAGATCCAAGTGTGATAGATGTTAGGGAAACAACTAAAACTGAAAAAGTGATAAAGTCTGAATTAATCGGAGTTTCTGCTAGATCTAAACTAAACCATCCAGTGGTTGATTTTATTGAAAACTTAAGTTAGAATCACAAAAAATTTAGTTGTCAAAAAAATTGAACATTTTAACTTTTAAATTTTTAATTTTATTGAAAAAAAAATATGCAATTTTTTGTCCATCAAGGTGACAAGACCCATTAAAAAATATTCTGAATTTTCAAAAATAGTGTTGGCATCCGGTCGTTCATCTATAAGACATGTCCGGTCTGTTTTGGCCAAGTTAAACGGTCTGGACCGTCTAGACGGACGGTCTTTAAGACAGGCGGTCCAAAGATGGACGGTTTTTTTAAGACGGTCCTTACCGTCCGTCTTGGACCGGTCTTATATTTATTTGGATCAAAAACAAATTATTGTAAAATATTAAATTGACTTGTTCACATCTTTATTTATTTTATTTGTGTTTATTTAAGTTTAATAGTTTTTAATCCTTTAAGTAATACTTTTTTTTTATTATAATTTTATACTTTTATTTTTAAATTTTTTTATCATCGCCGAATCTGGCGTAATTTTTGAAATAAATAAAAATAATAATTCTAGTTCACGACCAGAAAGACTTTTTATCAACAGATTATCAAGTTTGGAATAGAAGAAATAAAATTTCAACAGAAGAATTAGAAAAAACAATTTTCATGCATGAAAATAAATTATCATTTAGTTAAAAATCAAAAAAAAAAATTGTGTTTAATTAAATCATAAACAAATAAATTTACTTATTTCTTTAAATTAAAATAAAATGCATGCCATACTTATATCTCTGCTTTTTTGGAAAAAGACCAAAGACGGTCTTTTAAACAGTCCGTTTGAATAGGACCGGTCACCTGCAAACTGACGGTTCAAAAGACCGGTCTTTTAGGACCATCACCCAACACTTTTTATAAAGCTCGTTTATTTTTCTTAATTTACTTAGTCCAAGAGACTAAAAAAAATACAATCTTGCCGGGTCGAATTTTCAATTTATCTTTTCGCAAAATAAATAAAAATTAGTCTAAGTGATTTGAATTTTTTCGAACTTTTATTTATTCAAAATATTTAACAAAAATAGAAAAAACAAAAAATAAACCAAGAGAGTCAAATTAAAAAAGTATTTTATTTAAAATTTTTTATTCCAAGATAAAATAACTGATAAAAAAAAGAGAGATTTACACACATAGAACCTAGCACTTTATTTGTATTTTTTGCTGTTGTTTTTGGTAATTTTAAATGAGTGATTCGAAAATTTCTTTATTCATTTACATTCTACTCCAGTCTTTAAACCAAAAATGAGTTTTTTTTTTATGAAAGAAAATAGGCAAAAATTATAAACCCACAATCAATTTAAAAAAAAAAGAAAAAATCTAATCAAATTTTTAAATTTTATAAAATAAAAAAAAAAAAATTAAAAGACCAATTAATTGGTTACGTAGTGTTGTTCTATACCCGTTCACCCTGACACTCACACTCATGTCCCACATTCTAAAAGAGACCGCAGTCTTTCAGGTTGTTTTTTATGATTATGTCCGTCACTGAGTCGAACACAAACTTGATATTCTCGGTGTCAGTGGCGCATGTGAAGTGCACGTAGATTTCCTTGTGCTGTGGCGACTTGTTCAACTCCTCGAATTTGCTTTTTATGTAAAGAGATGTGTGTTCATAGGTGTTGTGGCCGGCGTACTCCGGAAAGCATATACTCAGCGGCGAATGCTTTATTTTTTCCATAAAAAGGTCCTTTTTGTTCAGAAACAAAATAATTGAAGTGTTAACAAACCATTTGTTGTTGCATATGGACTCGAATAGCTTCATGCTTTCCCTCATCCGGTTCATTTCGTCATCCTCAGCCAGCACCAAGTCATACTCGCTCATGGCCACACAAAAAATAATGGCAGTCACATCCTCAAAGCAGTGGATCCACTTTTTTCGCTCAGACCTCTGTCCGCCCACGTCCAGCATTTTTATGTTCAAATTTTTGTAGTTAAAGTTGGTCTCAACAATGCCCGTGGTCTTGACCCGGGTCCGGAGAACGTCCTGTTGAGTGGGCACATAGTTGGGCGCCGATATGCGGTCCAGCGAGTCCAAGTAGTAGGCCGCCGAGTCGTTCAGCTGGTACTCTCTTGAACGAGAAAAGCATTCTCTGACGCCCTGGTCGTACCAGAGCCGGCGCATGCACTGCACAAGCTCGCCGGACAAATTGTCCGAGTCCTCGACCGTGTTGGCCAGCGA
Organism: Brachionus asplanchnoidis; assembly: GCA_025491095.1. NCBI lineage: Eukaryota > Metazoa > Rotifera > Eurotatoria > Ploima > Brachionidae > Brachionus > Brachionus asplanchnoidis. The sequence goes on along the minus strand of JAILYF010000008.1, from coordinate 2,758,173 downwards.
GAACAGTTTCTTGGCGTCCTCCACTCGCTCCGGGTCGGCCAGGCCGATCTTCAGCTGACCCATTGCCCGGATTATAGCGATCAACGACTGGATTGTGTTGCTGAAAACAATCGGTCTGTACTGCAGACACTCTTCTCTACTGTAGCCTTTTTCATGAATTATTCTTTTTGAAAAAAATTAAATTTTTTTAAATTTATAAAATTTTTTTTAATAAAAAAATAAAATTTTTTTTTTTAGAATTAATCGAAAAAAATTAAATATTTTTTTAAATTGATTGAAAAAAAAAATTTTTTTTAAATTGATTGAAAAAAAAAAATTTTTTTTTAAATTATTAGAAAAAAATTAAAAATTTCTTTTTTAAATTAATAGAAAAATAAATGAAAAAATTTTTTTTCTGTCAATGCATACTTCATTTGTTTGACTATGGTCGATTTGCCGGACTCGCCGGCGCCCAGCAGCAACAATTTGACTTCGCTGGCAGCTCGCAGGCCGTCCAGCTTTAGTTGTTTGTCTATTGCTTCGGAACGCGACTTGCCGTGGTGTGTGGTGGCGCCCGATTTGTCCGAGTCGTTCAACGATTGAATACAGCCCATAATAAATAAAATAAGGACACTGAACACAAGCGAAACAACAAAAATAAAGAGAGTTAAATTAATTTATTATTAAGGTCTTTGGATTTATGCTAAAGCTAATATTTGCATTAAGATTTTGCTTCATTTAAGTGTGTCTATGTATGAGTGTTTGTGTATGAGCGTGTATGTTGTGTCAAAAGAGCTTAAACGAGCCAAAAACTATATGAGAAGATTTGTTTTGTTCATTTAAATTTTTTTTCTTTTTTTTTTTTTACAAGAGCTAATTTGAAAGCAAATTTTTCAAATAGGATTTAAGCTAGATCCGAGTTTGTTTTCCGAGTAGACGAGCATTACACGAGCTGACCGTTCGCTTTGTCTCATAGCTGAACAGTTTAATCAATCTAGGTCAATTAGGCTTTTCAAATACTTAATTCGACCTGGTAATTAATTGTTTATATAAGCCTTTAGAATGAAATTATTTTTTTTTGTTTTTTTTTTTTTAATAATTTAAATTAAATATAATCATCAAAATAAATTTTTAAAAGTCAATTTTTAATCAACTTGTTTTAACTCTAAACAAATGGCTATTTATAATTTTTTGTTCACTAATTTATTTACTTGAAAGGAATTTTAATAATTTTTTTCTAATGAATAAAATAAGAAAAATTTAATTCAATGATTTTTTCACAAAAAAACACAAAAAAATACATAAAGATTTAAAAAAAAAATTTTTTTAATTTAAATCAAATTATTTAAAATGACAATAAAAATTAAAAAAAATAAGACAACTCGAAGTTTACGATCAATTTTTTATTCCTAAAACGATCTAATAAAGTTTAAACTATAAAATATTTTAATTATTCAATTGTTTAAATGCAGAGATACATTTTTGTAATCAACATACTTTGTTAAATCTTAAGGTAAAATCTGTAAATGCCTGCAAAAAATTATCAACTTAAAAAAACTTCATTTCGATGATGTGCACTCTGCAATGAGCATTTTTACAGTGCCGACTTGACACGTGGATTTCTGGTAATCTTACGAAAAAATTGGTAAAAATGAAAAGGCCACAAAAAGCTCAATTTTTTGAATTTTTTATTATTTCTAATAAATTTTGAAAAAAGTAGTTTTTATTTATTTGTTTATATTTTCACCAAAAGTTACTTTTTTACTAATTTTTACGTAAATTTAGGTAAAAAAAAGGTAAAATATGGTAAAAACAAGTATTTGTTGAAAAAAAGAATATCGAGACAAAAAGAATAGCTTAAATTTAAATCATATTTTAATAAGTGGATTTAGTTAGGATTATGATTTTGTTTTTGTAGATGAAACAAGCATTTAAGTTTATGATTAGCCTACATACCATTTAAGACTTTTTTCGTCTCAACCATAAGCAATACCATGTACTTCTAAGTTTAAGAGTAAAATTCATATCTGGGGTGGGTTATCTCGTTAAGGAATTACATAATTTTCAGTATATTTTATTACTTAAAATAATTTTGTTCGTTTGTTATCATTTCTAAATTAAAAAGGTATTTAAAGAAAATATGGATCAATTTTTGTATAGAGATATTTTGGCAGAATATTTATTTCCGTATTTTGCTTCTAATTTAAATGAAAATTTTAAACTTCATCAAGATTATGATCCTAAACACAAGCTATACGTATGTTCAACCTTTTTGGATACAAATAACATTAACTGGGTAAAATATAGTTTAGTAAATAATAAGATATAATTGCAAAATTTTAATTTAATATCAAGGTTAAAGCGCCTGCTTACTCACCAGATCTAAACCAATAGAAATGGTTTGGAATTAATTGAAAGGATTTATTAGAGCAAATGATTCTCAAAATGATGAAGAATTAATTTGTTTAATTTTCGAATTTCAAAATAATTTTATAATTACTAGATGTAATAATTACATAAGTCGATTAAGAAAAGTAAAAGTAAAATTTAATAGATTAAATTTAAGTTATTTTTTGTTTTATAGGTAATTGATATAGTGTTGGAACTTTTGGTAAATTTAAAAAAATAAATAGAAACACTTTTTTCAAAATTTATTAGAAAATAATAAAAAATTCAAAAAATTGAGCTTTTTTTGACCTTTTCATTTTTACCAATTTTTACGTAAATTTACGTAAATTCACTTTTTGTTACAAAGTAAATTTATGTAAATTTACGCATAATTACCAGAAATCCACGTGTCATACCGGCACTGTATATTTTATAGTTTACCTTCTTATCCAAAAATGTATCGCTGTATATAATGTTTATTTTTTTTACACATTTTTTTGCACCAATTCTTTTTCCTCAATATTTAACTCATTGAACTCTTGAATGAATTAAGACATTAGTATGAATAGTCTAAAATTGTTTTTTTTTTGTTTAATAGTTTATTTTTAAAGAAAGGCTACGAGCAGGGCTTCTTCAGCCAGTTATATAATTTTAAAGTCTTTTATAAACAATATTTAGACTAAATAAACACATAATGAACAAAAAATTATTAACTTAGTTTTTTTTAAATTGATATCAAAGTCAAAATTAGAGAGAAAATATCAAAAAAAAAATCTAAAATTAAAAATCAATTTTAAGTATTGAAAAAATTGTAAATAACTAAGAAGCAGCCACATATGGGAGTCGATATACTCATAAATCTAGATGTAAAACCTCGGTTGTATTCATCTACCAATCTGGCAATCAGTGGAAGTGAATAGTTTAGACTTTTATAAATATATTTTTCATTTAAATCAGACAGACGTTCAGTTATGGAATAGATCCAACTAAGGATTTATAATGGTTTCCTAAAATTCTTCAATTTAGACCTGTTTTTTTTTTCGGCAAAATCTTAATTATATTTAGGCATGGAATGACTAGATTCCTCAATTTGATCAATCATTTAGTTATAAGAAAATTGAAAACCAAATTCTATTTAACAGTTAATTATTTTATTTTTTAATTTGCCATGCATAGCAAAAACCCCTTTAAAATTAAAAACAATTTAAATTCTTTGTTTTTTTTTCACAAAAATTATAAAAAGATTCTAACGCGATGACTTAAAGTTTATTTAAACATATTTATTATATTAAGTTTAGGTATTTCAAAAATGAATAAACAAAATCGAATGCAAAATTAGTAAAATTTTACAAAAAATTTAAAACAAAATCTTTAAAATAAATTCTAAATTTAATGTTTTTAAGAGGTATGGACAATATTTTATTAAATACAATTATTCAACAATTCATATATTATTAAATTCACCTAAATTTTATTCGATTCAACTTTAGGATTATTCGATTATTCGATTATTCAACTCAAGGATTATTCGATTATTCGATTATTCAACTCTAGGATTATTCGATTATTCGATTATTCAACTCTAGGATTATTCGATTAGTCGTTTATTCAACTCTAGGATTATTCGATTATTCAACTCTAGGATTATTCGATTATTCGATAAATCTAACCCTTTTAATTTAATAAACCCGAACCCTAAACTGGGGCTGCGCCCCAGACCCCGTCAATCCCCCAAATTGTTAAAAAACCCTAATTTGACAAAGCTCAAGACGACTGGCGTCATCTTGAGCTTAGTCAAACTATGGTTAATTTTAGGGTTAATTTTCTTTAACTAAAATTAAATTACAAATCATTTGAAAATAAGACAATCATTTATTTTCCTGATGGAAATTTTAGTTTTCATTAAAAAAAACATGAAAGTCAAAACTAAATAAATCCAAAAATCATATATTTGATTAGTCAAATAATCGAATAATCGAATAATCCTAGAGTTGAATAATCGAATAATCCTATAGTTGAATAATCGAATAATCCTAGGTTGAATAATCGATCATTGAATAATTGGTATATATTGAATTTTGTCCATGACTGGTTTTTAATAGTTCTTATGACGTTTTGTGATTTTTTAGGGTAAGGGTTTTAAAATATATTTGAAGCGTGTTTTGTTTGATTTGAGAGGGAAAAAAATTATTTACACATAAACAAATAAAAATCTAGTATCGTATAAGATTTTAATTAGCGTATTCTCTCGTTCGATTATGCTGCGCCACAAACTATGACACGCTTTTGGACCATGCACCAAAGTAAATCTCACCCATGCAAAAACATTGTTGATAAAGAACGCATGGTCTAAAAGTATTATCACGAGTTTAGGGGGTACTAGCCTGTTGATTAACCTTGAAATTAATTTAAAAATTAAAAATTAAATTAGTTAAAAAAATAAAATATTAGAAAAATTAATTTTTTGCTATTTTGATTTTTTTATTAAATAAAATATGAGTTCTGGTGCGGCATTTTTGTTAAAAAATTTCAATAAAAAAGTTTTTAAAAAAAATTGAGGTTAATTAATATTTTTTTTTGGTTTTAATTTTTTTTAATATTTGATTTAAAATTAAACTTTTTATTTAGCTTTGCGTTTAGGTGGGCTACCCGTGTTTTTTTTTTTGGAGCAGATTTATCAGTTACCTCAGTAAAGCAAAATCATTTTTATCTATTTTATTATTTTTATTATTATTATTTATTAATTTAAGCCTCATAGGCAATTAAAAATTGAATATAAAAAAAATGAGAAAAAATTAAATAAAATTTAAGTTTTATAGTGTTTGAATAAAATTTTTATCTATTTTCATGAATAAATACTTTATTCTTAACCCATTTATATTTATTTAAAGTTTTTTGGGGCATAGTGAAGCATAAAACGTAACAAATTTTTGTGTAAATTTTTTTTAAAATTCGAAGCGAAATTTTATTAATGCTATAAAATAATAAAACATATTCGGATTGAAATCATTTATTATTGTTAAATTTAATAAATATGCGATGAAAACTAATTATTACTTATTTGGTACTTTATTTTCCCGATACTAAATTTTTTAATTTTATGCTCCATTTTTTATATGCGTCCTCCGATTTGAGGCAGTGAAATATCAAAAGTCTATTTCCTATTAAAAATCTGAATTTGACTTTTATTTAAATTGGATAGAACAAACATATATCGACATTAAGACAAATACATATCCCGGGAGAAGATAGATGACGGGAAAAAATAATCAAATAAAGATAATAGCAATAAATAGATGAATATGATTAAAAAGGAATTGAAAATTTTGATCTTTTAAAAACATCCTTTAGCGATTATTTTATCAAGAGAAATATCTTTGTTTTTTTAAATTGCTTTTATAATTTTATTCGTAGTACATTTTCTAAATTTATAAGCAAACTAGAATGTTCCATTCTAATTTTTGAATGTGGAATTTTTCTACAGAAATTTTATAATATTTTACAATGTTTAATAATTTTTTTAATTCCTTTGTACTTGATTGAATTTTCCTAAATTTCCAAATGTTTCTTTATCTTTGTGTTAAACTCAATGTGAAAATTTACAATTTTAAAATTTCAAAAATTTGGTAAAATATTTTGATAAAAAAATGCTTCAAAAGTCTAATTCTCTTAAATGAACAATCTTCAAAAATTTTGAAATTTTTTGGTTTTGACCGAAGAGAATTATAAGGAAGGGAGGAGAGAACATTTTCGGAACCCAAAAAATTTTAAATAAATGACAGCCACAAAAAAAAATTATCATTTATTATTGTTTTTTACATTATTTTCAAATCAAATCACAAAACTGTCTTTCGCTTCATCTCATTTAATTTTTCATTAAACTTTATCAATAATTCAATACTTTGTTTTAGTTTATCATAAATTTCAACAAACTCAAAATCATACTTTACCTTAAATAAAAATTAAAAAAAAATATTTTTTAATAAAAGTACGCCATACTATGTTCGAATTCAACCTAAACTCTCTTAAAAAAGTACTTAAATATTTAAACAGCTTGGCATTTTCTTCACATTCAATCAGCTCTTTCTGTGTATCATCCAAAAACTGAGCAACTAATCTTTTTTCATTTAAAAAATAATTACTTTTCGATATATTTTCTTTAAATTTACTTTTGGTATTTAAATTCCATCTTGATATTGTTGTTTGATTTAAGTTTATTAATTTTTTCTATTATTCTATCCATATTGACCAAAATATTTTTGAGTGAATCTTTGAATGTTTTTAAAGCAAGCAGATATTTACAGTCTTTAAAAATAAAATTAAATAAAATTTTAAATTTTTGTATCTTTTCGAAGTAAATTTACCACTTGTCTGTTTCGAAGAATTTTTTAAGCTATTTATATCAGACGGATCTATCAATTGAACTATCTATAAAATAATGGTAACAAATCAATTTTATCAAATTAAATCAATTACTCCATTAAGAATTTCATTTTTTGCTTCTATTTGCTGCAAAATGTCATTTATTTTGTTGCTTGTTGAATCAACGTTTGGCAACGAATCCGGATACTTAAGTAGAAAAATATTTTAAAAACGAAATTTTAATGAACCTAAATAAAATTTACATGTATTTCGAAACCGTAATTCCAAGATATTTCAAGCAAATTGTGGAAACTATTCAATACTTTGTCGCGGTTGTGAAAACCAGCCGATGCCATTTAAGATAACAAATTGTATTTGAAAATAAGCAAAATAAAATAAAATTTTCAAATTAATTGAATTGAATTTTTTTTTGTTACTTTGTATTTAAACAAAAGCAAAATAAAATTAAAATTTTCCCTTATTTTAATAAAAAAATCAAGATTAAAAAAAATATTAAAGTTTATTTGATATTAATCATAATCGGATTAAAGTCTAAAATTTTGTCTAGTTTACAAAAGTTAAAACAGTTAGATTGGATTCGAAAATTAATACTAAATTTTTCGATAAGAAAAATACACAGAATTTACTTAAATTTTTGAAGAAAGCTAATTTTTAACTGAAGTTTGCTGCTTTGCTTGGGAGCAATCAGTCAAATGGACCAAGTTTTCAGCTTATCTATTATTTAAATACAAATACAAATACAAAGGAGAGAAAAATAGAGCCGCAAGCATAAAACAATTGAATTAAGACATAAAGAACAAATCAGACATTAAAATTTATGCAGAATTTAAAACAAGTAAATTGGTTATAATGTTAAATGAGTATTGATATTCTTAACTTTTGATCTGTGAGCATTGAAATCTACTTTTTTTTCAATTTTTTTAGACTAAGGCTTTTTATAATTTTTTACTATTAATTTAATTTAAAAAAATGAAAAATTCTTCTAAAATTGATTTTCAACAGAATAAATTATTTTTCTCAGCTTTGAACCGTGAGCTAAAGATCGAAAATATGCAGAAAAAATTCTAAATTTAATGAATTATATATAATAATACATATGAAGTCAACCAAAAATTGGAACCAAAATTTTTGTTTTTTGAATTAAATTTGAGTAGCAATGGTGATCGATTGATATTTGAATAAAAGTTTTATTTATATACAAAAAAATTTTAAGTTAATTTTTATGTATCAAATTTGTCTTTTTTTATTTATTCAAATTTTTGATTAATAAGAATATTTTCTTCAAATTTAGAATTTATTAAATTTGAAAGAAAACCTATAAAAGAAAAACACAGGAATCTTAAAATCAAATTCCGAATTCCGATGTAAATTCGAACATTTAAAAAATTAAATTTAACTCGAATCAAATAATATTGATTAAATATCAATCAAGCTTGAGTTTCATACTTATTTTTTCTTGAAAGTTAATTTTTAGTTTGAATTTTCATTTATTTTAATTATGTTTGTATATCCTAGTATCCTAATATTTGATTTAAACCCTAGTAGTAACGAAAAAATATCTCTGGCTATTTTAAGAGTACTTTTCAAATAAAAAAATCACAAATAATCAATTTCAAAAAATCTGTTTTCAAATTAAATTACATTGCTTTTAAAAATATTTATTAACTCAATAACTGAATCTTCATTTAATTTTATTCTAAATTTTATTTTATTTTCAATTAAACAAAAAATTATTCTTGATATTTTTTAATAATTAGTACAAGTGATATAATTAATTTATTCGTAAATTAACAAAATTCTATCAATTAAGAAGAAGAAATCAACTTCACCACTCTGCGTCGCCATTAGCTTTACTAAACAAATAGTCTTTTCCATTTATGTTCATGATACCATCTTTCAAGTGAAATTTCCATTTATTTTTTATTCTAGTGATCTATTTAAAAGCTAAAGAAAGATTGGAAAAAAAATTATTTTTCAATTACCTTATCGTACTGACACACAATCACATGCTCTGTGTCAAAAAGGTCCGAATTGGAGTTTGGCGAGCCAGGCTCGGTCAAATCATCTTCAGAATTTAAAGGATCTGAGTCCTCTTTTCCCTCATATTCACTAGGTTCATCATTTTTGTCATCGTCATCATCTTCATCGCCTGGAATACCTTCCACTAAATCAGTCTCGTCCTCATCTTCATCCGAACTTGACCCATCAACTCCACCATCAACTTGAGCAGCCAAATGCTTCTTCAATTTTAAATTAACATCTTGTCCTGTAGTAGTGTAGATGGATTGTGGCAAAGCGTGAAAGGCAGCTCTGGTTGCTGGGTCTATGCCCGACTTTATTTCTTGACCCATTTGCTTTGTTGGTTCTTTATGGGTTGGTAGGCGCATTGCTGGCTCTGTATGGTCGTCACCGTTTTGCACTGCTCTTGAGGCGTTCAATTTGGTCTCCCACATTTGCTTAAGATCCTGAAGTAGCGACTCGTCGTGACCCTCATCGAGAAATGCTTCGCGGATGTTATCAATAACTTCGTCGATTACTGTTTGATAAATTTTTTTCACCGAATTTTCTGAGCTCTGTGCAGACATTTTTCAAATTTACTAATGGTCAAAGATAAATAATTTTAGGCAAAAATGGACAGTTATATGTAAATGTATGTTTTTATTTTAATAAATAAGCTTGTCAATTTATTTATTAAGATGAGCAAGATAAAGAGAAAAAGAGCCTTAATTTCTTTTTTTTTAATTATTTATTTTTATTTTATTCTCATTTCAAATTATCATAAAAATTTGAGAAATTAAAATATTCTGCGATATTTGTGCACTTTTTGTACACTTTTTGAGCTCTAGAGTATACTAAAGTGAGCATTGTTACATTTTATTTGAAAATTTTTCAAAATAAATTTTACATATTTAATAGAACACTTTTCAAATGAAACATCAATCTTAATTTAAAAATATTTGAAATAATAAGAAAAATAAAAGATTTATAGAATTATGAATTTAAAAGACTAATTTTTTTCGATTTTTAATTAATCTTATTCAGTCGATGATTAAAGACATTGAAAATTTTCATATAAAGCTTCCAAAAATTACAAAAATATAATTCATTTTCATCAATAAAGTTTCACAAAATTTAGCTTTGAAAAATTCTTTTTACTAAATTCAAAAATAAAAATTGATTTTAATTTCTAAGTTTTGATGAACGGATAAAATATAAAGTATTCTGAGATGTCTAATTTATTTTTGCTATTTTTAAATCAAATTTATCTAAATACTTAAATAATAAGTTAAAAGATTTATTAAAGTGCAGCTTGTTTTTTTTTTAATTAATTTATTCAAGCTTATCATTGGAAAAACACAAGCTTTTTTTTTTAATTTTTTAATAGTAACGAAAAAGTTTTGGTTTTATCTTTTAAAAAAAGCAGAAAGTTAAATTTTTTAATATTTTATATAAAAATAACATACAAATTTAAAGAAAATGAAGTAAAAATTTATAAAAAAATTGACTGACTGTCATATTTACTTTTATTTTGTTAATAATCACCGTTTTCTTCTTTTCATTACCAAAAATCTTTAATAAAGCACTAATTTTTTTTTTTTTTTTTAACTTCAGTATTCAGCAATTATTCGTCATTATTTCTTGTCAAAATTTCAACAAATTTGATATTGTAATAACTATTTTGTAAAATAACGTTTTTTTTTTCATAAGTATGTTTATGAAAAATTTTAAAAAAAGTTGAATTTGAAATCATCGAGCAAAAATTAGATTATTCAGCTATAAAAAAACATTATTAAATATTTAATTGCGTTCACTATTGTTGACAATATTATATTTAAATGGCTTTTTTTGGGTACAAAAATTTCTTGATAAAGTAAAAGAAATCGTAATTTAATTTAACTATTTTTTTACAGGAGCTGATTTAATAAATTTTTTAAAATCAAATAAAATTTTATTAAAAAACAGCAAAAAATTACAAGAGTCATTTTTGATTGAATCAATGTGCTAATTTTTTGAATTTTCAAAAAGACTAACTTCTTTAAAATTTGTTTATATGTTACATAAATTATTTCAAAAATAATAATCAAAAACTGAAAAAATTTTTTTTTCAAAAATATTTTATTTTGCAAAATAGATCTATCAATTTTTTAAACCGAAATTTTTTTAGTTATTTTGAACTGTAAATGAGAGAATCAAGTTTTTATTACAAGATTAATAGGCTTTGTCTCACATTATGTTAGATAATTTATGAAAAATTTTAACTTTTTTTAGCTCCAGAAATAAAAAACCATAAACTTTAGAATATTAGATTAGAATCTCCTAAGTTGTCAAAAATCGACCTTTGTCTAAAATATTATAAAATTTATAAATAATCTTTTACTATGACTAGTTTTCTAGGCACCTGATTTATGTGTTAATCGAAACCATTAAGAGTAAAAATGGATGCTTAAAATAATGATCATTTTGAATCACAGAAAGCTTCATGTTCTCGCCAATTTTCGATTTAAGAAATGAATCACACTAAATTAAGTGTAAAATTTCAGTTTTAAAAGCATAAATTAATCATTCTTTATTTTTTTATTTTGAATTATTTAAAATTATTTAAGATCAAACTATTTAAAGCTCGTTTAATTTATTTTTTTTATAATAAAATGTTGAGAAAAATTCTTTAAGAAGAAAATCTATCTAATATTGATATAAGATTAAAATTTAAAAAAATATTTTAGATTTTTAAAAATTTATTTCATATAGATTTTTATTTGAATCATTTTGTCATTAATTATTGCTTTTTTTGAATGAATTTTTTCTCATCTAGAGAGTTACACTATTCAATTTTGGTGAAATATTCATTGAATTAAATCAAAAAATTCGTTCAATTAAAATTTTAATATAAAGATTATATATTTTAATGTTTCTTTCAAGATTTTCACCAGAGATTTGTGGTCGCATTTTCTACATTATCTTTATTGAAAACAAAATTCCAGTAGGTCGATATTAATAAAATTAAAGGCTTCAGTATTTTAATCGTGTATTTAAAGGAATGGATTAAAATCTCAAAATATCAAACTATTTATTTTGAAAATTTAAATTTTTCTTAATAAAATTTTTTTTAACCAACTTCCAATCACTATAGTGAAAAATTTATTGTAAATATATTTTAATTAGTTGTTATAGTTATTTCCTATAATTATTTCTTAATTTATTTTACTTTAAATTTTTAAAATATAGAATTGTTTCAAAAGATAAAAATGATATCCAAATCGTGCATATTTCATATTGTCTGTGTAAGTCTTTGCATGTTTCATTTATGTAGTGGAGTGAAAAATTTTATGTTCCAAAACAAACGATCATTACCGGAAAAAAAATTATTAAATTCATTAATTAAAGATAAAAAGTTATCAAATTTAACTGAATCAGGTAAGCCACAATTTTTTTAAATAAAATTTTTTAATTTTTTTTCTAGATTGTCCAAAAGCATGTGAAGAAAATTCAATATTGGCTTCTAGATTTTGTAAATGCTTCAAGTATTTTATTGAGAAAGGTGACAATTATAAATTATTGATCGATTGTCATATACTTTGCTTTATTGGTCAAGGCGGAAAAGCTTGCAATTGTAATTATGCACCTTTTGTTGGTAGAAAATAAAACGTGTCAATTGATATCATTAAATTATAATTTAAGTTCCAATAAATTTTTAATAAAATATTATAAAAATATTAAACACTAAATTTTATTCAAAAATTCTAAACAATTTTAATTAAAAAAAACATTAATCATTAAACTTAATTTTAACTTAAGTCTTTGATATTTATTGAAAATCTCAGGGACTTATGTTAACTAATTACCAATTTTAAAGTATTGTTGGCTATATATATTATTTTAATTCACTATTAGGTATTTAATTAATTAATTATTAATATAATCGATTTTATGATTATAAAAGTACAAAGAGTTATAAAAGCCAATTTAGTTTGAAATTTAAATAAAAGAAAAGATAGAGATAAATTTACTGATTTACCCATAGTTTATTTAATGCCACTATACGTAATTTTTTTTAATTGATTAAGTTGCTTTTTACAACAATGAAACAAACAATTTTGTGTTTTAAATTCTCCCTAAATTTCATAAAAATCATCATTTGATTTAGTTAATATTTTTGATAAATTTTATACTAAAAATTTTACAAAATTATTGAAATTAAAAAAAAAAATAAATAGATTATTGGATGGGAGAATGAAGTTGGGATCAATATTTCGGAGCAGAGCAATTTTATCCAAATAAAACATTAATAACTTTTTCAAGATGAATATTAAAATAAAATTTTTTTTAACAATAGTTAACAAATATTGCTTAGATTTAAATATTTTAAAATTTCGTTTACTTATCATATTTTAATCGGATTTTATAAAAATTTAAATAAATTGCTCTTTTCCAGATAAAAATTGCTCCCAACTTGGCTTCCCCATATTGAATCTTGAATATTACTTATTCGGTCTTGAAAATTGGGAGGATCAAAGGTCCAAAACTCGCTAAGGAAGAAATATCGTTAAAATATGTCTGCATTTATCGACGAATTTTTAAACCCCTTCATCAAAAAAAGGCGAACCGGTTTCGACTGGGTAAAATTGCAGTGAAGAAGATCAACTCGATGCAGTAACCTCAGCAAGTCAGATCGGAGACGTTGCTAAAAAAGGTTGGAAAAGGAGATGAGGGCCTACACTAAGATAGAAAAGGGACAAATTATTTAATTTTTATTTTTATGTCAATTACATTATTTTTTGAATTAGTCGGAGATCATATCCCACAACAATCAAAGCCCTAAAATATTTTTTTTTCAAGATTTTCTCTTGAGATTTCTGGTCACATTAGTTTTATTAAATAAACAAAAATATTGAGACTGATAAAAATAGTGTAAAGATGTAATTTCAAGATTAAAAAAGAAAAAATAAAATTTTAATAAATTTTACCTTGAAGTTATTTTTAGAAAAGTTAATGAGAAAAACTCTTATAACTTTGTAATTTTCGTATATATATTAATTGTATTTTTAAATAATAAAATAACTAAAAAACTTGAATAAAATCTTAGAAAGAAAATTATATCTTAATTTACTTTCCGGAATAAGATATTGAAAAGTATCTTTTAGTTCAATTTTATAGGTGATTGAAAAGTCATCTATCAGGTTACTGAAAAGTATCCTATCATTTAAAAGTCCTATTGCTTCGTTCTTTGAGGCCCTAGGGACTAGGCGAAAGACTTGGTCATAAACTGACCAACTCAAGCACAGAGTAGTCTAGTTTTTCCGTATATTGAAAAGTATACAAAAAAAGGCACTGAGAAGTGTCATAGGGACCCCTCTTTCGATCGTATATCAATCAAGCAAATCAATAATCGAAGATCGATCAAAAACCACTCAACCGTGACGGATCAGAAACTCACGCGAAGCATTACATTGGTGACAGCAGTGTCCAGAACGGTCAGATCAAGCAATTTAAAGTGGTCAGTTGGTCAAAAATCTCAAGAAAAAAAAATAAATTAATATTAATATAAAATGAACGGGGACGAAGATACAGAAATTGAAATTGAGTTCAACCAAGCGGAATTCGACCAAGCTATTTTATCTGCTCTAGCAAATGTTCAAAATTGTTCCAAAAGAAGTGATGGATTTAGCAGAACTTCAATCGAAAATTTTAGAAGAAATTATGCCTCAATATTCAAACTTCTAGAGAAAAAAGGATTAAAAGCGACCGAGCCAAATGATTGGATGATTTGGCTAAGTGAACAAGCTAATAATAACAGCAATGAAAAAGTTAAAGAAATAGCGAAAACAGCATTTAATATGGTTATGGACCGAACTGTTGATTATCCTCTAGGATTAGAAAGTTGGCTACCAAAAGAGCATAAAATACTCTCAAATTCGATACTTGAAAGTAGTGATTCTAAGCTTGCACCAATTGGTTCAGTAATCGGTTCATTTTCTTTAAACTTGGTATTAGACCTCTGACGAAAACATTTATTAGTCTTTTTTGCAGAATAAGTTTTTCTTGTTCGTTTACCTCATTTGTATATCTAATAAGCCGGTTACTGAATTTTTCTACCGTCTCATCTGGTCGTTGTTTTGCACCATAAAAATCACACTGAATGTCGCCTGTACGGTCTTTTTTAAAATTTCTTATATGATTTTCTTTTATTTTTGATTAGCTTGATTTTCCATTTTTCATTTGTCTAAACTTTTGGAGTGCATCATCTTCGAATAAAGTCACTACTTGAATCGCTCTAGTTTCATCTGTCCATCCAGGTGTTTGTAATTCAAATCGTTCAAACCATAACGTAACATCTTATTCTGCAAAAAAGACTAATAAATGTTTTCGTCAGAGGTCTAATACCAAGTTTAAAGAAAATGAACCGATTACTGAACCAATTGGTGCAAGCTTAGAATCACTACTTTCAAGTATCGAATTTGAGAGTATTTTATGCTCTTTTGGTAGCCAACTTTCTAATCCTAGAGGATAATCAACAGTTCGGTCCATAACCATATTAAATGCTGTTTTCGCTATTTCTTTAACTTTTTCATTGCTGTTATTATTAGCTTGTTCACTTAGCCAAATCATCCAATCATTTGGCTCGGTCGCTTTTAATCCTTTTTTCTCTAGAAGTTTGAATATTGAGGCATAATTTCTTCTAAAATTTTCGATTGAAGTTCTGCTAAATCCATCACTTCTTTTGGAACAATTTTGAACATTTGCTAGAGCAGATAAAATAGCTTGGTCGAATTCCGCTTGGTTGAACTCAATTTCAATTTCTGTATCTTCGTCCCCGTTCATTTTATATTAATATTAATTTATTTTTTTTTCTTGAGATTTTTGACCAACTGACCACTTTAAATTGCTTGATCTGACCGTTCTGGACACTGCTGTCACCAATGTAATGCTTCGCGTGAGTTTCTGATCCGTCACGGTTGAGTGGTTTTTGATCGATCTTCGATTATTGATTTGCTTGATTGATATACGATCGAAAGAGGGGTCCCTATGACACTTCTCAGTGCCTTTTTTTGTATACTTTTCAATATACGGAAAAACTAGACTACTCTGTGCTTGAGTTGGTCAGTTTATGACCAAGTCTTTCGCCTAGTCCCTAGGGCCTCAAAGAACGAAGCAATAGGACTTTTAAATGATAGGATACTTTTCAGTAACCTGATAGATGACTTTTCAATCACCTATAAAATTGAACTAAAAGATACTTTTCAATATCTTATTCCGGAAAGTAAATTAAGATATAATTTTCTTTCTAAGATTTTATTCAAGTTTTTTAGTTATTTTATTATTTAAAAATACAATTAATATATATACGAAAATTACAAAGTTATAAGAGTTTTTCTCATTAACTTTTCTAAAAATAACTTCAAGGTAAAATTTATTAAAATTTTATTTTTTCTTTTTTAATCTTGAAATTACATCTTTACACTATTTTTATCAGTCTCAATATTTTTGTTTATTTAATAAAACTAATGTGACCAGAAATCTCAAGAGAAAATCTTGAAAAAAAAATATTTTAGGGCTTTGATTGTTGTGGGATATGATCTCCGACTAATTCAAAAAATAATGTAATTGACATAAAAATAAAAATTAAATAATTTGTCCCTTTTCTATCTTAGTGTAGGCCCTCATCTCCTTTTCCAACCTTTTTTAGCAACGTCTCCGATCTGACTTGCTGAGGTTACTGCATCGAGTTGATCTTCTTCACTGCAATTTTACCCAGTCGAAACCGGTTCGCCTTTTTTTGATGAAGGGGTTTAAAAATTCGTCGATAAATGCAGACATATTTTAACGATATTTCTTCCTTAGCGAGTTTTGGACCTTTGATCCTCCCAATTTTCAAGACCGAATAAGTAATATTCAAGATTCAATATGGGGAAGCCAAGTTGGGAGCAATTTTTATCTGGAAAAGAGCAATTTATTTAAATTTTTATAAAATCCGATTAAAATATGATAAGTAAACGAAATTTTAAAATATTTAAATCTAAGCAATATTTGTTAACTATTGTTAAAAAAAATTTTATTTTAATATTCATCTTGAAAAAGTTATTAATGTTTTATTTGGATAAAATTGCTCTGCTCCGAAATATTGATCCCAACTTCATTCTCCCATCCAATAATCTATTTATTTTTTTTTTTAATTTCAATAATTTTGTAAAATTTTTAGTATAAAATTTATCAAAAATATTAACTAAATCAAATGATGATTTTTATGAAATGTAGGGAGAATTTAAAACACAAAATTGTTTATTTCATTGTTGTAAAAAGCAACTTAATCAATTAAAAAAAATTACGTATAGTGGCATTAAATAAACTATGGGTAAATCAGTAAATTTATCTCTATCTTTTCTTTTATTTAAATTTCAAACTAAATTGGCTTTTATAACTCTTTGTACTTTTATCCTTTCATTGATAAATATAAAATTATTTACTTTAAATTTTATATTTTTTAAATTGTTTTAATTATTTTATTTTATTATTTTTTTAATATCTTTTTTTTTTTTTATCTGAAGGAGCGTATACTCGAACAGAAAACAAATAAATAATAATAATAATAAGTTTAATTGTGATTTTTTTTGTTTGAAAATAAAGATATTCAAAAACATTCTAATCTTTTCTTGATACAATTATGAATAAAAGGAAGAAAACCACACTACAACAACTTGGCGCTGCGAACAGGAGAACCGCGGAGAGAGAAAGAAATGAAAGTGCAATTGAAAACAAACAAAGTAGACCTGGTAGACCAAAGAAAAAGGTAAGAAGAGAGGAAGTCTGCGAGGAAAATGTAGACAGTGACGAATCAGTCCTGGATGAACCAACTAACATAAAAACGAAGAAAATCGCAAGAAGAGAAGAAGTCTGTGAGGAAGATGTCGATGGTGAAGCAACAGTTGTGACTACTCTCTCACAATACCCAATAAATATTAACATTCGGCTATATAATGGAACACCAGGAGAAGATTTTGAACAATGGCTTGCTGAATTCAAAACCAAAATCTAGAGAGTTGGTGAAAATTATAAGATGGAGCTCTTTAAAGCTTATATGGGATCGAAGGCACGGGAATGTATGGAAGGCCTTAATGAGCAAGATATGGACACTTTTGACCAATTAAGTTTCGAGATGAGAAAACTTTTTTGTAAGAAAAATCCTGAGCATTATTTGTTAGAGTTAATTAAGCTTAAACGTGACTCCTCCGAATCTTTGGTTTTCTTCAGCTTGAAGATAGCTCAAATAGTAAAGAAAGCTTATCCTATGATTGCCGATCCAATTGTGTTGGAAAAATTGAAATTGGAAAACTTTCTAAGAGGATTGTCAAATGATTTGGCTGCAATGGTTCGTGTAAGAAAACCTACTGATCTGCAAGAGGGATTACGTTTTGCTGAGATTTGTGAAGTTGATAAAGGGACTAGAAAGAAGGAACAACTGTATGTCAATGAGATTAAATCGATAGAGCCTGATTCTGAAGGGAGTCACAAACAAAGTACAAACCCATCCACTTCAAAAGCTGATGCTAAAAAGAAGACAAATGTTGATTCGAAAAATTTGGAAAACAACTTGTCAACTTTTTATCAAAAATTAAACGAAAAGGTAAACCAAGCGAAACAACACTATTCAAATTTGATGACTGAGATCCAAACCTGGAGAAATATGCGTAATGATAAAATCAGCCGTCATAACCACTATAATTGGCAACCCAACAACAAGCGTTTCAAGAACAATTTTTACAGAAACAATAGGGATACTACTCCAGTCGCAACCAATACAAATTGTCAACAAACAAACTATCCGGAACCTGTTCAAGGTCAGGGTAAGTTGACTCCTGCTTCCCCGAATGAGACTAGGTAATG
The DNA here is from genome assembly GCA_025491095.1 of Brachionus asplanchnoidis. Taxonomy (NCBI): domain Eukaryota; kingdom Metazoa; phylum Rotifera; class Eurotatoria; order Ploima; family Brachionidae; genus Brachionus; species Brachionus asplanchnoidis. The sequence goes on along the minus strand of JAILYF010000008.1, from coordinate 2,739,543 downwards.
CTTCAATTGTCAACAAGTAAGACTTTATTGCCCTAACAAAGTTAGATCCTCGAATTCACCTCTTAATAAAGTGATGACAGCTACTAACCAGTTCTCTTTTTTAATAAATAGTTTAGAAATGTGTATGAAGCTTTTCTTTGACCCTGTCTTATTTCACAGCCCATTCAGTCCTGTAATGGAACCAACCTCGTTAAAAAAAAATGAAATTAACCTGCACAAATCCATCTCTTTAGACTTATCCAATAGTAATTTAATCCATTTATCGCATAAGGCCTTTGGTGTTGAAATATCGAATGTTATTGACACAGGAGCCAGCAGAAGTATGATAAGTAAATCCTGCTTGAATAAGGTTTTAAGAAATGTGGATCGAAATAGCATTAAATTTAGTAGATTAGCGAGACCTTTAGAAATTAAATTGGGTGACTCTTCGCTTACCGAGTGTAAAGTGAAAGTAAATTTGGAAATTGTAATTGAAGGTGACTCTTATCCCTTAGATTTATTAGTTTTAGAAAGCTTGCCATATGATGTTCTTTTTGGGATGGACTTTATTATACTTTATGATGTGTTGATCCGACCCGCCTCTAAAACAATATTAATTGAACCAGACCAGGTAATAACAAACAGATATGAAATTCAAGAAAACTACTTGACTTTATCAGAAAATGTTTATATTCCTTCTTTTTGGGAGATCGTTGTATCAGTATTAAAGAACAAATCTTTTAGTGAAGACGGGATCGTAAGTAGTTATTCACCACTTGTAGATAGATTTGGAGTTTATGTTAAGAAAGGAATTGTTTCGAATAATAGCGATGTGTGTGTTTTAGCTAATTTAACTAAAGGGACTGTTTGTTTGCCGAAAGGGACTATCATCGCAAACATTTTTGAGGTTAAAGCTGAAGACATTCTTTTTCTAGCTGAGGAAAAAATGGGGCAATCACAGGAGGAATCTAAGGACATAGAAATAATAGAGGAAGTAATGACCCCTGAGGGAATAGATCTCTCTTGTACCACTTTAGATGACCAACAAAACACACAGCTCACAAAACATTTGGTTCAGCTTATTTAGTCATAGTCTCGGGATTCCAGGTTCTGCTAAGGGGGTAGTACATAATATTAATACAGAGACAAACAATCCAGTGAGTTGTGATGCCAGAAGAGTGGGTATAAGAGAGAAACAGGTCATAGATGAACATGTAAAGGAAATGTTAGATAAGAATATAATCAACCCTTCACGTAGTCCTTGGGCGTCTCCTGTCACACTTGTAATTAAAAAGGACGGTTCAATAAGGTTTTGTGTAGATAATCGTAAGTTAAATAAACTGACAAAGAAAGATGTGTACCCATTACCAAGGATTGATGACACACTAAATAGCCTTGGAAAATGTAGTTTCTTTTCAACTTTGGATTTAACAACGGGTTATTACCAAATCCCTGTAGCACCTCAGGATAAAGAAAAGACTGCATTTATAAGTCATGCAGGGCTGTTTGAGTTTCAAGTAATGCCTTTTGGACTGACGAATGCTCCTGCTACTTTCCAAAGGTACATGGAGATTGTATTTGCAGGCTTGAAGTGGTTTTGTTGTTTAATTTATCTAGATGACATAATCATCTTTTCAAGAACATTTGAGGAGCATGTTGAGCATTTAAGGCTGGTTTTCGATAGGATGAAAGAATATAACTTAAAAATTAAAAGATCAAAATGTTCTTTTTGTAGAGAAGACTTAATTTTTCTGGGACACAAGGTGACTGCTGCTGGAATTAGCCCAGATCCACAAAAAGTTAAAGCTATTTTAGATATTATTATCCCAATAAATTAAGCTGATTTAAGAACTTTCTTAGGATCATGTGGATATTACCGTAAATTTATAGAAGACTTTGCTAGAATTGCGGCTAGTCTATATGATTTGACGCGTAAAACTTCTGAATATGTTTGGGGGGATAAGCACCAGAAAATTTTTGAAAAGCTTAAAAGTTTACTTTCAAAATATCCTTTTTTAAGACACCCTGATTTTAATTACCCTTTTATAATCCAAACAGACGCTAGTGATATAGAATTAGGTGCTGTATTGTGCCAAATAATAAATGGAGAGGAAAGGGTTATCGAGTATACAAGCAGAAGCTTACAGCCCTCTGAAAGAAAGTGGTCGGTTAGATAAAAGAAAGCTCTTGGAATTATTTGGGCTTGTGAGCAATTTCGACCTTTTGTTATTGGGACAAAATTTATAATTGAAACCGATCATGAGTCCTTAAAATGGTTAATGGATGCACAAATCCCTGCGCGTCTTGTCAGATGGGCTTTAAGGTTAAGTGAATTCGATTTTGAAATAAGGCATAAACGGGGTTCGAAAAATTCAAATGCTGAAGCCTTGTCTCGTTTAGTTCCGTGTAGAGAAGAGCCGGAAATTAAAGATATAGACTCTTATCTTTTATTGGGAGACAATGTACTAAGGGAGGAAAGTCCACTTCAAAATCTGAACATTATAAAAGAACAGGCTAAGGATCCCTATTTATTTTCAATTTATAACAGTATTTTAAAGGATCCAAACTCCAGTTACTCTTCCAAATTTACCATAAAAGATTCTATTCTTTATTATAAAGGTCAAAGTGAACAAAATCTAATAGTTGTTCCTCAACAACTTATCCCTTTTTTACTCGAACATTACCATCATAAAGCTCTGGCTCATGTGGGTAGGGATAAGATGTTTTTCCACCTAAGAAATAAATTTTATTGGCCTGGAATGTATGTGGATGTAAGGAGATGGGTAGGCGCATGTTTAAGTTGTAACAGGGTAAAACCAAACCAACCGATTAAGAATGGGATGTTACAACATATTCGTGTATCATACCCATTTGAGGTTTTAGGAAATTGATATTTTGGGTCCTATAAAAAGGTCAAGAAATGGTTTCAAGTACGTTTTAGTTCAAGTTGATCTTTTTACAAACTTGGTAGAAGCTTGTCCACTTAGAACTTTAGAGGCAGCCGAAGTGGCAAAGAAATTTTATAGTGTTATTATTACTCGCCATGGGTGTCCTAGTAAAGTATTGACTGATCAAGGTACTCAGTTTACCTCGAATATTTTCAAAACACTGTGCAAAAAAATTGGGATTTACAAATTAGGGTGTAGCAGTAAACATCCACAAACTTAATCGATTCTTGTCCAATTCATTAGCAATGTTGGTGAATGAAAGACAGAATAATTGGGATGAACTAATTGATGATATTTTGTTAGCGTATAGAGTTACTATCAACATGACGATTAAAGAAACACCTTTCTTTCTATTATATGGTAGAGACGCAGTTTTGCCTTCCGATGTAATGTTTGGTGTTTCGCGGGGTTTAGAACCTGATAATTCTGAAGACAAATTCGATTATAAAGTAAAATTATTGAATAGATTGAGAGCAAGTTATGAGAATATAGAGACACAAAGGGAAAAACAAATGAATTATTACAAAGATCGGTATGATAAAACCCATAAGAATGTTAATTTTGAGATAGGCTCTGAAGTTATGGTTTATTGGCCTGTACCTAAACAAGGTTATACTCAAAAATTTCTTCCAAGTCGGCAAGGCCCGTACAAGGTACTTGCGAAACTAAGTGACTTGACTTATAGAATAGAGAAGGATAACAAGTCATTTGTGATTCATGTCCAACGATTAAGACCATACAAACGATTTGAATAGTTTTATATATATTGAATTATGTTCTATTTATTTCTTTTATTTATTTATTTTTTTTAATTAAGTTCTATTGTAAAGTTATTAGTTAGAGTCCTAGGGTTTGCTTAAATGATCTACTGAGGCTCCTATAGAGCTGGTAGATACCTGTGCCTCCACGTAGTGGACTACGAACAGTTACTTTCCTGAAGAGCGTACCACAGGAAACGGGAGACGGTGTGTAATACCCCAATCTTCGAGATTGACCTGCAGCCGTAGTAGACACAGTTCAACGCAGAATTCTGTGACTGAATTCAACGCGGTATGAGGATTGCTGATTCTGTGAATTCTGTGAATCAGGCACCTCAGCGATGAGGACATCGCTTATCAACAAAGGGGAGTGTGTCATAGGACTGATTTACTAAGTAAGTTTGATCAGTTGCTAAGCATTACTCTACTTGTTTGATAGATATATTAATTGTGGTTAATTAACTTAATTAACATATTATATTAATTGGTATTACTAGGCAACTCTAATTAATAGCTTCGTGACGAATTGGAGATGGTATTTAAAGAAAATAGATTTTAAGTTTATTTGTGATTTTGTTTGTTTGAAAATAAAGATATTCAAAAACAATCTTATCTTTTCTTGATACTATTATGAATAAAAGGAAGAAAACCACACTACAACAAAATAAACGATAAAATAATTTTTTAGTCTAAAATAATCCTATTGAAGAAAAAATCCTGTTAAATTTAATTTCAATTTGTGGTTCTGGATTTAATTTAAATGTAAATGGATTCAAATATTTCAATCCGAGGTAGGCTCTTGATCATCTTAAAGCATCCGTTGTAATAAATAATTTACAGTGAAAAATTTAAATAAAAATCAAATTTAAATTTTTTTTTTTTTCTTTTTTTAGCCCACAAAAACCGCCACACCTTTTTTTTTTTTTTCTAAATTACTTTAACATCTAGAGAATTTTATGCTCTTTCAGAATATATATACTTTTTTAGTATTTTTAAGTTTTATCTTTGAGATTTTGAGTCTAAAAGAACAACAACTTTTTAAAGGGTTTGCTATCTTTAGAACCCTGGGTGTAAAAAATTTTTTTTTGCCCCCTTCAAAAAAATTTTTTTTTGGGGTTTTCGAGGGCGTTGATTACGAATTTTGAGTCAAAAATGTGAAATTCAGATAGCACTAAAGTTTTGAATTTCGTGAACTTTAGCATTAAATAAAGTTAAATTTTTAAAATTTTATATTAACATATTCACATGATGCTTCATTTTTTTAAATTGACTTTATACTACTAGACGCACCAAAAAGGGCCAAATGACTCCTATTGAAATTTTATTCAATTTGAAAGCTTTGATTTAGTTTTTTCTTTAAAATAAAATGAATAATACTAGAATTTCTGCTCTTAGTGCTAAAGAAATTATTAAAAGATTAGCTGACATTGAAACTGATGACTCGGAAGCCTTAAAACATCTTTAATTTTAAAAAGAGTCATTTGGCCCTTTTTGGTGCTTCTAGTAGTTTATAGTCTATTTAAAAAAATGAAGCATCATGTGAATATGTTAATATAAAATTTTAAAAATTTAACTTTATTTAATGCTAAAGTTCACGAAATTCAAAACTTTAGTGCTATCTGAATTTCACATTTTTGACTCAAAATTCGTAATCAACGCCCTCGAAAACCCCAAAAAAAAATTTTTTTGAAGGGGGCAAAAAAAAATTTTTTACACCCAGGGTTCTAAAGATAGCAAACCCTTTAAAAAGTTGTTGTTCTTTTAGACTCAAAATCTCAAAGATAAAACTTAAAAATACTAAAAAAGTATATATATTCTGAAAGAGCATAAAATTCTCTACATGTTAAAGTAATTTAGAAAAAAAAAAAAAAGGTGTGGCGGTTTTTGTGGGCTAAAAAAAGGAAAAAAATGTGTTTTTTCTGGTTTAGATCGTATCTCCTCCGAGTGATCAATTATGAACAGATTTTTTTTTTGTTTTTTAAATCTAGACAATATTCTGAACAAATCTATTTAAAAAACAAAAAAAAAATCGGTTCATAATTGATCCCTCGGAGTTATTTAAAACAGCATATTAGAGCAAGAACAAATCAGACATTTCCAAGAATGATTGAGCTTTTAGCCGAAGCAAAAGAAAAGTATTTGGGTTCTGAGCTTTCAAAAAAATTAATTAGACGATTTTGGCGGTGTTTAGTAGGTTACATTAATGGTGCGACATACGGTCAAGTCCTAAAGGCATATTTTTCAGGAAAATCGAAAAAAACAGGAGTTGAGCATCTAAAAATATCGAATTCTTTAGTTTAATCAAAAAATTCTAATAAAAGAATTCGAATTTGAAAAATTTGTTAAAAATCACATGATTTAAAGAGATTTTTAAAGAAAAATAAAGCAAAAAAATAAAAAAGTAAAACCATAGATTTGTTCAGAATATTGTCTAGATTTAAAAAACAAAAAAAAAATCCGTTCATAATTGATCACTCGGAGGAGATACGATTTAAACCAGAAAAAACACATTTTTTTCCTTTTTTTAGCCCACAAAAACCGCCACACCTTTTTTTTTTTTTTCTAAATTACTTTAACATCTAGAGAATTTTATGCTCTTTCAGAATATATATACTTTTTTAGTATTTTTAAGTTTTATCTTTGAGATTTTGAGTCTAAAAGAACAACAACTTTTTAAAGGGTTTGCTATCTTTAGAACCCTGGGTGTAAAAAATTTTTTTTTTGCCCCCTTCAAATAAATTTTTTTTTTGGGGTTTTCGAGGGCGTTGATTACGAATTTTGAGTCAAAAATGTGAAATTCAGATAGCACTAAAGTTTTGAATTTCGTGAACTTTAACTTTACAATTTCAAGTTTTAATTTTTTCAGACTATTGAATTATAGCTTATTAAAAAATCAAAAAGAGTCATTTTGACACCTTGGTGCTTCTAGTAGTTTATAGTCTATTTAAAAAAATGAAGCATCATGTGAATATGTTAATATAAAATTTTAAAAATTTAACTTTATTTAATGCTAAAGTTCACGAAATTCAAAACTTTAGTGCTATCTGAATTTCACATTTTTGACTCAAAATTCGTAATCAACGCCCTCGAAAACCCCAAAAAAAAATTTTTTTGAAGGGGGCAAAAAAAAATTTTTTACACCCAGGGTTCTAAAGATAGCAAACCCTTTAAAAAGTTGTTGTTCTTTTAGACTCAAAATCTCAAAGATAAAACTTAAAAATACTAAAAAAGTATATATATTCTGAAAGAGCATAAAATTCTCTACATGTTAAAGTAATTTAGAAAAAAAAAAAAAAGGTGTGGCGGTTTTTGTGGGCTAAAAAAAGGAAAAAAATGTGTTTTTTCTGGTTTAGATCGTATCTCCTCCGAGTGATCAATTATGAACAGATTTTTTTTTTGTTTTTTAAATCTAGACAATATTCTGAACAAATCTATTTAAAAAACAAAAAAAAAATCGGTTCATAATTGATCCCTCGGAGTTATTTAAAACAGCATATTAGAGCAAGAACAAATCAGACATTTCCAAGAATGATTGAGCTTTTAGCCGAAGCAAAAGAAAAGTATTTGGGTTCTGAGCTTTCAAAAAAATTAATTAGACGATTTTGGCGGTGTTTAGTAGGTTACATTAATGGTGCGACATACGGTCAAGTCCTAAAGGCATATTTTTCAGGAAAATCGAAAAAAAACAGGAGTTGAGCATCTAAAAATATCGAATTCTTTAGTTTAATCAAAAAATTCTAATAAAAGAATTCGAATTTGAAAAATTTGTTAAAAATCACATGATTTAAAGAGATTTTTAAAGAAAAATAAAGCAAAAAAATAAAAAAGTAAAACCATAGATTTGTTCAGAATATTGTCTAGATTTAAAAAACAAAAAAAAAATCCGTTCATAATTGATCACTCGGAGGAGATACGATTTAAACCAGAAAAAACACATTTTTTTCCTTTTTTTAGCCCACAAAAACCGCCACACCTTTTTTTTTTTTTTTCTAAATTACTTTAACATGTAGAGAATTTTATGCTCTTTCAGAATATATATACTTTTTTAGTATTTTTAAGTTTTATCTTTGAGATTTTGAGTCTAAAAGAACAACAACTTTTTAAAGGGTTTGCTATCTTTAGAACCCTGGGTGTAAAAAATTTTTTTTTGCCCCCTTCAAAAAAATTTTTTTTTGGGGTTTTCGAGGGCGTTGATTACGAATTTTGAGTCAAAAATGTGAAATTCAGATAGCACTAAAGTTTTGAATTTCGTGAACTTTAACTTTACAATTTCAAGTTTTAATTTTTTCAGACTATTGAATTATAGCTTATTAAAAAATCAAAAAGAGTCATTTTGACACCTTGGTGCTTCTAGTGTTAATAAAATATAAATAATAACTAGAGAATCATAACTAAGAAGTGTAAAGTTAGCTACGAACTAACCAGTTCATTTAGCAGCTAACAATTTGATTAACTTTCATAATTATTTTAAATTTCTTTATCCAAAGATTTAATAAATATTTTTTCGTTTATTTTGCAAAGATTAGCAAAAATCAAAAAAATAACAAAAAAATCTAAAAACCCATTTGCATTTTTTTATCATCTCTGTAAATTCATTTTTTTAACTGAAGCCTTTAAATCCTCTCACATATCATCAATATGTGTTTTAGGTAAATTTGCTGGGTCGACTTCTTTGGCACCTTACCTTATTTATATTTCGAAAAGAAAATTTTAAATACATAAATTTAATGAGACGAATCTGAATTGGGCCAAACTACATTCTGAGAAAAATTTAAATCATCGTTTTTAAATCTTTTCTATAAACTCTCCAAAGTAGTCATGTTGATCGATTTCTCAATCGTTTGCCACCAAAAAAGATTCGGAATATCCATGGCAAACCATTCATATTTATATTTTCATTATAAATCTTTTTAAATTTTTTTTAGTCTTTATTATCATGTTAAAAAGTATTCTCACAATAAAAAAATATTTTTAAATTCACTAATTTTACAATTTAAAATAAGAGCTGTAAATAAATGCTGCAATTAAAACAATGGACGAAATTTTACATAGACTGTGAACATTTATAATCTGCTTTGACTTAGTGAAAAAAGGCTTAATTTTGACATCCTCTTTGGTAGCAATCATGTTGACTACATTTCTGGACGAGATGCAGCTTATTTCCATGCAAGAAGAAGACCATTCCATACTATTCGAGTAAAACACTCTGGAGCGAGATTTATCTAGAACAATTCGTGGAATGGATTTTATCGCAGGATTATGGACATACTTGGGATATGCTTTCCATGGAATTTTCTCAATAACTTGATAGCCTTGCTTGAAAATTTTATCAAAATCGTTTTCATTTAGACACTGGTCAGAAAATATTTTATAAAGCTTTTCTGGGCTTTTCATGTACAAATTTTTATCTTTTGTTTTAGAATAATCACATGGCAGCTGAACACATATGCTTCTATATGGTAATGATGGATCAGTACAATGTAAATTGATTCTCTTGTTTGATGGCATTTCTGAGAACAAAATCTGCTCTCCAAATGTTATATAAGTATTGGTAATTTGCATTTCCAAATTTTTGAGATCATCAATTTCAAATTCAATTTCAAAATGATTTTGAAAAACATCTTTGTAAAGAGGAAAAGCAATTATTACATAGTCAAATGAATTATCTTTTATCTCATTTTTATCTTCAGTCTCGTATACAATCAAATTCTTATCTGGTTCAGATGGGTCTTGGTATATTCCTTTAACCTGGGTATTTAATTTTAACTCAACAGACGATTTTTCAATCAGCTTTTCGACAACAGATTTATTTCCAGTTTTTACTGACCATAGATCATCAACTAGACCTGCTAGAGAGACTGAGCCCACAAATCCGTCTATTTCAATTGATTGTCCATAGTTGGTTAGACAAGCAATGCTGGCTAGTTCATTAATTATCCGATCATTGAATTTTTGTTCACGGAGAGTTGCTTCTAGTGATTTCTGTGATACTTTGTAAAGCTCTGGATTGATTTTGGTCAAGAATTCTTCGAAATTTGTAAACACAAAACCTTTGTCTTGTAGATCATAAATTCTAGAAAAAAAATAAAGTTTAAAAGCACAATATTTTAAAAATAAGGGAATATTTTCTAAACGATTTAAATAAAAAAAAATATTTTTTCGAATAAATTTTTTAACTTAACAAAAACGATTACTTATTTGATAAATAAAAAAACTAAAGATTTAAGAACGCTTTTTTAACTAATGTAACTGAGAATTGGTTAATGGTTATGATGACTTATAAATAAGTCCCAGAAATTTAGAATCAATGGATAGTTTTAAGACTTTTTTGACATATTGAAGCTTATAATATATTATTTAGTTTATCTTCACTTGTAATGATTATAATATCTTGTAGTTTAAAAATATGTGGTCAGCGCTAGTAATTTGTTGAAAAGAAATTTTTTTGTTTTTGGAAATACGTTTCCCTCTATGTCATTATTTATTTGTCTATCTGTATCGAGCTAATGCTCCTTCAATTAATAAATGAAAAACAAGACCTGAGATATTTTATTGTGGTGGATGAATATAAAGCAGAATTTGAATCAAATATTTAAGATACATCGGTTGTTTGATTTCTTCTATACTATTTCTTATCTCTTTCCTGAAATGTTCAAAACTTAAAAATTTAGCACCATATTTACTTATTTCAATTTTTTTTAAATTAAATTTAAGATTTCATTAGAAGTTTTATTTTATATTTTTATCTTTAACTGGGTACAGAAAAGCAAATTAGTATTAAGTATGTAATGCCGATAGATGGGTTTTTTCCTGACAATGAGACGGATACGTGAATAATTCCTAAATGTAATTATGCGGGTGTTTTTTCCTAAAATATCCTAATAAATCCCTATGAGACTTATGCAGCCCCGTATGGATGACTTATTCAGCCAGAGCCTAGAACCAATCAGTTGGTTCTGTTTATAGTCTGTTGGTCAGCAACCGACTTGAACTAACTTTTCCAGCTGGTTCCGATTATAGAGTCACCTATTCGGCAGCTCTTCGAAGTAGTAAGCCTACTACTTCTATCTTTTGATATTTATTGAAATATCTAAAAGATTCGAGTTCTTGTTCAGAACTCTGGATGACTTATTCAGTCTTCCTTTAGTTTAACGAGAGACTTCAAAACTAAGCCGCTCGGATAGAACAAGTAAAAGAAAAAGTTAAGTTGATTTTAAAATATTCTTTATTTCAAATACTGTAATATGTTATGTAAAAAAATTTAAAGTTATATTTATGTTAAAATATTAAAATAACGAATGAAGTATTTTTCTTCAACTTTTTAACACATAAAATTAAAATAAATAAAATTAAATTAAAACAAATAAAAAGTCGGGGAACATCTTCATTACAAGTAAATCAATAATAATTTATTTAAAAAAAATCTTTTAAATTTGTTAAATAAAAAATCCAGTTACCCAGTTAAAAATAGATAATATTAAAATTGTTAAAGCGGCATTTTGAAGTTGATGATCAATTAAAAATATCATTTCGATTCAAAAAGTTTATCTTTAGATATTAAAATAAATCTTTGATATAATTTAAATAATTTTAATGTAATATGCTTTACATGCAATGTAGATTCAGAAAATAAAAATAAATTGTAAAAACATTTTCTCAATCCATTGACAAAATCGATTTTCAATTTGGTTAACTGATTTTTTGTAAAGTTTTGTTTTCATTTTATAACTTATTTTGAATTTTTTTTAATTTCTTTTTTAAATTTAATTGTGAATGCTAAACACAAACACTTTTGAAATAAAAAATCTCAAATAAACTTTACAAAAAATCAGTTAATACATTTAAATATTAAAATCGATTATCAATGGACTAAGAAAAAGTTTTTTCAATTTTTTTTTATCTTCTTAATCTACATTGCATGTAAATCATGTTACATTACAATTATTTAAATTAAATCAAAGATTATGTTCTGAAGGAGCTCTAGCTCGGTACAGAAAACAAATAAATAAATATGTTTAATATCTAAGGATAAACTTTTTGAATTGAAATGATATTTTGAATTGATCATCAACTTCAAGATGCCGTTAAAGCGGGTTTAAGTAGTAAATTCGATACGATAAAATTTCAGGAAGTGATGAAATTTTTTTAATAAGGTTTGAGTATTCACATAAAGACAATACATAAGATTAAATTAAATTTTTATTTTTTGGCTATTATTTAGTTTGGAATTTAATTTTTAATTGAATTTTTATTTTTTTAAAGTTTTTGTCGAAAAACAATGTTTGATCACATTTTGATGATAAAAAAATCATAAAATTAAAAAAAAATTCTTATAATAATTAAATTAAAATCTTATTAAATCTGTTACATACACTATTTTTCAGTACTTAAAGCTCGGAAAATAAACTGCTGAGAAAGTTTTTGTGTATGTATTTGCATAAAATTGTAATTTCTCATAGATTTAAGCTTTTAGAAATGATGGAATCTAAAAAAATACTTCATATAAAAGTGTTAATTGACACTTTTATCATGATAAAAAATTACTAATCTCTAGCTAAATTTTTTTCACTTTTTTTTTATTTTAATTATCCTAAAATAGTATTCAATTGTGTTCAACTTGAATATTTAACAGTAAATTTTTCTTGATAAAGAATATCATTTTCACTTAAAAATTTTGGTTATCTAATCGGAAAAATTTATGCTATATTGTTTTTTTAATTGCAAAAAAATGGCAAAAAGTTATCGATTTTTCGAATCAAATAAGTTTTTGGATGATGCGATGTCCCACCCATATAAAGTTACAGCATAAATTAATTAAATTAAGATAAATAAATAATATAGATAAATATAATTTTTATATAATTTAATATAGATAAATATTTTTTTTATTCTAGTGTCGCAATTTTACCTGAACCTTTAATTTGGGAAAAGTCCTCGAAAATTTGACACCACTGAGTCTCGACTCGAAGCTTTCCCAATTTCCTTACTCTGCTCAGAGAAAGATCCTTTTTTCTCAAATAATTAACATAAACTAGGAATCAATTTTTACTTCGGTCGATCACCTTTGGGTTCGATACTCTATTTTAAAATATTTTCTAGGACATTTCAAAAGTTGATAGTTTTAATGAGTTAGTTGCACTAATTTTTTTTTGAAATGAAAATAAGATGAAGACAGATTATAAAAAAATTTTCTTTAATTTTAGTTTAAGTTTCTATTGATCAAAAATCATGTCTAAAGTTTAATAAAATAAAGATATTGAAATCAAGTTCTTTATCATAAGAGCAAAAATGGTCAGAAACTTGTGAGAGAAATTAACAAAAGAGGACAACATTGTTACTGTTTTTGATGAGCAGAGTTGTAGGATCATGGATAGATTGACCAAAGAAACAATACCAGCTAAAAAAATCATCAGTTTCAAAGTTCGAATTGATCATGAGATCTCAATGATAAAATAAGGATTTAAAATCCATGAATGACTAAGCGCCTTTTGACGATGGTATAGAATATAATGCTGCAGTAAACTACTAATACTTAATAAATTTTCTGATGAAAGAAAAAAAAAGAATGTAAATGAATTCCAGAAATATTTCATTTGAAACAAAATTTTTGAAAATTTTATTAACTTATTGTATCTATTTTTCTATCTATTACTTTTCTTTAGAAAAAAAACCCTAACGAATATAAAAAATTTTAATGATAATTGATTACAGCATAGAAAATATACTAAATTACTTTTCAACTGAATTTATTATGCATATAATTTAAACTAATGATTTAAAACTATAATGATTAATTTAAAAAAATAATTCGAAAATAAATCAAAAAAAGAAAAATTTAACTTAATTCAAATAAATTTAGATCTCTAAATGAGATGCAATATTATGATCATTTCTTTTGAAATAAATTGGAAAATTTGGAAATTTTATGAATAGGTTCATGTAAAGTTAATAAATTGGCAAATTCTTAGAGTTTGATGATGAATTACAATATCTGAAAATTTTTTTCAAAAAAAAATTATAAACCACCTTTAAAAAATCCTATTATTAAAGGCATGAAATTTTAATTAAAATGTTATCTCTTTTACTTAAAAGTTTAAATGATATATTTATTTGCTAAAACCTGATAGATTAAATTTTTTTGAAGTAAATAAAAATAATCTTACTTTGAAAAATCATTTATAAAAGACCGAAGCCATTTTTTGAATTTAAAGAGCTGAAAAAAGCCAAAATGCTGGATAAAATTTATTTTATCAACTAGACCAAAAAACTTTCCATTTGATTTCAGTAGCAACCCTTTGCCATCGAACAGTCCCAGGGCTTCTTTGGACGAATTTTCTTTGTCTTTTTTCTCCAGGTCTTGTTAAATATTAGCTCAAGTCATAATTGGGAAATTAAATTATAAATTTACCTAGTTTTTCTAAAAATTCATGCATATAATTATTGCTTGGATGAAGAACTGATCCACCAAGTTCATAAAGTCTCCCATTAAACTCAAACGTAGCTAGTCTTCCACCTATTTTATCACCTTTTTCGAACATAACCAATTCAACGTTATTGCAAAATGTTTTTCTGAGAAAATAAGCATTTGCTGCACCACTTATACCGCTGCCAACAATTGCTGAAATAAATCATAATATCTTTTTATTTTATTTTTTAAATAAAATTCAACCTATTTTAATTTTTTTTGAATTTGTTACGTCACTAGATTCTTTCATTTTATCTCTAAAAATAAAGGTTCCATTAATGTTCATTAAATTAGTTCAAAACATAATTTTTTATTTTGTTTTTTATTGCAAGAAAGTAAAAATTGATTTTTTTTTTCTATTTTATAAAAATAAAATTCATCAAATTTAAATTTATATTTGCAAGTTTAGCTAAGTTGAAAAATTTTGATTGCGGTTCACCAAAAAAAAGAATAAACTTAATTATCTTCTTTAACCATCAAGGACTGAATCGAAATTTGGAAATTTTTAGATTAGTCATCAGAAAAATGGTATTTTAGATGCTACCTAGCTCAATTTAGTCGACTTGAACCATTTTAAAATGAAAACTCTTCTAAACTATCAGCACAACTCAAATTTGGACAGTCAAGCATCTGGACTAGTGCTTGGTGAATCATCCAAGCTCGAGTCGGTTTTTTTTGCCCGCAATCGCTCACTGTCAAAAAGCGAAGCTGGTCTCAATTCAATTCCGTCCAACAATTTAAGCAAATCAGAGAGTTTCAGCTTCGAAGATACCTCGCTTAAAAGTGAAGAAAATGACCATAGTTTTAATAAAGTCTCAGTATGTCTAAAACCAATTTTTAATTAAAATCCATATTTTTTTTTCTTTAGCAATGGGATGTTCTTTGCCAAGTGATTAATTGCAAAGTGGCATTTAAAAAGCAATTCAATGGCAAAAAATACAATTGGATCCAACTGGCCGGTCATGCTGGCCGCTTTAAACCGGGCGAGCGAGAGGGCTACATTCTCAAAATAATGGAAGATTCTGAAATAAATTGTTTAGCCTTGCTTCAAAATGATATTTTGTCCGAATTTGTACCTAAAATTGATAGGACCAGTTTAAATTTAAATAATGATTGTAGACTGGAATAAAAAAATTTTATTTATTTTAAATTATTTATTAAAGATTACACTGAAATGCAAGATTTGCTTTATGGGTTCTCAAATCCGTGCATTATGGACATTAAAATTGGTGTTCGAACATTTATTATTGATGAGACAAATGAAAAAGAAACCAAGCCGAGAAATGATCTCTACATCAAATTGATCGACATTGATCCGGATGAGCTGACTGAAGAAGAACATCAGGTGAAAGCCATTAACAAGAGACGCTATATGTCTTGGAGAGAGAGGTGTACTTGTTCGGCAACTCTCGGATTCAGAATCGAAGCTGTTAAGGTAAAAAAATTTATACTAATTTTTTTTCAAAATTTTTTTCTTAAGAAATCTCAGGTGCAAGAAAAAGAATTTTATTCAATGAAAAAAAAAAGTCAAGTTTTTGATCATATAAAAAACTATACTGATAATAACAAATCAATAATGGTATTAAATTTTTTGTCTATTTTAAGTTTTGATTTTTTTGTTGTGTGTTTAAAAGGAAATGTATCTGAATCGATTGTGCTGTTTGCAAAGAAATTTAAAACAGTCTGATTTTTTCAATTCACATGAAGTAATAAATTTTTTTTTAAATGTTAAATGTTAATTTTTGCTTATTAATAAAGATGATCGGATCATCGTTGTTGTTTGTGCATGACCAAAGCAAAGCCAATATTTGGATGATTGATTTTGGTAAGACAAGAAAGTTGCCAGAAGGAGTTAAATTGAGGCATGATGTGAGATGGGAAGAGGGTACTCTAGAGGATGGCTATTTGATCGGCATTCAGAGTTTAATAGACATTTTCAGAGAGGCAATAGAACACTAGATCTAATTCATTTTAAAAGTCTTCCTTTTTGTAAAATTATTTTCTTTTTCAATTTTGATCAATTCTATTCCGAAATTTTTTTATTTTAATTTATGATAAAGAACAAAGCTGAATATTTTTTTCATTTTTTGTCAACACAATAAAAATTTTTGAATTAAATTAATGAAACTTTTTATTAAAAAATGAAAACTAATTTAAGATAAAGTATCTAAATTTTATAATTAAAAATATTTACTTTTACAATTAATTTTAATAGTTTTTTCTAGGAAATTTAAATTTCTATTTTAAATTTTAATCATATTCAAAATTGACGTAAATTGAAAATAAACAATAACAAAAGAATCAAATAATATACAAATTCAAAAGAATACTTTTATTTTTTAATTGACAGCAAATTAACTAAAATGTAAATAAAAAAAGCACCAATTTTTCCAAATACTTATTGAATTACACGTTTCAAAAATTTATTAATATCATTATTCATTTTTTATTTATTTAGAGCTAATATTCCTTAGGATTAAAAATAAATAAATTATAATATTAAAAAAAATAAATTAAAATAAGTAGCAACGTGTTCAAATATTGGTAAATTCTTGAAAAAAAGAAGAAATAATAAGATAGCAATGCAGCATTAAATTAATTTAAAATAAAAAATATGGTAATTTTATTCAAATTTTGTAGAATCGATTCTATTTGTCCATTACAAAATGAATAAAATAAAAGATTTAATTTAATTTAATTAAATGTAATTCGAAATATAAAACAATTCTTCTTGAAACCCAAATTTTTATCAAATATTAATATATTCTATTTTTTAAAAGAAAATTAACAAGTTTTTTAATAAGAAAATGAAAGAATTAGTCAATTAATATGTAAAAATGTAAAAGGATTTTTTCGTTGTGAATTTGTATTAAAAAAAATAATTTTCTTATTTAACTTTTTATTCAAAAAAATATTTAACAAAAAATAAACTTTCTATATTTTTCTTCCAGTATTAAAAAAATTGAAAAATTCGATTTTTATTATTTTAGTTATTGATACCTGTTATAAGCTCTTTTGTTGAATAATAATAATCATAAGATAATTCAATTTTTAAAAAAATATTTAATATTTAATCACATATTTTTTTAAATGGCTGTCTGAAAAGCTAGAAAATCCGAGCGGTTTGTGTGTAAGTCATAAAAGCAAAGAATCAAAGATCCGAAACCCGTCTTTGTCTTATAAAAATGAAATAAGATGGAAATCTCTTTTTAAATTTTTTTAACAAGCTATTTTCATTAATTTTTGATGAAACAATTTTTCAGTAAAATTTTTTGTTCAAAATTTATTTGAAAATGTTTGCTAAGTAATTTTTGATTTAACTCATTAAATTTAGTTTTTAATAGAAACATGTACCGATCTTAAAATTCTTCAGTGAAAAAAAATATCATAATATGGGTTTTGTTATTGTATTTCTCTTCAAATAAATTTGTTGTCAATTATTATTAATTGATTTTTTTACTTTTATTTCTTTTTTTGGCAATAGTTTAATGAAATTGAGGAAAATTGTTAAAAATGTGGAGTATTGTATGTAAATAATTCTTTTTTAATTAACCGAATATTTTAAAGCTTTTTAAATTTTTTTTTGATTTCTAATATTTTATTATTTTTGAACACATTTAAGCTTAAGTAAATTTTGTTCCATTAGACGCCTTATTTTTAATAGCTAAATAAGAATTATTTAAAATTAAATTTGCGTCTATAATTGGCGTAAAAAGTACTAAACGATCCAAAAATTTTTTCCTTGTTTATGTTTTTTTTATTTTAAACAAAATTTAAATTTTAGCTTAACAAAATACAACAGAGAATTAAAAAAAAAATACTTTCAACGAACAAAGTCTTTTTAAATATCAACGGAACAGAATTTTTCCGACCAAATTGAATTCTCATCAAAATTTTAAAATAAAAACTACAAAAAAATCTGAAATTTATTTTTTTCTTTTAATAGGTAAATAATAGTTCTCTGTAAATGCTAAATTTGATTATTAAATTTTCAAAGTGATGAATAAATTATATTGCTTTCATGAAAAGATTTTTTTTGAAAATAAAGAAAATCAAATTAAAATCAACTTTTTGGTGCTTCTAGCGCCAATATTTAGATTATTATAAAATTTTTTTAAGTTTTAAAATTATAGATTAGAAATAAAATAAACAAAAAATTTAAAAAATTTTATTAGAAAATTTTTGGTCAAATTTTTCTTGATAAATAGAAAAACAGTAATAATATTTGGTCAATTAATAAATTTAGTAAAAAATAAAAACAAACTTTTAATATCGAACTGATTCACTATCTATTGTGTCAATAAAGGAGGCATTAAATTCACTTATACCAACAGTACTATTTACTTTGCTTCGCCTCTTTCCAAATGAGGGCCTACTATCAGGGTCAATTTCATGATTAGACCTCTTGTTGCATCTAGCTTTGTCCGCCAATTTATGCGAGTAGCGCTTAATTCTATCAAATTTGCTTTGGTCGTCTGGCGACTTGCCACCACTTTTTCTTGGTTTAATATGCAGTTTTTCTGTTATTTTCTTAAATGAATCACCTGAGCCCTTATTTTTAATATTCCTGGTTTTAGAAGTGATCGTATCTGTCAGGCCCTTGAAACCATTGCCAACTTTTGTAGTCATGCTTTTCAAACCATCCATTTCGTTTTGAATGTTTAAATTTTTTTCGAGTTTTTCATAAATATTTTCTTTTATGGGTGATTCACTTTGCTTAATATTTTGTGAATTGTCTAACAATGAAGTGGAGCGCATTAAGACGCCATTATTTATTTTTGAGGAATCTGGGGGAGATCGCAATGACGTAACAGCTCTATCATTGCTTTCATCATCATCGTCATCATCTTGTTTTGAGCAAACACAACAAGCATATTTCGATAGAGCTTCTAGAAGCTTTTTGGCAAATTTAAACAACGAATCCATTGGTTCACCTATGCTATGTGAGTTTACATCTAACTAAAAGCAAACAACTCACGATTTTATTTAAAGATCAATCAAGCATTCGAAAAAAGTTTGTTTTCTAGAGAAATGAGTGTTGAAATAAAAAGTTCAAATTTCTAATAAAATTTTTTTTAGATAATTTAATTCTGTTTATAATTTAATTTGGCTCGCAAGCAAAATTAGTACAAAACTGCGTTATTTTAATGGTTAGACATGAAATCATGCTATCACTGGCCTAAAATGGTTTCAAGATACCCTCACTAATTCATTTCTACTTTACACTTATAAATTTGATTCTATTTGGTACCGAGTCAAATCTAAATTTAAAATTATTTAAAAATAATTTTTATCCTAAAAATTGTTCCTGTTTGAAAAAATTATCTGGATTTATTTAATATAATATTCTAATCAAATTAAATTTCTAATCACAATGCTGAAATTTGGAAATTTTTTAAGATCTATTTAAACAAAATAATAGGGTCAATGATTTTTGTTTCCAAATCATTGGTTCACTATTAGACCAGCAATTATTATATCATTTTGTGTCTCTGAGCTATGATTTAATTATGTTAAAGCTCAATCGAACTTTTTTTTTTATTAATTGACTTCTTAATGGAAACAAAGTTGTGTAATTTATTTTTTATTGAAAAAGATCAATTATCTTAACTGAAAACAAGCATTAAAACTAGCTTGTACTTTTATAAAATAAAATAGAAAAGTTGATCAATTTAATGGACAGAATTTGCATTCAATATTTTTACCAAAGCATCTTTTAATTATTTTTATTAGTTTTAGTCAAATTTATGTTCTAAAATTCTACTGGATTTAAAATTCTATGTAATAAATATAAATTTTAAAAATCTGAGTCCATCCACTCTTTGATATTTTTTATGATAAAAAAATAAGAATTTATGGATAATGTAGGCATCGAAGTTTAATATCAAAACTTAACTTCAAGTCTAAAAATCGCTCCACCAACTAAAGCTAATAAGCCTTTTATAGGTTTGGCAAACACTTCCTGATCAAAATATTTTTCAATTATACCAAAGCAGTATGAACCTTTCTTATTTATCACATTTTTTAGATTGATTTTAGCTGTTAAAGCGTAGCTAATATTTCTAGTAAATTTATCTTTTGCAGTATACATCTATTAAATATCAAGAAAATAATTTATTATGACATTCCTAAAATTTAAACTGAATTTGAGTCATTTTTAAAAATTTAATCCTTAGATTTCTATTAGAGTTGCAATAAAAAAGTTTTTTTATAGAATAGATATACCATTAAATTTTAGATACAGTCGATCCTTGATATAACGAGCAAGTCGAGTGAAATTTCTCCTGCTCGTTATATCGAAACTCGTTGTATCGAAATCCTATTAAAAAAGATGGACAAAAAAATTTTTGGTTTCTAAAATTTTATTTAAAAAAATAAAGAATTGATTGACAAAATAAAAATTATTTGAAAAAATCAGAAATAGATGTTTGTTTTTGTATTGCATTTTTCAATTACAATATTTTCAATATTAAATAAAAAATCAACGATGTTTGAAAATCTTCCTTTTTATTCAAAAAAAAATATTTTAGATCATTAATCACATTAGATCTAAAGCCAACAGAGCAACGAGTATCCTCGGTCAGCTAAAACAGACTTTCAGAGTAGTTACTTTTTGATTGCTATGTTTATTTATTATTTCGAGTTTAGTCTCTTTTTTTCAGCGATATTTTTCGACATTTTTGAATAAAACTACTATCAATAAATAAATAAATAAATAAATAAATAAATAAATAAATAAAGAGTAATGACAATAAGTTTATTGTTTTTTTTTATTTAAGTCGTAATTTTTAGAAGGAACTTAACTTTTTTTTTCTTTTTTTTAATTTTTTTTTATTTTGCCTATGAGGCTTAAATTAATAAATAATAATAATAATAATAATAATAATTTATTATTAAAGTGTGAAAAAAAAAATTTTCTTGCTCGTTCGAAATTAATTGTTAAATCCAAATTTATTAATCTTTCTTTTTATATTACATGTGAGAAATTTTTCTAGCTCGTTATATAAAGTTTTTTTTCTTAAGAAAATAATTAAGCCGTTTTTCAAAATCAGCTCGTTCTAACAAGTTTTCGTTTTATCGAAACTGGTTGTATCGAAACAATTTTTATATCTTTTTCTTTGCTCGTAATCGGTTTCGGTAATACAGCTCGTTATAAAGAGGCGCTCGTTATATGGGGTCTCGCTATACCGAAGATCGACTGTAGACTGTTACATTTCTCTTATAAAAAACTGTTTTATAATAAAAAACTGTTTTACAAATAAATTAATAAAATTTTTTCTGCTTTTGCAGTTTCCTGTTGTCCAGACTTTTTTTAAAAAATTGTTGACGAAAATGCCTGACTTCTGAACATACTTGTCCTAAGTTATGCCCAAAAAATTAATATCGTCTGAAAAGTCTATTTCAGACAATATCAATAAGGTTCAGTTATGAAATATTCCAATTCTCGCCTCAAATCACCCGCTTGACATTCTGTTCTTCGATTTCGCCAAAGCTTTCGACACCGTACCACACGCTCGCCTCATACACAAGCTTGAACAAAATGGCATCAAATCGAAACTCTTATGCTGGATACGCTCATTCTTACAAAACAGGAAGCAAAAAGTAATTCTAGGCGAACACGAATCAGATTGGTTACCGGTACTAAGCGGTGTCCCACAAGGATCTGTACTCCGCCCTACACTTTTCGTCATCTACATAAGCGACATCAGTGATAGAATTACCAATCAAGCCAAAATGTACGCCGATGACACGAAAATTCTAGCCAAAATAGACCCGAGCCACTCTGAAAACAGCACCACCAGTTTACAAAACGACATAAACACAATCAACGACTGGTCAAACAAGTGGCTGATGAGATTAAACATATCGCACTTGGAATTTGCAAGCTCGGCCTTGAGTCCATACACCCAAAAAGACATAAAACTGCTAGAAAAAGTACAACACAGAGCCACGAAAACCATACATGAATTCAACAGCCTAAACTACGAAGATCGATGCAGCAAACTAGGGCTAACTACACCAACAATAAGGCGTAGCCGCGGAGATATAATTCAGAAATTTAAGCTTGAATCAAATTTAGAGAACATAAACTGGTACGCAAAACCGCTTTGCTCGGAGCCGCGAGGGGGTCAAAGAGGACTTTTCAGGCGTGAAATAGTAAGATGTTGTAATCCAAGGCACAATTTTTTCAATAATAGAAATGCTAACTTTTGGAACGGCCTACCCAGACGAAGTCATCAACTCAACTACAGTCAACTTATTCAAGAATAACCTCGACAAGCATCTCGCCACTGCTACAGGGCGTCATCTACTGTTGACGCGCTCCGCATGATCAATTTCATACCGCGGTTTTTTTTACTACTACTACTACTACTAATTAAAAAATTCCTTTCAAATATTTCTAAGCTTCATATAAAATCAATCTCATAAAGATTTTTTTGATTTTTTTGTTTTAATCTTTAAAAAAATATGTAAATAGAATTTCAAGTCAAATAATTGAAATAAAATCATATTCAAATTTCCACGATGCTAGTCTTTGAGTGAAGCGAATTTCGTGAAAGATAAGCTTTAGCCAATTTTTAATAAAGTGTTAAGACCCAAGTCTTGAAATGTCTCTATTTATTATTTAATCTTGAATTAACTGCAGCTGAAGCACATGTTCTAGCTACTATATGTATAAACCACTACCTCTTTTGTTGTAACTTTAGATTCCATTTAATAAACTATTAACTAAATGAAATTGCTTTGTTTATTTCTTGGCTTAAATCCCCAAAGTCCATAACCAAGATTTTACAAAAGTATCTTTAAAAAATAAAGTCAAAATAGTTGAGCAGTAATCAAAATAAGACAAAATAAAAATAAAATTGAATAATTATTTTTATTTAAAAAATTTATTTTTACAGAAAGACGAAAGATAGAAGATTTTTCAAAAATTAAATGAATTTAATGTTAGTTACTAAAAAAATACTGCAAGAAAGTTATGGAAAAGTTAGGGGTCTAGGGGATTAGATGAATCATAGTTCACCTTTTATGGAAGCAATTCTTGTTCTTGCGTTTATTTTTGCTGACCAAAAGGTGAACAAAAATAGGATTAGGTTTACAGATTTTAGATCAGAATTCGATTTTATTGTTTCACTAATGCACATATTCCCAATTCTAGACTGAATCTACAGGAATAAAGCAATAACTGTTTTTGCCCAGAATTTTTGTTGACACAATTTTTCAATTGTGTTTATTTTTTTTAATTTTATTTTAAAATTACATTCAACTTTTTTTCTAATTAGGAATGTGCAGCGACAAGTTGGATGTGATGACCAACTTTCGGCTTAGCCATTATGCCTGTGGTGTCACCAGCAAATAAGCAAAATTTTATTTGCTAAACGTTGATATATTATTACTTATATATGTTACTGTCAGCTTGTGAAATGTGTCATTTTGTAAAATGACTTGGCAAATAATAAATTTTTATTATTTGCCAAGTCATTTTAGTACTGGCAGATAAAATATAGTATTTATCCATAGAATATATTTTTTGATAGCAGCTATTTTTATTCTTTCGTATCTTATTTTAATAATAAAAAAAAGATAAATTATTTCAGAAAAAAAGATATTTATTTTTATTAGCATATATTTGTTTTTTATTTTAACAGCAATTACATAAATAAATAACTAAAAACAAAATCAAAGATACAAAGATATTAAAAAATATTGACACATTTTAATAAATTTAATTATTTTTCTTCTTTTTTTTCTTTTTTTTTGTAGTTGGATTTGATTGAACAATTTCGGCATGAGTATTTTGAACATTTAATAACTTTGGTGAACGTTCTCTTCCACGTTTTGTAGCTAATGGTTAAATTGAAATTAGTGTTGGTAAATTTGTGGGTTGATTAGGCTCTTGAATGTCATTATAAAATTTGATTCATCCAATAATTTGAATTTCTTGCAAGTCCATTGATAGATTATTTTCCTATCACGTTTCGAATTTCCTTCGATTTTCAAATCTAGACTTGAGTTTTTCTTCTATTGTGTACTTAACTATTCTTTTTCATAATTTTAGCCACTAATAACCGAATGTCCAGTCCTTTGTTTCAATAGAAGGTTTTAAAGCAAATTTTTTTATTGCTCTAAAATTTGAATTCTTATCTTAAGACCAATTCTCGATTAATGGAAAAATGCATTTAATAAATCTCTGTGAAAGCCTTTCTCTAAATGTACCCTCTTCCTTAATTACATTAATTGTTGACTCCTTAATTACATTAAATTAGCTGCTACCAAAAATCATTATTCATATATGGCAGTCCGATTGCTCTTTTTTCTGTTGAGTGTGCACTATGAGATGCTCTTTTCGAAAAACTGAGTTCAAGTTTGGCTTGAAATGTCATGGGAAGATTTTTCAATAAAAAAATTTGATTAAATTGTTAATGAATTGCATTGTTTAAATTTTGTAAATTTAAATTTAATAAAAAATTTCACAAATATTTATATGTAACAGTAAATTTATATAACACGTAATTTTGTAAATTTACTGGTCTTCCAGTAAAAATGTAAAACAAATAGGAAAAAAATTATGTTTTATTTTTTACTAGTAATTTTGTAAACTTACTTTTCAGTCAGTAATTATGTAAAACAATTTTTCGTGAATTGTGTTTCAATGTTTCAAAAATCCCGATAAAAAGAAAAAAAACTTAGACGAAACATCGGTGACTGAATATCCTATTAACTGAATAAGCTTGAATTCTCCAAATCGAATCTAAGCCAACATGTACATAAAAAAAATGCTGGCTACTTGGATGCAAGAAAATAAATAACTTAAATAACTTAAACCAAGACAAAGCTTTAAGTGTGAGGCAAGCAGTAAATGAATTATCAATTGGTGATTGTCAGGGCATGGTAAAATGCAACTGTAATGGTAAATGTATGACAAATCAATGTGGTTGCAAAAAACCCAATTGTTGTGTAACTCAAGATGTCATGAAGGAAATTCAAGCTAAAAAAACAAACTTTTTTAATTACCTTTTTTCAGTAATTTACTAAAAAGTTTCCAGTAAATTACTAAAACTTAAAGAGAAAAATATTTGTTTTTTTTTATTTTGAAAACAAACGTTTCGTTTCAGTAATTTACTAAACTGGTTTCAGTGAATTACTTAAATAAATAAAAAATCAGTAAATATCTAAAATTTATTTATTTTTTTAAGTTTTACATTTTTACTGAAAGACCAGTAAATTTACAAATTTACGTGTTTGAGAAATTTACGGTAACATATATAAATCAAAATAAATTTTTTTGGTAAAATCTTTAAAAATTAGTTATTTTGATATTTTGATAAAATGCCTGGTTAAAGAAATTACCCGGAAAAAAAAAAACGCTGAAAAGAACGCCGTTTTAACGCTGGTAAAACGGCGTTAAAACGGCTTCTTTTCAGCGTTTTTTCAGTGTTTTTTAAGCGTTTTTTAGCGTTATTTTCGTCAGCGTTTTTCACGCTGCAGAACGTTGAAAAAACGCTGCTAAAAATCGATTCAATTGGGGCCAGATGGTTTATTGAATTTCTTAATCAGTTATAAAATATGATTCAAATAGCTACTGAAAGCCCTAGTGTAAGTCCTTTGACTGTTGGAAAATAATTTTCGCTGGTTTTCAGACTAACACTGTGAAAATTATATTAAGCAGTATTATTAATAAAAATTAAATTTTTTTTCGATTAAACTTGACTTTTTTTTAAAAATATTTTAAAGTTAAAGCTTTGATTAAAATAAAATTAGTTCTGATGAAACTATTAATTTTTTTAAACTAATTTGTTATACGTTTGGACGTTTTTAACTCTCAAATTGTAAGCGTATTTCAAGTCATTTACTTAGAACGCTTAATCTCTTGCCAGTTCCGCTTCAGTCCATTAAATAGGTTGTAATAATTAGGACCATTGTAACTGAAAGAAGAAAGAGGTGGAAGAATAATTTTGTTTTTGATCCTTTAAATTAAAATAATAAGAAAAATAAAATAAGCTAAAATAATATTTAAAAGAAAATAAAAAAATTTAATTACCACAACGTTTTTTCTTTCTTTCCTAAAATGTTCAATATTTAAAAATGTAGCTAATGATACAGTACGTTTCTAAACAAAGTATACAGCTATGTTATAGCGCTGCTCTAGAGCTGCGATAGAACATATTTTTTGCTTAAGAGCATTTGCATGAGCAATTGAACATGCTCTAGAACGCTCATGAGCATGTTCTAAATTGCTTAAGCAGACCATGAGAACTGCGCTAGCTAAGCACTAGAGATGCTTAAGCAATGTTCTAAAAACTGTTTGCTTTGTTTAGAAACGTACTGTATGATATATTTTAAATTTTGAAGTAAATTTTTATAAATATAAATAAGGTTAAATAAGTAACTAAAGTGAAATAAGTAACGCATGTAATATGCATGGCAAAATTATTCCTTTCATTTAAATAAGCGTGGGAATGTTTTTTCTTTCATGCTTATTATTTTAGCTTATTTTATTTTTCTTATTATTTTAATTTGAAGGATCAAAAACAATCTGAAATGGTAAGAATATGAACAAAAATAAAATAACGTATTTGCTTGATTTTTACGACATATCGTTTCTTATCAAACACTGGTATTCAAAATGGACATTTTCCACTAAAATTGCATATCTTTATAACATTTTGAAAACCAGTGTTCGATAAGAAGCGAATTTCGTTATTTCCAAATACCCATATACAAATTTAAGGTGATTTTTTTTATTTGTTTATCTGTGTCGAGCCAAAGCTCCTTAAGATTAAACAAAAATAACAATAAAAATTTTAAATTTTTTTAATTTAAATTATAATTTAACAGCAGTGACCCTTAGGAAGTTCAAAATTATCTAAAAACCCTTTTTTTCATTTCTCATGCGATTTAAATATGTTTAATGCAGTTAAAAAAGATTCAGCTAGAGATTTAGAATTTCCTACTGAATCACCCAAAATGATTATAATGTGACAGATGATTAGCTTATTTAAAGAATTAATATTATTATAAAAATACTAAAATCAACTAATTTGCGAAGTCAAAAAAGTTATATTAATTCTAGTTGATCAAAAAATGTGTCACATATTTTTATTTTAATTGTTTCAAAAAAAGAAATTTAAATCTAATAGCTTTGTTTTGGAAAAAAAATATTTTTGAAAAATAAAAAATCGCTCCAAAACGCTTAAAAAACGCCGTTCGGCGGCGTGAAAAACGCTGACGAAGAACGGCGTTCTTTGAGCGTTTTTTGAGCGTTCTTTTTTTTCCTATAGGAAAACTTTATTATTTTCCAAATCATTTTACAAATTGACAGTGAAATATACAGTACGTCTAGAAAGTTAAGAACATTACTGAAAAATTTATAAAAAAAATTTTTAAGGAGTAAAAAATCTAAAATTATAATATAATTACATATAATGTTAACTATACCATCTTAAAGATAATTTTATTAGCTTCCTTTTGATATATAGATTGTTCAAAAAAATATTTCTGAACACTCCAGAACCAATTTAAAAAAAAAAAAAATTTTGTACTTTTCCGATAAAAAATTTTTTTATTTTTTTATTTAGTCGCACGGCTTTCAAGAAACAGACCTTGCATAAAAAAAATTTAAATGTTCTATTCAAATAATAAATATTTGTTATTTAGATAAAAAATATTTTTTTTATTCAAAATACAAATATTAAACCAAAAATATAATAAAAAAATTTTTTTAAATTACAAAAACGAAATTAATTTATTAATCGACGCGTTTCGATCAAAATGGCCTTCTTCAGGATCTAAAATGACTAGTTTTTTGAGAAAAGTTAATTAATAACCCAATAAAATAAAATAAAAAATAAAAAAATTTTTAGAAGTATAGAAAATTGAAATTTTTCAACAAAAAGTCATAATTATAGAAAAAAAACAATTAAACAATTAATAATTATCATTATTATTATTATCACGGACACTTTAGACTCATAAACAGGTTGAGACTTTGGAATACGCGGCTTCGTAGCCTCATTGGAGATTAATAATTTGTATTAAAATTTGGCTATTTTTTTTTCCTTTTTTTACATTCTTAGAAATAATTGCGTGATTAAATTTCAAATTTTAACATGCTTAAGTATTGAGTTTAAATTAAACAACGTAATTTCAAAATTTCAAATAAGTTAAATACAAAAAAGAAAGACCATTTTAAATTTTTAGGATTTTTATCCATTATATCAATTGTGAACTAATGCAAAAAAAAATAAAATTTAATGTTATCATTTATACTATCTTTCAAAATAGCTTACGTAATTATTATTCAGAATAATTTGCAAGAAATTTCTATAATAATTTTCGATGAAAATTTTCTATAGTAATTTCTATAAATTAATTTTCTATAAAACATTTCAACAAAAAATTATCTTTTTCTATAAAAGATTTTTCTATAATATGATATAGTGCCAATTAGAATTATTAAAAAAAGTGACATCTGCAAATGTCTGTTTTGCCTCAAAAAATTTTAAAAAATTCTGGTTTAAAGAAGTTATAACTTCTTCTAGAGTTATTACAGGCTCGATCTCTTCTACATGCTCAGTTTCTTCATGTCAGCTGTATATTTATGCCTATCTGTAACGATATAGAAGATTTCCGAACAAGTTAGTTCTTCTTAGTTCCTCAAGCTGTCATATATTTCATCATTTATTAGAAATGCTCAGCTAGCAAAATTTTTTATCGAATAAATCAATTTTTAAAATTGCTAAAATAAGATTCAAATTTTTTTGAATAAAATTCAATGAAATTTAAAAATTTATTTAAAAAATATAATTTAGGCAAAATATTTATTTAACTAAAATATCCATATAAATAAAACTCGAGGGTTTTTCTAGCACGGAGATTTGAATTTTTATTGAGATTCAAAATTGTTAATTTAATCAACAATTGGGGCCCATTCATGATTAACCAAACCGTAATGAATTTGATTCAGCTTTTCGGCAAATTTGCTCATAAAAGGGGCACCATTTGACATTGTAGGAATAGCATATTTTTTTTCTTTGTACAAAATTGCTTCAATCGGACAAACAACACATGCAGTTCCTGAACCAAATGCTTCAAGTAACTTAAAAAAATGAGATAAATAAAAATTTAATTTACTTAATAAAACAAAATTTACTTGTCCTTTTTCTAAAAGATCAAGAGTCTCTTTCATATTTATTTCTCTCTCGGACACTTTAATTTTTCCCTTGAATGAAAAAAGTTATAAATAAAATTTGAAAAGTTTATTTAAAACTTACATCTTGGCGTCCAAGATCTAAAATACTCTGACGTGTAACACCTTCTAAAATTGTACCATTCAATGGCGGTGTTATTAGTTCGACCTCTTGAAGAAAAAATAAAAAAAATTTAACAAAAAAATATTTAACAAAAAAAAATTTAACAAAAAAAAATTTATTAAATCACCTCCATTTTGATCTTTGACTACTAAAAATATGTTCATTGTTCCAGCTTCAGTCAAATACTCTTCTTTTTCGAATAACCATAGTACTTGCTGGCATCCTTTTTTGTTGGCTTCAATGTTAACATAAATAGTAGGTCCATAGTTGCTGCCACATTTGTAGTTTCCGACACCTCCAGGAAATGCACGGACATACTTTGGATTTGCGTATAAAGTGACCGGTTTAAAACCAGTGGGAAAATAGGGTCCCGTTGGACTTGTAAGAACAAAAAGCAAGGCTTTGTTTGAGGTACTAACGCCAAGAGTTGGCTTAAAATTAACCAAATAAAATTTTAAGTTAACAAAAAATAAATTGATTTTTTACTTCTGTTCCAATAAAAGTTGGTCGGATGTAAAGTGATGCAGATGTAGATTTTGGGATCCAGTCTTTTTCTAGTGAGACTAATTGTCTAATGCATTTTAAAAGTTCTTGCTTGTCAAAGGTCTAAAATTTTAATTTATTTCAAAACTAAAGTACATAGATAATAATTGTATCCTACCGGTAGAGTGCTTCTTACTGCACTTCTGTAAAATCTGTTTAGATTCAAATCAGGTCTAAACATACGTATTTTTTCGTCAACACCTTTATAAGCCTTCATTCCTTCGAAAATTTCAACCGAATAGTGTAAACACTTGGCTGCTGGATGAATCTGAAGAGGTTTTAGTGGACCTATTTTTGGCCGACCCCAGCCCTCTTTCGAATCCCATTCAACACTAAACATGTGATTGGTAAACATGCTGCCGAATGGAATTTTGCTGGTGTCCTCGGGTAAGTTTGGTTTGGTTTTTTGGAGCTCTAGTTCAAGTTCTTCAAACTGAAAAAATTTTACTACTCAAAATAAAGTAAAGGTAAATTGGTCATCAAACTTTAAAGGTGCCGCGGGCCATGGTGCTCAAATAGGCCGGTTTTACCATCGATTTGACACCATTTAATTTAATCAATTGCTGTACCAAACTCATTTTTTATCAGAAGCTTTTTTTTAATTCTAAATTTTGGATAAAATATTATTGAGAATTGTGTTTAAGGCGTGTATAGCTATACTGTATTAAAAATTAAATTCAAATTACTTCTCTACATGCAATTTTAAAACAAATGTAAAGAAAAATTATTTTTCTAAATAACATTTATTTACGTATTTCAGATTAATAGTTTAAAGCAGAATAAGAAACAAAACACGCCTTATTTTGGCATCAAAATAATTTAAATTGTGTAATGAAAATTTAAAAAAAACTGATCTAAATAATTATTTCATTTCATAAAATTGTTCAATTACAAACATTCAAAAAAAATGGACCACAAATTAGGAAGAATTAAATTAAGATTACAAATTTTCATTATCCACGTAAACAAAAATATTCATTTTAATTATTTTAGTTTAGTTTTGAATTTTGTAAATAGCAATGATTATTTATTTGAATCCTGACTTTATATTTTAAAATTAAAATTAAAACAAAAACTGATTTTAATTTAAATTAATTTTTGAGGAAATAGTGCCGAAAATATGCATTTGTTATAAATCATTCAATTAAAAAATAATTTTCAAATTCAATACTTTTCCTCTAATAAATTTTTCTTATCAAACAAACGTAATTTTAGAATAAATTAGAATAAGACCGACATTTTGTATTATTTTAAATAATAAAATTAAATTTCTGAGTTAGTTCTAATCAATTTAAATAAATTTTTTGAAATTAAAAAAGAATTAATTGATTAAACAAGGAATTTAAATTGATTTTATAATATTTAGTCGGATATTCGCTATATCTTCACTCAAAACCCGCTTTGTATGTATCCACCAGCCTGACAACTAATGGAAACAAAATGACTTAATCCTGCCTTAACATATATTTAACTAAACTCAAAAATTCAATTATAGACTTTTTATTAAAGGCCATGTGGTTTAAAATATCAGAGCAAGTATCATTTTTTAGTTTTTGTCAGACAACTGCAGAATTTTTAATTATCTGCATTCATTTAATATTAGTCTCTGAGAAAGAATTAAGATAGGGGAAAGTATTATCTAAAATAAATCCAACTTAAGATTTATAAAGGTTTCCTCTAGTTTTAGACTCCATTTTTTGTCTTAATTAAGAGCCTTTATTAAATTTTGCCTTGAACTACAACTTTCCTTAATGTCATTTATCATTGAATTAAAATTTAGCTTAGGATCAAAATTTAAACAAAGAAACTTGATCTAATGATTCTATTTGAAGATTAGCATTTTCCTTATTATATTTTGAAAAGACCATTGAACATGACTTTTTAACTGATTTCTTAAATTGTTTGAGTTTTTTTAATTTAGTTTCTAAGCAATATTGATGCTTTTTTCTCAAATAATAAATATAATTTATAATTTTAAAATAAATTACTTGACTGAGGCTTCGAAATGAGTTAAACTCATATAAAAATTAATTTTTTTTTAATTAATTTTTATCAAATTAAAATGTAATTTTTGGTTTTATATTTCCCATCCAATAAGTGTAAAAGATGATAGAATATTTTATTTTTAAAATTATGAAAAAATATCAAAAGATGTAATTAATTTATTGATTTACCTTAATTATTTAAAAACGGGATAGAAATGATTTCTATCCCGTTTCTAAATCTATATCTGATTGTAGATTCGCTACGCTTATTTCTGATACCGTTTGCGAGAACATTTTAGTATCATCTGCATACATTTTTACAACATTCTCTATTCCTTTTGGAAGATCATTGGTATACAAAACGAACAATAGTGGACCAATCACTGACCCTTGTGGTACAGCGCTTAAAATCTCAACCCAATCCAACAAAATTTCCTTTTGAACAACTCATTGTATTCTATTTTTCATGAAAGCTTCAATCCATTTTAGTGTCAGACCATCAAAGCCATACGCTTTCAATTTAGCTATTGTGGTCTGTGTGGAACACTATCAAATGCTTTCGCAAAATCTAGCAGAATCACATCAACAGGACTTTTTTCTAGACTCATTGAGATGATATCTTGATTTTCCATGACTTTTTCTTGACAAATCCATGCTATTCCTTAGATAAATATTATTCTTATAAAGATAATATTATTTTGGTTCTTATTATGCTTTCCATAATTTTGCTTAGAATCGAAGTTAAAGACTCAGGATTTTATTTGCTAGGCATTGATTTATCACCTTTTTTAAACAGTGGATTAATATTTGCTAATCTGAATTGTATCTGAAGCTGACTATTGGATAAATATATTCTCAAAATCAAAGTTAAAGGAACAGAAAAGGCTTCTACACAGTTTTTAAACAATGACGGATGAAGCTTCTCTACACCACATGATTTATTTTGAATGAATGAATGATAAACGTCTTTATTTAAATAAATAAATATTGGCTCGAGCTTTCGCTCCTTTGCCAAGCTTATATATCTCTTTCGGTTCTTGCGTTAATTCATTGTTTGACTTTTTTAATAGGTTGATTGATTCTTTGATTACTTGTTGATCATTTAAGTATATTTACAATATTTTTGGAATACAGAAATGACAAGAAAGTTTTAAAGTTTTAAAATATAGAATAAAACAAGAGACTTTGACTTTCTTTAAAAATTAATGTATCGATAAAATACTCTCGAAAAAAAAAGAACGCTGAAAAGAACGCCGTTTTAACGCTGGTAAAACATTTAAAAAATTTTTTGGTGATATTGCATTAGAAAAAAATTTGACATAATAATTACAATGTTTTTTCTGAATTTCGAAACCATTCAAATAAATACTGAAAAAGAAAAACTTTATCTAATTTCGCAAAATATCAGCGAAGTCACAGCTGCATAAAATGATACAGGATTAGCGTTAAAGAGAGCTTTAAGTAAGTATTCAAATCCAATGGAATTTTTAAACATGAACAAGTCCAAAATGTGCTGATCAAAACAATTTAGTAATATGTCTCTTTTATTTAAACTTTATCAAACATTTAAAATAAAATTTTAACTTAAATAAACGGTATTGTGAATTTCAAATATAAATTGAACAAAAATTGTTCATTTTTTAATAAATTAAAATTAAATTAAATAAAAAATACAACATACTTTGTTGCAGCTTTTTTACCTAAAATAATTCTTCTCTTGTAACAAATGACTAAAAATAAAGAATCAATTAGATTATTTGATTTACTAAAAAAAATTAAAATTTCATTTTAGCATTTTAGGTAAAAAAGGTACAACAAAGTATGCCATACTTTGTTGCTTGGTTTCAGTATTTTTTATTAAATTTAAATTTAATAAATCAAAAAATGAAAATTTTTTGTTCAATTTGTATTTTAAATTCACAAAACTTATATAAACATTAATTCTGTAT
Source organism: Brachionus asplanchnoidis (assembly GCA_025491095.1). Classification (NCBI taxonomy): domain Eukaryota; kingdom Metazoa; phylum Rotifera; class Eurotatoria; order Ploima; family Brachionidae; genus Brachionus; species Brachionus asplanchnoidis. Next base: position 2,705,602 of record JAILYF010000008.1, on the reverse strand, counting down.
TTTTCTGATTTTAAAAAGGGCAACCGAAATATTTTTTCGGGTCAAATAAATTTTTTAATCAAAAATTGCTATTATATTTTAAAAAAATTAGGATTTTTGGTCATATAATGTGTGACCCAAGAAATAAAATCTCTGATCACCAAATTGACTTATTACTTGGTCATTTAACAGCAGAGAGTCAAAATTTTTATTACATCCTGGAAAAAAAATGCTGAAAAGAACGCCGTTTTAATGCCTGAGAAATGGCGTTAAAACAATAAAAAATTCATGAAAAAAATTCTTTAAATTCTATAAGTTGATCAAAAAATTTGTCAAATTTTTTTTTTAATTATTTTAGCAAAAGAAATTTAATTCCAAAACTCTGTTTTTGAAAAAAAATTATTGTTGAAAAAAAAAACGCTGACAAAGAAGTTTTTTGAGTGTTCTTTTTTTCCGGGATTTTTTTAGAAACAAATAAAAAAAAATTTAAAAAATCAAAGTATATCGAAGACAAATTCGGTGAGATTGCCGTGAACAAACTTTTAAAATTGAAATTTTTGTAAATGTTAAGTTAATTATGCTTAGTAAAACAAAAATCCTGTGCATAATTTGAAACCAAGCAAAGATAGAACGCAGTTGAAATCATGATTCAATCAGATAACATCTTTAACAGCCGTCTCCTCCGCTCCCTCCAGCCAGTCCCCCTCTCACCAGTCCATTCTCAAACATTTTATGCCAACAACAAACAAATAAATAAAGCAAAGTGCATAAAAATGGCAAATTATCATAAAAATTTACTAATTTAACCCATCATAATAAATTACTTTGAGCAAATTTAAATAATTTAAATCGCGTAATTCATTGCTAAAAAATGCTAAGAAAGTTAAATTGGCGAATAGCTAGTTAGCAATACTCCCTAATGTCTACGCTGGCCACCTCCTTCAGGCCATATTAACCAAAATTTCATTCACATATTCAAATTTTTAATTTTTTTTCAATTTTTATTTAAAAATATATATAAATATTTAATTTTTTTTTGGATAAGTTGAGAAAAAAACACAAAAAAAAATAGAGAGAGAGAGAAAGAGAGAGCGAGAGAGAAAAAAATCTTCTCGAAAAGATGCGATTAAAAACTACCCTTTCGAAACAAATCCAACTATTAGAAAACAAAAATTTGAATACTTTACTTATAGGTGATGACAACCGCGGTACTGATCTAATGCTGAACACCGTTAGTAATACTAGTACGAGTGGGAGCAGTGCCGGCATGGACGACCTCGAAATGGACAGTGCCGATGTAAGAGTGTACCCTTCAACAAAAAAAAAAAATAAAAAAAAAAATTTTTTTTTATCAAGGATGACGAAATCGACGTCGGCACCAATGCCGACTACGGCCACTCGCACGCCAACACTTCGTTTGACTCGTTTGGCAGCCAGCTGAGCTCGGCAGCGCTCAACGGCATCAACAACGACCACCAATTCGGCGCTGGCCAATCGAAGTCGGCCGGCTCGGGCAAATGTGCCGGCTTGTCCGAAGCGGACCGCAAGCGGGCTCATCACAACGCGTTGGAGCGCAAGAGACGCGATCACATCAAGGACAGCTTTCACACTCTGCGAGACGCCATACCCAACATCAGAGGCGAAAAGACCTCCAGGGCCCAAATTCTCAAGGCAGCCACTGATTATATCAAAATAATGAAGAACCGAAACATGGACTTTCAGCAGGACATTGACAGTTTGAAAAAAGAAAATGTCGAAATTGAAAATCAAAGTAAGAGTTTTGGAAAATTTTTTTTTTTTTTTTTATAAAATAATTTTTAAAATAAATTAAAAAATTAAAAAAAAATTTTTTTTTTATTTAAAATTTAAGTCCGTCAGTTGGAAAAAGTGCGACAAGAGGCGATGTCGGGCTCGCATCAAGCCAGACTGGAGGCGAAAAGCGAGCCCAGTGAGCCCGGCGAAGACTTCCAATTCGACCTGACCGAAACTAGCCAAAGCAATCCGTTCCAGGCCAATCTGAGTCCACTTGCCAACTCGAGTCCGAATCAAGTGCTAGTCCTGAACAAATCAAGTATTATACCCAACACGATAACTACCACTAGTTTGGCCAATTCTAAAAAACTTAAAACATTTATAAACACCAAAAATAACATAAATATCATTAATTTGAGCAAGCCCAATATGCACACGACCACTCTGCCGACCACCAGTGCTGTGAGACCCAACGACTCGTTCGAAAATTGAATTTTAGTTTTTGGAAATGTTTGAAAATTTTTGAAAATTTGAAAATCTATAGCAAAAATTTGTGTAAATTAAATTAAATATAGAAATGAAGTGGCGAGAGCTTGAGCTCGCGATACCGTTCGATGTCCGTAACAAGTAAAACAGAAATAGTCGCATTGGTTTAACTCGTTAGAAACATCGTTCCAGTCTTGTGATTTCACATTGTTGACGAGTTATTTGTTCGTTTTAAATTCTTAAATCAATTTTTTTATTTCTATGATTTTAAAAAAAATTTTTGTTAACATTTTTTTCCCTTTTTTTTTTTCTCTTTTTTGTTGGCTCTTATATCTATAAAGTTAAAAATTATCCATAATTTTAATAAAGCAAATATCGAATTTTGTTTTTTGTTTTTGTTTTGGAGAACTTTTTTCTTTTTGAGTTGCTGGCCAAGCTCAGTCATATGTCGAGCCTAATGCTTTAATTTAATCTTGGTACTTGATAGACCTGGTAACAAATAAAATCATTTAGCAAATAAAGTCTATTTAGTGGGTCGGTGTAGTTGAAAAATAAAATTTACAAATTTATTATATTTACCATTTTTCCGTCCTCAAAGAGTTCCATGTTAAATATACCTCAATAATAGGTGAAAAGTCAAATATAAATTGAAATTTCTTTTTTTTATTAATAACAAAATTTAAGGTTTTGTGTTTAAGATTAAAAGATAAAATATGAAATTTTTTTTAAATACTTCATTTAGCCGTGGGTCGAAAAATTAGCAACAAAAAATTCACTAATAAATGATTACTTCAAATGTACACAAGTAAACATCTTTAGATCAATTTAAAATAAATATTTAAAAAAATAAATCAGTAAACTTCCGCTAATTAAAAACGTTGACACTATCTGCTGAATCGATTTTCGACCTCAAATTCGAATTCTGCTTCCTAAAAACCCCCAAAACCATAGTTTAAAAAATTTTGAAAAATAAATTTTTTTGGTCACTGCCTCTCAAAGTCTTTATATTTGAGTGCATGTGGTGCTTGTACTCTGAAGGAAACATCTAAGGCGAAAATAAATTCATCATATAAAATGTGCATATATTCTGAAAGCGGAGAAGATAATCTACAAAACAGTGTGTTGAGTTTATATAAATTTGGCTTCGTTCATGTTTTACTACAAGAAAAACCATCAAAAAAGTGTTATTTTTTAATAAAAACGAAACTGGTCCTTCAAAACACCATTTACCCCATTTTTTTATTTCAGATTCTGAAACAAGAGAAAATTTTGTACAAAACTTTGGAAGTAGCTTTTTATTTATTATTTTTGTTTTTCGAATTTTTAAGAAATTCACGTACATTAAGCTTGAATATTTCTTTTTATTTTATTTTCTATTAAATTTAGACAAATTTTAAAAAGTGGAAGGTCAAATGAAAAATACCAAGAACATTTAAAAATTTATAACACTAAGCTTAATTAATAAAATATATTTGGAAATTACAAAACTTTTTAATATTTTTCTAAATTTAATAGAAAATATAATGAAAAATACTTTTTTAGCATAATTAGGTGAATTTCTTAAAAATTCGAAAATTAAAAAAATGTTTGAATTAGCGGAACCTTATAATTATTTTGACCCCGCGCTAAATCTTAATCGAACTTATTTAGCAATCGAATACGGTAGCATACATTGATTAGGTAATTTTAAAATCTTGAGACTAAAAGTGTTGGGAAACGGAGTGATGGTGGCATTGGTGGAGTTATTTGTTTAATGATGTTTAAGCAAAAAGGAATCTTATTGATTTGATCAAATACTTAAAAAATTATTTACAAATTAATTAAGATAAGTTTTGGGAATTTATACGTAAAGTAGATTTGAGCACTTTGAAGATAACATCGCCAATGCCACCGTCGTTCCGTTTATTAAATTAATAAATGTTACCAATTTAGTAAACAATAAATATTAAAATTTAAAAAAGAAAATTTGGCAAAAATATAATAGAATGGGCAACTTGAAGTTTAGGATCAATTTTTGATTCTCAAGATGATCAAATCGAACCAAAACTAATACCGTATTTCATCGAATAGAAGTAACCACAAATAGAAGAAACTTGCTAGTATTTGGGTCAAAAATTTGCCTTTATTTGAGTTGTTTTTCTCAAAAAAATGTGTCTCGATTAAAAGAATATTCGCCTATCACTTGTCATTTAAAACATGCATTTTCCTGTTTCTAATAGAAGAAAAATAATGGGTAAATTTCTTTTATTTGAGTCACTTTTTTGAAGTGAAAAATTTACTAATAAAAGAAACCCTTTGATGACCGAACTTTCTTTTATTTGAGGAAATACGGTAAGTAAATTGTAATTATTTAATAGAATTAGTGCACAGGTTATTAAATTGAATAATAATTATCAATATTAATTTTTTCAATGATGAAAATTAAAAAAATTAAATTAAAATTAATTAATTAATTAAAACAACATTTAACAAGTTTCAAAGATTAAAGAATTATCGAGTTCGTGAAGAAGACAAGATAGGGTCAATATTGCAATTTTACAAGGTTTTAAATAGAATTCAATATCTACAATAGTTTATTTTTTTCTCTATCTTCTGTTTTTTTATATTTTTTCAAAATTTTTCTACTAAATTCTCCTAAAATTTTTTATTACCAATTTTATCAAAATTTATAGACAATTATTTATTTATTTTGTTAATTAAATTATTAATTTGTTAATTATTTTTTAAAAAATTATTTTGTTAATTAATTTTTATTATTTTTATTATATTAGTTTTAAATTTCAACATCAAAAATCGAAATGTTCTAATACTTCGTTTTATTTTTTGATGCTCATAACATTTTACAATTTTTTTTATTAAAATCATTTAAAAAATTTTTCTAATCATTCAAAAAAGGTACAATCAGGATCAGTAGTTAGTTCAAGATTAATAAAATATTTTCAACTTAAATTAAAAATTTTCTTTAAACTTTTCTTTTTTAAATCATTTATCTAAATATAAAACAGTGTAATTTGTTGAAAGTGAAGGGATTTTCATTTTTTTTAAACAAATTAAATAAAGTTTTTTCTCAGATGATTAATCAATTAAAATTTTTTTTTTAAACAATTGAGTTTATCAAAAGTTTATAAAATTTTATTTAGAGACATAAAATAAGCATGGTTTTAAATATTTGGGTTAGAAGAATAGCTACTTCGAGTGTGATTCATGCTAAGCCATTACCGCCAAATTTAAACATTTTTGATAGAGAAACGAAAAAACTTCAACGCAATAGAACAGCGTATTATCCGGAGTATGCAAATTACGAGTACATAAAATCAGAAGTAGGCTACCGAGTGGCAGATAGGGTTTTCGACATAAAAAGAGAATTTAATTCTATACTCGATCTTGGATGTCAAAGAGGCTATGTTAGCAAAAATTTGACCAAAGTAGCATTTTAACAAAAACTTTCTTTTAGATTAAAATTAAATTTATTTTAAGGAAACTGTCAAAAAATTGTATATGTTTGACATATCGGAAAAAATGTTAGAACAAGCTGATTTACCTGAAGAAGGAATTCAAGTGGAAAAAAGAATATTTGATGAAGAAGATGATTTACCATTTGAAAATGACTCATTAGACTTAATAGTCAGCAGTCTAAAGTATTTATTTATTTTAAAATTAATGAAAATATAATCTAAAAAAATAGTTTTCATTGGGTCAACAATTTACCTAAACTATTCAAGGAAAGTATAAGAGTGTTGAAAACAGACAGCGCAATCATTGGGGCCATGTTTGCGGGTGATACTTTATTTGAGCTAAGAGTTAGCTTACAATTAGCTGAGCTTGAACGAAAGGGGGTAAATTTTTTTAATCATTTTTTTATTTATTCACATCAGTGTGACACAATATAGAAAGAAAACAATTTAATAGTTATTTTATAAAAAAATATCTAGTTTTCCTTGAAAAAAATTAAAGAAAACTTGAATTCTCAATATCAATTTAATTATCTGTTTCTTGATATGTCTAATTTAGAAAATAACTTGGTACTGGATCAATAATTTCAAATTCTGGTTCAACATTTTGATAGTGTTGTATGCTTGACAGTTATTTATAGACCGTGGATATTTTTTCTACTTATTATGGTAGTAAAGAAATCGTATTTGGTGATAAATTATTATTATTTAAAAAATAATTTTGTTTTAAGCTTAAAATTAAATAAGGAAAAAAAGATTATACATTTTTAAAAATTAAACATTTTGGTTTTCTAAATTATCTTCATCTCGATTTTTTCCAATATTTTATTTTCCAAGGGCTTAACTCCAAGGATATCACCGTTTACTACTCCACAAGACATAGGAGGCTTACTTACTTCAAATGGATTTACTTTGCTTACTCTTGACTTTGATGAAATTCAAATCTCATATCCGTCAATATTCGAGTTGATGTACGATTTGAAAGGTATGGGAGAAAGTAATTGTAGTTGGAAACGCAAATTTAATCTGAGTACTGATACATTAATTGCCGCTCAGTCAATTTATCAAGGTAAATAGGAAAATATAAGAATTTAATTATTTAATATTTTAATTCAGAAATGTACGGAAACGAGGATGGCTCTATTCCGGCTACTTATCAAATTTTATACTTTATTGCATGGAAACCTCATGAATCACAGGTTTTTTTTGTTACAAATTAAAAAAAAATAAAGTTTGTATTTGAAGGCTAAACCGGCAAAACGAGGAAGTGCAAATGTTTCACTCAAAGAATTGCCCAAAGTTTTAGAGCAAAAAAAAGGAGATACGAAAAACGATCAATAATTTTTTTTTCTTTTGTATGAAATTAATAAATTAAACTGTACTTTTTATTGATAATATAAAAAATTTTTTTCCATTTATTAGTAATTTTTATAATGATATTAAAAAAATCGCTCCATTATTTTTAGGCTCATAAAATTAGATTTTGTGAAATTAATCTGAAGCTAAAAAATTGATTAGGTTCAATTGAAACTTTACCGCCCAAAAAAATTTAATATTTTGTTAAGAGACTTAAATTATCTAAAACTAATCCAAAATTAGATTTTTATTAAGATATCTTTTGTCTTTTTCAATTTTATTTTAACTTCATTCATTTGATTTTGATAAATTAATTTGAGCCTAAAAAAAGTTTACTTTTAATAAATTTTAACTTCAGATTTGAAATCGAATTTTTACATTATTTATATTTAAAATCACAAGTCTCGGAGATAAATAAAATTGTGCTAAATCTGAAGTATTGGTGTATTAATATTGCTTAATAGAATAAGATTTTTTTAACATGTTAGTTTTAAAAATAAAATCATTGAATATAACGAGAAATTATAGTTATTATTAATACAAAGCCGATTTTTAAAGAATGTTTGAATTTGATTTTTTTAAATAATATGCCAATTAATTTGATTTTCAATACCTGAATGTAAATTTTTTTAACTTATTTGCTTTAAATTTTTTTTTGATAAATATAAAATGCTATATCAAATTTGCTATCATGAATACTAAGATTTTTCCTGGTAAATTAATAAAGTTTCATTAATGGCGTAAACTGATAGTAATTTTTGTAAACACACTTAGAATAAATCAATCTCTAAAGATAAAACAATCATTTATAACGTCATTAGATGATTCCTTTATTTTTAGTATAATAGCCATCAGTAAAATAGGATTAGGTAAGGTAAATAAATGTTAAATTTTTTAATTTTAAAATAGTGAAAAAATTTTAAATTAATATTTTTGATTTTCTAAAAATATGATTATCAACTACTTATTGGAACTCGATTTAAAAAAAAAATGAACTGAAAAAGATAATCGGAAAATATTTTAGAGACTTTAGAAAAATAAATTAATTTTTTTATTGTGGCCAAATAAAATTAAATAAGATTTAATAAGTTAAAATTTTTTTTTGAAGAAAGTAGTTTTAAAAAATTGACAAACTCATTTTTTTTAATTTAGATCAATAAATTAAATTTTATCATAAATTTTAATTTCAAACAGTAAAAATAAATCATTCGAAGAAAACAACATCTTTTATGGTTTGAATAAAAAAAAATAATTATAATTTGGATAATGGGATTTTTTAGTATTCAAAATTAGAAAATGTTTTCTTTATATTTAACATTTTAATTTTTCATACTAAAAAGATATGTTTTAATGGGTTACAAATTTTACAGCAGCAGAAGTATTTTAATTAGACTTTCAATTTAAAAATACAATCGGAGAAAAATAATTAATTTCATTATTGGCCATTTTTTGCAACAAATTTAAAATTTAGTTTTGATTAATTTTTTTAATTTTTCTAATTTGAAAATCAGAAATAAATACCATTGTCCGAGCCTACTAAGTGTTCGATATTTTCAGACTAAAAAAAACATTCAAAAAATTCAAGACAATTAAAATTAAATACTTTTGGACTGAATGAATAAATTTTAGATTGATCGGAATAAAAACAAACTTGATTAATTGATTTTTTTTATTGATAAATTGCTATTCTCGTGTAAAGAATATCAATTCTATAAATAAAAACAAAAATTCTAGATTTATTTGCCTTTCTTTTTGGATACACCAACAGTGCGTCCACGTCTACCAGTGGTTTTAGTGTGTTGACCTCTGACACGTAGACCCCAGTAGTGTCTCAAGCCTCTATGTGATCGGATCTTTTTAAGACGCTCAAAGTCCTCACGCAGCTTGTTATCCAAACCGTTCGAAACGACTTGAGAATATTTTCCGTCTTTAACATCCTTCTGTCTGTTCAGGAACCAGTCTGGAATTTTGTATTGACGTGGATTGGCTATGATGGTGAGAACACGGTCAACTTCCTCTTCTGACAATTCACCAGCTCTTTTGTTGGTATCAATATCGGCTTTTCTCAAGCAGAGAAACGCAAAACGACGACCAACACCCTTGATGGATGTTAATGCGAAAGGTACTTTGATTCTACCATCGATGTTTGTGTTCATAACACGAAGAATGTGTTGAAATTTTTCCGGTACAACTAGTGCGGACTACAAAAATTATGTAAACAATAAATTTTTTGGCATAGGTCTCTAATTTTGTTAAATAATCCGTCACTGGTCCGAAAATTCCAGCGATTAAATCGGATTTTCATTTATTAACAAAATTTTTCGAAAAAAAAATTCAAAAAAGTCATATTTACCATTTTCTACAGCCTCTTTTACTGAATTCAGACTTAATCTATATGAAGTTAGTAAATGTGTTTTGAAAAATTTGGGGAAAAACTCGCTGCAGTTTAGCTAATGAAAGTATACAAAATGCAAAAATTTCTGAATTAATATATGCATTTTTTAATATGTTTATTTTTTTTTCTTGCAAAAAATTTAATTTTTTTCTCTTTTAATAAGACATACTTTTAATTTGTCTTTTTTATTTTAGTTAATTTTATCGAATTATAGATCATTTTGGCATGTATAAAAATTAAATTTTTTAATTTCAGAAATTTTTTAACTTTTTAATTACTAAATTTACAAAAAAAAATAATAAATAGTTAATTTTTTTAATTTTTGATTAAAAATATAGAAACAAAATTAATTAATAAATAAAAAATTGAGATTTAATCAATTTAGATTTTAGAAAATAAATTATTTTATCCAAAAATTGAAAATGTTTGCTTGAAAAAAAAGTAAAAGAATTCTTGTACCAAAAACACGGAATTCAATTACCGAACACAACGGAATAAGACCCTTTTACTATAGATACATAGATTTCACTATTTTAAATAATAAAACCATGTCACCGCTACTTAAATAATCTTAAATTAAAAAAAATACAACTAAAATGTTTAGACTGGTTCATTTTTTAAGTAATTGTAAATTGAGAATGACAAAAAATCTAATTTTCAATTCTAAATTAACAAATATAAGGCTTAGGGGAAAATAAATAATCCAAAATCCTTAGTTATATTGAAAATTTAAATTTTGTTTCGAAATTAAATTTTGGTGATGGTCTAAAAGTCATTTTGGGTCTTGCCTGTTATATGACCAGTTGGTCACATATTATGTGACCAGTGACTTTATGTCGATTTGGTGACCAGGTATTTTTTCTGACTGATCACATATTCACCACGCTCATTTTTCATTAATTTCCCGCACTCCGGGCAAGCTATTGGGTTTTTATGCTTGCTGAGAACTTTTATTACTTTTATTTTCAAGTTTTATTGAGTGAATTTTGGTAGTAATTGGGTGAATTTTGGTCCTAATGGGGTGATACCCTATTAACCGAATTGGCCCAAGAATTCACCCCTTTAAAAAGTCAGTCTAAAAAAAAATGTAAATTTTTTTTCTTTAGCAAATTCGTTAAACATTTTTTAGATTAAATGGCAAAAAAGGTGATTTAAATAAAATTAAAATATCTGAGATTTAAACCCTAAACCAAATACATAATTTGACAGAAAATCACCCATTTTTACCAATTTTATTTTTTGACTCAAAAAAAAATTAGAAAAAATTTTTTTTTTCTACAAGCTGTTTTTTTATTCAAATTCTCTGGACACTCAATTTCTTATTTTGAGAAAAAAAATCCGAATGCCTATTGAAAATTAACAATTTTCTAAGCTAATTTAAAAGTTGTCACCCCGCTCACACATAAAATAATTAGGCTGTCTTACTATATATGTACAATTAAATTTTATTTAACTTAATAGAAATTTATGTGATCAATTGCAAAATTTTCGTGACCAAATGCTTATTTAGGTGACCAGGTTAAAATTATTTATAAACATTTTTACCGAATAAATAATTTTGCCTGGTCACATATTAGGTGACCAGTGAATATGTGACCAGTCAGAAAAAATACCTGGTCACCAAATAGACATAAAGTCACTGGTCACATAATATGTGACCAACTGGTCACCTAACAGGCAAGACCCGTCTATTTAACTTTAAAAAAAAATAATTAGACTTTTTTTGAATAATTTTAAATTTTTTACCTACTTTTTATCATTGGTTTCATTGCCGCATCAAATTTGAAAATTCGATGTGACGAATATTTTAAATTTAAATTATTTAAATCAAATCTTATCTACTGAGGTTAATAATATTTTTAAGAAATTAATCTGCAATTCAACCTTCAAGCATATATAAGGGGATGAGATGAATTTATTCTAATTTAAGAGACCCTCAACTCTACTTTAATGCATAATTCTTTGGCAAACATTTACCAAGGAATATATAGTAAAAAATAATTGGCAAGATTTTTTTTCTATTTAACATTTTTTAATAATGCTTTAAGTAAAAAAAGCCCAAAAAAAATGGTATATTATCAAATAATTAAATAGTATAGAATTCAATCACTTATTTCGCACATTAAAGATTTTTCTTTTTAATTTGCAACACCAATCCTTGTTTATTTTTCATAAAATATTTATTTCATGTTTTTTATTTAATTTAAATGGAACAGTTTGGTGCAATGGTTCAAATTGAAGAACTTTAATTCTTTGAGTACAGTACAAGTCTCAGTTAGATCAAATTTTTTCATTAAAAATTTAAAGCATAAAATGACAATCGAATTCAAATCAGTAAATTATATCAATTATTTTTTTCAAATAATAAAAATAGTAATAAGCTAAAGCAAGCAGGCTTGCGGAAACGATTTACTATTAAGATACATTTTAATTATAGCTTTTACGAATTTCATAATTGGTACAAAATTTGATAAATCTGCTTAAAATAAATAGGAAGACTAAATTAGAAATAGTTAAATTTATCAGATTGAATCATATTCTTGTTCTATTTTTAAAAAAAAAAAATAATTCTCTATTAGGAAGATGCTACATATAGATAAAATATCTTTCCGTATCAATGTCTTATGACAGATAATTATCTGAAAAAAAAAATTTCAAGAGAAAGATAAAATATCTGAAAAAGTACAATTATGTCTAGAAAAAGATAATTAAGTGTGAATTTTTATTGAAAAAAAAATTAAAAAAAAAAGAAAATCCTACAAGATTAATTTAGTTTTTTTACAACTTTTGCACGACCAATTTTTAATGGGATATAACCCTTAATACAAGATCTATGAAAGCTAAAGTAACAAATACTACATACAAGAGGATTTTCTAATACCAAAATTTTACAATTTTTACATGTAGCCGAATCTTCGTCGTTTGCTTGATCAACTACTGGTACTTTATCAAGTCTTGCTTTTTTTTTTAAATCATTTTAAATAATTTAATAAATTTTTTAGAACTAAGTGCTAAGCTAACAGTCAATATATACTTATTAATCATTTTAATTGAGTTAATTAACTGAGTAATTAATTGTCAATCATATAGAATTAAATGCAAGTGAAGTCTTAGTTAGTTTCATAATTATTAATTAAAAGTATCACTATTGCATTTATGAAAAAAATATTTTATCTTTATATAATTTTTGTCTATTTACAGATAATTATCTTTCATAATAATCAGCTACGTAAAGATAAAATATCTTTCCGTAGTCATTCTCTATTAATTTTGGTGATGGTAAAAAAATTTAATTATTATTCTTTTAATAAATTTTTTTCAAATTCGGCAAATAAAATCTAAATCAGTATTTAAATACCGAGGCTTTAAACTGTATATTAAATTTGATTCTCGAATGGTGAAGGATAAAAAACTCTAGATTATTTCATTCAATTTAATTATTCTGTTATTTATTAGTTTTTAGCTATTTGTAAGAAATTAGCATTATATTTAAACAAAAATTATATAACAAGAAAAATGCTGTAAAAATCTTAATGTGGTTTTAAAATTTAAAATTAATTAATTATCTATTTTAAATATATATTTTAATTGTCTACATTGAATGGCCCATAATCTTAAAAAATTAAGAAACCAATATGTTTATATTCAAAATTTTTCTCAATGTGGGTAGTATAAGCTGAAACAAAGCTGGAGATTTTCAAATCTTGTGTCAAAATCCCAATCCTGTTAACTTATTGATTGATTTTTTTTAAATTAAATAACATCTTAAACTTGAGATAAAAGTTTTAATCTAACATTTCCAAATTCTAAGTATTATAAAAAATTTAAGAATAAAGATTTATTTTCAGTTTCTTTAATTTTTCAAAAATAATTTTTTTAATATTTCATTTCAGTAATTTGATTAATTGGATAATGATTAGTAAGACATTTGTGCCATTGTGAATTTTAGAGCAAGGAAAAATAATTTAAAATCAAAATAACTTTGCTTTTTTAGATCTAAAATACGTTTTGCAAAATGTATAATCTAATATAAAATTTTTATCTTTCTTATCAGGTTATTCATTTTTCAGAACGATTTTTTGACCAAACAAAAACGGAAAATTGAAGTTCATGATCAAATGTAAATTTCAAATCAAAATTTTTAGTTTTTGATATAAAAAGGTAATTTTTTGCAATTTTTTAATTATAAATGACTAAACTTCATTAAACATGATTTGTTTAATCGTTAATTAGATATAAAATTACATAAATTTTTATCTGAAGTAAAATAAAATCTTAATCAATATTTTGAAATTTTGCAATATAAAATTTAACCTTGTTTCGCCGTAATTAATAGTAAAATATCATTTTAAGCCATAATTTGGATACCTTAATATGGATTTTAAATTTGGCTTTAAAGTTTTCAAATAAAGATATTAAAAGAATCAATTTAAGATTAATTAGAAATAAAAAGATTTTTTCTTATTCAAAATAATAAAAATCGTATGTTTAATTTAAAAATACATAAAAACTTATAAAAAAAATATTTTGATTTAGAATATTTTTTTTGTTTCTTTTTCCAAAATTCACAATGCCTCATTCTGTTTTTGCTAAAGTTATTCAATTTTTTATCATTTTGTTCTGTTCTTTTGCACTGAATTTCACAAAACTCATTTGTGGATAATTTTTGTAATGACAGTAAAAAGTAATTAAAAATTACGTATTTGGTTCATTAAAACCAGGAAATATTAAATAATTAAAATTTTAAATTAGTAATGTATAAAGCACTAAAAATAATTATCAAAATGAATATTGAGGTCTATTTAAAAGAATTGTTCTTTTTTCATTTTACGACAAATAATTTTAAAATTTTTAATCATTAATTTTGATAAAAATATCAGCTTTCTAATTTAAAGTATTCTATTTAAATGATATCATATCATTTAAATAGAATAAAATTAAATAGAATAGAAAGATATGTTATTCACTAAGTTAGTGAATAACATATCTCTAAACAACGATAGAGTATTCATAAACAATTAAATATATCTAGAAAAAATAAATATACAGCTTTTTAAATAAGAATATGAGATAAAACTTTTATTATTAAAAAAAAGGATATAAATTCTAGTTAAATTTTCTTTGAAAAAAATAAATTTAAATAAAATGAAATTAAATACGTGCGACAGTTGTAAACAGTCAAGTTTGACGTTGGTACTTGACTGCGGTTTCAGGATTTGTGGAGAGCATTTTGAAAGCACCAAAAATGGTCCTAGAATATATCCATGTCATTTTTGCCAAAAAAGGCATAATTATGAAGATTCATTCAAACTGGTTGCCAACGAAATAACAGTCAAAGATTGGAGACTAGAGAAAACAATTCATGAGATTGGAAAAAGAGTTGATGATATTAGCAAGATAAAGGAGCAAAAAGATTATTTTAGAGGCCATTATTATCAGAATATACGTCAAAAAATAGAAATGAGAAAGGGCGAGATTCTAAGTGCTTTTGAATTTGATTTAAACAATTATTTCAATAGAGTTTTGGACAATTTAAACAAAATCAGCTCTCATAATGAAGAAAAAATAAAGAAAAATGTTACATTTAATCAACTAGACCACATTAAAAGCAAATGCGATGAAATCATGGATGAGAAAGAAAATACCATTTTAAGTGAAAAGTTGAAATATTTGAACCAGTCGCGAAAATTAGCTGATTCATTTTATGAAGACTTAGAAAATTTGAATGTTGAATTAGAAAAAATAAAAACTCTTGAGTTTATTGAGGAAAAAGATGTCAAAACTTATGAATTTAAAGAATGCTTTGGTAAATTTAAATATGAGAATAATTTTATAAGTGAAACAGGCGAAGACGCATTTTATTTAAAAGCTAAAAACGAAAAAAAAATTACCAAACCAGTCCAAGCTCCAGCATCAAAATCAGTCAATCTAAAAAATTTGAAAGATTGGTCACAAATAGAAGGCCATTGTGGAAGAATAGCAAACCTAGGTGAACTATCTAATGGTGATTTGATTACTGGCTCAGATGACGGTTTAATTAAAATTTGGAACTTGAATGATGGAAGTTGCAGAAGAGTTTTGACTGGTACAGGTAGCAAAATTAAATGCTTTAAAGTCTTACCCAACGACACAATAGCTGCCTGTTCGGATGCTAAAAGAAGTAATTCCACACTGAATTATTCCAGCATTTCAGCAGAGACAAAGTATTCATTTATCAGAATATATGATCCTGTCACTGGATCGTGCGAAAAGACAATTCAGTCACCATCAGCCATTTCTTCAATCGAATACATTGACAATGAAACATTTGTCACAGGCCATGAAGATGGATCCATTTATTTTTGCAACAAGCAAAGTGGAGAATATTGGCCCAAAATGGAAAATTCACACAACAGAAAAGTTTTCTCATTGATTAAGCTAAATGATGAAAATTTGGTCAGTTCGGCTGCTGATGATACAATTAAGATTTGGAATTTGAAGGAAAAAAAATGTATAAAAACATACAATGAGTACAATGCGTATGTTTATTGTTTAGTTAAATTGAATGATAAACAATTTTTGAGTGGTTCGCAGTATGGCACAATAAAGCTGTGGGATATTACACAGAATAAAAGTACAGAGACATTCGATTGTTCGCATTATGGAAGAAAAGTGATTGGTATACATGTTTTGGATGAGGATAAATTTATTAGCTGTTACCAAGACGGATTATTAATTTTGTGGTCACTGAAAGAAGGAAAGCTTGATGAGAAAACTTTTGAGGAAAATTCTATTTGGCCCAAACGAGTCCAAAATGTCTATTTCTATGGTACTCAACAAATTGTGATTACTAGCAATGATGCCATTAAAATTTATTCATTTGAATAGATATTTTCAAATCAGATTCAATTAGTCTAGATTTAATTTTCAAATAAAAATTATATAATCAATGATTTTTTTTAATATATAAATCAAAATTTGCTTTGTGAATTTTAGAGTAAATCAAAAATGAATTGAGTAAAAAGTTTTTTTTTTTTTTTAAGGTAAAAATTGGTATTGAAAATTGAATCAGATGATAAATAAAATTTTGAATATATGAATTTCTGCAATTTCTCTGCAATATAATTTCCAGTCATTTGTATGTATTTTTTTTAATTTTTTGCAGAAGCTATCCAGCAATCAAGATAATAAATTAAATGCATCAACTTGGTTTAGAAATACAATTTTAAACAAAATTTACATTTAACTTTCCAATTTTTTTATTTAACTGGTGCAATTAATGATATAATGTAAAAAAATTCATAATGCTATTTTAGCTAATAAGATCAAAGATAAATCCTAAAATAATATATTTAGTTTAATGGGGGTTTAATGACTGATAAATACAAATTTACTTTTAAATTGTTTATTGTTGAGCTCATAGAATTAAATAGCTAAGCGTAATAACTAAATAAAATCTCTCTTTAGCACAAGCAAATATATATTATATTTACAGTGTTGTTTAAAAGTCCCAAAATAAAGTCCAAGTCATTAAAAAAAAGTTCAAGTCCG
Source organism: Brachionus asplanchnoidis (assembly GCA_025491095.1). NCBI lineage: Eukaryota > Metazoa > Rotifera > Eurotatoria > Ploima > Brachionidae > Brachionus > Brachionus asplanchnoidis. Next base: position 2,688,652 of record JAILYF010000008.1, on the reverse strand, counting down.
GACTTTTAAATTTTTTTTTTTTAAAAAAAAGTCCAACACTTGTTTGTCCGGTTTTGTGAAGTTCAGTGCAAAAGAACAGAACAAAAAGTAAAAAAATTAAATAACTTTTTTTCTAAAAAGTTTAAAATTAATTCTGTGAATTCAGCATGGTGCAACTTTCAAAGTTGCATCAACTGTAAAAGTCTGCTAATGTTGTGCAAATCTGTGCAAAATGCACTACGCTCGATTATATTGAAATTTAATTTCTGCCTTACTCTGCAAATTTAGCAGACCTTGATATTTGATGCAACTTTGAATGTTGCACTATGTTACATTTACAGAATTAAGTTTAAATCTTTAGAAAAAAAGTTATTCAATTTTTTTATATTTTTTTCTGTTCTTTTTATCATTTTGTACTCAATTTCACAAAACCTGTTTGGCCGCCATAATAACTACCTGAGACGGCAAAAATATAATTTTTCCGCAACAATAACTACCTGGAACGGAAGAAATTTCATTTGTCCTTGATTCTGAAAAACAGGAAAATTTATTTGATTAATTTGTTAAACAGTCATCAAGATTAAGACAATTTATTATTTTAAAATACTTTGAGAATTTTCTAGTCATGATATTTAGCTGTGAAAAAAAAAAGTCCGGACTTGGACTTTTTTTTTAAATATTATTTTGCTCGTATATTATTTTGCTTATATATTATTTTGAATATTATTTTTATAAATATTATTTTAAAAGTATTTGGCTCGGACTTATGAAAAAAAAAAACGAACTGATTATTGACACATATATTAAAGACACAGTATGTGTCAATAAAGCCACCCTAGACTAGATATAAAAAAATAAAAGAAAGGCTAAGATTTCAGCTTTTTTCAAAAATTCCAGTCCAAAAATATTTCTTTGTTACAAAAAGACTTCGGATTAAGACGTGAAATTTTGTGCTCTTTCTGAACATGTCAAATGTCTTTAGACCCCTAGAACCGGAAAATTTTTTTTGACTGTCCCCTAAAATTATGGCTTTCCTAGATTTTCATATACTTAGCATGAAAAAAGAAATAAACTGGAAAAAATGATATAATCAAAACATGCTTTGCAATAATAATTAGAACTGGTCGAAGCAAAAAAAATGTTTGACTGCATTCTAAAAAACAATTATGATTAATAAAAAATTTAATATTTTTTTCTTGATTATGCAAAAAAATAAATCTTTCTATTAAATTTTTCAATATTTATTTTTTATAAAATTTAAAAAACAATATAGTCATAAAATGTATACTAATATATCAGTTATAGTTAAAAAATAAATTTATGAAAGAGCCTTCATGTGACGATTAAAAAAATTTAAAACTCGACTAAATTCTAATTTTATCTTTGTTTTTAATAAAAAAAATATGATGAATGTAATAAATAAAGTGATTAATTTAGTGCTTTTTCTTTTGATTAATTTGCTCGTAGACGTATTTAATAAACGATATTTAAGCAAATATACATTTATTATTCCAAAAAAACTTTAAATTTTCCTGTTCCAAAGAGTCAGCTAAAATTAAATAAAAAAATAATCTTTTAATAAGACCCTTAATTTGGGGTTTTGATGTTCGTATCAGTTCGATCATTTTAATTCGATTCCTCAACAATTGAGTCAATTTTATGATGTTTTACAAAACATACTTTTTAATTTCCCAAAATTTATGAAACTTAACTTTTTTTTAAAATATATTTTATTATTGAAAACTTTTTTTTAAAAAATTCGATAAGAATAAAGAATTTGACTTGTTTTTTAGTATAATTTATAAATTTAATTTAATTGAAAATTTCACGATTGCTGAGAAAAGCTAAAATAATCAGACCGCGTTGCTGCATTATACTCATCAATTAATTGTTGGACAGCCTTTTTTTTTTAATTTCATTAAACAAATCTTAAATTTATTTTAAAATTATTTTACTTCTTTGGAACAGTCAAACTCGTCCAAATTGTCCCTAAATAAAGGCTGCTGTTTATACTGCTCAATGAAAGCACCTCGCTTCATCAATTTTTCATATTGTTTTAATGTTCGTTGAAACAACTTTTAATAATTTTTAATTTTAATTAAAGCAATTAGCATTTAAAAAACTAACTGTAGAGATGCTGGTGTGATTAGCCAACATAAGTCCATTTACTCTATGAGTTGTTTTGAGATATGGCGATTTTTTGGAGAGAAAACATTGGATTGAAGCGGGACCCCATGGAATAAATTGACACAATTTTCTCTCTCGAATTCTCAGCAAGCTCTTGTGCACTTGGGATGGATCGACTTCACCTTGGATTATATTCAATAAAGATATGTAGCAATGGTTTATCCTCTTATCTCTGTCAGTGGATACCATAAGATTTTTTGGTTGTAGCAAGCGTCTCATTACATCAAAAACAGTTGTTTTTCTAACTTTGGACTCTTCTTTTTCATCGGCCAGTGGCGTATAAGCACTGGCTAGGAAATGTAGCCTTGGTGTTGGTATCAAAGCGGCTATTAAGCTGATCAAGTCATTGTGCATGTAGCTCGGGTATCTTAGTGGAGTTGTGCTGGTAGACATTATGGTTGATACAAGTTGATTGATTTGGGCAAAAGTTGGTGAATCAATTTTAAGTCTTTCGGCAGCAATTCTATTCAATGCAGTGTTGTCCAACACTACAACACAATCGGCATTTTGTATCAATCGTTTTAGGGTGAGAATTGAATTGTATGGCTGAACGACTACATCGGATACTTGGTCGTTATCAATCATTGGAAATACTGAGTAAGTTTGAGTTAATTTTTTAGGATATCTAAAAAAAACTTCCTTAAAAAATTGAATTTTTTTTATTTTTTTACCTATCATTGAGTCTTTCTAGAATAAACGAGCCTACACCTGAACCAGTACCTCCAGCAATTGAGTGACAAAGAGTAAAACCCTAAAAATCAAAATTAAATTTTGGAAATAAATTTTTTTTTTGTTACTTCCAAAGAATCACTGTTCTCTGCTTCACGGTCTATAATCTCAAGTATATCTTCATAGAGTCTATCTCCTTGGTCATAACCTGACGCCCAATTGTTGCCAGCACCACCACCATGCTTGGACATGAAAATATTTTCCGTGTTATAAAGTTTTGAATATGGCGAATTTATTATGCCTTGGATGACACGAGGCTCCAAATCCAGCAAAACAGCTCTTGGTATGTAATGGTCATCATCAGCCTTTTGAAAAGAATCAAGGTTTTGTTTCGACATAGACTTTTTTTTAAATACTTGATAAAAGAAGACGTCTTTTCGATCCGTTCCTTCGGTGGCATACTCTTCCAAAGTTCCAGCTGTTATTTGAATATATATAATAAAAATAAATCAATTTAGCTAAAATATATTACTATGACTGATTCCATGCTCCATGCATAATTGTTTCCAAAACTCCATTCCAACTTAATTAATTTTTTTTTAATTTTAATGGCAAAAAATCACGAGGTCAATTACTTTGGTTTCCACATTGACCAAATTGAAGAGTAATTATTTCTCTTGGCATTTTAAAGTTTTATTTTGTTATTAAAAAATGAAATATAAAGTGTCTAAATAGAGTTTTTTAAATTTGAAAATTGAAATTTTAATTTAAAGCATACTTTATTTCACAAAAAGTTAATGTTTTAGAGGTCACAAATATTTATTTCTTTTTAAAAAAAGAGCTTTTTGATTTCAAGAGTGATATTCAGTTAACATTCAATTAGACTTTTGTTTAAGTCACAAAATTTATTATTTTATAATGGAAGATGAAAATGGCTCCTGATAAATGTAATCATATGATCTTTTCAGACAAATCTAGAAAAAAATTACCTCTTGGTATTCAATTGGGAAAATACACCCTTTATGAAAAAAACTCTTTTTATATGTATCAAGTCAGATGAAAATTTGTGTTTTAATTTCCATGTGGCCTTCTTATGCATACAAATGTAATGAACGCAGTACGGCCTATATTTCTTTCTTCAGCTAATTTTTTTTTCACAGCAAGATCATTTAGTTATCACCAAAAAAATCTTATCTGCAAATCTAATTTTAGCACTTTCAATATTCACATAATTAATAATATTGTATTTATTGATACGAGATATTAATTAAATACTTTTATTTTTATAAATAAAATGATAAGAAATTTGATATATTTTAAATAAATAAAAAATTGAAATACTAAACTTAATTTTTAAAAATTCGTCATTTGAATCTTATTTAAAAGAGATAACAATATTTTGGAGAATTGAAATCAAGAAAAGTGAGTGGCTTAAAAGTAGCTGTACTTGTAAATTCTGGCTAAAAAACTTCTTTTTTTAACATATCACAGCGGTGTCTAGTAAGCTCAATCTCTGCCAAGCACCTCTACAAGCAAAATGTTTACCAATAGGTCAAAAACGTAATAGTGCGTAATAGTGTCAAGTGAAAACAGTGATTTTAATAATAATCAAGATGATTTTGTAGTGAATCAAGATGCAAACCCAAAACCATCAACTCTTGGACCTATTTTTCGTAATGTAAATGCAATGAAATTTGTCAACCAGCAAAAAGAAAAGAGGAAGGCCAAAAAATGATTAATATTTTAATTGTCTCCAAAATAAATATATATATAAATACATAAATATAGAAAAAAAAAAAGCTGAAAAAAAAAATTAGTCAGATGCAAAAAAATACTTCTTACGCATTAGCATTAATTATCTCACATAAATTTTGGAAACTGAATTCTCTTATTGATTCAATTATTGATTGTATTTATTTGGAACCCTGCTTCTAGCTTAAACAAAAGGTGCAACAAAGTATGTTGCAATTTTTTTTTAGATTATTTATTAACTTTAATTCTAATATGTCAAAAATGAAGAATATTTGTTCAATTTGTCTTTGAAATTCGCAGCGCCCTTTTACGATGATTCAGCAAGCTTGGAATTTTATCTAGTAGTAGTAGTTTTTTGTGACAAGTCTTACCTCTTGTAGAACAACACAAGTTATATTTAGTTAGCTTGCGGAAGCATTGCTGCTTATAACAGAGTCTTTTTATACTCGCTACTTACGTCTTTCGACGCCATTATTTATAGTCCCCTTGACTCGCGAGTCCTGACACGTTCCCATGGGAAGATAATCGCTGTTCTAATGCCAGGTTCCATTTTTTAGATGAATGGTAACAACCATCCAGAGTAACGATTTGCCGATGAACTCAAATCAGGTGGAAAATAGAAGCACAACACTGAAAGCACAAGCTCAAATCCATAATTTATTTATTTTTTCTAACGCTACATTTATTTGACTTGACTAGGATTCGAACCCGGACTCTCAGTCGCAATGAGCTGTTGTTTTACCAACTAAACCATCACCTCTCTTATAGAGAAAATGTTGAGGAAGAGCCATCCTCAAAGTCCGAAGAAAAAGAAACTAAGTCAAAAAGTGTTCCAAGCACCCCTAAACCAAAGACTACTGAATAAGAAATGTCAAAGTCGGATGTCGAAACCAATTCAAATGAATCACCAGTTGTTAAGAGAAAAACGAGCACTCGTGAAGATGATGATTATGATTTGATCGATGATGATGATTTGGAAAAAAATTAATAAAAAATTTTTAAATATTATTTTGAAGATCTTAATTTATAAAAAAAATTGGCCTCCATAATTGATTACCTTTTTCGATTTATTAAAAAAAAAACAAAAACTAAATTTATTTTGGAATATTTTTTGTTATAAATATTTAAGCATTGTTATAGTTCAATAAACTCATCTTATATATGTGATTTTTTCATCAAATAAATGTATGCTTTAAAACACTTTATTTTTAAGGTTTTTAACACAATTTTCATCAAGATGTTTGTGTTAAAATGTTAAAACAATTCTATAGTAAATAAAATAATTTTACGATGATCCAAACAAATAAATTTTAAGTTTATAAGAAAAGTTGTTACAGTCTAACCTTGTTACATATTCCGGTCTTTGATATTCTGTAAAACTCGATTGCCGAACGATTTTTTAATTTACAATTCCATATCAAATCCTTTTCCATTATGAATTATTTGATAGATTCGGTTTTTTATTATTATTTATAACAGAATTCAATTTTGTTTTATCAGATATATAATGTGTTTCAAGGATTGATTAAGAAATGGGATTTAGAATACCTATAAGAATACATGCACCCAGTAACCCCAAATCTAAAGATTCGTGAAAGATTTCATAAAGACATTTTATAAAGTTTCTTTATAGCTGTTCTAATAAAATCGTAACGCGGACGGCCCGGCCTCCGTCATTTTGGCGGCCCGGCGCGGTCGGCCATCGGCGCAGATACGGCTTACTTGTTCGGCCATGTCGGCAAGAAGTAAAATATTTTTATCTCAGAAAAACATGGCCGGACGGGTAGGTCGTGTGGGCAGGCGCCGATGGCCGGCCGAGCGGGGCCGTTCGCGTTCCGATTTTATTAGAACCGCTGTATATTTATTTGACTTAATTTCATTGAAAATTCACTAAAGATTCATAAAAGAATCATTTTAAGAAAAATCAAATGAAAAATTGATTTTTTTTAAACTAATTTTATTTTATTATAGGAGTTTTAATAAATTTTTAGAAAGGTTTTATAAAGTGCTTCGGAAAAATTCTTTTAAATTATTTTTAGAGGTTTTTTTATGGATAATTAAATTTAAATCTCTTTTTTTTCTTTATTTAAGTATTTTATTGACTGATTTTAAATTAGAGCTTTGTGTTAAGAAATATTTTACATCATATTTATTTTATTTATTTATTTGATTAAAATTAAAGTAAATAATATAAAATTTTATTTTAGAATAATAATTTTTTTTACAAAAAACAATTGACTTTTATTTGAGTTAATAAGTTATTTCTCTATTAAATAATTAACTTGTAAAAAAATATTTCTTTGCAAATATAAAAAAGTTTTTTTAAGTGTACGGTCAAGTAATTTTCAGTTTTTTATTTAATTAAATTTTTTCTCTTATATTAGCTTAAAATGAAAAGATTAAAACTATACACAAATCAACAAATTTTATTTAAAATTTAATATCTAATTGATTATATTTTACAATTCTGGCTTAGCGAAAGTGTTAGCATAGCATTTTCGTTCCAATGAATTGTTTATTTCTTCTAAATTTTTTACTTGAGCATTCAGTTCCTCTAAATGAAAGTTGTATTCTTTCACTCTATTTAAAAGATATCTTGTTCTCAGTTCCAATATTTCAATGCTTTCATCCAATCCTGAATTGTCATCAATTAAGGAGGAAACGTCCTCGAATCTTTGTTCAAGTCGATTTATATCTTCTTGCTTTAAATTACTTGAAGTTGTAAACTCTTTAAAAAAATCTGTAAAAATATAAAAAAAAATCAAATTTTATTAAAACCTATATATGTTTTGTTAATTCTAAGCAAATCTTCTAGACCATTATTGGTAGAATCTAGCAAATGCTGAGTTCTATTCGTAAGTGATTCTGTTTTCTTTAAAATTAATTCATTTCTGGAGTCGAAATTTGCCAACTCTTCAAAAGCTTCATTCGACTTTGGTTTGGTGAAATTTTCCAGAGATGAATTCATTTCATTTACTTTATTCATCAATTTCATACTCATTTTATTCAATTTTGCCAAGTTCTCATCCAATCCATCAAAAGTCTGAAAATTAAAATAATTAAATAAAACACAAATACAGTTAGATTTTACAAATTTAAAATTTTTGAAGCGAATTATTTAATCTAATTAAAAAAAATTTGAAAAAAATTTCATTCATAAAAATTAAAGATTTAGGGTATAAAGTAAAATATTAATTTTTTGCACTAATAAAAGCTTTCAAATTTTTTTAAAACAGCTGAAAAAGACTACTTAATGCTATCTAGAATTATTTAAAAAAGGAAAACGGCTATTAAAACCAGTTTCGGCAGACAGATCTGAAGCGGTACGACATAGTGGTTCTAATTTCAAGGTTAATCAACAGGCTAATGCCCATGCCTCAAGAGACTGATTTACAATTCATTTGTTTAAATTAATTTAAAATTATTAAATTAAAAATAAAAACAAATAAATATAAAAAATATTAAATTTCAACAAAAAAATTTTTCGATTACTTTGTTATTTGAAAAAATTTAACATCAAGGTATTCAAATTTCAAATAAGTCAAGACTTTGGCTTGTTTAAAAAATTAAAATATTACAAGTCATAATTTTTTTTTAATCTTGAAGATGCTTGTGTATTATTCATTTCTAAATTTTTTTAAGCAAAAATATTTTTCCATTTTTATTCATTAATTAACTTTGAAAGAATATAACAATAATATGAATTGTTGAAAAATTCATGGTTCAATTTTTATATTGCAAAAGAAATTAGGACTAATAATTTTATTTTTTCTTGAATTAAAGAAAATAATGATTTACAATTTTTTATATTATTTTGTTCTATTATTAAAATTAGTCAAAGTTCTTACTTGTAATTATTAAATTTTTTAAACTTGTTAAGTCTTGTCATTTTAAAAAAAAATTCAAGTCCAAGTCATACTTTGACTTGTTTTTGATTTTTTCAGTCTTTTTTTCCTGAATTTGTTGAAAATTCAAATTCAAAAAATATTCAAAAATTGCAGAATTTTAATAATAATTTTTTAATTTTAAATTTTAATACGGATTTTGGAAAACTACTTTTAAATTTAAATTTCAGCTAAAATTTAAAAAAACTAATTTAAAGTCCCAAAATCTAGTTAAATTAACAACTTTAAAAAGTTGTAAAATGTTCAAAAAAAAAATTTAAAAACCTGTTTAGCTTCAGTAAGTTTTGTATTAGTTTCGGTGACATGACTCTTTGACTCATTAAGCTTAATCTCCAGCAAGTCTAATCGTTCTTTTAGCAAAGCATATAAATTTTCTGAATCTCTAATATTCTGCTCGGTGTCCGATCTAAAACTTTCCGCTTGTAAAACATCCTGTTTGCCTTTGAGAATTAACTGATCAAATGTCTGCAATGTTTCCAATATCTTCGACGCATTGGCCACAAGTTCTTGGGTCAAATTGTGAGCCAAATTGGCCTCATTTAGAACATTCTGTGAATATTCAAGCAAATATTCGATTCCTTTTTGCTTTTGAGCCGCTTTATTCAGCTCGTTTTTGGCGTTATTAATCACCAAAATGGAGTCCAAATTGGCAAATTGTCCATATTTGTGTCCCAATTCATCAATTTGCTTCTTAATCAAACTTTTCTTCGAATTGATCGCATTAACCAAGTCAATGGTCTGTGAGTCATGCTCATCCAAATTGAACTCTGGTGGTATTTTAAAATTTTCTATTCTTTTAATAACATCTTTGGCCACCAGAATATCTTTTTCTAGCTGAATTTTTTGCTCGACCGCTTCTCTCCTCAGAGTTTGAGCGGTCGTGGCCAAAATGTTAAAATCAACAAAATCAATCATGGAACTGTCCTGGAACATTTGGTATTTGGCCAAAATTTGATCAATATTTGCCAGAGAGTTTTGAGCGCCGGCAATATTTGCCGAAATGTCGTGGGCAAATTCTTTGGCTAGTTTGACGTGCGATTCGGCCGATTCGCGCGCCTCTCTAGCCACCTCCTGCAGTCTGTCATTCAAATCGTTGTCAATTTTTTTCTCCTTAATAGCCTCAATTTTCATCTTTTGCTCCTCATTTTGAGTGTGAATAAAATTCAGCTGAATCTCGGCCTGGTTTATCGAACCACTTGTTTGATTGTAGACTTTTTCAGCATTTTTAAACAAAACATTAAACTCATTGAACAATTGATCTGTACTCTTTATAGCTTCACTAAGTCTTTTCACCTCACGCTTCAGATAACTAACCGAGTCTTGGTAAGAAGGCCTCAAATTGTGGAAAAGCTGTGAGTGCAAGTCATCCACAGACAATTTAATTGAATCCAACTTTTGCTGCAATAGAACACTTTGATCAGCATCTATTTCAGCTCCATTCTGCTGCATTTGGTCCAAGCTGTCCTCTATTTCTTTTATTCTGTGTCTTAAAAGCTGCACTTGGTTCTGTACTAAATTGTAGCAGTCGTCACATCTTTGACACCCATTTGTAAAATTGAATCTGTTCTCGGCGCAAGTGTTGCACTTTAGGCCAGAAAAATTTTCCCGGCACGGACACTTGCCAAACTCATCGCACTGCAGATTGCCAAATTGTGTTCCTAGCTGATCGCATTCGCATCTGTTGCATCCTTGGTCAGAAAAACCGTAATAAAGCGGCATACACGAGTCACATTTTTGGCCTTGGACCCCGGGTCTACAGTAGCACTGTCCGCTGAGTGGATCACATGTGTTATTGAATGATCCAAGTGGATTACAACTGCACTCTTGACACCCACTTGCCGATTCTATATTCCAGTAGCCTTCTCTACACTGGTCACATCTCCTGTTCTTCACATTTGGTTTGCACACACACTGACCATCATTTAGTTTGCATTCACTTGACTCTGAGCCCTTTTCGAAACAGTCACAGGACATGCACTTGAATGAGGTGAGCGCATTGCCGTAGTAGTTGGGCAAACATTTTTCACATCTATCTCCAGTTGTGTTGTAAATACATTTCATGCATTTGCCGCTAGTTGGCTCACAGTTGGCTATGGCGTTCTCATCTATGTTTCCATTACAAGCGCACTTTTCACACTTTGAGTACAAACCATTTCCTTGGCTAAAAAAACCATCATGGCACATTTCGCACAAATTTCCCTGTGTGCCCTCTGGACACGCCAAGCACACAATTTCAGTTGTTTGCAGTTGATAATTGAACATTTCAGCACATGGTCCGTCATTGGGACATGGACACTTTTTGCACAAATTTGACAGAACATTTTCAGCATCGAATGAGTTCAGTTGGTTCAATTTGGCGCCATAAATCGGACTGCCATAATAACCATGTTCGCATTTTTCACAGTTATCACCGCTTGTGTGATGCTGACAATCACATTTACCTGTGTTCATGTCACACCACACTGAATGATTGTTGCAATTGCATGGAACACACTTGGCAAATGGGCCGCCATTGATGGGGTCGCGACGATAGCCGCGGGAGCATGTCTCGCATCGTTCGCCCATGTGTCCACTCGGACATGAGCACTCTTCGACAAACAGAGCTTTTGGTTTGTTTGATGTTTTTTGGTTGTATGCTTTGGCCGTGGTCATTTCAATGTTGCCAAGGACAGCAATGGAGTTTGGTGCATACGATGCTCGGATTTTAATCGAGCTCACATTTGTAAGCAAACGCTGAAAGTCTCTGCTGGTCAACTGGGGCATCCAATTAGAGTACTGATTAAGAACAAAAGTAAATGTTTCTTTTTGGCCATGGGGTGTTTTTTGTGCTGAATTTGAGCCATAAATTGGAATGTAAACTTCCAGTTTTTCATTTAAATTTTCGATTATCAAATCTTTGCGTGAAGCTCTAGGCTTAAAATAGCTCGAGTTTTCAATTCTTAATTCAAAGGAAAAATTTTGGTTATAGCTGTTCAATTGATTGCCAAGAAATTCGTTTGGAGCTAGGAACCACACTTCTTGTGTAGTGCTTGTTATCGGGTAGACTAGCTCATTTTGGTTTAAAGTAGCTTTGGATTTTTTGCCAGTGTAGTCAATGACAAAATTTGTATCTGGTTGGAATATGGAGCTTATTTTTGTTTTGTAGTAATTTGTTGAGGATTTACAAGTGGATGAGTGAGAATAGCAAAAACATGGTAAGGCACCTAGAGGATTGTCTGGAGATAGATCAAAAAAGCCTGGCTTAGGTCTATCACAATTTTGACCCTCAACATTTGTCTTGCATCGGCATGCGCCGTCTCTAGGGTCGCATATTGGCGGGCTATCAAAAGAGCCTGCCAAGTTGCATTGACATTTTTTACATCCAGTATTGCTCAGCTCGTAATGGTAGGCCTCGCAGCGGTCACACTTGTCTCCAACAACTCCTGGTTTGCATTTACATTTTCCAGTAGGGTCGCATTGAACACTTTCCGAGCCGATTAAATTGCATTGACAATCAATGCAGCGGTTTTCGTTTTGTCGTCTGTAAAAACCGAGCTGACATTCTTCACAATGAGGTCCCGATGTGTTGCCTTCACAATCGTCACAGTAGCCTCCATGGCCAGTAATGTCGTATAAAGTTTGATTAAAGTGACATTTGTTTGAAAGTCCATTGCAAAAACAAGCTAGAAGGAGACAAAATGATATTTTTAAATAAAAATTTAGAACTTTTTCAAGAATAAAGTTTGGAAATATAATCAGCATGTTGAGAGGTCTAGATTTTTATTCAGATTTAAAAATTTTTAAAACAAATCAGTTTAGAAATCTAGATCGTAATTTAAATGTTAGTGTAAAAAGCAACAAAAACATTAGCTTTGATATGAATTAAATTTTTTTTATACCAAAATATAGAATATTTTGTTCTTTTTTTGTTTTTTTTACTTTTACTTAATTTCAATTGTAAAGATAATAATTAAATTCAAATTTATTTTTATCTTATAAACTAACTCTCAGATAGGTTGTTCCTTCTAGTAGTTGAGTCTAAATAAGAATTCAAATAAATAAATAAGAACTTTCAGATTATTAATTTTTGATAATTTTCCTAAAGACTCAGTAGCAGGAGAAAACGCAAAATTTAATCACCCATTTAGTCCGAAATTTTTAGGTCACCCGATTAGCTTCTAGGGTTAATGGGGTGAGGTGTAATTCGGTTAATCCTGTTTACCCAATTGGCCAATTTTTTCAACCAGTTAGCCCTAAAAATCACCCAGGTGGGGTGGTCATGTATTTTTAAAAAGGTAAATATGGGTTAAATTAAAATTTTGGCACTAATGGGGTCATACCCTATTAACTGAATTGGCCCAAAATTTCATCCCTTTAAAAAATCAGCCTAAACAAAAATAAATGTAAAAAAATTTTCTTTAGCAAATTCGTTGAACATTTTTGAGATTAAATGGCAAAAAAGGAGATTCAAATAAAATTTAAAATATCTAAGGTTTAAGCCCTAAACCAAATACATAATTTGATAGAAAATCACCCATTTTGACCAATTTTATTTTTGACTCATTCCAATTCAACAAGCTGTTTTTTTATTTAGATTCTATGGACACTCAATGATTTATTTTTAGAAAAAAAATCACAATGCCTACAGAAAATTAACAATTTTCTAAGCTAATTTAAAAGTTGTCTACCCGTTCACACATAAAATATTAATAAACATATAACTTTATTAAAGAAAAAAAGACTTTAGTCCAGTTGCGTATCGCGCCTGAAGAAGAAATCGAAATACGCATCACTTGGAATCTATTTATCTCCTATTAAAAACATTTTAAATTTAATAAAAAGATTCAAAAATACAAACTTATATTATTCGTTTTTGCAAAAATTTTATTATTACTATAATTTAATTATTAAAAAAAATGATGTGATCGCGATTAATTTTATCAAAAAAAAAATTAATTTTATTAAAAAAAGCAATATAATTAAAAATTGAAATAAATCGTTAGCATTCTTTAATTTTTGAAAATACAGGGTCTTAAAAAATGAAATATTATGCTTTAAATTTAGTTTATAGATTAAAAAATAAAGTTCTAGTCAATAAATTAAAAAAAAAATTGCTATGTTGCTTAAAATGGAAAATCTCGATGAAAATATCTACCAGTGGCTAACTTAAAAATTTGTGGACAATTCCTTGAATATAAGTTACCATCTAGATCATACGACTTAAATTCATTCGATTTTTCAATGAGTATATTAAAAGAAAAAATTTTAAAAACAGATATACAAAAAATTTTCATTTTTTTCTTTTATATTAATTTAAAGTGTTATCAATATGAAATTTTATTTTTATTTTTTTTTTATATTTTTGATCGTAAACAAAATTTTTAAAGATTTCACATTTTTAAGCTCAAAGCTTGAGCTAAAGCGAAAAGTTGACAGCTGCTTTGTCTATCAGATGATCATTTTTAAAATATGGAAGCTATATTTGGACACCATGTTTTAAGATTTATAGATTATCGTTTATTTTTAAATAAATTAGTAAGGCCTAGATTTGAATTTCAAAATTTTAGGTCCAGGAAGTTCAATACTGACTTTTTTCCTCTTCATTTTCTTTCAACTCTAACACTTTTTTATTTTTTTTATTTCAATTTTTATGTACATTGTTTTTCGTCATGATTTTTTATTTTTACTTTCCCTGAAGGATGTTAATTAATTTCAAAATTAATAAATAAATAAAATTAATGATAATAATAATTATCTTAGAGTATTATAATTAGATATATCTATTGTAGAACTAGACTTTTTTATAACTGTAAACTTTTAACTTTTTAACTTTTTTCTGTAAATTATTTTATAAATTTATAATTTTATTTAATAAATTATTTTCAGAAGGTTTAAGAAATAAATTTCTTAATTCTTGAAAGAATATTCGAGTTAATCAGGAGTTAAGATGCATGATTTGAGATCAAATAAAATGTTTTAACAATTTTTTATATAATAATAATTTTTTAATAATACATTGGAAATCAGAATTAAGATAACTCAGAATCTGAATATTAGTACTTTTTCAATTAAACGAGAGAATTTGTTACAAATATGATTTAATGATTCACTGAATAGCTTGCACTTTTTTAGTTATTTTTTCTTTCTTTTTGAATTTTTGAAGCTGAAAAAAAACAAAAATTTTCCTAATTTTTAGAAAAATAATTAAGTTTAAAACTTTTTACTTGTAAAAAAATTGTTTCTCTTCATTTTCAATATTTCATGTTAAAAATGTGCCGATGTAGTTTTTTTGTCTACAAAAATACTACAATTTTTCTCTTTTTTTTTTGATAAATACATCCTCAAATAGATCCTGACTAAATGACAAACAAAAAGCTCGTAGTGTTTAGAAATAGAGCATTATTTTTTTAAATTTAACTTAAGCCAATATTAATTTAATATTAATTGACAAAATATCATTTTGTCTTTCATCTAAATGGCTTTAATTCGAATAATTTTATCTTTTCTTGTCTTATTTTTTGTTCAACCCAACTATTTGTTATATAATTTATTGTATCAAATAATAAAAAGGGTTTTTAGTGATAGGTGACCAGTTGATCACAAATTATGTGAGCAGTACCCCTCACCTAAAATAGTAGTAAAAATTATGTGCATTTTTGTTTTTCAAGTGTCTGCTTTTCATACGACAATTTTTTTAAATTAAAGCTGTCTAATTTAATTCTGGATGCTCCTTATTTATTTTATCAAGACTTTAATATTCATTTATGACTTTCACTTAATATTTTGAAATATTTTAAATTTATTTTAAAAGAGAAATATATGTTAAATATTAAATAAAAATGGGTGAGGTAGAAAAAAACATTAAAAGAGAGAAAAATCATATAGATATGAGAAAAAAAAAACATAAAATCAATTTTACTAATTTTAGCTATATAATGAGAGAAAAAACATAAACTATAAAAACAACAAGAGATAATACATAAATTATATAAGAAATAATTTAAATAGTTATAATGAGACAAAATTTCGACTAAATATAATTCAAGAATGGTTTAAAAAAATAGTTATACCCTCCATTTTGAAAAATTTATCGGTTTTTTAGAAAAATTAATTTTAATATTAATTTTTAAAAATTAATTAAAAAATAATTAAAAATTAATTTAATATTAATTTTTCCACTAATAATTATGAAAATGCTTTAAAATATCTTTAAATTTACGTGAAAAATTAAATTCGTCTATTTGCGCAAAGGATTTGAATTTTTGCTTTTTATCCTTAATTTTAAATTGATTATGTGTTTTTTTTAAACTAAAAATATTAAAAAAATTGGATTTAGAATTTATATTTTTTATCATTTTATAAAATTGGTTATATGCTTTTCCTCATTATTTAAACCAAATAATAGTCCTATAAATAAGATTAGCCTCCCTCTATTAAAATTTTCAACAAGAAATAAAAAACAAAAATAAAAAATGGAAGCAGTTGAAAAACTAAAAGTAGTAGAGTTGAAAGAAAAACTCAACAACTTTCTCTCAGCACCTCTGACCTGAAAACAGACATTACCCAGCAGTTTCAAAACCTTCAAAAATAAAAGCTGATAATCAGTCAGCTTCACAGCCTAAAAAAAACAAAAAATTAAAATTTCTTCTTTTGTTTTAATATTCTCTTTTTTTTGTGCTTTTTTTTTACTAAAATACTTTTTTTTGCTTTAATTCAGCCTTTAATAATTTTCTTAATATTACTTTGTTTTTCTTTCTTTAAATTCAATAAATTTCATTTCAATAAATAATTTAATTTGTTAACCCTCGGATAAGGTTAAGTTAATAAAACTCAGTTTATTTGTTTTTTTAATTTTATTTTATTAAATGATAAAATAACACTTATGACAAATACGACTATGAGCCTAGGAAAAATTTTTATATTGTTTGTGGAAATATTCGAATAAGACGAATAAATGAAATAAAGTATTACATTTTTTATAGTAAAAGAAATAATTAAAAACATCAATCACAAATCAAGATAATATCAAATAAAATATTAAAAGTAAGAAAGATTGTAGACAATGGTCATTGCTATAAAGATGAGACTTTATATTAATTTAATTAAAACATCAAGATAAATAACTTGATAAGTTATTAAATTTGAGGATCGTAGATCATAGTAACAAATTAATAAAAATAAATCTGATTTTATTTTATTTTCAATTTGAATACACTTTTCTACTAATTAGAATGCAAATTCTTCAAATTAGAAAACAAATTCTACATTTTTTCATCTAACTTTTGTTCTAATTAATTAGAAGATACTTTCTTCTTATTAGAAAACAATTTCTTCATTTTAGAAAACAAATTAAATGCCACCCTTTTATTTTCTTTATTTATGCTTTTTTATTTATTTTATTTCAATAAACGCCTCAAGGGCGATGTTAATAAAAAAAAAAAAAAAAAAAAGACAAATTTTAAATTGGTGAATTGAGATAAATTTAGTATAGGGTTGTGATTTAGAAATCTCTAGGCTATCTTAGTTAGCTCATAAAGCTTCTTATCACTATTTGCCTTCTCCATTTCTGCTCTTATCGCAATTACCGTCACGTCTCCACGCATTTTCAGCTTTTTCGACAAGATTTCTACTATTTTTATGTTACAATCTTCACTAAGTCTGTTGAAACTAATGTTCTTTGTTATTATTTTGATTTCATACAGAAAGGACTTTTTTTCTTTATTTATGCTTTTTTATCTTTTTAAATGTTTCGTTCTACCTGTCCCATAAAAAATGTGACCAATGATAAAAATAAGTCACCAAACAAAAAAATATGCGACCAATTTCTAGTCACATTTTTAAGGTGAGGGGTACTGCTCACATAAAATCACTATAGACCTGATAAAAATTTTGATTAAATCTTACGTTTGCATACATGACCATTAAATTGGGTTGCCGGCGACCATGGCACGTCATTGTAAAATGGTAGACAAACATTACAATCAGGACCATCTGTATAATGCTCACATTTACATTTAAGTCTGTCTTCAAAATCTTGTTGCTGTTCAAAAATACACCTGCTGGCATGTCCATTACATTTACATCTTCCGCCTACAGCTATATCGCTTATTGCATAGTAATACGACTTTAAAACCTGAGGATTATAGAAAACTTCGTCTCCAAAAGTGTTCAATCTGTTAAGGGTAATTCTGATATCAGTGGCAGTGACCCATTCAATAAGTTCTGGTGTATTCTCAAAGTTGTAGGCACTTGGTCGGCCTTCGAGGGTGCCAAAGACCACCGAAGCCCCGGTCAATGGAGCAATGTCACTAAATTCATCAGTACACAATGCCACAGCTTCGTTTCCAGGTTTAACAAACTGATTAGCATCTTTTCCGTATATAGTCCTACAACTTGCACTGTAGAATTGATACGGAGTCCACTCACTACTTTCATTAGTTCGTTTATATATTGCAAAGCTCTCTGGTCTTGGTGAATGAAATCTGATCTGAACGTAGTTGATTTCAAATGATTTTCCAAGGTTCAAAGTTAAATTTACTGAATTGGGATACTGAATGTCTTCCATCATTGTATCCGATTGCCACCATGTAATATTGCCCTGTTTGCTGTAGTCATTTAGAAATTCTGGTGGATGAGCGTAGCGCTTATCGTAGAAATCGCATTTACGGCATGGTGAATGCGATTTTTCGTGGAATGAATCTCGGTAGTAAAGACCATGTAGATTGGTCTGGATGCAATATTCGCTGGGAGCTTTTTGACCACAAGTATTCGAAGCTGTGATCTTTAGACCAAAAGCTGCATTCACAAACTCTGGCATGCATTTTTTGGCTTCGCCTGTCACCGAGTCATAGCAATCGGAGTCATAACGAGAAAAAGTATTTTCATAGTCTTGATTGTTTGCTGTTTCATTAAAGTAGAAGTCTTCGATGTTGTCTAATTTTGAATCAAGAATAAAATTTTTAATCAAAGTCGGATTGTTCGGGTAGTTTGACTGCGATTCGACTATACTCAAATATATAAGGATACAAGAAAGCTCTAAGAAATGTTTGAACCTGTGCTTTGCAAAGTTTATCATCTAAAAAAGTATTTCCAATTTTTAAGCTATTTTAATTATTTTTTTTATTTAATTTTTAAAAATTATTTAAAAATGTCAAACTCTATTTTAAAAAGACCTCACTTAATTTTGCTAATCTAACAAATAGAGCGGAAACATCTTTTGATGAAAAAAAAATTCCTATTTTTTTTTAAACAATAATTCTTAAAAATAAAATCAAAATCAATCGATTCGATAAGTAGAGCAATGCCTTAATTTGTCACAATTATAAATTTAAAATTAAAATTTTAAAATGAACAAACAATAATTAGTGATTCAAATAACTACTTGCTATCATTTAAGAAATTATTTTACCATTTTTAATTTTTTTGATTTTATATTCAAACATTACATTAAAAAATTAAAACAAAACGATATCAGAAAATTCCTCATTAAAATAGAATATTTTTTTTAAATTTATAAATTTATGTTTTATAACTGATTGATTTAAAAGCTGATGTAATATAAAGTTGAAAGTAATTTTTAATCATTTAAAATCAGTTTTTTAAATAATAATTTACTCAAAAAAATATAGGTGACCGAAAATTGGAAAATTTTTTTTTATCGATTGTACCTAGAAATTCTATTTGAAAAACAAAATTTCCTTGATCAGGTTGAATGAAATAAAATAAAACATATATTCACCTACCAAAATGTATTGAAGATCGTTAGAAATCAAAATAACAAAATTATGGTTATCCCTAAAACACGGATCCGGATCGCCGGATTAGGTACTTAAAACACGGATTTTTTTTCCGGATTAGACTATAATTCTAAAAGACGGATCGATTTTAAGGATTTTTGTCGTACCCTAAAAATTGAAAAAAAAATGAAATTTTACCACAAAAAAATACAACACCAGAAACAACACCCGAATCTAATTCAATCCAGGTTAGTTCAAAATTGATTTGAGCTAATCGGTTTAGCTCACAGGGACTTATTCACTTTTGTTCTCAGACTGGTACTTTAAATATTAAGGATGAAAATAACAATGTATTTATGGTTAGAATGAATCCTAAAACGACTTGTACGTGTGATGAAAAAATTGATTGTGTACATATAGTTGCTGTTCAAATAAGCCTTGGTGTTTATGACTTATTGAAACCAAAAAAAAAAAGAAATTTACTTTATCAAAGTAGCAGGGAAAAAAGAAAACTAAATCAGGAAGAAAGTATCGCGACAACTCAGACAAAATTGTAACTTTAATTGTAACTGTTGCTTACAATGACTGAAGATGTTCCATATGGTGCTTTAAATGTTGATTTTGTTAAATATAAAAAAATTTATTTGAAGAAGAATGTTTTGAAAATTTAAATGTTTTATTGTCACAAAGAAAAAAATTACTAACTCAAAACGTATTCAAATTTACAAAATTTATTTTTTTTTATTTTTTATTTTCAATTGTTATAAAAATTGTGTAATTTAAATAAATTGTTATTTTGAAGCTTTACATTTTAAAATCCGGATCCGTATTTTAGGCATTAAAAATCCGGGAAAAAATTCGTGTTTTAGGTACCTAATTCGGCGATACGGGTCCATGTTTTAGTGATAACCCAAAGTTATCACTATTTAAAAAAATTTTAATAGAATAAAAATGAAACTTAACAACTTTGATAAAAATAAATAAATAAAAATGAATGAAATTTGATTATGATTTCATAATATTCGATGAATTTTAAATTGAGTATTATTATTAAGATTCAGAAGATTTGAATTAGATAAGAAGAAAATTTTAATTTTATAAAACTTTTTACAACTTAGAAAAACTATAAAAGAATTCAAAATTAACTAAAAAATTTAAAAATTATGATCTTTTCTAAATGATATGGAATTTTCCATGGTTCAATGAATGAAATAGATATTATTTTAAATTATTAAAATTATTAAAATTAATACTGAAAAACTCCAAGTACTTCTGATTATTGATTCATATTCATTTAGAATTTTGAAAATTTTCCCTTCCCTCATAAATATTCAAGTTTTAATTTCATAAATATTCATTTAAGATGATACGAAAATAATTTAATTTTATTCAATGATCCCATTTTTAGTGAACTACCTTACTACCTTAAATCAACTGAAAGCAAAAAAAATAAAGTTAAATTAGCTTGATATTTTTTACATTTTAGAAGCGGTTTGTCCGAATTAAAAATATTTTTCTTATTTATTTGAATCTATACTTAAAAATAAATTTAAAAGGTGATCTTTGACCGAAAATCTTGATGTTTCCATCAATTAATAGATAGATATGTAAATTACATAAAAAATTGATTCAAAATAAAGTGATACAATAATATTAAAAAATTAGGAAAAATGAAAAAAATCATTAAAAATTGAATTTTCTTAAATTTATCTCTAATTTTGTTATTTTTTACAATATTTACTAATAAATTATTCGATTAAGTAAAAATTAAAATGAAACTATCTGATATAACGAAAGTAAAATGTAATTAAAAAAAATTCTAAGCCATTTCAGTTTATCTCTAATAAGATATCAACATCACGGACATATTTTACTCATATCTGCTCTGAGTAAATTATGACATTTTTTTAAAATCTTGCCGAAAAGCTATATTTGTTTTTTTTTAGTTGAAATTAATCGTAAAATTACATTCGCATTTTTCCTCTGAACTGTTTCCAATTTTACTTATTAAAACTATTAATTAAAAAAAATTAAAACAAAAATTCAAAAATATCGCTATCAATTTAGAAATAGCTTTATTAATTTTCACATGTCACAAAATCATTGTTTTAAGCTTAAGATTTGTGCTCCAAGTCCTGAGGATACAAAAAAGATAGATTAAATATTTAAATTTTTTAAAGGTGAAAATTTGGTGACCAATTTGTATCTAATTATTTTATTCCAGCTCGTGGTCACAAAAAATCAAAACAATAAAATTATTTAAATATGACCTTAATTCAATTTTGTAATGGTCGAACTAGCTAAAATCGCTCAGACTCCATGTCAAAATTGTTTCATTTAAATCGATAAATTTTGATATTTTTTTTATTTTGCCTGAAAAGAAAATACTCAAAAGTGTTCAGGGCATGAAAATATATTTACTAGCTTGATTACATTGGGTCAGTCGGTCAGTTGAATTTTAAGAATTATAAGCAAATTCATTAGTATCGGATACATTCAATCAATTTGGCCGAGTGTACCTTTAGATAAGCTTGAACGCTAAAAATTATAAGAAGCTTGTAAAATGCATGAGTGAAAGTAATTAGAATTCAGATGCACAATTTGTTGAACCGTAAAGTGTTTATGTTAGAAATTTCATCGTTCGTGCTCAAGCGGTAAAATTAATAATAATTTAATGTTTAAACTAAGTTGTATCAACAAGCATCAAATATCATTTTTGTTTTAACTAATTTT
The DNA here is from genome assembly GCA_025491095.1 of Brachionus asplanchnoidis. Classification (NCBI taxonomy): domain Eukaryota; kingdom Metazoa; phylum Rotifera; class Eurotatoria; order Ploima; family Brachionidae; genus Brachionus; species Brachionus asplanchnoidis. The sequence goes on along the minus strand of JAILYF010000008.1, from coordinate 2,666,712 downwards.
TAACTTTTAGATATTTGAGTTATTTAGATACAAAATATAAGTTTTGACCCGCATTTTAATGCTAGGTTTTAAATTAATCTAAAATATATGACTAGATATTGTTTAGAGAAGATAATTGAAATTCTATGCTCATCACTAGTTTTATTTTACTTTACACTAAAATAACAATTTTGATTAGTCTAATTATATATGTTTAATATTTTAATATTAATTTCCTCTTAAATCATTTAAGCGTTGAGTTGACACGCTTTCAAAATTTGAACTTTAAAAATTTCAAAAATTTTATTGTACTTAGAGAATTAATAGAAAAAATTAAAATGATTTGAATTTTCAGCTTTATAAACATTATTCTTTGTTTATTCTTATTTTAACTTTAATTTGCAGCGTAGCATTAAGTATCCACATGCTGATGTTCAGGTCATATTTGTTCTTTCTGAATTACTTTTCTATAATGTGTTCGAAATACTTCAAATAAAATAAATTAGGATCTTTAAAGATTTTTTTTTCTTGAAAAATTTTGTCTCGCTTTTTCTTATTTTTTCCTCTATTTGAATAAGAAAAAACATGATACTTATTTTTCATAAAACAATACACATTTTTTTTTTATTTCATATTCCTTTTTTCTTGAAATATAAATAAACATGTATAAAAAACTTGAAAGGAATAATCTTCAGAATGTGATGATTTGTGTTGGCTGGCAGTCAAACTAGGCCAGGAATTTAGCAGCCAAAATTTTTGAGAGCGAAGTTTATCCTAAAAAAGTAGAATAAAATAAAAAAAGAAATCTTTAGTGCTCAAGTCAAAAAAATATGATCACAAAAAGAAAAAATTAATATTTAAAAAAAATAATATTTTTTTTTAAATATTTAGAAAAAAGAATTATAAAAGTGTTGGCTCCCAAATCTTTAAATTTTTCGGTTTTAAAAATTAGCAGAATAGCCAAGAGTTAAAAAAAATAAAAATAAAAATTCAACTTATCTGTCGAAATTTTTGGCTGCCAATCAGACCGCCTATTTGACCGTCCGTAAAGAGTATTCTAATCATTGTCAAAAATTTTTTTGATCTGGCTCATCGGCCACCTTTACCTTTATCAAAACTAGAAATGGATTTTACGAATGAGAATATTACATAAATTTAATTACCTATAAAAAAAAGATCCAATTGAAAAAATTCAAAATTAGGACTCTTTAATTAAAATTATTCAATTTTTTTTTAAACCTTTAAAAATTAAGCTTAAATAATTGACTATCAAATTTTGATTTATTTATTTATTATTGACAATTTTGAGATTTAAAAAAAAAATAATGACAAAATATACTAACTGGCTTTTATTCTATGATTGATAATTTGAAAATGATTACCTTTGACTAAAACATTCATGATAATTTTATAAATTCGATTTATTTTTAGTCTTGATTATGAAATACCAGTTAATATTGTTCTATTAAATTTGGTATATAACATTTAAAATCTTTTCAAAAACGATATATTTAGGAAAAAAATGTGATATTGGTCGTCTATTAGTCAAATGAATCAAAGTTTTTCTTAAAAGGATGAGTTTATCATGGTGAAGATTATTTTTGTTATCAATTTTTTATTTAAATGATCTACTAACTAACTAAATGAATGCCTCAAAGGTAAAAACCGATGGTCAAAAGATTTTATCAAAATTTACCTTGGAATAAATTTCAAATATTTAAAAAAGACCCATATTGTTCTTTTAAATAGTTTTAAGACTAGCTTTAGTGATTATTTCTTTTTATACTTTGAATATCCCCTAAAAAATTATTATTACTATTTTTATTTATTAATTCAAGCCACATAGGCAAAAGAATAAAATTTTGAGAATATAAAAAATAAAAAAATTCTACAGAATAAAGTAAAAAATACGATTTAAATACAAATCAAAATAGGAATTTAGAAAAAAAATACAAATACATTAAAATATTCGAATACTGATTTCCAGAAACTTGATTTTGCATCAGCTTAAAAAATTTACAGAACCAATTTTGATTTCAAAAAAAAAGAAAAAAATCCATTTACTTGAAAACACATTCTTTAAATTTTTTCAAGAAAATTTTCTAATACTCCTGATAGTTAGTTTTACAATTTATCAATTTTTAAATGTTTATAATTAAATCAAACAAATCCAAAAGAAAACAATTAAGACGATTCAAATTTTTTTGACTAATCTCTATTTAAAAATATCTTAAATAAATAATAAAAAATGCTCAAAACCTCAATCTGTATTCCTGTTTTTATAATTAACAAAAAAGTTAGGTTAATTTTTAAAAAATTTTCAATTTAAATTGATTTGAATAAGCGTTATGAAAAAAAAATTTAAAAAATCGATTGAATTTATTTAAAATAATACATAAAAAATTACTTAACGCTATTTTCTGACACTCTAATGCTTTAAGTCATGTACAATTTGAATTCAGTCGGCCAAAAAATAGTCATAAATCAGCCCATTTACGAACTTGACACCTCGCGTCACAACATCAATCCACAATGCATAGTCATCGGCTGTAAAAATGGCGAAAACAAAATAGTTAACAAGAGTGTAAAATTTTATCAAGTTCCCAATTTGACCACATCGAATGCCATCGCTCGCCAATGGTACATTAATACATTGCGCGAGGACCTGCTCGAAAACATACTTCAAACAAAACAAGCAGCACAACACTTTGTCTGCATTGACCATTTTGACGAGGAAAGTTTTCTGATTGCCAAAGACCCATGTCAAGATCCGTCAAATGTAATCATGATTCTCAAAGAAGACGCTGTACCATCTCTATTCGAAATAGAAGTTTTTCAGAAAATGATCGCTCATCAAGAACAATTCACTTTAAATCAGCAAAAATTCTCCTCTCAATCAAAACAACTTTCTTTGTCCCAAAACAAATCTCAAACTCCGCTGCTCCAAAATCTAATACTCAACTCTGACCCCCAACAAACTTCCTTTCAAACAAACAAACGCACCCGGATCGATCCGGACACTCGGGCCGCCCTCATTCAACGAATTCCCAAAGCGGTAAAGCGGACAGCTCTTTTAAACTTTAGCCAGGATGCCACCAACTCCCAGGCTTCTTCCAAATTACAGAAAGCGCTCAAACAAACATGCATCAAAGGCCAACAGCCACCAATGCCAAGTGAACTGAATAGAAACAAAGTGCAAAAGGCTGTCAAGCATACATCTTCACTAATGAATTCAATATTTAAAGACATGTTGCCTCCTCCGATCATGCAGTCCACAAAAAGAACCAATTCATCAATTGTTCAAAATAAAGCCGTAAAACACACTAGTCCAGTGATCACGAATGCAATTCATGCCAAACAACCACTGACACAGGTAAATCAAAATTCTATAACGCCAACATCCGGAAATAAAATAACCATTACTACTACATATGTGTACAAGCGGGTGCTACAGGCTCCTGAGATCGATTTGAACTTGGAATGTGAGGAAGAGGAAATTGTTTATGTGAAAGCACCACCAAAACCTGCTCCAAAAGTTGAGGAATCAGAAAAAAAATTTGAAAAAATTGAAAATCCCAAACAAACTTTTGAGGAAAAAAAAATAGAGAATTTTGAAATCAACAATCAAAGTTCTAAGGAAGGCAAAACTAAAGAAGATTCTGGCAGTAAATTGAATACGAAGGATTTGGAGGACAAGTCTAAATGTGAGCCAAAAACCAAGCAGAAACAGGCGAATACTGTGTCTAAGAGTGAAAATATCATATCTAATAAACCAACTCCTGATTGTTTTAACGAATTTGCTAAATTTTACTCCAGGAGACTTGGTGCCATTAAAACTTCCGTAACGACTCGAAATTCAAATAAAAAAACCAGTTCGTCATATTTGCCAATTGATCTGAGGCCTGGAAATTATCCTGCAAAAGTAAATACTTTAAATTTTTTTTTTTTGCTTTTTAAGATCTTGTGGTTGAAAATAAAGATTTAATTAAATTTAATTTGAGATATTAGAATAAATTTAAGTTAAAAAATTAATTTGATAATTTTTTTTGACCTAATATGATTTGGTATTTTCCGTTTTTATAGAGATGTTTTTTTCGTTTGGAAAGTTTTTATTAATGCTAAACACTCTTTCTTTTCCATAAAAATGAATAAATCTTTAGTTCTAAATTTTTTTCAGTGTGCTTCCAATTTAAAGGAATTTTATTAGAAGCTTTTAAAATCCGAAAATTAGTCTAATCACAAACAAAAATATATTTCTAAAAATTTAGGGTCATGCCGACTATGTAATCAAATGATTACAAAAATGTGATCATAGTCCAGAATATGATTGAAATTCAACAAATTTTCTGAGACCAAAAAATACCAGAAAAATTAAAATTAAAATTAAAATATGAATTTCATTTTGTGGTAAAAAAATTTTAAATGTAAAATATAACAAGTTTAAAGTTCGTTTAAAGTCTGGAGAGAAAAAAGTTTTTCTATCTCGAATAATAAAATAAAGTTTAAAAAATCTTATTTTATTTGTATTTTTTGACGTACGCAATTTAACACTCTTTTCATTCTTCATAAATTGCATTCTTATTTTTTTAATAACATTTTTTTTCATAAATTCATATGCAATAATTTTTACGTGAATTTAAATTTCAGTTTTCTAAAATAATACACAAAATTCATTTTACAAATGTACAAATTTTGGTTTTGTTATATTTTAAACTGATTTTTTAATGGACCTTTTTTCAAAAAAATTAATGAAATCATTGCTAAATAACTATGAATTATTGGACAGATAATTGAAATTTACCGAATCTTTAAATTTAAGAAGTTTAAATATTAAAATATAACATTTTTGGAATTTATTTTTTTGTCGCATTGAATAAAGTATCCAAAGCATTTCCAATATAAATGATGGCCCAAAATCAATTGCTAGCTCAGTTGCTTTTAATTGTATTTAGTTGCATGAAGTTTCTAAAAAAATTTATAAAATTATAAAAACTAAGCAAAGCAACACACTTACATACTGTAAATATTTGTTTTTTAAACACTGCACAAAAAGCTCTAGAACTTTTTTGGTGGCTCAAAATAAATTGAATTTTAAAGGCTAAAGATAGTAAATATGAAAATCTATGACCAATAAAGCAACTTAATGCCGAAATTTGCAATTTTGATTTGATATTATGTCAAAAGAGCTATTTTTGAGGCACCAAAATTAAGCTTCTGGTCTTTGTGTGGCGTTAAAAAATAAATATTCACGGTTGATGTGTTGAATGCTAGTTTTTTAGAATCTTTTGAAACAATTTTCTTTACTGAAAATATCAAAATTTACTTAAATATGCGGTATATTAAACGTATTTTTTCGGAAAAAAGCAAATTAGTTCAGAACGAAATATGAATACAGAGAACTTCACATAAATAAAAAATTTATTCTATAAAATTGAAAATGAAATAAGTCAATTTAATAAATATCTTTTTAAAAAAATTGGCTTTTTTACAGTCTACTAGTTTTTCTTTAAAATTCAAATACTGTTAATTTTATATTTTTTTTTATTTTTTTCTCAATTTTATATGTTTTATTCTCCCTGAACCATAGCATAATTATATTAATGAGCTTGGTAAAAAAATTTTGGCAAATTGAAGTTCATGATCATGATCACATCATCAAAATATAACTAATTAATATCTCAATAAAAATGAAAAAAACAACTTTTTTATTTCTTTTCCTAATTAAACACTAAATGTTCAATACCTTATTTAAAATTTTTTTTTCCTAATCGATATTTAATTGATTCTTCAAAAGTCTTAATTTGAAAACTTTATAAACAAATTTAAAATCATCCTTGAATTATCCAAATTATGGCTCAAACGATATTTTAATTTAAATAACAATATATTACAGCGAAACAAAGTTAAAATTTTAATTACAAAATTCAAGATATTGATTAATATTTATTTTTTACCCCAGTTAAAAACTGGCTACTTGAAGTTCATGATCATGATCAAATGATCAAAATTTAATAGATTATAATCTTAATAAAAATTGCTAAAATTAGCTTTTTTTAATATTATTTAAATTAAACATAAGATGTTTATTATTTTAATTGAAAAAAAACAAATATTTTTTTTCTGATTGATTTTTAATTGATTTGTTCTAAAATCTTTGTTTGAAAAGTTTAGAGAAAAATTGAAAATCCACATTAAGGTATCTAAATTATGGCTTTAAATGATATTTAGATACTAATAAAAATATATTACGGCGAAACAAAGTTAAATTTTGTGTTGGAAAATTTCAAAATTTTGATTTAGATTTTAATTTACTTAAGATAAAATTTCATATTATTTTCTATTCAAGCAAAGATTAAACAAATTATGTCTAGTAAAGTTAGTAATTTTTTATTAAAAAATTGAAAAAAAAACCTTTTTATTTAAATCAAAAAATAAAAATTTTGATTTGAAATTTAAAGTTGATCATGAACTTAAATTTGCCTTAAAAATTCACTTAATTTGTTTCAATTTAAAGATTAAAGAAATAATGTTTAGTAAAGTTTAGTCATTTATTATGAAAAAATTGGTAAAAATACCTTTTTTTTTATAAATCTAAATTTTAAAATTTTGTTTTGAAATCAACATTTGAACTTTGATTAGTCAAAAATATTATAAATTTTTAACTTATTTAAAAAACAAAGCATTAAATATTCGAACTAAGTCATTTGGCTTTACTTTTACTTTATGACTTTTGAACAACACTGACCAAATTCGTTCTCATATGAACAAACTTTCATTTATCAGCGCAAGAGTTACCTAAAAATATTAAATTTAAAAAAAAAATTGAAATTCAAATTAAAACTATTTTTTTTCTAAAATTTTAACTATTAAAACTATTTTTTTTCTAAAATTTTGAAAATTTTGTTTAAAAAGTTTTTTTTTAAGTGTCACATATGTGATTTGATATTGGAAAACAATATCGAGTTAACCTCGCACATTTGCTCTCATTTGGAAAGCAACGATCTGTCCACAGATCAAAACATTTACATTTCTCCATTTGATGCAGTTACCACAACATGCGGAGTGTGTGACGCCCAATTCAACAATCCATTTCAGCTCATAAAGCACTTGGACTCGGCACACATGAAGCAATTGTCTGAATACAAGTGCCGAATATGTGAGAAACAGCACGAAAAACTCAGCGACTTAATCGAACACTTAAAAAAGCATCATTCGGAACAAGAGATGCCGTACCGCTGTGATGCATGCGGCTTTAGGACCTCGTTCTATGCGGACGCTATCTACCACATCAAAAAAGAACATCCCAACACTCTACGGCACTTTTGTCCCTACTGTCTCAAGAGTCTTGTTCTGCCTTTTAACAAAAAACTCGGCCATGTACAATGCAACATATTCTATTCCCATTTAATAACCCATTTTAATAAACACGAAAATGACCAAATAATTCCATCTAAATGCAAACACTGCACCAAATGCATTCTTCACATACGCCACATGAAAGAACACTTGGTTTTTGACCATAACTCAATAATTATCAGCGAAGAAAAGAGCTCTGATGACGAGAAAAAAGAGGACTATGATGACAAAATAGAACTTGATTTGGTCAATGCTGAAAAGGATCTTAAAAAACGCTTGTCCAACAAAACTAGCAAAGTTGTTGAAGCAGAGCCGAAATCAAGTGCTCAAGTGAACCAGCGCAAACGCAAGCGGTCCTTGAACGAGGCTAGAAATGAGTCTGAAAACGAGACATCTGAAGAAGACTCGGTGAAGTTGGATGAACCAGAGAGTGAGGTGAAGTTAGATGATGCTTTAAAAGATAAACCAAAAGCTGAGGGTCGTGTAAAGACCAAGAGGAAAACAAGTGAATATTCCAATTTGATTAAAAAAGCTCAAACTTTGAAATCGTCTAAAGACGAATTTGTAGAAGAAAAGACAGATGATTTAAAAGAAGAGCCAAGTAGTCCTGTTGTCGAGGAGCCTGTTGTATATAAAAAAAAACAAAAAGCTCTCAAGCAAACAAATGTACGTCCGAATATGCAAAGGAGGCGGTTTAGATCAAGTAATTTTGTTTTGGACAGAGATTTGTGTCAAGTTGACTCGTCAGATAGTCAGCATCTGAGCGCCCTCATTTATGGTAGTTTAAGATTTAGTTGTGAAAAGGCACAATTCAAATGCATCGAATGCGGTGACAGTGATCTAAAATCTCATTACAGGTTTAAAAATTTTTTTTTCAAATATTTTAGAGCAATTTTTATCTTTTAAATTTTAAAATATTTTTCAATGAAATTTGTATCCAGAATACATGAAATTATGACTTGATCCCTCAAGCTCAAACTTATTTTGCAAACTTTTGGTAAAGCTTTATTAAATACTCTTAGAAAAAAAATATTTTCTTTAAATTTTTTAAGTTTAAAAGTGAGGAATAAAATAATCCCTTTTTTCATTAAATATCGAAAACTATAGCTATGCCAAATTTTAGTAAAAACTACAGTACAAAAAGGAAGAATATTGTATTTTTTTTTCTAATAAAACAAACAGTTTTTTTTTTCAAGCGAATTCTACAATTTTCTACAATTTTACGTAAAATGCACACAATCAAAAAAATATGCAATCAGTTTCAAAGTTTTTGCGGAGTTTGGAATCCAATTGTCCAAATTTGTACAATATCGTACTGATTGCAATTGTAAAAAAAATATATCCTTGTTCCTTTTTGAACTATAATTTCACATAGCTAAAAGTATTATAATTTTTAATATTTGGCAGCTTTTTATTCATTAAGATTTTTTTGCAATTTTTTAGTTATAATTTAAGGTTTTTCAAAATTTATATTTTTTTAAACATTATTAATTTCATACTAACGCAATGCAATAATTCATTTTAATTTAATTTTTTTTAATTTTCAGAACAATGGAATAATTAACATCTTTTTAATTTATTGTTAATTTCTTTATTTTGAAAATAAGATTTTTTTTCCTAAATTTCGCGCAACCAAATCTTTGAAAGAAGAAATGATAGCAGATTCTAATCTTCAAAAATAAGTCAATCATAAATTTTTTTTCCTATTTATTTTTCATATTATTGAAGAGTCTAATTGTTGTCCATTTATTTAAAAAGAATCCCAACATATAAATCTAAATGTAAGAAAAGTGAAGCAGCAAGTACTACGAAAATTTATATTTAGCAGTACATTTTAAACAGACTTGTTTTTAAGTCACAGTTTTAAGTCTTAGTCACAAAAATTTAAGTCAAAGTTATGACTTGACTTAAATTTTTTTTTTCAAGTGACTTAAAATTTTTATTTTTTTTGACAAATTAATCAAACAAATTATCCTTTATTTCCATTTATGTACAGTAATTGTTCTAGGAAAATTATATTTAATGGAATTTTACAAAAATTTCTACCTAATTCTCAACTACTGTAAAAATATTTTTTTCAGTCATTTATCATTGCTTAACATGGTCGTGAGATTTTTTTTCCATTCAATGAATGTGAAGACTATAATGCTAAAATTGCAAGAAAAGAAATGAAATATGGCAAATCTATATGCATTAGACAAACAAAGAGTGAATAAATTTTATGATATAAAGCCTGATCTATCAAATTAAAAAAAAAATTAATCTAATTTCTTCATAATTTTGTCAAAAAAAATTAAATTTTTAAGTCATTGACTTGACTTGACTTAAGACTTGTGACTTAAAAACAAGTCTGATTTTAACCTTGTTAATCAAGTCCCATTTGACAAGATTGTTTTGCCTGATCAAGGATATGCCTAATACTCAATAATTCAGTTAACTCAATTTTGGCTTTGAAAAAATTTTTGAATTTATAAAAAAATTATTCTGTTTAAATTTCGATGATCATGATGATTCGAAAGAATTAAAAAAATACATCATGATCATTCAAAATGTTTTTTATAGAATCGATGCGATAAGTCTGATATTTAATTTCCTTGTTCATCGATGTTTGCCGATATAAACCCATGGTCTAGCATAAAAAAACAATCGTCATAATCTGTAGGATATCCAGAAGACTTTGGTGTAAAATTGTCAGGTCTTTTGTTCTTCGCTATCATAATTTTATCTTAAAAACTTATATTTTTTCAAATACTCCACTTTTCAATTCATGAACTTTTTTTTTCTTTTTGCTTTTAGAATTTAATTAAATTAAGAAATTCTTCTTTTTGACATTTTAAGATTTCAAAAACAAATGAATTTAAAATTTACTAAATTAATCTTTAGTTTATTTATTTATCTTGTTTTATTTTATTTTTCTTCTATATCAGTGTCCTGGGGACTCTAATTGAATAAATAATAACAATTCATTTTAATTGTATTCGTACATTATAAAAAACAATTTAACTTTGTTGAATTAAGTTATTAAAGTTTTTGCTTCAAATAAAATTGTTATAATGTTGCTTTTTTTTAAATTAACTTTATAAAAAATTCCATGAAAACAATACCTAAAACTAAAAGTAATGTCAGGTAGGAAATATAAATAAAAAATTAAACAAGATGTTTTCAAAGTAAAGATTTATTAGCAATTTTTTTAATTAAATTTTTGATAATATACATTTTTAAATTAGTTTTTTTTGGCTAGTCACAAACTTAGTTTTATTTTTCTTAAAATCTATTTTAGTCCATGATTTGGGTATCATTTAAGACACTTTCACCATCTTCTATCGAATCACTATCATAGTCTTCGTAGTCCATATTTTTTTTCGCCTCAAAATCATTCATATAATTTTTTTCCAATATTTCTAAATTAATACCCAAAAATTTGCTTAAATTATTAAAATTCTTGGATTTTTTCAAAATCTCGATTCTTTTCTTTTCCAAACACAAACTATACAAAATATTGGCCACCATTTGGAAAACAAGTAAAATACAAATCAAACATATTATTTTCAAAATTAAATCATTATATTTATCGAATTCTTTTGAATGCTGTCTCGACTTATTTTTTGAATGAATTCTCAAATTATATTGAACTATGTGCATGTCATTTAAGTAGCAATCAAACCGTCCACTATCCGAATATTTTAGCTTTTTAAATACCACTTCATTCATTTCGTTCAAAAGACTATCTTCTACTGGATTGTCATTCTTGGTCCATTTTATTTCCAAATCAATTCCAATCTTAAATTCCAAGCAACTAATTTTTAGTTTGTCATTTTTAATTCCTCTAATGTCCACAAACGGAATTTTAAAGAATTTAGACACATCAAAATCGCTTGATTTTTTGGAATCATCGATTTCGTATTCTCTATCTGTCTTAAACATTCTATCAATCTTAAATTAAATAAAATTTAACTAATATATTTCAATTAAAGCAATACTTCATTTTTCAAATTTTCTCTTTTGCCCAAGCAGTTAATTTTACACTTTTGGTATTTGATGTAATCTTTGAGATGGTCTTTGGCCAAAAATTTTAAAGATAAAAAAGAATAATGTATACTTAGATGACATGACCAACCACTGTGTCCGAAAATGTCATCCAAACGCGTCAAAAGGGAATTATTGACTTTTTCGCTTTTTCTCAATCGAATGTAGCAATCTCCTCTTTTTGATTTTAAACCCAATTTTTCCTTACTGTCACAGCTTCCTCTACACTGTGTCCAATCAGTCCATTCATAAAAAACTTCCAAGTTGTTGTCAATTAAGGGTCGAGATTCCGATTCAAAAAGTGATGAAGATTGATCTATTGGAAAAGAATGGACTCTTTTGTAGGACTGTAACTCGGTGACCAAAAATTCAAGTTTAAAATTTTGGCCACTTTTTAGCAAATTTTGAATAAAATATGCTGTAATTTCGGATATGTTGTGGTAGCTGGTATCAACAAATTTGTACTGAATGCAGAAATAGATACCGGAATCTTGAATTTGAAAGTTTTGGATCAAAATAAATTCTCGATTAGTTTTAATACCACCATAAAGATTATTATTAGTTAACAATTCTGCTTCTGTCGAATATCTGAACCAAAAAATTTGAGACTTTTTTTCTTTTGATTTGCATTTTAATACAACATTTTCTCCAACTTGAACATAAGCATTTAAAACAGGATTTTTTAAAAATTCTTTATTTTCAATTTTTTTTTGAAATTCTTTAGATGGCTCAAAGAGCTTGAAATCCGAACTTGCTGTTTTTATTAAATAATCTGAATTAAGTGGCTTGATATAAAAAAACAAAAAAAAACAAAAAAATCCTTGTCTGATTATTATCATATTTCGAGGGAAATTTTAATTAATATAAATTTATTCAAAAATTGCTTGAAAATCAATCATATTTTAATTAAATTAAATAAATAATTTTTTAGAACAGAATATGAATGCCATCAATGTAAATACAACACAAGCTGTTCTAAGGCGTTTGAGTACCATTTGCATGGACATTTGGTGAGAAAAAGAGTTGCCCTCTGGAACAAGTCTCAAAAAATTCCACTCGAAGAATATAATTGTCCGTGCGGCTTTGAAATAAATTCAGAGAAAGACAACAAGTCAAATTCGAATACAGGGAACAGGGTGGCCGAACATTTGATGAATTGTGATTACAAATACTGCTTTTATAAGTCGCAAATTGGTGTAAATGATGATGTGTATATGAAAAAAACGTCTATTCAGAATTTAGGCAATATTGAAACCATTACCAGCCAAGAGAAACTAAATAAAAGTGATGAAATTATTTTAGATAGCTCAAATGATGACATCACTGAAATTTAAAATAAATATTTTTTTTTTGAATTTTTTAAATAAATTTTTTATTTTTTTTACTTCTAATGAAATTAACACAATAAAAATTCAAAATTTATTAACAGGTTTAAAATGTTTTAAAAATTAAATCATAAAAAATTAATTGTGAACCAGCTTTGAAAACATTTTGAATAAATTCAAATAAATCAAAATAAAGAACAAAAAATTACAATAATATTAGTTTTTGTTCGTCTAGGACTTTTTTTAGGTCATATCAAGGACATGATCACAATCACAATTTTTAGTTAATTAATCGTGACTTTTAGTTTATTTATTTCCTGGCATTAAAGTCAAATACTAAAGTCAATTTAATTTTTTTATCCTTCTGAAATCAATATCCGACCAGAAGGTTCAAGGAAAACAAAGACAAAATTTGACTTTTACAAAAGCAAATATAAATTTTTTAAATAATTTTAATTTAATTTAAATTTTAAATTCGTTTTTATTTAGCATTTTTAATCCAAAATATTCGAGAAATTGTTAAATTTTACTGATAAAATTAAAATTATTGCATTAAAATAAAAAATTTTTAAATAAAAATTTGGTTTCATTTTTTTTAAAGAAAATGCTCAAAGATTTTTTAAAAATTAAATAACGAGAATCAGACTTTACAGATTAATCCAAAAAATTTTAAATGAATTTAAATATTGCAGAGCATTGAATTTTTGTGCCGAAAATCTTTTTTAAGAATGCAGCATATAATACTGTCTTTATTTTAAACTCATTCTCATATACTGGCTGATCATCTCCCATTTTTTAATCTAGGAATGCAGAACTTCAGATGAATTTTTTTTTAAACCTTTATATTAAAACTAAAATATGCATTGATAATTTCAGTACTTATAGCTAAAAGGTGAAATTTTTAATTTGATCAAATATTTTTGATTAGGTAAATTAACATCAAAAATTTTTTTTTTAAAGCCCATATAAGAATGATGTTTTAAGATATTTGTAAAAAATAGATTTTTTTCCTTTCTTTATTTTTTCCTTAGTTAAAAAATTTTTTGCAAATTTTTTCTGAATTTTACATAAAAATATAAAAATTATGATACTGAAAAAATTGATGAAAACAACCTGACAAACAGTTGGACAGAATGTTTCAGTCTATCTCAAAAACTCAAAAAGTGACTCAAACATTTAAGCCAAGTCAAAACTTTGACTGTGTATTTTTTTTAGTTCCTTGATTTCTTTTTGTAAGTGAAATTGATCAATTTTGATTAAAGTTATATTCATAGCCGATAAAAAAGCTTTTTTAAATTATTTCTGAACCTTAATGTAACCCAAATCTCGACTAATAAAGTCCGAGTCAATTCTGAACTTACCAGTTATTCTTAACCAAGTCACTTTTGACCAATTCTGAAGGTTTTCTTTTAAAAAATGTCGGAGAGGTATCATTTTTTAAATTTTGAAAAGATCTAGATTCAAAATATTCAGATTATTTTAATTTCTGAGAATGATTTAAGACAAGGTAGATAAAAATCCAAAAAAATATTCAACTAAAACTTTATAATGGTTTTCTTTTTTAATTTTTTATTTTACAGCATTTAAATTTAATTTAGCATTGCTTATTTTCAGGAAGAACAACTTTTTTACGATTTTTTTTTTAAGTTGCTTGTGCTCGATAAAGATAAACTAATAAATAATAGTAGTAAGAACCAATACAAAGATAAAATATTATGAACTTAAGTGCCGGAAATTAGCTTAAAACATCATCTGAAATCAACTAATAACTGATTTAAATAATATAATGGTCTTTTTTACCTGCTTTTAATTCATCAATTTTTTTCTCATGTGGAATCAATATTTGAAAAATTAACTTTTGGTGTCGCTTTCTTTTCAAAAATGAAATAATAAAATAATATAATAAAATAATAATAAAAAAAAACATCTAAAAATAATAATAATCTAATAGCACATTTTTGAAAATAAATTAAATCTATAAAATAAAAATTTAAAACATTTATTTAAATAAATCATCAACATAAATTTCTTGATTCTACAAAATAATTTATTTATTAATGCTTGTAAGAGAACGATTTGAAAGCTAAGTAATTTTCCTTTTTAAATCCGGCATCCTAATTCTCAGTGAAAATTGGAATTTTCAAAGTTAATTTTATCTTTTGAGTTATTTTATTTTTTCAATTTTCGTAAAGTTAAGATTTTTTTGAAATGAACCAAAAAAAAACATGGTTATAATTTTTATTATGTGTATGCAATCATTTAGACTTTTTAAACTGAGATTTAATAATAAAATTTTGTAATAATTCAAAAATGTCTAAAATTGAGTATGTTGGTAGAGCAGGCCGATTCTTAGGAAAATCACTGCCTCAAATATGCTTAAAGCTTAAAAATTTTGGTATAGGCCGCCTGTTTACACGAGAAACATACAAACGCTATCCAGGTACTTAAATAAAAACTTTAATCAAATTTTTTAATATATTCTTTTTTCAGAGGTTACTTATTATGTATTGACCGATTTTGAAGCAGACATGTCTGATGAATACTTAAGACGCGGAGTTTTTAAAGCTGATGTTGTTTTTCGTGGTGGCCATTATGGCAATATGGAAATACCTGGATTTAAAGAAGACTTTCAGCTGATAGCTAAAGATGAGGAAAAATTTTTCTTTGAGAGAACGCTTTCTTTAGGCCAAAAGTGGCGTGAACCAACTAAAGTTTCAAAATTTGTCGATTTACCACCATTGCTTAAAGAAATGCTGATACAAGAAGCAAAAGAAAAAAATATCCAATTTGATGCAAATGAATTAAAACTACCATTGAACATCCGAACGAATTCTCCTTTCTCCCATGCGACTTATGAATAATTTGTAAAATAAATCAAAAATGACTTTTAAATAAATTTATTTTTTTTAATCAAATAAAGGAAATTAATCTCCTTACTTTAAATTCAACTATTAATTGTAAATGTAATCTTTTTTAGAAAAAATGCTTTCTTTATTATGTGAAATTGATTTTAAGGAAAATGATGATTTCCGTCAGACAAAATCTTATCCAAATCTAATGCAAAATAATTACTTAACTGTACTTAAGAACATTCCAATTTTCCATGAATTTGTGGATTTTTCAAAACAAATTTTCTCTCAATCTTCCGGTAATGACCAGTTAATGGGAGAATTAAAAAGTTTTGTTGGTTCAAAAATTGACAGTCTAGGTTTAAATGAAGCACTATCAATGGGTATTTCTTGTCTTCAGTCGTTTGTTCATATTAACTGGCTTGGTCCAGTTCCGGTCCAATTTTCTACTCTAACTTCAGAAATAAAAAAATTAGACCTTGAAAATCCTAGCGATTTTACGATTGTCTTGAACTTAATAAACCATTTTGATTTGAACAGCGAAGTAACTTAAATAATTTTTTTAAATACAATTATAAAATTTTCATAGGAATTTGAAAAATATCAAGAAACATGCAGGACATTATTGAACCTTGATGGTGAAACCCTTTTTCAAACAGTTAGATGTTCCCACTTGATGTTGCTTTCAAAACTAATTTTTTTGGATCATTATGAAAAAATTACAGACAATAGCAAATTGTCTTGCTGGTGGTCTCTCAGATTAATTTTTTTGTATCAGCAATTATTTGAGGAAAAATCGGCGACTCTGAAAGAAATGTTTGAAAAAATTTTAATAAAAATGAATGAGTTTTTTGATCCAAAGTCAGATATTTGTTTGCTCAAAACTCATGGTGAAAAAATTTTTAAGTAAAATTTCTATAGTATTTAAAAATACAATTAACTAACTAATTTTACATAGAGTGGCTACAATTGTATTTAATCTTGAAGTAGGCCATCTTTATTACCAAAGTTATAACTGGACAATGGGTCAAGAGTGTTTTAAAAAAGCGATAATACTAGCTTATTTGGACATTGAATTGGTCGGCGTGTTTGGTAAAAGAACAAAGTATCAGCAAAAAGATCTAGCTCAACTATTTGCTAAAGTTAAAAATGAGGAAAATTTGGACTTTAGAAATTTGAATTATTTAAACAAAGATTTAAATTTGAGTGAATTACCAAAAGATTTTGCTCTAAATGATGACACTGTATTGAATAAGATTAAAATATCTAATCCTGAGCAAGAGAAAGAGCTGGAAGAAAGTCGAGGAGTCATTTCCCAATTAGAGCAAGTTGTCCTGTTTTGTTCTATGTTCGATTTTTATAAGAATAACCCTAAACACGAGTTAACAAAGGAAGAAATGAGCTCACTAATTGAAGTAAGTAAAATATTAAAGTATCCAAAAAAACAACCAGCTTTATAAAAATAAAATTAAAATATGATTAAGTCTAATACAGAAGACAAGCATTATAATTTTTTTTTAATTTTATTTTTTTACACTGCTTTTAAGGCGTTCATTGATATAAATAATAATATTAACAAAAAAATAAAAAAAACTTTATTTTTATTTATGATTTAAATTTTTTTTATTGCTGGTGATTTAGATTTTTTAAAAAATTGAAAAATTTGACCCGGATAAAGCGGGAATAATTTGGAGACTGATAATATAAACGTGTCTTTATAATATGTATAAAATATAGGCAAACTTTTTCACAGCGGCGGTAAAGTTTGTAACAAAATACTTAAAGCAAGGCAAAATTTTTTTTTAAATTTAAAAATGAAATGATAAGTTTGAAAAATCTAAATGTTTTAACATGAAATTTAGAAAAAAAAAAGTTAAAAAAACTTTACAATTAGTACTGTTTCTATCAATATTCGATCTTTCCTTTTAAATTTAAAGAATTTAAAATTTTTTTGCTTCTGTTTACGTTTAACAAATTATGTTTAAAAAGGTTTAACATTTAATTTTAAAATAATTGCTAAAAATTGGTTTTAAATTTAATAAAACATATTTTGTTACAGTTTTTGCTCCAAACTTAACCACCGCTTTTTCACATAAAAATTTAATTTTTGAATTTGATTTTTTTCTTTTATAAACTTAAAAATGAATTTACGGAAAAAACATTTTTTTTAAAATGCTAGGATAAAATTTATAAGTCTAGGTATTGATTTATAAACAAGCTTAAATGTCTTTACTTTCAAAATTTTCCTAATTCAAAGTCTTCAACTAAGGTGCGCGTCATTCAATACGTATCGATATTACTTTTTCCCAGATATCTATATATCATTTCGTAGAATAAAAATTCTAAGATTAACGGTATATAATATTATATAGTTTTCTTATATAATAAAGGAGATATAAGGCTTTAAAGAATTTTTTAACTTTTAGAGTATATTCGATAAATTTGAATATCTCAGGCTTGGTAGATACGATTTAAATTTTTTTTTTTTAATTTTTACAGAAAAATAGTTAATTTATTAGATACTGGGTTTGTTTTCGGCAAGTTCTATTTTTGTGTTCACAATCGTCCTTGACCCTTATTTTTTTGACCAATACCCGGAAGTGTCTTATAACTCAGCCATGGTAGGTCCAATAATCTTATAACTAAAAAATTTGAATTCCTTAGTAATTTTTACATACGGCTCTAGAAGAAGAGTTTTTTTTATTTTCTCTTTTATTTCTCTTAAAAAAAGTGTTCAAAATGAGGCATTTTTAAAAAAATTGAAAAAAATAAAGTTTATTGAAATTATTAATCATAATTTGTATCAAAATCTTTTTTTATTTTGAGGGTTTTCGACCATGCTGATCACGTATATGAACTTTGTTTTGGTCAAAAGTCGGTAGGGTGGGCGTGGCACTCGATTTTTGGGTTTTTTTACGAGTTTTTGGACGTTTTTAAGAGAAATATACAGTTAAGGGAAATTTTTACTTTAGAATTGAATAGATTAGCTAATGAGGTGTCTGAAAAGGTGCCACTTTGTCTATTTCGGAAGCAACGGCGATCGCTGGCGATTTAATTAAAATTAATTAATTAAAATGACCGGTCCCCCCATAGAATTGCCGTTCCCATGCAATATTTGCCGTTCTTTCGTGTGAATTAGGCGGCCCAATGAATTATTAGCCGTTCCATTAACAAAGTGGCACCTTTTCAGACACCTCATTAGCTAATCTATCCAATTCTAAAGTAAAAATTTCCCTTAACTGTATATTTCGCTTAAAAACGCCCAAAAACTCGTATAAACCCCCAAAAATCGAGTGCCACGCCCACCCTACCGACTTTTGAATTTCCCTAAACTGTATATTTCTCTCGAATGACCCGCACCTTACTAAAAAAATTTTGGACTTAAAAAATTATCATGAAAACTTTATTTTAAAAATAAACATTGATTTACAAAATTTAGAAATAAACTTTAATTACTAATATTTTATCTAACCTCATAGAAACAGCATCATTAACCTTCAGAGTCTATTAATATAAAATTAAACTATTTTGATTTTTAAAGTTTAAATTTAGAATTTTGGGACAGGTTTTTAGTAAGTTGTGTTTTATATCATTAATTTTTAGCTTATTTTGTCAAATCCGTCAAATTGGTGTGTGCAAGCGAGTACACTGCTCATGAGAACCAAACTTGAAGTTGATAGTGTGAGACGAATGGAGCGTTCTTTACAACAATTAGAGGTGAAAAATTTAATTTTTTAAAATTTTATCTTAATTTTTTTTAACTAAAGAATTTGGTCGACCATTATCGTCAACCAAATGACCAACCGGACACAAAATTCAGATATCAATACTTTTATTCGGTGGCCTATCAGTCATTCTGGACTGTATTGGTAAGTAAAGATAAATCTAATAAATATTTTATTACGATTTTTTTTAAGCAAGAGCTGTGTAAATTTTATATGCAAATTGGACTGATTAATAGTAGCTTAGAGATTTATACCAGTCTAAAAATGTGGGATGATGCAATTAAATGTTTAATTGCACTTGACAAACGAGATCAAGTAATTTTATTAAAAAAAGATATTATTATTTTAAATTAAAAAAAAAGGCAGAACAAATGATCTGCAAACAACTTGAGATCAAAGAAACACCTGATTTGTACTGTTCACTGGGCGAAGTAACCAGAGACTTGGAATATTTTAATAAAGCAATTGAACTTTCAAAAGGAAAATCAGCCAGAGCCTACAGAGTCTTGGCTAAGCATTTATTTTATTTGCAAAAAGTAAAATATTTTGAAGAATATTTTTAAAACATTAATTTTTTATTTTTTTAAGTATGATGAAGCTATCACTAATTTTGAAAAATCTCTTGGAATTAATTACTTACAAGTAATTTTCGGGAAATTTAAAAATAAATACTTTATTTGGTTAAGTATGATGCTTGGTTTATGCTTGGAAATGCGGCTTTTAGATCCGAAAATTGGCAAACTGCTGTTAAAGCATTTAAAGTGTGCACCACTCTAGATCCTGAGGTATTTTAGACATTTTAATTTAGAGTGATTCTAGCGTTTCTTTTTTTTTCAGAATCATGAAACATGGAACAATTTGGCCGCTTCATACACTAAACTTGGTCAAAAAGATAAGGCTCATTTTGTCTTCCAAGAAGCAATAAAGTTTGATTATGAAAATTGGAAAATTTGGGAAAATTATTTATGGGTAACAAAATAACATTTTGTTTAAAATTTTTTTTTGAATTTATTTTAGACAAGCATTGACTGTGGATATTTTAATGAGGCCATCAAAGCATATAATCGACTGCTTGATCTAAAGCAAAAGTATGTCGATGTGGATGTTCTTAAAGCATTTTGTACAGCTTTTGAAAAAAAAGTTAACGATGCTCAAAATGAGTCAATTTTTAAGTATAAAAAAAAAGTGTTGGAACTTTTTGGCCGTATTTCATCATTGGTAGTCACTGAGTGGCAAGTTTACTGGAGCTATGCTGAAATAGTTAGATTTATTTCTCAGACAGACGATACAAATAATAATATGTCCGTAGAGCTAAATCAAGAATCGAGTGAAAAATATTTTTCATTGTTGCTAAAGGCGTTCAGAAATTTGGTTAATAAAGCTAATTGGGAGTTAAGTTTAGACTCTTGTAAAGAAGTTTTGAATAAAACTATTGATGTTTTATCAAGTAAAAAAATAATTTTGATTTTAATTAAAATTAAATTAAAAAAAAATCAATTTTAATTAAAATTTTATTTTTTATTAGGATGCAATGATTTCGGTAAATATCTGTTAAATCCACGTGATTCATTTGGCTCATTAAATTTAAGTGTTAGATCGATTATTTCAAAATTAAAACTAAAATACCAAGTTGATCAAGACTCACCAGACAAATATTTAAGGCTTTTATTCCTCAAAGATTTAAACAATGAGTTTGTCCAGCTTCAAAAAGAATATGAACAATTTATCAGCAGTTTTTTTGATTAATTTTTTGCAATAAATTATGTTGCTAAAATTCTTTTCGAAAATTAAATTTTACTTCAGATCCTATTAAATTGTCATTTATATTTTAGCGAATTAAATTTATAAAAAAATTTTTTTAACAATTTAAGTGACCCTTAAATACTTATATCTTTTTGTCAATTTGGTAAATGATGGTAAAAATGAATCCAATTAATAATACTAGTCCAACTTCATTAGTTTTCATTAATAAACATCAAGAAAAAATGTTTTTTAATGAATTATAAATAAAGAATTTATAAATAAATTATAAAATTATAAATTCTCTTCAAAATTATTTTAAAATTCAAAAAAGATATAAATATTTCTAATTTATTGAATTATTATAAAGAGTGGTGTAGTGATTTCAAATACAAATTTTACAAATATTTTTCTTTTTTTGATATATTAAAACCAAAGATATTAAAATCTATTAAAAAAAGAAAATGCAAAATAGTTACAAAAAACTTCATACATTTAATTCTAATTTATAATTTTTAAAATTTAAATTACATCGCCAGAATTGGCAATAATTGAATAAATAAATAAATAAATGCAAAATAGTGTAATATACTTTGTTGCACTTTCCAAAAATTTTGAAAAATTTTACTTATCTTTTATTTTCTTTAACATAGAAAGTGATTATTTTATGTTTGGATTTAACTTTATTTCGACTTCATTTTCGAGGAATGAAAAAAAAGTAAAATTTCGGAATTCTTCCAAAATAAAAAATGCTCTCAATAATAAAATTTAAATATTTACATGAATGATAAATCAACACATTTTTTGAATTTTGACTCTGTTTATTTATTTATAAAAAATTTCGAATATTTAAATTAATCTTTGAATATTTTTTTTTATATATATTTGTATTGAATTTTTTACGAAAATTAGGTTGTAAAAATTAGAAATTGAGTGAAAATTTTTGTCAGCATTTTTAAAAGAGAAATCAACTTATTGAAATTATCGTTTTACTTTCAATTAATTAATGTTAATAAATATTATTTCAAATTCCTCTTTAGTTACTTCTAAAAAGAAGTTTATTTTTTTTACTGAATTACTATGGCATGTTAAAAAATAATTTTGTTAACATAGTAACTAAAAAATCATCAGAAAAATTAATTTAATCTTAAATTGTTCGATAGAATACTTGAACTGAGTAGATTATATTAAAATATTTAATTGATATCAAGTTTTTATCGAAAATACAATTTTTCAGCAGTTATTATCAAAATTAGAAACTGATGTATTTACTGAATAGAATTTTAAATTAAAAGAATTTGATTTTAGCCCACGAAAGCAGCAATTAAAAAACTTATTCTCATAATTTTAAGGTGACGTTTAAGAATAAAAAAATTAAGTTTAAAATTTTTTCTTTCTACCCTATATAGTATAAATAGTTTGAATTTTATTTCATAATTATAATAAATTAAATATAATGAAAAAAATTCAATTCAGAAATGGATTTAAAAAAAATCAAAATTTTTTTTTTTAAATAGTAAAAATGTCACGTCCCAAAGCCAATGAGCGAATTGATTTTTTCTGCTTCAATCTAGCCGTATTGGACCGAAAATCGCTCTTCATAGCTCTCACATTGATTACTTTGGCGTTCTTTTTGTTGTACGGTTATTTGCTTGAGTTGGTATTTAGACTTCCTGGTTTCGAAGAATTCTCTTGGTTTTTTACTCTTGTCCAATTTTTGTTATACTCAGTATTGGCCCTTGGTGAGTCTGTTCTGAGAAATGACATACAAAGAAAGTATATTTTAATGAAAATAATCTTTGCTCAAAAATTAATAAATTTTTTCTAAGAATTCCTTTTAAAAATTATCTTTTACTGGGATTTTTGACAGTTGCTACGATGGGTTTATCGAATGCATCAGTGCCTTTTCTCAACTATCCAACTCAAGTGATGTTCAAATGCTGTAAATTGATACCAGTGTTAATCGGTGGTATAATCATACAAAATAAGCGCTTTAATATTTATGATGTCAGTGCGAGCATAGCTATGAGCATGGGACTGATTTTTTTTACTCTAGCTGATGTAAAAGTTCATCCAAATTTTAATCTCTACGGTGTTTTGCTTATATCTGGAGCATTATGTGCCGATGCGGCAATTGGCAATGTTCAAGAAAAGCAAATGAAAGGATATAGTGCTTCAAATATAGAAGTTGTTTTATACTCGTATTCAATAGGTTTCGTCTACATTTTATTTGGACAAATTTTTTTTGGAAACATATTTGGAGCTCTTAAATTTTGGTTTCAAGTAAAATATAAAGAAGTTAATTTTTTTAAAAAATAATTAAATAAACGTTTTCAAGTACCCAATTCAGACCTTTGGGTATACGCTGATTTTATCCTTATCTGGATATGCTGGTATCAACATTGTTCTACATTTGGTCAAGCAATTTGGTGCCCTACTTGCAGTGACAAGTAAAAAATTATTTGTAATTAAAATTTTCTAAAATTTTTAACTATTTTTTTTCAAGTTACTACGTGTAGAAAGGCTGTTACCATAGTATTATCATTTATTTTTTTCACCAAACCATTTACTTATCAGTAAGTGACAATTATTTGCATTAAAAAAAATGAACCTTCTTTTTTGGCATGGAGTCGACAAACATTTTGAATTCTTTTTCAAAAAAAATTAAATTTTTTTGTTGAAAAAAATTCAAATATTTTTGTCTTTTTATTTTGTTATTTTCAAATGTATTTGTCAGTGAATTCATGAATTTATTTCCTGTAATAGAATAGTTTTAAACAATGCTTTTATTTTTAAAAATAAAAAAATTAGGTTCATTGATTAATACCAGAAATTTAATCATTTTTATTAATAGATATTTATGGTCTGGCTTATTGGTTTTACTAGGCATTTATTTGAATTTATTGAGCAAAAATCATGAGAAATTCGAAGCAAAATTAAAATTTTATTACTATCATTTTATAAAAAATCAAAAAAATCTTCAAAAATACGATCCAGTAGACAGTATGGTCTAAACATGTTTTTTTAATAAATTTTTTTATTATACTTTAAATTTTATCTTTTTTTAATTTAAATTTAGAAGTAAAAATTCTAAACAAAAATCTACTACAACTTTTTTTTGTTAATCAAATTATTTAAAGCATGTTTTATGAGACCAAAGTCAAGTGTCTTTTTTTTGACTTGACTAGATGTTCAAAATCAACCCAATTTATTACTCTATCAATAACAGTGTTCGCATTTCATCTAGTCCAAGGCTACATGCATGAGTTGATCTTTCGGCTTCCTGGCTTTAAGCCTTTCAGCATGTTCCTGACACTTCTTCAATTTGGAATATATGCTTTTTTGGCTCTACTCGAATCTCTCCTCAAACATAAATTCAGACTAAAAAGAGCAATTAAACCAAAGTAGATTACAAAGAAAGTCTTTTAAAAAAGACAAAACTTTAATTTAAGTTTATTTAAGTGTAAGTTTAAAGACATATGCGTTGATAGCATTTTTGTCTATGTGTACAATGGGATTGTCGAATACTGCGGTTGCCTATTTAAACTTTCCCACTTTTAACATGTTTAAATCATGCAAATTGATTCCGGTAATGGTCGGATCGATGATAATTTTAGGAAAAAAATATAATTTGTATGATAAATTGGCTGTTTTACTTATGACTTTAGGTCTTGTCTTTTTTACCCTTGCTGATTCTAAGTTGCATCCTAATTTTGAGCTTTATGGTGTGATAATGGTAATGGGTGCATTGATAGCCGATGCTGTTATCGGTAATGTTCAAGAAAAAGCAATGAACGAAAATGATTCATCGAACACTGAAATGGTTTTGTATTCGTATTCCATTGGGTTTTTTTACATTCTTTTCTGGGAGATTTTTGTCAGTTTTCGTCTGTTAGATGCCATTAAATTTAGCAATGAGGTAAATTTAAAGATATTTTAAATATGAAAATAACTAATTATTTAAGAATCCTAAAAAAACTTATCTGTATATACTTATTTATTCGGCTGTTGGATATTTTGGAGTTAATGTTGTATTGACTTTGGTCAAGCGGTTTGGTGCATTAATTGCTGTTACAGGTATTCTAAAAAAAATCACTACTTATTTTAACATTTTTTTTTATTTAGTTACCACATGTAGAAAAGCAATTACCATTGTTTTATCATTTATTCTCTTTGCAAAGCCATTTTCAATGCAGTAAGTGTTCATTTTATTTGATTAAAAAGAAAAATCAGATTTTTGTCTTGGCTAATTGAAAGAATTTTTTTTTAATGATCTATGGTGATGGTATATTTAAGTCTTAAAAAATTAACCCCAAAAAATCTTTCTTATATAAGATATTCTAATATATAAATTAAGAAATATTAGAAAGTAGTGTTGGCAAACGGTGTGGCGGTAGCATTGGCGGTGTCATCTTCAAAGTTGTCAAATTTGCTCTACTAAATACAAAAAAATCACTAAACATATTGTTAGCGGTTAAGTTAGGACTGGACTTAGACCTTGGCATTGGAAATAATAAACTAGTTTTTATAAACTTTATTAAACTCAAAACTTGAGCTAAAAAAAAATATAAACTTGATTCACAAAATATTCTCTCTTATATATCCTTTGAATATCATTCTATTTTCTAAATTGTCTCCAAGTTCCAATCAATTATTATTAGTCAGATACAGCCTAGTAACTACAACTTTAGTTTAAATCTAATTCTAGCAACAAGACTAGTTACAAATTATAACTAGTATGAAAGGTCCAATATGACCAGGAAGTAGAGTCAGCCTTAGCTTACAGCTCCGCCAACAATATATTTATTAATTTGTAACTAATTTTGTAAGCATTTGATAAAATAATAAGACTAATTTAAAGTTTCAGTAATAGTAATAATAATAATAATAATAATAATAATAAGCTACGGCAAGCAAGCTTGCAGAGGCGGTCTACTAGGAGATCGCCTATGGTAGCATATTACGCTTTTAAGGAAAATTACAGAAATAAGAGAATTGATAAGATTATGGAGTCTAATAGACATTATTATTGACTTTGTTATACAATACAATAAACAAATAATAAGTAAAAAAATTTGAAGAAACTGAGAGGGGTATATAATTAATAATTTAATTGAAATATAAATAAAATTATCATGTAGTAAAAACTTGGTGGCCGATCATAAAAGCATCGTAGTAAGAATCTAAATTTTGCCAGTTTTTACCATATTTAGACCAAGAATCTTGTTCTAGATCTTTTAATGAACTTGAATATTCCTATAATGTCGTATTAAGGAATATTCTAAATCAGAGCCAACTAATCTTTCTTAATAGATTCTTTTCAACGAAAAATCAAATTTTCTCAATAAGTTTAAGTCGAATTGTTGACTTGAATTTTTTTTTAAAAGTAAATGTTAGAACACGAATTTAATTCGACAAACTGAAAAAAAAATTTTTCTTAAACAATCAAATATTTTAGATCAAATACAAATTAAAGATCAATTTTTTTTTTAATTTGGTTTTGTGAAATTCAAAAAATACAAAATAAAGTAAAAAATAGTACCGTGATTTTTTCAATTTTCAAGTAAACTAATCACGGGGAAAATCTCTGAAAAATTAAACTCGAATTACTTTGTATTGCATTCAAAAAATTTAAATTTTACTAATAGAAATAAAAAATTATTTTCTAAGTTTTAATTTACTTTTTAGAAAATTTTTAATTGATCTTTTTTCAAAAAACCTTCAAAATTTGACATTGGATAGATCTTAGATAAAATAGTTGGGTTCAAAATTTTTAAACTCTGTAATCAATCAAATTAGTCAAAAAAATTGCCTTTGATTAAACACATGACGATTTACCCCAGGATAGACAAGTACTCCGGAACAATTTCCTATTATTTTTGTTTAATTCTAAAAAAATTTTTCTAAAAAAAAAAATTTTATTTAGATATTTTTGGTCTGGTCTCATTGTTCTACTTGGTGTTTATTTAAATCTCTACAGCAAAAACAAAACAAAATGGGACTCATACATAGGAAATAGCTGGTTTCGACTAAATAAGTTTTTTAAAATAAGAAAAAATCCAAGATATGGAATCAAATATGTTTAGCTTTATTTATTATTATTTTTAAATAAAATTTTCAAAAAAAATCTTGTTTTTTTTCAATTATTTTGAGTATTCCATTTGAAGTATTTTTGTCGGTGGAATTTCTAACTCTTGATTAATATTCGACTGCATATACTGAGCCAACAGCATTCTCAACTCCATATTCTGATTTGCCAAAGCTTTGTTCTCATCTATTAACTGAACACGTTTATTCAATACTCCACTTAAAATTAAAACATAAAATTTGATTTTTAAATTTTTTCTTTATATACTGGTATTTCTGCAAAGAATATAACATGGCATCCCATAACTTTTCTTTTTTCGGACTTATCAAATTTTCATACTTTTTCCAGTACTCGGCATCAGTCGAATCGTCCCTATTGTCTAAATTTTCCAGCCTAAATTTGGACAACTTTTTTTGGTGACTAGAAACAAAAAATTAAAAAAAACAAATAAAAAAAAAAAAATAATTTCACTTTTCGTGTTTATGATGAAACTTTAAGAATGTTTTCAATGCAGTCACAACTTCATTTGGATCGATGAGCTCAATGTGATCAGTAGGAATGGTCATTTTGTCATCATTTTTGGAACGATTAGTCAAGTTTTCGTCAGCTTTAGAGCCTTCATTTTCCATTTCTGATTTAGTTCGCTCAATAAAAGCTTTATTTTTCATCAGCTCCTGGTAATTTCTGTGGCTAATGAAATATTGAGCCAGAAGCTTAACATCATTTTCAGTTTCGACGCCCAATGCCTTGAATATGGAGTCCAATTTAACCATTGATTTTTCATTTTTTTCCAGTGGTTCAATCAAATTGACTAATTTTTGCTCCAAAAGAAAACCAGCCTCATCACATATGATCATAATGATGGTTCTCAAGGAATTTTTATTCAAATTAAGAATGATGTCTCGGCTCTCTTCCTTAAATTGAGTTCCTTCTTTGGAAATTTTGCTCGATTTTTTTTCTAAACCAAAAGTTTCCTGTTTGGAAACACTTTCGTTGTCCAGTTCACTTTTTGATGTTTCCTCTTTCTGTGCTTCGTCTTCCTCATCCGTTTCATCATCTGTCTGAAATAGCTCATTGATGTAATCATTACCAGTCTTAGACTGATCGCTCCCGTTTATCGGACCCAAATTTTTCATAAACGATCTTTGAAAATAAAGTTTAATTTAATTAAGTACTTTTTATGAAACAACATTTAAAAGAGAATATTGATAAGTTTGTTGAATGGGTCCAAGAGTGGCTAAAGAAATTTGATAAAACCTAGAAATATATGTAAGATTTATCAAAATTTTTATTTGGCTAGATTTTAAATTTTCAGACTTGGTTTGCAACCAGAACCAAAGAAAATGTGCCAATCGTTTCAGTCTTAATCCTTAATAAAACTCTCAGCATTTTTAATTAAAAAAAATATTTCTGGACTTAATTTGTTTTTATATTTCCTACAATTTATACGATTTTAACACAAATTGATTTAAAGCAACAGCAAACAGTACAAACGAGAGAGAATTATCAAAAAATAAAATTATAAAATATAGATTAATTAATAAAAATAACAATATTTGAAAAAAATAATAAAATTCAAAAATTTAAAATTTTGGTTGCTATTTTGCTTTATTTTTACTAGATTATTCCAAAATTTACATAGCATTTTTCTTAAATTTTCGAAAAATTACGGTAGTTTATTTTATTGCTAAAATAAGTTTAAAAGATAAAAAAATAATTATTACATTAAAAACTGTATTTGATTTAACGAAAATGTTGGGCTAGTCCAAATAAATGGGGTATAGATGCTTATTTTTTGCTTATTATTTTTACAAAAGACTTTATACAAAATATGATTTTTGAAGTGAAAAAAAGAATATTTATTTTTTTTTATAAATTTATGGTGTTTCCCTAAAAAATTGAAGTATTTTATTGATATTTTTTAACTCAATTTAAATGGGCTGAAAAAAAGAGCTTTTTGATTCAAATGTACAATTTGTTTAACAAACGATATCAAGTGAACTGGTACAAGCTTCCATTAGAGTCATTCAATCAAAATCAATCAGCAAAAGCATACTTGAACCTTTGAGTTATTTAGTCATTTTATCTACTTCTTTTAATACTTTGTCTTAGAAAGTATTCAGAATGATATCTTTTTATGAATACTTTTCAAAAATATTTAATATTTTTATCACTGAAAACTACTTTTTTAAATATAAAATTGAAAATAGATCAGAAAACTTCCAAACATATTTATTTCTTTTGAAATAACTTATTAAGTTCTAATGAACTTTGATATTCTTACCTTTTTTTTCAAGAACTTGTTTCTTTTTAATCAATTTGCATATATTTTATGAAATATTATGCATTTCTGTAAAATTTAGTCAGACAATCTTTTTAATTGTTTGTTAATTGTTTTCCAGGAAGTAAAAATTTTTGTTTAGTAAATGCAAGAAGGTGCAAAAAAATTGTTGCATTCACAGAAAAAATTTTAAATGAAGAGTTAAAAAAAAATTAATCATAATAGTTCGAGGATTTTTTAAGACTTCTTAAAACATTAATATTTTTTCCTTGATAATTTTAAATATTTAGTATTTTCTCGAAAAATTTAAATGGTAGATTTCTTAAAATAAATTCTGACTCATTATTTGCGCTTAAAAACATCTTTAAGAAATTTATTTTCGTGACTAGCATACTTTAACACGATATGTCAAAGTATGCTAGCCCTAATTTTGTCGCATTCACATACAGTTTTGATTTGACATCATGGGTATTATCACATCGTAAGTATTCCTAAAATTACCAAAATTTACTTATTATTTCGTATAGTCTCTTTTTAGCGCTTATATTTGAATTTTTTTAATTTTTTATTTTCTGAGATTTTTTCCTATAAAAAAAATTATAGATACAAAGAATGAAAATAAATCTTAAAATGAAGTAACTTTTTTACTATGAGTCTACAAATTGTTCTGCTTTTTATTCTTAGATTTTCTAGAGTAATGACAGATGTGTGCTTTGAATCATCATTATCTTAGTGAATTTCAAAATTTCTTTGTTTTTTTTTTCCTGTAAAAATGTTTGAATTTACGTACTTTTTTTAATTAGAAAAAATCTTAAAAATAATAAAATATACAAAATTCAAGGGAAGAAATGAAAATCATTAAACAGAGACTATTATTGGCACTTTTACAATTTAATAAAAAATTTAACTTAAAATTAAATTAAAATTATCAAATCAATTCTGTAACTAAATTTTACTTCTCCAATTTTTGTTAATATAAAAGTATTAAGAAAAGTGAAATATTCTTGAATACATATTTAAAAAATAAAGTATTCTTTATTGCTTTAGCCTCTCTATTCGAATAATTACTATAGAAAGCTTATAAAATAAAAAGTTTGGTTCAAAACCATAAATTATTACATATCAGGACATGGCCATTCCAATCCCAATTGTTGCTCATGTATAATTCTATCTGCTTCGAGCAAATTGTTGGAGAGAATCTTGCACTGTTCCTCGTTCATAATCCAGATATCGTGGAATTTCTTTAGATCAACAGCCAAAAAGTGCTTGGATTTAGTTTGCATGTCATTGAACATATCCGTGACTCTTTTATACTCTTCGGCTAATTGCTGGCTCTCATCGTTGTACTGTTTGATTTGTTTGGTAAGTTTTTTCTTCAAACTAGTCAATACATCCTGCAGTTTGGTGATTTTACGCTTCTGTTGAGCTTTGGTCTTAGTGTTTTCTTCATCACGTTTTTGTATAACCTGAAAGTTGTACTCAAGCTTTTCTTGATTTAGTTGATAAGTGGCTTTCATTTGTTGTAATCTTTGTTCCAAAATTTGAAGATCATTTTCTAGCTTTATCTTAATTTCGTTATATTCCTCGGAATCTTTGACTCTCAGCATGTTGAGTTCGTTCTCGTTGCGTTCAACGCGTTTGAATCTTTCTTCCAAAAAAGCAATTTCTTTTGTCTTTCTTTCTTCCATTTTTTCGTCCCATTCTTTTCTATGCTTATCCAAAAGGTCCTTTCTCTCATTTATAAAAGCGTTCTAAATTGAAAAAAAAATATTTTCTTTTTACCAAAAATAATTTATTATTTACTTCAATATTGACAAGTTCTTCCATGTAAAATTTTCTCATATTATACGTTTGATCCTTCATTCTCTCGATCAATAGATCAATGTCCTCAGCATATTTTTTCAATGCTTTTACATATATGTCATCTTTATATTTTAGCTCTTGCTTAAAATCATTTATAAGCTTGTTTTTTTCTTCTATCATAGAATCGCACAATTGTTTTTGGTCCATTAGCATCTAAATTTAGAGTTTGGTACATTTTCCAGTAAACAAAAAAATCAAAGCTAATTTACTTCATGAAGTTCTTGGGGAATTTCTTTCGATTGAGCAGTTTCCCATTTTTTAACAATCTAAAAATTAATTTTTAATTTTCATTCATAGATGAATCATTTCAATGAATCTATGTTCATTATTTTAATTTTTAAGATTTTTATAATAAATCAAACACTAGAATCCCTGGAAGGCATTTAGACTCAGTAATTAAATTTTAAAATCTCAGTATTATTTGAATGAAGTGACATAGTATTATAATGAATTTAATATAAAGTTGATCAAGATCTTAATTTTATTAAACTAGCTTGTAATATATCAATTAAAGTAAATAAGAAACTTTTTTCTATCAAAAGACTTTTCTATCTTGCTACTTCGGTTAAAGGTTTTAAGAACTTTATTTAACCGCATTTCGATTATTACTCTACTCTCCAATGCTTTTTTTAATTAACAAGTTAGTTAAAACGTATTATCTCTTATTAAACTTTTAAGTTTAATTGTTAAAATATACTTAATTTCATTTGAAGAAATTTAGAATATTTTTTACTATAAATGATGCAATTATTTTTTGTAAATTTATTTATTGTTTAATGAAAGGACCGATTTAAGAATCTTTTACTAAAGAAAAAGCATAAAAAGTTTTAAAAAAAAGATGGAAGCGTCACATCAATTGAATCTTAAGATATCTATAATATAGAAAAAAAAACAAAATGAATGAATCAACTTTTTCCTTTTTAACTTTTTTAATTTTTTTTCTAACTTGATTTTAATTTTTACTTTCATCACCCAAGTGGTGTTTTTTGAAATAAATACTAAATGTTTTTTAATTAGATCTATAAAGATATTCGTTAGCTTTTTACTGTAATGTTTAAATATTGTTATGTAAATTACATGATGAGAAAGGAACAAAAAAATGTAAAAATATTCTACAAAATTTCTTACATATTACTAAATATTAAACTTAAATTCTTATATGTGTCTCAGAGTTGTTTAAAAGTCACAAGTCTCAAGTCAAGTCAAAGTCACGACTTTTTTTTTTAATTTTCATTCAAAAGTCCAAGTCCAGGCTTTAAAATATTGAATACTGAAGAAGAAATTTATGCTAAAATTGCAAGAAAATTCTGTGAATGGCAAATCTATTGCATTAGACAACCCAAAAGTATATAAATTTTTTGATATTAAGCCTGATCTAGCAAATTTAAAAAAAAGTCTGGACTTGGACTTTTTTTAATGACTTGGACTTTTTTTCGGGACTTTTAAACAACTCTGATATGTCTTTACATAAAAATTTAACAAATTTTTGAAAAGATTCAAGATTCTTAATATATGAATAGAATTGCAAAAAAATCTTATTTTATTTTTTTAATTTTGATCCTAGGATTCTTAGTAAAATTTTAAACAGAAAAATTTAATTTATTTTATAACATGATTCTATTTATTTCTTAAAAATTAGCTTAAGAAAATCTTAAATCCGAATTGAATAACTTTTTTTTTTTAAATCTTAAATAAGATCTTTTCAAATTGATCGCTTTGTCTGTTTATAAAAAAAGTAATAATTTTAAATTGGATAAATTCGCCAAAAATTGGCAAAGACAGTCATAAATTAATCAATTAATTAAATTCTTTAAATGCGCTCATCAGTTTTTAAATAGTTTTTAAAAAATTCTTATTAGGGAAATTATGGTACACATTGAATAGCATTTTAAAATACCTCTTCGAATTTTTCAGCAGCCGATTTAGCCTCTTGTTCAAGTCGTTCTTTCCTCAAGCGAGACTGTTCTTCCTCTTCGCTACGTCTAGTATGCTCTCTAGCATCTGCAGCTACTCTGACATTGGAGACTAATTCCAGACCATCATTTTCCAATTTTACTAATCTTGCTCGTGAACCCTGAATCTGTTTTCTTCCTTTAGTTAATTCGATTTTTTTCTCACTTTCAGCCGGTGCGGTAGATCCGATTCGTTTTCTAGTTTTAAAAAAAATAAAAAAAAATATATTTTTTCTTTAATTTACTTCTCTTCTAATTCATTTTTCTTTTTGATTCTTAAGCGACGTGCCTGAATTCTTTCATCCCGATTTTCGGAGTCAACACTGGGCCCTTCGTCATCTTTTACACTAGAATCTTTTTTATTTATGGTCAACAAATCCATTATCTAAATTTAAAGTTGTTTTTCTACAGTACAATATTGTATAAAACGAATAAGATATTTCAGTTATTTTACCAAAAATAAATTTTAAAATTTAGTTTCTATAGAAACCGTTTGTTAAAATTAAAAATTTTAATTTGAAAAAAAAATGTTATTTTTAATTTTTATTTTGAAACAGAGAAATGTTTGACCAAATCGATTAATTTATTTAAAATTTTAAACTAAATATACAAAATATAAATTAAGAATTGAATTATTTTATCTTGAATTTAATTTCAATTTTTTTTCAGCTGGCTGCTCAGCAGTGTTCTCAGACGCTTGATCAGTTTGATTTCCACCATTATCTTGATCCATATTCTCAACATTTTCCTCATTAGGTTTAAGTGGCATTATTTTTTTTACAAATTCTTCAATTAATGGCTGAGTTTTTGATACTTGGAACATTGACCATTTTTGCTGTTGAATTACATCTTTATTCTTTCTCTCTTCATCTGTAAAAAAAACAAAATTTTTATTTTTTTTTATTAATATTTAAAAGTAATAACTTTGATTAAATTCCCAATGGTAGCCCTTGGAGGGGTTGAATTTATAAAATCCAAATGAAGTGTCAAGGCATTCTTGTAAATAGTGGGACGTCATTTCAAGACGAGAGCTCAAAACCGACATAAAATCTGGAGCTTGATAAACTACCCCATGCAGAATGTAGTAATAAGAAAGAGGAATAACTTCCTGAGCTGATTTTCTTTCCACTTTGCGAATTATGTAGAGAGGAGGTTGTGCTGAGTGAAGTTGGTATTGGTAGCCTTTCATTGACCTAAATGCTTCATTTGTATTTATTTGATTTTTTTACTTTTTTAAAAATACATCAGGGTTTCTGGATTTCCACCTTGCATCTTAAGATATTGGTTGTTACATTCTACATTGTAAAAAGGATTCCGCACGTCACAAAAATAATCAATTACAGTGAATTCATTGAGCCATGGAAAGAACGAACTATCTGACCAGTTTATGTGAAGCTTATTTCCTATCAAAAATTCAAAATAACATCAATTTCAATTTTTTTATTAATTCACCTGCTGCAAGGCTAGCCATTTCTATATAAATAAAATAGTTATTTTATGGTTATAAGTGACATTTTTTTTCAGTCAAAATTAATTGACTTGACTAAATAAATTAATAAAGAAGTAATTTAAAATTTTTTATTAAAATAATTTAAGTTGTTTCGATTTTATGTTAAATTTGATTTTACACGACAAAAAAAATATCTATAAAAAATATTAGACTATTATTTCCAGTTCACGTGCATACTCAATCATTTGCATGACCAATTCGTTCGATGGTATATTCTGATTTTCTTGGTCGGTTTGTTTTTGTTGGAAATAAAAGTAATTATCTGATGCCATCACCCATTTTCTCTGCAATAAAAACAATATAAAATATGATGAGTATTATTAAACACAAACCTCTTTGGCAAATTCGACCAATTCTTCTTCTTTTTTGAAATAGAGCATATGTCCCGCTTCACGGAATAAAATTTTTTTGTAAGCACCTTCCATGCAGCTAGCTATCTCTTCTCTAAATTAGGAAATTAATATTTTGCTTTCCACTTTAGATGAAAAACAAACCTGATTGTCTTGAGTAAAATATCCATAAAATAGTTGTAAGATGGAGAGGGAACATTGCCTTTGGATAAAAAGACTTTGTTGTAGCTTCCTTCCATTAAATATTGTTCAAGAGAGACAGGGTGACGGATGTAAATGTTGGTTTGGATTAAATGAGGATTTAGAAGTTCAAGCTCAGTGTGGAATTCTGATAAGCGGTTGCGGGCTAAAAGGCACAATAAATTAAGACCGATTAATTGATACTTGAAAGGTGACTCGGAGATTTCGTTTCTTAAAAAATAAAATTATTTTTTTTCCAAAATATTGGTGATCATTTACTGAAAATCAAAATAGAAAGTTTTTAATTGAGAAATGTAGCGCTCAAATCCGTGTATATCACCAACTGCTATGGAACATTGAGCACCTATTTCAAACACGTCTCTGGCTAAATGAATTTCTCGTTTGTCAATTGGACTTCCGGGAGTAGGAATGAAACCGGTTTCGGATAGAATTATTTTCAATTGAGTCAAATACTCTAAGCATTTGTCAAAATTTTGAGGTTTTTTGTTCCATTCATTGGTCAACTTTTGGTACAAATCAACTGCTTCTTTTCTCATCTTTATTTTTTTTGTTCAAATTTTAATAAAATTTTTAATTTTTTTAGTTATGATTTTGCAAAATTTGAAAGTAAATGTGTTTATATTTTGTAAAATTTTAAATGTATGCATTAATCAAGATTTATTTTTAGCTCTTATTTTATTTTACATAAACTTAGCTGATTTTATGTGAATGCGAAAAAAAGATTATTTTAAAAATTGTTTGATTTACAATGTTATCTTTTTTTTAACGCAATTACAAATTTTATTTTGGGTTAGGGTATTTTTTAGTATGGCATTAAAAAATAATGAATTAAACAATTATGATGGCTTTTTTGAAAAAGCAAATGAAAAACAAAGACAGCATCTAGTTAATCCAGATGAACTAATAGTTGTATGTAGTTTGGAAGATTTTAAAGAAAATCTCGGCGGTTATTATGGTCATGTTAATATTTTTAATAATATTATTTATCTTCATCCAGAATCATCAGTTCATGTAAAAGCAAGGATTACAATTTCAATTGATATTAAAAGTTCGCTTCCCAAAAATATTCGTGAGTTGTATAACAATATTTCTTCTCTGGTTCCTATATTTAACAGATATGCTTGTGGTAGCATTCAATATAAATATCCTGATTTTAATTTTTTTAAAGACTATGATTTCAAAAATTTGACTTTAGTTGGAGAAATAATTTTCAGGCATGAAACTGAAGAGCAGTTGCTTCTAGAATCTATTCACTATCTCACAGAATACACCTCTATTAAACTTGTTATGATTGTTCAACTTCCTCGTCATAAATCTGAAGGTTTTAATATGCGTTTGATATTAATTCAAAGAGAGCTAGAATTCCAACCTAAAAAAAAAGAAGTTTTAGAATCAGCCTTAAATAGTGGTGAAAGAAAAATGGAAAAATGCATCAAACTAGATTGCCCAATTAATGTTTCAGATTGGAAAAATAACCAAGCATACCCCTCGATGTTTAATGTAAAATTGTTAAATGTTATAGAATATACCAATGTTAATTTTGGAATGAAGCAGCCGATTAAATTTTACCTTCCTGGTTCAATTTTTGACCATTCGGAACCAAAATCAATTACTATAAATTTCAGTACAATTGAAGGTATAAAAACTGAATGGGAAGAATATACAAGTGAATTTAATTAGATAAAAAATATTTATTAGATTTAGAGATTTTTTAAGATTTTTAAATCAAAAATAACAAATAATATTTCCAAAAGTTTTATTTTAATCTGTTTATTTTTTAAAAATTTATTTGAAATAAATTTTTTTTATCTAATTTTTAAATAACTTCGGAATAATCTTTAAAATTCATTAAAGCTATACTAAATAGTTATCAATGAGCTGACGATGTTCATAAAGAATTTTTTCAAAATTTTAGTTTCCCTTTTTTCTTAAATCATCATATATTTTGAGATTCGTTTTTGTATATTTTGAATTTTTACTCATATTCTATTATAACGGACCATCATCATAATCCTATATTTTCCTGAGACCATACTTTTTTTATTTAATTGTAAAATCGCAGAAA
Organism: Brachionus asplanchnoidis; assembly: GCA_025491095.1. NCBI lineage: Eukaryota > Metazoa > Rotifera > Eurotatoria > Ploima > Brachionidae > Brachionus > Brachionus asplanchnoidis. Next base: position 2,629,402 of record JAILYF010000008.1, on the reverse strand, counting down.
TTTGAATTTTATTGACAATACAGTCAATTTTATCTAGTGTTGGCAATCAATTATCAATAATCGATTCAATAATCGACTAACTTTAAATCGATTAATTTTTTTAGTCGATTTTTTAATCGGTTAATTTTTTTTAGTCGATTATTAAATCGATTAATTTTTTTTAGTCGATTATTAAATCGATTAATTTTTTTTAGTCGATTATTTAATCGATTAAGTTTTTTTAGTCGATTATTTAATCGACTAATTTTTATAATCAACTTCTAAATCGATTTAAAAATCGATTGATTTTTTCTAGTTGACTGTAAAGTTTCTAATAAATCTCGTACTGAAAAATTAGGAATTAGCAAGACATATTTTTTTTTTAATTAATAAACTTATTTAAATTGATTTAAAAATTTAGGCAAAATAAAAGCAAAAATTGCAATTTAACGATTTAATTAAAAAAAATATTTTATTTGTAATATAAAACAAGATTAAAATTATAAAAATTAAAAATTTGAAACGATTTAAAATATTAAAAAAATAATTATAAATTAATTTTTTATACATTTTGTGAAACTACCATCATTTTGTGAATTTTTAGTGGATTTAATTTATTTCTTCTTTCCCAGACTGTATAGCCTGTGGCAGAAAAAAGTTGTTCGGAGGGTACTGAAAAAGCTGGGATGCAGAAAATCGTTTTAACAACGTTAAAAAGAATTGGATAGGTTACTTGGTTCATATTCCAAAAAGATAATGGTTCTATATTTTTGGAAGACTCTGAATTATATTTATAAATTTCTCTATCGATTATATTTAGTCTCGCAGCTGTTTTGCTATTATTTATATCTTTATTAAAATCAAATAATTGGAGTGTAGATTTTCTTTTAGAGTGGGAACCTTTTGTTGAGATGCTTCGAATGTATTTGAGGAATCAGGTATATTGCTTAAATTTACAATCTTTAGAACTTGTTTTTGTTCAGTTGTAAATTCGGAGATGATGGTTTTTATGGTGTTCTTTGCTTCTTTTAAAAACTCTTTTCGAATCTCGTCGGGAAATCTCCCGAATAGTTTAGAAATTCGGGAGATTCCGATAATCTCCCGAATAGCTGTCTAAGATAAAATTTTTATCTTAGTCAAGAAAATTGTCACAAAATTTACAAGTTGCATCTTTGAATATGTGACACATATAACAAAAAAAGTGAATTTTTTCAATATATATCTTATGTTGTTAAACCAGCTTGAGAACTATGTTTTAAGGAAAAAAAAGAGAATATTTTGGTCTAATAAATCTATTTTATTGATTTTTTTAATAGTAAAAGATGAATAAAAATATAAGGGTCTAGTCATTTATGTTTACTTATAATATTTCACCTAATAGTGAACTAAGAAATTGAATAAACCTATTTTAGTTCAGAAAACAAAAATAAAACAAGATCAAATAAAATATGTTGACATATAATTAATAAAATTTATTTTTCATTTTGAATTGACTTTACATCACCTTATTGAAATAAAGAGATAAAGAGATAAATGAATTTTGTGATTTTTTTAGCAGTATTATTTTTTAGTTTTTTTTAGTATTTTGTTTTGTGAGAAATTAAGGAAGAACTTGTAATAAAAAGTGTAAGAGTTCTTTTTTGAAGAAATTAGATAGAAAGTATTTAATAAATTAATATTTTTAAATAAATTTGTTTCTTTTCTAGATTGAAATTATGGAACTTTTGCCTAATTTTTATTGAATTTTTATTTTTTAAATTTCAATTAAAATTCTTTAGAAAGCAAAAAATTTCGCCAAAGTAAGATGAATAATTTTATTCACAAAAGACAAACAAAAAAAATTGTAATCTGAGTACTTTATTCAAAAGCTTAAGCTAACTATAAATGAGTCTAAGCAATCGACTCCAATCGACTGATAAAATTCAAATATCGTCTGAAAAATATTCAATTAGTAAATCGATTAAAAAATTTATATCGGATTTTCCAACATTTAAAATTTACCTATAAATTATTTTGTAATTTGAGTGTTAATTTTCAAGATGGGAAAAATTTCCAGAACAAGCAAAATTTTATATTATTCTAAATTTTGGAAAATTTATTAAAAAAATTAATAAATTTTATTTGTAAATAATAATAAAATGTAAAAAAAAAAGTTAAGAATAATCTTATCTTAAAAATAAGTGTATTTGGTAGATTGAGTCCTTTTGTCAATGTTTTCTATATTTTATTTGTCAATTTTTAATAAAATTAACATTAATTATAGATAAAAATTTTATTTTTTTTAAATAAATTTTTTGCCAAATTTAGTAATTTTTGTTTATTTTTATTTTTAAAATATTCAAAATTTTATACAATAATATTATTCAAAAAAAAATATAAATATTAATTATCAAAAAGTAGAAAAAAAAAATAAAATAATTTAGATTCTATACAATTAAATGTAAGTCTGAGTTCAGATGTTTATAACAAAAAAAAAATTTACATTAAATCGTATACCAGATAAACCTGCCAGTTTAAAGCCGATGCTAAATGAACCCTTCAAGCGATCACTTTAATTGAACAAGTAAACCCAGTACTAAAATTTTCAAAACAAATTAAAAAAAAAGTTTAAAAAAAGTTTATATCATAAATTCTCATCAAAAATTGTCTCAATGGAGAATAGGAATAACTCGGCTCAATAAGTCCGACTGTGTCGCTACAATCGTCAAAACTGGAATGCTTAAGGCTAAATCTGTTCAAAAATTTCAAACCATTCGCTAAAACGCTCAATATGCTGAAAGGCTTCTTGATCACATCACTAATTCGCGACTTGGTCTCACATTTGCTCTCATCCGCAACTTCCACTGCATTTTTAGTCAAATTTTTAAAGAAAAAATACTTCACAGCTGTTCGCTTGATGCGACCAATCGATCTTTTTGACCATTGGCACATTTTATCTTTGACCATGAAAGGCACAGAATCCATCACCAAATTACTTTGCATAAAAATAGCTTCACTGAGCAAAAACTCATAAAAATTGTTCATGGTATCATCTGTGTTTGCCACAGACAGCACTAGACTGGGAGCTGGATAATTTATTTGTGACAAGGAACGACTAGGGGTCATATTGCGGCTGTCAAATCCGCTATCCAAGCTGTCACTGTCACCAATGCTAGAGCTGGACGCGAGTTCTGTGTCCACATAGAGGGGTCTTTCAGTTTCTGCCGACTCTGTCTGCTTGCTCTGGTTCAGCAGCTCAAAGTTAAAGCTCTCGTTGCAGACCGTGAAAATGTTGTTGTAAAATGAGGTGTCATTTTTGGGTTTTTCTCGCTGGGTCTGTTTGCAGTCCTCCAGTTCCATGCTCTCGTCGCAGTCAAAATCTTTGGGGTTTAAACAACTGCAAAGCGACACTGTTTGGCACAGTTTATTGCCCATCTTTTTCAATTTTGTCAACTTGTCCAAAATAAGCCCTGATTTTATAGGCATGAAATTCAATAGTTTAAAATCTAAATGGAAATTAAATCATGATGCAATATCTAATTGACTGTCAAAATTGGAAACCATGCTCTGTCTGGCCGAGTGGTCAACACGACTCTTGACAACTATCAAGCTGTTTGCTAAATAATTTCTCATTTTTCTCAAAAATTTAATGATTTAATAAAAAAATTTAATCTAGCATTTTATACACAAAGTGTGTATACAATTTTATTTAATGAAAACAAATGTTTTGACTTAACAAGTTTGGTGAATTATTCTAAAGTTTAGACATAGTCTAATTAAAAGCCATAAATTGTCTACGACAAAACGAAAAAAACTTATTTGGCAATAAAAGTTCCATCTGTTTAATGTACGACCAAGAAAAAAAAGTGGTCAGATAAAACACCTTTATATGTGTGCCTTAAATGCTTTAAAACAATATTTGATCAAACCACTTAGGATAATTTTTGTTGATGTTATTTATTAAAAGATTAAAAGATAGGCTTTGTTTATTTTTACTAAGTCGGATTTTGTCATGAGTCCTATTTTTATCCCCGATTGAAATTGCTTGGAAAATGTGGCTTTATTTATACATGCTCATGTTACACTAGATCGATAGTAATTATCAAATTTAGCTCGCATGAGTCCAATTAGATAAAATAAAAACTCATTTTAAATTAATTTTTGTTAATTGTTCTCAGACAAAAAAAAAACATATGGAATCTTTTTGTTCAGAATTTAGCTCCATCACCGGAAATGAACATTTTTTGCTGACCACTCAACTCAAACAAATCGGATCAAGTGCAAAGTGATTGAAATTTATCTCCACATATTTTTTATTTATTTAACTGTACTGATCTGATAAGGCTAACTAAATAATAAAAAAAATGCTATTTTATCTATTTAACAAAGTTGAAAAAATAAATTTCATTTTTTTTTAATTTTCTTCCTTTTTAATTTAATAATTTTAGATCAATGATGAGAGTAGTTTGGTTAATAAAAACCAATTTAAAAATAGATAAAAATGACAACACAGCCAATTCCTTAATTATTAAATTTTTGAAATCAAGATGTGACCATGAGATAATTGCCAAGGAAATAAGCCACTTTATCCATGCCATTATTCTGACTTCACTAGCCACTTTATTATAAATACTTTTTGAATTTAAATTACTTATACATTTTTTTTATTTTAATTTTTTTTTATCTGAAGGAGCATTAGCTCGGTACAGAAAAAAAATAAAAAAAAATACTTCTTCATTCAATTATCTTTTATTCTGCATTTAATTTTAATTTTCTATACTTTTTCGAAACAAGAGACTGAAAGGAAGGCTAAAGCCACTTGGAACAACCTTGGATTTCATATCCAAACTTATTTTTCAAATAAAATAAATAAAAGAACCAGTTTAAAAAATTAAATTAATTATCTAAAAAAAAAGAAAGACAAAAGTGCCTAAAAAAACAATCTAGTGTAATCTATCTTGTTTTGACTGTTTTTATAAGAAAACTACTTGAAAGATTCCTATGCAACATTTGAAAAAAGTGTCAAAAACAAAACTATGTGGACGACTGTTGTAATCTTACACTTTTTTCTTTAGAATTATTCCGAATTTATCAATTTTTTAATACATTTGATACCTTTTTTGATAAAAATTTAAGAAATAGGCTTTTCCTAAATTATTATTTGTTTATCTGTACCAAAGTAAAACCTTTTTATATTAAAAAAAATAAGAAAAAATTTTTAAAGTAGAATATAATATATATAAAAAGTTAAATAAAGAATATAGAAGACAACTAAAATAGATAAATTTAAATAATTAATGAGTGAATTGAATGTTTTAAAACTTTTATACAGTCAATTTAACCATGCATTAAGCCTATTATCCGATAACTAAAGCAACATCTAAATGTTAGAATAATTAAAATGCCATTTCCTGATTTATTTATAAGTTAATTGTAAAAAAATATGCTTATTATTAACTGCTTATCTTGTCTTTGGACAAAATTTCGATATTTAGAAAAAAAAATAAAAATGGATCGATTTTTTTCTAGGTCTTGATGTTAATTGACACTTAATGGTTTGTTATCGGGCTTTATTTCGATAAGCATGAATAGTTTAAGACTCAAGGGTTTTTATTTTTAAATTCTTAATTAACTGTCATAGTGTTGCTAAAGAGGTCATTTTTAGGCTTAATACTTTTTGAAGTTTTTCACTCGACACTTAATTTTAAAATGTTTGAATTAATTTAGACAAATTTAAATCCAAAAATGATTGTTTGATCTAACTGTTTAATTAATTTTCCTCTCGGTCAAATTTAATCAACTCGTAGGCAAAATAATTCATCTTTTCTTCTTATCTTCAAAGTTATAAAAAATTGTTATCTTAAAAATTCTAATATTTCATCAATGTCTAACTTTTATTTTCAATTAAATTTTTAATAAATTAACCTTATAATTTCTCTGAATTATTCAAAGAAAATTTTCTAGACTATTTTTTCTTAATTTTAAAATTTGACTTTTAATTTTGTCGGTCAAGAAGTTTAAAAACATGACTCGGTCTGATTCCAAGTAGTAAAAAAATTTCTCTTTGATTAAAATTTTTTACGTCTAAGAGTTACCTTGTTTTCTTATAAATAAATAAAAGATTTGATTACTTTTTTTAAACCATATAACTTAAAAGTTAAAACAAAATTTTAAGTTTTCAAATTCTTAAAAATTAATCATAGATAAATTAAAAAATTTGTTCCTTTGTTATTTTTGTATAATTAAGAAATAAAAATTTTATGCCTTATAAGTTTTTTTTTGTATGCCTAATTTTTCTTTGAACAATTGATTTTACACACATTCTTTTTAAAATCAATTATTTAAGGCTTGTTTCTGAATAAATTAATAAGTTATCTTTTACTATAAATCTAACAAGTGTGTGAAATATTTCAAATTATTTTTAATCGCTGGAGAAATAAACTCTTTATGGTTTTATACAATTGGCCCATGACTGACTATCCTTAGGTAAAATTATTTCTTCATTGATAAAAATTCTAAAATATTTTCTCAGCCATGGTATGAATATTTAATTAAAGGTTTTTTACTTCATTACGAAACTCATAATACATATTCTTTCTTTACAGAACCGATTGAAATTAAAAAAACTTTTAATATGCGTCATGTCATATTTTAATTTACTAATTTTATTTTAACTTTTTTTTATAATTTTAGTTCAAAATAATCTTTAATTACAAGGAACCTTTAGTAAATGCATTTAAGGATGATAAATTCCATATTATTTTCCCTATTTATAAGTTATTGTTGGAATAAAAATAAAAGTAATTACAATTTTTGGTTTAGCTTTTTGGAATTAAGATCATGAATACTTTATTTAAATGAAATGGAGAATACAATTAGAGGATAATGAAATTAATACTAAATTTGAATAATTATTTTTATTTTGTTAATATCATTATCCGAATGGTATTTTGGAGAAAAAAAATTAAAAATTGAACACTTTTTATCTCTATTTTATTAAATTAAAAAAATTAAAAATAGGGCATCTATTTTCTGAAATTTAATATAAAAAGATTCAAATTTGTATTCTAGAGGGTTATTTTGGAAGGCAGTTTGTTGACAACATTAATTGCTCTAATTATCTTTAAAAAAAAAGTAAGCTAATTAAATTTCTTGGGGATGATCTTTGATTTTTTCCATTCTGCCAATACAATATCAAACACATGCTTAGAATCCAGCGAAATGCATTATTTAACAGCTGTAGGAAAATTCATGAAAAAATTAGTCTAAAAAAAGTCAAGTTATCTTAAAAAAGAGAAATTCTTATAAAAATAAAGACTTTTTTTGTCTCTTTTTAGACTTCAAGATTACATGTTTGATAAAAAAAATTCTACTTTTACAATTAAATAATTTCATTTTCAACTTATTATATTTGTTTTTTTGTTTCTTTATTTTTTTATTTTTCTTTCTTTTATTGAAGATTAAAAATTAAATTTGATTTAGTATGACAATTAAATCAATTCAAGAATACATATCGCCATGCAAGCATATAGTGAAGATAAAATCAGAGTTGTTTAAAAGTCCCAAAATAAAGTCCAAGTCTGGACTTATAATTTTTTTTAAAAAAAAGTCCAACACTTGCTTGGCCTCCATAATTACCACTTTGAACGGAAAAAATCCAGATTTAAAATATTAAATTTGACTTTTGAAATAAATTTAAGTCATAACTTTGAATTAAACTTGTAACTTAAAAACAAGTCCGATTCTAAAAAAAGTTCTGATTTTTATTTTTATGTAAGTGTTAGTAGCAGAGTTTGTCAAAAGTCAAAGTATAAAGTCAAAATGGTAACTTGGACTTGTTTTTAAAAAAAAAAAATCCGGACTTGGACTTGATTTGAGAGTTGTGACTTTTAAACAACTCTGGATAAATCAATGAGAAGTTTTTCTTTTCATCAGCTAAATATATTTTTCAAATAATTTTTTTTATTAGCAAATAAAAAACTTTCTAAACAAAAAAATTTATTTATAAATATATTTTAAAAAAGTTTTTTCATATTCATGAAGCATTTTTATGAACTAAATTTATTTTATTATTAAAAAAAATTAAAGACATATACAATTTTTTTTCTTTAATAATTTTTTAATATTTAGTGATGTGTAGCAGATGAGTGTTAACCGGAAGGCTCCGGAAAAAAATCAACGGAGCGGTTGAACTTCCGGAATGACACCGTACGGAGCGGAGACATAAATGATGACTCCCATTGGAGACGAAGGTAGGAACGGAGACGAATTCCGAAGGCGGCAACAGAAACGGGTGAATAAAGGGAGCCTCCGGATATAAATAGGAGGCTTTAACGGAGAATCCGAACAGAGCGGAGACGGAAACGGAGAAGCACTACGAAAATTTTATCTTAGCTGGTAAAATAAAGAATATATTGCAATCAAATATCCTAGTGAAATTTTCAACTAGACTTCCAGAACCTTGCCTTCGTTGCTTAGTTTTAACAAAAAGTTTGGTCAAAATAAAATTAATTTTTTAAATAATTTAAAAAAAAAATATGTTTTAAAGTAGAGTAAAAATAAAATTATCTCACTCCATTCCTCCGGAGGCCAACCTTATTAATATTTAGCAAAGAAAAATTTTGATCAAATTTCAAGCGCTCAATCTTGCTCAAACATTTTTAAATGCACAATTAAATTTCATTGCATTTTTAGAAATTACAGTCCTTTTTCAAAAGTTTAAAAAATAAAGCTATGAAATGTTAAAAAAATTAAAAATCTGCGATGAAATTTAATTGCGCTTCTAAAAATTTTTGAGCAAAATTGAGCGCTTTAAATTTGATCAGAAATTTTACTTTGCTTAATATTTTTATTATTTCCATCATAAATCATTTCCAACATTTCCAACAGCTCTCCCCTTTCTTTTGGAAATGATCTCAAGCATTTGTTACAGTTCACTAATAAAAATCTTGACTCAATATTAGCAAATATTGGTCAGTTATATTAGACCTCAGATTGAATTTGCAGTATCTTCTTGGAATCCATACACTAAACAAGATCAGAATGCACTAGAAAAGGTTCAGCACAGAGCTACAAAAGTTGCCATCAATTTAAAAAAGTTAAGCTACGCTAAGCGTTGCGAAATACTGGGTCTAACATCGCTTAAATTACGTAGAACGCGTGGTGACTTAATTCAAAAGTTCAAATTTGAATCAGGTATCGAAACAATTGATTGGCACACAACACCAATTCGTATTCCCCAGCAGTACGGGCACAGAGAGAGGCTAAGAAGGGAAATCGTCAGGTGCTGTAACCAACGTCATGAATTCTTCAACAACAGAATAGTAAACCAATGGAACTTGCTTCCTGATGAAGTCATTTTGTCTAAAACCGTGAACGAGTTCAAAAATAAACTGGATAAATTTTTAAAACTGCCACAGGGCGTCCTTGACGCGCTTGCATGATAATAGTCATGCTGCAGTTTAAACTACTACTACTAGTACTACTACTAGTTGAAGTTGGATCTTAAGCGGCAGTTCTACATTCGTGACGGCATCTCGGATTCAATAGAGCTTTGTTTGAATAACTTAAGATTTAAATCCTTTCAAAACCTTCTAAACGAACTAATAAAACCAAGGTAGATCAGTTCACTTCTTCTGGTCCGAAAGGAGTTTATAACATAAATTGTATATTTTTCTTTTCTACTTTAGAATTGTACTTCTTTTTTTTTTTTTTTTTTTTTTTTTTATTTTAAACTTTATTTTAATTTTTACTTCTCCTGATGGAGGTTAATTTGAATCAAATAAATAAATAAATAAATCAGACATTTTCTAAAATAAGTAAGCAGAGGGGTTTTTAAAATTTATTTTCAAATAAATAAAAAAAAATCATTCAAAAATTTAAATTCTAGGCAGCTTAAAATCATCGACGCATTTATTTGGACTGTTATTCGAAATACTTAAGTTTGTAAACGATAAAAAATCTTCAATAATAAGTTTTGGCATTAAAAAATCATTGATACAATTGGCGCTTTTAAAACTCTTTGATTTCTGTTCTCTGACAGCTTGGCACAAAATGCTAGTATCTTGAATATGACTTCAGAAAAAAAAAATTTATCAAAATTAAAACTAAATAAAAAATTTAAGAAAAAGCTCAAGAAGTCATTGTTAGTGTTGAACACAAAGTAAAGTACTTACCGATTTTGATCTGTAATTGGGCGTAATGCTCACCTGGGACGCATGTACTGGGTATCCGGAGTCGTATTTGCTTGAGGCAAAAAGCGCGCTAGAATAAATATTGTTTAAATTTTGATTAATCGAGGACAATACTCGATCATATTGGCTAGACTGTGTAGCCGACGGCTTGTACGTGGAATTGGCAGCAACCACTGATGAATAAGTTGTGTAGTGTGGTGCGCCTGAATTAGTGTTATTGTTAGTTAATCTAGATGAAGTGTAATAAGTAGGTGAAACTTGTGAGCTATAATGATTACTACTATTTACAATCGAATAGTTACCGGTCGATGCCGGATAGTTACTGTTAATGCTATCGCTATTTGTTATGTTATTCAAAATTGGTTGACCAAAACTCGACGATCTCAAAAAATAGTATCCATTTATCGAGCTCGGAGTGTATGTCGACTGCTGTGCTTGACTATCAGTTCAAGACAAAATTTTAAGATTTTTTAAATTTAGTTAACTATAGATTTGTTAGTAGTCTACTTAGTATAAAATTTGCCTATTAGATAAACAAAATAAATGGCAAGCTATGTGCTCGAGAATGGGGAGCAATAGGAAGCAGTTTGGTGATCCAATAGGTCGGCACAGCCTCGACGGTCCAACAGGATGTGATCAAGTGATTGTTCTGGTGTGAGTAAGATCATTTATTAAATATACAATTATTGAACAAATAAAAACTATTAATTGCCAAAAAAAATTACAATTCAAAAATTTTGTTTTAAATTAATCAAAAACACAGTATTAAGATGGAGTAAAAATACAGTCAACAACAACAAAAAAATAATAGGCAAATTTTATTAAACATTTTTTTTTTTTAAATAAAGATCAAGCTTTTTATTTTTTAAATATTTTTGTAAAAAAGACAGCGTAAAGTGGTCTAAAAGTTTGGGTTAAGGTGAATATGATTAATACCTCTTTGGAATACTTGATCCAACTGCTATTGAGTTGTTCATTGAGGTTTGATTTTGGAGTAGACGAGTAGAGCGACGCACAGGTGTCCCAGACGATGATTGTAAGGCACTCATAGACGGCGTTGAATGGGTCGAATGCAATGCTTAAAATAAATTTGTTTAGTTACTAAATTTTTGTTTAATAAAATTTCTTAACTAAAGTTATCTTTGAATTTCTCAATTTGCTGTAATTATTATTTGTGGATTTAAATCAAAAGAAAAATTATTGAATTATCGTTTATTCAAAATTTTTAATTCAATATACCATAAATTAGACATCAAATTGTCTAGAACAAAAAACAACTTAGCTTCATTGAATAAAAAACAAAAGGATTTATTTGAAATTAAACTCTTAGTTGAAAATAGGAATAAATAGGGTATTGTGAATTTCAAATACAAATTAAACAAAAATTCTTCATTTTTTGGCAAATTAAAATTAAAGATAATATAATGTATTTAAATATATACTGCAATATACTGCAATATGTTGCACCTCTTATAACTAAATTATAATCCTTATTTTATTTTTTTTTTAGAAAATCAAATCAATAATCAATTTAAATCTTATAGGTGTTATATTAATTATTGTCTTTTTTTAACCTTAGAAAAATTATTTTTGGTAAAAAAGTTGCAACAAAGTAAGTTGCATTTTGTTACAGTATTTTTTTTTTAAAACATTTTTTATTAAATTTAATTTTTATTTATCGAAAAAGGAAAAATTTTTTTTCAATTTCGTTGAAATTCACAATTACAGTAAAAATCTATTCAAAAGTTGTATTTGTTTGATAAAAAATTAATTTAGAAGTGATAAATTTAATTTTTATTTGCTTTAAATGAACTTAAGGCTAGCGCAAAGAAAAACCTCGGCACTGTCTGCAAACATCTTTTATAGAGATATTGTGAAATTCAAATACAAATAGAACAAAAATTTACCATTTTTTTGACAAATAAAAATAAAAATTAATTTTATAAATAATATAAATCTGCTTCATTGTGCAACTAACTTTGTTTCACCTTTTACCCAAAAAATAATTTTCTGATGTAAAAAAAGGCAAAATATAAAACATTAATAAGATTTAAATTGATTATTGATTTGATTAACTAAATAAAAGGAAAATAAAAATTTTATTTTAAGAAAAAAAGGTGCAACAAAGTAAGTTGCATTTTGATACAGTAATTTTTTTTAAATATTTTTTATTAATTTAAGGAGCTATAATTTTACAAAAAAAATTACTAATGTTTACGGCCAAAAAAAAATTAAATATTTTCCAAATTTTTTAATTAATTTTTTTAATGAAAAAATAAAAAAAATTCATTATTCCTTACCTTTTCTTGCATAATTTTACGTAAAATTACACATTTTTTGGTAAAATTTGGTAAAATTGTGTAATGAAACTAAAACTCATAAATGAAAAATTCAAAATTATTTAAATTGCCTAAAAATAAAATAATTTTTTAGAGAAAAGTTTTAATAAACAATAATATTATCAAACCATAAAAATAGTAATAGATACCAAAAAAAAACTAAATTATACCACTAATTTAATAAGACAACAGCAAATTAAATTTTCGATCGCACATTCAGATTTTTTCCACTAATCTAGTTATATTACCAATAATTTTTATTTAAAACCATGTTTTGATTACAATAATCATAAATTTAATAAAAAAATTATCAAAATATTTGCAAATATTTTACTAAAATTTACATACATTAATTTTAAGCTTACGTAAAAAAGGGTAATTCAGACAATTCTGCGCCTTTAATTGAAGCACTGCATCTTTACATTATTACTCAAGCTTTCAATTATTTAATTATTAGTAGCTACATATTTTCATGAGAATTAAATAAAAAAAAATTTTTTTTCAGGAATTCTAAAATAACTTTGACATAAAATAAAAAAAATAAATAAACTAACCTGTATATTTTTTGTTCAAATTTTTGCTCGAAACACTTTTGTTCAACGAGTTGGAGAGATTGGAGCCTGCGGCAGAATTGAGCGCGTGCTGGGCAGCCATGAGAGTGGCCCGGCGAGTCTCGGACGCCGAGTAAGCTTGACTGCTCAGGCCAAATGTGACATTTGTGGCGTTTGGTGAATTTTTTGAATGATGCCGCCGATTTGCTTTAATTGCATTGAGTCTATCGCCTTGGGTGATCGGACCTTCGTCAATATTGAAGCTTTTCGGTCTAGTCAAGTTGACCAGCGTTGATGTTATATTGAAATCAGAGTTTTCCCTAGTGCCATTAAATGCCTCGTCTTTTTCTTCAGTTGACTCTTCGGTATCATCCTCGGTTTCGTTTTCAATGGTCAGTTCATTGCGGTTTTCATCAAGTTTGAACTTGTTTATTTTTTTGCTTGGATTTAGGGCCATTATTGGCGAGTTAATGGGCTGAATGCCGGCAGATTTGTGCTTGGCACGGTGCGCATCGCCTTGGGACCAGAGCCATGATTGTTTTTCTTCAAGAAAATTCTGCTGTGGACCGATTACACTGCCTGGTCGACATATCCTCAGCCATCCAATTGTTTCAGCAGCAGTGAATTTAAAATGCTTCATTATGTAACAAGCTATCAGGGTGCCAGTTCTTCCCAGACCTGCTTTGCAGTGGACAGCCAATGCGCCCGAGCTATTTTCGCTCAATTCTATGAACTTTTTGACTATTTGATCATTGGGTGTTGATCCGTCAATAAAAAATAAGTCACAGTGCTGAAAGCCGGCATCGACAAACCGTCTGGCATCGTACAGCTTCTTATTTAGACGAACAATACATTTTACATTATGCTTACGAAAATAGCTAATGTATGCTTCAGGTGCATGCAATGGATAGCCATTTTCGATTTTACTTTTGGCATGTGGGCCGCAAAAGGCCAAAAATTTTCCAGGCAAAACCCAGTTTAAATCGCCGTTCTCCACTTTTTCATAATGTTCGTACTCTTCCACGTCGAAATTCTCAAAATTGAAGAATCCGTTCAACAATGCCTTCAATTAATATTAATTAAATTTATTTTATTTAAATTTTTTTTTAATTAGAAAATTATTAGCGAACATTTTTTGTCAAAATTATTACTGCATATTAAAGAAAATAAAATTCTATGAAGCTTTAGTCAATTGTTTAAGATATTGTAAATTTGTGAATTGCAAATTGAGCAAAAATTGTTTCCTTTTTTGATTAAAATTAGAGATAATAAAAATATTAAAAAATTAGTGCTTTTTAGAGCATCATACTCTGTTGCACATTTTTTACCAAAAATAATTTTTCTTAGTTTAAAAAAAAATAAATTAATGTTGGGAGTCGACTTGATTAATTTCCAATTCGATCCTAGTTTGAAAATTTCAGAATTTAAAAAAAAATTTAGACTTTGATTTTAAAAATATTCAAAGTTTTGATTTAAGCCAAAAATTGCTTAATTTCTTAAAATTTTCTCTTAACTCCTCTTGATAATATAATTTCATTAGACATGTTTTAAAAAATTGATTATCAAACGTAAAATAGTGAAATCATGAATTTGAGGTTTTTCTGTTCATTTTAGTCTTTAAAAATTACATATAAAAAGCGTCTGTTTTTTTATTAATGCATATAAGAAAAAATTAAAATTTATTTAAATTTATTCAAATAAAAATGTCAGTGAAACTCCATGTTCAAGTTCATCTTTTTCTTCTAAAAGGAAAGAAATCAAGCGAAAAAAGAACCATTTGATTGAAGAATGGGACTGGGAGGATATCAAATTATTTTTTTTAAGATAAAGTAAAAGATGTTTCTTAAAAAGTAAACGTGAACTATAATCTTGAATTTTTCATTGGCTTTAATTTAGACTAAAAAATAAAGTCGAACTAAAAAAAATCAACTCGAGTCAACTCATTTTGAAATATTCCCAACACTACAATAAATAGTAATCCATAAAATTTAAATTGATTATTGATTTAGTTTATTAAAAAAAATAAAATAAAGATTTTATTTTAGTTATAAAAAATTTTTCATTTTTCGATAAACAACAATTAAATTTAATAAAAAATGTTTAAAAAAAATTACTGTAACAAAATGCAACATACTTTGTTGCAACTATTTTACCAAAAATAAGGTTAAAAAAAGACAATAAATAGAACACCTATAAGATTTAAATTGAATTTTGATTTGATTTTCTAAAAAATAAATAAAATAAAGATTTTATTTTTGGTATAAAAGGTGCAACAAAGTATGCTGCACAATATCGCAGTATATTTTTAAATACATCTTTAATTTTAATTTGCGAAATAATGAAGAATTTCCGTTCAATTTTTTTTTTGAAATTCACAATACCATTGTTTAAATTATCTGATTTTTAATGGGCATTTTTTATGATAAAAAAAAACTTGCTTTAAATGTGGAGAAAAAACCTTTGGGTATTTTTAATCAAGATAAATAAATTGCTTTGTGATCAAGAGATCTATGTTAAAGTTTACAACATTAAAGCTTTCAATTTTCAAAAACATTAAAATCAATTTATAATAGATTTAGTTGTAAAATTTGAATTATTTAACTTAAATGCCTTGTTGTTAAATTTTTTCAAATAACAATTTAACCAATAACTTTTTTTGAAATTGATTAATATTTAAATTAGTCAAGTGTTAATCAGCCTCTTGAGCTATTGGCACTGGCCTGTTGATTAACTTTGAAATTTGAAAATCTTAAAAAATTTGAAAAAATGTAATGTTTTTAACTTAACCCAACACAAAATATTTTAAATTATTGATTGTTTTTGTTAAATAAATTAAGGGTATTCATTTTGACGCTAATTTAATAAATGAATCATTATTAGGCATGTCTAGTAATGTTTAGTATTAATTTTTTTAAAAATCATCATATTAATTATTTTTCTATTTGTTCTGTACATTAATAATCTACTTGACTGCGTTTCAAATAGAATGGAATTGAATTCAGATCACATAAAAAATGTGCTATTTTGATTAATGCTATTTTAATTAATTTTTTTCATGTGCTAATATGAACTCCTTTTCTGTGATTTTTACATACACTAAACTGAACTTAATTTCATTTCAGTCTTCAGTACGAACACGTTTATTATATAAAAAACAATTTCATATTGAATTCGTTAAAATCTATTTCTTTATTGTTAAAAATTGACTAATTTCTTGTATTTTTTGTTTTAGTTTATCAAATTTCATTCATTTATCTTGTATCTATCTTGTATTTATCAGAAATTAAATCATATTTATCAAAAAATTTTTGTTCTATTTTGATTACAAAAAATTATTTTTATGCGATTTTGATAAAAAAACGGTGTGCTATTTTGATTAATGCTATTTTAATCAAGTCCCGTTAGAAAAGGTGCAAGAGAGGGTAATAAAAATACCTTTGTCTCTAAGAAACATGTCGTATGGAATGAGGCTTACGAAATTAAGACTGACAAAGCTGAGTGAAAGAAGAGTGAGAGGGCACTTGATTGAAATGTACAAATTAGTGAATGGAAAAGCATAAGTAGGCCTGGTCAAACATCTAGTGAATAGATCAGAAAACAAAGGTCCAATCGGGGCGTTAAGAGGAAATAGCATCAGAGTCCAGAGAGTAAGTTTCCAAGCTCAAATTAGAAACGATTATGCAGCTGCAGTAAGCGCCAGACATCTATTTTTCTCAGAACAGAGTAGTTCAGCATTGGAATAAATTGCCAGAAAATGTGGTGAAATCTAAGTCAACCACTAATTTTAAAATGGAATAGATAAGTTTGTTACCCACACTTTAAGCACTCACTTACTTGATGATCAACTCGTGTTTAAATCATATATAGAATACGTGACTATATTATTAATGTTATTAATATGTTATTAATTAACACGCCTCGCAATACTTCTAGAATCAGAATGGAATTACTTTATATTTATATTATATTATTGCAATAAACTATTAAACAAATATCCTTGTTATTATTCCAGTAACAAGTTCAATGGAATCGGCTGCTACAGCCCTACACATCCAATCGACGGTGATGGACTCAGACACTCTACATGTTAGGTATCGCAGCAAGAACTACTACTACTACTACTAATTAATTGTTAATCAATACTTTGAATTAATAGTAATACTTAGTAAAAAGGCCTAGTCAAAGCTATTTTAGACTTATGACTTAACAAAAAAATATTGGAACTGTAAAATTTCCTTTCCGTTCTAATTTCATTCCATTTGATAGTTTAAACCAGAAGGAGTTCTAATTATACTACTCAGAGTTGTTAAAAAGTCAAAATGGTAAAAAGTTTGACTTGACTTTAAAATTGAAGATTTAGTTATCATTAAAGACCAGAATTATTAAAAAAATTAGTGATTCTATAAATATCTTCTTTGAAATGTAAAATTCTGAAAACCAAAATGCAAAAACTCTTCTAAAATTACTAACAAAAGCTTATTTGAATAAAGTTTTAATTTTTTTATAAGCAATTTCTTTTTATAAAATCTTAAATGTCAAAATAATCAGGTGCACAATTATTTATTGAGTATTTTTCCAATTTCTCTATGAAAAATTGAACAAAACCGTCATTTCTACTCAATTTAAATAACTTTTTTTATTACTTTTATTTTAAAATTTCATCACCACCAGAATTGACGTAAATTGAAAAAAAAATAATAATAATTAAGAAAAAAAATTTTTCGCTAATGAACATAATTTAAATCAAAATCAATCAATTTCTGTTTCAAAAAGAGGCAAATTGAAGTTTGAGATCAAGATCAAAATACGAGTTGTATTATATTGTTTTTAATAATAGAGAAAAAATAAATTTTTTCAAAAGCAATTAATAGACATGTCATGTAAAGTTTATTTTCATATTTCAAATTTTAAAATGTCCTTTATTATTGAACTTTAATAGGTTTACATTTTTTAATTGATTTTAATGAAAACTTACTTTTAAAGACAAACAAATTGAATGGATATAAAATTTATAAATTTGAATTTGTGAATTAACTCAACTTAAATTATTGATTGTTTTTGTTAAATAAATTAGATATAAATCATTTTGATGTAAATTTGATAATAAACCATTATTAGACATAACATGTGTAGTAATTTTTAGTGTTTATTTCTTAAAAATTTTCAAAATCATTAGATTAATTAAATTTTAAAATTTTAAATGATCGTTTTGGTCTTAAAATTTGATCTGAAACGTCCATTTGCCTCAAAATAAAAAAATATCTAAAGACTTTTGGCCAACTCTGATACTACAACTAAACAAAAAAAAACAACTTTTCTAAATTACCTTGTAAAGCCCATTGAGACAGTCCAAGAGAGTCAAATTGTAAGTGGATCCGCTGAAAGAAGCGTCACGAAAAGGCAAAAATGGAGGATTGGAGCCGCCAACTAACGGCTTGTAAGCTTCTTCTGGAGTTCTTTTTAAATAAATTATCTAAAAAATTTTCAATTAAAAAAAAATTTCATTAAAAAAAATTTATTTAAATCAAATTAAAAAGCTTACTGCATATGAAGCGATCAAATAGGCGGCATTTGCTCGTTTTCGTTGATCAATTGAAGTGTAATGAACAATTTTCTTGCGGGCCAGTGATGCACTTTTGAGTTTTTTGTTCAATCGAATACAGTACCTGTACAGCATGGCCAGATTAAGTGGTCCGAAATCGGCATAAAAGCTATTATTGAGAGAAAATTAAACCGGTTCTAGTGGCGCCTATTTAGGCCATAGTTACTTTTCGTAGACGAGCTCGTCATCGATGGTAAAATAATGAGTGTTAATGGTCGAGCGCGGTTTAGATCTTAGTGACGCAAAGTACAATCGATCTTTAATTTTTTTTTTGCCACAAAATTAATAGCTTAAAATAAACAAGACAAACATACCTTTGATGAATTCGCTAGCACTTCCGATTAGGTCCTGATCGTCGTTGTTCATGGTGCCATTGCTAGATAAAAAATTACTCGTCATTTTTTTTTTCACAGATTGTTGAGCTTAACGAACGTTTTTAAACGAATTTTTTAGCAATTCATTTCGATGAAGTCAATTAATTTGTCTTAGTCTAAAATAAATTAAATTACAAATAGGTAACCAAGAAAGAACAAAAACACCAAAAAAGAGAAATATTAATTTGTTCATTTTAAATATTCGGTTGTTATAGTAAAAAGTATAAAATTATATATATAATTTTTTTTTATATACATATATATTTTTTTTTGTTTCTTTGAATAAAAATTATAATCTACATAAACAATTTTTGTGCCTTCTTGCACTATTTCAAGATAATAAAGATTTATGAATAAATATTTATCTTTTCTTTTTTCTTTTATAATCATGGTGGCCATTAAGTGAAATTTCTAAAGAGCATATAAATGTGACTTAATATTGCATAATAATAAGTAATCAATTTTAGATGGTTACCGAAAATAATTAATTTTTTTTTGTTCGCTTAACTATGTTATAGAATGATGTAATTTAATTTTTACTCAGGGCCAACTTTTTCCCAACACATCGCCACAAGTGTAAACAAGTTGATTTTGGTTTTTGAATACAAAGCTCTCTTTAAAATTCAAACGAGTCTATAATTAACTTGAATTATAAATTAATGATTTCTGAAAAATTTAATTCTTTATATTTTTATTGCAAATTTAAAATGAATTACTAACGATCTTTTAATAATTTGTTGATTATCCTTGAAACTTGAGTATTTGACTTTAATTAAAAAATTTGCATACAAAAAAATTTATTTTAATTCATTATGAAGAATTAATTGTAAGCTCTCTTAATTATTTAAAATTCCATTGAACCTCAATTTAAGGCCTTTCTCTATTAAATAATAACATTTGAAATTATCTTGAAAAACCATCCAAGATTTTCCTATTAATATCATTGTCGATCTTAAAATACTGGAAGATAAATAAAAAAAATCTGTTTAACATAAGAGTTGATATTTAAATACTTGAAATTACATATTTTTGCTGTATAATTTTAGATATAGATAGTATTTGATTAATTACTATTTTTTGATTATTTTAATTAATATCGCTTGTTAAACTCAATCATCATAATCCTAGAAATTCTCATTTTAAGTTGTGAAAATAGATTTAAATAATTTAAAAAAATCCCCTCGATGATTTCATACTCAAAATTGTACTTATCTGAAATTGATCACTGTTTTAATCAAAATATACACAATCTTAAAAGTAACTTAAAATTAAAGAATAAAAAAAATATTTCAATCTAATAAAAACTTTTGGAAAATAACTTTTAAAAAACTTTTGATATCTAAATTTGGTAATTGTTTTTATTGGAATATTTAAAAAAAAATTTTTATTGAGTCAGATTGAGTCAGAAGAAAATTAAAGATTGCTGAAGATAAATTTTTTAAATTAAGTTTTGATTAAATATAAGTTAAAATTGATAATTGAGTT
This sequence comes from Brachionus asplanchnoidis, assembly GCA_025491095.1. NCBI lineage: Eukaryota > Metazoa > Rotifera > Eurotatoria > Ploima > Brachionidae > Brachionus > Brachionus asplanchnoidis. Next base: position 2,608,900 of record JAILYF010000008.1, on the reverse strand, counting down.
ATTAAAATTAACAAAAAAAAATATTTTACTATAAATTGGCCTGCTATCATAAATATTGTCCGATTTAAATAAAATAAAATCGAATTTTCGCATCGAACTGAGTATTAGAGTTCTATCATGCATTCAAAACCTAAAAAAAAACTACTTAAATAATTAAAAAAATATATTAGCTCCCTCAAAAGTTAATTAATTATAATTTTACGAATTACGAAAAAAATCAAAATCAATAAATCACTTAAGGCTTATTTATTTTACCAAATTCATTGTAAACATTCAATCATGGATGCCTGATTAAATTGATTTCTATCTCATAATCGAATAGCTCGCTTTGGTGGCACAATTAATTATAAAGTTTTGAAAAAAATCGTTCACCATTAATTTCCTAAGCAACAAAGTATGAAAGTCATACATCATTGAAAATGTAACTTTTTTCCAAGACCTAAAAACCAGTTGCCATGTAACGCTGCTTGAGGGGCTTTAATAAAATATTATATGGTTTCATATAACTATTACTCACAATTAGTAAATAATTAAAATTTTCAAATACAAAAAATTTTCTTTTAAGAGATAAAAAAAATCAATTTAATTTGAATAAATGCCATAATATAGACTGCGAATTAGGAATATTTAAAAAGCATAAATAATTAAAATTTGGCTTATTAATAATTTAAATTAGACTGCTAACAAAAGAAAACTAAAAGCTAAATAAAATGCTTGGGCGTGTTATTTAAAAAGAATGTATGTTTTTTATTTACCTTACAAAAATTCTTAGTTGAAAAAAAAAAAAAAAACTGTTTAAAAATTCTAAAAATTATAACTGAAAATTTTGAAAGATTATGAGAGAAAAAAATTGTAATTTCAGTCAAATAGAAAATCAGATAAACTAAGCTAAATTACATAACCATAGAATATAATAAATGGCAAAGAATTGCTAGCTTTTTGTTGGTTTTTTGTGCAAACTTGAATTAACCTGGATATTAGGTAAATAGAACTAAGTGCGTAATGAATTGGTAATGAGCTATGGCATATTATTTCAGGTCATTGTTTTATATACACGCTCTTGAATGCTAACAATAAAAATTTGAATTGTGTGACAATTGATCGTTCAGCGAACCTGAAGAATTAAGCAATCCAAGGATAAAAAGCAGGCAGTTTAATTTGTCAGTGCCTAAAGAAAAAAAAAACTTCATGTTTTCCGAGGAGCTCTATCGATTTTGCTTAAATTTTGATTAGTTCAATTAATATTCCAATTAATAAGCAATATTTTTAAACTTTATTAATTAAAACTTAAATGTTAGCACAGAAAAGTCCCAGAAGATATTATTTTAATTAAAAATAATCTCTTGTTACATAAAAAACAGCTATTTTAATCAATTGTAGCTTGTAGGCTTTTTAATTAATAATCGAAAAAACCTTAATAAAATAGAAAGGAAGCGTATTAATTTCTGATAATAAGAAACTAAATGGTAAAAGCTTTTTTTTGCGGCTTAAAAAAATTTATATAGAAAAAATCTACTTCCTGTGATTTAGACTCTGAATTGGTTTAAAATTCAATTTTTGCTCGAAAGGTGGCCAAAATCGAGAAAATTTTTAAAGAAAAAAAAAATTTGATTCAATTTTTTGACTTTATTTAAACAAATTGATATTTATGTTTGTGTCTGAAGATCGAATCGGGGACAGAAAGACGGACAATATTTTTTGTTGGGACTCAGCTAAAAGTAATCTGATATGCATGGCTTAGTTTAATTTTTCAAATGCAAAACTGATAGCCTTCAAGTTTCAAATCATTTAAAAGGATTCCAATTTCAATTAAATTTATCTAAAGACTTTTGGTGCATTTTTTTATCATAATTGCAAATAGGTAGAATAATTGCAAGCTAAAGTGAAAATAAAAAAATTATGCTCATATTTCAAAAAAAAACTATTTGAATGCATAAATTTAAAATTTTTTTCTTAGTGATAGATTGGTTCAAACCTCTTCTAAAAACACAGATTATTGCCTAGTTTTCGGTTGTTATAGAAATTAAAAAAGTTTTGTTATATGTCAATTTGCCTTCAAATTGAAGAAAATTTTCTCTTTTTTTAAAGTCAAGTCTGAGCACCATGGAAATAGCGGCCGACAATTCTGGTGGAACCCACACTAGTGAAAGCTCCAATACTTCCAATGTGGTGGACGGCTACTTGAAAAAATATAAACTTGACCTGAAATTGTTGCCCAACAAAAGAATGATCAAACTGTCCGATTTGTGTTCTGTCCAAGAACACAAATCGGACATGTTTGACGAAGAAGAGGAGGTCCAAGCTGAGGACAGCCAGGACGCCGATGAACCTGATAGCACAAAATTGAGAAAAAAATCGCGCAAAAAACGCGAACCAAGTCTTAAGCTTCAGCAAAAACTAACTACCCAAGATCTTGAATTGATTGTCAGTCTGGTCAGAGACAAACAGGCCAAAGTGTACAATGCTGATGTAAAAAAAGATGATTACATTGACAAAATACTTCGCATTCAGCTAGAAAATAAGGTTCTTTCCAATGGAAAATGTGAAGCATTGCTCAAAAAAAGCATTTTCCCCAAAGAATTAAACTCACTCTTTGACACTTTTATTAATTGTCTATGTGGCCAGGATAGCACCACAGACGAAAATGGAAACTGCAAGCCCGTGTTAAAGTGTCTAGTGGTAGATTGTGAATTCAAATCGTTCAGTGAAGCGGAAATAATGCGTCACATAAAGCGACACTTGGCTCAGGATGGCTACACTTGTCCAGAGTGCTCGCACCAATTTGCCTCCATGACAAATTTACAGCGTCATTTGAAAATCCATGCAGGCGATCTCGGAAAAGAGATCAAATGTCCCCAATGTGATTACAAGGCTTCGACCATAACCCATGTGAAGCGGCACATGGCTCACAAGCATCTGGAACGCTCATTGCCCTGTCCTCATTGCACGTTCATGGGCGCCACTAATGCCGAACTCAAAATACACATGGCCCGCAAGCATTTGGAACTGACTGGCAAAAATCCTCTCTTTCTACCAAAATATCTTAAAAAAGACTATCAATGCAATCTTTGCAAAGAACAATTTAATGATTTTAAAGTAAATTAAAATAAAAAATTAAAAAAAAAATTATTTATCTTTTATTTAGGAGTACCAGACTCATATGTACAAGCATACCAGTTCGTCGAATAGATTTAGATGCACCGAATGTGCGTACAATTGCAAAAATTACAGCAAATTAAAAGTAAATTTTTTATTAAGAATTAAAATTAATTATTTTTTTATTTTTTATTCAAATATTTTCAATAATTAAAAATTATTTTTTTAGAGACATATGCTGTATCATACTGGAGCTAGAAATTTTGAATGTTCAATCTGTGGCAATAAATTTTTTCAAATGGAGCATTTGAAGCGTCATTTGCAGTCGATTCATAACTCTGCCGAGCTTGCTCCAACTATTAAATCTAAAAAATGTCAAAAAACAGCAAAAATGACTGAAAAAGAATCAAGCTCAAATCAAATTTCCCAGTCTTTTACAGTATTAACAAAATCCATGTACAAATGCCAAAAGTGTAGCTTTAATTCAGAGGAATTGTTCGACTTGAACCAGCACATGATCAGAGAACACTTGGATAAGTTGAATCAAGAGAGTTTAAATAATGATAGCTATGATTTTATGGAAGAAGAAAGTGATTCGGATGAAAACAATTTGTCTGACTTTGAGGACAATTTTGATCAGGAAAATTTTGTTTGTTTTACTTGTTCGTTTTGTGACTTTAAGACAAACAAAAAATCAACATTAAAAGTATTTTTGTTCAAATTTTTTTGTTTAAATTTAAATTTTAAAAATTTCTTAAAAAATTAGATTCATTTAGCCAAAAATCATTCATCTGATGTAACTAGTCCGATCATATTGAGCAATGACTGCTTGGTCAATGATCCAAAAACTAAATTTCAATGCGGCAGCTGTAATTTTTTACTAGACAATTTGAGCGATTTTACAAGTCACATGATGAACAGACACAAAATAAATGTTTATCTAATGGAAGCTCAAAATGATAATACTGAAATACAAACCAACCCGACCGATTTGAGTGGAGATAAGACAAAATTAAGTCAAAAACAAACATTTCCTAGAGTTTCAAGACATCTGAAAGCAAATAGTCACCCAAAATCCATGGAAAAAATTCAGAATGGGACCAGTGTGCGCATCAATCCACTTTATCTAAAACAATTTCAAAAGGTAAACAGAACTAGTATTGAATTTCAAGAACAAAATGAAATTCTCGATGACTTTGTCAACAATTCCGATTTTTCAAATCAAAGTTTAAATTTTTAGTTTGATTTATTTTATTTAAATTTACTCCGTCCATTTGTAAATAAAATTATTTAGATAAATTTTTGTTTCACCGGAAGTATTTAGTAAATGACTTTTTCAGATTTTTGATTATTTTTTTTTTTAAATAAAAGGAACCTTCAATAAATAATTTAAAACAGAGAAAGTATAAATTTAAAATTAGAAAAAAAAAATTGCTACATTTCAGTCAAAAATTGAATTTTCTGAATATTTTGAAATGTTCGATTTTGCATTTAATTTTACTTTATCTTAATAAAATAAAATAGTGTATTAATTTTATTATCAAAATTTAAAAAAATTCTTTCAAATTCATAACTTTAAATTGTGTTTTTTCAAACAATAAAGAACTATCCCAACCAAAAACACTCAGAAAAATTGTCGATAAAACTTTTGGTTATTTTTGTTCAAAATTTGTAAATAATGTTTTTAAAGGTCTTTTTAATGAAAACTTTTTTTCAAATGAATTTAAATTGAATATTTTGAAATATTTAGACAATGTTGCAAAACAAACTTTAAATACCCTTAATAAGTTAAATTTTTTTATTAAATATAATTATTTCTTTTATAAGTAATTTTTTTGAATTTTTTATTTTGATTTGTTTTTAAATTAATTAAAATAATTCATTGTTAATTAAACTAAAAAAACTAATTAGTGAAAAATTTTGTTTTAATATATAGGTGAAAGTCTTATTAAGTTTTTTATACAAATAAATAAATAAAAAAAAATAGATAAATAAAAAAGAAATACAAATAAAGAGCTTTTAAAATATTAACAATAATTAATTAAAGATTTTAATAATCTAAAAAGATGATTAGCAGTGCATGCACTTAAGACGTTAAACCCAATCACCATATATAATACTTTCTACGTAAATTCTTATTGCATACACTTAAAAAACATTTTTTGTATAAGCCCAGCATCTAACTATAAAACTAAGAGATAAGAGCTTATTATATACTGAAAACTTGGCTTTACGAAATTTTTAATGTAAAACTAGATTTTTAATTTAAGTTCAAGGCTATATATCAAATTAAAAAATTTTAAAACTTTAATAAAATTTAATCATAATGTTAAAGCCTAATTTAAGAAGCTTAAGATTTGAAATATCTGTCATCATTGAAACTCATATTTTTAATAGACATAACATTCCCTCAATGTGGCTCAAAAACTAAAATCAATTACAATTTGTCTAATCGCTCATAAACCCCAAAATTTAAATCCAAACAAACGCCTTGGTCAAGATAAATTCAGTGCAGGATGATAAAAAATTGGAAATATATTTTTCGAATAAAATTGTGATAAAATCAGAATTTTTCGAATAGACTAAATCAAATTTTTAATTTTCGAGATATTTTATTCAAAAAATTTAAACAATTTTTCAAAATTTTATTTATACTTTTAAATATTTTATATAAAATAAAAATAAAAAACCAAAACATTGTTTTTAGGAATTTTTTTATATTTTACTATATCAAAAAATTTAGAAAATCTTATTAATCAGATATATTTTAATATAAAATTTCGAATGAATGCCTTAAAATTTAAAAAAATCTAAAATCAACATTAATTTAGCTTTAATTTTTAACAAATAACAGACTCTCAGCAATAACCACAGAATATAAATTTGATGAATTTGCTTTTTTTAAATTAAATCAAGCATGTTGGTGTTAGAATGATTTTCATTAAACCATCTATCTATAAAATAGAAACTAATTCAAAAACAATCACAGTTGTTGATTTAAAAAAATAATCATTTATTTAATTTATTGTTATTCTTAAAGAAATTTGTAATTTATTTTTTAACTTGGAAAAAAACAATTTTTTAGATAAAAAACAAAAATTGCATTTTGAAAAAAATGAAACTTTTAAAAAAACAGTTTTTTTTGATTTTTTCAAACATTATTTTTATATATTTATATTTAACAGCAGAATCGTATCCAAAAATAACTATTGATCTAAAGTCTCAAATAAAACATGTCCGAGAGGCGCCTCTTATTTTTATAGGAGGATTTGAACGCTCTGGTACGACTCTTATAAGAGCCATTTTGGATGTGCATGATTCGATCAGCTGTGGACCAGAGACAAAAATTATTCCTAGAACCATTTTACCGATCAAATGGAGCTTGGAAAATCCTTCTGTCAAAAATGAAATATTAAGATCTCAGATTTCAATCGAAAGTATTGAAGAAGCAACTTCCCTATTTGTTTATCATATCATGAATAATCATATTAGACGTGCACCAAGGCTTTGTGCCAAAGATCCTGTAATCATAAAGGCTTTTGATTTATTATACAAAGTTTTTCCAAACAGTAAATTTATTTACATGGTACGAAATGGACGTGGGTCGGCTTATTCTCTTTCAAAAAAATTCAATAGACCTATTGATTTTAAACTATTTTTCCAAATGTTAGAGTACTGGGACACAGTGAATGAGAAAGCTTATTCTTTGTGTAATGAAATCGGAAAAGAACACTGTAAAATAGTGAAATATGAAGATTTGGTCAATGATAAAGAAAAGGTTCTTAAAGATTTAGCTAAATTTTTGAACATAGAATGGCAGGATAAACTTCTTAATCATGAAAAATTTATCAATGATAAAATTATAATTTCAAACGCCGAGTGGTCTAATCATCAAATTAATCGGTCGATTTACACCGATTCATTAAAAAATTGGGTTGGAAAAATATCTGGTTATAATGAGAGTATTATTCAAAATAAAATAAAAATGCTCAAAGTTTTTGGTTATTAGAAACGGTATTAATCAAAAATTTAGTATGCATTAACAACAGTCATAAAGACTTAATAATTTGAGTATTATGGTTTAATATGTCTAAAAATAACTTTCTATACCAAAAAATTTACAGATGTTGAGTATTTTAATTGATTCCAGAATAATTTTTAGGTATAAATAATAAATGAAAAAATGTAAAAATGATTTAAAATTTATATTTTTTTCAATTTTGATTTTTTTAATTTAATATCAATCTGAATTTAAATCTTAATATTATTTCGGCACAAATAAAGATATAAAAAAGATCTATTAAGAAAGACAATTTTTAGTAGATTTTTTTTTTATTTTCTCTCTCAAATTATTTAATAAAATTTTAGAATTCGTTTTGTTACATTTTTTTGACAAAATTTATTGAATTAAATCAGACACATAGTCAGTGTCTGAATCTGGGTGAAAGTTCGGTCTTGTAGTATATAACCCCTTTAAAACATTCATTGTGACATTTCTATTTAATATTCGATTTGGAAATTTAACTCTTTTTAATGAATCCCTAACTTCGTTCTCTAAATTTTGCATACAGTAATCTAATCTTTTAGAAAACTCAATATTATTTTTGTAAATTTGTAAAGCATGAAAACCTTCTTTTAAAGATTCTAAAACAAAATTCATTTCAAAAACTATTAAATTAAATGTTAAAAAAAGCCTTATTTGTTATAAATTTTATCAAAAAAATTTCCAAATTCTTTGGTAAATTTTCAATTTGCTCATTTTGATCAAAATTATCAATATTTTATTAGATTATCCAATTTGAGAGAACTAAGAAACTTTTAAATGTAATTTTTTTCTATTTTAACTACTTAATTAAAAGAAAAATTTATCTTAGAATATATCATATTTTTTAATCGTTTATGCTTTATGCTTAATTTGGGAATTTTTTTTAGATTAAATTTATGATAAATAAAACTTTGAAAATTTAATCAAATTATTTTGAAATGAATTTTGTTTTAGGACCTGTAAAGCCGGTTTTCAGGCTATAAATGGCGATACAAAGGAAGCTAAACATACATCCAGCGAATTTACGCAAACAAATCCACCAATAATACCATTTAGTTTATCATATGATTTTTTGAATGAAAAAGCATGGCAATGATAAAGCTATAAAAACTTTAAAAAAAATTGGCGGATCCATGGTTTGAATGGTCGAATCAGCTAGACTGGTTGTCCATTGCAAAACATTAATTCATTTAATGAAAGGTGACGAAGAAATAAATAATAAATTATGAAGAAAGCAAATAGAAGTACGGTAGCTGCAGCTGAAATTGGTGGAATTGTTACAGCTGGCCCTAATATTCAACTGAAAAATGATAATATCTTATAAAGTTTAGATCGCCAATGGCCAATCCAATTTTTGGGAAAATTAAAAAAAATTTAATTTTTTGAAAAAATTCAAATAAAAAATTTTTTTCTTCAAAATGAATATATATAAATATGATAGTGCAAGTAGCCAATCGTAAGTCGGTATCTACAATTCAATTGTAAAATTCTGAAAAAAAATTGATTGATCTGAATTTTTTCAAGAAATTAATTTTTGATCTAAGTCAAGATTTAGACACAAAATCAGTGTGACCAGGAAAAATTAAAAAAAATTTGCCAAATTAAATAAAGTTAACGTTTGTCATTTTTTTCTTTCTCTCATTCATTACCACTTTATTTTCCCTTTTTTTGCAGATTACATCAATACAGGTAAAAGCAGACCATAGTCTCTAAAATTGAAAAACAATTTTTTTTGTTCTTTTATTTCCGATTTCTAAATTCATTTTGAGCTTATAAAAATTCAAAAATTTTTTTATTAAACCCTATTAAATAGCAAAACTTTTTTCTAATCAATATAATCATAATCTAAAACTTGAGTAAGTAGTGTGATGATCACACAAACACTAAGATGAGGACTGAATGGTAGTTGCTTTCTTTGACGTTTTTCTAAATCATTCTTCTCTCTCCCTTTAAATTTCTTTATAAATAAATTTCACAATTAATATGCTGCTAAAAATTATTTTTATCATAAAAATAATTTTTCAATTGTTTCAAGTCAAGAAATCTTGAAGTTCAAGATTTCTTGACTTGAAACAAATAAAAGTATCTTATTATTTAAAATTTCAGCGATTCTCTAAAATACTCTCATAATACTTTTACATGATGTCAAAAAGTTAGGAAGTAAAACGTAGAAAATTATATACATGAATAAAAAAAATATTCCCACGCTCAATTAAAATAGTGATAAATTTATCTATAATGTGTCAATTAAGAATAATTAAACAAAAAAAAATCATAAATATTTTTGAAGTTTCAATTGATTCAAAGTGCCGAAACTGAGTTAAGTAACCTAGATAATTTTTTTTGTATAACAATATTCCGTTTCCGTTAAACGGTTATGTTTGCAAGATAGTTGAGTCAAGTTTGTTTTTTTTGAAGATAATTATAAATTAATCAAAAGTAATTGTTCAATTTTTTTTCGGCAATCGGTTCTTATTTAAGAAAATGGCAATAAAATAATTGGCGCAATTTTAACAGGAGTTTGGAACTAGGTCAAGTGCCAAAAGCTTGGAAAATAGCAAGTATAACCATGATCCCCAAGAAAACATCTCCCACCCAAGATCCTAATAACTATCGTCCAATTAGTATGACAAGTTGCCTTGGAAAGTTACTTGAACGCATCATCTTCACAAGAATATATAATTTTCTAGAGAACAATAGTCTACTTATTCAAGAACAATCAGGATTTAGAAAACATAGACGCACTGCAGATAATCTTTACTTTCTTATTCAAAAAGTTTCAGAGTCCTTTAATAGAAAGAAGAGGGTATGTTGTCTATATTTTGACATTTCTAAAGCTTTCGATAGAGTTTGGCATGATGGACTAATTTACAAGCTAATAAAAATAAATCTACCACCTTATCTTATCTACTGGATAAGATCATTTCTGCACTTAAGATCTTTTAAAGTAAATATAAATGGTCATCTAAGTGATCAATACCCTATTAAAGCAGGAGTTCCACAAGGGTCAGTAATTAGTCCGCTTCTTTTTAGCATTTTTATAAATGATATACCAAAAAGAAACAAAACAAACTGCCAATACTCTCTTCTTTTTGCAGATGATTTGGCTACCTTTTTTACTTTTAAAAAGATAGGAAATCTTGAAAAAGTGATTAATAAGTATCTAAAAGAAGTTGAAATATGGCTTTTCAAATGGAAAATGAAAATTTCTATTGAGAAATCATGTTATATGATCTTTGAGAAAAAAACTAAAGTTAAATTTAATCTTGACCTTAAAATTAATAATAGTAATTTAAATAAAGAGGAAAAAGTTAAATTCTTAGGAATAACATTAGACTCAAAACTTACTTTTAGTCCAATGGTGGATGAATTAAAAGAGCGTTGTAATTCAAGGCTTAACTTAATAAAATATCTTTCAAATAAAAAATGGGGTCTAAAACCCAAAACATTAGGTAATCTTTACAAATCCTTAATAGGATCAATTTTGGATTATTCTTTTCCTTGTTTAAATTCATTCTCAGAAACTAACATCAAAAAAATACAAGTTATTCAAAATTCAGCAGTTCGATCTATTTTGAAGCTAAAATATGATACCCCCTCCAATATTATACACCAAGAGGCCTTCAATAAACTTAATCTCGAAACAATTTCAAATAGACTTTTTGAGTTGAGTGAGAGATATGTCAGGGCAGGATTGAGTCATTCTGTTCCACTGGTCGTCAGACTAGTGGAAGAATACAGAGAAGGTTTCGGATCAAGATATATCGAATATCCAACTCCATTGTGTAATTGCTACCTAGTAATTTCTTCTTTTTTTCCTGACTTATAATATATTAAAAAAAAAAAAAAAAAAAAAAGATTTTTACCTAACTCACTACATATCAAAAAAAAAAAAAAAAATAAAAGCTGTAACACATGTAACAATCTATTCCAAATCATGTCTTCTGAAATTTCATTTATTTAGCTTATTTTACTTTTTTTTTAATTTTTATCTCATTTTATTAACTTTAATTTTATTTTTATTTTTTTTTTTAATTTATTCTGAAGGAGCTCTAGCTCGGTACAGAAAACAAATAAATAAAAATAAATGATAATTGGCATTACATTTTTGGCGATAACTTAAATGAGGCGAAATTTTTTATTCTTATTTTTGCTATATTTTTGCCATTTAAATAAAATAAAATATAAATTCAAAAAAGTAAAACCATAAATTTGTTCAGAATTTTTTCCAGCTTTGTTTAAAAAAAAAAGTAATGTATTTAGTAATCCCTGGGACTACATACTATTTAACTCAAAAAAGTGTTCTTTTGGGCTTTTTTTCAATTCAAAAAATAAAAAAATTCAATTTTCACAAAAAATAAAAATTTTATAACAATAACTAACTTAATTTTCATAACGAACTGGAATTCAAAACTAATTGACATTTTAAAGCTTTTAGAAATATTTTTGATTTGTCAAATAAGTGGGGGTCAGGATTTTAGTAGGCCCCTAATATCATGTAAAATAAATTCAAAATTAAACAACTTTTTAACCTTTTGTTAATTAAATAATACAATAAAAAATTTGCAAAAAATGATTTCCAAAAAAAAACAGTTTATTTAATTTATTTGACATTATTTTTTGGCAAACGATCTAAATTCCCAGGGAAACGGGGTTATTCACTCAAATGGGCTTTTTTAGGGTGAAACCCTATTTACTTCACATATTAAGTAATTGCCCATTGTTACAATTTTCATAAAAAATTGAATCTCAGATTAAATCCAGAGAATGTTTACTTGAGAATCAGTGCGAAAATACACTAGAATACGCCGAATCTTAATAGAAACTAGAAACTCAATTTTATTTTTTTTAAATAAATTTGAAATACTTCACTATTTTCATGCTTTTAAAAAATTGTATGAAGATTTTTATTAAAAGATAAAAAAAAACACCATTTATTTTATAATAAAAAATACCAAAATAAATTTTTATATTTTTTGGTTCTATAAATTGATCAAACTGACGCCAATAAATCAGTTAGTTTATTTTTCGATCCAAGTTTTCTTCCACTTTTTTTTGAGTAGCTTTTGTGGGCAACTTGAAGTTCATGATCATGATCAAATGATCAAAACTTAATTGACTATATTCTTAATAAAAATGATCAAATTAGCCTTTTTAAATTTTTTTAATTTAAAATAAAATGTTTACTATTTTAATTTAAAGAAACAAAACTTTTTTTTTAATAATTGATCTTTAATTGATTCTTTTAAATTTTTATTTGAAAACTTTAAAGACAAATTTAAAATCCATATTAAAGTACATCCAAATTATGGCTTTAAATGATATTTTTGATATTAATTAATATATATTACGGTGAAACAAAGTTAAATTTAGATTGAGATGGTATTGTGAATTTCAAACACAAATTGAACAAAAATTCTTCATTTTTTAATAAATTAAAATTAAAGTTAATAAATAATATTAGAAAAAATAATTAGAAAAATTATTTTAGTTAAAAAAGGTGCAACAAATTATGTTGCACTTTGCTGCAGTATTTTTTCTAATATTTTAATCGCAATAGGTAAGTTAAAGGGTAAATGTGTTCATATTCCAAGGGTACCATTGATACCATCCGATTCAGGTCTTCCGTTTGACTTCAAGCGAACACAATTCCCAGTAAGACCTGCTTTTGCTTTTTCTATCAATAAATCGCAAGGTCAAACATTGAAAAGGGTAGGAGTGTACCTTGAAAATCAGGTATTCAGTCACGGAAAACTTTACGTAGCCCTTTCAAGGGTATCTGACTTTGACGATATTGCTATAACATTACCGAAAGGCACAAAATACACAAGGAATCCAGTTTTTTATGAAGTTTTTAATAATGTTAGAATGTAACTTTTTTATTTTTATTAATTGTAAATAAAATTCATTTGTACAATAACTTTTTTTGTTTACCATCGCTTATGACGTTTACCATAGTGGGGGTTTCTAGTTCTATTTAAAAAAATTCGTTTTAAGAAACTTATGCAGATAATTTAATAATTTAAATTAAACAAATTTTTTTAGCCATTTATTTTATTTGAAAACCTAGGGTCTTTTAGGATCTGTTCCTCAATTTTTCTAATTTAAGGCATTATCTTTGAAGCTTCCCTCTGAAATTTTTTGTTTTGGTAATTATTCTTTTTATTTACGGACACCAAGAATTAATTGAAAATAATAAGATGAGTCCTTAAAAGTGCTGTGTATAGTAATTTGAATAAGTTTATATTCAAAATACCATTACCGCTTTTTTGCAATAGCTCAAAAATACCAAAAACAAAAAGAATTTAGTAAATTTTTGAAAAAAAAAACTTTTTTTTGTACCTAAAACTTAAGGATTGCTTTTAATTTTTTTATATTTATAAAATTTTCATTTAATATTTTATATTAAAAAAATCTATGATTTAAGTAACATTTAACAAAAGTAAAAAACTCTGCTTTTCTTCGAGTTAAATTTAAGAAATAATAAGAAGAACTTTTTGGTTATTCTTAATTAGGACATTTTCTTTATATATCTACCTTGATCTATTTCTAAATGGCAATAAATTGATGCAGACTAAATAAGATAAAAATTTTGTATTTTTTATTTGTAAGATAAAAAATAAAGAAAAAAAATTTGACTAAGAAAAAAAATTTGATTGAAAAAAATATTCCCTATTTAATAATTTTGATATTTTCATAAATTATATTTATCTTTTTTTTTCTTTAAATTAAATTGTATACGATATTTATTTTTTTTATCTTTATTAAAATTCACCAATTAAAAAATATAATATTTTAAATAATTTAAATAACTTTATTATCACTTTGATGACGTAGGATATTAAAAAAACTTATAATGAGTCAATTTTTTTATTTAATTGATTAGTCTAATATTGATGGATTATTTAAATTACGTCTTAAAATTTAATTCGATGCTTTTGTTTGAACCATTTTGCCATCTTGCCACTTGTTTATTCTGGCATGAGCTTCCTCTCTTTTAATCGCGTCTTTTTTGGCGTTTTCTTGGACACATCGTCTCACAATTCTGGAAGCAATATTTGAAAATTGCACATAGCTAAAAAAATAATTAAAATTAAAAAGCTGCTATTAACAAAAATTTTTTTTTTACTTTAAACCAGCTTGTCTCCAGTAAAGCATCTTAAAATTTTATTATTTTTTCAATAAATTATCTAAAATAGAATAATATAAATTACTGTTTTTGAAAAAATTAAAAATTTTCAAGCATTCATTTAAGCTTTTTTTTATTCAACACACGCTACATAAATAAATCAACTCTGCACTCAGCTTTTGAATATGATTTCAAAATTTGTTTTATTATTTATTTAATAAACTTAACAATTTGTTTAACAACAAAAAAAATTTAAATTAATTTTATTAAATTTTTTTTTAAATATTAACAAAAATTAAAAAACAATTATTGTAAAGATTTTAACTCTTCCATAGTTAAGCTTTCCAAGTCATCGCTGTCATTATCAAAATCATCATTTCTTATAGTCATTTCTAAATTGCTAAGACTAGTATTCAATGAATCGGTTAGATCAGAAAAATTAGTGTATTTATCTTCATCCAAGTCACTTATTTGTGTAATAACACTACTTTTAAATTCATTTAGCAATTGACCAAAATATTTATTATCATCGTCGTTCTGGCACACTCTAGAACTGCGACCGTCATCTGAATCATATCCAGTAAAATTTTCAGCAAATTCTTAGAAAAAAAAATAATTTATTTTTTCATATTCAATTTTTCCAAGATTACCATAGTTAATTCTACTGACAGGTCTTTCAAGATTGTGGCTCACCGAGACTGGACGTTTGCTCTTAACCACTTTTTTTTCATTTTTTGGAATAAAAAATGACTTGGCACGGTCGTAGTCACCTTTTTTACCTGGCGATTTTTTACTCTCAAAATTTAAGCTAGATTTAACATTAATTGGACTTTGAGCTTTAAATTTGGGCTTCATTTCTTTTAATTCAATTTTTTTCTCCAATTTTTCTCTTTTAAAAAGAAAAAAAAATCTCTATAGAAACAACAATACAAATTAATTACAAGTCATTTGTTTTGTCTTGGCCAACAAGACTTTTTAGGGGGTCCCATGATCTGGGCGAAATGGCGTACAGCTTTGGATCAATTCTAGCAGTTTGTGGTCTTGACTTTGGAACAACTTTAACCGGTTTTGGTTCAGAATTATTCACATCCATTAATAAAAACTCATTTTCAGCATAAATTTGACTCTGACCATTCCGCTGTGCAATATTCTTCAGTAAACCAGTTGGCTCTCGGCTTAAATTTTGCTCAAATTTAGCGGAACTTTTGGGCCGAGCTGACTTTGACTGGGCTGTTTGAACCCTGGCTGAAGATTTAACCAACTTAGGCCGAGCTGAATCTTTAGTTGAATCAGAAGTGTCCACTATTAATTCTGGCTCTAAATTCAATTTTAAATCAACACTTTTTATTTGTGATTGACTCTCAACTTCTTCAAAGGTAACATTATTTCTAACTAGCTCTTCAAAGTTAAGATTATTTACAGGCTTTAGATCGCCAAATTCAGCCAAATAGGCATCTTGGTCATGGCTTTTTTTTCCATCATTCAAAGCGTTCATAATTGAATTAAAATCTAAATGATGGACAATTGAATGATCAAGTGATTGACTTTCGATTGAATGTTCTACAGAATTAAAATTTTGGCTGGAATTGTCCAGGAGGTTGCGTGGTGTCACCTCTAGGTCGTTTCTTTTGTATTTTTGTAGCAGCATGCGTTCGGCATAAGACAAAGAATGAGATTTAATTTTGTCTTCCAGATCTTGGATTTGAGATGTCTTGCCTGGCTGGGTCTCAACGCCAGCGTCTTTGCAAATAGAGGATTCCCGCGATAGTGAATTCGCTTCCGTATTTTTTGAAGAATTTCTCCACTCGCTCAGCGCTTGCTGAAATGACTTGTGGGCTTCTTTTTCGTCATAGGTTCCGTCAAAAAGAGAAAATTCTACTTTTTTCTTGGCTGATGATGGATTGGAACGATTGCTGGTTATGTCATAAACACTCTCATTGTCTTCGCATCTTGTATCACTGCTTTGTGGACGACTTAGTTGACGGTTTAAATTGTTGGTGATAGAAACAGTCCGGTGCTTTTGTAGAGCCCCTTTCATGTGAAAAGAAGTGAAACAATTGGCACAGTAGTCCTCACCACATTCAAGACATCTCTGTTTTTTTAAAAATTAATCTTTTTTTTTAAATTTAGCATTTAAATAAATTCACTGTAAAAGCTAAATTTTTTTCACATTGACCACATTTAATTTTTTTTTCCTTGGAAACAACAGATCCAATTTTTTCCGCTTGTTTCTGTAAATAGTCATCTTTGAGGACTTGGAGTTTAATTTGGCGATTAGTCAACTAACAGCAAAAAATTTGACTTTAAAAAAAGCTTGATTAATTTTTGAATTTTACTTTATTTAAAGCGGGTTCTGTTTTATCTGATTTCATTACATTTTTCGAATAGTTGGTAACTGGTCCAGGCTGAGCTCTTGACCAAATAGTACCACCCATAGCACTTGATTTGTGGTGATATAAATTTAGAAAATATTTTTTTGTATCCAAAAGTTTACCTTCGCTTGTTTTTATCGAAATTGAGCTCGGTCTTAAGTTGGCTAAGGCGCTCTTCCATCAATTTATTTTCAATCTCGAGTTTTTTACTTGGTATTTGTCTTTAAAAAAAATATCATTTTATTATCATCTATTGATGAATTTAAATTGTCTCACTCGAGTTTCCATTTTCGGCTAACTGCACTAATCAACCCTTTTGAGTCTCCCATCTTTGTTTCTCTTTTTTTTATTGTCAGAAATAAATTTTAATTTTTCTCGAGTTTTTTTTTATTCAAAAATAATTAAAAAAATATATCTGTTCAGTGCTTGGTTACCATGGTAACATATTTTTAGCTATTTATCGACTTAAATGTTTAACAATAAATAGGAAATTTAAGCCAAAAAATATTTGCCAAAATAATGAAAAATTAAGGAAAAAAAAATAATTTTCACAAAATATTTATTAAATAATTTTGCAAATTATTGAGCAGTTAAATTTTACTAAATTCTAAAAATACAAAGTAATTTTATAAATTAATAAAGAGATCGCTATTGAGTCCCTCTATGACATTAAAAAAATCTAGTCTCTAATTTTAAAAAAAACCCGGGGACATTCTAAATAAATAATTTAAATCTGAATTATTCTTAGAGTGTTGGTATTGCCACTGCCTCCTCTCCATCCAGTTACAACCACAACATGTTCTCCTTTAGCACTAAAGCCTCTTGAAATAGCAAAATCAAGACCTCGTTGAACACGGTTCTCAACATCTTGGAGCCATTCATCGCCTTCGGGAGCCTTTTTGGGATCATTTAACAAAAGTGGGAAAAGTCCTCTCCACAAATGCATTTGTCTTGCTGCAATTTCACTTCTAGTCACGGCCACAATCGGACATTTGGGTCTGTACTTGGCAAGCAAATGTGATGAATGTCCTGATGTAGTCAGCACAATAATAGCTGTTGCTTTGCTGTGAAACGAAGCTTCGACAGCAGCAATGGCAATTGAGTTAATAGAATCCCCAAGTTTATAATTGTCCGATCTTAAACTTTCAAATAATTCCTTGTGGAACAATGC
The DNA here is from genome assembly GCA_025491095.1 of Brachionus asplanchnoidis. Classification (NCBI taxonomy): domain Eukaryota; kingdom Metazoa; phylum Rotifera; class Eurotatoria; order Ploima; family Brachionidae; genus Brachionus; species Brachionus asplanchnoidis. The sequence goes on along the minus strand of JAILYF010000008.1, from coordinate 2,591,087 downwards.
TGACTCAGCTTCACGAGCTACTGCGTGCATCATTTTCAAGCACTCAATCGGATAGTCACCTTTGGCTGTCTCTCCGCTCAACATGACACAATCAGCTCCGTCCAGGACTGCATTAGCCACATCGCTTACCTCAGCTCTGGTCGGTCTCGGCTTTTTGGTCATGCTCTCCAACATTTGAGTAGCACAAATGATCGGCTTGCCAAGCTTGTTTGAACGGCTCATCATCATTTTTTGTGCAATGAACACTTTCTGCGGTGGAATCTCGATGCCTAGATCACCTCTAGCGCACATGATGCCATCCGACTCTTTCAAAATATCATCAAAACTAAATAGATAATTAAATAAATATTTTTGAGAAAAAAAAAAATTTTTATTTTTTTACTTTTTTACACCTTGGTGATTTTCAACTTTTGAAATGACCATGATGTGTTTGCCTTTTTCACCCAGAGCTTTTCGCACTTCCTTAACACCATTTCCATCTCGAATAAAAGAAGCAAAAATCATGTCGACATTGTGCTCTACGCCAAATTTTAAGTCTTCTCTATCTTTTTCCGACACAGCTGGCAAATCGACTGGCAAACCTGGCAAATTAACACCTTTTTTACTTCCCAAAAAACCACCATTTTCAATTACAGTCTGCACAACATCACCATCTAGCAGCAAAATTTTACCAACCAAGCAAACAAAATTATTCTGAATACTCACCAACTCCAGTAACTATCAACGATAGCAAGCCATCGTCAATAAAAATTAAACTTCCGGTTTTCACAATTTTTACTATGTTAGAATAGTCAACATAGATATTTTCTTCATCACAATTTTCGGCATATTTAGGATCAATAACAATATTTATTTTCTTTCCCTTGATTAATTCTATTTCTGCAGTAGCACTCTTTTATTAAATTAATAAAAAAAAATATTTTTTAATTTTATTTATTTAATAGCATACTCCTTTAACCAGGCCAGTTCTGATCTCAGGACCCTTGGTGTCAAGAGCTATGGCAATTGGTCTCTCGTACTCAGTGTTTTTTAGCTGTTCAGCAGCCTCTCGGATGTTTTTGATGGATCCAGCATGATACTTTAAATTTAAAAAAAAAATTAAAATTAAAATCAAAAATTAAATTTTATAAAAATTTTTTTGTTGGGAAATTCATAAGTTATTATTTGTTTACCTCATGGGTTCCGTGAGAAAAATTAAGTCTGGCAATATTCATGCCATTTTTGATCATTTCAATCATCTTGGGAACATCGCGGCAAGCAGGACCAATGGTGCAAACAATACCAGTGTGACGGAAAGTGTACGGCTCACTGTCAATATCCAATCTACTCAAATGCTCCATATAGCTCTTGGCCTGTTTGACTGGTGCAATGTGATGCTCCGGTTTCTGGTACTTGTCCAAATCAACATCGTTCAATCGACTCATTTTTGAATTTTTTTTCTAATCCTTTTTGAATAAAATAAAATATGAAAGCGTTTTTTTATTTAGAAATTTATGCATTTTGGATTATTTCTTTCGAAATATTAACTTTTCTAATTAACAAAAGATCTCAGAATGGTTTATGGAAAAAAAAAGAGAGTGTGTTGCTCGATAGCGTCTTTGCGTCACAATCTAATGGAGTACTGCACGAGCATCATCACAATGTTACATAATTCCAACATTAATTTCTTTTAGCTGAATATTATCAGCATAAATTAGTATAATGGTTTCCAGAGGCGCTTGGTGATCCCAGCAAAATTCCCCAGGCTGCTAGAATGCATAGCAAATAAAATTTTAAAATAATTTTTTTTTTTTCTTTTCAAATCCTTTGATTCACTAACAAGAACCCGGAAAATTAAAAAAAAAATTAAACCGCCGAATCACACTTGTAAAGTGTGCGCAAAAAATATTTCTAATAGAATTTATAAAAAAAAATAAATTTCTATTTTTATCACAACAAATATTTATTTATAATTAAACTTTTAAGAAATAATAAAAATAATTCTATTTTGTTGCTGGCGTCCCTCAAAAATTTGCATAAAGTCAGTGATGTGGTCACGTGATCTATGGAGTTTTTGGCAAAAAAATGATTTCTAGGTATACCTAGAAAAATCAATAAATATCAAAAAGTTTAATTTATTCTTGATAGATAGCTTAAATTATTCTGATTAATGAATGGTAAAAACAATGATTTATTTGAAGAAAATTTGTAGACTAGTTATTATTTGAATAAATTAACATGGTCCGTTCTTTTTTGTTTAATTAATTAATATTTTGAATATTTATCCGGATCTAATTAGGCTGCTTTTTTGTTTAATTAACCCAAATATCTAGGCATTGTGAATTTTGGAATAAAGAACAAAAACAAAAATCTCAAAACGAAATAAATTTTTTACTGAGTCTAAAAATTGTTCTGCAAAATGTATCAACTGATACAAACTTTGTATCACCCAAATTAAATCTCTGCAAGTCTGCAAAGCACTAAATGTATTAGAAAATTATTCAAATTAAATTGCAGAGGTATTGTAGAGACTTTTTTTGGGTGGTACAAAGCTTGTATTAGCTGATACATTTTGCAGAAAAATTTTTAGACTCATAGTAAAAAAAATTTTTCTTTTTAAGATTTTTGTTTTTGCTCCTTGTTCCAAAATTCACAATGCCAAATATTTACTGAACATAATTTAATTTTGGTTTAGAACTAAGACAAATTTAGATGAATAATTGAAAAAAAATTCAGTAAAAATTTTAGACTGATTTTTTAAGCTCACATTTTAGAATTTCTCAACAAAATAAATTTTGCTTAAATATCAACATATAGAAAAAAATTCTTCACATTTGCAAGAGCATTGCTAAAACTATATACTTTATTTTGGAAGAATATTAGACTCGAAAAATGCCGGTAAGTGTTTATTTTTGGTTAAATGACCTTTTGCTTTAAAATCTGTGCTCGTTGAGGGAATTGGGGGGTGAAAATTCCCAAATAGGCCTAACGAGCACGAGTTGGCACTTCGCTATGTTTTAATCATCTTTCAGTTAGCTACAGACTTGTTGAATCCTTCAATTGAAGAAGAGAAAAGAAAATGCAAACTCAAAAGATTAGTCCAGAGTCCAAACTCGTTTTTCATGGACGTCAAGTGCCCAAGTAAAAAAAATTTTATTCCGTCATTTTATATCATTAAATTAAGTTTTTATTTAAGGCTGTGTCAAAATTACAACTGTCTTTAGCCATGCTCAAACAGTTGTATTGTGCGTCGGCTGCAACATGGTCTTGTGCCAACCAACTGGCGGTTTAGCTAGAGTCACTACTGGTCAGTTTATTTTAAGAAAGAAAAAATTTTTTTTTTAATTAATGTTTTGCTTTTTAGGCTGTTCGTTCAGAAAGAAACAACATTAAGAATTTTTATCATAAAATTTTTATTGTCTATTCAAAAAAGATAAATAAAAAATAATTTGAAAAATTTTTTTTTTAATTATTATTAATTCTTTAATTTACATTATTACACCCCATTAATAATGACTGATTGAATTGTAAAATGACCTTCTCTCTCTCGAAAAGTATTCATCAACACTATTCTCAAAATCATTTTCATAGTTGTCTACACTGTAACTATTCGACTCGATGAATACACTTTTTTCGTTTGGCAGATAAGAGTTTATGTTTAAAATTGCTTCATTTGATACATGGTCCTGTTTCACCCTGAATAATACAACTACCACTAATGATGGTATTAATTCCCATATTAAAATCACAACCACAAATGTAATATATTTCTTAGTCTCGGTTAAATTGACCAAATCAGCCTTTTGATGTTAAAAAAAAAAGATAAAAATTATTTTTATCTAATTGTTTAATTTTAATCATGTAAAAATGTTTTTTTTTCTCCTCGCTAATTGATAATTTTTTGATAAGATTGTAAAAAGAAAATAATTTAGCATTTTATTTTTTGCATAAAAAATTTGGCTGGAAATTTTGAAAATTAATGTCGATTTTTAATTCTAGTAAATTAAAAATTTTAGAGTCCTGGACTGATTTTAAAAATATTTGCCAATTATTAAAGAAAAATATTTTGAGATAATTTGTTGTCTAAAAATTTTCTCTATGAATAACAAAAAATGATTTTAATCAAAGTAAGGACTTTAAAAATTGAGTAAATTTAAAATTTCACAAAGATCAAAATTTTCTCATTTGTTTGTCAAAAACCCGTGATAAAATAAATTCAATTATTATTTTTTTGTTATCCTATTTTTTTTAATTTTTTAATAATTTTACGCAGAATTTGAAAAATTCTTTTTTTAAACATGAATAAATGGGGACTGAAAAGAAGACCAAAAGCCGTTCGGCAAAGTCCTAAGGGTTAAATACCTCAAATTTTATTTTTTCAAATAAAAAAATAAAATAAATTTGAAAAATAATTACCTGATCACTGACATTAATCCAGTCAAAATCGAATCCTGGTAATTTCAGTCCATCGATTGAAATAGCCAAAATATTATAAAATGTTCTGCTTATCAACAAAAATGAAGTGCATACGGACACAATTATGGATTTAAGGATAGAAATATTCTTAATTTGAAAAAAAATAGTAAATTTTAATTTCAAAACCTTATAAAAATTATTACATTTTGTTCGGGTATGTTATAACTAATGGATAAATGAGCAATTCGGTACAAAAATGAGCTCAGTAAAAATCCAATTATTACAAACAAAGTATCAGTAATAAGAATTCGAATCAAAGTTATTCTATAGATTTCATGGTATGCAGTTTTTTTAAATATACATATTTCGCGGACCATGTATGCCGATACTAAACTGGTGACAAAAAATATCAGGACGCAAACTAATATTATCAATCGCAGTCTAAAGCTTTAACAGATCTGGTTTTAAAATTTTTTAATTAATTTTAATTTTTACTTGTTTCTATCTTGATTGATTCTAGTAGCAATTTTAAAATAAACCTTGTTTTTGTTAAAAAGATTATTATTTTTACCTAAAAAAAAATTGAATACCTGTCCGTAGTAAAGCACCAGGAGACACAAAATTGAGAATTGAATGACCACTGGCAGGCAGTAGAAAGCAAAGTAGAGTGAAAATGTTAATTTGTTTGCATCAGTGGCATTTTCGAAGTAAAAAGAAAAAAGTGTAATTCGAAGACTAGACCAAACAAGGCTAGAGAACAGAAACGCAGTTTGGTAGCTGAATCGTTTGTGTTTATAGTACCATATTAAAAATAGCTGATAGTAGGCAATTATGAAAATTGACGAGTAAAATATTATTAAGATAATAGTTAGTGGTAAATAAACATTGGCTGGAATAGAGGGCGCTGCCGTAGGAAATGGAAATGTGATAAACTCATCCATTTAGCTCGGCTTAGAATGACTATTAGATTTCTTTAAGAAAATTAATTTTTAAATTTTAGATCTTCTCCTTTAAAAGATAAAACAAAATCTTATTTCATATCTCGAAATTCCGAATAGACTCCTATCAGTTTTTTTTGTTAATTTCTTTATTTTTGCTCAAAAAAATAAAGATAATTTAATTTGAGTTTTCTTGAAAGTTTTTTATTTTTTTTTATTTGAGTCACTAAAACATTAGAAAAATAAATTTTAATGTTGACTTTTTTGCCTAAGCATGTTAACTTTCATATTGTTTAAATTAGTTTAAATTAGTGATTTATAAAAAAAAATTACCAAATTAAAATAAAATTAATCTGATTAATTTAGAATTAATTTGATCTTCAATTAATTTTTAGACTAGCTTTTTGATGTTAAAATAAGAAAAAGAAATTTATTTTTTAATTGAAAAAATTAAAACATTTTTTTAATATAAAATTTGCATACTAATAGTTTAAAGTGTAACATTGTTGCTAAATGATCAAACATTTTGTAAAATTGATTCATAATTTTATTATTTAAAGCAAAGAATTGTTAAAAAAAGATAGCTAATAAAAAATAAAGTCCTAATAAAATTTTTTTAAAAAAATTTGAAATATTAAATTATTTTTTCTTATTTAATAGAACCTAAAAAAAATTCTTCTAAATTTTCAAAAATAATTAATATTAAAATGCAAGCTAGGAGAAATGTTTTTAATGTGTTTTTATAATCACCAATCTTTCATATTTTTTTACTTTAATTAAAGATATAGTTAAATAGCGTTTCACACAAACATGTTCATGCAGGATGAGAGATAAAAACAAATAAAAAGAGATCAAAATACATTAATAATTTGATTCACGGATATAATAAATTTTTTTATTAATAAAAATGAAAAAAGAATTGATTAAATTTTTTGAAATGTGAGAATCACATAAAATAATTTTTCTTTATCAAAATAGTATTAATTAAAAAATTAAAGATCCATTAAAAATTATTTAGTAAATAATCTAATTATTTTTTTAATTTTAATGAATTTGAGTTTAACATTAATGTTATTGTTGAACTTCATTTACTACCGGTTCTTGAAAGTTCTAAGTTTTCTTTCATTTTCTAAATCCAAATTCTAATTTTTTTTTCAAAAGAGAAAAAAATAGGCAAATGGAAGTTTTAGATCAAATTTTAAGATCAAAACGATCATTTAAAATCTTAAAACTTAATTAATCTATTGATTTTGATAAATTTTTTAGAAAATAATAATAAATATTGCTATACATGCTATGTCTAATAATGGTTCATTATCAAATTAACAATAAAATGATTGATATCTAATTTATTTGACAAAAACAATCAATAATTTAAATAATTCAGGTTAAGTTAATTCACAAATTCAAATTTAGAAATTTTATATCCATTCATTCAAAAAAAATAAATTTCATTTTTCAACTTAAATAAATTTTAAAACATCACATATTTTTGTCTTTAAAAGTAATTTTTCATTAAAATCATTTTTAAAATTTAAATCTTATAAAGTTCAATAAAAAAGGACATTTTAAAATTTTAAATATGAAAATAAACTAAATATGACATGTCAAGTAATTACTTTGGAAAAAATTTATTTTTTCTCTATTAAGAGCAATATTACAATTTATATTTCGATCTTTTGATCTTGATCTCTAACTTAAATTTGCCAAAAAATATGAATAAAAGTATATTATAAAAAATAAAGAGCTTGTTGAAGAACGAAAAAAAATGGACGTGTTGAATCAAATTAAAAAAAAAATATATTTTTCACAAATTCGGTTACAAATGTAGCTTTTTAAGTTAAACTTTTTTATTTGTTTTTAATCCTTACTCGATTTGTTTGATCGCTTATTGTGGGATTGTGAAAATCAAAAAGTCGGTCAGATTTGAATAATTTTATTTTTAAAATTAATAAAAATTTATATTTGATAATTTTATTTATGAAATAAAAATTATAAAAAATTAAAAATTTTAACCTATTTTATTTTTTTACATTAAAACACAAAATATTTTTTATATTTGATTTATCACATCAGCAAAGGTTTTTTTCCTGGAAATTTGGTTTGAAATTAATCTGAATTAATTCTAATTTTTACAAATTAGTGCTAGCAATAAATTTTAAAATTATAAATTTTGAAAAAAATAATCATAATCTAATAATTTTAATTGAATTTTTTAAGAATTTTTGAATAATTTAAAGATTATTGTTTAAAGTGAGAATTTGAAAATCAGCACAAAATTATAAAGAATGTGAAAATTAACTAACCAAATTTTTTTTTTTCCGAATTCTCGAAACAGATTCCAAATATTTAGATAAATAATAAATGATTTATCTCTATTTTGATTAAAAAATTATTCACTTAAAGTTAAAAAGCTATATAAATTTTGCGAGTTGTTTAGAGTTTGTTCTTATGTTTAGTAAGTTCTAAATAAAAAATAAATTTAATTCTAATATTTCTAATTTTTCTATGCAAGCATTCGAAAAATTTTAAATTTTCAATTCTACTTTAAACACACGTCACATAATTTTTAATTAAATCAAAATAATAAATCAAGTGCTACGAATAACCAAAAAACTTTTACGATTTATTAGCCAAAAATGTCCGTCTCAATCCGGGAAAGACAAATAGGTAACTTGTAGATGAAAAAAAGGAAAATTCAAATTTTTTTAATAGAAACACTCAAATCTATGCTAAACTTTAACCAGCCTTTGTCATCAAATCCAAATTTAGATGAACCACAATGGAAAATTTTAATCTATGACGAGTTTGGCCAAGACATCATTTCACCATTGCTCTCAGTTAAAGAACTAAGAGATCTGGGTGTAACTGCCTACCTGTACTTTTATCTAAATATTTATTTTCTATTAAAATGTATCCAATTTTTTTAACAGTTTGCTTAATACCGACCGAGACCCTATTCCGGATGTCCCTGCTGTCTATTTTATATCCCCCACTGCTGAAAATGTAGCTCGCCTATGTCAAGACTTAAAAAATGAATTGTATGAGTCATACTATCTAAACTTTGTGTCTCCAATACCTCGTACTCTTCTCGAAGATATTGCCCAAGCAGCAATTTCTGCAAATTGTGTCCAACAAATAAACAAAATATTTGACCAATATTCAAATTTTATAAGCCTTGAAGATGAGCTTTTTTGTTTACAGCACAAAAATAAAGATCTTGTATCATATTACGGTAATTTCTGTCTTTTTAATATATTATTTTTATTTTTTTTAGCATTAAATAAGGGAGATGTCACTGAAAGTGAAATGAATGAAATGATTAATATCATAGCTGATGGTCTTTTTGCAGTGTTTGTAACTATGGGGTCTGTACCTATTATTCGATGTGCTAAAGGAAATGCTGCAGAATACGTGGCTGAGGTATTAAATTAATTTAAAAATTTTTTTTTTTAATTTTTATTCAAAGAGGTTGGATAAAAAAATAAGAGAAAATTTACGTGATGCGAGAAATTCTTTATTTTTAAATGATTCATCTAGTCAGATTGCTTTTCAGAGACCAATGTTAGTTTTATTAGACCGTAATTTTGACTTGGCAACACCGCTTCATCACACTTGGACTTACCAGGCGCTGTTGCATGATGTATTCGAGCTTGAATTGAACAGAATTAATTTGGATAATAGTCCTGATGTTCCTCATGCGACAAACAAGGAAAATAAATTATACGACTTGCTTAATACAGACAAATTTTGGAAACAACAAAAAGGTAACCCTTTTCCAGTAGTTGCCGAATCGGTTCAGGAAGAACTGGAAAAATACAAGCAACATGACAGCAAAATTCAAAGTTTGAAGAATTCAGTCGATGGTAAAAATGAGGATTTTTTTAATGAAACATCCAAGTTATCAAACGCCATTAGTTCCCTTCCTGAATTGACCGAAATGAAACGATTTTTAGAAATGCATACAAATATTGCTACATCATTGCTCGATCATATTAAAGTTGTCATTAATAAAATAATTTTCTTTTAAATTTTTTTTTCTTTTTTAAGAAAAGAAAGCTGGATATTTTTTATGAAACTGAGGAAAAAATTATGGGAAAAGCAACATTGGTAAGATTTAAAGGAAAATAAGTTTTTTTTGTTAATCTTGTTTTAGGAAAAATCAATAATGGAAATTCTAAATGATCCAGAAGGTTTTTTTAAATATTTTTTTTAAAAAAAATTTAAATATTTTGCCTTAATTTAGCTGGAACAAATGATGATAAATTAAGATTAATTATAATCTATTACCTTTGCAATCAAAATTTATCTCAATCCGAATTTGAAGATTACTTGATTCCAAAATTAAGAGAAATCAACTGTGACATGGGATCAATAAGTTACATCAAAAGCTATAAAACAATAAGCAAAATGAATTATTCAAACCAATATGGTGATTCTATGACTGGTACAGTCAAGTAAGATTAAATTTTAAAAAAATTAAAAAAATATTAAAATAATTTTAAAGTAAATTTTCGAACCTTTTGTCCAAGAGTTCAAAATTTGTTATGGAGGGGGTCAAAAATTTAGTTGTCAAACAAAATGTAATATAAATTTATTCTTTATAGGATATTTTTTTTATTTGTTTGTAAAAGAAATTTCCAATTACTCGCATTACTGAAAACTTAATGGAACAAAAAGCTTCGCCCGAAACCGATGACTACAGATACTTTGATCCAAAATTAATAAAGAGTGATGGCAACAGAATGCGCAATCCAGTTAGTGATGCTTTGGTGTTCGTTGTCGGAGGAGGAAACTATATCGAATATCAGAACCTTCTTGATCACGCTAAAGTAGTTTTTCATTTTCTGCATTGTTAAATTTCATTCAAAATTTCCAATACAGAAATAAAATAAATTTATAACTTTTGTTATGGATGTAAAAAACTTGTTCTGCAAAGTGAATCAACTTTTGTTTCACCTACTGCGGAAGTCTGCAAAATTACACGCTATTTAATAGTATTAAAAATAAAACGAAATTAATTTGCACAGATTTTGCAGACTTTCGCAATAGGTGAAACAAAATTTGTTCCCAGTCACAAAAAAACGATGATTAATCGATGAAAATTGATAGATGAATCATTAATGAGTTAGGAACCATTTCATCGAAATTTATCGATGAAAATTAGAATATTTCATCTAAACTAATCGATGAAAAAATATTCTAATACATCGTAATTTATTTAATTTTAAAAACATAAATTCAAATTTTTTCAAAGTTTATCTACACTTTTGATTCATGAAAAATATCAATTCACTTTGTATCAATAGAAATAATTTAACTTTTTACTTTTAAGTTAATTAAAAGCTTTAGAATTGCTTTATTGTCTTTTAACTAGACTAAAGGCAGCTTGAGTAAATTTTTAAATATTTTTAAATTTTTAAATCCTGAATTTATAATTTTCTTACTGTTTTCCTCATTTTTACAGTATTTTACGATTTATTCCCTTAAATATCAAAATTGATTTTTTTAAGGTTTATCTAAAAAAAATTAAAAATTAGTTTTTTGATTTTGAAACTTAAAAATTAAATTAAATTATTAAAATGAAATGAACAATAATTGATTTAAAAAAATAAATAAAAAAAAATAAACATTATTTTTTTTCATATTTTGATTATTTTGTTTGGGTCAAAAATGACCCATCTTGGTCGTTGACGTATTTTTTTTAATTTTGGACTGATAAGAGTTAATTTCTGTTAGAAAAACTAAGTTTTCTCATGATACAATTCTAATAACAAGAGAAGAAGGGATGACATGTTGTTGACACAAGCCAATTAAAGAAAAAGTAAAGTCAAAATAGATTCATCTATTTAGCAAAAAGTTTCTTCTTAAAAACTTTTTCTTAAAAACTTTTTCTTGGTTTTAATCCAAAAAAATCATAGATGAAAAATACATGAAGTCATCGTTTTTAGCTTGACTTGGTTTCACTTGGTTTCATTTGCAAAACAAGATTGAGACAATAATAACAAATTTTTTTATGAACTTTCACAATGCATTTTCTTTTTATTTTGTTTTTAATTTTTTAATTATTTAGGCTAAAGCAGCTAATGGTAATCCAAAGCGAATAATTTACGGATGTACGGATTTGATTAATGGATCAGATTTAGTCCGACAAGTATTTTGTTAATATAATATTTTATATTATATTTAATTTTGTTTTAAGTTTGGTAAATTAGGAAAAAGCATGTAGTGACGTGTAGCGAATGTTAAATCTTCAAAATTTTAATATAAATTAATTTATCTTTTATTTAAAAAATAAATTTTATTTCTTTCCTGGTATGTTAACTTTCTATTCTTTATCGGAAGAATTGATCATAAATTTACGCTTTGATCCAGGCGATTCATTGGCAAAATCTTCCAGTTCCTTGAATTTTTCCTTAAGACAACTCAGCTTAGCAGAAGACTTATTGCGCTCCTAAATAAATTAAATAAATAAATTTTATTTAATGGTCAACAAAATTTGAAAACTGGTCACGAAAAAATTAAAATCATAAAAAAAAAAATTATTTCAAAATTATTCGTACTGGTCACATGGCTAACCAGACCAAAATTATATTCATAATTTCATTAGAGAAAAAAAATAAGATTAAACTTCTAATTACAAGCAATATAAATCTAACTTCTTCTAACATCTTAAAAAAATGCTGTTTTTTCAACAATAGAATACCTGAGGGGTTTTTTTAACCCCTTTCTGACTATTTTTTTAGCAATAAAAAATTTTGAATGTCTTTCTAAAATTAATTTTTTGTTTAAATAAAAATTCATAAAAAAACTTCAATTTGGTACCTAAATAAAAATTTTAATATATAATTTTTGTCTTTTTTATCAATTTAAAAGTTTAGGTCTTAACGGTATAAAAAAAAATAGGTCTTCTAGCGTTAAATAAGATACTTTTCTTAATTAAAAATAAAAAGATTCAATATCCAAACTTAAATTTAAAAAGGGTTGTGAAGTTCGTTTCAATTCGATCATTTCAATTCAGAAAAACTTGAATAACTTCTTTACTAAAAGAGATAATTTAGTTCTATAAAATGCTTAATGTTTAAGCAACTTTGCTTAATGCAGTTATGTAATTCTGCAAAATACTCTGCAATTTTCTTTTTAAAGTATTCTAATCAAGTGTGCAAGTACATTGCAGAGTTTTTGCAGACACATATTTTCGGATTAAGCAAAGTTAAACATTAAGCATTTTACAGAACTAAATTATTCCTTATAGTAAAAAAGTTATTCAAATTTTTGAAACGATCGAATTGAAATAAACTTCACAACCCCAATTAAAAAAAATTAACTGACAAAATGTTAAGTTTTATTTGTCAATCAAAAATGAATATTTATTGTTCTAAAAATGAAACCAGTGAATGCATTTCAACAAGACGGCAAAATTACACATCCAAAAGTTTTGAAAATAATATAAATTAGTTAATTTCATAAAAGCATTTTGAATATTTCTGTTGAAATTTTGAAACAACGAAATTAGAAAATTTCCCAACTAATCTCTGCTAAAAATATGTCTGCAATCAAAATCCCACCGGCAAAAATCGCTCTATCAAGCTCAACAAAACTATCGCTCAATGACAGATTCACAAAGCTGGCCAGCAACAAGCCCCAACTGGACAAGCAGCCAGCCCGAAAGCTGCCCAACGCAGCCGGTTTTGCCAGTGCCAAAAGCCGCAATTTGGTAAAACAAATGGCAGCCAGACCAAACGTAAGAGCGGCACTTAAACTCAAGCAAAAGTCAATCAAACAACGTCTTGGCATAAGGCCCAAACAAAATTTGTCTGGTCCTAGACGCAACAAAATTGATCCGTCGCGCCTAAGCGGCCTCAAGAACAGAAAATCAAATCTTGCTCAAAGACTGGGAGATCAAAAGTTCAAGCGAGTCAATAAGTCACTAAACACCTCTGGGTTTGGTAAACGTGGTGTGAAGCGTTTGGGTGTACAAAACAACACAATGAGAAACCGAATTAGAACTAAACAATTTAAGAACAACCGCGGCAACCAGAACCGGCCCAATAGAAATCCGAACAGGAACAAACTAGACAAAGATTTGGATCAGTACATGGCCAAATCAAAGCATGGTCTGGACATGGACTTGGAGAAATACATGGCAAAATCGAAAAATCATCTGGACGCTGATCTAGATCAGTACATGTCTCAAGCAAACTCAACTAGTTAGATTTAATATTTATAAAATGATTGTAAAATATTTTTTAGAATAAAGATTTTTTTTTGTTTGGTTCATCAGATTCTCAATTATTTTAAATGGTTTCAGTTTTGCTTACAGATTAAATTTTGTCTTGTGGTGTTTTGGAGATTTTTTGAATAGATTTTATCATCAAATGATATTGTTAGAATAAATCATTAATTATGTTAAATTAATAAAATTAATTATAAACAGCTTGGTGTTTTTTTTTAAAATATTTTAAAGTTATTTATGTCACAAATTTATAATCTTAAAAAAAATAAAAATTTAATTGGGGTAAATTAGTTAGTTCTATATGCTCTTTTAAAAAACTAATACTGAGAAAGAGAATTTTGGAAAATAGTAAAATCATCCTGGTTTTAAAATAAGAGAAAACATCCCGTTTTCTTATTTAAGAAAGTTGTCCAATTTTATTATATTAATCAAAAAGAGGTAATTGATGACTAATTTCTCATTAATTATTATTATTACTTATTGATTTAAGCCTTATAGGCAAATTGAAAAAAAAAGAGCGAAAATTAACTAATAAAACAAATTATTTAATATAACAAGGTTTTACCCATTGCTTCGCTGCTGGAATATTAAAAAAAAAGAGGAATTTAATTTAATTATTTGGATACCTGGTTCAATCAACGTTTTGTTTTAATTTTTTTAACTTATTATTTTTAAATTTGATTTTGGTATAAATATAAAAGTTTAATTTACTTGTGTTTTATTTTTTTTTATATATTTATTTAGTCATAGTTTTGTTTAAAAAAGGCATTAAAATCATATAACTGGCTGAAGGAGCTCTGCTTCTAGTCTTTCTTTTTTAAAAATAAATAAACTATTAAACAAAAATTTAATTTTATTTAAAATAATAACTCTAAAATTCAATTTTGTTTTATCTCCTTTTCAAACTCCGTTTCTTTCTATTATTGTAGATTAATTAATTTGAAAAATTATTCTTTTGTTAATAGAATTTACAATAATCCAATTTTTTGCTTTACTGGTAATCAAAATATTTATTATATAATCATTTTATTTTAACATTTGATTGTTTAAATTTTAAATATTAAGATTCATTGAGTTTGAGTATTTTTTTTTCTTATTAATGTTTTTTTAATATCCTTTTATGATTTTTTTATGTATTAATTTTATTCTATGAATAAAGATAAAGACAATTCTAAGAACACTGTATTTAAATATTAAAGTTAGTTATCTTAAGTATATGTATAAAAATTTTACTGTTTTTCACACATTTAGGTTTTAAATATTAAGATAATTCGTCAAAATATAATAAATTATCACTGTCGAATCTGGCCTAATTTTTTGAAATAAATAATAATAATAAATAATAATCAAAATATTTAACTGTGTAACAAAGAAAATAAAAAAAAATTTGAACAAGCTTATTTCTAAACAAATTATTTTTATTATTAACAAAATAATTGATTGTACATCAAATTGGCATTTTTAGTGTCAACTTTTTTTTATATATTTAGTGCTCTTTTTTTGCTCATATCCTTGATTAAGAAGTCTAGTGTCCATATAAGTAACACCATATAAATAAAACGAAAAATAACAGAACAACCCAACTTCATTGTGTAATTGCTAATTTAATATTTCTTCTTTCTTTCCTAAACTGTTCAATACTTAAACATTTTGCACCTGTCACCTCATCTATCGGCTCATCAAAAATAGTAAGCAAGTCAGAGTTCGAAGCAACAGTCAAGAGATTCAAGAAGAGTCTAAACAAAAGATCATGGATAGATTTTGAAGATTATAAAGAACTTTCTAAAATATTTGGATTGTTGAGCTTAATTAACAAAGTTGGATGAAAAGTTATTGTACCTGCTATGCTTTTTCAAAATAATTAATTTGAAAACATATTTTTTTGCAATTCGTTTAAATTTCTGTAATGTACCAGTTCAAGCTTTATATTATTTTTAATATACCCTTAAATTCTTTCTATTTAAAGTAAAAAGAGGTCCAAAAGCAAAAAACTTTGGTGCGACAATAATATTTTTGCTTTTTTTTTTAATCTTTTTAATTTCGTTAAAATTTTATTTTTTTGTCTTTAATTTATTTTATTTGTGACGAAGTTAGCCTAAAATAAAAATTAAAAATTTTATTTTTAATGTCTTATTCATAATCTTATTAGTTATTTTTTGGCAAATTGAAGTTTGAGATCAAGATCAAAAGATCAAAATATAAATTGTAATATTGTGTTTAATAATAGACAAAGAATAAATTTTTTCAATCAATTATTTGACATGTCATGTCAAGTTTATTTTCATATTTAAAATTTTAAAATGTCCTTTTTAATTGAACTTTAATAAGTTTATCAACCATAAAAAAAATTTCATTAGATTCCTGTATTAAACAAGATAATCAACAGGAATCATCCGAACACATTCAAATTGGTCAAATACATGAAACAACAACAAGCAGGAGTATTGATAGATTATGAACGAGTCAAACAAGCTAAAGTTGTTCAAAAACAGTCAAAACAAAACAAAGAAAAAGATTGGAACTTATATAAATTTAACACAAATACTCAAATGATTTAAAACAATTTTTGTTCAGTTTAAGTCAGTATATACAATATCCTTGAAAGGCAAGATATCGCCTTGAAAGGCAAGATTTAGATTATTAATATACCATAAACCCTTGCGAGATCATGTGTGGGATTTCTATTGATTCTTTGGTTTAAGTGCAAGCATAAGAGACCATCGATCCCATGTTAAAATCCTGATCCTTGTGATGCGTACATAAAAATGCTTTTTTTCGTGTTTTAACGCGACGCTGAAAATAAAAAACCTGCAATAATGATAAGTCAAAAACTTCTTAGGTAATGAACATATTCATTGAGAAAATCATTGCCTGGTACTTGTTTTTTTTAGGAATTTTTTTTCCACAATTTATCCTTTATTTTACAAAATTTAAATTTTATTGATTATTTTTATTTAAATAATTTGGTTTCAATTATCAAAAGAATCATTTTTATTAATTTTTATGTAATTTTTTATATTTTGTGTTTTTTTTTTAAAATAAAATTGGAGGAAAAAAATTTGATTGATTTGTTGTATTGGATCTAAAATTATTAAAAAAAAATTACTAATATGAGTCATGGTATATCTATTCGAAATTTTAAATTGACAAGTCTTAATGCTTGTTCTAAAACACTAGAAATTTTAAAAAATTAAAAATTTATTCTAAAAAATGTTTGAATAGAGGCAAGCACTGGTGGTTCAGTGGTAGAATGCTCGCCTGCCACGCGGGCGGCCCGGGTTCGATTCCCGGCCAGTGCATTTTTTTTGGTTACAAATTATAATCTATAATTATCAAAAATGGTCAGATAAACCTCATGCCTTACTTGAAATTAAATTTAGAAAAGTAAAAAAAACTAATGATAAGTTGAGTATATATAAAACAAGTTTTTTTTTAAACAACGTTTTTATTTGAGATAAGTCATTCTGGAAGAGGATTAAACTCACATAAAATAAGTGAAAATAAAAAAACACCAAATAAATATGAAAATTAAAGTTGAACATATTAGAGCAGAGAAAAAAAAACATAAAGTTTAGCATTAGTTTTTGAAAAAGTTAAAAAAACATAAATTGTTTCTTTAAACAATTCAATCCTATTGCTTCGAATCATTCAAATTTAAATAATTGTCAAATTTGTTGTCACACTTTATTAGCGAGTATTTATGTTTTATTTTCTTTTTAAGATAATGAATTACGACTAAAAATTTATATTTTTAATTCACTTTTTTACTTTGATAAATAAAATTGAGTTATGTTTTTCTAACAGTTATACAATATTTCTATATGTTTTTTTCACGTTTCAATAAATTTCAAAAAAATATATGTTCCTGTCTCTTTGTTTAGGTTTTTTAACTCACTATATGTGAATTTCAACCTATGCCAGTCATTCTTTATTCTTTGTTTAATTTAATTTAATTTAAGTTTTCTAGACAAATTCGTAATTTCTGTTTACACTTAAAAGTTGTTAGCTTTAGGTATAATGAATTATTTTGATGCATTTTAAGCATTAAGTCAAATTATGGATAAATTTCAAAAAAAATAATGGGCTTAGCTACAGAATGAAAGTTTATGTTTTTCTTTTTAATTTGTTTCTCAAATTTATATACATCAAAAACAAAAAATTTTCAAAACATTCGAAAAATTGAAAATCAAGTTCGAAGTTTTGAAATTAATGAAAAAAATGTTTATCTCAAAAGCTATGATTAACACAAATCTCAAAGATTAAATATTTCCTAAATAATTCTTTTTATTATTTCTTATCTAATAAGATTTTTCACTAATAATGAATCTTGAATACCTGAAGCTAAAACGTAAGGCAAACTAGAGAAAATTCCTCTAAAATCTACTGACTGACTAATTTTGATTTTTCATCATTTAAATTCTCATCTATTGGAAATGAAACCAAAAGTATCTAGTAATGATACTTTATTTTATAAAAAACATTCCTTTTTGTATACTTTATTGAACTTAATAGAATAAAAAAATAAATACGGTTAAACTTTATTTTTTAATTTTATGTAATTTTCTGATTCTAAAAGATTTAAAATTGTAAATATGTATCCTTTATGGAATTTATAAGAAAATAAAGAAATTTAAACTTTAAAGAATTATTTAAAAGTAAAAAAAATGGAGTTAAAAAAGTTTAGAGTTGAATTGAATAATTTAAATTAGAAGATGCTTAAGATATTACATACAAGGCATAAAAATATATGAGTTTAAATGGTATAAAGTACATATAAGCCAAGATAACTGGTTATATTTTGATTAAAAGACTGGGGCACACACAAAATACATCGTTTATCTCGGACAAATTTTTTTATATTTTTACATTGAAAACAATTGACTTTTATCAAAACTTTTTGCCCATACAGGTTTCATACTGGGCTAAGTGACAATTACTCAAAATTTTCATGTTTTTTTATCAGTCGTATTTTAAGGTTGAATTTTTTTCAATTTTTTTCTAATCAAAAATCGACCATTTTTGAGGTAGTTTTGAATTAAATTTTTAAAATCAAGTTTAAATTAAGATTGTGAAATTGTGAAAATTATTAATTTTATTTTTTTTACTTTATATTTTTTTTTGTTAAATTTAATTGCTTTTAAAATTTAAAAAATGTGTTGCTCAATTAATATTTTTTACAATTAATTAACTTTGAGGTTTAGTTTAATTTAAAAAAAATCCTGATCCATTTTGTTCAAAAAAAATGTGCATCAATTCATTTTAGTTCTATGTTAAAAATTCGGCAAAAATAAATTCCTTAAAATCCATAAAATTTTAAATTAATTTTTCGACTAATTAAAAAAAGAGAAATCAAATGAACCAAAATCTGAAAATGAATTAACTTTGAAAAAAAAACGAAATCTTTAAATTAAATTTTATTAAAATTATTAAGTTAAATTTCGAGTTGGGGATTTAAACTTTTTCCAATAAAAAAAAAGAAGGAATGAATTTTAAGTGAATACTCAAGTTGTATTCAGCTGAAATGCTATGCAAAAAATCAAATGTAATTAACTTGACTTTTTATTGATATATTTCTCATTTTATTTAAATTACCAAAAAAAATAAAATAGTAGAAGAGTGTAAAGAAAAATTAATCAACGACAAAAATGAAAAAAAGTTTTTAAATGAATAAAATTATTACGTTTAGTAGTTATACCAAGAGTTTAAAAAAAAAAAGAATAAATTAGCAGCATCCGGAGCTTTTGGTCGCTTGCGGTTTGTTGATATTAAGGGAAGTTTGTCCGACTCCAGGCGTAGCTGGAACACTTTGCATTCGGTTCTTTATCTCGGCCGCCATAGTCATAAACGCTTGTTCCACATTGGTGGAGTTTTTGGCACTAGTCTCCAAAAATGGTATGCCCAGCTGATCGGCTAACTCCTTTGCAGTCGTGTAGTCGACCACTTTTTTTGACGTCAAGTCACATTTGTTGCCAACAAGAAGTTTGTTAACATTTTCATTGGCATATCTCTCTATTTCCTGGAGCCAATTGCGCACATTTTCAAAAGACTCCTGGTCAGTCACATCATACACCACAATTATGCCATGCGCGCCTCTGTAATAACTAGAAGTAATGGTTCTAAAGCGCTCTTGTCCCGCTGTATCCCACTAAAAATCAAAAATAAATTTCATGTCACTTTTTTTCCCACTTACTTACAATCTGTAGCTTAATGGTCTTTCCGTCAAGCTCAATTGTTCTTATTTTCTGTGAAAATCAAATAAATAAAAAAAAATTTTTTTCTTAAATTTTATTTTAAAAACTCACAAAATCAACTCCAATTGTGCTGATGTAGCTCTCGGTGTATGTGTCATCCTACAAATGATTAGATAATTTTGGTAGAAGAAAAAAAAATTTTTGACAAAAAAAAAAAAAAAACTCACTGCAAAACGAAGCAACAGACAGGACTTGCCGACACCAGAGTCGCCGATCAACAGCAATTTAAACAAATAATCATATTCAGGATTCATTTTTGCTTCGAAAATATCTTATCTGAAATTTAGGGAAAAAAATGAGTTTAAATTTATTAAAATAGAAAATAGAAAAAAAAGTATGTGTTGGCTTTTCTGTGTATTGCCATCTCTATTTTTTACGTCTTATTCTCGATTTATGTTAGCTATACAGTAATCTTAGCTAATATTAATATTATTATGACTTGGAAAAATTTGCAATATTATAATTTGAAAAGGAGTTGGATAGAAGAGTGGAGAAAAAGAGAAAATATGTGCACTTGTGAATTAGATCGTCGTCATATGAAATTATCATTGGCGAAATGTATCTCTTTGGGACCTAGTGATCTTGTGAATAGATAAATGAAAACAAATTTTGAATCGAAATAAATTCTAGAAAATTTGGCGAGAGGCGAAAAAATTCAACAGTTGCTATAGTTGTTCGTATGAGGCTTTGATTTGAATTTAGAGTTGTCATTCTATTTAATTATAATTTAAATTAAAATTTTTTATTTCTAGTTCATCATCGTTTCATCAACCATTTCTTGTTTATATGCTGAACTAAATTAACTTTAGTCAACTGAGCACCTCAATTTATATCACTAGTGATTAATAAGTTGACTCATTTTGACAGAGAATTTGCTGCATCGTGGAAGTATTACCCAATAGAGCTCTAAATTTAGAACATAAATTATAAAAATATTTTATTTATTTTTTTTTAAATAGAAATTTTAGAAATATTCACATAAAAAATTAGATTTATAGTTTCTCTGAGAAATAGTTTAAAATTCAAATTTCAAAATATTTTAATTGAGACCGATTTAAACTCCATTTGACAATTAAAATTTATCCTTGTGCGGCATTGCATGATCTTTTAAATAAAAATTACTTTTTAGCCCATGTACCACGAACCATTTCGTTCATGCTAAAAACAAACTTATCTATTTGATACAATTATTGTTAATTATAAAAATAAAAATAAAATAATAACTAAATTATTATAAATTTTATGGACAATATTTGGTCACAACTCTTGAATTTAAATTCAAGTTTTTGATTGCTTCTTTATTTCAGTATGCATGGGGTTTTAAGGGTTTTTTGGTTTGAGTGAATACATTACCACAAAAGGGTATACGACATTAATATAACAATTTTAAATAGTGAATGAAAGAAAATATTTTTATGGGAAAATTAGAGCTTAAGAAAAAGATTGATTAAAAACTTTTCTGCATAATGTTTTTAAAATAAATTTTTACTCTAATGTAGAAAACTTAAAACCGACTTCACACAGTTTAGCTTTTTGCTAGTCTTAAAAAATTAATAATTAAAGTTTATTTTTAGAAAATATCTTTGGGATTATGGACAGAAAAAAACACACAAAAAAAAGTAAAATAGTGATTTTTTGATTTTTTTCTCATTTAAATTTTGGCATAAAAATATACATCTTTTCTTAAAAACAAGAAAAAGACTTAGATTCATTCTGAACAAGCAATCGGAAAAAATAGTTTTTTCTAAAATACTGGTGGTTTATAAAAATTTTAGTACTTACATATGATTCTAAATATTCTTTTTAGGAAACACATATCTAAGATATTTTAGAAAGAGTCTTTACCATACCGACAATTTCAACAAAGTTAATAATAAAGGCCATTTATAATTTTTTTTAAAAAAAATTTTCAAAATTAAAAAATGTAATTTTCCCCAATTAATCCAAAGTAATTTTTGAATTGCTTTCATTTTTTCTATCTTTTTGAAAATAATGCTACTCTAGGAATTATCCCTACTTACTTTCTAATCACATGATAAATCAAAATTTTAATCACTAGATTTTTTTAGTGCTTTTAGGAGACTAAAGAATATGTATTATAAATACTTATTTTTTTATCATTAAGAATTTTTAAATTATAAATAGTAAATTAAAATAAATTTATTTAGTATTTTTGGTGTAAATATTTAATCAAGGATGTAAAGAGATATCTTTCGGGTTTTTAAAATATCAAGATCTTGAATTAATATTTTTAATGATTTTTTTCTCATTACTTCTATATGAGTTAAATTATTTATTCTGGTATATTATGATTAAGATTCAACTATTTTATATTTTATATTTTTCATTTTACAAAAAAATGAACGAACTATTTTTAACTGTTATTTATAAGAATTTTTGGTATAATAAAAATTTAATTTAGTAAAAAATTGTTTAACTTATTTTTAATCATAAAATTGAACTTAAAAAAAATTTTAGCTTTTTTTTTAATAATATTTGACCATATTCTCATTAAAAAGTTTTAAAATATGAGAAATCCTGATTAAATTCAAATTCCCCTGTATTTTCCTTTCTGATTAAAGTCGATTCCCTCCTTTCTTAGAATAGCTCACTATGTTCTTTATATTTTCTACCGAAACGCTAATTAAAGTTTTTTAATTATAATAATTGAAATCCAAATTAAAGTCAATTAATTAATTTTTATGATGAAGAAGTCTAAACATATCACTAAGCTTAAAAGTATTTAATTATGAATATCAAATTTTTTAAAATGTTAAAATTAAAAAAACTGTTTTCTTAATAAGAATTTTTTATTAGATTTTTTTCATAAAATTATTATTTAGAGTTTTTGGCTAAATAATTTTCAATTTTTCTAAATGAATCATCGCAACTATTTAATTCGTTGAGTCAGAATTTTTTTTTTCAAAAGATTTCTAAAAAAATTTTGATCTTCAAAATTTTAAAATTTAAGAACTTTTATACATTTACTGAATATGCAATATTTTATGAAGAAAAGAATTGTAATATTATCGAAGAGCAAAACCTAAATGGGAAAATGATCAAATAAAAAGCACAAATTAGTTTGATAAAAATATTTAAACTGTCAATGTTTAATAATATTAAATTGATTTATTACAAATCAATTAAGTCTTTTGATAATTTAAATTTGAATTATAAAAGTTATTTTTTTTGAATATTTTTTTTTTATATTAAACATCTTGATATATTGTATTTTAATGAATTTATATTTTAATTGAAATAAATGAAGAGTTAATCAGTCTATTCAATAGATAAGGGCACTAGCCTGTTGATTAACCTTGAAACTTAAAATACAATCAATCAATTTTAACACTAGAAAGGCCAAATTTTCATTGGCATATCTAATGTAGGTTTTTTAAACCCAATTTCAAGTTCTGCTATTATTAAGTCAAATTTGAGTTTTTATTGCCTACAAAGTTATATTTTAAGTTTAATATATTATATTAAATATTTTTAAATAAAAATTGTAAGTAATTATTATTTTAGATGTGTTAAATAAACCAAAAATGTTAGTGAGTTTTTTAAACCCACTTTGGGCTTTTATGTATATTTTTTTTGACATTAAATTATAATAATTTTTAAACAAAAAAATTAAAATTATAAATTTTATGCAATTTCAGATTGAAAAATAAAAAAATTTTGTAAATTTTAACTTTTTCCAAAGGGTTGTATTCATTAGAAAAAAAAAAGAACTTAAAAAAATCCGTGGCCTTTCTAGTGTTAAATTCATTGCAGCTAAGTCAGTCTATTCAACAAATGTATAAAAATATCTAACAACATTTGAACTTGATTTGGCATGAAAAGCCAAGAAAAACACTGAAATAGTCTCTGCTCTATTTAAAAATCCAAAAAAAATTTTTTGACTAAATTTTTTAACTAAATTTTTTCAAAATTGGAATTTTTCTGGGAAAAAGTATCTTAGAATATTTTTAAATTTCAAACGAAAAAAAATTAGTTTACTGATTTCATTGTTGATTTAAAATTCTTTTCCTTTTTTGATAATTTTTAATAAGTATAAAAATGATAACGCTTTTGTATATACCTATTTTATAAAGATTTGCTATTCTCAATTGAAAAAATAATCAACTTTCTCGTCTTTTTTAAAATTTTAGCGAAAATTGTTAAAAATGGGTGTTGATTTATCAGATATTATCTAAATAGCAGAGAAAAACATATTTGATATTCTCATCAGTAGATTATAAATAATATTTCAATTTGAAGAAAATTAAAAAAAAAAACAAAAATGAAATTTTTAGCCGTCATTTTATCAATTGCCATTCTCTTTTCAGTAGCCGCTGCTGACTTAGCTGTTCCTGAAAACAAAGCTTGTTACTGCATTTCTCAGACATTAGGAGGCCTGTGCATTCAATGGGGTGGTGGCCCAGCTTGCCAAAGTGGTAAAAGATCTGCACTTCCTTTGAAATCAAACATTGAGAATCCATTAGAAAAATGTTTGTGTCTTACCTGGAACTCCAATGGAATCTGTATCTTTTGTAAACCATAAATTTTTTAAATGAATACATTCGAATACTAGAGAAAATTTACAAAAAAATAAATAAAATTTAAATAACTTTAAATTTTCTTTTATTTATGAAAAATTACAGGCATTGTTTTTAATTATGATCAAGTATTTTTTAACATCGAATTATTCCCCAAACAAAATTTGATGTAGTCTGATTTGAAGATATAGTGAAACGATAAGCCAAGTTTTTTTAATACTGTACAAGAAATTAGCAACGATTTTTATTTTCAAATTAAAAATTAGATTTGAATTTTTTCGGACAATTTAATTAATTTATTTCGGATATTAGTAAAATATTTAAGTAAAATTTGTCTAAATAAAGCATGAAAAAAAAAGATTTGAGAAATTTTGTAGACTTGTAGATTTTTTTAGCAATAATTTTTCTATAGAAAAAATATAAAAGAATTAATATACGATTTAGAATGGTATTGCGAAATTTAAATACAGATTGAACTAAAATTCTTAATTTCTCGATAAATTGAAATTAATTTTTACAAATATTTTTTTTTTAATATATGTTATTAACTTTAATTTTAATTAATCAATAAATTAACAATTTTTGTTGAATTTGTATTTGGAACTCACAAAATCTTTAGAACTCAAGACTACTTTCAATCAAAAATAAATAAGAAAAAACAAATTTGAGCTTTTGATTAAAGTAAATTTGAAAAGCGAATTCAAAAAAGAAACCAATTTTTTTTTATAAATTTAGAAAAATATAAAATAAATAAAAAAACAACTTTTATTATTTTAAATTAATTAAAAAAATTTAAATAAAAAACTTTATAAAAATTAACTTTTAATTAACATTTGAAGCGATTTTAGTTTGGCATCGATTTCTTTCATTTCATCATTGGCATCATAGATATCATTAAGATATCTATCTTCTTGGGAAATATTTTTTTGACTGGGATTTTTAATTTTTGCTTTTGGATTGTTTCTTTTTTGGGCCACTTTAAAGTTTTTGCGTGACATGCGGCTTGATACCGAGTTACATTCGGACTGATTATCAGACGAACAGTAAGACCCAATCTCACTATTATTTAAACTAAATTGGCTCGACTTGGATCTTCTCTCGTTCAGAGAGCTTCTCGAACCACTAAGTCTATTCTTAATTTCCCTTTCTCTCTTTATTTTGCATTCTTCTAATTTTGTTTTTCTATTTTTGACATACTCAGTTGGGTTAAATTTTCTTCTACCCATCGAATCTACAGAATTAGAGGACCGTGCTGACCGATTCGAAGGAGCTGGTGACACACTCTTGACTCTGGTTGTCACAAGAGAATTATTGCGACTGGAGTACCGGCTCGAATCCCGGGGCACATGGCTGTGAAAGGAACGTATCGAGTCATCTCTGGTAAATGACCGGAACGACTCAGCTGATGAAGTTCTTTTCAAGCTAGATGTTGAGGGTTTTCGCTGACGCAAAACTCTCAGTTCATTACTCAGACATTTAATCTCATTTTTAAAATTTCTTTCATTCATCCTGGACTCTTGAAGCTCATTTTTTAGTATCTCTACTTCTTGCTTTTTCTTTTGAAGTTGTTTTTGAAATAAGTTTTTTTCTTTTAAAGCTTTTTCTTCTATTGTTTTTATCATTTGTCTCAAAAGTTTTGTCTCTTTTTGTAGTTTCAAATCAGTTTTACAATCAATACTTGTATCGGACTCGTCCGAGTCTTTGCAAATATGATTTTTTGTTGATCTAAAATCTACAGGATTTTTGCTCTTTTTAATGGTTAAATTGTAATAAAAATTAAAAAAAAAAATATTATTTTTTTTTACTTGGGACTCATAATTTTTGATTACATTTTTCAGCTTTTTTATTGTATCGATGAGTATATTTACGTTTGTCTTGCCCTGATAGTTTAGTTGAAGGGGATAATTGATCCTTTAAATAAAAATTTAAAAAAAAATATATTTTTTTTTCAAATTACTTGTCAAATTCAACACTATAAGTCAAAATCAAAAATCTTTTATTATTATTCGAATTCACATTTGATGCTTCATTTAGAGAGTTTAATTTCTTTGAACGCAAAAGTTCCAAATCTTGATAAGTCAACAAATCAATGGTCACCGATGTACTTGACTTTTAGGTTAAAAAAAATTTAAATGGTGAAAAAACATTTGGATTTCTTTATACAAGATTTATAAATATCTTGGTGATCATGAGATCGATGCTGAAATATTCAAAATTCAAGTTTTCAATCTAATTTAAACTTTGTTAAAATAATTTAAAAAAATCGACATAAAATTATCAATGATTAATTTTTTAAAATAACCTAAATGATAATCATTTTTATAAAAATTCATAATTTTGAATATTAAATATGTTTTTTATTTTATTATTTGAATAAATGAATTGTTAATCAATCTACTTTGACATGGGCGCTAGGCTGTTGATTAACCTTGAAATTGAAAAATTGAAACAAAATTTTAAAAATGTTCCTAATAGAAAAAATCAAAATTTTTAAGTACTATTTTGACTGTAATGATCATCTCAATTAATTTATTGAAAAATTTTAGCAAATTTTGGGGTTGTGAAGTTCGTTTCAATTCGATCTTTTCAATTCAGAAAAACTTGAATAACTTTTTTACTAAAAGAGATAATTTAGTTCAATAAAATGCTTAATTATAAGCAAATTTGCTTAATTCAGTAAGATAAGTCTGCAAAATACTCTGCAATTTTATGCATTTTGCACGCCATTAAAAAGTATTCAAATCAATTGTGCACTTACTTTGAAGGGTTTTTGCAGACACATATTTTCGGATTAAGCAAAGTTGCTTAAACTTTAAGCATTTTACAGAACTAAATTATTCCTTATAGTAAAAAAGTTATTCAAATTTTTCTGAATTGAAACGATCGAATTGAAATGAACTTCACAACCCCGCAAATTTTATAGAATTTAAATTCTTAGAACTGTTGAATTGGCTGAAATTCCTAAAAAAATTAGTTTTTTTTTTGAAAAAAAGTTAAAGTAAATAAAATTTAAGGGAAAAAGTGATTCAGTTGATAGCTTTGTATAGAGACATAGAAACATATGAATTTATTCATCCAAAATAGAAGAGATCTATTTGTTTAAAAAAATAGAAAAATTTTTAACCCAATACCTAGTTTTAGCTTCCTTGAAAAACTTAATTTGAAATGTAAATGTTGAAATAAAATGCAGCGCTTTTTCCTATTTAATGAATATAAAGGACGGATTTTCAAACCTGAAGGAATAATACATATTTTTCACAAAAATGTTTATTTAATTCATAAAAAAGAATGTATTTTCCAATAGAAGAAACACGAAAAGCACTAAATTGGTTTTTATTTTATTCAAAGTAAATTCGTGAATTTTCTACTACATATTAACAATACACATTAAAAAGGATTTCAAATTACTTTATATTTTGCAAAAAAGCAAATATATAAAAGTTCAAAAAATTGATCATCTTCATATTTTTTTGACGATAATTTACTAACAACTTCAGAAATTTACTTAAAATTCAGTAAGAAGTAGCAAAATTAATTTTTGATTTAGGAAAAAAAGTGACAAAATTCTATTTTGATATTTACCATTTTTTCCGTAAATTGTAGGTATTTAAGTAAGTATCCTTTAAAAAATGGTAAATTCAACACTCAATTTTAGTAGTTTTTATTAAAAAATGTAAATAGGTTTTTTTTTTGATAAAACTATTTGTTTTTGTCACAATTGGAATTTTTAAAAACTTAACTCCAAATTCAAAACATGATAGAGAAAAACTGTGAAATTTAAAATTAAAAAAATGTGCTTAATTAGAAAAAAATCCAGAAATTTAAGAATGAAAATCATAAATAGTTGAACTATTTACCAATTAACCATTCAATGACACTAAATTAATAAATATCTTTGCTTTAATAATTGAAAAGTATTGAAAAATATTTACCTTGCTCAAAGAAGTCTTTAGCATATTTAAAAATATGGGAAATGACTTAAAATTTCCGGTTTTCTTGGTCAATTCCTCTATATCTTTGAGGAAAAAAATAAATTTTAAAATTTTAAATTAAAAAAATTACAATATGATTCAAAAGCTCCTTTCCAGCAATCAGCCGAATTAACATTGGTCAATTCAATTACCAGTCTATTTTCATTTTCAATCAAACTCAAATTAACACAATACTCCACCGCATTCAAATCTAGCTCATAAGTCCACTGCTTTTCTTGACTCATTTCTAAATATTTACAATCTATGAACAAAAAAAAGACAATAATTAACAAAGGCTTTCAAATCCTTTAATTGAGAAAAAATTTATTAGAAATAAAAATATATGAGAATTTTATTAGAGTTCTAAATTGTCAATCAGGGGCCTAGTTTAACCACAATTTAAGTCTGAACGCTTCTACGCCATTTAGATAATAGCGATACAAGCGTTTATCTCTAACAAAACCAAGGTTTTCGTACAAATTAAGCGCCGACTTGTTGGTTATTTCCGTCTCAAGAACAACTTCATCTGCATCATGTTCAATCATGGCCTTAATCGCCAATGTAACCAAATTAGAACCTTTTTTTTCAGTAAATTAAATAAACTTATTAATTCATAAATTTTTAAATTACCTATTTTTTTTCTTCTACATTTTTCGTGCACAGCTAACATGGCTATGTAGCCCCTGAGTGATTCCTTATACCGGTCAAGCTTACACACAATGGCACCCACACATTCCTCATTATCCATAGCCTAAACTCAAATTAATAATAAAACTTTTTTAGCTAATTTTAAAATTTACTAAGAAGCAGAGATGAGGCCAATTGTGAATAAAATAGCGGTAAGTGTACACCGAATAGGGCTCACTTAAATCCCTGGTGATCAAATCTATTATCAATGGCATTTGAGTCTCGTCTTTATATTTGACATATCTAATGCCATCTAATTCAACAAATTGCTCATCGATAAATTCCACCTTGAATTTAGACCTGTCTGAAAATTTATTTGATGAAGTGTAAGGTTCGATGTGAACATCGGGCTCGTGTTCATGGTCACAGCATTGTCCATGTCCATGTGAATGACCGTGGCCATGTCCGTGTGAATGACCATGGCCTTGTCCGTGTCCCGAAAGAGACAATTTTTCAAGAAGATTTGCATTAGATTCCATAATTAAAAAAATTTATGTAACTCAAATTTTGCAATTTTTTCACTATAAAATTCTTAGTTTGATCGAGCTCATTTAAAATTGAAAAAAAAAAATTATAAATTTTGAAATTAAATGGATGGATTTTTAATAAACTTATTCTCTTTTTTTCTTATTGTGATTACTTTTTTTGTGTTTAGTTACTTTAGGTAAGTGCTGTTGGACAGCTACTAGATTCCAATAAACCTTTTTATTAATAGAAGGCGAGTTCAACCTGTTCGGTTTGTTGAGGATGATTTTCAATTTATAGATCGTCAATTGAATAATATGAATGAAAATTTGCGACAAGCTACGCCGACTCATATTCAAGTCAGACCTGTTGAAATTCCATTTGTAGTCCAAATAAATGTATTAAAATCAAACTCGACAGGTAGATTTACATTTTTTTATATTTTTATGACCCCCTTAGAAATTTTAAACTAGTGGTTTTATTTTTGTCTTAACAAAAAAAGATGGAATTTTTTGCAGTCTAAAAAAATTTACAACTAATTTAAATGAATTGAATTTGATGGTTCTATGGTCGGTTGATATAAATTCTTTTTATTCCATTCTGGACCGTCCGACTTATCAACTTTTTGACCAAGATTCCCAGCTTTTACCAAGTGCATGTACCAAAGTTGAAAAATTTTCTTCGGTACAAAGGTAAGAGGAGAAATGGTGAAGAATTTTTACTCATTTATTTTTTAGAGATACTGAACTGCACTTTCAAGTACCCAGAGAATGTGCAGAACTTTTTAAAGATAATAATTCTGGCATTCTGAGAGATAAGTATCATGTAGCAGTGATTTTATTCCAAGATGCTCATGGCACATCTAATAATTTGCCAGTGGTGGCTAATATTTACATTTATCACTTAAAAGACAATAGAATGGAAACAAGATGCATACATAATTATCTGAAATGTTCAAATAATTCTGTAATTAGTCTTTCGGTATGATTTTTTTTTTTTTTTTTTAAATCTTTATTTATTTTTTTAAATATTAATTTAGACAATAAAAAGCAATGAGGAAGATGTTTGTGTTGTGTGCATGGTAGAGATTGCTGATCAGGTAATATTGCCGTGTACCCACAGATGTGTTTGCTCTCAGTGTTTGGTTCGAATACCCGATAATAAATGCCCGATGTGCCGGGTCCAAATTGTCAATAAATTTCAAATTTTGAATTAATTAAAAATTAGATTTTTATTTTAAATATTTTAAGTGTATTATTAAAGTTTTAGTTTTTTTCAATAATAGCTTTTAATTAATAAAAATATTGAGTTAAATTACTTTTTTCTATAATATTATTTAAATTTTCGAATAGCTATAAAATTATGAAAATGAAAAAATAAATTTAGAAAACAATAAACGAAAAGATGCTAGAGAAATGATACAGAAATAATCTATCAAAATTGGTCATTTTAAAAAAAAATTATCATGACTACGAAATAAACTTAGATATTTTTATATTTTTAGATCAGTGCTAAGTTTTAGTTCTTTTTGTATAAAAAATTCAGAATGTTAATTGGACTTGAAATTTTTAAAAAACATCTAAAATAAATAGCACAATCTATTGTTGATGCGGTTAAATTCATTAAATTTACTTTTATACATATTCTTATTTAATTCAACTTAATATTTAAAGTATATGAATAACTTTTTTCGTGTGATAAGGATTTCATCATTAAAATTTTAATAAAAGAAATTAAATTTTTTTGCAATTATGAAGAAAGACTTTCATATTATGAAATTTCAAAAATTTTAATCAACTACATTTTAGTAAAATTAAAAACGATTTTGTTTATTTGAATAATTTATTCGTTAAAAAATGAATAAAAAAGATTTAATGGAAAAAAAATTCAATTATTTGCTGCTTTTTACTAGAGCTGAACTCATGTTGATCTGAAATTTACAGCAAGGCGTTGACTTTATGTCAAAAGTTACCGTATTTGGATAACCCAAATTGGACACAACTCCTTTAAGCATACCACAAATAAACGAGACATACTTTTCAGAATTTAATATAAAAATCAGTTTAAAAAATAAAATATAAAATTACATAAAGAGTTGTAGGTGAATTGGGATCATCGGAAATTTGGCTCAGGATTTTAAAATTATTGTCTTGAAGAACAAAAATTCCCTAAATAATCAAAAATAAAATTTCATTTAAAGATAAATTGATTTAAAAAATTTTCAATTAAATTTAATTTTTTTTATTACTGAATTATTTGTTCTCAAATTGTCTATTTGTTTCGAAAACAGACTTGTCCAAAACTCTTTGCACACGTATTTCATTATACCAATCTCATCCGTAAATCTATAAGTATCAGGGACCATTCTATAAAAAATAAATTACTGATTTTTTCGGATTATTTTGATTGTTTGTGGAAGTATCAATCTAATAGAATCAGCATCTTGTTGTAATAGGTGAAATTCAGTTTATGTTATGTTAGTTTATGTTACAAAAAAAGAAAACAAAATGATGAAAAATTGTATAATTTTTTTGGGGTTTTGAAGTTCGTTTCAATTCAAAAAAGCTTGGATAGATTTTTTACTTAAATAGATAGCTTAGTTCTGTAGAATACGGTTTTGTGAAGTTCAGTACAAAAGAACAGAACAAATTGTAAAAAAATTAAATAACTTTTTTTCTAAAAGTTTTAAATTAATTCTGTGAATGCAGCATGGTGCAACTTTCAAAGTTACATTAACTGTAAAAGTCTGCAAATGAGGTGCAAAATCTCTGCAAAATGCACTACGCTCGATTTTATTGAAATTTGATTTCTGCTTAACTCTGCAAATTTAGCAGACCTTGATATTTGATGCAACTTTGAATGTTGCACCATGCTGCATTAACAGAGTTAATTTTAAACTTTTAGAAAAAAATTTATTCAATTTTTTGACATCTTTTTCTGTTCTTATTATCATTTTGTACTGAATTTCACAAAACCGTAGAATACTTAATCTTAAGCAAATAAGCTTAGTTCAGTAAAATAAGTCTGCAAAATACTCTGCAATTTTACTGCATTTTGTACACCATTAAAAAGTATTCTAACCAATTGTGCAAGTACATTGCAGAGTTTTTGCAGACATATATTTCCGGATAAAGCAAATTGCTTAAAAATCAAGGATTTAAAAGAACTAAATTATTCCTTAGAACTAAATTATGCAACATGCAAAGTTGTATCAACTATCAAAGCTTGTTTAGCTCTGCAAATTTAGCAGAAATTAGATTCCAATATATACGAACGCATTTTGCAGATATTTTGCATATCATTAGCAGAATTTTACAGCTGATGCAACTATGTATAATATATCCATGAGAAATAATATTTTACTGAACCGCAATGCCACCACCTAGAATATGTTGCCCTCGGAGATAGCAGAGGCGGATATGGTTAACCAATTTAAAGCCAGAATTGACAGACACATGGCCTCGGAGACTTGGAGGAGATCGGTCTACCGAAGCTGAAATTGATGAACTTGAGAACTATGTGGTCATAACCACACTCACACATTTATGTGTTACAGCTCACACTCATTTTTCTACTACAACTGTTTACAATGCACTATGTATTTATGAAAATAATTTTAATCTTTTAGAAAAAAGAGTTGTTCAATATTTTTATTATTTTGCTCTTAACTTTTGTACTGAACTTCACAAAACCCAATTCTGCTAAAAACATTTTTCGATTAAAATTTTTAAAAATGCATAATAAATTTTTTTATTATTGTACTGTAATTTTTACACCAAATTTTGACATTTCAAAAAATATTGTTCTGCAATTACTCTGCAAATTAATTGAACAACTGAATAGAATACTTTTAATGCAGAAAATTGTAGAATTCTTCGCAGAATTATTTTAATGTATTAAGCAAATATTCTTTACAGTATTAAATTATCTCTTGTGGAAAAATTATTTATACTTTTCTGAATTGTAAAGATCGAATAGAAACGAACTTCACAACATCACGGTTTATGATTTAGAACACTAAAAGTAGAAAAATTGGTAAATTTAATTAAGACTTGCTAATATGCGTAAAATTTTCTTTTTTGGCTTTTTTATTAAAAAAAATTTAAAGGTTTGTTAAATAATGTCCATGGTATTTTAATTTTAGGCAAAAAATATAAAAAATTTTCCTACATTTAATATTTTGGGTCTGGCTATGAAGATACATTTTATAAAGTATAAAAACCTGTTTTGCGAGCCTTGTGATCAGTTGGTGCTGCCACAATTAGATATCTTTTTATTTTTTTAAAGGTGATGTGAATTTCGAACACAAATTAAACAAAACTTCTTCATTTTTTGATAAATTAAAGTTAACAAAAAATATTAGAAAAAGCCCTGTATCATAGTGCAACATACTTTGTTTCACTTTTTTTCCTAAAATAAAATTTTTATTTATTTTTTTTTTGGTAAATCAAATCAATAATCTATTTAAATCTTATTTTTTCTTATATACATGAGAAAAATCATTTTAGATAAAAAAGCAGGTGCAAAAAAATATGTTGCACTGTAATGCAGTATTTTTTTTAAAATATATTTTAATTTAAAATTTAAATTTATGAAAAAATGAAGAATTATTGTTTAATTTGTATTTGAAATTCACAAATACCGTTGTTTAAAGAAGCAGAAATAAAAAAATTCAAAATGCCTTTCTATCAGCTGATAGCCAACTTTGAATCCGAGCGATTCCATGGTTTTTTGTACATCTTCGTCCGAATTTCGATGCCTGGCCAAATAGTTTTGTATGGCGATTTGCAAGTACTCGTAAAGACCGTCCTCTGCCAGAGCCATTCTTTTTCTTGTGTGCTCAATTTGCTGCTGAAAAAAAATCAAACAAAAATCTAGATTAAACTATGAATTAAAAAATCATACCAACAAAAAAATCAAAGTTAAATTGGTGAATGTCAACATCCACAAAAATCTTGAGATCCAAAAAAAACACAAAATTAATTCAATGAATGACAAAACACAAAATTTGTTTAAATTTTTATTACTTATTTTTTTTTTTAAAGTTAAAATGAACAGAAACAAAAAAGAAAAAAAAAGAAAAAAGATTTACCCATAGAGATAAAACAATTAATGACATTTACACTCTTCGAATACCAAAATTGACAATCTTTGCCCAAGCGATCATGATAAACAAAAATTCGAAGGAAACAAAAAAAAAGAAGTCAACAAAAAAATTTAAAATTTCATATTTTACTTTGAATTCCCAACCGCTTGGCCTCGGTCTCGTACACGAGCAGCCGCCACATCTTCTTCACAAACAACTCAGACTCTTCGTCCAGCATGACCTTGACATCGTCAAGAAGACGCTCGGGCGCCGTATGCGCCCTGATCTTGGCACAAATATAGTCATTCAAGCTTTCCTCCTCCTCGCCAATGTACTCAATTATTTTCTTGTTTATCCACGGCCTGATCCTCTTCTCGATAAGCGCATCGTCCAGCTGACTCCAGTCAATGGCAAAGCTGAACAACTGGTCCCGGTCAGCCGGAATGCTCTCGACCAGCTTTTTAACTGCGCGCCTCTTCTCCTCCACACTCTTATTGAAGACCATGCGCGCTTTTTTCGCCGCCACCGTCTGCTCCTCTTCTTCCTCGGCAAACAGTTGATTTTTCTGCACCACCACTGCACTCTTCTCCCGCTGCACCGCTCTGATCCGCACCGCCGTCGTCAAATTAATGTTCTGTCTGAGCTGACCGGAAAACAAAGGCGAGTCCGAGTCCTTGGGCGAGTCAAGCTTCATCGGCGACTCGACCACACTGGTCTCCGGCGTTTCCATCCGGTCCGTCAGCGGACTCTCTTCCGCCGGTGTCATGACCAAATTTTTGTCTTCATCTCGTTGCTCGGCAACCACGGCCATTTTTTCTTGCTCTTCCTCGGCCACTTTTTCCTCCGTCTCCACTTCTTCTTCTTTCTGATGTTCGCGCGTCCGATTGGGGTCAAGGTCGCTCAATTGGGCAGTGGCGTCGGCCGTCTCTAGCGGCTCTTGTTCGTCTTCTTCGTCGGACGAGCTCGCCTCGGACTCTTCCACACTCTCGAGCAGTTTTTTTAGTCTGTGACACTCGTCGTTTTGGATGCGTTTGGCCTCTGAGTCAAAGTCCTTGACCCCTTTGTCGGCCAGTTTTTTCCTCAGCTCGTCGAGTTCGTCGCGTTCCCGCTGACGATCTTTGTGGTCGGCGTCGATTTCCTTTTCGCGCGCTTTCACCTTTTTTTCGAACGCGGCCGCCTTAAAATAGACCGGGTCGTCTTTGCAGTCGTCGTAGTCCTGCAAAAATTGACGCAGCTTTTTGGCGTCTTTGGCGGCCGTTTTTTGCCGCTGTGCCTCTTTTTTTCTTTCCGTCGAGTATTCGTACTTTTTTTTTTGTTCGCGTTGTTCCCACGCGTCAAGACGCTCACGATACGCCATCTCTTTTTCCCTCAGCTTGCGTTCCAAGCGGCGTCTCTCCTTTTGTTCGTCGCTCTCGGTCTCGGGCCGGTTCTCTTTGAGCAGGTCGCGTCTGCTCGACGAGCCGGACCGAGAGCGTTCGTGGCGGTGGGACGACAGCGGCGGCGAGGAGACGCGCCGCTTGGCCGGCGACTTGGCCGTCTCTTCGGACGGGGCCGGAACGGCGACGGGGACGGGAACGGCAGGGGCCGCGTCCTGCTCGGGAGGGGCCAGCTCCTTGGCGTACGTGCGTATGATGGTCTCGAACGAGTTGAGCACGGCCCGGTCCTCCTTCAGGTTGTTTTCGTCGACGTACTCGAGGTTTATGTCGGCGTTGTCGTCGTCGGGTGCTTGGCGGCGGCGCCGCGTTGGGTCCATGGCGCAAAGTTTTTTTATGTGCTCGCTGAGCAGGTCGCGCGTCTTCTGGTCCACTTTGACCGATATTTTTTTGTCGGCTATTTCGTAGCCGTTGAGTAGACGGATGCAGCGGAGGGTGGCGTCCGGGTTGTCGTACTCGCAGAAGCCGAACGTTTGCAGTTTGCCGCCGGCGCCCGTCGCCCTCTTCCAGTTGAGCACGTTGCCGCACTTTTGCAGCATTTGGCGCATCATGGGGTCGGGCGCCCGCTCCGATATGTTGCCCACGAACACCGTGGTCGCTTGCGATCGTTCGACGATGCTTTTAAGTGGCGGCATGCCCGGCGGCAGCAGGGGCGGACGCACTTGCATCATGCCTGGTGGCGGGATCATGGGTGGATAGCCGTAGCCCGGCTGCATCATCATGGGCCTTGTTGGCGGGGTGAATGACATCTTCTGAATGTGGTCTCTTGCTTTTCAATGATTCTTTCAATCTGTCTTTTTTTTTTTTAACTTTTTTTAAATTTTTTTTTTTCAATAAACTTAGTCAAAGGTTCTAGAGAATTTCAATGGAAATTTAGTTATGATTTTTTTAATTTTTTTTGTTGTTCTTTTCTTTTTTTGCTAGAAAAATTGACGAGATCAGGGTTTTATATTTTAATTGCAAGTTTATATTTAACTTAACATTTTGACTTGTGTGTTTAACTTGGGTCCATAATTTTTTTTAATCACTAATTAAACTTTACACGTAAAATTTTTTTAATTGTTAATTTTTTTTACTTTTTCAATTTTTATAAAATTATTTTTTTAAATTTAAAAAAAATAAAATTGATTCCGAATAATTACAATTTTAAATGATAAAACATTGAATTATATAAATTGGATTTTTTGAATTTTTTCTATAATCTTGGTTAAAGGTTCTAAAAAATTTGAATGGAAATTTAGATTATGATTTTTTATTTTTGCTAGAGAAATAAAGTAAAGTTTCTTGTTGACGAGATCAGGGCTTTTATATTTGAATTGCAATTTGATATTTAACTTCACATTTTTACTTGCAATTGTGGCGTATTTTTTTTCAATAAATCAACTTTGTTAAAGTTTTTAGAGAATTTCAATAGAAATTTAGTAGAGAGTCGCTGCGTTACACACAAATTTCCTAACACACATTTTTTTTTTTTGCTGCGTTCAACCTATTTTTTTTCTCAACACACATTTTTTAGTATCTGTGCGTTTTATTCTAAAAAATGAGTGAAAAGTAAAAAAACAAAGTTTCTGGTAAAATTTTATTTAAAATAAAAAAAATTATAAAATTAGTAAATTAATTAAAAAAAAAAAAAAGTAAGCTATTTTTCACAAAAATTACTAAGACTATCAGAACATTTAAGATGAAAATTTTTATAACAAATCGAACAAATTTTAACATATTCCTTCAAATTAAAGTATTCATTACAAATGTCACATTTTAAATTAATCTTATAAGAAAATAAAGAAGCTTTAAGTTGTTTTAGACCATCATTAGAAAATAATGACGTAAAATTGTTTAAATTTTTAAGAAATTGATTATAAATAAAATAATTTTCTAATGATAAATTTGAAAGATCTACAATCAAATCTTCTTCTTGTATTTTAACCTGTGTACTCATGATTTTATTGATTTTTGACATTTTAATGTTTCAAAATAATTATTAAGCATTTATCGTGCAATTTATATTGGAATACATATTGATTTAAAAATATATCAAAATGCATTGTCATTTCCAACAGTATATAAATAAAAGTTAAAAGATAAATCAAAAATTGATCATTTATTTTTAACTATTTAGACAGCATTGTACTAGGCATCAAAGTTAATTGGTCTTCAAGTATCAATAATTAGAATTTTCGCTATTCGCTATTAAAAGGTTGCATTGTTACAAACAATATTTTTATTTGTAGTCCAATTTCCATTAAATAGAGGTTTATTAAAAAGTCCAAAAAAAGTATTTTCAATAAAAATTTGTTTTTTATTTTTCACCTATTTTTTAGAATAAAACGCACAAATTCTAAAAAATGTGTGTTAGGAAATTTATGTGTAACGCAGCCAATTTCAATTTAGTAATGATTTTTTTATATTTTTTCGCTCTTTTTTTTGGCTAGAATTTTAAAATAAACTTTGACAAGATCAGGGTTTTATATTTTAATTGCAAGTTTATATTTAACTTAACATTTTGACTTGCATTTGTGTTTAACTTGGGTCCATAATTTTTTTTAATCACTAATTAAACTTTACACGTAAAATTTTTTTAATTGTTATTTTTTTTTTACTTTTTCAATTTTTATAAAATTATTTTTTAAAATAAAATTGATTCCGAATAATTACAATTTTAAATGATAAAACATTTAATTATATATAAATTGCATTTTTTGAATTTTTTTCTATAATCTTGGTTAAATGTTCTAAAACATTTGAATGGAAATTTAGATTATGATTTTTTATTTTTGCTAGAGAAATAAAGGGCATTGTGAATTTTGGTACAAAAAACAAAAACCCAAATCAAAAGCCCAAATCATGTTCTGTAAATTGCAGAAGCTGATACATCCTTTGTACCACCAATACACTGATTCTGCACAACTCTGCAATAAAATTGCAAAATTCAGAACATTGGGAACTTGGGATATTATATTATATTTAAAAGTCCAACTCAACTTTAAGTAGTGGTACAGAGGATATACCAGCTGCTACAATTTACAGAACATGTTTTAGTCGGTCCAGATTAAAGTTTTGGCGTTTTTTATATTTTGTTTTTGTTTTTGTACTAAAATTCACAATTTTCTGAATTTTATAGAATTTTGCAGAATCAGTTTATTGGTGGTACAAAGGATTTATCAGCTGCTACAATTTACAGAACATGATTTGGTCTTTCAGAGTTTAAGCTTTGGCATTTTTAATATTTTGTTTTTGTTTTTTGTACCAAAATTCACAATGCCGAAATAAAGTAAAGTTTCTAGTTGACGAGATCAGGGCTTTTATATTTGAATTGCAATTTGATATTTAACTTCACATTTTTACTTGCAATTGTGGCGTATTTTTTTTCAATAAATCAACTTTGTTAAAGTTTTTAGAGAATTTCAATAGAAATTTAGTAATGATTTTTTTATATTTTTTCGCTCTTTTTTTTAGCTAGAATTTTAAAATAAACTTTGACAAGATCAGGGTTTTATATTTTAATTGCAAGTTTATATTTAACTTAACATTTTGACTTGCATTTGTGTTTAACTTGGGCCCATAATTTTTTTTAATCACTAATTAAACTTTACATGTAAAATATTTAATTTTTATTTTTTTTTTACATTTTTAATTTTTGTAAAAAATTACTTTTTCAAATTAAAAAAAAAAATAAAAAATTTATTCCAAATAATTACAATTTTAAATAATAAAACATTTAATTAAATAAATTGAATTTTTTTTCAGTAATTTTTTTTTAATAAATTAAACTTAGTTAGAGGTTCTAGAGTTTAAATGGAAATTTAATTATGATTTTCTATATTTTTTCGCTCTTTTTTTAGCTAGAAATATAAAATAAACTTTGACAAGATCGGGGTTTAATATTTGGTTTGCAAGTGGATATGGTTTAAATTTTTGTGTCTGAATTACAAAATGTATCGAATGTTGAAATAACATTGAAAAAGTGGCAAATAGAAAATTACTTCACTGAATAAAAAAAGTTCACGAATCTTATAGTTAGGCAATTTGAAATTTTAATACAATAATTACAGTACAAAAAGTAGGAGCGTTATTTCTTTCCTTCTAATTCTGCAGAAATGGTTCTGTAAAGAGTAAAATATTGAATAAATTTAAACAAAAGAATTCTTAGCTCTGCAATAATTCTGCAATTTATTGCATATTTTATTCAAATATTTTTTAATGGTGTTTATTTTAAAGAAAATTGCAGAGTTTTTGCAGAGCTAAGAATTCGGTTTTACAAATTAGTACAATATTTTATTCTTTACAGAACCATTTTTGCACAATTAGAAAAAAACTAATAACGTTATTACTTTTTGTACTAAAATTTCATATTGTCAATATTTATTAATTTTTAACTAATTTTGTAAGGATATGATCAAATCAATAAGATTCTCTTTTACTTATATAGCCAAAAGAAATGTCACCGCCAATGGCATCGTCACTACGCTTTCCAACACTAAAATATACTAAAAATGTGTAGATCTTTAAAAAAAAATTTTCCAAAAAATGAAAAATTCTAATTTTACAATTATTTTGTCAAGAAACGATTAAAAATTTGATATTATAAAATTTAATTTGGAGCATATCCAAAAAGCTCTATTTGAATTTTTAAATATCCTTAATTAATTTTTTCTTATAACTGATCGTTTTGTTACTTGTAAAAAAAGGAAACCAAAATTTAATATAACTTTTTAATTTAATTCTAGTGATTTGTAAATACATATATTGCTTTGCAGACTTTCAAGGTTTCTGCAGACACTTTATTTGATAGATACAAAGTTTTATCAATTTACACATTTTTCAGAACCAGTTTTAAGCTAAAACTAGAAAAGTAGTTAGTTTAAATTTTAAATTTATACTTTTGATTCAAACTCACAATGCCATTTTTTTTGAAATGTTGATATATATATCTTATGACACAATGATTAATTATATAATTTGTCAAGTGTTGTTTAGTACTTTTTCATTAAAAGAAAAGTAAAACTTATATTTTTGAAATTTTAGTTAATATCTCGATTGGGAATACCATATCTAAAAATTTATTCAATCAATTTAAAAATACGAAAATTTTTTGTTGATTCACATTTATTGGCAATGAAAAAATCTCTAAAAAACTTTATGGATCAAATTTCGCCATTTTTGGTAACATTAAAAATATTTTTCTTAGATTTTAAATTTTTTCAACTTTTTTAAATTAAAACCAAGCAAAATATTATTAAATATTTTTCATTATTAAAAATTGTTAATAAGCTTTTATTTTTTTGTGTAATGTATTCTAACATAAAAAAGCATAGGAGTAAAATTGCATTTGAATAAATGACCAAAGAATATTTTTATTGCTATCAATTAAAAAAAAATATATTTTTACATTGCATTTTATATAATGATTAAAATTTAGACGTTAAATAA
Organism: Brachionus asplanchnoidis; assembly: GCA_025491095.1. NCBI lineage: Eukaryota > Metazoa > Rotifera > Eurotatoria > Ploima > Brachionidae > Brachionus > Brachionus asplanchnoidis. The sequence continues at coordinate 2,549,657 of JAILYF010000008.1, read as the reverse complement.
TTTTTATCCACAAATTTAATAAAAACTACCACAAATATAATAAACGATGAATAAAAACAATAAAAAAAGATATAAGTTATTGAATATTAATTATTTTATTTATTTCATAACAAATATAAGAAAAAAAGAAAAATAATAATAAAAAAAAAACTAATTTTTATTAATTAACACAAAATTGATAATTATTTAAAAAAGAAAAAAATTAATCTTGAGTACATTTGTTAATGCAATAATAGTACCTACGTTTTTTCATCGGCTCGTTGCATTTTTTGCAATTAACATTGGCATTCTCACTGTTAGCTTCAACTTCTACAGTCTTAGCTCTTTTATTTGGTCTTGATGTGTCGTCAAAAGTTTCATCGTTTTCAACTATAACCCCTTCGTCTAATTGTACTACATCAGAAGGCTGTTTATTGTAGCATGATAAATTTTTTCTTGACGCACCAATTTTTCTCTTTTTTTCGATTGGAACATCCATGCCAATATCTTTAAAATCAAATAAGCGCAGACGAAAACTACAAGCAATCACATGTGAACATATATAATTTTTAAGCCAATACCAACAAGTACATTTGCTAAGTTTCCAATTATCTTTGTTGAATGTTATAATTCTAATATTGAAAATTGAAGAAATCATTTGATCAAACAGTAACCACGGAACTGCATCTAGGTCTGTCAAAAATTGCTTGCACTCTTGTCTTGTTAATGAACCATCTTTGCCACCTTTACACATGTAGATATTATCTTTGATGTGATGAATTGGTTTGGATCGCTTATTCCAATCGTATGCATGTAACATTTGAGATTTTGAAATATTTGGCTCTTTGCAAAATTCAGTTAAATTGACATTGTCGATATCGATTTCTTCGTTTGTCGCTGAATCTGTCGTTTTGATTGACTTTGATCTTTTCTGGGACCAATACTTAATAAGATTTTCCCTACATTCATTTAAAAACTCAATCAAACCTAGTCTTTTCCCTTTCAATGCATCCTTTGGTTCGGAAAACTTTCATATTCAAAATTTGCAACAAAAACTTGATTTTCATCATCCGGAACTTGATTGTATTGCTCGCACCATTGTTTGAGATCATTTAAACTCGGTTGAGATGTTTGTTTTTTTGTTTTTCTAATTGATTGCAAAATATTGTTAATTTTAACTTTTGCTGGTGGTTGAATGCCGTCTCTTATCAATTGCTTGATAATACCTTCAGCTTTGACACCAAGTTGTTCTAACTCTTTAATCCTTAACATTAACCTATCTTCAATTTTTTCTCTTTCTTGCTCTGGATGATTTGAATGGTCATCAATTGAAACGAAACAATGACCAGACGAACCTTCAGTTGATTGCAAATAAAGAGATGCCCTACATCCCTTAGAAAGATACCTACAATAAAAACGACATTTTTCACCGTTTTGATGTTTAAATTGCAGGTATTTTCCTTTTACTTCACCCCTAACAATTTTCTCAACAAATTCATTATAATTGTCGTAGCTGCAAAAGAATTCGTATTCGATGTTTGCTCCTCTTTTTTTCGTATCACTTTGCTTTAACACGACCACGTTTTCCGCATCGACCAAGTGTCGTCGTCAGGGTTCATCAAGACACTCTCATTTGAAACAGTTTTTGGATCGTTTTCCATTTTTTTTAGATAAAATTAGAATTTAAATTTGGTAAAATACCAGAAGTTTAAAGTTTATAAATAGTCAACTACAAAGTTTTATCATCATTAAGGTGTAGTTAATTAATTTGTTAATTAGTTATCACAAAAAAATTAAGGGTATTCTCAAAATGTATTATTTTTTAAAGTTAATTAATTAGTTAATTAGTAATCACAAAAAAATTAAGAGTATTTTCAAAATGTATTATTTATTTATTATTAATGTGCGGAATTTATTGATTTTATTATCAGATATTAAAATAAGTGTTAAAATACAAATATCAATTTTTATTTAATTATATTTGACAATTTTTTTTATGTTTGTTACTTTTTTATTTGTTTTATTCGAAAAAAGATAAATTTGTGGATATTTTTATTAAATTTGTGGATGCATGTTATTACACGCCTAAAATTTAAACCGATAATCAATCACTAGATTAATAACCAGAAAAAAATTTGTTTAATCTTTTTTTTAAGTTCAAAAGGTGAACTGTTAAAAAAAATTTATCATCCTTTTTATCATTTTAAACATTGCTCTAAATCTATTTTCTAGTTTTTATCGAATTTATATTTTTAATTAAAAATATTTTACTCTAGCCAATAGTTTGCTGTAATTTTCAATTGATTTCAAAACGTCATTATTAAAATATTATCATCATAAATATTCTTATCTCTCCCTAGTGACTAAATATCAGACCATTTAATCAGCGACAAAATAAAAACCCACTTATCTTAATTATAATTAATAAAATTCGAAAAAAGCACAGGTAATTTAAAAATATGAATTAAATATTTTTTGAAACAAAAACTTTATTTATCTTTTGATAAGAACAACGACCTAAATCGTACAGTATTAGTAATAATATATTTTTTTCAATATTAATCATCAAACTAGCAATTTAAAAATTGGATATTTTTTAAGTTCATAATTTTTACAAGATTGATTTCTCTACCTTCCCAAGGAGAGATAAAAATGTTTTTCAAAATCCTAATTATATTATTGATCACTTTTTTAAATATAAAATTTACACTAGCTCAAAGTAAGAATTAAATATTAAATATTGCTATTTTAAATTAATTTTTGGTCTAAAGAACTTCCATGGGCATATACGCTGTATCCGTATGGAGAATCTTTTAATGATACAAAGACAGCTAGAGACAAAGATTATGGTTCTGGCCTCATATATCTTCCATTTAATGTGACATTTATGGGCCATCGCTATGACCAAATATGGGTCCAGCATCCTGGATTTTTGACATTTCAGCCTAATGCTAGATTCAGTCTTATAGACACATGGCCTCATCCGAGCTATCCAGCCATAGATGATCCAATCTTTATTGCTCCGTTCTATTGTCGGATCGAACTTGCCAATGACATGTACTTGACTGGCGAGCTAGAGCTGGATTTCTACCGGGACAATGACTATGGAAGAGTTTTGTGGAGATATGTGGTAAGACCGGAGAATTATATTTTGCCGCCACCGAACGCCATTCTTGAAGGAGAAGAAAAATTAAAAAAACAAGCAGTTGATATGCTTAACATGGCCCAAGATCAAATCAGAGATTCCATATCTGGTGCTGAGCATTTTGTTGCCGAATATGCTTTTGTGGCAACGTGGGGTAATGTCACTTTTTTGGGAATTAGTGAACAAGATTTAAAAAAAAGACCAGTAATTAATTTATAGAATTTTTTTGCTTAAAATTTATTTGTATTTTTTAAATAATAGAGAAATTCTTATCAAGTGGTTCTGGTGACTGGTAAAGACTCCAACATGACTTTTGCGATTTTCAACTATGAAAAGATACAGTGGGTAGCTTCGACTGAGTACGGAGGCGATTCCAAAACGGGAATGAGCACCACAAATGGAGCAAAAATAGGTTTTAATAGAGGAAATGGCACTGAGTTTTACCAAGTCTTGCCCTATAGCGACAATCCAAAAGAACTTATAAATATACATTTGAACTCAAATGTGGACCATAAAGGTAGATACATATTCCGTATTGATGAATGGATTCAACCAGCTGGATGCAAAAATGAATTTTCAAATGGATCATTGTTTATATGGCCTTGGTTTGGTAACATGTTAGGTGGACAAGAAGTCAACATTACTGGTCCTTGTTTTGGCTACCATCCTCTTAAAGACTCGGATTATTTTCTTCCATTTGGAAAAGTTTATTGTAGATGGGGTGACAGCGACGATTCGCCAAAGACCGTCGCTGAAGTAATTACAATTTTAAGAGCAAGATGTGTCATGCCAAAGATATACTTTAATGGAAGAATTAATCTATGGGTATCCATAGATGAAGGAAGAACTTACATTTGGAAACATGAGTTCAGTATTGTTGATCCGATTCGTTCACCGCCTAAAGTAGAGCTAGTTGACGAAGCCGAGTGGTATAAACCGTTGCCTCGGCTTAACAAATTGGCAATTAGATGGAATAAAGATGATCTTGGATGGTCGAGAAATGAGACTATAGATGTTCAATTGTTTGGCTATTATGAAGATGATGATGGGCCACACTGGGATTTTTTGCAAATACTTGGTGATAGGTTGGAAAACAATGGATTTTATGAGTTTTTGGTGGAAAAAAATTGGGCTGTTGACCAGAATAGAGCGAGAAGATACCGAATGGGAGCTGTGGCTGTTAGCTTGTTATCTGGAGGAACTGTGGAACCAAAGTTTTTACTAGAAGAAAATTTTTTTTGTTGATAAAATTAATTTATTTTTAAATTTAAAGACGCATTTGGAGCAAGTTACAACCTCTTGGTTGGTGGAGATATAATGAAATGGAAATTTATTGGGACAGACAAAAAATTTTACTAGGCAACAGTCGCGGTGGTAATTGGATGGAAGATCAGTGCCGATGGTGGCATGAGTATCAAAGATGGGACAAATTCTGGATGTACGACCTAGAAAGATGTCCGTGTACAATTCATTTTGCGGTCTCTGACATTGGTCGCTGGGCACCTGATCCTGAATGCAATTTGGATCGGAATATAAATGACCCTTCGAATTGTGAACTACACAGAGGCGCTGTTCATTGTGTAGTCAATATTAGACCAGCGTAATTTATTAATTAATTTGAATTGAATAAAATTTTATTTGAAAAATTTAATTTAGAAAAAGTGGAGGAGGAAGTAGATGCTGCTATAATTTTCAAGGAAACTTAATGTATACTAATGACACCAGATTTGGTTCAACTAGTGATAGGTATCATATGTTCGGAATACCACCTTACAATACTTATGGAAGAGTTCCAGCATTGTCTCATTACTTGAACGACAGAGTGCCCTATTATTTATGCTGTGAATGGAGCGATTTGTGTGATTCGTATCTTTATGTTAGAGAAACTTCTGATTGCAAAGGATATCTTTATCCAAAAACAGGTGATTAAATTTCCACTGTAAATCTGTATTTTGAAAAATATTCAATATGAATTCTCAAATTTATGTTCGAAACTATTCAATATGTAGCAGAATGCATAACTTTCATTTATTAAAAATATTTCCTTCTGTTGTCTTTTTAAGTTTAAAGTTAAAAAATCTACAATTAGATTTCAGAAAAGAGATTTCAAAAGTATTTATAATTTCTTTAAAAAACTCAATTTAAATTTGAATGCTTATTTCTAAAAAATTTGAAAAAATATTATAATAATATTATATATAATATTTTCAACATTTTGAAATATATTTCATGATACTAAAGAAGGCTTTATATATTTATGCTTATAGATTTATCTCAGATTATTTGGCTTCATATGATTTGGAACCTTTTATTTTTCTTTAAGGCTTGTTGGGCTGAAAAAAAATAAAATACTTTATTTGAAATAAAGTATTTTCGCAAATTATTTAATATGGATGTAAAAATAAATTGTAAATTAGTGATAAAATTACAATTTAGTGCAACAGGCAGAAAAAAAATTACAAAATAATAAGGGAAAAATGTTTCCCTACAATTTAAAAACTCTTCCCGACAAACCACAATTCAAAAATTTTTGTAACACAATTCACTACAGAGTACAATTTTTTTGGGTCGAATACAAAAAAAAATTTCGCATTTTTTTAACATTTTTTTAATATTATGCAATTTATGGTAACCCTCATATTTTTAACATTACAGCTAGTAAACACAAATTTGTTGTGTTTAAAAACAATTTAATTAATTAATTACATAATTTATTGAAGAAAGTTATTGTAAAAAATACTGAATAATATATTTAATTTAAAATTTATTAAAAAAAATACAAAATTAAAAAAAAAAAATTTCTAACAAGTTTTTTATCTGTGGAGAGTTTTTGTCTTTTTGTTGAAAATTTTTTTGTTGCGGGGAAAAGTTTTTTGTTTGTTGTGACTATGTAGACCCAAATAAAAAAAATTCTTTTTAAAAATTGTTTCAATTTTTAATTGAAAATAACAAGGTATCTTAAAATTTAAAAAAATATAATTTTTTTTGAAGAAAAATATTAAAATTATAATGATATCAAGAATATTAATCATCTTTAAATTTGGAACAAAAGAACCATACAAAATCTTTAATTCAAAGGTAACACTCGTATTGCAAAAAACGCAATTTAACTTTAATGATCTGCTAAAACATTGAAGAGCTTTTGCAGAGACTTAATTTGGGTGGTTTGTATCAGCTGATAAATTCCAGAACTAGTTAAACAATTAAAATTATTTCTGTTTAAAAATTTTTTTTTCTATTAATATTTTATCTTTCATTGAAAATAAAATTACTAATACAAATAAGATAAAATTGAAGTTGCAACCAAGCAGTATTCATATCGAAAATCCGTCTTAAAAATTAATTTACAGTAACATAAAATAAAATTTTAAATGATTATTTTTAAGCTGCAATTTATGGTGACCCTCATGTGATGACTTTTGACGGGAAAGATTACACGTTTAATGCTAGAGGCGAGTTTAGGCTTTTAATTAGTACAAGGCACAACTTTATTCTCCAAGGACGCTTCGAACGTCCCCCAAATGCTTCATGTATAATTTCATGGATTATTTATTTTGCTTATTTTTGTATAAAAATTTTTATTAGTTGCTCTTGAAACATCGGGTGGACAAATAAATGCCACTCGAATGACTGCTATAGTAGCTCGTGAAGATTTTAGTGATACAATTGAAGTAAGATCAAGAATTCATCCGAATCAAACTTGGAGATTTAAATGTGATTTGTTTATCAATGGTCATCAATGGTACATTAATTATACCGAAGAAAAGCTTCAATTTTTCAGAAGTCTGATTTAAAAAAATAATTCTTAAAATTTTATTTAATTTTTTTCAAAGATGTATCAATATTCAGCCCTTATAATGATCAACACATGTCCAATCTGACCATTATGTTCAACACTACCGGTGCTGGTATACAAGTTTCTTGTGCTTACGGAATGATTCACCTTAAATTTTCGGCTCCTCCGGTCATGTTTGTAATACAAACTAAAAAAATTTTATTAAATTTTTCCTAATTTTTTTTTTAGTATGAAACTGAAGGCTTGCTTGGTTATTGGAACAATGATACATCAGATGAATTTCGGACACCTGAAGGAGTTATATTATCAATAGACAGTTCACCTATGATAATAAATAAAGAATTTGGCATGAAATGGCGGATAGAACATGCAGCTGACTCGTTGTTTACATACAGTGGTTCTTTGGCATTTGATAAATTCCATGATCAAAAAGAAAATATTCACACTTGGATGCAGTTTGTGCCTTGGTTCTCTTGGGATGAACCAAATTTTCAATTCCCGACCGCTCTTCCATTCAGTGAAAGTGAAATGTATGCAGTTTGTGATGGCGATGAGCAATGCTTATACGATACCAAAGCTTTGGGGTCCCTTGAAGTTGGAGAGGCTACACGAGATGCACATAGGTATTACAAATTTTTAAATGAAGTACTAAAACCAGGTAAATTTAGATTATTTTTTTAAATGTCTTTATAAACACTATTTCTAGTAAATTCCTGTGGAATAATTCCGATAAAAGGCGGAATTAGAAAAACCAACACTGGAAATTATTTAGCTGGATCTAGAATGACTGTTTCATGTGAAAGACCGTATACTTTTCGTGGATTCTCAGAATATATATGTAATTGGAATGGTACTTGGCTTCCAGCTAACAATGTACCTTTGCACGAGTTCAATGACTGGCCCAGATGTGAACGTGAGTTTAACAAAAATAAAATTTATAATAATTTAAATTTTAAAGAATATATTTGGTTTATTTAAAAATTTTTATTTTAGACGTTCATATAACTGGAATAATATGGTCTTCGGTGGCAGTTTCTTCTTTAATTGTTTTATTGTTTTTATTGGCCATAGGGTATCGGTTCATTTTTCAAAGAGAAAAAGAAATGGATGATTATGTCCCCGATGAAGAAAAGTTTGTTAAAACTAGTTAAAAATAAAATTGATAAAAATTAATTAAAATTCTAGAAAGCTTAATCCATCTATTCCAATAGTGTATGATGATGAAAACTCTGAGAGTAACCCTGTAAATCACGGTCTTTATTTGTAAACTAATTTCTAAATAAATAATTATTCACAAATAAGTTTATTTAATTTTAAAAGTGATGGAAGAAATAATGAATCAGATGAGGATTTAAATGTCCCGAACATTTCAAATCGGTAATGTTACAATTTTTTTTAATTTATTTTTTATAGAATTTTATATTTTCAAGTAACTCGACCGAACAAAATAATCCTCAATTTCGTAGAAAAATTTCAGATCCTATCGAAGTTTAAAAAAGAATTTAATTACAATGTAAATAAGATTAAAATAATCTAATAAAGAATAAATAAAAATTTGTTTATTTAACCAATTTTTATTATTTAAATCTTAAAACTAAAATAATTATTAAATGAATATTAATTAAATATTGAAGCTTTGACACTAGTTGCTTTAATTCCATAAGAAGGAGTGTCGAATATTTTCTTTCCCCAATCGGACAAAACTCCTTGAGTCCATGTTGATTCAAACTGTTGATCTCCTTGAACCATGTTCAACGGTGCCAAACTTTGATTACAGTCCCATCCGTTACCTTAAAAATTAATTTGAGAAAAAATATTTTTTGCTGGTCAATGAACCTGCCCAAGACCATCCTAAATAGCCGATTTCTCTTTCTTTACAAACTCTAATAATTTAAGACTAAAAAAACTAAAAATAAAATTTATTAATTTACTTCATTAAGTCTAAATAGTCAATATCAGACCATGAGCAGCTTGGGTGTTCTGGGTGCTTATCGGCAAACTCGCCTATTACAACTGGTAAGCCAAGATCATTTATCTTTGTCAAATGAACTCTAAATTTAAAGTCTCCATCTAAATCAAAAATTAATTTAAAAAAATTATTTTTATTTTAATAAAATTTAAACTCTCTGTCCTCCACTGAACATAAGTATGAATTGAAAAAAGAATATTTCCATTTCCGTTATTGACTTTATCCTGGAACATCAGATCCGGGCCGTATTGGATTACAGCTTTTTTTATGAATTAGAAAAATACAGAATTCAATTTAGAAATTTAATTTACCATTTGGATCTTGGGCATAAGCTGGAGCATCAATTACGATTATACCTTGCCAACCAGCACTTCTAAGAATATTTATGGCGGTCAGATAAGCATTTTTCCAGACTGATAAAACATTTTAAATGTGTTGAAACCTTTATTTAATGAAAAAAAAAATACCAGCGCCTGATGTTCCCCATTGACTCTAAATGAAGAAATTTAATATTTTTTTATCAAAGCTTAGTAACATATCTAACCCATTCATTGGCAATGTTAATCATAACATATCTTTTATGTCTTTGAAACAATGACAAATTATTTACAAACCATAAAGCACATTTTTTCAATTCATTAGGGTCGTTACTTCCAGTAACATCATGCAATTGAACCATGGAGACTAGACCAAAATTTTCGGCAGTGATAATTATATTTTCCAAATGGTTTAAATTTAGATCATTATTTGAATGCTTCATTCTCCATTGCACTCTGACTGTATTTGCTTTATACTCGGCAATTTTTCCTAAGCTTTTTAAAGCATACGATCTTGACCAATTGTCCCAATCGGCATGAGCACTATTTACTCCTCTTATAATAAAAGGTTTTTGGTTTGCATCCAAAATTTTTGTTCCACTTATGCAAAATGTTCCGTGTGAACAAGCACTACCGCTTTGACCTCCGGTTACTACAGGAGCTTGGGTAGTTGTTTTGGTAGTGGTTTGACCAGATGAAGGTTTTTGACATTGTGAATACCATATGTCAATGTAAACACAAACAAGGCCTGATGCACATACAGCACTGCCTGTATGACTAGCACCACCACATTGACCCCATTCGGATATTTGCGCAAATAAAGCATTGACCAAATAAAGTATTATCAAATATTTAAACATTGTTGGCTTGATAAATAAAATTAATCAAATAAAAGCAGATTGAATAAAATTTATACCATCAAAAGCACATTTTGAATTCTCAATTTAAAATTTAGCTATTTTAGCATTTATTTTGATTTTTAACTTATCGAGTGAATAGTAGTTTATATATTATCTTAAACTTTATTTGTATTTTAAACTAAGTAATATATTTTTAGAATAAATTTTATCATTTTTTTTAATAAAAACAATTCTACACATAAATTTTAGCACTAGAAAGCCCGAGGGATTTTCTAAACCCTTTTTTTTAAATTCAAACTTAAATATTATCTCAAAAAAAAAATTCAAATAAATTCAAAGAAACTAAAAATCAAATGTGATACTTAATTTTTTATTTTTTAAATAAATTTTATTTATTTCTTTTGAAATTTTAATTTTGTAATTAATCAGCCGGGCTTTCTAGTGTTAAAAATGTTTAACTCATTCAATAATTAGTTTTTTTAAGCTCAAAAAATCTTAAAAAATAATTTATTGAAAGTGGCTTTTCAAATTCACTAACGAATCACAACTAATTAGTGTAAAACATAATAAAAAACTACCATTATTTGGAAACAAATCATCAATTAAAATAAGTATTATTTTTTCTTTATTTTATCACTGAAGCATAGATGACGCTTCTTATAAATTAAATTTATCTTACTATTGATCATTCAAATAAAAAAAAATGAGTTTCCAATCAACCGGATTCAAATTTCCAACCACACTACCATATTCACTTTCCTCAGCTGGTAATGTTCCACCACGCTTCGTGAACTCACCACCAGGAACCTATACTGCTAAATATCAAGGTATAATCCTCGGACCAAACACAATATTGCATAAATCTGAATTGAATCTTCATTATGAAGTAACAATTGAACATGATTAGATTTTTGTTTTCAAAATTTCTAATAAAATTCTAAAATCTATTTTGTTTATTTCTTATTTGTCTTCTAAGTTTATTTTTATTTTTATTGAATTGATTTGATTTTAGTTCTTACTAGGTATATCTTTCTGGAATATATACTAAATATTTTAAGAAATTTTAAAAATTCTGTTGTAAGTTGGTAAATAAATTTAGTAAGCTTGATTGACTCGATAGTGGATTGCACATATAAATAGTCATCGATTTGTTGTCATAAACAAAAAATACTTTCAAACAAAAACAATGTTTATACCAAGACCATTAGCACACACATTTCCGAATCCATTTATAGGCTATGGAATATTTTTTTCCAACTATGGCGGAGCTTACCCCGGTGCTGTATCTGGACGTTTTCCAAGTTCTTTCTAAAAGAATCGAAATAATTTGTCTTAAATTTTTATAGTAACTACGTCAAATATTTTTTTTTAAATAAAATTTAATGAAGCAATTATGTCATTTTATTGAATATTTTATGAGAAAAATTCGATGAAAATCAAAATTAAGGGAAAATTTTTGGGCATTTAAATTAAATGGTTATTTTGACAATTTTTAATATCGTTTTTTTAGTTTGACAGATTTTTGTATTTTTAAACTTTGTAATATTAAGAATTTTGAAGTCAATAAAACTCTTGATTTAAATGTTTATATATTAAATACTTTAATAAATATTTCTAAATATTTTTTGCTATTTTTAAAAATGAGATAGTCGTAACTTGAAATAATAAAACTGTTAGTTTTTTTCAAAATCTTTATTAGATCGTTTTATGAATAATTTTTTATTATTTACAACAACCTAATAAAATTATAATGAATAATATAATCATATTTTTTAATATAATGAATAAAAATCGGAAAATTTTCAAAGTTTTTTTAAAAGTCTCAAATTCAAGTTATAAGTCATATAAATTAAAGTGCATATAATTTATACTATGTTTTTTTATGCAATTTGAAAACAAAAAACTGAATTTAGGATTATTTTTATTCATTGATTATTAAAATTAAAAAAAAAGAAAATTAATGCAAAAATAAAACATAAAAAGCAAAATTTCTTTTTAAGTCTAGACTTCGACTTGACCTAAGACTTGTGACTTTTAAACAACTCTAATAATTTTATTTCTCTTTTAAAAACTTATTTCTTTTTTTTGTTGTTTTAAAAATTCAAATAAAACACTGAATTATAATTTTCTGTTTATATCTTGGTATCGAAAATTCAAATAACAAAATGACAAAAAATTGAATAATTTTTTTTCTTTAATTTAAAAATAAGTTCTGTGTATGTAACATTTTGCAAAATACATAGTTTTATCAATTTTCAAAGTGTTTTAATGATGTGCAAAACATATTTATGATATTTTTTTTTAAAAGTTTATTTCAAAATTTAAATGGCTCTGAGTAATATAACTCTTTTCGCCATTGTTTTTCTGTTTTTTTATTTAATATATTTATGATAAATTACGATCGAATATTAATATTTAAAGTATATTAAATTTTCTGAGTTTTTCCAGAGTTTGGTTAATACTACAACTATGAATGTTGAACCATTTTGAATTCATTGAAATAATTTTGAACTGTAAGAAATAAATAAAAAAGTTATTCAAAAAAGATAAAGAAGTTAAAGAAGAGTCAAGACTAAGAGTCAAGATTTATAATCACTTTTTGTTGCTAAATACTTTAAACGAGGTTAGGGTATATCGAATGAAATAAAACAATATTTATACTTCGAAGATCGACTTTATTAAATAAAATAAGACTAATTTTATAGAGAGAAATAATCGGGGGTATCGTGATGTGTTACACCATATTATTTTAATCTTCTTTTTTTTTAGCTCTATACAATTAAATGAATAATTAAATTGTTGCTTGAAAACTTTTTAATTAAGGACTACTTTTTTATTTGAAATTTTAGCCACAATTTAAATCTAATTTTTTGGCAAACTTCAACTCAATATTCAAAAAACTAAACAATTAAAACATCTGCCACGATATTCCGGTAAATTATAGATTTTCCCCGTTTTAATTTTTCCCCCTTTAAAATTTTCCCTGTAAAATTTTCCACCTATTCGATATTCCACCTATTCTCTGTGGTAATTATTATTGTATATAATTGTTCAATTAACAATTTTTCAAAAAACCATCATTAAATATTTACGAACATTGAATAAAAATCTGTTTTTAAATCCTAGTTTGCAATAGTTATTCTAACAGCTGAATAATAATAAAATAATTGATGTTTATATAGTTTAGAATCATTAAGTTTTACTTCCTGAGTAATATTTATAGTCATATTGCAATTTTCAATATTTTGGATCCTTTTTGAGCTTACTAAATTTTACTGAAGTATTCGTAAATAATCAAATTCATTGCATTACTGTTTCACAAAAATCAAAGAAAAATCGGTTTGACAATTTTCCACAAATTAGAGCCTAAATTTATCTTTTACTCTAGCAAAATAATTGTCTATAGCCTCATAAAAAAAATTTAAAAATAAAAAAACTGTTGAGTAAATTTCGAAATAAAAAATTAATCATATTAAGCTTTTTTCTATTTTTGAACCAAACTCTTAGAGCATTTTTGTAAGATTAAAGGCAAAATTTAAAATTTTTCGATTGAAATTTGAGTTTAAACTGTTCCTAATAGAAATTAAACGTTAAATTTTATTAGAAAGTTTATTTAAAAAAAATATTTAATTCGATGTGGTTATTGGATTTAAATTTTTGAATAGCAACAAAAAATGAGTTCATTTTTATTCTGTCTGATAATTTTTCCATTTTTATCACGTAGAAGCATTTTCCTTACATTTTTATTTGGACTTTTTTTACTATTTTAAAATGTTAAATTTTTGTATATTCTGGTACAAAAAACAAAAACTAAATATAAAAATTCTTATTTATTATTAGGACGATTTCGAATGTGAAGTTCAAGTGTTAAATTCGAACGAAAATATTGAATTCGAACGTAAAACGAACGATTCTAATAAATTAGTCGAAGCTTTGAACAGTTTATCGTTAGACAGTAAACAAAATGAATCATGGTATATGTCGAAAACCCAGCAAGATCGACACAAATTGTATTCAAATGGATATTGTTATACAATCGAAAAACCATCTAAAAAGTCTGACGATGAATTAGCTGAATGTAAAATATACTGGCGATGCGAAACGTATAAAAATGGTTGTAAAGGCCGTGGAAATTCTTTTGGATTGAATGGTCCACTTAAAGTTACAATTTCTCATAATCATATTTTAAATCCAGAGAAAAAAGAGTTTTTACAAAGTAAGGAAAAGCTAAAGAGCATGGCTGTTTCAACTAATGAAGCTCCACGTACTCTTATTCGAGATTTTCAATTATCTTTGTCGGATGAATGTGTTGTTGCTTGGCCTAAAAAAGATGCAATTCGTCAACAAATTATTCGAACACGTAATGCTGAGTCAGGCTATGGATCAAATGCTAAATGTTTAACAGACCTCGTTATACCTGAATGTTTACAAATTACTCATAAAAATGTCAAGTTCTATTACGGAGATTCTGGTAAGGATGATATTAATAGGGTCATTTTTTTCACTACTAGTCAAAATCTCAAGTTAATGAGTACATATTCCGATTGGTATTGTGACGGGACTTTTGATATTTGTCCTTCTATTTTTAAGCAAATCTATACTTTTCATATTATAATAAGAGGAACAACTTTACCTATGTTATACGCTTTTTTACCTAATAAGAAACAAACAACATATAGGAAACTTTTTAAAATGATTTCAAAGGAAATTTCCAAAAAACCTTCTTCGATCAATTGTGATTTTGAGATATCAGCTATAAATGCACTAAAAAAGGTATTTAGTTGTAAAATTTACGGATGTTATTTTCATTTATGCCAATCATTTTGGCGTAGAATTCAAGCTGAAGGTTTGAAAAAGTTCTTAAAAACGGATGTAAGGCTTACTTTTCGTAAAATCAAGGCTCTTGCTTTTTTACCTGAGGCAGATGTCTTAACTGGTTTTGAACAGGTTAAAGTTTCTGCGGCAGCAAGTACAAAATCATTTTTAACTTATGTTGAAAATAATTATATAGGTAAGTTAAAAGAGGGTAAAAGAGTTGTTCCTAGATTTCCAATCGAAATATGGAATTTACATGAGAGAGTTAAGTTAGGATTACCACGTACTAACAATAATGTGGAATCATGGCATTCTCGAATTAAACCAGATGCCTGCAAAAACATGACAGTCAAAAAGGCAATAGAGTTTTTTAGACTAGAACAAAATAACATGGAAACAGACTTGTTAATTTTGTTCTCTGGTGAAACTATAAAACAAACAAGAAAAAAAGATCTTTTACGAGAACAAAAGTTGAAAACAATTGTCAGTGAGTATGATGTGTTGAACAAAGATTTATTTTTAAATGGAATTATTGGTTTATTGGACGATCAATTGTAAAATAACTTAATAAAATAGACAAAATATTCAATTAATCAATTAGTCAATTCTATTTAATTTTCTATATAATTACTTTCTATATTTTTTTTTTCTATATTTTTTTTTCTATAATAAAGAAATTCTATAATTATTCAAATTGATGATTTCGATATTTTTTTTCTACCTTTTTACCTTTCGATAAAAAAATAATTCTATATTTTGAACGTTAACCATTTTTATGGATTAAAACCAGTTTTGAATTTTTATAATCTTAAAAATTATTTGAAAAATTAAATAGATTATGATGTTTCAAGATATTTTTTCATCGATTATTTTCGATGAAATTGACTAATTTGTATCGTTGAATTTAGATGAAATGATTCCTAACTCATTAATGATTTTCATCCATCATCGTTTTTTCATTGACCCGGATTTTTTTTTAAATTAAAACCAATAAAACAATTAAATTAAACTAATTTTATTTAAATTTATAAGAGAATTGAGTAAAAAATTTAGTAAAAAAAAACGAAAAAAATTGTCATCATTCGTATAAAAACCCATAGTAGAAAAAAAAATAATAATTTTGTAATTTTTTTAGCTATATACAAAATTAAAATGTCATAATTTAAGCCCAATAAAGACAAGCTTATCAGTACTCCTGAGATTGGAATGAATACAATCGTACAACACTTGTGCATCAAGCCATAAAAAATACAACTAATCCAAAACAAAACACCAACAAACTACTCTCAAGTCCAACCGCACCATTCAAATTATTCAGTCCAAAGTTGGGCAGCATGTCATTTAACAATGGCTCCTCGATCACATAAGCACTCGAGTGCACGCCCGAAAAGTCATTCAAAATTTTCGACTTTGAATTATCCATCCACTTGGACACCAGGCCACTTTGATCTTTGCTCAAAGTCAAATCTTGTCCGAGCAAATTTCTGCATATCAAATCCTGATACTGCGAATTGCTAGCCTGAATCAAATTGCTCTGCAAATTCTGGTCCATGCAAATGTGTCTGTAGAGCAAGTTTTTCTTTTGCTCGGCATTGTTCGAGCCGAGCACTTGTTGGTAGCGCGCCAGCGCTTCATCAGTCGGAATAAACAGAGTGTACTTTTTTTCCGGCTGATTCAACTCATTAAAAATCCCAGTGTCCCTGAGCTCTTTGACAAACTGATTGAACGCCGGCTGATTGGGCATGTTCTGTGCCGAGTACCTCTCCAAAAAAGCAGTGATGTCCATGACACCAGTCAAGCTCAGAACCCTGTCCACAATGTGCACAACTCCATTGCTAACGCGGCTATTTCCATTCACAATCCTAGTCCTGACGGCCTCATTGCCGCTCAAGTGCAAAGTCACCCTGTTCATGGTGCCTGTGGCGTCCTGGGCCACCTTGGCTGTGAGCATAAAATCCGCATTCATTGTCGAATAGCTCTGTCCATTTTGAAACACTGACTGGTCATGATCGGTGAAAAAAACCCTGTTGGCACTGTTGTCCACAATTATGTGATTGGAGAGCAATTGTTCAATGGCGGTCATGTTGTTGGTCAGCTGGTCTTTGATGGCGATCAGTGCTGCATTGTTCGGCGCCAATATGGTCATGTACTTGAAGTTGAACTCAGTGTTAAACTGCTGCATTTGATTAGAGCCAAACATGTTGTTTGAATTGTTGGCCATTTGTATTTGACGCTTGCCAATGTTTGCCAAATTTTGACTTGGTGTCTGGTCCAGCAATTGTCTGTAAGTTTGACTGCGGTCGATCAGCGACTTGAATGTGCTCAGCTCTTGAATATTGGATATTTCCTGGTATGCACTGCGGCCTGGTATGCCCAGCACTGTGTCCACCAAATGAATGACCCCACTGGCACAGTAGATATTTCTGTAGTTGGGCAAAATTGTTCCCTTCACATGGCCAATGCTGACTTGGATGACTTCTTGGCCGCCGCTCCGGTAATGCTTGGTGACTACGGGCAGCCCGGTGTCGGTCATCACAGTGGGACTGTGGTCGTCCAAGTAGTAGTCGAACAAAATTTGATTAGAGACCCGGTGCGCCTTGAACAGCTGATCGAACAAAAACGTGTCATTATTCAACTTTTCTTTGTCATTGAACTTGCTCATGGCTGAGTCAGTGGGCAAAAAGTATGTGTTGGGTCCATAGGCGTTCAGCGCATTTTTTAAATTTTCATTTCCCATTCGAAAAGATTGAGCGGCTCTCGCTATCCAATAGTTCAAGTTTTGGGCCAGACCGGGCACGTCGTTCTCGTTGAAGAGAACCAGCAGACTTTTGTCATAGAATCTTGGATACTCGTTGATGAGATAGACCAGGCCGTTGCTCAGCTCGAACATGTCCAGGACCATGGCATAGTTGAGAAAGAAGACTTCGTCATAGGGCAGTTTGGGCGATATGGGCGAGTTTAGTGAGGCCGTGTTGCCAACACTGGCGTGCATGTCATATGCTGACGAGTCATTTGTCTGCTGTTGTGTGTTCATGTTGCTCTGGGATGGTTGCTGAGGGCTGTAGGTGGTCGCCAGAGGCAGCACAGCTTGCCGCTTTTGGATCATTTGAGTGTTCTGAGTGCTCACCAAGTCCTTGTTGAATAAATAGAAATTTTTGACAGTTCTCAACGTCAGTCTGGGTCTGTAGCCAAGGGTCTTGGGTATTTGTTGATTGTTGAGCTCGCGCAATCGATCCAAATTGAGACGCTCAACCACCACTAGGTTCTCAATATCGTTTTTGATTGTTGATATGTCGCTGGGTATTTGGGTGAGTGCTTCGTTGATGGGAACAAACACAGTCAGACTGTTCACTCCAGCTCGTCCACTCACTTGGTTTGTTGATGACAACACATTGACAAGGCTTTGCACCGCTTGTTGAGACACTCGGTCCACCAGCTCACCGAACCGTGTTGTTCTCGGGTTTGACTTGATAAATTGGTAGATTGTTCTGTCCGACAAGCTGTTCGCTTGCTGCTGGCTTTGCTGCTGGTTAAATTGTTGGTTTGGCTGGTTTTGTTGTTGGTTGAATTGTTGGTTTGGCTGGTTTTGTTGTTGGTTGAATCCTGGGTTGAATTGAGCGTAGGAAATGTGGACTAGGACTAGGAGAATGGCTGGTGAGAGCATTTTGGGTCCAAGACTAAATTTCATTATAAAATTCTAAACAAAAATTTAAAAAAAATAAAAAATTTTTTTTTAAAGAGATTTTATTAGAAGTGCGTGCTTTGAAGTGGAAAAAAAATTTTTTTTTGAATTGAAAATTTTTTAGTCTTTTCGAGGCGACACCTGTTTGATTTGAGAGAGCCGATTTTATATTTTTTTTGTATGGTGTCAAAATTGTTTGTCATAGCTAATCTCTCTCGGCTTAGTAATCTTATTCTAAACATTTAAAGTTTGATTGTGGCAAAACGATGGTCTTGTCACGATACAGTGTTTGTCATGGCTATTTGATTACATTTCCGTGATCATTAGAAATTCAATTGTGGATACAATGTCAAACAACACAAATTCAAGTTTTGAACTTTTTTTTCAAGCTGAATTTAATGGCGATTCGCGGGAATATATTAGAATTTTTAATTAAGGTCAAACGACCAATTGAGTTGGATGGCCAGCCCTTGATGTCAAACATTAGCACCACATCATGTATTCTTTTACCGGAGGGAATAAACAAAACAATCTGTTGTCTTAGTCAAACTTTTGGTGGTTGAAGCACCGCGGGCATTTCACTACTAAAGCTAATTTATTGTCTTGTAAAATATGCCAACAACATTTGGCATTATCTGTGTGGCATGACAAGATAACATCAATTTTATAGCTCATTTGTACAACAAAAGAAAACAAAATTAATTTATATAGCCTGTTTCTTATTGTAAATAGCTTGATATATTCAAAGCAGAATGATTAGAAAATTTAATAATTCATGATTAGTGTCTGACAGCAGTCAACTGAGATGCCATGATAAGAATTGAAGAGTGGAAGGATTTTGACACGACAGTGTCTTGTTAAGCCGTCATTAAAATCTAATTAAGGCAAATAATTTGATAAGCATCTCATAAACTTTAAAATACAAATTGAACTTTTTCATTTTGAACTCTGTTTTTTTTTTTTAATTTAAAATTTGCATTTTATCAATCATTTTATTTTATTGGATCATTAAAAAATAATTTTCTAGCTTCTAAAATTTTTAATTTTTTTTTTTTCAAATCGAATAGGGTTTTGTGAAGTTCAGTTCAAAAGAACAGAACAAAGTGTAAAAAAAATAAATAACTTTTTTTCTTTAAAAGTTTAAAATTAATTCTGTGAATGCAGCATGGTGCAACATTCAAACTTGCATCAACTGTAAAAGTCTGCTAATGATGTGAAAAATCTCTGCAAAATGCACCACGCTCGATTATATTCAAATTTAATCTCTGCAAATTTAGCAGACCTTGATATTTGATGCAACTTTGAATTTTGCACTATGTTGCATCTACAGAATTAAGTTTAAACCTTAAGAAAAAAAGTAATTCAATATTTTGGGATTTTTTTCTGTTCTTTTTATCATTTTGTACTGAATTTCACAAAACCTCGAATAAGTCCTTTTGTAAATTAAAAAGCTCTGAACAAGTCATCAATTTATTTGAATCTTATTTTGGAAAAAAAAAAGATAAAATTTTGCTAAAACCAAATTCTTACAAAAAAAACTTAGAAGTACTTTAAACTCCAAAGATGAAATTTCTGACTCAATAAAACAGTGTCTACATGACTATAAGTTAGGTTTTTATAGGAAAATCTTGACTTTCAAAAAATTTCAAAAAAAAAAATTATCGAAAAAATTTATTGTATTTTATTATTATTTCTTGTTATTGTAATTTTTATTTTTAAAATTGAAAATTTTATAATTTTACTTATCCTTATGGAGGTTGATTTAATTCAATAAATAAATTTTAATTGTTAATAATAAAAAATCCTGATTATTTTTTCTCTTCATTTAACATAAGAAGATAATGTTGAGATTTTTGTTCATTTTTGTTCAAAAAAAAATTTTGACCATTAATGATTCAAAAAATCATAGCTATAATTTAATGAATATCGGGAACATGATTGAACCAATAGCAAAATCTAATAATGGTGAAAAAAGTTTTGATTTTTTTATTCAGAATTGATAAATTGCTTTGTTATCAAGAGATCTATGTCGAAATATTCAGCATTCAAGCTTTAGGTCTACAATAAAATTAATTTGGTTTAAATTGACTTTATAAAAATTCTAAAAAAAATTTGATACTAATTTATCAAGGTTTAATTTTTTTCAAATGATCTAATTACTAGTATTTTTTAAAAATATTTACAATTTTTATTTTATAATTATAATTAAAATTATTAAAATTAAATTATTATTAAAATCTAATTAAAGCAAATAACTTTGTAAACATTTTAAACCTTAAAATGAAAATTGAACTTTTTCATGTTTAACCCTTTTTTTTTCTTATTTTAAAATTTGAGTTTTAATTGTTAATTAATCATAATTATTTTTTTCTCTTAATTTAAGATAAGAAGACCATGTTGAGATTTTCGTTCATTATTTAATTGAAAAAATACAACACAGCCAAAATTTATCATACTAAGGTTATCTGATCCATTAGCTTTGTATGCTACTTAGTTAGTAGTATAGTAATATAAACATTTCATCAAATCTCATCTCAAAAGCTCTACCTCTTAAAGTCTAAAATTTTTGAAGCACCTTGCTGTACTTTCTCTGTTGCATTCACATCCATTTTTACTTGGATTCTAGACCTGCATTGTAAACTCTAAGTGTGGTTTTATCAAGCTTGAAAATTTTAAAATTTTACAATTACGTGTACTATTGAAAAATTGCTACCTAAAAAGTGCCACTTATTAATCAGCCTTTCTACACATGCCCCATGATATGCAAGATTTAAACTTGTCACGTTTCATAAAAGTTAGACGCTTCGAAATTTTGACAAATACACCTTTACATTAACTAAAATTTTCATATATAGCCCGTATAGTAAGCACCAGTCTGGTAGTTTAATAATGATTCCATTAGTTGGAACCTCAGATCAATCTTGAATGTTAAAATAAATTTTAAAAAATATAAATTTTGTGTTTTTATTACCCATTAAGAAATTTACAGAAAAAATTAATTATTTCATTGCCCCAAAAAATTAGCCTTTGCATCGAGCATTTTAATTTATTTAAAAAAATAATTTGAAATTTAAACTCAAAAAAAATTTCAATTAAAAAACGCTCTCCAAAAATATTAGAAAAACTAACCTACTTATTTTAACAAAAAATAATTAAAATTGATCGAGTCAGACTCAGATTACTCGAAATTAGTATGTTTAATATATATTAATAAATAAAATAAATAATGATACATTTAAGTATACAATCAATAAAAACATCTAAATTTGAACTAGTTAAAAGAAAAATTAGTCTTTTAAATGTTTTCAACTTAAATGTAAAAACTCTATTTTAAATTACCAGTAGACATCTTAAAAGTTTTAAAGGAAAACTCACCAAATAAGCAGTTAAAAACCATATAACCCATTACTACAACATATACTACTTCTTTAATATTTGATTAATAATTTAATTCATGATGATATTTAGCTGCCAAAAATAATATTCAAAAGCAACCGAACTAGCTCATAAATGTAAATTAGACTGAACCTAAAGTAAATTAAAAAAATTAACTTAATTTTTTTTTTACAATCAAAACTTAAATTTAATTAAAAATTCTTATTAATATTTTTCTCATGCTATTTAAAAAATTTCTTTTATATAAAAAATTGAAATACAAGCCAAATTTGTGTGTGAATGATAAGCCTTGTGTTGAATACTTTACTTTATTAAAAATAAACTAAAAAATAACAAAAATATTAATCTTTTTAGCTTGTATTTGTAGTCAGATCAAGTCACTATACTTCATTATTAAAGAGACATTTTGGGTGGTCTCCGACCCCTTCATGATAGAAAATTTGAACAAAAAATTATTTTTAATATGAAACAAAAATGATTTAAAAGTTAGATCAATTAATTAAAAAAAAATTACCATGTTTGTAATGTAATATGGGACAATAAAAGATTGTTATAACTAATTCTTAATTAATGATAAGACCCTATAATAATAAAAAGAGTTGCTTATATATTGAATTATGTACGTGACAAGATTTTTTAAAAGAATAAAGATGCAATTGCAAATTACCAAATAAGGTAAAATGAATTTTAATAAGTTCTAGTTAATAAAATATTCAAGTCATCAACTTATAATATGACATCCCCCTTCTTTAAAATGTTATCGTCTCGATAATCACATTATTTCTCTCAATCAAATATCAATTGAATCGATTGAATTGAATTCTTCTCCATTGTTTTCAGGTCTTGCTTGTTTATATGACATGTTGACAGGATCATTTAAATAAAAAAAACATCATGGCTTAACATTCGGATTGGAGCGAAACTTTTTAAAGATCCTTCAAATTATAAGTTTAAAGGCTTAAAATGAAATGTCAAAGTATTCTTTAAATAAAACTTAGATTAATTTAATTTTTTTTTTACATTTTTGACAAAAATTAAAAAAAAATAAAAAAAATATTAAAATACTTTCTTGATTTAAAGTTTTTTTTTAAATTTCTTGAAAATCCTTTCTTCGTGGGTTAAGCTAAAATATCGAAATTTTACGTAAAAAAATGGTAAATTCCAATTATCACATCAACACTTTAAATCAAAAGTTAATTCAAATTTCCTGATCTTAAAAATTCATATTTATTTAAAATAAAATTTTAACTTTGTTTATTTTATTTTTGCGCTCAAATGTTTGGGTCTTTTAGAATTGATTTAGATTTTTCTAACAACATAGTGCCACTTTCAATAAAACAAAACAGAAAAATATCTAAAATACTTTCTTAGACTAAACTATTTTATTGACAAAACATTAAAAAAGAATGAAAATAAAATGCATTGTTCTAATGCTAAATTAAGTAAACAATTGGATCTCAAGTGGGACACTATCTACAAAAAAATCACACTGTGAACAAATCGATTTAACATCTTTCTCATGCAACAAAATCGATTAGCAGTGAAAAGATCAATGCGAAGCCACTCACTCCAGCCATCTAATCTCTTCAGAAATCGAATCCAATCTATTCTAAACTAATTTTTCTTAGATTGAATGTGATATCTTTAAGTAGGGACTACATGCTGTTTTAATTATATACTAGACCAAAATTGGAAATTTAATTGAAATTTTAATCTAGCACAAACAAAAATGAACTAACGGCGCTGTAAAACTATCTAAAGAAAACTTGTCATGAGTGTAATTTTAAACCCGATTCGATTCAGTAATCAATCAAATGGGAGGTTGTTGAGCGCCAACTTTGATTTTTGTGTTTATCAAAATTGACCAACTGTTTAATGAAAATGAACTCATCCATAAAATCATCGCTTCTTAAATCTGAACAAACATCCTTTGGCGATTCTGTTCGTGATGTTGCTCTTTTTTTTAATTCTGTTTATCCAAAATGAAATTAATAAATCTGTCCTTAAGGAATTCAATTTTGATTATTTTTTTTAAATTTTTTAAGCTTCAGTTTTTATTGCCCTTTAAAGCTCTCGGATACAAAAATCTCTTTGATTTGATCAAAGACAGATGCAGAATATTTCCGAGAGCTAAATCAAACTAAAGATAATTCATTAAATAAATTTAAGCCTATTCAAATAGAATAGAATATAAATATTGAATGAAAAATGGCATTGGCAAATAATTGAAAAATTTAACTAGAAATTAATTTAAAAAAAATGTAAAATTTAAGTTCTAAATTTGGCTTAAAATATTTGAAAAATGACTGAAGTTTAAATTTGAGTGACATTTTTTTGAAGGTTTTAGCCAAATATTGTAAGTTTTCAGTTTTAAGTCAAATGCTCTTAATTCGAATTTTTCTAGAAGCCTAAAAAATAATCTAATGGGTCATAGAATTTACTAACTAATTTACGATCGCCAGATAAATCTAAAGCTCGTTTACTAAAAACGGTATTTTATTTTAAAGTAAAAGGTCAGCGAAAATATTTGCTATTAATAATCTAAAAAAAAGTAAGCAGACATATTTTTGTAATTGACCCAAATTTTGAAATTAATTTAAATGGACTAATTTAAAAAATAAATTGGCTTTTTTGAGAAAGTTTCGTCTCTTCAGTTAATAAAAAAAAATGAGTTGGATTTTACAGAGGATCGAAAAATTCCATTTATTTTTGTACAAGACTGAGAATAAATACCCTTAGTTGACAAATAAAGAATGTTTATTAAATACATAAATTAATTTAGCAATTTCAGACTAATCTTAATTTTTTTATCGCCTTTAGTTGATTAAAATATAAAAAATACAAACAACAAAAAAATTGAGTCAATTCAAAATTGCGGTCAATCCTAGATTAATCTTTTCTTTAATCAAATATTTTCCTATATTCTATAATTATAAATATTATTTCCCTTTTAATCAGATAATAAATAAAAATATCAAGTCAAGATTTGTTTAACATTTTATTGATTAAATACAAAAAAAATGCTAGTTGTATTCATTGGAAAATTTCATTAAATTTACATTGAATAAGTCTCGACGCTGTTTGTCCACTTTATTAATTATATTTAAGCAAATTTTTTTTATGCATGAGTAAATTTAAACTCTAAATTTACTTTTTATTGGAATAATTTTTTTTTCAACTTGAAAAAAAAAATTGAATTGCTATAAAAAAATCAAAATATCTTTTTTGGTTTAAAAATAAGATTTAAAAAATTATATTTTAATTTCTCTTCATCCATCAATACAATTTTTATCTATGAAATATATAGTTGTGAATAAGAAATTTCCGCATTCAAAGTGTTTTAATAAAAATTTATATTTTTTATATTTACCCAGGTTAATAATGGCAAATTAAAGTTCATGATCAAATTTAAATTTCAATTCAAAATTTTTATTTTTAATTTAAAATAAAACGGTATTTTTTTTTCAATAAAAAAAAATATTTAACTTTATTAAGCATGATTTGTTTGATTTATGCTTAGATAGAAAATTATATGAATTTTTATCTAAAGTAAATTAAAATCTTAATCAATATTTTGAAGTTTTGCAAGACTTTGTTACTTTGTTTCGCCGTGATATATTTTTATTAGTATTTAAATATCATTTAAAGCCATAATTTGGAACTAAATAAACTAAATATGGATTTTAAATTTATCTCAAACTTTTTAAATAAAGATTTTAGAAAAATCAATTTAAAATCAATCGAAAAAAAAAAGTTTTTTTTTTAAATTAAAATAATAAACATCTTGTGTTGGGTCCTACTAAAATACTGACCCCAATTTTATAATATTTTCTGACCCCCATTTATTTTGCAAAGCAAAAATATTTTCAAAAGTTTTAATATATCATTTAGTTTAAATTTTTCTCTATTTTTTGAAAATTAAACTAGTTTTTCTCCAAAATATTTATATTTTGTGAAAATTCATATCGAAAGGTATATCGTATAAAAAATTTTAAGATCCGATTACAAAATAACTAAGGACTTTTATTATAATCAAAATATCTTGAAAACTACACTTCCTGGAGAAAAACTAGGCACATATTTAGAAAGTTTGTTAAATTCTCTTCAAGAAAAATGTGGTTCAGTTGGGGGTCAGTCGTATAAAATTGGGGGTAAGTAGGTGGTCAGGTTTTTTAAAATATTCAATTTTCACAGAATATAAAAATTTTGAAGAAAAACTAGTTTAATTTTCAAAAAATAGAGAAAAATTCAAACTAAATGATATAATAATACTTTTTTAAATATTTTTGCTTTGCAAAATAAATGAAGTCAGAAAATTTTAAAAAATTGGGGGTCAGTATTTTAGTAGGACCCCTTGTGTTTAATTTAAAAAATATTAAAAAAAAAACTAATTCGAGCATTTTTATTAAGATTATAATCAATTAAATTTTGATCATTTGATCATGATCATGAACTTCAAGCTGCCGTTAATAATGAATTTAATTAATTAAAAAAAAAAAAAACAAAAAATATTTTTTTCTAACTACTTCAATCATTTTACACCATTACCTCATGGCGTACAAACTTATTATTATAAATTTACAACATTAAAAGTAAAATTATAATTTTTTATGATTTAATTCAAGAGTAATTTATGATATTAATTGATCGTATTAAACAAATTTTAAATTTAAGCATATTTTATTTATAGTTATTTTATTTTGAAAACAATTATGAATTTTAATCCTCATAAAGATTTCTAAAAAATCATGCGCCTTTAGTAATCTTAAGGCCCAAATGCTGAAATGCTATATGCGATCTTATATCGTAATAATTAATGAAATTTTATACCTTAAATTTTATCTAAATTTTGAAATCTGTCAAAAAATTTTTGCTCATTTAAATCATGTTTAAATTATCGAAAGTAAAAGACTTTTGACATTTAAAATATTTTTAAATTACTTGCATTTAAAATTCTATGAAATTTTAGCATATCTTAAGCTAATGAAAATTAATTATATGCTTATAAATTCCAAAAAACAATTTTTTCATCATTCCGAATTTCGTAAAATAAAAATAGAAAATTTCATCTAGGACCCAATGAACAACGGGTTTTCCCAACAACCACCGACACTGTATTCAGCATGCATTGAATTTCTATGCAAAAACATCAACCTTTTTTGCTCGTTATCTCAATCGGATCCTGTGAAATATTCAAAAAAAAATATAAACTATCAATTTAAAGACGCCTCTATTCGCTTCAATCATACCATTTCCGAAGATTTACTTAAGCATCTATCCGACACTGAAAAATTAACAAATTCAACCCTCTCTCTGTTTGGTACCCAGCAAACAAGTTTAAGAAAATGTCACATAAAAAACGCTCTATTGAGCAAAGAACGTCTAAAAACAGTGCTTAAAAACCATAAAATTAGCGAACTAAGTGTAAATAACTTGCTTTGTGATAGCCAGAGTTCCACAATCACAATAAACGATATAATCGATTCTCTGAACGACTGGTCTCTAATAAATTTATACCATTTGGACATTTCCCGAAACAAGTCAGTTTTCAACTCAATACTAGTTAATTTAAACAATTTAAAAAATTTGACTAAACTAAATGTTAGTTTTACTTGCTTTAACAATCTTTATTTAGACATAGTTTGCCATGATTTGTTAAATTTGGAATACTTGGACATGTCAGCTACTAAAGTCAGCGATTTAAGGCCACTTATTAATCTAAAAGACAAAATTAAGCACTTGTATATGTATAATATGAGGGCTTCTTTGGATAATGATATTATTGATGTTATAACCAAATTGTACCAACTTCATACTTTAGACCTTTCTTGTGATGTATCTACAAAAATATTTTCTGATATGACTATGTCTCTATTCGATGTGAACGACCTTTTGAATGCGCTACAGAGGAATAATTTAGCCCAGTTGAAGTATTTGGACATTTCTGGAAAATCCAAAGTCAAGCAAGATTCGTTAATGTAAGTAAAAAAAATTAGACTTTTAAGATTATTAAATAAATTTATTAAGAAAAAAGATTTTAATATTAAAAAAAATTAAAAATCTTTTATACTTTATTAAATATGAAAAAATAAATGAAAGATTTAAATTTGTTTAGATAAAATATAGCACCTTAAATGAGGCCTTCTAGAATCAAGTTTTTGGAATGACCTTAAATATTTTTTTGTCATATTTTTATTCTTTACGCTAATAATAGACGGGAAAATGTTTAAATAACTAAATAAAATTAGTTATT
Source organism: Brachionus asplanchnoidis (assembly GCA_025491095.1). Lineage (NCBI taxonomy): Eukaryota > Metazoa > Rotifera > Eurotatoria > Ploima > Brachionidae > Brachionus > Brachionus asplanchnoidis. The sequence goes on along the minus strand of JAILYF010000008.1, from coordinate 2,521,445 downwards.
AATAATTGTTTAAATACATATTAAATTTTATCGGTTCTTAAAATTTTATGAAATTATAAAATTGAAACGTATTTGAAGAATCCAGAATTAAAGAAGCAGCGTCTTTTTACGCTTATTAGAGATAATAAAACACAAGTTTGGAAGATGAAATGAAAATTAAAAAAAATATATAGAAGTTTTGGTTCTATGGAATCCCGATTAAATATCATATTCTAAGAAATTGGTCTTTTGATTTTTATGACTAGTTGCTTTTATTTGATCAGACCTGATTATCGACTATAAGAAATAAGTAATCAAATATAAAATTAAATTTCAATGCAGATTTCTGAGTAAATTTTGTTACGCAGCGGCCTCGGAAGACTAACCTTAAAAGTTCTGAGAACTTTTTTACGCCATACTAAGGTTAAATCCTGTTAAAATTATTTTTGTTCAACAATAATGATAATAATATTTTTATTATTTTATTATTAAAAAATCATTATAAATTTTTTGACAAATAACATTTTTTTAATTTTTATTTTGGTCATATATCAGCCAAGAAATTTATTGACGTTGAAGCGTGAAATTAAAATCTATTTACTAATCAAAACAAATTGTTGGACAAATTTCGCGCATTTGGTTAAAAAAAGAAATTAAAATTTTAAATATTCTTAAAATTATTATATTTAAATTTTTTAATATATTAATGTATTTCTTTTTACAGTTCAATATTAAATATTTTGATAATTGTTGTTTAAAAAATTACTGTTAGTTAAAAAATTAAAATTAAATTCTATGTTTATTTCCAATTTTAATTAGAAAAAAAATATTATTATTTTTATGGGAATGATAAAATTTGCTCTAGCGATTTTGATTTTAAGTTTAAAGTAATAAAGTGAATTGAAAGTGGAGTTGTTGGTCGGTCTCAATTAAGTAGCTTTTTGCCCTTTTCCTATTTAACTAATAAACATTTTTATAATTAAATTAAAGGTTTTAATTAATTTATGGTTCTTTTATTAATTTTAATTTTAACTTATATGATAGTTCTCTTATCTAAAACATATCCGAATTCCTTAAACCAGGGCTCCATCCCGGACCTCGTTTAAATTTTAATATAATGATTAAAATAACCAAAAAGTACAAAAAAGAATGTTTTTTTAATGGTTAGGTCGCATTGTCTATACATGTTTTAACTTCAGCAATTTCAAATTTTTGAGGAATAGAGCAAATTTAAAAACAGTATGCCAGTTTTAACACTATTTTAAATTCAAGACCATCAAAACAATTCAATAATAATACTTTTCCTAATTTCGATCATTAAATTCAAAAAGCTTTATATTTTTTTTGTTTCTCTAATTATGAATAAAGTGAAATTTTTAATATTTTAACAATCCATTTTAATTATTTTAAAAATATTTTAATTTATTAAAGATTAGAATAAATCTATTTCATTTAAAAAGTATCATTTTAAACAAAACCTATTTTTTTAAGGTCGTTTTTAAATTCTTATCCGAACTTAAAGTTTCTGGGTCTTGCTTTGACCAATGCAAATTCGTTTGAGTTTAGTCATCATTCTATGATAGTTACCGGAGAATCAACTGAGTCACAGATACTATCCACTTTACAGTCCTATAAAAACAGAGAGACATATCTGCAAAAAGCGTTGTACAGTTTGTTTATTATTACTAGGAATCAGAAAGAGACAAGCAGTGAAATTCTCCAGAACATCAATGATGTGATGGTATCAAAAATTAAATCTCAGAGTATACAATTAGCAGCCACAACGTGTGTGTACAATTTAACTAAACAAAATATGTACCAAAAAGCACCATCTATGCTTTTGACCAAAATAATAAATACCATTATTAGAGTGATGGCTAGCTTTCCAGATACATTAGTTGTAATTTTTTCCTAAAATTCAAAGGACCAGAAAAGATTTGGGCAGCAAAAAAAAATTTATTGAATTTTTTTTAGAAAAAAATATCTAATCATGAGCTTCAATTTGCCGAATTATTTGGTCCTATGGATAAATTTTCTTTCAAAATATTAAAAATTCTTAAAAGCTTCAGAAAAATTGTCTAATAGTTCTTTGTAATGAGTCCATGTTGAATAATTGTGTAAGTAATATTTTTTAATTTTATATAACTTCATACTCTTAGAAAATAACAGGAAACCAATTAATTTAGAAAAATTTGGATCAACCTCGTTTTATGATCATATAATCACATAATATCGCTCTGTTTACCTGGTTGGTGATCAAGAATAATCACAGTTAGAGATTGTATCCTTTGAGTGATCAAAACTTTTTAAAATAATTGATTACCAGATAATTTTTATGATCAAAAATTCAAAAATTTAATTTTAGTTTCTAGTTTTAGTAATTTTAGTTTTAACTTTTAATTATTTTTAATTTAATTGAAGTTTTAAAAAAATTTAATAAAATTTTAAACTAAAAATAGTCTTTCAGGGAAATTTTTAATAGCAGAAGAAGAAGTTGAATAAATAATAAAATACCATCGTCTATCCATGTGATATTCATCTTTAAGTACATCCATTGTAAAAGTCCAAGGTCCAAACTTGCATCCTGAATTTTTAGTCAACCTCGTTTTATGATCGCACGATCACTATAAAAAAGTCAAAAAAACAATGTGATCATATATTAAATTGTGGGATCAACAAACCCTTTAATTTTTACTTTTATTTATTTGAACAAAATTTTTTTAGTTTAGAATAAAATAATGAAGTTAAAAATGTCTAATTTATTCAAAAAACAATTTAATAAAATTAAATTGTTTTATATTTTTGATAATCTAAAATTTATTAAAATTTTTGAATTCTGATCATAAAAATTATCTGATGTTCAATTAATTTAAAAAGCTTTCAACGCTAAAATGATACAATCTCTGAATGTGATTATTCTTGATCACCAGTCAGGTAAACAGAGCGATATTATGTGATTATATGATCATAAAACGAGGTTGATCGAAATATTTTTTGAAAAAAAAACAAAATATAAATTTAAGATTTTCAATAAATTTGAATGCATAAAAGCAACATTGGAATGTCTGAGTAGCTTCAAGGATCAAACAACAATCAGCTCATCCATAGCAATATGTGCTCAATTGTGTCTAAATGTAATATTTTTAATTTAATTAAATCGCGTTCTTTATCGAGTATTGTTTAAAACAAAATTTTATCCTAAATTTATCTTTTGAATGATTTGAGTTTATTTTAAGGCCGATCTAAACTTAAGAAAGCAGTTCAAAAAAATAACAGAACAGAAATATTTAAGAAGCTTGCTGAACACGATTTTAATTCATATGAGACGATTTGGTCACATTCACCATGACGAATCAGTGACTCATTCAAGTCTTGACATAATATTCTATTTATCCGAAGAGAACTTCGACTGGTGTCGTAGTTTTATTACCCTAAATGGCCTAAATGTTTATCAAGAGCTTATTGAAGTGTTTGAAAATGATTCTAACACTCTTTTTAAAATTTTGTGCATGATGGTAAGCCATTACTTAAAAAAAGTCAATTTGTCTAATTTTTTTTTCTAAGTATAAACTTTCAGAGATTGCTGAAATAAGATCAATTCTTTTTTCGCATCCGATTTCAAGAGGAATTAAGTAGTCTTATTTAAAAATGTTTTTTGTCTACATCAAAATTTTAATTAATTTTTTTAAAGGCGCCTGATTGAATATGAAGATTTGAATATAAGCTTTCTATCAATGGGCTTTGTAGCTAATTTTTTGGGCCATATGACTTATTCGCACTGGGACTGGAATTTTATAAAATTTGATGAAATGAAATACACACTAAAACCAAGAATAGTAAAAAATCTAAATCAACTTTTTGTTATTTTTAAATTAAATAAAAATTATTTAGGATTTTATAAAATTAAATTGGAAAAATAGTCTTAATCTTATGCCAGAATACAAACAGCTTTCGTTAGACTATTTAATCAGATTGACTCATATGCACGATGAGCCATTTACTCAAATTTGGTCCATTTGGGCTATAAATGTTTTTTTTTCAATTGACTGTAAAATTATTCAATTTAATTTCAATATTTAAAATCTTAATTTATTTTTTATCTAAAAGCTCGAATGAACGAAAATAAAGTATGTACTAAAAATATTTTGCTTAAATTAGCTAATGAAAGCAAAACGACGCCAATGATCAAAAAGTTATGTTCAGATTTAATTAGTTTAAATTAGTCTCTTTTTTTTTAATTGTTTTCAAATTAATAGAGTTAAATTTGCGGATTTTTTTTAATAAAATTTTTTAAATTTTTCATTTGAAGCATGACCATAAACTGGTCACACTTGACTTAGTGTTTTAATTAACACTGCCCTAAATTGGAAAATTAGTAACCTATTGTCTAAAATAAATCAGCGCGAGTTTTTAAAAAAAAATCGATCAAAATTAAACTAAAAAATAATTAAAAAAATTAGTAAGCATGCCAAGGTTTAGGATTGACAAAATAGACAACATATCAGCTTACGATTATTATAAATTTTATTTAAAAAATTCAAGAATATTTAGTATAATATGGCTCCTGATTACTGTTTGTTTCACTATCTGTTTAATAATATGTTTTGTATCACCCGAATGGATCGGCGACACTGACAAAAGCCCGTATCGAGGCTACTTTGGTCTATACCACTTTTGTGTTCAAAGTCCCATTTCTAGTTCGTACAAATGCTCCGGGACTTGGACCAATTTTTCCACTTTGCCCAACAATTCTGCTATCAGAGCTGCATGTTTTTTTGTCGGATTTTCCTGTCTGCTCTCCCTGATCTGTGTAATCGTATTTATTTTGTCACTAGCCATTAAACTTGAAAGAGTAATACACATTTGTGCCTGGATTCAGTTGTTAATATGTAAAATTTTAAAATATTTTATTTTCAAACTTTTTTAAAAAATAAATTTTAAGTAATTTGTTTATTTATTGGCATATCTGTGTACCCTATCGGTTGGGATGCATCCAGTATACGCACTGTTTGCGGAAAAAATTCCGGACAACTCAAACTTGGCTCTTGTTCAACCAGATGGGCCTATATACTAGCATGCATTCTTTCTTTTCAACAATTGTTTTTGACAATTTTGGCTTTTTTGCTTGCCGGAAGACAAGCAAAGTATCTGCTTGAGCATGCGGGTGAAAAACGTGTTCAACTAGCAAGTATTTATTGATGTATTATTACAACATTCATGCTTTAACTTATCTACTTAGGTGACACAAACAACAGAATTTGATTTTTATATCAATTTTTTTTTTCGAAATATTTATTGTATAATAAATTTTATTTAATAAATAGAGAGAAATTTTTTTATTAGATTCAGTCTGTTAATATTTACAGTCAAATTATAACTTAATTTTAAAATAAAATGAAGAAATCTAGATTCAAATTTGCCAATATTATCAAAGCAATACTAACTCGGATTTTAATAATGGTTCATATACATTTTCTTTATTTATCTTTTATATGGAAAATTGAAAATTTTGGTATATTATTTATGAGTTTAAGTGTATGCATAACCTTAATCATATTAGAGGGTATTTACACTATTTTCATCAGGTGTGGCCACGAGTGGAAATGGTAAGCCATTTAAAAAAAAATTAAAAAATTAAAATTTTTTATTAAAAAAAGGGGTTCTCCTTTATTATTTATTTATATTGTTTTTGCCTATTTACCATGTCTCCTTGAATCATATATTCATGATTTTCAGCTATCTCTTGTAACAAATGAACCAAATAATTCAAATAATACAACCCTATTGATCAACAACAATCCATTTTCAAAAAAATCGATTCGAAACGCGATTACAGAAGCTTTTTTTCTAATAGTTATAATTACAAGATGGTTGATTCCGAAAGGGAAAATAAGTCTTGAGGAACTTTCAAGGCTTCTATTAATCTATGTTACTTCTATAGCGGATATTTTAGATATGATGAAAATGATCAAAAGTTTGAATTATTCCGATTGCAGTGAAGAATTTAAGAGAAGAATATTTACCATGTCTTTGGTTTGTTTATGGTTCTCCATAGCTCAGCTTTCACTAGGGCTTACGGCAAAGCGAAACACAAATGTCAATAAAAAGAGTTTAGATAATGATTTTGATAAAACGAAAAATCTTGCAGATCAATCAAAGATCTGTCAAGACTTCAAATCAAAATTTATAGTTTTTTTTTCCAAAATTCGCAACTATTTTTCTTTTTTCATAAATAAGATTAGAGAAATGTTTGAAAAAGAAGTTTGGGGTATATTTGTCATGTTGATACTAAAGGATATACCAATATGTTTAGTACGGACATATGCATACGCAGTTCATTACAAAAATTGTACCCTGTGGAATCATAGTGTTTTTTTTACACTCAAAACTTATCTTTTTATCATAATACACTTAAATCGATGCTATATTATTTTTATAGAAGAAGGGAAGATAAGCAATAAATTCACTAATGAAACTATTGTGGGAATACCAGTGATTAATTTAGTTTCACAATCGACTCCGACTTCAAATTTAACACCATCTAGATCAACCAATTCATTGAATGAAACAATTTCAACTATCAATTCGACGAAATTTTCCAATTTGGGAAACTGTGCACAGCAATCGGAAAAAAAGTGGATTTTTATAAAGAACCAAGTTAATCAAGGCGCTTTCAAAAATTTATCAACTAACTCATAATCATCTAAAAGATCTTAATTTCAATGGTTTTTTTCAAATAATTTTTAAATAAATTCAAAATTTTTTTATCAGCAAATTAATAAAGATAATTTAATTAAATACTGATCTAGTTTATTTTTGATTAATGAGTTTCGATTTTTAAAAGATAATGTTTTAAATTATAAAAGATGAAAACTGATCAAGCTGTCTGATTTGAGACTAAAATTTTGATATTTATTTTAGTACATTAAAATTATTTATTATATTTAATAAGTTTTTAAGTGATTTAAAAGTAGTCAATTTTTCTTAAATAAACAAAATACTGGACAAGAAAAAAATTGTTTAACTAAAAACAAAAATAAAAAAATTAGTCTTTAAACATTTTAAATTGCATATCATTTATTCATCTTTCTAGGTTTATATATAATTTTCATTTCAATAATTTCCCTTCAGCTCATTTTTCTTGTCGTTCTTTCAAGCGGACACTCTGATCTACAGGCTAGGGCTTAGAGCAATTAAATTTTGACGTCAATATTTTTAATGATTTCTTTTAGGAGACGCTCAAAATAATTATCTAATTACAAATAAAAAATGAGATAGATATGAAAATAATGATTTAAATTCTAATCAATAATGATTACCATATCCGACTGAAGTTTAATTAGTTTAAGCATTGAGAATGCTTTTTTATTTCAGTTTTCAATAGTATCATTTCATTTCGATTTATAATCCTCAAAAATGAGCATTAACTGGCTAAATGAGTTATTAAAGAGTGGAAACTCTAAAAATTAATCTAAAATAAACATAATTTTTAACTACATATTTGATACAATACAAAATTCACTGAAAAAACATAATAAAAAATTTAATCTTAAAATCTTTTTATTGAATAATATTAAAAAATGATACTAATTATATCCCAATTTGAAAATAAAAATCAAAAACAATTCTAAACTAATGATCAATTATTAAAATCTTTTACAATTAAATCGTATCGTAAGATTGTAATTTTGATATAAATTTATTATATGAAAAGCTGTTAATTAAAAAAAAAAATCAATCATCTACTCAAAGCAAATTAAGATAAGAAATTCCACTAAAAGAATAGTCACAGCATGAAGCTACTTTATAAAAGATTAAATCCAATTTACAAACTAATTTATTTATTTAAATCCTGAATATGAATATAAACGCAAATAATGAATATCAAATTTTTATTAAGTTAGTTTTTTAAATAAAAATACAATAAATTAATCAGTCATAATCAATAATAGAAAAAAAAAACATTTAATTACACAATTTAGCAGATCAAAAGAATAAAATAACATAATTTATAAAAATATATATCGGTAGTTATACAAATATCTCGAATCGATTTTATTTTATTTAAGATATTAAACTCGACTACACTTAAAAGCCGTGAGAATTAATAGAATTAAATTTAAGAAATATGACATTTTTGTGTTCGATGTGTTCGCCAAATTATCTTGAAAAAAAAAAAAATTTTATTAAAATTTTCTTCAAATAAAAAATTACCAAGTATTAAACTGTTTTTGTTAAATCGAGTGCTAAAGAAGCTTTGATTTGAATTTGAATCTGTCAGACCAATCTTTCTCATTTCATATCTACCATCTCCTTTTTGTCTTATTGAATATTGTTCATAGGCATCCATTTTTTCTTGATCGCTTTTAAATATTTTTATCTTATTCTTTTTTGGTTTAAACAACAATTCTTTGTACTCATTTAAATCTACAACCTTTTCCGATTTTCCGATCACATTATTTGCCACACACATAAACTGTGCCAGATCTGATGAAGTAAAATTTGTGATCTTGAGATAGGATATTGAATGATTTGAATGCTTGATGTTGTTTCTGTGATATTTTAAGTCGAGATCGTCTATCGGTAAATATTGGCTTACATTGTCAAAAAACTTGTACCATGTGGTTGTGCCTTGGGGATTTGAGTCGACAACGCAGCCTAGAACTACTGAATTAGCTGAGCTGCGACTCAAATGCGGCTGAATTATACTAATTACTGGAGCGACTAAGTGAAATTTATTTATTTTTTTAATTAAAGTAAACTTTTAGGCAAACTTACAATAAACAGTTAGAGTAAATTTTTTACTCACAGATGGCAGAATACCATTGCTAGCAACACATTCATATTTATTCTTTTCATATTTGGATAAATTTCTTATGCTTAAACTTGTTGATTCATGGTTCAAATCTTTAGATCAAATAAAAAATGTTTATTTTTGTTATTAGTGGTAAATATTTTTAATTTAATTATAAAACAAAAAAAAAGTTTTCAGCTCTTGGAAGTTCATTTGAATGGAATTAATATTTAATGAATGTATAATCCCAATTGATCTATTTTCCATGCATTTTATTTTGAATTCCAAAGAATATCTGATTGAACAAATGTCTCAAATGAACTATTTCAATAGCCTTTTGTAAATTAGGCATTTATATTCAAACTATTCAGACTAAACTTAATTGAAAAAAAGAATAAATAAAAAAATCGATCCTAATTTACTTAAATTAAATGTTAAATAAAATTTTTTAATCCTCAATAATACATTTTTTGGAAAAAAATCAATTTATATTTACTTCATCTGAATCTAGTAAATAAAATAAATGTATGTTTTTTTTATATATTCTGTCATTTATTTCGAACCTTCCGGAAAACTAATTTTCACCTTATTGTATCAAAACCAAAAAAAATTTTCCCTAATTTAATAATTTTAATTTTTGGCAATAATTTTTCACTTTTTAAAAAAAAGCAAAAACACAAAAAAAATTTATTATTTTTATTATTTATTCTTTATCTCTTTTTTGTTTTCTTTACTTCTCCTTAAAGGAGGTTAATTCAATTCAATAAATAAATAAATAATTTAAAAATAAAATAATTTGACTCTATATTAAATATTTTTTTTTTAATTTTATTTTATAATTAATCTTGAAATAATTTAAAAAACAAATCACCTGTTATCGTGCCTGTGTTTTCATCAATTTGATACCATCTAATTTTAGGCACCGGTTTCCCAGTAGCTGTACACTCTAGCATCACTTCGCCATTCTCAACTCCGGCAATGTTACTCTCTGATGTTTGACTTTCAACAAAATTTGGCGATTCTTTAAAAAAAATTTAATTAAAACCTTGAAATTAATTTAATTTAAAAAAAAAACAAAATTTACTAGTGACATATAAATAAATCAAGCTGTGAACAAGAGGCTCATCTTCATCCGATTTTGTAATACTATTCTGGCACACATACTCATTTTCATCATACAACTGGACATTGTCAATTTTCAAATTGTAAAAAACAACATCATTTGCATGAGCTTGCTTGGACACAATTAGATTGGAGTCGGACAGAGCCAGCTCGTCTTCCTTGTGTATGGAGTGCTGAATTATTTCAAATCTTGGATCCACAGTGATTCGATTGGTATTAAAGGTGAGAACATTTCCAATCTTAGCCTGTGTCCAGATGGCACCCGGGTTGAAACTCGAGTTGATCGCACAATTGAGTATCACTGACTCGCCAACCTTGGCAGTCATGTTAATGGCAGAAATTTTTGCCTGTGGCGCATTGGTAGTGGTCCTTGCGTGTCTATATCCCGGATGACGGTGATACAGCCGTCTTCTGCACTCAGACAATGATATAATAAAGTATATTAACAAAATGCTAAGCTTCATATCGACTGATATTTTAGCATTATAATCCGTGGCTAGTTATTAAAATCTAAACTTTCTAAGGATATTTATTTTTTAAATTATACTTTGTCAATCGAAGCATGAAGGAAATGAATAGTTTCTGAAGGCTTTATCGGCTTTTGTACGGCTTGTTCAAGTTGGTTTATAGAAATCGGCCAAACTGGATAATTAGAAATTAAAATAAACAAAATCCTGATTTTAAAATAAAGTGCCAAAACAATTGAGAATACTAAATGAGCACTATACTTAGATAAGATAATGGATATTTGATCGATACTCAATGTCAATTGAACTCAGCGGCACGCGACCACCCAACACAACAGTTTTTGTTTTATCTTTAATCGTAATTAAATTACGGCTAGGTGATGACAGACATTATCTTTCCACAAGTTTACAATGATTTATGCCGGGTTGAAGATAAACAAAACAAAACAAAAAGAGAGAAAAAGCTCAACAATCTGTCTGAATGGTTTTAATTGAGATGAGCCATTTTTGCCCACGAGCTGGCCTTCCTTACATGCTTGACAACTCAAAAACTAATTCTATTTTTGCTTTATTTGCTTTTTGGCACTTAAAAGTTATCGTGAAATTTTATCATTTTGATATGCCAAATAAAATATAAAATAAAAACATTCTAGTTTATTTGAAATAAATCTTGTTATCATTGTAAATATTTGCCTTCGAATACATAGAAAAATTCTAGTGTTTAAATTTTTCCCTGGCCACTGTAAATTTACCTGATTATAGCCGGAAGTCCCGGAAGAATTCAGCTTTTTTTTCTATTTCTCTCTCTCTCTCAATCAATTTAGACTCTATCGCATTAAAAAAAATTACTTTTATCATTAAAAGCTATCTCCCGCGGGTCAGATAGCCGTATGCTCTTGAGAAAATGCTGTCATCATCAAGAAACCATTGGTTCAAATTTAAAATACTGAGCCAAATCTCGACTATCTGTTCAATTCTATTTTAAATTTTTTTAATACTAAAATTAATTGAAAATTATATTTTTTTGTTATTTAATTGAAAATAGAAAACAAAAATAAACCGAAGCTTTCTTTTTTTTTAATTTTAAAATCTATTTTAAAAAAAAGAGAGCAAAACATTTTTTTATTTGTCAAATAGACAAAAGAATCTTAATGAACCGAAGTTTGTAATTTTTTATTATTTTTAATTTTTAAAAATCTTTTTAAATATAAAATTAAAAAAAAATCAAAATGAATCGAATCATGTTATAATTTTTTTAATTTAATTTTAAAGAGAGAACAAAATTATTTTTTTTATAATTTGATTGATAAAAAAATAAAATTAAACCTTCTTTTTATTAAATATAATTAATATAAAAGAGAGAGAATTTTTTTTAAATATAAAATTGACAAAAAAATCTAAGTGAACCGAAGCTTGTTTTTTCTTTTTTTTATTCTTAAATTAATTTAAAAGAGTGAAAAAAATTATTTTTTTTTATAATTTGATTGATAAAAAGAATAAAAATGAATCGAAGCTTGCTTTTCTTTTTTTCTTAATTACATATATATGGGTGCACAAGCAGAAAATTGCCAATATTTATCAGATATCTAGCTTAATTGATATCTAAAAAATGATTCGAGCGATTCGATATCAATGGTTTTTTATCTGGCCATATTTTTGCAAAATATTAATTTACTAGTGTTTATATAATGAAAAAAAAAGAAGAAAATAATTTAAACAAACAGCTAGGCATGAGAGAATTAATTAAATAATCGGCTGCAAATCAATTTATGTTCGAATTGTTTCAAATAATTTGCCTGAGTGCAAAATATTTGGAATATTTAGTGTACGGTCCTTTTCTTCTGATCCTGAAAAATATTTTTTTTGCTATTAAAAAAAAAAAAACATATTTTTCAAAGTCTATCTATTTGCACGCTAAAATTGTAAACATTTTTCTTATCATCTTGTTCGCAAAGCCAAATGAGCCGTACCGAGTTTTTCCACTAGAAAACTAAATGTTTTTTAATTAAATTAGTTTTTTTTTGCTCAATCAAAGCTCGAAATATTTTCGCATAGTAGAAAAACTAGCAATTTTGTGAAATTCTATCTTAAAGTTAATTTTCTAAATGAGAAAAAAAAATTACATGCTTTCTAAATGATTATTTTTCTAAGCTAAATTATTAAAATGTTAAGACTGGTATTCCAAAAATAAACTTGAATAAATCTATCTGCTTGAGTCTTGCCACCGACCACAATGTTTGGCCAATGTTAAATTTCATAGATGTCATTAAAACTGGGTTAATTTATCCTCGTTAAAAATGATCTATTGCCTAGTTCACCTTTTTCTTTTCATGTCAAACAATTCACCTATTCTCTAACTATTTTGTCCCAGCCAAACTTGTCCCGCATCCACCAAATCACATTTAACCACGCGCTCAAACGTGCCATCACACACAACAAACAAACTATTTGTCAAAGGAACCAAAAAACACCAAGCTGTTTTGTTTATTCAGCAAATTTTATAATAAAAGCTTTTTTTTTGTTAACAAAAAAGAAGAGAAAAATAAAAAAAGAGTGAACAAATTGAGTCTTATATTTTGACAATTTATCTATTGAATTAAATGCATTTTAAAAACACAATACACTTAGAGTCATTGTTGTCTTAATTTTAGAATTTATCCATAGATCAAATACAAAATTCGAAATAGAAGAAAACCTAGCTGATATGTTGGCTACCAAATTACAGTCTATAAATAATGCCTAATTAGTCTCGTTTTACTTGGACCAGTTTAAGGTAATGTACTGTTCTTGTCATCCAAATTAATAGCTTGCCATGTCGTGATGCTGGTTTCATTAACATTCCAAATTTGTGTGTCAAATAGTTTCCTAAGCCAAGGCAATGGCAAATATTTAACAAAAAAAACTAAAATCTATTTAATTAGGAAAAAAATGGAATTTGTATGTTTAATCTCGGGCATATTTAATGAGAATCCTAATCGGGTCTGTTTAGAGTCAAAATTATCTATTAGGCCCAGACTGGCTTATTGACACGTATTGGATGCTGGTTATCCAAAATTTTTCTAATTTAAATTTTTTTAGATTAATTGATATCCATACAAGTTAAGATTAAGATATGATCTATCATGGGCTTTTTGATTGCTTGTTTGCATCGACCTTTTGGGCCGCTGATGAAAGATTACTAGATTGAGATTTATGCCCGTGAATTACTTGTCTCGAATTAATTCGAAACGGACCTTGCTGCCGCCTATTACGGCTTAAATAGAGAGAAAAAGCTCTTTAAAAGTCGTAAATCAACTTCAGTTTGTAATAATCATAGAAAAGAAATATCACTTAATTAAAATCTTATTTTTTCCTTTTTTTTTTTGTAACTCGTTATAAACATATAACGAGAGAAGAAGAACGAACAAAAGGAAATACAAAATTAATTCCATTTTTCATTTATTTTCTCTTTTTCTTTTTTTTTCTGTTGTTGTTGTGTAAAGTTGTAAAACCATTTAGTTAAATTCAAAAATCGATTAAGTCAAGCCAAAATCATTAAAAAAAATTCTAATAAACAAACTCATTTTGTTGCATAACTTGAAAGCCTCTTGAAATATCATGCAAAAAATGAAAAACTTCTTCTTCTCTTTTATAAAGTCTTTATCTACATCTGCCTGCCATCGCTAAACTCTAATTAAATATTAATTTGATTGAATAAAAGTTTTCCCCCTTAATTATTTCTTTTTTTATTAAATAACAATGCACTTTTGATGCCACTTTATTAACAAGACTTGAAATTCAATTCCCTTTAGTTTACAAAACAAAATTATCAATAATCGATCTATCTATTTATTTGGCCGCGAAAATATGTCAAACATATTTGTTTTTAATTTTTTAAAACAATTTATTAGTAATTAGTAAGTTTAACTTTTTTTTTTTGATAACCATTTATTAAATTGGTAATATGGGTTGAATGATCACGCCATTAATAATATTAGACTAGTAGATTTAAATCTATGGCAATTAAACCAAACAATTTTCTATCTAGTAACAAGCCATCAAAAGCAAATGTTACTCGAATTTAATTAGTAACTAGATTTTAAAAAATGATAATTTTTTTAACTTAAAAGCTTTTTGGTCATAAATATTCGTAAACTAGGTTATAGCAGCGTTTGACTTGGGCATCCATTGACTTAGCACTGTCTTGCTAGAATCCAGGCACGCTTCGACTATTTACTACTTCCACCATCCAAGTCAAACAAGCATTTTTCTAGCCACCACTATTTACTGAAGACGACAATAAAGAAAATTTTTTGCATTTACTTATTTTTAATATTACACAATTGGAAAAATTAATAAAAAGCTTTGAAAAAATCTTAATTTTTTTTTTCATAAAAATCATTTGCCTATTGTTCCTGGCAAATATTCCGAGTCAAATATTGTATCAAGTAGATGCCAATCTGCAATCGATTGGAAGACTACATCAATTTAATTGAACATATATCCTGCAAATGGCCGATTGTTCTGCCATTCTATTCAAAAATTTAATTTAATAAAAATATTCACAAGCTGACCTTATTTTTAAATTGACTTTTAAATTAAACGGTAAGGCTTTTTAACAGGCAAATAGCACGAAAATTCGCATGGTTGTCTCATAAAAAAATTGTAACACAAAACTTATACTAAACTTTGTTTTATTTAGCGAGTAGATTTTATGTCAAAAATAAATTTGGAATTGGATTTAAATAGGCCAAGAAGAATAGATAGTTTTAATTAGAACTTAATAACTTATTATTTAACTAGATTCAATTTTTTTTGCAATTAAGTTTATGACTAGCAGTTAGCTATCGATTGAATGGCATGATATGAAATTTCAATTAAGTGAATTCAATACCTAGTAATTAGAGTGACGATAACAAGTCCATGCACAAGAGGACTCGAGAGAATTCGGAATTTATTGGCATCAAAAATCTACTTAGTCACATTTCTTGAGTTACAATTAATCTAATCTAAAAAGTCAGATCTAAACTAGAGGAAAATTAATTTCTGGTCTATCCTGGGAGGCAGTGTTTGATTAATGGACAAATTTGGTATTTGGCGAGCTGAAATTTTGGCCAAGGATTTAGACAATCGATAAATTGATTTTAACTAGATTTTTGTCAATAAATCAATCAAAAATTTAATTTAAAAATCAAAGGTTTAGACTAATTCAAATTTTTTTGTTATTGTTGTTTAAAATTTGCTTGAGCTTTGTGATTAGTTCGGAAATGACAAAAGTTTTCATCAAGACACCTTTAGGGATTCTAAGCTTTTGAATGATCGAATTAGTTGAATAGACGTGTGACCACCATCGAAACATATCAATAATGTCTCTGAAGAATTCTAAGCTTAAGAATAACAACTTGGCTGCTAAAATTTAATTTTAAACTTTCTCATAGTTGTTTTAAATATCGAATAAAAGAAAATTAAACTTATACTATTGAAAAAAAATATTACATTTCTAACTTCAGATAAAATAAAAAATAAAAATTAATTTTTTTTTTGTACAAAATAATTTTATTTTGTTCTTTTATAATTTATTTATTATCACTAAGAGATTGTTGCCAATTTTTACATCAGAAAATTCCTATTAAATATTCAACAACTTATTTATTTTATTATAAAGCTTCATGTAGGGTTTTGTGAAGTTTAGTACAAAAGAACAAAACAAAGTGTAAAAAAATTAAATAACTTTTTTTCTAAAAGTATAAAATTAATTCTGTGAATGCAGCATCGTGCAACATTCAAAGTTGCATCAACTGTGAAACTCTGCTAATGATGTGCAAAATCTCTGCAAAATGCACTCCGCTCGATTATATTGAAATCTAATTTCTGCTAAACTCTGCAAATTTAGCAGACATTGATATTTGATGCAACTTTGAATGTTGCACTATGTTGCATTTACAGAATTAAGTTTAATCCTTTAGAAAAAAAATTTTTCAATTTTTTTACATTTTTTTCTGTTCTTTTTATAATTTTGTTCTGAATTTCACAAAACTTTCATGTAGCTTCTATTTTTATTTATTTTACACTCAGCACTCTGATAATCTTTCTGAAAAATCCACGGTAAATAATTGATGACTAACTGTTCGTGGTTGTGCAACATTTATTTCTAAAAAATTTATTAAATTTTTTATACCTTATTTAGAAGAGAAAAATACAAATCAAATTATTTAATAGCACATTTGCATGTTTTTCAAATTTCTGTAGATTAAGATTAAATAGTTTTTTTTTCTTTAGCTGAATAAATATTGATCACATATTTCTTTTTCCTATTAATATAAGAATTAGTTTTATTGTTATTTATTATGCTATTTAATAAATAAATAATTTATTTTTGGACAATGGTTCTTTTGAATTTCTAAAAGAATCAAATTTATTATAAAGAAAAATTGTAAAGCTTTCTCTCATCTTGAGCAATAGAACTTCTATTGCTCAAGATGAGAGTATCAAAATTGTTTCATAGTTACAAATTTGCGGAAGATATTTGAAAATTTTTCGAAAATTTTCTATATTTTGACCTTAGAAAATAATCAAATTAAAAAAAAATCAACTTAAAGTTGGATAAAAGAGCTAATAAAAATGAATATTAATTAGACATTGTTCATTTTTAAGTTTTAAACTTTTGCATGTTTGAGTATAGATGAATAATGTGACTGGAGACTGAATTAAATCAATTTAAATTATAAAATTGAGTACTTTATTTGAAATTCTTTATATCAAATAATAGAAATTAACATTTTCTTTAATTTCTAAAAGCTTAAGGCAACTTGTTTTTTTATAGACATGAAAATTTATAGTTATAGTTAAAACAAAACATGATGAATTAAAAGTATTTTTTAGATTAAAATCTAGAACTACTCATGAAATATTGTAGTCAAAAAAATAAAATTGAAATTCTAGCTTCTAAATTTTCAAATAAAAAAATGAACCTTTAAAATCTAAAATATTTAAAATGTCTTAAATATAAATAATTTTTTTATTTATCAAAAAATTAATCAATTTAATGATTTTTTATGTTGGTTTATTTTCATGTAGAAAATTTTTATTGATTAATCAAGAAATCGCAGAAGTTATGTAGAAAAAACTCAAAAACTTAAGTTTTTTGTAAAAAAATTGAGCATTAGAAAATTCGTCATTTTTTCAAATATCGTTTGATAGAAATAATACACTGACTTGAAATTTTGCACACTTAAAATTTCATAAAAAAATTAAATGGCTAATTTTGAATAACAAATGTCATTTTTTATACTTTATCTTAATCGTATTTAAATTATAAATAAAAAAAATTTTTACTTTAAAAAACTAAAAATAAACAAATTGATTTCCAAAATACGATTTACATTAATTTTGATTTGAGATATTTTTTGAACCAGAGAAGCCTGTTTTGGTGGCACAATCACGAAGAAATTTTTTGAATAAAAGTCATATTTAGAAAATTTAGAATATAATAATTTATGAGTGTTGATGAAAAATCTCAGATTGTTTGGACTCAATACAGTCTTTGAGTATAACGATTCGGTTCGTTTAGTCACATTGGATAAAAAAAATTTATTTCAAAATAAATCAAATTCAAGAAAAGTATTTTGATTCGGTTTTGGTTGTAAGCCATAATCAGGAAGAAAATTTAATAAAGAAAATTTTTATTGATTAATCAAGAAATTGCAGAAGTTATGTTGAAAAAAACTCAAAAATTTAAGTTTGTAAAAAAATTGCTAATTGGAAAATTCGTCATTTTTTCAAATATCGTTTGATAAAAATTATACATTTACTTGAAATTTCGCACACTTATAAAATCGAATATAAGCTTTTAATTCAGTTGCATTTTGAATATTTAAAATTAAACTTGCAGGTGTTTTTCAAAATTTTTTAATTTTCAAATAAGCTTTTTCAAAAAAAAGATATAAAAGAATTTACAATTAAAACAAATAAAAGTAAATCATTCAAAAACTAAATGACTAAGCCTAAATTAAAAATAAAAAACTTTATAGATGTTCAATAGGGTAGATAAAAAATAAAATTTTAATTAAAAATTTTTTTTATCAAAATCAAAAATAAAAACAGCAATCGTCAGGGGAATTTGTAATTCAACACCATCAAAATGCAATTTTTAATAAAAAATATTAGGCGAATGCTTTGTGTCATTGTAAAAACAAAGTATGACGAATTAAAAGTCTTTTTTAGATTAAACTCAAGAAAATACTCATGAAAAATTCCAGCCAAAAAATAAAATCGAAATTTAGCTGCTAAATTTTCTATTAAAAGAACTATTTTGCTTTTAAAAATTTATTATAAATAATTTTTTTTAAATATTAGAAAAATTTAATCAATTGACTAAATTTTTTTCATAATTACTAAACAATTTTTACTACATATAGTTATCTAAATCGCCCACACACGGCTCAGCAATAACAATTTCAATCTTTTTCTCTTCCCCACTCAATCCAAAATTTTCCGACACTTTTCTCTTGGGACATTTTTTACGAAATTCGGTGTGATAATACGACATTTGTTTGAAATCATTGGTCAAATCCGGATCCAAAATGTCCAAAATTTCTTTGAAACAAATTCTCTTATAATCCTCAGTTATCATACACTTGTTAAATATCGTAAAACTAAAACTAATTAATTTTCCAAATTTATACATTATTTTTGGCTTACAATTTTGGTGGTGCACAAAATGGTAATTCAAGACGACCGCCATTTTTAACAAACTGAATCACATCCTCGTTGTCTCTTCCATTGTAAGGGTTATCACCATAGGTTGCCATTTCCCAAATGACTACTCCATACGACCAAACATCGGACTTTGTGGTCGATGATCCATCATGTAAAGACTCTGGTGACATCCATCTAATCGGCAATAAACTCTTGCATTTTTCTCTATACACCGGGTTTTGATAGATGTCTTTACCCAAACCCAGATCGGATATTTTTATTACATTATCTTTTGATATCAGACAATTTCTTGCTGCCAAATCTCTATGTATATACTTATGTTCACTTAACCAAAGCATGCCGTCAGCTATTTCGGCAGCTATTCGGTAAAATCTTTCGGCATTCAAACAAGTTTTAACTTCTTTTTGTTTAAAGGTTTTTAAGTATTCTTTTAAGTCTCCGTTGTCCATGTATTCAAGTATTAAGTATGCAGGATTTTCTTTGGTGATTACACCTAGCAGTTTTACTATATGAGTTGTGTGTATTGATTTCAGCATATTAGCTTCCTTTAGTAGACGTTGCCGATTTTGATGATCTGAGCCACAAAATTTTATAGCACAGTGAATCACTTGATTTGTTTTTGAGTCTAGAAGTGTACCTTTGTGAACTTCGGCAAAACAACCAGAGCCTATTCGCTCTCCAATACTCAAATTCTCTCGCCTTATTTCCCACTCATCTGGACGAAAATCTAAAATAAAAATTTAAAAATTTTCAAATTTTTCTATTTTTTTTTTCTTTAATTACAATAATAATGACTTTTGAAGTGAAAATAACCATTTTCTTTGGAATTAAAATACTTTCTTAACACAAAAAATAAAAAAATCGAAAATATCAGGCCCAGTAGGAAAAAAACTCCGATTTGAATGAACAAAATGATATCTTAATAAAATAAATTAATCAAAAAAGTTATTTAAAATTTTGCATTAAATTTATTTACAATAATCTGATTGACCAGGCACTTGGTATTTTACTAATTCTGTTGACCAAGGTCCATAGCCAGCTGTAGTCACGACTTGAACCCTGACAGAATAGATGCGACCCTCGACAAGCAAAAATTGATTTAGGGCAACATTTAGATTTGACGAGCTGTGGCAAAGTGGTCCATAGGTTTTGTTCGATTTTATGTCTACAAACTTTAAATTGTATCTCAACACAATGCCATTAGGATAATTTGGTCTTGACCATTTAAAAAAATAGAGTCCATTCTCTGAATACAATATTGTTTTTGGTATACGATCAAGAGACTCTGAAAATAACTCAGTGTTAGATTAGATTAATTTTTTTTTCCAATTTAATTACCATCACGATCAGAACGAAAAGAGTATATTTTAGGCTTGCTACAAAAGTCTTCAATTGGAAAATAATTATTTTCATTTGAATTTTGAGCAAAAAATTTTAAATCTTTTCCAAAATGTTGACAAGCTATTATGGAAACCAGATATCTGGTAAAAGATCCAAGACCAAATAGAGTTGTATTCAAGCTAGTGTTTGACACAGTGATTGTTTTAAATAAAATCTTCAAAAAAAAAAAAAACAAGATAAATTTTAATTTTTTCAATTCAAATAAATTCTACTTGTTCATCTAAAAGGAATAAATCTTTTTTAACAATATTTAGTAGTCTGTTTTGAATAGTATCTTGTTCAATTGGCATGGTGCTGAATTTTTCTCTCATTTGACTAGACGAGCTTGTTTGAACCATACGGCTAGTTGATTGCGCCATTCTGGCATAGCTGGTATATTTTGCTGAATAATTATATCTCTTAGCTGGTCTCAATGCTAAATTAAAAATTTCGTCTTCGATTGAAATTATTTCATCTTGTTCGGACTCAATTAGACTTTTGATCGATGATTTCTGATTTCCTTTTGAAAATGAACACATTTTTGTATCATTATTTTCCACTGGTTCTTTACTTAGTGTTTTAGGCTCATTGAAAAATGGTGCTGGTTCTTTTAAAAAATTTAAAATTTTATTAAAAAAAAATTTAAAATCTACCGATGCTGCATCTATCTTTATTAAGTAAACTAGGCTGAGTATCTTTAAGCATAGTATACGATATAAAATAAAAATTAATTATTCCATTTGGCTGAGCTGGTGGTTGCCACTTCAAGATAGCTTTTTCTGGACCCGAGGCTTGATGCTCAATTTCTTCAATTGTACCAGGTTCTATTTAAAAAAAATATAAAAAAAATGTGAAAAAAAAAATGTGAAAAAAAAAAAAAAATTTTTTAAACAAAATTTTCTATTAAATTCTAAAAAGTTACTTGATGAAAGTGTTTGTATAAAATTAATATCACTTATTATTTTATCATATTGACTTGTATATTTTTTATCTCTTATCCAATTCGAGTCAAAAATTAAATCAGCTTTTACATAAATGGCATAACGAGTGAACGGTTCCAAGGTGTCGACAAAAATGCTCACATGTTTTCCCATTACTTCCGTATATTGGATATAAACATTTTCCCATTCAGAACGATCAAACACATCGGCATCGATGTTCATGTTTATTTCTTGTTCACTTACTGGAGTATAGAAAACCGAAAAGCCCTTGAGGCGCCTCAAGTCCGACATGGTCACATTCCAAGAAATTTTCACAAATTTTCTTTTCAATTCAAAGCTCAGATCGATGGTCCGATCCGAACAGGTCAATCGTTTATAGCCATTAAAATTAAACGACACATCCGATTCATGGACTTTTGTTAAATTAGCGTAATTTAAAAAATTCTCAATCACCTGATGACACAAGTGGGGGTTTTCATAAAATTTGATTGTTCCCTTGACAAGCTGAAAGTTGTTTTGGAAAATTGTGGGCCAAAGATCTCTTAACTTTGGATTCGAATGAACAAACAAAGAATACTTATTCTCAAACAAATAATTTCCATGTATTTTTTTAAGATTTTTAAAAAAATTTAAACTATTCAAAAATTTATTTCTAGTTATGATCAAATAATCCTGAATTTCTTCGAGATAGAGAAAATTTTCTTTTAAAATAGAACTGTTTATATCAGTGCCAATTTCCAGTATTAAACTTTTGACTCTGTAACAATTTTTAACTTGGTTCAAGTCAGTCTTTATACCTACATGAAAAGATTGATTCACACAATCTTTTTTGCATATTTCATCACTACACTTTCGACACTCACGAAATCTAATTGTCTCATTGGCAATTTTTTTTTCACCAAAATCTACCTTGTATCCAACAGGACACTCTTTGACACACTTTCTATCATCCATGATGAAATAATTTTTCACAAGACTTCTTGGACTAAGAGAACAATCTTGAGCTTTAATACAAAAGCTACTTTCATAAGATAAACTATCTTCTGGACATTTTTCTACACAATTTCCACTCTTATCACTTATGTCGCGATATTTTGAGCAAGAAAGACATCCATTTTCGGAACAATACAAACAATTCTGGTTACCACAGCATTTATTTGTGTTTTCCAAGTCACAATTTGTGCCACATGAGCCAGTGCATTTTATTTGATGTGACATTTCAGACCAGCAATTTTGGGTACAATCTGTCAAACACTCGTTGTTATTTAAATTAATAAGCGGCTTGGACCCATTTTTGATCAAGTATTCCCAGTCAATTGTGTCTATGTAGCAGGCATGGTAGAGTCGTGAGACTAAAATTGAGCCTTTGTCTATGTGAATAAGGCGTTTGAGGTTTAGTTTTGTAAGTGAACTGGCCATGAAGACTATGAGAGCCTTGTTTTTGAATAAGTTGTGTCCGCGGATAATGGAAAGCTTAGGAAAAAGAAGACCAAGATTTTTAAGATTATGAACCTGAAAGACCAAGAGGTAATCGGTTATTTCGATTAGATTTGGAAAAATGATGGTGTCATTTTGGTCAAGAAATTTGGCATTCAGAATACGAATGTGACCGACTACAATTGTACAATTTTGAATTTTGGCTAATTTTGAAACTGATATTGGACCCTGAATTCTGATAGATGAGCATGTTGTGAATTTACAGTCTTAATTAAGGGAAATTTAAAAAATTTAACTCACGGTTTATAAAGTAATTTACCTGTGCTTTGGACAGTAACAAATATGATTAGAAGAGTGATTGGAATATGCATAAGATTGATTTTAGTGAAGATTGAGCACAAAAATAAAAAAGGTAAAATAAGACGGAAATAAATATATGTGAAGTGGTTAGTAAAGTTCATTCTATGTTACATAATGAAGGAAAAATAATTTCAGTGTTTTGTTTTTCAATTGTATTTGTCTTTGCTATTTTATTACCTGTTTTTTAAATCGAATCAATAAATAAGAATTGTCTGATTTGTCTTTTGTAAAATTAATTTAGCTATTTAAAAGGAAAATTTGTGCTTAATAATTTCAATGTTCGATTTTTTTTTATTATAGAAGTAAATGTATTATAGAGTACAAAATTCTGGCAATTTTAAGTTCATGATCAAATTTAAATTTCGAATCAAAATTTTTAGCTGTTGATTTAAATAAAAAAGTATTTTTTTTAAATTTTTTAATAAAAAATTACTAAACTTTACTAAACATAATTTGTTTAATCTATGTTTGGATAGAAAATTATATGAAATTTTATCTTAAGTAAATTAAAATCTAAATCAAAATTTTGAAATTTTGCAACACAAAATTTAACTTTGTTTCGCCGTAATATATTTTTATTAGTATCAAAATATCGTTTAAAGCCATAATTTAGATACCTTAATGTGAATTTTAAATTTATCTTTAATCTTTTCAAATAAAGATTTTAGAAAAATCAATTAAAAATCAATCAGAATAAAATTTTTTTTTTTTTTTTCAATTAAAATAATAAACATCTTATGTTTAATTTAAAAAATATAAAAAGACTAATTTGAACAGTTTTATTAAGATGATAATCTTTTAAATTTTGATCATTTGATCATGATCATGAACTTTAAGTTGCCCAAAATTCTTTGAATCCTAAAAATTAGAGAAATAAATAAAATTTAAAAAACAATTATTGTGCATAAAAAGACTATGTTATTTATTTAATAAAAAATTAAGAGATAATCCTAGTGTACATCCGGATGACATGGGGCTTTTGTTAAATTTTTTAAATATTTTTACAAAAAATTTGTAAAAAATTTAGATTAAAAATAAAAAAACTAGACAAGAATGTATCTATTTATTTAATTAATTATACGATA
Source organism: Brachionus asplanchnoidis (assembly GCA_025491095.1). Lineage (NCBI taxonomy): Eukaryota > Metazoa > Rotifera > Eurotatoria > Ploima > Brachionidae > Brachionus > Brachionus asplanchnoidis. Next base: position 2,497,183 of record JAILYF010000008.1, on the reverse strand, counting down.
GTTTGCATATTTAAATAAATTATATTCTTATATAAATATTTTTTTAATATATAAAGCTGCATTTTTTTCTCAGTAACGAGTTAAATAAAATTTGCATGCACATCAAAGCTTTTTCAAATTGAAATTTTTAAATTAATAAGCGAAAAATAAATTAATCAATACAGATCGTCAAATTGAATTAATAAATATTTACTTTTTTTCTTCTTCTCTCCTATGATTTTTCTTGTTGTCAGTTGATCGTCCCTTGCGTCTAAAAACTTTGAGTCGGGACTGAAAATATCACGTATTCGTTTGAAGAGAAAAAGAAAAGATGTTGTGAAACTTTTAATTTCGAGATTTAAATATTTTTAAAACAAGTTATTTTAAAAAATATTTAAATATTTTTAATTAATTATATTAAAATAAATAAAATTGAATGTCAATGTCAAACTTTGAGAACGCTTTTTTAAAAAAACTAACACTGACCAATTTTTCATGTCAATTTTGAGATTAAGACGGCGAGAACATCAAAAAGTAAAATTCTTTTCTGCACTTTTTGTGCTTTATTAGAATTTTTCTCCTTTTTGTTATTTCTTTACTTTTTGATAATTAAAATAAAGGTTTTATTAATTAATAGTTTAATTATTCGTTTTTATTTTAACTAATAGTTTCTATATTTTGTCTTTCTTTATTTTGTCACACTACCTTCTATATTTTGTCTTTCTATATTTTGTCTTCCTACCATCTAATAAGTAAAAAAAGGAACAGGTTCAAATAAAATATAATTCTAATAAAGTAAATAAAGTATAGAAAGCATAAAAAGGAACAGGGGAAAAAAAATTAAAATTTGTGATAAAGTAAAAAAAGAAGCAGGTTCAAATAAAATATAATTATGATAAAGTATTAAAAATTAAAAAATGGAAAATGGTACTTATAATAAATGGTAGTTAAATCTCATTGTCTATTCATGGGATTTTTAAAGGAGCTAGATTTTTGAGTAGATTTGACAGATGATAGATAGTGGTGCATTTCCGGCCCAGTCATTCTGTTTGTAAAGATATTAAAATTGTATTCATTTAAATTTCGATGTTTTTCTTTTTTCATGACACTTTCAGGCTCGGTGTACCAAAAGATGTTATCAATCTACTTTTTAATTTTAAATTGTTGAATAATCTTCTCTCTAATAAATTATATGTATTTTATTCTAATTTATTTTAATTTGAACATGTAATTCAAAGTAACTAAAATAATTGAATATCAAAATTGAATTAAAAAAAGTATTAAATACCTTATTTAAATAAAACTTTAACATTTTATTCAAAATTAAAACTCGAAATTTTAAATAAATTGAATCAAATCTGTAAAATTAATATTTTTTAATTATCTAAGAACTCGAAAAATTTTGTATTGTAATGTTAATTTTGCTGATTTCATTTATCGCTTCTTAATGCAAAAACATAAAACTGCTAAATTCTAACAAAAACGCTGGGATCATTTTTATAATTTTTAATTTATTATTCCCGAAATTCATTTTTAATTTGCAATATTTATTTCAAAAAAAAATTGTATATCTTTTAGAAGCAAAATAAAAAATAATTTATTTTATCAAATGAATCCATAAAAATATGATATTGCAAAATATTTTGATTAGTGCATTGATAATTGCTATTAAGTCAGATGGTAACCAAATTACCAAGCAAAATAATTCTATCCTTAAAAAAGATTTAATTTTTTTAAAAGCTCAATTTGATGGATGCAAATCAAATCCTTGTCTTAATGGCGCAACTTGTTTATATTTACCCGAAAAATCAACTACTTATACGTGTCTATGCCCGACAGGATATTCGGGACGTGATTGCGACCGTATTCTTAAATTTTAATTAAAATAATAAAATTTTTCATTTTAATTTTAAAGAAAAAAAAACCTTTGATTCAGAAGAAGGTAAAATTTATTTATCATTTTAAATTTAAATTATTTTTTTGTTGATAAGATTACTCAAAAGAGTCAGACAGATCGATGGATAAGGAATGTTTAAATGGAGGCAAATTTGTGAAACATGGTCTACCTTGCTCTTGTCCAAGTGGCTTTAGTGGATCAAAATGTGAAATATATTCATCAAACCGACTCTGCACACCAACTACCTGTTTGAATGACGGAGTAATTTAGACAATGCTAAATTATCTTTTTTTAAGCCTTTTATTTAGATATGTCATCAATATGGATCTGGTCTAAAGTGTCAATGTCAAGGCTTTTACTATGGGCCACGGTGTGAATACATAAGTAAGAATTGAATATTTTAGGGCTATATTTATTTATTGTATTAAAGGATCTTACAGCTATTCTCGCCGCACCACCGGCATATCATCTTTTTCATCTCTACTAATGATCATTGGCTTGATTGCATTAATTGCATACTGTTTTTGTTTTAAGCAAAAAAGTAATTTTTATAAAATGATAAAATTTTAATTTGAAAAAAATTTAAAGGAAATGAGACTGGTCCTTTCTTATCAGGAAACAATGGTTTTTCAGGTGTTGTCTTAAGACAAGGAGCTGCACCTTGTCCGTTTCCTCAGACTCCATATTTTAACCCAAATCCACTTGGTTCAAACTTTAGTTATCCGACAAATGTGAGCATACTCAATCCGCTTCCCCGGACTCAGATACCTGATCCTGAAGAAGCTTCCAGAGTCAATCAAGCACCTCCTAGCTATGAAGAAGTGCTAAATATGAGAAAAAACTAGTGTACATTTAAGTTGTTTGAATAGTAAAATTAATAATTAATTTAAATAGTAAAATATAATAATTTCGCTTTTGTAACTTTTTTTTTTAAATAAATTTAGACTTAATTGTTTTTGATTAGTTTTGGCCACTTGAAAATAAAAAATGATAATGATTAAAGTTTCAATTTAATTGATATTTATTTGCTGTTAAATAAGTCAGAATTTTATACACTAAATATTAGTTAATAAATTTTTTGGAAAATTGGTTCTAGTCGTCTTCATTTAAGCTTCTCAAATTTAATTCTTTGAAGCTAATCAAATTATTAAAATTAGAATTTAAAATTTTCAACTTAAAATACCTTTTTGATCTCGGATCATTTTCAATCGAATAGCAATTCATGAGTTTTTTTTCAATTCTATCTATTTCTTCCTGGTTTAAAACTGGAATTTCTTTATGTAATCTGTTTATGTCTGAAAAAATAAATTTAGAAGAAGGAATTTTTTTCATTAATTTGATATTTTTTTTTCAATTACTTTTAATTATTTTGCATACGTGCTTTATTTCGTCATTATTCATGGCACTGAGCAATACTGATTGACAATACCGGTCCAAATCGATTTTATTCTTAGAAGAACTGTAAACTATAGCTGTCAAAGCTATTTGTGATGGTGGATACAAAAAAAAGGCATCTGTATTTAGAATTTTGTCTAGAAATTCCATTCCAAAATTTCGCAAGATTTCAACATTTGGTATTTCTGGGCATCTGGTTTTCACATCTAGCAAAAAACCTTCGAAAGGCCGGTAAAAATTGTGAATTCGAAGCTCAAAGTCAAGTTTTTCCATCAGTAGAAGTTCAAGATTAAGAATGGCATTGGCCAACTCTTCTTTTTGCTCATTGGACTTTATATTTTGAATGAACTGATGTATTGATATGTTGAATTCTTCGATCTTGCACGCCAAATAGATACAAATTAAACTAGAATAAAATAATTTAAAAAAATATTAAAATTCTAAAAATTTTATTTGATTTTTAAATACAATATGTCTTTAGGGTGATACTCCATGCAGCTATTTCGCAAGTAAAATCTCTTAAAATAGGCAATACTCGTCCCCTTCGAATCAAAATGAATCAAAGAGATTTTTTTATCTTTTATTAACTTACAACAACTGCTATTATTGTTAAAGGTGGCTGAAAATGTGCACAAAATTGTTTAATCAAATACTCATAGTGCAAAAGAATTATTTTCTCTTCTTCATAGGTTAAAAAGTTTCTCTTTATTTTTCGAAAATAAAATTGGTTACAAAAAATGTTTGAAAATTGTGAATTTTAGTACAAAAAAGTAAAAATTTTTCAAATTATTTTGTAAATTATATCAAATGATTAATACAATTTATCATCAAAATTTCGCCTTGGAAAAATTATTAAAAAAATTAAAAGTAAAACTATTTTGCACAATTTTTGAATTGGACCGAAACAATTTACAGAAGAAATATTTGGTCTAAAAATGTATTTTCAAATCTTGACATTTTTTATTCTAAAATTCACAATGACAATTTATTTTAGTTCAAAAATTTACATCGACATTTTGTCTTTTAATGTAATCGGAATTAGCCTTTCGTCTCAATTCAGCCAATTGAGCCGCATCCTTAAACAACCAATTTGATTTTTGAGTACTTGAACTAAACATTTGTAGCAACAAAGCTAAAAAAACATTAAATTCTCTGAACTACACAATTGTAGTGAGAACTTGACTTCTCATTCTTTTTTTATTTTTAATAAATATTTATAAAATTTAACAAGTTTATTGATTGATCAATATTTAAACTAAAAAATTGATACAAAATAATTATTCTTCAACACTGGCTTCTGCTTTTGGCTTAGGTTTTTTTGGATAATTATGCTCCAGCAGCCTTTCATCCGGCAGTATTCGATGCCTTTCGATTCTAGCTTTGTGTTGTTCCATTTCCTTTTAAAAATATTTAATTTTTAAAATTAAAATAAATAATTTATAAAATTTAAAAATAAATAATTTAAATTTTTTATCAAAAAAAATAAATAAATGTCATTACTCTATGTTTGAGCATGCAGTAATGTTTATAAGATGGATAGTTGTAGTAAAAGGGCATTTTTTCTTTTTTCTCTAAACGGTTGCGATTTTGAAATAGGTACAAGTTGATGTCTCGCTGATATTTATCATTAGCTTGGAGATTGTTTTCCTCGATTGGATTCTCGGCTTCGGCAAGCACCACCGGAAAATAGTTCATCTCTGGCTTAAACTCAACTACATGCAAATTTTTCTCTTTGGCAATATCGGCATACTTTCGCTGGTTCAAAAGTCCGCTCAAAAAAGCCTTGGTAATGTTTTTTGGATTTCGACTACCTTCTATTTTAGCATACAAATCCTTGATACCAATCAAATCACAAAGAAGCTTGATAATACGGTGACATTTGAGGCCATATCCTTTGGGTTTTCTTTCCGCATAAATTTTTGTAAAATAGTACTCTTCGTAGAAATCATGGTACAAAGTTCTGCCCTCACATCGATCAATGTACAAAAGGCGTTGTGAAGCTCTTGATTTAGCCATTTTGATCGCTCCACTAGCAGTCGAGCCTTTGCCAAGTCCATAGCCAATTATACCATCGAAATTTCCAGTCACTGCAAAGCAGCTTGCTGTTTTTTTCTTGCCTAAAATTGACTTATGTGCTACCATTGTCTTGTACTCCAAAATTCTAGAGTCAAATTTGCTGAAATCAACTTTAAAATTTATTAATTTAAAATAATTTTTTTATTTAGAAAAAAATAAATAAATAACCATCGTCGTATGATATAGGTTGTCCGATTGATTTGCCATTCAAACTACTGCCAGTAAATCCTCTTTCATGAGGTGCGATTGATAGTCTTCTAAATTTGTCCATTTTGTTTCTAATTTCAACAAGTCTCTTCTCTCTTTCAGTATCTTCGCCAATTATTTTCATTTTTGTCACCTGTTGTCGGTTCATAATGTCAACATTTAGACCAGGCCATTCGATTTTAAGTTTACCTAAACAGAAAAATTTTGAATAAAAGAAAATTTTCATTTGATGGAAGCAACCATCTCCAATATTTTGTCCCAAGTTTAAATCTTTGGCTTTCGAACCACCTCTCCGCTTGCCTCTACCTTTTTTTGATCCTTGACTACTCACGGATAACACAGATTTCCACAAGTCATCAGCTCGGTCTTAAACTTAATATTATTTTTTTTTAGATATTGTCAGCAGCAAGTTACAATTAAATTGCTCGATTTGGGTAAGCACTACACTCTTTGGCATCAGATTCAATATGAGACTCTTTTTGGCTAAACTGGGTCCCAGTTTGGTCAATAAATTAATCATCTTTATTAAAACTAATATTTCTAGCAAAAAAAATGTTTATTTTATTATTTTTATAGAATTATTTTTAATTTAAAATTTTGAAATATTGCAAATAAAAATTCCTTTTAGTATTTGATAAAAAATTTTTTTTTTTTAGAAAATGATTAAATAATTATATCGAAAATTTATTTAATAAAAAAAGATATTCAATTATTTAAAAAATTTTATTTAACAAAAAAAAATTTAAAAATTTAAAAAATTTAAAAATTTCCAAAAAAAAATCAAAGAATTTTGATATAAGATTATTATTAGATGATCAATGGTTGCTGAAATTTATATTCTGTTGTCAATTTATTTTAATTAAATTTTTGATTTTATAAAAAGACACAAAATTTATCTTAATTTGTCGAACCAAGTTATAATTTTAAAAATAATTTTATTTTTGGTATGGCAAGTTACTTTTGCTTTGGAAAAATGCTAACTAAGTTAGAATATGAATTGAGTTTAATAAAACAACAACAGCAATGAAAAGAGTCTATTGATAGAGAGCTGAGTATTTAACACTAAAATGAAATGTCCTTTCCGCGGTTTAATTAATAGGTGATTGGATTTTTTTAATTTAGAATAAAAAAATGACAGCCACCAACGAAACCTATCTGCCTACCTATGAGGAATTATATGTTCCACCGATTAATTTAACTTCGAGCGGCCTCAAAGCCGGAGCCCCTTATTTAGGAGTTTTTTGTGACACTGAATCAAAAGTACATCTTTATTTAGACTGTCAATAAAATAAAATTTTCAAATTTTAAAGGAATTTATGCTTTGTAAATCAGAAGAGAAAGATCCTAGAAAATGCTTGGAATCTAACAAGCAAGTCAGCTTGTGTGCATCCAAGTTTTTCCATCAAGTACGTGAAAACTGTGCTATTCAATTTACTAACTACTGGATGTGCTTGGACAAAGCACCTGAGGGCCAAATGTCTTATCAATTGTAAATTTGATATTATGATGATTTTTAAAATATGTAAAAAAAAAAATCATTTTTAAGCTGTCGAAAAACTCAAGCTGAATTAGATAAATGCATGTCGGAAAAAATGAATTTAAATCGACCAGAAGTTGGATGGATGTCTAAAGTTAAGCTTCACAAGACCGACCGACCGAAACCAATTCAGAAACAAGCCGATATTCAAAGTTTGCCTGAATCGGCCAGTTCATTCAAAGAAGTTCCCGAGGCTCTCGACAGTTTAAAAAGGACAAACAACAGAGCTCTATGAATTTGAAATTGTTGGTTTAAAAATTATGAACTTAATTTAATAGATTTTATTTCAAAAAAATTAAAAATAAATAAAAAATTTCAATTATTTTAATTTTATTTATTATTATCTTTTTCAATATACAACCATGTAAAATTGGTTCATTGGTTTTTATCGTGACCTCGGGCTATTTTCTTAAATGAAATGTTTTTTGCGATATTTATTTTTCTTAGATAAAATAAAATTTTTATCAACAATTTTAAAAACAATTTGGTTTGATTATTTTTGAAATACTTTGAAGTAAATATTTTTTTTGGCAAGTGTATTTGATTTATTAGAATCTCAGCATTTTAGCACGTTTAAGTCAAATTTAGAATTAAATTAAATCATGGTTTATTCAGCTCGTTGAAATTAGTAGAATATTTAAATTTCGAAATTAAATATAAAAATTAGAAAAAAAGTTTTATTAATTCTATTTTCATATTATAACAAATTTTGATGCTTACATTTGAGAAATGAATATAATAATAAAATATAAAAGAATTTCACCTGTAGTGTTTAATGTGCTGAGGAAAATTTTAACAAAAAGTAATCATAAGTTTTCTAAAAGTTAATTATAAGTAGCAAAATTTTGATAAAAATGCAAGAAGACAAAAAACTTTTCACTCCTGGTCCACTGACTACCACCTATTCGGTCAAGCAGGCAATGCTCAAAGATCTTGGTTCACGTGATGATCAGTTTATTCAAGTAATCAAATATGTTCAAGCTAAATTGATTGAGATTGCAGGTTTATTTTTGTCTAAAAAAATTATAATTACGCAAAAAAATTAAAAAATTAATTTTTGTTTGAAGGCTTGTCAAGTGATGAATACACAGTAGTGCTTATGCAGGGTTCTGGTACTTTCGGTGTTGAGAGCGTATTTCAAACATGCACAAAATTAGGCGAATCTAATGTTTTGGTTTTGGAAAATGGTGCATATGGTCAAAGAATTGAAAAAATATGCAAACTTTTGTCTATTAATCACAAAGTACTAAGATTTCCTGAAGACAGAGCGATTGACTGTGATGTTGTTAAATCTTTTTTGGAAAAAGACAACAATTTTACCCATGTTGTAAGTTTTTGAATTTTTTTCAATATTTTTTGAAAAGATGCTAGCGTCAAAGTGTCCCAAGCCATAATTTAATATCATAAAATTATTTATTTTTGAGTCCTTAGAATTAAATAGCCACAATATTTTTTAAAATAATTGTGTTTTTTTTTATTTAAAACTGTACTTGCTGAAGATAATAAAAATCAGAAGGTCATAGAAACGGAAAAAATAGGAAAATTCAGTAGAAATTTTTTGTTTGTTGATAAATCATGAAAAAAAATGATTTTATAAAACAGAAAATTTATATAAAATTCAAACCTTTTTTTTTTTTCTAAAATTCAAAATTGGCCAAAAATTTTGTTAAATTTAAATATTTAATTTATTTTTTCAATAATACGATTTTTTTAATTAAAAAAAATATCTTTTCAGTTCTTTTGTGTAATTAAAATAACTTTTCAGTCTCTGGTATTTTAAATCCTGAATAGGTCCAGAATTCATCATCAGAATATTTAGCAGTTTCCACCACTTTCTTCCATATAAATGGCAATTTATTGAGAAAAATAACATCATAAGACATATTTATTAAGACACATTTAGATGCTTCAGTTGAAGATTGTTTTTCAAAAAAATTAAAAGGACTGCACAAAAAATAATTTTCGGAATTAGGCTATACCAAATAGATAATGAGCACTTTGAGTATTACAAAAAAGACATATAGTATTTTTATTTTGTTTTGTTTTTTTTTTCCTTTGTAATAATGCCTATAAAAAAGAAAAAAGATCATTGCGCAGCATTTAAGCATTTAATTTTCCAGTTGAATAGGCATTAAAAATTAGGGTTTTCTTGAAAACAATTTTTGTAGAATTAAAATTTTTTTTTCGAAGATTTATTTGTGTAAAAAATTTATAATTTTATAAACCCTTTTTTTTTTAATTTTGATCATGATCATCAATCAATCCATTAACTGCATTTTAAAAAAATTGTGATATTTCTTTTGAACAAGAAATTGATATTACCAATTGCTGATTCAAAGGTATTTTTGTTGGTGAAAATATTGAAGAAAAAAATCGTATGAGTTCGAGTTGCTTTTTCATTTAATTCCATCTTTTTCTGGACCTTAACTTTTCACTGATTTTTCAGATTTCAACTAGTCATTAGCTAGATTTTTAACTTAATATTTATTTTCTTTTTGCCTTAATAAATAGCTTCATATGCCTTAATTAATCAAAATCAAATATTTATTGGAATTTTAATAGTTCTAATTTTTACAATTCAGTAAAACATACATTTATTTTATTATAAAATTTCGAAAAAAGATTAAAAGAGAATTTAAAGCTTTTCGATCAATTTTTAATTTATATTAAATCAATTAATGAATGAGAATTTTTTTTTTCTAAAATAATTATTCAATTGCGTCCTACCATTTAGTGTAGAAAAATTGTTAATTAAATTCAAATAACGCAATAAAAAGAGAAAAAAATGTCAAATATTTGCTTTTAGAATACTTAGCTAAAATTTTAAGTATTCAATCATTCTTTTTAAAAGCAAATATTGATTTATCCATTACTAACAATAAATTCATTTTAATCTAAAAATTTGGTCTAAAATTTTGGAAAAAAATTAAAAAAAATTTCTCTAGGCAGTTATTCATGGTGAAACGACATCAGGTGCACTAAACAATGTGGAAAAAATTGGCCAATTGGTTAAAACCTACATTCCAAATTCGATTTTAATAGTAGACTCCATGAGCGCATTCGGCGCCGTACCGGTCGATATTCAAAAAGGTTTCATAGATTTTTTGATCAGCTCGTCCAACAAATGCATACAATCAGTGCCAGGATTTTCATTCGTAATTTGTTCAATCAAAAAACTTTTATCCTTTAAAAGTAAGGCAACAAAAAAAACAATTTAACAGATAATTTATTGGTTCTGATTTAAGATAATTCGCGTAGTCTGAGCCTGGACTTGGTAGATCAATATGAAAACATGCTTAAAACAAATCAATTTAGATTTACACCACCAACCCATTCCATTTTGGCATTTAAACAAGCTTTGGACGAGCTAGAGCAAGAAGGTGGTCCAGAGAAGCGCTACGAAAGGTATTCGAATAATCATGAAATAGTCAGAAATGGATTACTATCAATTGGATTCAAAGAACTTGTTCCTCATGAGGAGCAAAGCAAAATAATCAACACCTTCCATTATCCCAATGATGAAAATTTCAATTTTGAAGAGTTCTATAAGCGTTTAAGTGATAAAGGTATGGTCATATATCCCGGTAAAATGACCAAGGCATCCTGCTTTAGAATAGGAAGCATAGGTAAATTACAATTTAATTACTTTTGGAAGAGTTTTTCTCTGAAAAAAAATATTTATTTTAGGAGCCCTCTTTGCTGAAGATATGCAGCAACTAGTCCAGTTAATAGTTCAAATATTGCGTGATATGAATGTAAAAATTCCAATTCAATATTAAATTTTATGTTGCATTTTTATTTTTATTTTGAATAAAAATAATTTATTAAACTTGTTTAGATTTATTCGATAAAAAGCTTTGAATTATTGGTGGATTAAGCCCACGGCTCAGTTTTTCACTGTCTTAGAATAATGATAGAAAATATTCGTCTAAATTACTTTAATTATTTTCGAAACAATTTTAGGACTCATTTATTATCTAATCATTAATTTGTTGGAATAATTTCTGATGCCTTTTCCAACTACAAGTTAATCTTCATATTATTGTTTTGTTTATAAAAAAGAATGTATAAAGTTTTAATTTCGAGTGATTATTATTGACAAGAGTGTTTATTCAGCATTGAGATATTTAAGATTTCTAACCACCTAATAATATAAAATTGGCAATTTAAAATAAAGAATATTGATGAAAATTTTCAATCAAAAAAGAACTTATCGATTAGAGTCGACTTTACTCAAGGACAAACAAAATCACATTTAAGCCTGATTGTCTTTAAATATGACTTTAAATACGATTGTTTTTATTAGTTTTTGGTTACTCAACAAACATAGACTTAAAATGTTAAATATGATCTTTTAATTGATTGCTTTTAAGCGATTTTAAATATTTTTATTTTTCTGTCAAATTTACTTTAGAAAATTCAGAGATTAGATTTTAAATTATTTAAAAATTTAATTTTGAATTTACTTTTTACTATTTTTTTAGGTACTTTTTTTGACAATTAATTGGGACATAAAAGAAGGGAAGGTAAGATATTATAAAAATAAAAAAAAATTTTTATAAGCATTAAAAATTTTGAAAATTTTCAAACTAATAAATTATAAGATTAAAAAATATTGGCATCTATTTTAAATTATATAATTTTTTAAAGCAAAAAATGCATTTATCAAAATTATTTAAAGATCGAATGATCTTTTTACAATAAAGTTTAGTATAAATTATTTTAAATTTTTGATCGATTATTATTAAATTTAAAATTGTTGACATTTTCAGTAAAGATTTTCCTAAAAGAATCATCAGAATATTTATTTAAATTAATAAAATATTTTAAAATTTTAATCAATTATTATTAAAAAAAAATTTAAATTAAAAATTGTTGAAATTTTCGGTGAAGATTTTTCTAAAAGAATAATCAGAATATTTTTTAAAATTAAAAAAATATTTTAAATTTTAATCTCAATTTCTTTTATTAAAATTGAATTTTTTTGTTTTAATAGCTTAGGCCAATGATTGATTCTAGTGTAAACTAAGTTAATATTATTTAGTTGTTGTGCTCATCATCCGCTTAATTAATCTCCAAGAGTAATACGAACACATACAGTAATTCAATATTTAAATATTGGTTTTTGATTTTGTTCTTATGAAGCTTTCATTTGAGATTAATTCGAAGGGAATACTCGGCTTAAACGGATCAATCACTTGTGATTATCGGCTAGAGTAAACCCACGAGCCGAGAATAAATCAATTTATCCAGCATAAAAACTAAAACAAGAAAAAAAGCGAGAAAATTGTATATTTTCAATTAAGAAAATGATTGATTCGAGCTCAAGGTTCTAGTTGGCGCATTAATCATTCCTCTTTGCATAAAAATAAAAAGATAGAAAATTAATCATTATTTGGTGCCTATTATTTAATATGATCTCAAGAATTAGGACAAATTTGTCAAAGTCAAAAATTTAATCTAATTTTTTTTTAATTTTTAAATAAAATAATGGAAAGCCAATGTCAAAAGTAGGACTTTTTATAAAAGATTTTTTTTTTATAAATTAATAATTTAAAATATCTAAAATATTTATTGATCGAAAAAAAATCAAAATAAAATTACAAAGGAATATGTTGATCGGAGCCAAATGGCTGCATATTTCAATATTTGTAATCGTGTTCACTTAGTATTTTTATATATCAAATTATGCCATTTTAAACTACAATAACAATCAGTATTTGTTTTGTTAGCTGCGTAGATAATAATTTGAGCTTTAACTTTTTTGTTTCTAATACAAATCGTTGCATTCTGTGACCTAAAACATCTGAAAATCGATTTTTTAATTAAATTCCAAGCGGCAAAGTATCGATTCTATTTTAATTTGGCGTTCATGATCCTCGAACAACAAAAAACTTCCGTTCGGGTATTTTTTTAGAACTTTTATTAAATGTATTTGCTTGTTCGAAATGAAAATCGATTTGGCTCTGTGACCATGATCAAGTGTTGATCACGTTTTGTTTGAAATAGTGAGCCCATCGAAATAATTTTTTTTAAATGCGAGGTGTCTATTGCCGAAGGAATACACTCGGGTAATTTAATTTGTAAATGGGTCCTGATGTTTTTAGATTAATTTTTTCAGCAGTAATGCCTTTGTTGAATAAGAATTCATTTTTTTTTCAAAGTCATTGTTAAAAGTGTATTAATCATTTTAATGAAAATAAATTTTTTTTTTTTTTTGCTCAAAAAAAGCCGAATATTTTTTTGAAAAATTTAAGGAGACATTTTGTTAAAATTTAGTGTCTGTAGAAGCTCTGAAGCAAAATGAAAGAGAGCAACATGATGCTCATGCAAGTAGTGTTCACTCGATGCAATCTTGTCTAAGTTTATCTTGAAATTTTTGTATAATCAAAAATCAATAATGTAAATCAATAAGAGTTTAATAAATTGAAAAATAAATGAATAAAATTTGAAGATAATCTTACTTTTTGGCTTAATTCGTCTTAATTGAAGACTTATTTGAAGCGATTAAGAATGTAAAATTAAGCAAATTCCAATCTTACTCAAGCATATTTTGTTCTTATCTTATTTCTTCACATTTCTCACTCTTTTTTAAATTAAAAATTGATAAAATGAAATTTTTTTTTGTTGCACATTTTTTACGTTCTTAGCAGCAAGTTTATTTGCTTGATCCCTAAACCATATTTTAAATCAATTTATTTTTAATTTAACAAAAATAAGAGCTATCTAACTCGGCTCTTTACGTAACATTCAAATTTATATACATCAGTAAATCGAGTTATTTATTGATTTTTAATACATTCTATAAACTTTAGATTTATGTTGTTGTTGTTTTTTTGAAAGAAAAGTCAGTAGATAAACAAGCAATTTAATCACAGCTCTTAAAAAATAACTTTTCTAGCCATTTTTCAATCCAGATAAAAAAAGAATTTTTCGATGAATTTAAGAAAAAAATTTAGAAAATAAAGATACTTTTTATCTTAATCAGTTTCATGGTAAATAAAGAAAAATTGAGTATTCTTTTATTACATTTTATCAGAACAAGAAGCTTTAAACGAAGGATGACGCTGTTCGGACACTTCCTGGGAAAGGCTATAAATTGTTTTTCTAGAATAAAAAAATTAATTTGTTATACCTTAAAACATAATAGAATTACTTAAATGAACTTATTAATTTATTATTTATTTTTAAAAGAAATTTTTAAGTAAATGGCTCCTGGGTATGCTCGAGTGGCAAAGAGTACTTTTTGCAACTTTCAAACTATTATAAAAATTTTAATCAATTAAAAATCAGTATAAATAAATTAAAAATAAAAATTAGACAAAAAAAATTTAAATTTTTTTAAATTTTTAATTTAAATTAAAAAAAAAATTTTAAATAGTTGGTTAAAAACTAATAAATAATTAGTGAAACTAATGTAATGGAATGCTTTTGCAATAATAATTTTTTTGTACTCAATTAATTTATTTTTGAAAATATTGAATTAATTTAATTAGAATAAAATTTAGAAAAAATTTTAAGATTCTCGTTTTCATAAAATTGCAAAAGATTTTTAATTAATCAAGTAATAAGTTTAATAGTGATTTTTGTTAATCTCAATTTTTTTCAGATAACAGCAATAAATTTTTATTTTTTAAATTCTTAATCAAGTTAAAAAAAAAAAATTTATTAAATTTTATAGAATTAATATTTTTTACTCAAATATTTTTTTCTTATTTTAAAATGTTATTTCAAATAATCTAAAATAATATAGAAGGTTTGAGTTAATAGTGAAATAAATACAGTCAGATATGTTTTCATGTCGAAAAACATGATTTCAGTAGCGATATTTTGATTCAGAGAAATAAATATGTGTTCAATCGAAAGAAAAAAGCGATTAAGATCTGGAAAATCTGAAAATAATCAGATAAAACATAGATTATTAGAATTTAAAAGTTTTGGATATGTTGAATTAGCTTTTTATTTAATTGCGTCATAATTGGCATTTTGTTAATTTGCCGAAATAAAGTCTAAATTTAGAAAGAACAAAACAAAAAATATTCAAGTTTAAAATACTGATAGACATTTTGTGACGCGACATAGCGCGCGACTACTGCCGATTCAGCTTCCAATCAAGCTCTAAGTTCTGAGTCAGCAGTGAACTTAAGAATTAATTTAGTATGCCGAGCATCTTTATTTCTAAATGAATAATTAAAAACTAAAACTATTTTTTTAACTTTTATTAATAAAAAAAAAAGAGAAAAAAATAAGAAAAAAAATTCAAAACAAAGCCTGTTGTTTGTTCGGATTAGATTAGTAACATTTTGGAATTGCGTAATTTACAAGAATTAATTATAAAAATTTATCAACTTTAGAATAACTCAATTTCAATAGCTGGAATAACATTAATTATAAGGTTAAAAAATCGATATGATTTTTGTACACTTGGGCAAAATCTTAGTTGTGGGTGCTAGTAGAAGCCATTGAAAAAATAATCGAAAATTTAAATTAGATTTTCGAGTAGCGCTCGAGATAAGCAACGCATACTAATGAAGAAAGCCCTTTCGAGTATAACTGAAAACCGGCCAGCCAGCAGTAGAGCTGAATATTAGTTGTGTATATTTTTGGCTTTTTCATATCGACTTATCTCGCAGAGCTAATTAATAAATCAACTTTGATTAGATTTAATAAGTTTAGTTTTTTTTATCTAATTTTCTTTTAGGTTGTAATTACATCCTTAATTAAATGACAAGCTTTATAAATATTGATATTTGATTAGGATATACAAGGATTGGGGCATAGTTCGAATAAAAAATATTTATTCTCTGTAAATACTTTTTCAATCATTTGTTTCTGATGGGCATTTTTTCGCCTGTCTCTGGCCTCAAATACCCTGATCGCACTCTTCCCAGATCACGCGCTACCTTTTCCCTACAATTAAATTTTATAATAATTATGCTCTTTTTTTATATTTTTTTTATTTTAGAGAATTTTTTTTATTCCTCGATTAGGTAAATTGTTCGAGTTAAACTAATCAATTACACGGTTTAATGATAGGAACTAACAGAAATCTTAAATTCGATTTCTAAACCATCAATTGAGATTTAAAAAATATAAAATAAATATCTGTTTTACTTAACGCCTTAACCAAAACGATCGAAAGAAAGCTATAAATTAGAAGATTTAAATTGTTTTGTTCAATTCAGCTCTTTTTTTTTCCTCTCATCTTAATCAAATTTATATCAAGGTTTTTTCGATACGAAAAAATTTGCCTTTCTCTAGAGCTAGTCCAAATGGGTTTTAATTTAAGAAAAAATGGTCTGAAATTTTAATTTTTCCCATCTAAATAAAATTAAATAATGATTTTATTAATTTTTTTAAATTTCAGTTTTTCCCAGAAGTTTTTAAAAAAACATAAAATTTTCAAAAAAAATTTCGAAATTTTTTTTTATCTCAATTAGATTTTGGTAAAGGTTTTTTTGGCTTTTTTTCTCAGCTTGTTCAATTGTTTTTAATTTGAAAAAAAATTAAGATGCAAAATAATTGTCTGAAATTTTTCTAATTTAAATCAGGATTTTATTAATTTTTAATTTTAGTTTTCCCCAGAGCTTGTCCAAATGGTTTGAATTTAATTTAACAAAATCATAAAATGTAGAAAAAGTGTCTGGAATTTTTCTCATCTTAATCAAATTTCCATCAAGGTTTTATTAATTTTTTTAATTTTGATTTCCTCGGAAGCTTCTCCAATTTTTTTTGATTTAGAAAAAACATAAAATTTTTCAAAATATTGTCTGAAATTTTTTAGGATCAAGGATTTTTCTTAAATAAAATAAAATGATAAAAAAAATGATTATAGAAAATCAAATTTGTTTTTGTTATTTTGAGAAAAACAAAAAAAAATATCAAATCTTAGCGCTCTGTCTGCAGAGCGATATTTTTTTATTTCATTTCACTAGTCAATTGACAAAAATAAATTATTTTATTACTAATTATTATTTTTATTAACTTTTAAGAATAAAGATAAATTTGATTAGCAGTAACAACAAAAAAAAAGAACGCTATTTTCTAATTTGAAGAATAATTACTTTTGAGATTTGAAATAAATACAAATAAATTTGGAATTTTGCAAATTTAGTTTATTTTTATTTTTTTTAACTCTTCCGGAATTTAAGTTAAATACTTGTCATTCAAATTCGTGAGGTAAAATTTTATCTAAATATATTTCTGTCGAATTGCGGCAACTAATTACACCATAGTTAATACAAAGAAAAAAAAACTCTAATTGCTTAATTATAGCTCGTCTTAAAACAAAATTGAAGCTTTCATTAAAAAAATTCGATTTTTTTTAACTTTGTTTAAAATCCTCTAAGATTTAACTATTTATTAATTTTCTTTTTTCTTTTTAATCACGAATTGATTTATATCAATTCGAATCACGTCAGCAATGCATTAGACTATTTTTTTTTTGAACAGAAGCCAAGTTCGCTGTTTTGGTTGTTTTCGATGGTCATAAGGTTGATGGTATCTCAGAAAAATTGGGTTTAGTGACCCGAAATTCAAAATCTGGCTTTGAATAGCGTTAATAATCGATTGACTGCTAGAAGTTTTGAGATATGTCAAAATCAATTATTCTGAGCCTAAACAGATAAGATATTGATGTCAGTTCATATGGTCTGGCAAAGATTTAATTCTAACATAGATAGGGTAATTTTTTTGGGCACCCACGATTGGGAAATTAAAAAATTCGATTGAGAAGGAAAGAAGAGAAGAAAAAAAAATAGCAAATTTGTCAAAATATTTATTCTCTTGATTGAAGTTTTAGTTAAAATAACAAAATTGACAAGTGAGAAAATTTGTACAATCTAAAGCAAACATTATTAATATCTATGATGGTATAACAAATTTGCTTAAAGTTTTTTTTTTCATTTTTTTTCAATTCGATTTATTTTAATTTATTTAAATAAAGTTAATTTTGAAAAGTCCGATTCAAAATTCCAATACTAGTTAACAAACACACGTCTTTCTCTGTTTTAATATTTATATTTAATTAAAGTGAAAATTTGGCTGGAAAAAAAAAGTTATTTCCAAATTTTTTTCGTTCTATAAAAGTCTTCGTAGTAATCATCATTTCTATCAATTCGACTTTGTCAGGCTGCGAAAATAAATAATTTCTTTTTTTCTTCCAAAAAAAAAAAATTACTAGAGCTAATATTAAAAATTTACATGATAATTAATTATTTAAAGTTAAAGTTGGGACACATAAAAAGTCTCAGCAATGAGAAAAAAATTGATTTTTCCATTTAGAAATATAAGACTTGGTTGCTCAACTTGACGAAGATAAATATGAAATTTATAGCTTTTTTTGTTGTTCTTGTTGCTTTTTTGATTTTTTAATCTGCCGATCGATTCGGCGGGTGCAGAACAATAACTTCCGTTTGTTATTATATTTCCTAAGACAAAGTGCCTTGAGACTAAAAAAGAACAATTTTCTAATTTGAGATAAAGCTCTTTGGCTATGCATCTTAATTTTATTAATTTTGTAGATAAATCAATAAATTTTAGATAAATGTTTGCTTTAATCTTGAATTTGTGCACACTTAATTCTCCAGAATTACTCCAAGGCATTGGTTAACAAAGTCAGATATTGGATAACCGGCATTCGTTGCTGGAAATGTTAAGTCTCACTCACTAGAAGCTAATCAAACTTCTGAATCCGCATCGATTACAGACCTAGATTCCGAAAATAAAAAACTAAGTAATTAAAAGTTAAGAATAATTTCTTTCCTGGATCTAGACCACTCAGCCTATTGAGCACAATAGTTAAATACTTGAATAGAGCATCCTGGTATTTTGCACAACTACCTGTTTAGGAAATTCTATCATCATCTAATTGTTGGCTTTTAATTAAATTTTAAAAACCAGCATCAAATCTTTGAATCAAATTTGCATTTTTTTCATTAAAATGGCTCAATGCTGAGAGAACAAATAGGAAACTTGTCAATTTTTTAATTTAATTATTTCAATATTATCAAATATGGCTCAGGCAAATTTTTATAGAAAAATTGTTAAAGCTTTTTAATTTTTTTATTTATTTTTTGTTGGGTGACAATTTTTTTTTTCTTGCCCGAAGCCAAAACTTTTCAACCTGCTCAATCGAGTTCACTTTGCATCCATTTTGGATTATATGGAACATTAGGTAAAGAGAATTTTTTATAATCTATAATAAAATATATTATTATTAATTGCAAACAATCGAAATATACTCAAAATAGATAATTTATTATTATGAATTCTAAAAGTTATAAATTTTCAAGTTTTTTTTTATTTTCTATCAGAAATAGTTGCAAATTATTATTATTATTATTTATTTTCAGTTACTTTTCGTATCAAAATTCAATCAAGTTTGTTTTAAAAATTTGTTTATTTTTTTTAGAATCCTAGCGAATTGTGTGTCTGTCAAAAAAATGGGATTTAGAGCCGAGCGAGACTAGAAACGCCAAGATGACAAATATGAGCCTAATCCCGATCGACCAAAACGATTTCAAATTTCAATTTTAAAACCGATCAAATAATTATTAATTAACTTTTTTTTTCTCTTTTATTTTTCTTAATTTTTTGTTTAGTCTTTATTTCTCTATTTTGTTCATTTTGAATTTTAAATTTTTTTTCGACGAGATATTTGCAACTCTTTTTCTCTAATTAAATAATAATGAATTTCTATTAGGAACAAAAATGTCAATTTTAAATAAAAAAATTAACTTTTTTGTTAATCGAAAGCACTGAACAACAATTACTGCAATTATTAATCTTGAAAAAAAAGCAATCTTAAAGCACTTAATCATCAAAATTTTAATTCAGATGCACCGAGATTAAGAGCAGTCACATTTCTCGGCATTCTAAATGGATTTGTTCACAACAGTAGCCCGATTGCCCTACTCAATTCTGGGCCACCATCGAAATGACACCGTCATCGCGGACAGACTCAACTACAAATACACAGTTATCCTATTTGTTATATTTAGTATTGTCGTATCCAATAAGCAGTTTGGCTCCGAGCAAATTGTTTGCTGGTCTCCTGGTCACTTTGTACAAAACTATGTTAATTACGTTAATCAGGTAAATTTTTATTTATTATTTATTATTTATTTTTCAATTTAAAATTTAAATTTAAGAAAAAAAAATAAAAATTAAAAAAAAAAATAAAGAAAAAGCTAAGTGAAAATGTAATTTTTATTTTTTTTCTTCTAAATCTTCAAGTTTTTGTTGTGCCTCGTTGACTTGAGCAGATTAGTTATTTGACTTAAGCCAACTTTGACTGGTTTGGCAATTGAGTTGAATTTTAAATTGAAAAAATTTACATTATTAATACGATTAGATTTAATTGAAAAAGTAAATTAGAATTATTTTATTTATTGATTTGTTTGACTAAATTTACTTAAGTAATTTGAAAAAATTTGCCCAAAATTTATGTTAAAAAGAATTTATTAGAATAAAAAATATTTTGGATACACTTTTTTCCATAATAATATGCTTATCTTAAATATTTTCTAATATTAATCTAAATTTGAGATAAAAACATGAACTTCTAAATGCATTTGTTCCATTAATGGCAGCAAACTGATTTCCGGTGCAGAAAAGATCGACAAAAAAACTCGAGTCTTTTTCGCGATCGTTTCCTTCTTGGAAATTCAATTTTGTTGCTAGCACACTTTAAGTTTAGCTTTTAATTTTGTTCAATTATTGATTTAAAGTGTTCTGGCTTTTTATTTGAAAATGATTTATTGTTTTTAAAGAAAGACCTGACGACTTCTTCATAAATAAAATTCACTTAATTATCGAACCATTTTAGCTTCCTTTGGAAAGCAGCCTCACTCTATTAGGAAAACCCCAATTTTAGTTCATTAGTATTGTTATTTATACCAGTGTCCAAAAAGAAATTAATTCAGATTAAAAAAATTTATTTTTTTTAATCCGGATTTTATCTAGATTCACTTTATTTTTTACTTAATTAGTCCCAAAATTTTAAACTAAAAAAAAATTGATTTTTTCCGACATTAGTACCTTTTAGAGTGACCCTTACCTAAAACTTAATATTTCTTCATTAGAATCCTTAACTATTAAATTAACTAACTAACAAATTTTGAGAAATAAAAAGCTATAGATCTTAATTTTAAGATATTAAATCAAAGAGATACAGACAAATAACATCCAAAAATACCTTTTTATTAAGTATTTATAATGAAAAAAGATAAAAATTAAAGATTAAAAAAATTTAAAAAGAAATCTTTTAAAAATTTGATACTATTCGATAAAAAAATTTAATTTTTTTTAATTAGTATACAATTTATAGATTATTGCTTGTAAACAGAGTTGTTTAAAAGTCCTGACTTAAATTTTTTTAAGTCTGGAGTTGGACTTTAATTTTAGTGACTTTGACTTAAATTAAATTGGGCCACCACAATAGGTATCTGGAACGGCAAAAAATCATGTGGCTGGAAGTGACTGTGCTCTAAACACAGTGTACAAACCACAGTCACCATAGATCGGATCTTACTGTTTCTCATCTTCGCAAGTCTAGCTTGCTAGCTTGTTATAACTTATATTATTATTATTATTATTATTATATATCATAAATAATCATATATTTATTTCAGTTTTTCTTCCATGAGGGTTCAAATGAAGTTCCTCAGCCATTTGGACGTGTCCTGGAGTCTACCCCTAAATTATATCCAAAAATTCCAAGTTCGCCACTGCCGAACTTGGAATTTTTTTAAAATGACTTTTTCTTAAATTTGGCCGCCACAATAGCTACCTGTAACGGCAAAAAGATCATTCATCAGCCAAGTTTTTTTTATTATAATATTAAAGATATAATTTAGGGGTAGACTCCAGGACACTTCCAAATGGCTGAGGAACTTCATTTGAACCCTCATGGAAGAAAAACTGAAATAAATCTATGATTATTTATGATATATAATAATAATAATAATAATATAAGTTATAACAAGCTAGCAAGCTAGACTTGCGAAGATGAGAAACAGTAAGATCCGATCTATGGTGACTGTGGTTTGTACACTGTGTTTAGAGCACAGTTTGGAAAAAACCTACTGCAAAATACTATTTTATTAAATTTAACAACAGTTTTTTCAAAATTATTAGCAATTTTTTTTAAATAAGTGTTTAAAATTTTTAAACATAATTTGTTAAAGGTAAACAAAAGCAATAAAATCAAAAAAATCGTTATACTTAGAAAGTAGATCGAATACTGATTGAAAAAGTACTAAATATTAATTTTTTTTTTCAATTAATATAACTTTTTTTTTAATTAAAATGTAAAAAATTTTCAAATATTTCAAAATTATAATTTTTTTTTTTTTATTTATAAAAAATATTCTGCCATGCTTTAATTTTTTAAGCTCCAAACTTCACCGGCGCCATATTCGGACTTACAAAAGAAATTAAGTCCAAACTTGTGACTTTTAAACAACTCTGCTTGTAATTATTTCATAAATAATTCTATAAAAATTATTTAAAAAAAAACTATAGCTATCTTTGGCTTCCTCGTAAAATTAAATAAAAAAAATTGAAAGTTAATAACTTTTTATTAATGTATAAAATAGACTTAGGAATTTAAAGTTGTAATCATTAAATAAAATGTACAAAATTTGATGAATTCAATAAAATAAATAAACTGTATAATTTTTTTATTTAAAAAAGGCTGACTACTATTTGAGTTGTAAAATTTGAAAAAAAAAATATAAAATTATTATACTTTTATTAAAATAAAAATAAAAAAAATTCTAAAGAACATTTTTGTGAATTTATTTTAAAAGGTTTGTTGGGTATCGAATACATTTTACGCGTCCATGGACGAACACTTGACCAAAGACCAACCGGACAGAAAAAGCCGAGTGCTCAAATACTACCAATGGGTGCCGTTTATATTGTTATTTCAAGCGTTTTTGTTCTACACACCACGTCTAGTTTGGCGCGCATTATCCACAAAATCCGGTCTTAATATAGCCAATTTAGTTCAAGCGGCTCGTTCCTACCAGAGTTCGGAAAAATTTCAGGACCGCGACAAAATAATGCTGTACATGATAAAATCACTGGATCAGTACTCTTACACAAGACGAAAGCGCAAAGGAGGTATATCGAAAAAGTGCGACTGCGATCTTCAGCAGCTTTGTTTCACGGATGCCACATGCTGCTGTGCCGGCTCGTCCAGCAGCAACATGATCGGCGGCTCGTCCGGCAACCAGGGCGCCATCGGCGGAACCTATCTCATTTGTTTATACTTTCTAATCAAGCTTTTCTACCTCTCAAACTCTTTGGGACAATTATTCTTACTCAATGTTCTTCTCGGTCACAAGAACTTTCACCTTTATGGCATAGAAATAATGCAAAACATTATGCAAGGCCGTGACGCATCGGACTCTGTTTACTTTCCGCGAGTGACCATGTGCGACTTCAAAGTGAGAGATGTGGCCCAAGTGCACACATACACTGTCCAATGTGTCCTGCCTATAAACCTTTTTAACGAAAAAGTGTTCATGTTCGTTTGGTTTTGGTTGGCGTTTGTATCATTTGTTAACTTCTATGATCTAATTGCTTGGGTCATGAGGTGTTTTTTTTCCAATGTTCGTTACCAATATGTTAAATATAGAATAGAGTTGATGCAGCAAGAGTCTCATTTAAGAAAATTTATATGCAAAGACTTTGTTTTTCGTTATTTGCAGCAAGATGGTTGCTTGGTGTTGCGACTGGTGGCCATGAACAGCAGTGACTTGGTTGCGAGCGAGCTGATAAATGAACTTTGGCGCAAGTATACAGAAAAGTACCGTACGGGCTCGAGTGGCATTGGTGGCGTGGGCAGTCGTGATGGACAGGCGTCAGGCCACTTGCAGTCCGGCGGCTCCTCCACCGTCATTCGCTCCAATCGTCAGCTAAGAGGCGGTGGCGGCCGTGACCAATCTCCAGGAAAAGACCCCACTGAACTGTAAATAATCGCAATGCATCTTTTTGTTCATTTATTCGATGAGATTGCCCATTTTACAAAACCAAACAGTTTCTCAAAGGTTAAATTTTTTAGAAAATAAGTAAACTTTTATTTTATAAATAATAAATATATATAATTTCGTTTTTTTTTTAGTTTTTTTTTAATAAAGTTGTTTTATTTTTAATAAATCATTTTTAAAATAAAATTAACCTTTTATTTTTGTTACAAATTTTAATTTAATGACTTTATTCACAC
Organism: Brachionus asplanchnoidis; assembly: GCA_025491095.1. Lineage (NCBI taxonomy): Eukaryota > Metazoa > Rotifera > Eurotatoria > Ploima > Brachionidae > Brachionus > Brachionus asplanchnoidis. The sequence continues at coordinate 2,472,859 of JAILYF010000008.1, read as the reverse complement.
ATAAAGTAGTGTCGCATTAATCCGAACATTTTTGGAGTCAAAAATCTCGGTTCGGATTAAATTTTTCGGATAACAAAAAAACTTCAATTTTACTAAAATAAGAAACATTTTATTGAATTTAGAAAAAAATACAAATTTAGTTAAATTTTTAAAATATATAACATAGAAAACATAAAATCTATATTTATAATAATTTTACGGATAAAAATCGAAAATTGTTTCTTAAATAGCTTAAATATTTTAGGACGGAGACTTGATTTAAATTATTTGCTTTTAAATCTGATCATTAAGATAATTAAACGCATCTAAAGCAGATTTCAGCATTATTTTTTGACAATTCAATATATTGCTGAACAATTTTTATTGCATCTAAAACACTTCTACAGTATGTGTCAAAAGTTTAGCATTTTTTTTTTCGTTAACAAAAGAATTGTTTTTGCATATATAATAGGCGGGAAAATAAAAAAAAGCGTTTTTTTTTTCAAATTTTTATTTGTCATCAATCCAAGATCATAATATCAAAAAAAAATTAAGTGAAAAAAAAAATCCCAAAAAAAAATACAAAAGAAAAAATGGATACAATAAATTAAAAAAAAAAAACGGTTCAAAAGTTTAGAAATTTTTACAATTTAATATTTAAAATGACCGCCTTTGGCGTTATAACAAGCCTAAACTCTTTTTGGCATAGATTCAATCAACTTTTGTATGACCATAAGTTCTCGATTGGGTTGAGATCTGGTGAACGGGCACACCATGGCAGAACCTCAATGTATATGTACAATGCTTAATAGATTCTTCTTCAGGTATCGGAATTACATCGTGTACCTCCTCAGATTCCTCATTACCAACTACTATATCAATTATATCTTGGTCATCTAGAAAATTTATTTGCTATCTCAAATTTTTTTATTTTTGGGTTATCGACATCTGTTTCTTTTGTTGAACTTGCAGTTCATTTTTTTTACCTTTTTTTACTAATTTTGTCTAACATTTGGTAAAGTTTATTTTCACACATTTTGTGGGTAAATAAACAAAAATAGATACACACATTATGTGGATGTGGAATTGAATTTTTTTAATTTATTAAGCAACATTGTTATTAGAAAAAAAAATAAAAAAAAAAATTAACATGTTCAGATTAATTAATTAGTATTACAATTAGCACAAATCCATTTTTTGATCTTAGGTGCATTAGCTTTTTTAACTAATTTTAAATGAAAACATTTATTACAAGAATTGCCTTAATGATCAGATTTCAATAGTTGAATAAAATCGTCAAAGGAATCGAAAACTTTTCAAATAAAGAAATCTTATTCCATTTTGTGTTGAAAATAATGAGTGATAAATTATTATTTATTTGTTTTCTGTTCGAGCATACGCTCCTTCAGATAAAAAAAAAATAAAAAAAAAAATATAAAATAAAATAAGATAAAATAAAATAATTAAAACAATTTAAAAAATATAAAATTTAAAGTAAATAATTTTATATTTATCAATGAAAGGATGAGATAAAAAAATAATAATTTAAGAGCTGTTTAGTTAATAAAAGATGGAGTTGGGAGAAAAAATAAAAAAAACAAAAAATATTGATAAGATCTTAAGAGTCAGAAAATTTTTGTATAATTAGGTAGCAGCTGCATAGAGGAGTGGGATTCGTAATAAATCTAGAATCGAAGCCTCTTTGATACTCCGAAACAAGTCTTTTAGTCAAAGGAACTGAATAATTAAGAGCATTACGAAGGTAACTTTCTAATAGATTGCTTAATCTGTGGTCAATTTTACTAATATTCAATTTATTTTCTGCTTCATAGAATAATGATTCAGAGGAGGTTCTGAGAGGAAGTTTTAGAATGCATCTAACAGCAGTATTTTGAATAACTTGTAACTTATGTAAACCTGATTCGGAGAATGAGTTAAGACATGGAAAATTATAATCCAGAATTGACCCAACAAGTGCCTTGTAGAGACTAGCTAGTGTATTGTGGTTGAGCTTCCAATTTTTTGAAGACAAAATTTTTATTATATTGAGTCTATTCATAAAGAGTCCTAACTTATGTTATGTAGGTTGTTCGTTCTTGCTTACTAATTAATTTGGTTGATGAACTTCAATTAGGTTTTTTTATTGATGGATTTCAATTATAAAATAAAAGAAAAAATGGGCCTTGTCTGTAATGTGACCAGTTTGTCGCCTATTATGTGACCAGTGACTTTATGTCGATTTGGTGACCAGGTATTTTTTCTGACTGGTCACATATTGAATGGTTACCTAATATGTGACCAGGCAATATTATTATTAAAATAATGAATTGTTTTTAAATAAAAATTTATTTTTTAAGTGACCAGTTATTAAATTTATACGACCAGTTTTTTTATTTACGTGACCAATTTATATATTAATTTAAGATTATAAAAATTCAATAAAAAAAAATTGTTTATGCATTTTTGCAATATTTGCTTTACAACACGCTCTTTTTTCATAAATTTCACACAGTCCAGGCAGGCTATTTAGTTTTTATGTTTGCTAAGAACTTTTTTTACAGCAGACTATGTTGCTTCAGAAGCAAATGGAGCTTCTGATGCAATTTTTGAAAACTTTTCTAATTTTTTTTGTTGGATTGAAACTAAGCTTGCAAATGGCTGCACTAACCTCTTGAAAAATTTTGAATCGGATTCAAAATTTTCTTTATGATCTGAATCGGTACCATTTGCCAAAAAATCGCTCTCTTATATTGTAATTGTTTCCGTATTTGGATATGTTTCTTTATCGCTTTCAAAATTTTTAAGCCTATTTAACTCTTCCACTTCAACATCATTACTCTCTTCATTTGTATCGTCACCAAATTCAGAACCATATTGAGTACCTTTCAAAAACCCAAAAATAGATTCAATATCTTCTTCATCCACGTCGTCACAATTTTATTAAATTACTTAGAACCTGGCCTAAAATACTTAGCTATAATATTCAATATTAAATTATAACACGATAATCTATCATTATTTAAATTAGTATTGAACCTCCAAGTGAATTCATCCAAATAACTTTGAATTTCGGACCGTTTTGAACCCCTCATGTCCTTAAAACGGTGTTTGGATGATTTTCACAAACTTTCTATCCGGTTAGTACAAACACCGGTATTCGGATCCAAAAAGTTATATGTATGATTAACTGTGAGGTGCGTGTAGTCCTTTAATTTACTAATTTTTTCATAGGATGACCAGCAATCAGACATAATTGTTGTTTCATTTAACACTTTGTTATAAATTATTTCTAATAATGTCAAGGCTTCGCGGTTCGGTACAACTTCAAAGTATCCTTTTCCATTTTCATTTTTAGCTAAATTTTTTTCTCTCAGCTAAAACAAACGACCAAATCTGAGGACGCTTTAAATCTTTCCCTATTATAATTTTTATAAAAAAATACAATTTGAATAAATTTTATTTGAAAAGTACCTTTTCAGTGTTTTACTTAGGCATAAAGGCTCTCATCGATCTCCAAAATTTTGCCTTTACCACCTAATTTGAGATTTTTTTTGTCAATGTCAACCGTACACAATTTAAAAATAACAATGGCACTGTTTTGCGATGGACATCATGTTCAAAATGCAATTTTATCTGGTCAACTGTTTTGGGAATTGTTATCTGTGCTGCCCAGCATTTAATTATTGCAAGAACAATTTTTAATGGCTTTCGAAAAAGTGAGAAAAATGAGTCATCATAAATTGTTTTATACGCTGAACAACTGCTACATCGCCAAGTCAAGAGGCAATTTTTTGAATCCTTTGAACGCTTTCGAGTTGTTAGTTCATATTTTGAGCTTTATTTCTACAATTTTCTTTCGAACATTTTTGTAAAGTCAATATTAAGCCTAAATCAACAAATTTGTTAAAAATTTTTTTTTCAATTATTCTCGTTTTCCATTTTTTTCAAAATAACAGTAAAAACTTTTGGATTGTTATTAGTATAACTTCAATTTTACATTATCGCTTAAAAAATTTCATATTACATCAACAATAATGAAAAAAAAATCAAATCTTGCAGGTATAGTTACAATTGCAATTATTTTTTTATATTTACAATTAAATTTTATTTAACTTTAAAGAAATTTATGTTACAAATTGCAAAATTTTCGTGACCAAATGTTTATTTAGCTGACCAGGTTAAAATTATTTATAAACGTTTTTACCAAATAAATAATTTTGCCTGATCACATATTAGGTGACCAGTGAGTATGTGACCAATCAGAAAAAATACTTGATCACCTAATCGACATAAAGTCACTGGTCACAATTTTTTTGTACCGTATATTCTCGAAACTTAGTACATGTAACTTAATCGGATTTTTTAAGTTGTTACATGTAACAAATACCATCTCGCCCATGTTATAACTTACTCTCATTTAGTTACTTGTAACTAAACCCAAAAATCTAAAATAAACACTGTGTTTAAATCGAATATTCAATTTTTATTACATGGTCTAAAACTAGAGGTTTGACTTTTGGTACGTCTCTTAAAATTAAAAAAAAATTCTATTTAGAAAAATATTTTTCTTTATTTTAATTATTGGTACGTCTCTTAAAATTAAAAAAAAAAAAAGATTTTTGTCGATTTAAAATTGATTTAAAATTAAAAAACTAGTGTTTGGTACTGTACTAAAAATTAGAATGTAACGATAGTTTTACAATTTTTTTAAGTCACGTTGAAACAAATCATAAAAAACAACTCTTAACTATTTTGAGCCGAACCTTTTCTTCTCTAAATTCTTTTTTTTCAAATTTTTTTTTCATTTTTATAAAAATGCAATCGGATCAGAGTTTTAATGAAGATGATGATGTTGTCATTGAATCACCAACTTCTCCGAATAAATCAGCAAGATCCACTAGAACTCGATTCACTCTGAAGTTTAAAGCAAAAGTCCTTGATTATTATCACAGCGTTAAAAGTCAAAACAAGACGGCCAAACTGTTTGATATCCATCGAGAAAACATAATAAAATGGTTAAAAATTGAACCTAAAATTCGAGCTGCTTTGCTTAAAACTCAAAGATGTAACGTCCCATGTTGCAAAGACAGATCTTACTATCCGGTTATGGAAGATCACTTATATACATGGATTAGAACGACCAGAGACAAAGGTATTTGTTTAAGCATGAACGCAATCAGGATGAAAGCTATGGAGCTGTACCGTGAATGTTATCTCAATACTTTTGAATCGAACAGAGAGTTCAAAGCATCTGCTGGGTGGTACACAAATTTTCTATCTAGGCAAAAATTAGTTACCCGGCGAATTACGACAAAAGGTCGAGACTTACCTACAAACACCCTCTTAATCCTTAGACAATTTTTTACAGATTGTCAAAATATCGTTAATGCTCCAAATTTCTCGCCCGAAAAAATCTTCAACATGGATGAAACATGCATCTATCTTGATGCCCCTTCAAATTACACAATTGAAGTTAAAGGAGCCAAGCGTGTTAAAGCTAATACAACAGGCTCAGAGAGGACTCGGTTGTCAGCTTTATTTACAGCCTCAGCTAAACCCGAGAAGTTACCGGTAATGATTTTAGTACCAAGAAAAGAACAACTAAAAGACTTTATTCCCCCCGAAAACACGGTTATCGTTTATAAAACAGGAGCAACGTTCAACGAAGAAACTATTATTGAACATAAAAATAGAATATTGACGAGTTACATGTTAACAAATAATATCAGTGATGTCACATTGTTGCTCGATAGTGCAAAATGCCATCAAACCCGTAAAGTTCAAGATGAGTACAATGTAGCAAACATTAATTTGATGTTCATACCTCCCCGAATGACCAATTTGGTTCAGCCCGCAGACGTCTCATGGTTTGCTTCCATTAAAAATGAGTACCATAAAAAATGGAATGAGTGGTTTTTACACACAGACAAAACATTTACACGTTTTGGTAATATGAAGTCTCCCGGGTACGCTACTTGTATTCAGTGGATCTCAAAAATTTGGGAAGATTTTGATCTTCAACTAATCCAGAATAGTTTTCATCACTGTGGGATTCTATCACAGTTTAATCTTCACAAAACTTTAGAATTTATTCTAAAGAACAACACAATAATAAACGATTATATTGATAACCTATACGAAGCCGATGAAATCGACGTCTTTAGTACTGAACATAATGAGGTATTCGATATCCCTGCCGACACTAGTTCAGATCAAATTAGTATCGATGACAATACTCCGTCTTTTACCAGTAACCCTACAGTGGTAGAAAATCAAATTTTAAACGTCGATCATTCTATGATGAACAATAATTTAAACTCAAGTCTTGGTCTTGGCTCCTCTAGTTCAACTCAAACTAACCAGGCTGCTTTGCATATTAGTCAAGGATTAAACTTGAATCATCAAAATCAAAATATAGAAAATAGCCTTCAAGGCTTTAGTGCTCCATCTCCTCCAGAGTATTTAACTTATCATACCCTACAGACTGTTCAGGCTAGGCCTCCATTAGTCGATTATAACAACAATATTCAATCTGGGGATAACTATAATTTTTATCAACCAAATCAATACTTTGCTCAAAATTTTGACAATAGAACACACTCACATTTACGCTTAGTTTACAATAACATGTATCAACCAAGCTCTCTCTGGAACGAGAGTACTCCAAATTATGTGCAGTTTCCACAACCTAATCAAACGCATGTTATGTTTCAACCTAGCCCGACTCAGGTAATTTTAAACGAGGAAACCCCAAGGACAACGCGTCAAACAACTAAATCAAGGAATAATAATTCAGCTGCTATTCACACCCCACAAGCTGCTCCTAAAAGACCACGTGGGAGACCAAGAAAGAATGTAAACAAAGAAAACATTAATTGACTATATAATTAATTTATTTCGATCTTTTTTCTAATTTTTAGTACAGTACCAAACACTAGTTTTTTAATTTTAAATCAATTTTAAATCGACAAAAATCTTTTTTTTTTTTAATTTTAAGAGACGTACCAATAATTAAAATAAAGAAAAATATTTTTTTACAAAACTTTTTTTTTTAGTAGGCCGCTATAATAGCTACCTGGAATGGCAAAAAATCATATGATTGTGATCTTGACATGGATTGCCGTTCCAGATAGCTATTGTAGAGGCCTACTTAATAAAACCCAAAAAAGCGCCGTTTAAAGAAAAAAATTAAAAAAAAAAGTTTTTTTGGCGGCCAAGTTCAAGTCTAAATTATTAAACACAGTAAAGACTTTAAAGTGTAAAAAAAATTTCAAAGTCAAAGTCGACTTTGACTTTTAACGATTCTGACTTTAAAGTTTGACTTTTGAACAACTCTGAGCTCAGTACAAAATAACAGAACAAAATGATAAAAAATTAAATAACTTTTTTTCTAAAAGTTTAAAATTAGCTTGATAAATGCTACATGATGCAACACTTAAAGTTGCATATAATGACAAAGTCTGCCAATGATGTGCAAAATCTCTTCAAAAAGCACTTTGTATAACATATTGAAATCTAATTTCTGCTAATATTTGCAGAGTTTTACAGCCGATGCAACTTTGAAAGTTGCACAATCTCGCAATCACGATACTTATTTTAAATTTATAGAAAAAAAAGTTATTTAATTTTTTTAGATTCTTTTAACCAGTTTCTACTGTATTTCACAAAACCTTAAATAGATATATTTGCCAAATTTACGATTTGTTTCGTGTTTAAAATTTTTTAAATAAAAATAAAACATTAAATTATAGTTTAAATCATGCTAAAACTATTTAGAGGTGAATGATAATTTAAAAGTGTGTTAAAAACTAATATTAATAACAATAATTTCGAACGATTTGAAAAGAACAATTTATATAATAATTTTCGTAATCTAAAAAGAAAGTGTTTTGTAAAAAACACAATTGTGTGTTTTAACTGTTTAAGGTTAATAAAAGGAGAAACGGTCCAAGCCTTTTGCGGCTCGTCAAAATAAAAAACATTCATTAAGGACAATATGAATTTAAGAAAAATAATGTTGAACTTTTGAATTCAAACGAATAAAAATAAAGTTGCAAAACATCTGCTATAATTATGAAAATAAAAATAGTCCGTTAAATTACAGGAGAGTTTTATTTTCTTCTTATTAGTCATTAAAAGGAGGAGGTTATTGTGTATTTAACTTTTATAAATAAAGTCTCTTTTTTCGTTTGTTTAATTAAGTCGCTTTTTACTTGAAAAAAATTAGAAGTCACTTTTTTTATTGCTAAGACGCTTTTTTTTTTTCAGTGCAGTTTAAATAAAATTATATAATAATATCAAAATTATCAATTTATGTTTTTATTTTTAGAAGTTATGGTTATTTTAATTATTCTTACTTTAATTTTAATCTTTTGAAGCTTCACCACCGCGAAAAAAAGTTTGAACTATTTAATCCAAGATTGATAAAAAGCTTTATGATCAAGAAAAATATATGGCGTTCAATAATTAAATTCAATAAAATATCAATAAAATATAATTATTTTAATTTATTATTAAGTAAATTGAATAAAAATAAATCAAATTTGACAATCGTATCATCTTATTGAAATTGCTGAACGCTATATTTAAAAATATTTATTTTTATTTATTTTCTAAAAAATTCAAATCAATTATCCATTTTAATCTTGTTGATTCTATATTTTTGCAATTATTTACATAAGAAAATTTATTTTCGGTAAAAGAGGTGGAACAAAGTATGTTGCACTCTGTTACAGTAGAATTTTTTCCAATAATCTTAAATACTTTAATTTAAATTTATTAAATAAAGAAAGATTTTTGTTAAATTTGTAAATGAAATTCAAAAAACTAAAATCAAAAGAAAAAAATATGAAAAATTTTTTGAAAAAGATAAAAATTAAGAAAAAATTGTAAAAAATTAAATGGAATTAGAAGCATCAATAAGCCATTGAACATGAGTGAAAACATTAACAATTAAATCTTCAAAAGGTTGATTAGGATCGGGAATAGAAGGAGTGATTGTTTTAGTTGCAGTGGAAGAGGAAGTTTTGGTTTGTGAAGGAGCATCTGTTGATTCAGTTGGTGTATTTGTTGTGGATACGCCAGTTGTTCCAGAGGTTGTAATATGTGTTGAAAAACCGGATGTTCCAATTGTAGAAAATGTTGTTGCAACCGAAGGATTTGTTGATCCAATTGAAGTTATTGATGTCGATATATCTGTTGTATCAGTTGATGTATTTGGTGTGGATGCATTTGTTGTATCAGTTGGTGTTTTTGTTGTGGATACGTCAGTTGTTCCATTGGTGGTAATTTGTGTTGAAAAACTGGATGTTCCAATTGTAAAAAATGTTGTTCCAACTGAAGGATTTGTTGATCCAATTGAAGTTATTGATGTCGATATATCTGTTGTATCAGTTGATGTATTTGGTGTGGATGCATTTGTTGTATCAGTTGGTGTATTTGTTGTGGATACGTCAATTGTTCCATTGGTGGTAATTTGTGTTGAAAAACTAGATGTTCCAATTGAAGAAAATGTTGTTGCATTTGAAGGATTTGTTGATCCAATTGAAGTTATTGATGTCGATATATCTGTTGTATCAGTTGATGTATTTGGTGTGGATGCATTTGTTGTATCTGTTGGTGTATTTGGTGTGGATACGTCAGTTGTTCCATTGGTGATAATTTGTGTTGAGAAACTGGATGTTCCAATGGTAGAAAATGTTGTTGCAACTGAAGGATTTGTTGATCCAATTGGAGTTATTGATGTCGATATATCTGTTGTATCAGTTGATGTATTTGGTGTGGATGCATCTGTTGTATCAGTTGGTGTTTTTGTTGTAGATAAGTCAGTTGTTCCGTTGGTGGTAATTTGTGTTGAAAAACTGGATGTTTCAATGGTAGAAAATGTTGTTGCATTTGAAGGATTTGTTGATCCAATTGAAGTTATTGATGTCGATATATCTGTTGTATCAGTTGATGTATTTGGTGTGGATGCATCTGTTGTATCAGTTGGTATATTTGTTGTGGATACGTCAGTTGTTCCATGGGTGGCAATTTGTGATGAAAAACTGTATGTTCCAATGGTAGAAAATATTGTTGCAACTGAAGGATTTGTTGATCCAATTGGAGTTATTGATGTCGATATATCTGTTGTATCAGTTGATGTATTTGGTGTGAATGCATCTGTTGTATCAGTTGGTGTTTTTGTTGTGGATAAGTCAGTTGTTCCGTTGGTGGTAATTTGTGTTGAAAAACTGGATGTTTCAATGGTAGAAAATGTTGTTGCATTTGAAGGATTTGTTGATCCAATTGAAGTTATTGATGTCGATATATCTGTTGTATCAGTTGATGTATTTGGTGTGGATGCATCTGTTGTATCAGTTGGTGTTTTTGTTGTGGATACGTCAGTTGTTCCATTGGTGGCAATTTGTGATGAAAAACTGTATGTTCCAATGGTAGAAAATGTTGTTCCAACTGAAGGATTTGTTGATCCAATTGAAGTTATTGATGTCGATATATCTGTTGTATCAGTTGATGTATTTGGTGTGGATGCATCTGTTGTATCAGTTGGTGTTTTTGTTGTGGATACGTCAGTTGTTCCATTGGTGGCAATTTGTGATGAAAAACTGTATGTTCCAATGGTAGAAAATATTGTTGCAACTGAAGGATTTGTTGATCCAATTGGAGTTATTGATGTCGATATATCTGTTGTATCAGTTGATGTATTTGGTGTGGATGCATCTGTTGTATCAGTTGGTGTTTTTGTTGTGGATAAGTCAGTTGTTCCGTTGGTGGTAATTTGTGTTGAAAAACTGGATGTTTCAATGGTAGAAAATGTTGTTGCATTTGAAGGATTTGTTGATCCAATTGAAGTTATTGATGTCGATATATCTGTTGTATCAGTTGATGTATTTGGTGTGGATGCATTTGTTGTATCTGTTGGTGTATTTGGTGTGGATACGTCAGTTGTTCCATTGGTGATAATTTGTGTTGAAAAACTGGATGTTCCAATGGTAGAAAATGTTGTTGCAACTGAAGGATTTGTTGATCCAATTGGAGTTATTGATGTCGATATATCTGTTGTATCAGTTGATGTATTTGGTGTGGATGCATCTGTTGTATCAGTTGGTGTTTTTGTTGTAGATAAGTCAGTTGTTCCGTTGGTGGTAATTTGTGTTGAAAAACTGGATGTTTCAATGGTAGAAAATGTTGTTGCATTTGAAGGATTTGTTGATCCAATTGAAGTTATTGATGTCGATATATCTGTTGTATCAGTTGATGTATTTGGTGTGGATGCATTTGTTGTATCAGTTGGTATATTTGTTGTGGATACGTCAGTTGTTCCATTGGTGGCAATTTGTGATGAAAAACTGTATGTTCCAATGGTAGAAAATATTGTTGCAACTGAAGGATTTGTTGATCCAATTGGAGTTATTGATGTCGATATATCTGTTGTATCAGTTGATGTATTTGGTGTGAATGCATCTGTTGTATCAGTTGGTGTTTTTGTTGTGGATAAGTCAGTTGTTCCGTTGGTGGTAATTTGTGTTGAAAAACTGGATGTTTCAATGGTAGAAAATGTTGTTGCATTTGAAGGATTTGTTGATCCAATTGAAGTTATTGATGTCGATATATCTGTTGTATCAGTTGATGTATTTGGTGTGGATGCATTTGTTGTATCAGTTGGTATATTTGTTGTGGATACGTCAGTTGTTCCATTGGTGGCAATTTGTGATGAAAAACTGTATGTTCCAATGGTAGAAAATATTGTTGCAACTGAAGGATTTGTTGATGCAATTGGAGTTATTGATGTCGATATATCTGTTGTATCAGTTGATCTATTTGGTGTGGATGCATCTGTTGTATCAGTTGGTGTTTTTGTTGTGGATAAGTCAGTTGTTCCATTGGTGGTAATTTTTGTTGAAAAACTGGATGTTTCAATGGTAGAAAATGTTGTTCCAACTGAAGGATTTGTTGATCCAATTGGAGTTATTGATGTCGATATATCTGTTGTATCAGTTGATGTATTTGGTGTGAATGCATCTGTTGTATCAGTTGGTGTTTTTGTTGTGGATAAGTCAGTTGTTCCGTTGGTGGTAATTTGTGTTGAAAAACTGGATGTTCCAATTGTAGAAAATGTTGTTCCAACTGAAGGATTTGTTGATCCAATTGAAGTTATTGATGTCGATATATCTGTTGTAAGAGCTAATGTATTTGGAGTGGATGCATCTGTTGTATCAGTTGGTATATTTGTTGTGGATACGTCAGTTGTTCCGTTGGTGGTAATTTGTGTTGAAAAACTGGATGTTTCAATGGTAGAAAATGTTGTTGCATTTGAAGGATTTGTTGATCCAATTGAAGTTATTGATGTCGATATATCTGTTGTATCAGTTGATGTATTTGGTGTGGATGCATCTGTTGTATCAGTTGGTGTTTTTGTTGTGGATACGTCAGTTGTTCCATTGGTGGCAATTTGTGATGAAAAACTGTATGTTCCAATGGTAGAAAATGTTGTTCCAACTGAAGGATTTGTTGATCCAATTGAAGTTATTGATGTCGATATATCTGTTGTATCAGTTGATGTATTTGGTGTGGATGCATCTGTTGTATCAGTTGGTGTTTTTGTTGTGGATACGTCAGTTGTTCCATTGGTGGCAATTTGTGATGAAAAACTGTATGTTCCAATGGTAGAAAATATTGTTGCAACTGAAGGATTTGTTGATCCAATTGGAGTTATTGATGTCGATATATCTGTTGTATCAGTTGATGTATTTGGTGTGGATGCATCTGTTGTATCAGTTGGTGTTTTTGTTGTGGATAAGTCAGTTGTTCCGTTGGTGGTAATTTGTGTTGAAAAACTGGATGTTTCAATGGTAGAAAATGTTGTTGCATTTGAAGGATTTGTTGATCCAATTGAAGTTATTGATGTCGATATATCTGTTGTATCAGTTGATGTATTTGGTGTGAATGCATCTGTTGTATCAGTTGGTGTTTTTGTTGTGGATAAGTCAGTTGTTCCGTTGGTGGTAATTTGTGTTGAAAAACTGGATGTTTCAATGGTAGAAAATGTTGTTGCAACTGAAGGATTTGTTGATGCAATTGAAGTTATTGATGTCGATATATCTGTTGTATCAGTTGATGTATTTGGTGTGGATGCATTTGTTGTATCAGTTGGTATATTTGTTGTGGATACGTCAGTTGTTCCATTGGTGGCAATTTGTGATGAAAAACTGTATGTTCCAATGGTAGAAAATATTGTTGCAACTGAAGGATTTGTTGATGCAATTGGAGTTATTGATGTCGATATATCTGTTGTATCAGTTGATCTATTTGGTGTGGATGCATCTGTTGTATCAGTTGGTGTTTTTGTTGTGGATAAGTCAGTTGTTCCATTGGTGGTAATTTTTGTTGAAAAACTGGATGTTTCAATGGTAGAAAATGTTGTTCCAACTGAAGGATTTGTTGATCCAATTGAAGTTATTGATGTCGATATATCTGTTGTAAGAGCTAATGTATTTGGAGTGGATGCATCTGTTGTATCAGTTGGTATATTTGTTGTGGATACGTCAGTTGTTCCATTGGTGGTAATTTGTGTCGAAAAACTGGATGTTCCAATTTTAGAAAATGTTGTTCCAATTGAAGGATTTGTTGATCCAATTGAGGTTATTGATGTCGATATATCTGTTGTATCAGTTGATGTATTTGGTGTGGATGCATTTGTTGTATCAGTTGTTGTATTTGTTATGGATACTTCAGTTGTTCCATTGGTTGTAATTTTTGTTGAAAAACTGTATGTTCCAATGGTAGAAAATGTTGTTCCAACTGAAGGATTTGTTGATCCAATTGAAGTTATTGATGTCGATATATCTGTTGTATCAGTTGATGTATTTGGTGTGGATGCATCTGTTGTATCAGTTGGTGTTTTTGTTGTAGATAAGTCAGTTGTTCCGTTGGTGGTAATTTGTGTTGAAAAACTGGATGTTTCAATGGTAGAAAATGTTGTTGCATTTGAAGGATTTGTTGATCCAATTGAAGTTATTGATGTCGATATATCTGTTGTATCAGTTGATGTATTTGGTGTGGATGCATTTGTTGTATCAGTTGGTATATTTGTTGTGGATACGTCAGTTGTTCCATTGGTGGCAATTTGTGATGAAAAACTGTATGTTCCAATGGTAGAAAATATTGTTGCAACTGACGGATTTGTTGATCCAATTGAAGTTATTGATGTCGATATATCTGTTGTATCAGTTGATGTATTTGGTGTGGATGCATCTGTTGTATCAGTTGGTGTTTTTGTTGTGGATAAGTCAGTTGTTCCATTGGTGGTAATTTTTGTTGAAAAACTGGATGTTTCAATGGTAGAAAATGTTGTTCCAACTGAAGGATTTGTTGATCCAATTGAAGTTATTGATGTCGATATATCTGTTGTTTCAGTTGATGTATTTGGTGTGGATACGTCAGTTGTTCCAAAAGTTTTATTTTGTGTTGATCCGAAGGTTGGACTTTCTGTATTCCTAGTCAAACTTATCTCACATTGCCAAAACCAGTTATTTTTTTTGACACATGTTAGCCAAATTTGACACAAATCATTTCCAAAATAAGTTAATCCCCCACATTGACCATATTCATTTACCTTACTTGGATCATTTGGTTTTGGTTCATAACGAGAATACCATTCGTTTTTCGCCTTACATTCTGATGAGTTATCACATTCAGTACTTCCGGTGTGTCCTAATCCTCCACACGTTCCATATACTGGTATTTTTTGATTTGGGGCTATTGTAGTATGAGGACGATCAAATTCACACTGAGAATACCAATTATGAATTTTCACGCAACTTAACCAGCTTTGACATAAAGTATTTCCATAATAAGTCATCCCACCGCATTGATCCCATTCGTTTATTCTGCTAGGATCATTAGGTTTAGGTTCGCAACGCGAATACCATTCGTTTACCTCTACACACAGTGATGAGCTATCACATTCTGTACTACCTGTATGCCCTTCACCTCCACAAGCTTCCCAAACAGGAATTTTTTGAATAACTGCTTGAGATTTTGGATTACTTTCGGTACTGTCAATGCTTGATAAACCATTTACACATTCGACCAGATTTAGACTCAAATGAATATATATTTGTAGAAAAATTATTTTCATTTTCTTCTTTTTGATGAAGGAGAATTCTTAAGATATTAATTTTTCATGAATAGCTCCTGGTTCGATTTTATCGGGACTTAATTTGGAAACAGATTTATTTTTTTATTTTTGCTAATTAATTAACTTTTTCGAAACTAATGAAAATTTAATCTTAAAAAAATAATTAAAAAAAAAAAGTTAATTAATGATATTTCTTTGAATAATTTCTCAATTACACTTTTGAATCTGTAAACGAAAGTTTTTATCTATTGATAATTTTTTATTGATTGAAAAAACTTATTTGAAAAATAAAAACAGTGATTAGATTTCTCTTTAAACAATGTAAAAAAAGAGCCTTTTTTATCAATCCTTTCTAAACAAAAAAATATAATAATTTATTTAAATTCCAAATAAAAAAATTCAGATTTTATCAAGTATAATTTAAAAATTTTCGTTTCAAAAAAATCATCAACATAAAGAAGAATTCACGCCAAAAATTGAGAATTATTTTATGTCGACGATTCAAATAGAATATTCAAAATTTAGATTCAAAATTATTTCATTAAAACAATTCAAATTTATCAGCTCAATAAATATTATATTTTTTTATTTCTTTGTTTAAACAACTCAAGAATTATAAACAAATAATTATGAAAAAAACTAACTAAATTTTTTTTGTTTTTAAAAAAAGCTAAAAACGATGATCTAATAAAAGATGAATAAATAAAAGTGAATATAAATTATAAAATTCCAGAAAAATCATGATATTTAAATTAGAAATGATTAATTTTTTTAAATTTTATAACCATTTTTTGCATTGAAACTTTGATACGAACTTTCATCAAAATAAATTAAAAATACAAATTTTAATAAGTTTTTAATTCATAGATAATTCCTGTGATTTTTTTTCTTTGGGAACAAAAAATTAGGTTTTTAGATTGATATTCACTAGCTATTTTTTCAGCATATCAAGCAAATCATTATTTTTCCCGTTAAAATTGAAATATCGTGGTATTTTCTGAGTTCTATCTCTTCAGTAAAATATTTAAAATCTTCATTTATAATTTATCATTAAAAATAAAAATTACTTAACTCTTTGCAAATAATTTTTAATTGAAAAAGAATAAAAAAAAGTAAAATTATTGGCTTTACGAATCTGAAATAAATTGAAGTTTTGATAATTTATTTTCAAAAGTCGTGAATTTGATTCTTTGACAAAAAATCAGACCTTGAATTTAAGATATCCCTTTTTTTACTTGTAATAAGTAATTACAAAAGCATTTTCACCAATTAACAAAGCGTGGTGAACATAATCTAATAAGAATTATTAATCGTTTCTATATTAAAAAGGAAAGAAAAATTTAAATTATTACAAATATTTATGCATGAATAAAATTTAATTATCATACTATTTAATAAATAAGAAATATTTTAAAGAGAAATATTTTTTTCCAAATCAAATAACAAAATTTATATATATGTTAAATTTTTCAAATAAAAAAAATATTTTTACGGTCAGAATTTAGATCGAAAATCCAGACGGTCTATCCTCGCAAGGTTTAACCGAGTTTTGACATGAATTTTGAATAGAATAGACAGTTTATATTTTTAATTTTTACTTTATTTTGACGATTTTTATTTATTTTTGAAAATGAATTTAATTTCAATATAAAATGGCTTGTGCTAATTTATTAACTTATACTACTAATTTTTCATCAGTCTTACTAGATGAATATAAAAATACCTTTTTTCATAAAATTACATAATTGATATAAAAAAACGAATTTTATTATAAAATTAAGTTTGAAGCTATTTTTTCTAATTTTTACTTAATTTTTCTCTTTCATTACAAAGCTTCTTTCTTTCGTCCTGGTCTTGGTATACAAATAATAACAAAATCTAAATACTTTTTTTGTAACTTGAATTATCTTTTTATATTTTGTTTATCCAATGTCACCGTACGTACTGAATCATAATACACAAAAAATAAATTGAGGCCTAAATTATAAACAAACTCGCATTATTCATCATCACACCTTTACATTCTAAATTACCATCTAAAAATCATGCTGCTCTAAATCAAACACTTTATTTCCAATTTTAGGACCAAAAGATCCTCAGTTTTTTAAAAGTTTTTTAAAATTACAGCAGTTCTAATAAAATGAGTGGTATTTATTAATCATCAAATATCTAAAATTTGTCATCAAAAATTGATTAAATAGCATCAAAATTTTATAATCAAAAAAATTAAATGTATCAACAAAATTTTTTTATTTTTATCATCAAACTAATTAAAATTTAATCGAAAAAAAAATTTATCAATTAAAAAAAAATCATCATCAAAATACACTAAAATTTAGATTAGTTAAGTAAATAATATTAATCAAAAATTTTTTTATCATAAAATTAAAAAATTATTTAACCAAAATCAATTAAAATATAGAGTATAAAAAAAAACTATCGCAATAAATTTTTTTGATAAGTTTAGGTATTCCACGATTTCTTTTTTCACCAAAATAAAGTGTCTTAGCATTAACAGTAATATGAGTAAATTTTTTAGTAATTGTATATATACAAAGTTTATATGTATACAATTATTTTTTGAATATCTTCGACATTCACATGAATTTCTTCTTAATTATCACCAATTATTTTCTTTAACACCAGCTGATAACTGCAAGGTACAGTAAGCATCATTACATCATTTACAGAACCATCGAAATTATTCTAATTTATTTTCAAAAAACTCTTTGTAAGTATTGCTACCGAGAATTTTATCATTGGACCAAGATTTTATTATTTTTTTCATAAAAGGAAAAAATCCACCCATTAGACACCTTTTACGGAATGTAAATATATTTTGATAAATGCATTGTGCGAATCTATTCCATTATTCGTAACAGGACAATCGGGTACATAGAAACCAAACCGACCCGACCACACAAACAAATTTATATTAATCCAATAATTATTGGATAAAAAAATTTAGAGACTTTGTAAAGGTTCTTGAAATTTTTTTTTAAAAGATCCTTTATAGGCTTCCGGACGTTTTTTCTTTAAAAATTCTTTATAGAATGGTCTTTAGAATTTCAGTATTTATTCCTTAAAGATAATTATTTAAAAAACTATAAAATTTCTATAAAAAGTCCGTATTGTTTTTAGATTAGTTAATTATTAATCATTTTTAAATTTTTTTGTTGCATTGTAACATTATGAGAAATTAGATTATTATAAAATAAATTATAGTAAGATTTGAAGATAAAATGACTTATAATTGAAGTATGCATTGATATGAACTTAACCGTATTTACTCTTACAGAATCTTTGTAAATTTACCAGAGGAAAATCATTTTATTTAATTCAAAGAAAGAAAATACTGGAGTAAATACTTTAGGTATTTTGCGTGTATTATATTGTTTAAAAAGAGCAGAACATTATATTAAATATATCTTTTTATTTTCAAATTTGTTAAAAAATCTTTAATTTATATCTAAAATAAAATAAAAAAATTTACGATAGAAATATTGATACAAGCAATGACAGCCGTCTGTTAAAATTTATTTTTTATTTTAGCCTAAAATATGATAATTTAGGTAAAAGGCTTTGTGAAATTCAGTAACAAAAAAGTACAGAATTATAAAAAAATTAAATAGCTCATTTTTTCTTTCAATAAAGTAATTCCAAAATTAGTTCTTTTAGTGAAATATGGTACAATATTCGCAGTTGCATTAAATCTAAAAGTCTGCTTAACTCTGCAATTTAGCTGAAATTAAATTTTACGATATTCTATCCCGGGCGATTTTCACAGATTTTTCACATCATTAGCAGACTTCGACAGTTGACGTAACTATGAATATTGGTCTTTGTTGTATTAAAAAAACTTATTTAAAACATTTAGAAAAACGTAATAAGCTTTTCTAGAGTTTAATTCTATCCTGTTATACAAATTTAGTTTATCAATAAATTAAAAAAATCAAAAATATTTCAACTTTAAATTAATAATTTAAGTCTTTCAAGGAAATGTTTTATTTTAATAGTTTATATTTTAAAAATTAACAAATAAATAAAAAACTACCTTTCTTACAAATAAAATGAAAAGTGACCAAAAATCGAAAAAATTGATAAACAAGAAAAAAATTCTAAGAAATCAGAGACCTTTTAGTGTCTATCCATAATATTAAAGATTTTTAGAAGTAAAATTGAAGACTTTCTCAATTCTAGTTTTAATTATTTAATTTCTTTAAAAAATCCTTTATTTTACTCCAAAAAAGGACCAAAGTAAGGAATTTTTATTGTTTCTTTAAAGAACCATTATAAAGTCTTTGAATTAATTTTGACTGGGAAGCTTTAAAATAATCTATTAAATATTTTATGTATTAGATATCAAATCTATTAAATATTAAATATTTTTTTATTTGATGTATATTTGATTCATTTCAAAGTAATTAAATGTTTCATACATTTATTTTTGTTGCATAATTTTTTTAATTTGATTCGGAAAAAAATTGGTTTTAAAAAATTATTTTGATGATAAAATTTAATTTTTTTGGAAAAATTTAAATTTTGCGTTACGATTTATTAGAACCGCTGTATGTTTAATCAATAATTTTCATATTTTATTTGGTTAGTCCTTTCAAATAATTTTGAGTAGTTTAGGCAAATTGAAGTTTGAGATCAAGATCAAAAGATCAAAATTTAAATGGTAAAATTTTTTTTAATAATATAGAAAAAATAAATTTTTTTCAAAGCGATTACTAGCAATGACAGCCAAAAATCGCAGTATGGTACGTATTATTCTATCGCAGGTAGATTATTGTAGATTATTGATTGTTTAATTAAATAATTATGAGATCAATGATTTTGATGTTAATTTGATAATGAACCTCTATTAGATATTACATGTCAAGTAATGTTTAGTATTTATTCTTTAAAATTTTAAAAATCAATTAGATTAATTAAATTTTAAAATTTTAAATCATTGTTTTGATCTTAAAATATGATCTGAAACTTCAATTTGCCGTAGTTTAAGTTTATTTATTTGTGATTAATCTTTCATGCATTTGATCATACCAAAGATATTACTTTTTATATTTAAAGCTAAAACAATCGACAAAATTTTCTTGATTTTGCAATTATTTTAGTTTAAAAGGTTTAAAGATGGAAACATTCATCTGAAGTTCATCATTCCAAGATCAAATCCAATGATCCTGGATCAGATTTTTTTAAGCGAATGTGATGGCATGATAAGAAATATGAAAGGATAATGCCAATACTTAACACATTACTTCAAAAAAGCCAAAAAGAAAAAAAAATTGTGTAGATATTTCAAAAGCAAATTGAAAAAAAATTTTTTCAGGTTAAATAAAATTGATCCAAAATGGTTCAAATGCAGGACTTACTTAACCTCCACCGGTAAAAAAGTTTATTATAGATACAAGTACTGAAAATGGCCAGCATCCAGAATACACCTGTTTTACTGAAAAAAATCTAATTAAAATCTAAGAATTTAACTAAATTTTTAATTTTTTTTTCAGTCAATTTTTCAAAATATAATAAGAATTTTTGAATATTTTTTTTGTAAAAATAAAATCATTTGAGCGGCCATTTGAGCATTGGATGGAACTTTTATTTTAAATAAAATGAAAGACAATGTTTTTGAGTTTCATAAGTTTTACTCCAAAAAAAATAAATTTTAATTTAATTTCAAAATTTTTCCAAAGTATATATTGGGTAAACTGATTTAAGTATTTATCTTTTAATAAAATTTACAATGTTATTTAACTTAAACAGCTCAAACAGCTCTGATAAAGATCAAATCATTCGACTAAATAAAGATTAATATAACAAAAAAAAATTTAAACAATGAATAATTTATTAATTGAAATTATGTTTTTTCTAAAGTATTCTACTGCAATTAAAATCAAACGTTGGTACGATTGTGCTACCACTTGCGATTGTAACAGCAATCACTCCATCATTGATTCTACTGTTCAAATTATTGCCATTGATCCATGAATCACAGTCATCTTAAGATTTTTCTTCAATTTTAAATAAAATATTAAAATAATAATTAAATTACTTATATTTGCTCCACCAACTCCATAACCACAATTGGATATTATATATTTTTTGGTCAAATTGCTCATAAAACGCCATTCAAGTTCATTTTGTCTAATTTGTGGTAAATCAGGTCTTAACTAAAAACAAGTATCTTGAAAAAAAAAATCAAAAAATCAAAAAAATAAAAAAATAATTACACTTCCACCACTAGTATGAATAAAATCTATATGAGCTGTTTCAAAATAACCCCACCATTTTCTCATACCTTCTACACCAAGCCATG
Organism: Brachionus asplanchnoidis; assembly: GCA_025491095.1. Lineage (NCBI taxonomy): Eukaryota > Metazoa > Rotifera > Eurotatoria > Ploima > Brachionidae > Brachionus > Brachionus asplanchnoidis. The sequence continues at coordinate 2,451,419 of JAILYF010000008.1, read as the reverse complement.
GACTTATGTCCCAAGAAATCAAAGCATTTGGCATTTCAGATTTCAAAGCTGAAACAAAGTCGTCAAAGAGTTCCCTCATGTACTGGCCAGTGAGAGGGCCCCCAATTTGTCTTTGATCAGAATAATATTGCACAAAATCAGGTTCAATAGCGAAAACAGCTCTTTTTTCGCGACCAAATCTTTCAGAAATCCATTTTGCATGATATCTATATTTGTCAACTAGCAATTGACGATGATTCCTGATAAATTCAGCTCCATGAACACACAAATTGTAATTATAATCAACATCACAATCTCTAATACCTAAATTGTATCTTGCCTGAAATGCAATTAAATACATGTAAAATACAGCCGATTTATTGTTTGCCAAAGCTGCATTTATCATAGGACCATGAAACCATGGATTAAAATCAGTTCCAAATTCATCACTGAAAGCCAACCATATAGATATGTAGTCAAAATTGTTAAAATCTACATTGTTATTTAATGTCCAATCGAATGAAATTCCAACTTTTAATCTATTGCTTTGAAATGATGGATTACATTGGCCATTTGATGTTGTACTAGGATTAATGGTGGTGGATGATGAAAAAATTTCATTGCTTGTCGCCAAAGGAGAACTTGCAGAAGTGGTGGTGAATGATGAAAAAATTTCATTGCTTGTCGCCAAAGGAGAACTTGCAGAAGTGGTGGTGGATGATGAAAAAATTTCATTGCTTGTCGCCAAAGGAGAACTTGCAGAAGTGGTGGTGGATGATGAAAAAATTTCATTGCTTGTCGCCAAAGGAGAACTTGCAGAAGTGGTGGTGGATGATGAAAAAATTTCATTGCTTGTCGCCAAAGGAGAACTTGCAGAAGTGGTGGTGGGTGATGAACTTGGTTTAATGGTGCTAGATCTAATAAATTGACAATTCGAATACCAGTCATTTAGTTTAACGCAAGTAAGCCAAGTCTGACAAATAATATTTCCATTATAAGTTATTCCTCCACATTGACCCCATTCATTTACTCTGTTTGGATCATTAGGTTTTGGCTGGCATTGTGAATACCATTGGTTAATCTCTACACAAATAGATGAACTATCGCATGTAGTCTCTGTGTTATGACCAATACCCCCACATTTACTCCAAACAGGGACTTCACTCTTAACTAAATTAAAAGCCGGAATGAAAATTAAAGATAAAATAAAAATTTTCATTATTTTTGAATTTTAATTTAACAACTGATGGGAGATTCAACTAAAATAAATAATATAACTTTAGTGAATAATAGATTCACATGAATGAATATTTATCGCATCTTTTAAAATATTTTATTCATGATTCACAAGAACAATTTGTCATAACAATTCTTGGTAAAAATGATTTTTTTTTATTTTCATTTTAAATTGAATCATTCCAATGTCTCGACAAAAAAAGTTCTTTTAAATAAGATCAAAATTTTATGAAAAAAATATTTTTTAAGGAATCAAGATAACAGACATTAAACAAAAGCACTTGAAAAAATGTCATTCCATGAGGTAAACATATTAGTTGTTTAAAACTTTAAGACATTAAGAAAATGTAAATAGTTTAGGCAAGTAATAAAATAAAAAAACAATTCCTCATTCAAATATTTTAATTTTTTTCCAAATCTTTTTTTGCTTTTTAATTTTTTTTGATTAATTGTTTTTACACGTGGGTGAAGTATGTGGAATTTAAAAATGAGAAAATTAATTTGATAAAATATTCTAGCATTTAAAATATAGAAAAAAAAAATCAATTCAATTTATTTATTATATTATATTTTCAATCTGACCAGGCCTTATTTAATACACGTAATAAATGATACGGAAAACTTTTGATTAAAAAATGCAAAATTGAATTACCTAGTCAAATTCAACATTTTAATAAGTATTAGCCGTACACACCGAATTAAAAAAAATAAATTTTAATAAAAGATGAAGTTTAAAACAAAATATTAAAATTAATTTAAATATATTTTCTAATAGTCTTGATTCTGTTGCTAAACCAAAAACACAAATGGCTTTCTGTTTATTTATATTGAATATGAACTAATTAAAATATTACTGAATCTAGAATCACACAGCTATCCAGGCTACTTCTAGCCTTGATTACTAGGTCTTGGTCTTCTACTTTAGCTTATACTGCTGTTTACAATAATATTTTTATTTAAATAATTTTTTTTTGTTATCTTTGCCAAATGACGCAGCCTTAATTTAAAGACTTTGGACTTAAAAGGCACACTTTTTGACTTTTTTTCATTTATAATATTTTCATACATTACAAATGGGTAATTTTATAGAGTTTAAATTATAAAATTAAACTTGATCTTAAAAGTTCATTTCATCAATTATATTTAACAAATAAGAGTTAAATTTAAAAACAATTTCAAGATTGGGTAAAAATTTACAAATCCAGAAACTCCAAGTATCTTGGTTTATAAAATTATCAATGGACTTCTTTCCTAGAATGAGGGACCTTGAAAAAAGATTTGTGCATAATGTAATTTATTTATACAAAAAACACAACAAAAAAATATGAAAATATCAAATTTTTTTAAGAAATTAATAAAAAATTGTATATACAGTGGTTCTAATAAAAACGTAACGCAAGCGATCCGGCCGGCCAACGGTAACTTTGGCGTCCCAACACGTCCGCCCCGTCCGACCTTACTAGCCGGCCGACCTAAGAGACTTAGCCGGACGACCTAAGCGACCTAGCCGGCCGACCTAAATATAATAATTTATTTAAATTCCAAATAAAAAAATTCAGATTTTATCAAGTATAATTTAAAAATTTTCGTTTCAAAAAAATCATCAACATAAAGAAGAATTCACGCCAAAAATTGAGAATTATTTTATGTCGACGATTCAAATAGAATATTCAAAATTTAGATTCAAAATTATTTCATTAAAACAATTCAAATTTATCAGCTCAATAAATATTATATTTTTTTATTTCTTTGTTTAAACAACTCAAGAATTATAAACAAATAATTATGAAAAAAACTAACTAAATTTTTTTTGTTTTTAAAAAAAGCTAAAAACGATGATCTAATAAAAGATGAATAAATAAAAGTGAATATAAATTATAAAATTCCAGAAAAATCATGATATTTAAATTAGAAATGATTAATTTTTTTAAATTTTATAACCATTTTTTGCATTGAAACTTTGATACGAACTTTCATCAAAATAAATTAAAAATACAAATTTTAATAAGTTTTTAATTCATAGATAATTCCTGTGATTTTTTTTCTTTGGGAACAAAAAATTAGGTTTTTAGATTGATATTCACTAGCTATTTTTTCAGCATATCAAGCAAATCATTATTTTTCCCGTTACAATTGAAATATCGTGGTATTTTCTGAGTTCTATCTCTTCAGTAAAATATTTAAAATCTTCATTTATAATTTATCATTAAAAATAAAAATTACTTAACTCTTTGCAAATAATTTTTAATTGAAAAAGAATAAAAAAAAGTAAAATTATTGGCTTTACAAATCTGAAATAAATTGAAGTTTTGATAATTTATTTTCAAAAGTCGTGAATTTGATTCTTTGACAAAAAATCAGACCTTGAATTTAAGATATCCCTTTTTTTACTTGTAATAAGTAATTACAAAAGCATTTTCACCAATTAACAAAGCGTGGTGAACATAATCTAATAAGAATTATTAATCGTTTCTATATTAAAAAGGAAAGAAAAATTTAAATTATTACAAATATTTATGCATGAATAAAATTTAATTATCATACTATTTAATAAATAAGAAATATTTTAAAGAGAAATATTTTTTTCCAAATCAAATAACAAAATTTATATATATGTTAAATTTTTCAAATAAAAAAAATATTTTTACGGTCAGAATTTAGATCGAAAATCCTGACGGTCTATCCTCGCAAGGTTTAACCGAGTTTTGACATGAATTTTGAATAGAATAGACAGTTTATATTTTTAATTTTTACTTTATTTTGACGATTTTTATTTATTTTTGAAAATGAATTTAATTTCAATATAAAATGGCTTGTGCTAATTTATTAACTTATACTACTAATTTTTCATCAGTCTTACTAGATGAATATAAAAATACCTTTTTTCATAAAATTACATAATTGATATAAAAAAACGAATTTTATTATAAAATTAAGTTTGAAGCTATTTTTTCTAATTTTTACTTAATTTTTCTCTTTCATTACAAAGCTTCTTTCTTTCATCCTGGTCTTGGTATACAAATAATAACAAAATCTAAATACTTTTTTTGTAACTTGAATTATCTTTTTATATTTTGTTTATCCAATGTCACCGTACGTACTGAATCATAATACACAAAAAATAAATTGAGGCCTAAATTATAAACAAACTCGCATTATTCATCATCACACCTTTACATTCTAAATTACCATCTAAAAATCATGCTGCTCTAAATCAAACACTTTATTTCCAATTTTAGGACCAAAAGATCCTCAGTTTTTTAAAAGTTTTTTAAAATTACAGCAGTTCTAATAAAATGAGTGGTATTTATTAAATCATCAAATATCTAAAATTTGTCATCAAAAATTGATTAAATAGCATCAAAATTTTATAATCAAAAAAATTAAATGTATCAACAAAATTTTTTTATTTTTATCATCAAACTAATTAAAATTTAATCGAAAAAAAAATTTATCAATTAAAAAAAAATCATCATCAAAATACACTAAAATTTAGATTAGTTAAGTAAATAATATTAATCAAAAATTTTTTTATCATAAAATTAAAAAATTATTTAACCAAAATCAATTAAAATATAGAGTATAAAAAAAAACTATCGCAATAAATTTTTTTGATAAGTTTAGGTATTCCACGATTTCTTTTTTCACCAAAATAAAGTGTCTTAGCATTAACAGTAATATGAGTAAATTTTTTAGTAATTGTATATATACAAAGTTTATATGTATACAATTATTTTTTGAATATCTTCGACATTCACATGAATTTCTTCTTAATTATCACCAATTATTTTCTTTAACACCAGCTGATAACTGCAAGGTACAGTAAGCATCATTACATCATTTACAGAACCATCGAAATTATTCTAATTTATTTTCAAAAAACTCTTTGTAAGTATTGCTACCGAGAATTTTATCATTGGACCAAGATTTTATTATTTTTTTCATAAAAGGAAAAAATCCACCCATTAGACACCTTTTACGGAATGTAAATATATTTTGATAAATGCATTGTGCGAATCTATTCCATTATTCGTAACAGGACAATCGGGTACATAGAAACCAAACCGACCCGACCACACAAACAAATTTATATTAATCCAATAATTATTGGATAAAAAAATTTAGAGACTTTGTAAAGGTTCTTGAAATTTTTTTTTAAAAGATCCTTTATAGGCTTCCGGACGTTTTTTCTTTAAAAATTCTTTATAGAATGGTCTTTAGAATTTCAGTATTTATTCCTTAAAGATAATTATTTAAAAAACTATAAAATTTCTATAAAAAGTCCGTATTGTTTTTAGATTAGTTAATTATTAATCATTTTTAAATTTTTTTGTTGCATTGTAACATTATGAGAAATTAGATTATTATAAAATAAATTATAGTAAGATTTGAAGATAAAATGACTTATAATTGAAGTATGCATTGATATGAACTTAACCGTATTTACTCTTACAGAATCTTTGTAAATTTACCAGAGGAAAATCATTTTATTTAATTCAAAGAAAGAAAATACTGGAGTAAATACTTTAGGTATTTTGCGTGTATTATATTGTTTAAAAAGAGCAGAACATTATATTAAATATATCTTTTTATTTTCAAATTTGTTAAAAAATCTTTAATTTATATCTAAAATAAAATAAAAAAATTTACGATAGAAATATTGATACAAGCAATGACAGCCGTCTGTTAAAATTTATTTTTTATTTTAGCCTAAAATATGATAATTTAGGTAAAAGGCTTTGTGAAATTCAGTAACAAAAAAGTACAGAATTATAAAAAAATTAAATAGCTCATTTTTTCTTTCAATAAAGTAATTCCAAAATTAGTTCTTTTAGTGAAATATGGTACAATATTCGCAGTTGCATTAAATCTAAAAGTCTGCTTAACTCTGCAATTTAGCTGAAATTAAATTTTACGATATTCTATCCCGGGCGATTTTCACAGATTTTTCACATCATTAGCAGACTTCGACAGTTGACGTAACTATGAATATTGGTCTTTGTTGTATTAAAAAAACTTATTTAAAACATTTAGAAAAACGTAATAAGCTTTTCTAGAGTTTAATTCTATCCTGTTATACAAATTTAGTTTATCAATAAATTAAAAAAATCAAAAATATTTCAACTTTAAATTAATAATTTAAGTCTTTCAAGGAAATGTTTTATTTTAATAGTTTATATTTTAAAAATTAACAAATAAATAAAAAACTACCTTTCTTACAAATAAAATGAAAAGTGACCAAAAATCGAAAAAATTGATAAACAAGAAAAAAATTCTAAGAAATCAGAGACCTTTTAGTGTCTATCCATAATATTAAAGATTTTTAGAAGTAAAATTGAAGACTTTCTCAATTCTAGTTTTAATTATTTAATTTCTTTAAAAAATCCTTTATTTTACTCCAAAAAAGGACCAAAGTAAGGAATTTTTATTGTTTCTTTAAAGAACCATTATAAAGTCTTTGAATTAATTTTGACTGGGAAGCTTTAAAATAATCTATTAAATATTTTATGTATTAGATATCAAATCTATTAAATATTAAATATTTTTTTATTTGATGTATATTTGATTCATTTCAAAGTAATTAAATGTTTCATACATTTATTTTTGTTGCATAATTTTTTTAATTTGATTCGGAAAAAAATTGGTTTTAAAAAATTATTTTGATGATAAAATTTAATTTTTTTGGAAAAATTTAAATTTTGCGTTACGATTTATTAGAACCGCTGTATGTTTAATCAATAATTTTCATATTTTATTTGGTTAGTCCTTTCAAATAATTTTGAGTAGTTTAGGCAAATTGAAGTTTGAGATCAAGATCAAAAGATCAAAATTTAAATGGTAAAATTTTTTTTAATAATATAGAAAAAATAAATTTTTTTCAAAGCGATTACTAGCAATGACAGCCAAAAATCGCAGTATGGTACGTATTATTCTATCGCAGGTAGATTATTGTAGATTATTGATTGTTTAATTAAATAATTATGAGATCAATGATTTTGATGTTAATTTGATAATGAACCTCTATTAGATATTACATGTCAAGTAATGTTTAGTATTTATTCTTTAAAATTTTAAAAATCAATTAGATTAATTAAATTTTAAAATTTTAAATCATTGTTTTGATCTTAAAATATGATCTGAAACTTCAATTTGCCGTAGTTTAAGTTTATTTATTTGTGATTAATCTTTCATGCATTTGATCATACCAAAGATATTACTTTTTATATTTAAAGCTAAAACAATCGACAAAATTTTCTTGATTTTGCAATTATTTTAGTTTAAAAGGTTTAAAGATGGAAACATTCATCTGAAGTTCATCATTCCAAGATCAAATCCAATGATCCTGGATCAGATTTTTTTAAGCGAATGTGATGGCATGATAAGAAATATGAAAGGATAATGCCAATACTTAACACATTACTTCAAAAAAGCCAAAAAGAAAAAAAAATTGTGTAGATATTTCAAAAGCAAATTGAAAAAAAATTTTTTCAGGTTAAATAAAATTGATCCAAAATGGTTCAAATGCAGGACTTACTTAACCTCCACCGGTAAAAAAGTTTATTATAGATACAAGTACTGAAAATGGCCAGCATCCAGAATACACCTGTTTTACTGAAAAAAATCTAATTAAAATCTAAGAATTTAACTAAATTTTTAATTTTTTTTTCAGTCAATTTTTCAAAATATAATAAGAATTTTTGAATATTTTTTTTGTAAAAATAAAATCATTTGAGCGGCCATTTGAGCATTGGATGGAACTTTTATTTTAAATAAAATGAAAGACAATGTTTTTGAGTTTCATAAGTTTTACTCCAAAAAAAATAAATTTTAATTTAATTTCAAAATTTTTCCAAAGTATATATTGGGTAAACTGATTTAAGTATTTATCTTTTAATAAAATTTACAATGTTATTTAACTTAAACAGCTCAAACAGCTCTGATAAAGATCAAATCATTCGACTAAATAAAGATTAATATAACAAAAAAAAATTTAAACAATGAATAATTTATTAATTGAAATTATGTTTTTTCTAAAGTATTCTACTGCAATTAAAATCAAACGTTGGTACGATTGTGCTACCACTTGCGATTGTAACAGCAATCACTCCATCATTGATTCTACTGTTCAAATTATTGCCATTGATCCATGAATCACAGTCATCTTAAGATTTTTCTTCAATTTTAAATAAAATATTAAAATAATAATTAAATTACTTATATTTGCTCCACCAACTCCATAACCACAATTGGATATTATATATTTTTTGGTCAAATTGCTCATAAAACGCCATTCAAGTTCATTTTGTCTAATTTGTGGTAAATCAGGTCTTAACTAAAAACAAGTATCTTGAAAAAAAAAATCAAAAAATCAAAAAAATAAAAAAATAATTACACTTCCACCACTAGTATGAATAAAATCTATATGAGCTGTTTCAAAATAACCCCACCATTTTCTCATACCTTCTACACCAAGCCATGGACTTATGTCCCAAGAAATCAAAGCATTTGGCATTTCAGATTTCAAAGCTGAAACAAAGTCGTCAAAGAGTTCCCTCATGTACTGGCCAGTGAGAGGGCCCCCAATTTGTCTTTGATCAGAATAATATTGCACAAAATCAGGTTCAATAGCGAAAACAGCTCTTTTTTCGCGACCAAATCTTTCAGAAATCCATTTTGCATGATATCTATATTTGTCAACTAGCAATTGACGATGATTCCTGATAAATTCAGCTCCATGAACACACAAATTGTAATTATAATCAACATCACAATCTCTAATACCTAAATTGTATCTTGCCTGAAATGCAATTAAATACATGTAAAATACAGCCGATTTATTGTTTGCCAAAGCTGCATTTATCATAGGACCATGAAACCATGGATTAAAATCAGTTCCAAATTCATCACTGAAAGCCAACCATATAGATATGTAGTCAAAATTGTTAAAATCTACATTGTTATTTAATGTCCAATCGAATGAAATTCCAACTTTTAATCTATTGCTTTGAAATGATGGATTACATTGGCCATTTGATGTTGTACTAGGATTAATGGTGGTGGATGATGAAAAAATTTCATTGCTTGTCGCCAAAGGAGAACTTGCAGAAGTGGTGGTGAATGATGAAAAAATTTCATTGCTTGTCGCCAAAGGAGAACTTGCAGAAGTGGTGGTGGATGATGAAAAAATTTCATTGCTTGTCGCCAAAGGAGAACTTGCAGAAGTGGTGGTGGATGATGAAAAAATTTCATTGCTTGTCGCCAAAGGAGAACTTGCAGAAGTGGTGGTGGATGATGAAAAAATTTCATTGCTTGTCGCCAAAGGAGAACTTGCAGAAGTGGTGGTGAATGATGAAAAAATTTCATTGCTTGTCGCCAAAGGAGAACTTGCAGAAGTGGTGGTGGATGATGAAAAAATTTCATTGCTTGTCGCCAAAGGAGAACTTGCAGAAGTGGTGGTGAATGATGAAAAAATTTCATTGCTTGTCGCCAAAGGAGAACTTGCAGAAGTGGTGGTGGATGATGAAAAAATTTCATTGCTTGTCGCCAAAGGAGAACTTGCAGAAGTGGTGGTGGATGATGAAAAAATTTCATTGCTTGTCGCCAAAGGAGAACTTGCAGAAGTGGTGGTGGGTGATGAACTTGGTTTAATGGTGCTAGATCTAATAAATTGACAATTCGAATACCAGTCATTTAGTTTAACGCAAGTAAGCCAAGTCTGACAAATAATATTTCCATTATAAGTTATTCCTCCACATTGACCCCATTCATTTACTCTGTTTGGATCATTAGGTTTTGGCTGGCATTGTGAATACCATTGGTTAATCTCTACACAAATAGATGAACTATCGCATGTAGTCTCTGTGTTATGACCAATACCCCCACATTTACTCCAAACAGGGACTTCACTCTTAACTAAATTAAAAGCCGGAATGAAAATTAAAGATAAAATAAAAATTTTCATTATTTTTGAATTTTAATTTAACAACTGATGGGAGATTCAACTAAAATAAATAATATAACTTTAGTGAATAATAGATTCACATGAATGAATATTTATCGCATCTTTTAAAATATTTTATTCATGATTCACAAGAACAATTTGTCATAACAATTCTTGGTAAAAATGATTTTTTTTTATTTTCATTTTAAATTGAATTATTCCAATGTCTCGACAAAAAAAGTTCTTTTAAATAAGATCAAAATTTTATGAAAAAAATATTTTTTAAGGAATCAAGATAACAGACATTAAACAAAAGCACTTGAAAAAATGTCATTCCATGAGGTAAACATATTAGTTGTTTAAAACTTTAAGACATTAAGAAAATGTAAATAGTTTAGGCAAGTAATAAAATAAAAAAACAATTCCTCATTCAAATATTTTAATTTTTTTCCAAATCTTTTTTTGCTTTTTAATTTTTTTTGATTAATTGTTTTTACACGTGGGTGAAGTATGTGGAATTTAAAAATGAGAAAATTAATTTGATAAAATATTCTAGCATTTAAAATATAGAAAAAAAAAATCAATTCAATTTATTTATTATATTATATTTTCAATCTGACCAGGCCTTATTTAATACACGTAATAAATGATACGGAAAACTTTTGATTAAAAAATGCAAAATTGAATTACCTAGTCAAATTCAACATTTTAATAAGTATTAGCCGTACACACCGAATTAAAAAAATAAATTTTAATAAAAGATGAAGTTTAAAACAAAATATTAAAATTAATTTAAATATATTTTCTAATAGTCTTGATTCTGTTGCTAAACCAAAAACACAAATGGCTTTCTGTTTATTTATATTGAATATGAACTAATTAAAATATTACTGAATCTAGAATCACACAGCTATCCAGGCTACTTCTAGCCTTGATTACTAGGTCTTCTACTTTAGCTTATACTGCTGTTTACAATAATATTTTTATTTAAATAATTTTTTTTTGTTATCTTTGCCAAATGACGCAGCCTTAATTTAAAGACTTTGGACTTAAAAGGCACACTTTTTGACTTTTTTTCATTTATAATATTTTCATACATTACAAATGGGTAATTTTATAGAGTTTAAATTATAAAATTAAACTTGATCTTAAAAGTTCATTTCATCAATTATATTTAACAAATAAGAGTTAAATTTAAAAACAATTTCAAGATTGGGTAAAAATTTACAAATCCAGAAACTCCAAGTATCTTGGTTTATAAAATTATCAATGGACTTCTTTCCTAGAATGAGGGACCTTGAAAAAAGATTTGTGCATAATGTAATTTATTTATACAAAAAACACAACAAAAAAATATGAAAATATCAAATTTTTTTAAGAAATTAATAAAAAATTGTATATACAGTGGTTCTAATAAAAACGTAACGCAAGCGATCCGGCCGGCCAACGGTAACTTTGGCGTCCCAACACGTCCGCCCCGTCCGACCTTACTAGCCGGCCGACCTAAGAGACTTAGCCGGACGACCTAAGCGACCTAGCCGGCCGACCTAAATATAATAATTTATTTAAATTAATATCTAATATTTTGTTTACATAAAATATAAAAAATGAATAAAAATTTTTGGTCCAAATTAAATTATCTTATAAAATTTTTTTTACCTGAATAAATTTTTTTTTTAAATTTACCAAAAAAATTTAAATAACATTTATTGTCTTACAGAAGCGAGTGCAAAAATTTTTTTTTATTTTTTATCTGCATTAGACACTATTTATTGATTGGTAAAAACAAATTTTAATTTACTCTAATTTTGGCAAATTAAAAAAAAAATTTATTGTGGTAAATTAAATTAAATTTTAATTTATTTTTTATATTTTATGTAAACAAAATATTAGATGATCAAAAAAAAATATGCTGGACGGGTCGGCTAGGTCGGCCGTTTAGGCCGGCAAGGTCGCTCAGGTCGGCTGGCAAGGTCGCTTAGGTCTTAAAAATTGAAATGTATACTAAACTACATATACTTTATATTTATACTAAATATATACATCTTAAATCTTAAAAGATTAAAGCTAGATTTTAAATAAATTTCTATTTTTAGAAATTAGTAAGAATTTTATTAAAGACTAGATAACCCCCTTAATGGTAAACTTTTTTTTCTTTTTAAAATTTATTTCATTTGATGTGTAAGATTGAAAGATAATATTTCAAAACTATTAATTTGATTAAGAAAACTTTAATACAAAAAAATTTTTTTAATCAATTTTTTGAAAATAATGAAAAATTGAAAAATGAAATTAGAGGATATGAAATTCATTTACCTTTAAAAATTTTTAAGAAAATACCGGCTTTTTTCGTTCATTTATACAGTATGATGGAAATTACTTTAAATAAGAAATCGAGAAGCAAGTCCATTTACTCTAAAATTCCAAGATGAAAATGAACGATTTTTTGCGTTTTATTTTTAAATTAAATTTTTCCTTTTTTTTCTTTATTTTTTTTTAGAAAGAAATGTTAATGTTTAAATGATTAATGTTTGTTTTGTTCAATGTTCATTTGAATTTTTCAACCTTGTCAGAATTTTAATTTATTTTAATCCGATTATAATTCATAATATTAAAAATTAAACGGGGTCTCGGCCGAAAACTTGCACAGAGTTTCAGGCTTGTTGTAAGTTAGAGAAATATTATTTAGAATAAAAATTAATTTTAAAACTATTTATTAAAAAAGTAAAAATGTTAAGAAAGTTTATAAAGGAACAGCGTCAAAAAATTAAATTTACCACAAAGTACAAAAATTATAGAAAAGATTTTTACATTTCATTATTCACATTTTCATTACCTCATTGCAAGTTTAAGTCTTTTACATTTGAGCAGGATTTAATTTAGGATAACTTTCCCTGATTGTTCATAAATTTAAATAACAAATGTATGAAAAATTTTCTAATTATTTTTTTATTTTTTTTAAAAACCCTTGAAAAGTGTTGCAAAGATGATGGTTAAAATTTAACCGTTTTTGCAATATAAATATGCTTCTTTAAGCGATTTAAAAAAAAAGATAAAAATAAAAATTAGAATAAAACAAAAATTTAAGAAAAAAAACTTGAATTAGCTAGAAAAAACTCTGAATTTAGAATATTTTCCAAAATATAGAGCCCAAATTTTTATCTTACGCTAACAAAAAAATTTTCTTTAAAATATATATTCTTCTTTAAAATCTTGAGTTCTGAAGAACTAAAACATGTTCTGTAAATTGTAGCTACTGATTTATCCTCTGTACAATAACTTAAAGTTGCCAAGTCAAACATTTTATAGAGATTTTTTGTATTTTCTTTAAAGATTCTTTAAAAAATCTTTATATATTGAGCTATTTTGAAGAAAAAATAGAGTTTAAAAATAATCCAATAATGTGAATAAAAAAATCTTTAAATTTTCTTTAAAATGTTTAATCTGTTCTATCAATCAAAAACGTATTTAGAGATTTTTTTTAGTTTCTTTACAGATTCTTTAAAAAATCTTTACTGAAAAAATTATTAAAGAAAATGTTGCGATATTTTGGAGAAGAGATATTTTTTTAAAAATGTCTTAATTTATATTTTTGGATTTGATTTAAGTTTATTTTTTATCAAAATATACTCTTAGTTTTTTTTTTGATTTAATATTACTTTTATTTATTTGTTATTTATCTATTTGTTTGTTTTATATGTGCCGAAAAATGACAATAATTAATATATTTCCTATATTAAGAAATAAAATATAAAAAAACACTAATTCAATTTTTCTAAATTATTGTGAGACTTTAAGATTTCAGCATTAGACTTAACTACAAAGTCTTTCAAGATTTAAAGTTTGAGTCAATTGAGTTCTCACACGAATTAAAAGTTATGCCAAACTGCACTCGAGTATGATAATGCTCAAATTGACTTCAAGATGTTGGAAATATTCAAGCAAATACCCGAGAGAAAAAAAAGGCTCTTAGAGTTAGGTTAAAAAATAGAAAAAAGTCAAAATTTGAGTTATTTTCTATTTCGAAATTAACTCTAAAATTTTTTGGTTAGAGTAAAAATTAAATTAAGCCTTTTTTTTGGAAAATATTCCAGGGCATTTTCTAACAAATTTAATTTTAATTGCTAAAAAAAATTTGGTTTATTCTAATGTAATTGAATAATTGGCTGAAAGTTTAACTGACTTTACAAAAACATCAGAAAATTTTATTGTAAAAAGTGTGATTTTTTTAAAAAAAAGTAACACAGTTAATAAGCGTGGGAAAATTTATTTCTCTGATTCTCTTAATTTTTTAGCTAACTTTTTCACACTTTTGATTTTTAAATAGTAAGGATTTGGCTAAGAAACCATTCATGAATTCTGGTTCGATTCAAAATATATAAATTTTTAAACAATAAAAATTAAATTAATATTTTCTTTATAATCTTTTCTAAACAAAAAATTTATAGTTAAATTGACTTTCAAGCAACTTCAATCATATAAAAATGGAATTTTTCGATGGACTTTGGACTCATAAATGAGGCTCAATTTCTGCGAGTCGTTTTAATTAGAATCCTTTTTTGAGATTTTCGAAAATTTCTTTTTAACTTTTAGATGTTTTTTTCTTAGATCATTTATGATTCTCTAAACATGAATTTAGAAAAATTCCTTTAGATTTTTACGATATTTTTGTCAAAATAAAGTTTTTGATCAAACCTCATTTTTCAAATTTGATAAAAACATTTTAAATGGGCAATTAAATTTTAATTTTTTTTTACAAATTACAATCCTTTTTCAAAAATTTTAAAATAAAGCTTTGAAATTTTATAAAAATAAAAAAATCTGCGATTAAATTTGGTTTAATTTTTTGTGTTTGAATTGCAAAATGTATCAAATGTTGAAATAACATTGAAAAAGTGCGATGTTTCAAATAAAAAAAAATAATTTTAAGTTAATATTGTAAACATGAAAAACTTTGTTATTTTTTTTTAATATATTTTGACATTGGGTTTGTGATATGATGATCTTTAAAATAATATTTTTAGTTTAAAAAACTACCTACGCTCTGCCAGAGCGTAAGTAGTTTTTTTAAAATGGAAAACGGTTTTCCATTTTTTATTATGAGTCTTTGTTAAAGAGCTTTAAAATGACATTAACTATCACTAAAGTCAAAATTTTCAAAAAAAAATTATATGAATTATGGTTCATCTATTACTAGAACAATTCTTGTTCTCAGTTTTTTGAACTATTTGTTCACCTATTTTGATATCTTTTCATCTATTTAGAAAAAAAAACTAATTGTAATATAAAAATAATAATAATTTAATTGATAAATAATAATTTAAAAATAAAAAAGAATAAAAAAATAATTAGATAAAAAATTTAAAGTTGGGCGGAGTAGGTAAAATTTGCGAAATAGATGAATCTATGTTTCCCAAACAAACAAAGTTAAAATTGACATTTGATCACCTAATTCTATTTTGGTCCCCTTTACGTGAACAAAAAAATAAGGGGAACTTGCAGTCCACAAAACCCGAGAACAAGAATTGTTCGCGTAATATGTGAACAATGGTTCACTAGATCAATTTTTTAAACGATTGAATATTAATTTAAATTTAAATGAATTTTTTATTTTATTTTTCATTTTATTTAATTTTTTATTTGGCTTATTTTTTTTTAAACCAGAGTTGTTTAAAAGTCAAAAGTCGCAAGTCAAGTCCAAATCCGGACTTAAATTTTTTTTTAAAAAAACCGGGAATTGGACTTTTTTTTGGGACTTTTAAACAACTCTTATTTTTCCTTTTTTATTAATTTTATTTTAACCTATTTAACTCTATTTTTATTTAGTTTATTGTTTTTTTTTATTCTGAAGGAGCATTAGGTATCCTATAAAAACAGCACCCATCAAAAAAGCGAAATAAAGCACCCTGTGTAAATCGCATTAAATATTATAAAATACCTTTTTTTTTGATATATTTATTTCTAACAACCTCAATTTTAATAAACATCAATTTTTATATTAAAAAAATATTGTTTTTATATAAAATTTTCAAGTTTAAAAATAATTTGTACATAACACTTTAAAACACCCTGCAACACCCTTTTGATTCTGATAGAGGAGAAAAAGTTCTGCTTGGCAAATTATTTTTTCAAAAGGTTTGGACATGTGAAAACCCTATAAAAACCGATAAAACTGGTTTAGACCGGATTTTTCAAAACACCCTGAATATTACTTTTTTAAAAAAGTTTTTCAGTAAAAGAAATATTTTTATAGGGTTTCTGGGGTCAAGGAATACGATTTTGAGGTCGGTTTAACAAAATAAACTATTAATCATGATTTAGTCAATCCAGGCCCTCAAGAGCCCACTATAAGATTATTTAATTTTGAATTGGAAATTTTAATGTTGATTCTAGGGTTACTTTTTGTAATATAATATGAAATTAAATTTTTAAATAAAAAGCATTTTTCAAAATTTATTTTTTAAATTATTAAAAAGAGAAATTTAATAAAAATAAAGACTATTTTTTTGGTCTCTTATTAGACTTCAAGACTTCATAATAAAAAACATTTTGGCATTTTGGCTCTTTAGCAATACATCCTAATTTTCTTGGGATTTTTTTCTATTTTTTTGGCAAAAAAACTACTACTTAGGGTTTTCGACTCTGAGAAATTTGTATATAAGACTAAATCTCCTATATTTAAATTTGTTTAGAATTTATGTTTCATGCATTTTTTTAAATGCATTTTCATTGAATGATTTGTTATGATACAAATTTAATATGACAATCAAAATTCAAAAAAGGAAATAATTTACATAAATATAGTAAGAAAAATCAAACTAAACAAATATAAAAAATTAAACTCATTCTATTTCACTAAAGAGTTTAGTTTCAGATATGAAAATGCTTGCAATATTAACTTAAAATTGAAACTTTTCAGTTCAATATTTTTTCTCCCAAAGAATCAAACATTCTATACTTGATCAATTTTAAATTACAGTATTGGTAAAAAATATGAGAACCGCATGAAAAATTTTTTATTTTAAATTTAAAAAGCCGTCCTTTTCAGATGGATCAACAATTTGAAATAATTTTTTTTTACTAAAAAAAACCTCATTCCAGCTTTTAAATAAGTCAACATTCCCTGGCTGGTTAATAAATATCCCTTTTACATGAGATTAAAAATCTTTTCCTTTTTTTAATTAAAATTTTGTGGTAAAAATTATGAGAACGATGTGAATTCTACTATTCCTCATCATCTCCTGATGAAATTTTGGATATAAGCAGATATGACATTATTTTACAACCAAAACAAAAAATTAGTGGGTTTGAAAAAAAAATTTCTGAAAAAATGCCTTCCGAAAACAGAATTCGTACATCAGTTCCCCTTGAGGACAGAATCAAGGCTGTTACCATGTGCCAACAAGGAAAATAATTTTCAGCTATCTGAAGAGAGTTGAATAGGCCAAAATCGTGCATTAAAAGAATTATTGACCGTTACAATGAAACAAACTCATACAAAGATCGTCCTAGACCAGGCAGGCCACGAATATCTACTGCGAAGGATGATAGAAATCTGGTCCGTTTGGTTAAGAAAAATCGAACCGAATCGTCCCATGTCTTAGCAAATCAATGGAAACTGTTGAATGAAAAGACAGCATCATCATCTTTAGTCAGGAAAAGATTATTGGCAAATAAACTCGAATTGAAAGTCGCTGTCAAGAAACCTCGACTTTCAACAAAGCATATTAAGGATAGAAAAACGTTTTGTAAGATGGTTAAATCATGGCCATTGTCAAAATGGAGACAAGTTCTTTTCAGTGATGAGATGAACATCGAAGTCGACAACCGCAAAAATCGAATTTGTATTCGTAGGACCACGGCAGAGAAATACAATCAAGATTGTATCATTAAGCGAACTAAACAAAGAAGTTGTTCAATAGGAATATGGTGCTGTATGAGTTATTATGGACTTGGGATTCATTGCGTATTTGACGGGAGATTAAATGCAACCAGATACATCGAAATTTTAAATAATAACTTGATTGAATCGATGCGGAGGTTGCGCCAAAACCAGACATTCATTTTTCAGCAAAACAATGCACCATGCCATAGAGCCAAAAAAGTAGTCGAATCAAAAAATAGAGTGTCTCAAGTGGCCAGCTAACAGTCCAGATTTTAATTGCATTGAAAATTTGTGGAGTTTGTTAGACAAAGAGCTTGCAAAAGTAGGATCTCGATCCTTGGATGAATTAAAAAGAATCGTACCAGAAATCTTAGAAAACGTACCGAAAAGCGTAACCGAGAATCTGGTTGAATCAATGCCATGGAGAATTAATAAATGCTTAAAAAATAAAGGGGGGTAAACATTATTAACTCTTTTTTTAATTAATTTTTGGATCGTTCTATTTTTTTCCCAAAATTTTCTTAGTTTATTTTAAGAGTTTTTTTTTGGATGAATTTTCTAAGTAAAATAAAACTCGCCGAATTTTTTTTAAACTATAATATCAATTAAAACCCGCATTTTTCGAATATATAATTTGTTTTTGGAAATTTTTTTTTCTTTTTCGTCTCTTTTGTTCTTTTTAATAAAATGTTTAAAAAATCTCGCGGTTCTCTTATTTTTTACCAATACTGTATTTTCATGAATTCTTAATAATATTTTTGATTTTCAATTTGTCAATTCTTTATTAAAAACAAAACATGTAATACTGAAAATTTTAGAATTTTAGAAAAATTGTTAAAACATAATGATCATTTACTCAGCTCTTTTACTCATTGTTTTATTTATTTTTATTTTATTTTATTTTTTAATGCATTTCATCACCCTAGAGGTGTTTACTAAAATATTAGAAAAAGGAAACAAACTATAACCTAAAAGTCGGATGTGAGCAATTATTAAAAAGGAATTCTATACTTAAAAAATGTTTATGTTTTACTGTAATAATCAATTCTGAACTATTTCATACTAGATTTTCTTTAATAAATAAATTGAAACTACTGAAGATATTGTCGATGAATCGACGAAGTACTATTTTTCCATTCAATAGCTTGTAGTTTTATTATTTTCGTATTTATTATTATTTATTAGAATTTAAAGGAATTGACCTGAGACTTGTGACTTTTAAACAACTCTGGTTAGAACAAAAATTTTGAATCTACCTTTTAAAAATATTGATAAATTTTTTATTTTTCCCTTTTTTTAATGAGCAGATTAGAAAATGAAAACAAAATAATACTTTGTTATTGTTTATCATCTTGCTATATCAATTAATTTTTTTGTTTTTGGTCACATATTGGGTGACCATATTTACCAAACCAACAGTTTTTATAATCACTTGCTTATCAGTTCTGTTTAACGAAAGTGATTGCAGGATTCTTTATCAAATAGATTACTTAAAAATATCTCTTTTCCCTTTTACATTAATTAAAATAGGTTATTAGAAAAAAATTAAATTTTGCTCAAGATTCATATGAGTCATATGAATCTTGAGCAAAATTTAATTTTTATTATAAAAAAATGATTTTTTATAATCAAAATCTTTTATCATTTACCAATTAAGCTTCTAATTTTTGTCAAAGAAAAATTATTACGAACATACTTTTTTAAAATGAAAATGTTTGTTTAGTTTAAAGACAGCAAATATTTATTTACCTCCGAAATAAATCAATTTTTTAAAACAAATAAAAAATAAATTAGTAAATAATTTATTACTATTTAATTAACAAAAGAAAAATTGTATATTTATTTGTAAACAAATCACGCCACTAAACGGGAGACTCCAGGAATTTTACAGTCAAATGTTCTTTTTCAAAAATTCTTTTTCGATTCGTTGAATTATTAAAGCTGCAGCTAGACTTGGCTTTTCCCAAAAGATTTTTTTTAGTCAGCGGCGTCATCTGTTCACCAGAGTTCGCATGAGCCAAATTTTCGATGCTTTTTTGGTGCAAGTCAAGCAGCGACTTTCTGACTATAGGTGACAAATTATACAAAGGATTTAAAAACTGGTTGCTCTGATCCAAATCAACTCTCATCTGAATATTTCCGTTTGACAAGGAATTTTTTTTACGTACACCATTTACGTCATAGTGATACCGGCTTTCGTTGCTCTGCTCGTTTTCATACATGTTCAGGCACGAAAAGCTATTGCTGCCAATTTTTTTATTAAGAGTCAACGCGGGCGAAATTTCGCCCAAAATAGGTTCGGGTGCCACCAAACTAGTCTGTGCCAGTGAGTTCTCATGGAACAAATTGAATTGGAGCGATTTGATGGGATCACGTGAATAAATGACTGATTCTGTTTGATTGTTAACAACTTTAATGTGACCTATGTTCTCCGGATCTTTGAGCTTGTATTTGTATGGAACATCACGGTAATGAGTGGTTCTTAGTTTGCCAAATGTTTTGAAAAATTTGCGCAGCGACAAAACCCACAGGACAAGGACAAAGAGAATGACGAAAATTTCGACAGGCTTCATGGCGTAGCCAGATGTGAACTCGTTTGGTGTTTCATCTACCTCATATTTGGCTCCGTGGCTCTCCACATTTGAGCCTCGTTTGTTCCTGAGGCCGATTTCGCCTTGACTAAAATTTTGATCAAGTATTCTCATTTTATTAACTGAGGTATTTTACATTATTTTTAATAAATCTTTAAAATAAAAATATTTGGAGACTGATGCAGAAAGGTAATTAGTTTTTTCTTTTTTTTTAAATATCGATATCAGAAACAATAGAATGAATAGAGAGAATTTAAAAAAATAAGAATATTTTTTTTTATTTTTATTTCTAAATGCCAGAGTCGGAAATATTTTTAACAAAAGCAGTTTTACATTTAATTTTGCTTTTTAAATTAGCTAAATTCATGAAAAAGTTTCTTCGGAAAAAAAATCGATTTTCATTATATCATTATTAAATTTTAGCTTGAGTACAGTTAGATTTTTGAATTTTCGTTTTTCAATCATCCATTTTCGGCATCAGCCGTAATTACATGTTTATTTATGCTACTAGTCACAAATTATCGCGCCATACTCGACTTATACCTTAAAAAAAACAAGGAAATTAATCAACTCTGCGTCAATTTAAATCTACTCTAAGAACTCTTATTTCTTAATTTAAATATTTATTAATTGAATAAAAAAACTTTGAATTATATTTTTAATTATTTCAATGAATTTTGAAGATGATAATATGCAAAAATGCATTATTCATTTGCTTAAACAAACTCCCACAAAAAAACTGGTTTTCATGAATTTATTAATCTTTAATTCATTAGATAAATTGAAAGAATCTAATTTATTAACAAAACACTGGTATATTTTTATAATATGTGTCTTTGCATGAAGCACAAAAAATCTAAAAAAACTCTTGAAAATACAATGAGTAATTTTTTAATTAAAATTTTATTAAAATGTTACTTAAAAATATTGAAAAAAAAAATTGTGGTTCATAATAAAAAAAAGATGTTCAATTATCAGATTGAATGTGGCATGACTGAAAAGCCCTAAAAAAAAAGAGGAAAAGTAATTAAAATTAAAAGACATGATTTCTGGAAGAATTTAAATAAATTTTTAGCACGAAATAGTGCGATGATAACAGATTGATTTTAAATCTAAATTTTTCCATTTAAAATGACTATTTTGTTCGCAAATATATTTTTATTAAAAAATATAATCAATTGCTTATATATCTTGAAATTTAAAACAATTGAGAATTTTTTCTTGATTCAATGATTTAGATATGACTTGAGTAGGTTTTAATTTTCAATTGAAGTGAATTTCTGGATATATGAACTATAGATACACCTGAGGATAAGTGGTATGATCATGGCCGGAAATTATAAAGCTCAAGTTTTCAAAAAATAAATAAATATTGTACATTGATCTAATGTTTGTTTATAAAAATACAAATTTAATCGATTTAAAGCTTGAACTAATCTAAGTTTGATTACCCTTGTGCCTAATAGCTATTTAAATTAATGATAATGCCAAAATTAGATCTGCGGTTATCTGATAACAAAATTACACTAAGAATGAAAAAGATATATTAATCAAAAAAATGCCGATTTTTTTTTATCTAAATTCCATTCTTTGTTTAAATAAATCAAAAAAGATTTATTAGCTGAGCAACCGTTTTTGAACAACTTTCAAATCTTAATTATCATTTTTCTGACAAAATTTATCTCATCAGACTTAGTTTTTAATTTATTTTCAATTTAAGAAAAAAAGCCAATTCCAAAATTCGAAATAATTATCAAATAATTTTGGAAAAAAAGGAAAAAATCTTAATAACAGTAAAAATTTTGACTAATTACAAAATAATCATTCGTTTTAGTCGGATTTCTATTTCAAATTTGAAGAATATCAAACAAATTAGCTAATTTTTTTCTCCCATGATGCTATAATATCTTTTTTTTTGGTATTAGTTTATAAAATGCTGCCTAAACAAAATCTTAATCAAAAAAATTAAAGGTTAAACCAAATTATCTAGTACAGTGTGGGATATTTTCTTTTATTGGCAAATTTTTAATTGACGCAAAAACTTTTGATAGACAGCATTTTGATCGCAACTTAAACTAGATATTTTTACACGATTTATATTTTTAATAAAACTAGATTAGCTGAAAAGCTCCTAAAGCAATTTTATCTTTTTTGTAGATAGAACGCTTCAAAGTTTGTTGGTAGACTTAAATTTTTAACTTAACACCATTAAGCTTCTTTAGAAACAAAAAATTTTGTCAGTAATTTTTCATTCAATTTAACTTAATGTATTTTTCTATTATTAATTTATTCTTTTTAAATTTGTCTTTAATTTCTAAAATAATAATATCATTAACTCTTGACTAGTTCTCAAAATTGAGATTTATTCTTTTGGGCTTTGATCCCTTTGAGATGTCCGAGCTATAAATTTAAAATTTCTTTAATGATTTTATATTTTTATTAGTTTCTAAATAAAATTTGAAAAATTTTTGATTTTTTGGTAAATTATTTTAGAGTTGAAGAGGAAACATTATTAGATGAAATATGAAATTTCAGACTTAAAATCAGCATTTAATTCTTAAACCCAAATGCTGATCCTTTTGATTAAAAAAAATTCTTTAGGGTTCGAAAGCCATGTATAATCAAAATTTCTGATCAATAGTTTATGGTAATAAAATTTAATTATTTAAAAAAAATTGTTTATTAAGTGAATTTTCTAAATAAACTAAAATGAAATTATGTAAAAATTTCATTTATTAGACGATGAGTCTCTTTCCATAGGAAACAAAAGCAAGATTGTTGAACTTTAATGCATTTTAATTTTACAAGCTAATGAAAGTGTATTTGAATGAAAATAAAATTATATGCATCAAATTTATTTTTATTTTCCGAAATGACGGAAGCTAATAAATAAATCAAATTTTAAAAATCACATAAATTTAATTTAGAATTTTATTAGCAACAAAAATTCTGGTTTTAAATACATAGTCTTAATTACAAAGCCATTTTTCTATCAAAAATTGTCGTATAAATTATTCCGGATTGTCACTGTTTCATAGATAACAAATTAAATAAATTAAAAAAAATAGTTCAGTCTTTAGTAAACGGAACACTCAAATACCCGTTCCAGTTAGATAATTTGTGTTTTTTGTGATATTCGATTAAATCTTTGAGACTATTATGAACTCGAGGTTCACCGATGATTATAAACTTGCCGTTTGGCAAAGCATCAACCATGTAATGGCGGCATCGATTTTCGGCTTTGAAAGACAACGAAAAGCCATCTCTTGAATCGCTTTTACGCACTAGATATGTTCCAATTTCTTTATTCTTCAAAAATTCCTCAGATTGTCTTTTGAATGAAATAGATAAAAGCAAAAAACTTGAATAATTTTCAGTTACCCGCGTGTTATTTTTCCATAAAGCCAGACAGGTCCTTTTTTTGGTTCGCTTGATTTTTTTGCCGGACTTTTATTCATTCCATTTACAACCTTATTATTCAAATTGTCATAAATTTTCGCGTTTACCGATTGTCCTTCATTCGTGTTTCGGCTCTGGTAAAAAAAAAACACAAAAGTTTCTAGAGAATGTATTTTTAAAAGAATTTGTTTTTTTGTTCTTTATATTAAATTTAATATAGAAATTTTTTAAAGATTTTGTTTTTTTATTCTTTTTATTAAATTTGATATCGACATTTAAAAAAAATTACCGGGTTATGCTCAACTTTTTTTCGATGAGATTGAATTTCTTTTGAATCTTCTTTGATTTCTTTTGATTTTTGCAGTTTTAATAAGGCTTTAAAATATTATTTTATAAAATAATTGATTAATTCATAAAAAAAACCTGTTTTTGCCACAAATTGGTAAAAAGATGAAGATTTGCAATGTAAATTAACCAAAAATTCAGCCATTTTGTATTTTTCTCGCCGAGATCTTTCAAATCTTCGTCTAAACTCTTTTCGTGCCAGCCATACTCGGACATCTTTACAAAAAAATGTAATTTCAAAAAAAATTTTTTTTTTCATTACATTTTTGAATAGTTATAGCATGATTGTTGTATTCATCAAGGATTACTTTGAGTTTTTCATAATGATAATATTTCAAAAAAACTTTAGATTTTCTATTTAAACAAAAAATTAAAAAAATTTTTAATCAATAAAAATTAAAAATAAAATTACCCAACTCGCCAATTATTTAGATTGTTTGTTTCCAATATTTTTTTGCATGTATTTGAGTCATATTTTACAAAGCTGTCCGGTGATAGGTATTTGTATCTGTCGACAAATTCTTGAAAAGTTGGTCTCAGAGAAAAGCCTTCACGCCGTATTCGAATTGTTTCCAAAACTCCGCAATACCGAAGCTGTAGTAGCACAAATTTTTCATTGAAGTCATCAGGCCGTTTAGACGAATTTGGTTTAATACATCTTAAAAATATTGGACGGGACTCGGACATTCTTTTCATTAATACTTCTAATGAATTCTTAAAATTTCCAATAAAAAAAATAATGGCTTTTTTAATATTGATACCTATGTTGCCAATTTTGAACATGGTTTTTTTCATAACAATTATTAATTTTTAATAATGAATGTGCAATTTTCTGAAAATGATTTAATTAAAATAAAGTTTAACAGTTAGAAAGATATCATTTTGGATCAGAAGTACCAATTTTTACTTTACTTATTCTGTGATATATAATGAATTTATAAGAACAAAAAAATTAAAAGTTAAAAATAAATTAAATTAAACTTTTTTAATTATTTAATTTGCTTAAAAAATTTTTGACGCAACTTTTTTTTTATTTTTAATTTATATTAAAAAATTGCTTTGTCTAATCTAAACAGATCTGAGGAATTAATTGAAGTGGAAAAAGCATTTAAATAGAAAAAATACTCTGAAGCTTGTCCTGTTTGTGGTTGTTATTTTGAAAAAGGGAGAGGCTTTAAGTGTCGCATAACAAGAATGCATTACATTTTATAAATAAATTATTTTATTTTAAAAATATTCACTTATATTTTTCGTCACTTATTTTTATTTTTGGTCACATACAGAATTGTATAAAAGTCAACAAACAAAAGTCCGAACAAGTCAAAAACAAGTCAAAGTGTGACTTGGACTTGAAAATTATTTTTTCAAAATTGACAAGTCTTGATTTTTTTAGAAAATTTTAAAAATACAAGTCAAGATTTAAACTTATTTTTAAAATAGAATTAAAAACATAGAAAATTATAAGTCATAAAATTTTTTATTCAGGAAAAAATAAATTATATCTAAATATCTTTCTTAATTTTGAAACATGATTTTTTAAACAATGCACATTAATGTTATATTCTTTTTAAGTGAGTTTATGAATAAAAAACGAAAAAATATTTATTCTTTGAACATTTTTCAGAAATAAATTACACACGAGCATTATGGCTTGTAATTTTTGAATTTTCTAGAGTAAGTCAAAGTCCAGACTTGAACTTGACTTGTGACTTGTGACTTTTAAACAAGTTTGGTCACATAATTAAACAAAATATTAATAATATAATTTTTTTTAAGTTGTTGGTCACTTATTTCACTTATTTAGGTCACATAAAAGTTGACCTAAACTGGTCATCTATTTCAGTAGGATTCTTTGGTCACATAATGCAATAGACAATGTGTTCACATTTCAAGGAAAACCTCTTTATCTTTATTGTTTAAAGCTGTACCATACTTGAACCGATTACCAGAAAGTGGCGTCAAATCAAAATTTTAAACCAGTTTAAGGAGCTTTCAAAAACTCTGACTTTTAAATCCTAATTTTCTATAATGGGCTCGGGCACTACATAGAATGTTACAATAATATAGTATTAATAATTAATAATTGTTGGTTTAGGAAAATATTTGAAAATTTATTAATTTTCAGTTTTGACAAAATTGGTCTTTTTGAGGAAAAAAACTTACTCTATACTGGGCACTGACACTTTGTCTATTGGAATTTTTATCAATATTTCTAATTGTACACTTGAAAAAAATTACTAAATTAAATTTTGATATAAACTATATAAGAAAAGCATACAACTGTGTATGAACTATAAATAGTGTTTTGCGGTGTGGAACCTTTATCAAAAAAACATTTTAATTTTGCTTTATTAATTATTTTTAAAATTTACCATTTGAGAAAATTTCTGCGATTATATCATTGGAGCTATTTTTTAAAAGTTCAGAGACTCGAAAAGGTAATGAGTCACGATTTTTTTCCAAAAAATTCTCACCAGTGTAAGTGACTTTTCCCGCATAGTGGTTTATGGTAAAATTCAATTCAGATCGTTTGCTTGGTATGTAATACGTATTTTTTGAAAAGTCTTTGTTAAAATTTTGTATCAGAGTTAAGTCATTTGATCGTGGTAATTTGCACAAATCGTCCAGTTTTTTCAACATGCCAGATGGACCCATGAACAACTCTAGAAGCGGTTGATTGTCATTGAATGTAATTGCAATAGAGTTTATGCCTTCACGGCCATATTCATCTTTCTCAAGACTAAAAATATGCTTTAAAAAATAATATTAAATTTTAAAAAAAATCCAATTTCTTAATTTTTTACTTTATTAAAAAAATATTGAATTTGTTCATTAGCCAAATTAATGCATAATTGTTCAAAGCTGTTTTTTTGAAAATGCTCAAACCCATATATATCCAAAATACCTAAAAAAAAATGAAAATTTTTCAAATTGGTTAATTTTGTTTTTAACATAAAAATTTTTTCGGAAAACCTCATATTACAAAAAAAAAATACCAATTTCTTTTATTGATGATGTAGACTTTTCCAATTTATCATAAGAAAGTGTTTTATTTATTTTTGAAACTATCCAGTAAAAAAGTCTTGAGTATACATGTTTTGCCAAGGCATCACGTGCATCCAAAGCGGCCTCTAGAGTGTGATTTCGAATGAACTCGTCTCTTCCACCAGCAGTTGGCAAAGAGGCAGTCAAAGCCTCGATCAGAGCACTTGTATTGATGCCTAATAGTTCATTAATTGCCATTAGTGAATAATCCGTGTTTTCCGAGTTGATGAATGTAGCATATCCTTCATCATTTGACTTAAACTCCAAATTGCCTACATGTAAAATTCCAATCAATGCCGCAAATAAATCGGTTTGTTCCTTAAAAAAATTAATATATTAAATAAAAATTAATTTTTTTTATTTCTTATTTTATTTTACAGTTTCCAAAAAAGCGACATAATTTAAAGCATTTATAAGTTGGTCATACTTTTCCATTAGGTCCAATCTCAAATTTTTATTTGAAATTTTATTTGAGCAAAAATAATTCAAATAGTTAAACTCCAAATGTTCGCCATCTTTATTAATCAAATAATATCTGTCACTTTGGGACTCAAGTCCGACTAAAAGATAATAAAAAATGTGAAAATTGTTCTCCCCGATATTTTGGAAAACAACACGTGACTTTTCGAGTAAGTACTCGGATATCTTGGCACCAACTACCTTATTATTGTGGAATGACAATTCGATATACTTGCCAAACCGGCTCGAGTTGTCATTCATAAGAGTGGTCGCGTTGCCAAAAGCTTCCAGTAGTGGGTTAACCTGTAAAATTTGCAACTCTAGACGAGTGTTACCCAAACACAGATAGATGAGATGGTTTATGAAGTGTTTGGCAGATTCTGTTTTGCCCGCGCCGGACTCTCCACTGATCACACAACACTGGGACTTGTAGGAGTTGTTTTTAAGACATTCGTAGGCAAAATCAGCCAGTGCGTAAACGTGAGGTGGTGCATCCTGGTTTAAATTGGTACATAATTTGTGCATCTGAAATTTAATTATTTACCTTGAAAACAAAAAGATGGATTTTGAGCTTACTTTTGTGTCATAGATTGAAAGTTCTTTAAAAGGGTTTATGGCCAAAAGAATGTCGCCAATATAAGTCTGGAAAATTTATTTAAAATATTAATTTAAATTTTTTTTTAATATTCATCTATTACATAAATAATATCGGCTGTGTAGCGTACTTTGAGAAAATTGAGAATTATCTCCTCGTTTAGGTCTGGCAGTGTGGCCAAGTCGTGTGTAACTAGTTCCATTTTAACAATGAACACAACTAATCAGTAAATAAGCGTGTTCTAAAATCTAAAGAAAATTAAAGTTGAGAAAAAAATATTTGTTAAATAAATTAGAAAATATGTAAAAAAATTTGGGTAAATGCTTTTCTTTGGAAAAAAAAATTCAAGAAAGTATTTTGGATGGTATTCGGTCTTAATTGAAAGGGTCCACATAATCCCCAAAATTCCGACTCGTCTCAGTTTCTCAAAATTTTCGGTCATTTCATTGACCCAGGTGAAAAAGTTATAGACTTGATTTAAAAGAATATTTAAAGTCCATTAATCCAGATTAATTTATTCAAAATCAAAGCGACATATAATAATTAGTAACATGACTTTTATTTACAAATTTTGAGTTTATCTAAAGATCGAATAATTGAAAAAAAAATTTTTTTTTTTATAATTAAAATAGAGATATTTTAGTTTTATCACAAATTAATCAATCCGTACGGGCTGGTCCTACTTAGCATTTGGTTGAGATTTAATTGAAAACAAATAGCAAATATTAAGATTGACTTGACGAGACTTGGCAGCATAACTTATATTGACATATCACCCTAAATGCTAACAACCTTTTTAGTCTATTGATTGTTTTTTGATTAAAAATTTTAGTTTAGTTTAGACTTAAAAAGATTATCTCAAGGATGTGAGATAATTTTTGTTAAAAATATTTCATTTCCCTTATACTCATTCTCGGATAAACTTAACTCTAATTCATAAATCAACATTTTAAGAATTTAAAAAAAACTATATATAAGCACACAAAAGATTGAATTGTCCTAATTGATAAAAGGGGTAATTGACTCAATATATCAAGAAAACTATTATGAAACAAAATAAAAAATTTATCATTCTATAAATTAACGTGATTTCTGAATCCAATACGAATTCATTCTTAAATGTGCATAATTAAAAATTTAGAAATCGAATTCGTCGATTTTTTTAATGAAATTTCAAAAATTAAGGGATTATTTTCAAATTGAATTTAAATTTGCCTTGATTTCTTTTTCCTGATAATTAATTTTTAATAATTAATAATTAATTTAAAGATCCAGTCCGGAGGTAGTCATGATAAATGTTCAAGCTGCTTTAGTCTAAGTTTGCTAATTCTTAGGGAAATCCATCTTTTTTCTAATTTAAATTTTTCAATTCTACTTGAGTCATTTTCTTTAGCTCTTCATCATTTTGACCATACAGTATTCTGATATATAACGATGGCTGTAAAGATGCAATTTGGTTTTCAAATTGAGGAAAGATCACTTCCAAACAGTTTTTTGTATAGAGACGATTAGGAACTATCATTAGTCTTTATATCTAGTTATCATTATTTTTGAGAGATTGAGTGCTTTACACCCAAAAGTATTGGGATTCACTCAAAAATTTAAAATAATATAAGCTTAATGTTATTTTTAATTTTTATATTATTTTTAATTTTAACTTATTATTTTTAACTAATATTTAGGGATAAAAATAATAATAATAATAATAATAATAATAATAATAATAATAATAATAATAATAATAATAATAATAATAATGAGGGAACGATTTTATTGATATTTTTACAGGCAAAAAAATCTTCTAATTTATTGTTAATCCTATTCTTTGATTTGCTGATAGTAAATCTGGAGGGAGCCGTTCTAGTTTTCCACAACTTTTTTCAATATAAAATAACAAATGAAATTTTTTATTTAAAATTTTTAAAAAGTTTAATTTTTTTTTAAAAGAAAATCTGTTTTTTTTTTCTAAATTTATTTAAAATCATAGCTATTTAAACATTTTATTTTTATCTTTTAGAATTGGTATAAATATCATTCTCATAATAATAAGTTAAATGATTTTTTTGTTAAAAATTACAACAGTTATAATGAATTTCAATTTTTTATAAATTTTGTTTATTTTAAAGGGATAAAACATTAAAAGAAAAAGCAAAGTCATCATCGATAAGTAAAAAACCAAGTCGTGTCACAATGACAATTACAATGCAAGATGTGGTAGTCAGTTTTTCTACAGGCTAGATTGAATCATTAAAAAAAATCATGCTGATCTATAAAAAATATTATTTAATTCAAAATAGGCATCATGGCAATCTTACAATAAATAAATTAAAAATGTTAAATTTATTATTAACTCTTAAGTAATTAATGTTCAATTTTTCCAATTATTTTTAAACATAAACTAAACAACTGCTAATTTCAATTCATCAGAGAAACTTTTCAATTTAAGAGATTGATTAAAAAGAAAGATGAAGTAAAGAAATAAATAGCTCAGCAAAAGCTTTTAAAATTTTGGAAAAATGTCAATAAATCCATATGAGCTTGAAAGGATAATTTATTTTTAGCCTTTTTGATATCATTAAAAAACGACTGATGAAATGAAAAATCTATCGTCTTTAAGGAATTAAATGAGATAATTCCCTAAGTCCTTTAATGATTAATTTGACATTTTAATCGAGAAAAATGAACAGTCATTAAAAAAAGCAGCTATTAAATAATAGCGCTTAATTAAAGGTATTTAAATTCATATTGGTTCTTCAAGACAGCTATAAAATTTAGCAAATCATTTAAATTTTACTTATGATTTTAAAATTAACAGATTTTATTTAAAAATTCTTAAATTTATGGACGACTTAGATAAATATTTATTTATAAATTAAAAAAAAAAATCATTATTATCTCTTTTCGTCACTTTATATTTTAGTCTCAAAAATAAAATTTTGATTTAAGAAAAGGAAAAAGAGAAAAGTAGCTCTATCCTCTATTCAGCCAGAAGATTTGATTAAAAATAAATATTTGGAAGAATTTTTGAAAAAAATTAAGGGTGAAATTTGCAAAAATCTGAGTTTTTGAAAATTAATGGTTAACCCTAAAACACGGATCGCTGGATTAGGTACCTAAAACACGGATTTTTTTTCTGGATTTTTAATGCCTAAAATACGGATCCAGACCCTGAAAAATCGCCTAAAAGACGGATCCGGATTTAATAATGTTAAGTTTCAAAATGAAAATTTATTTAAATTACACAATTTTTATAATAAATGGTACGAAAAAATTTAAAAAAATTAAATTTTGTAAATTTGAGTACGTTTTGAGTATAACAATTTTTTTCTTTGTGAAATGTAAAATTTAAATTTTCAAAACACTCTTCTTCAAATATATTTTTATATTTTACAAAATCAACATTTAGAGCACCATATGGAACATCTTCAGGCATTGTAAGCAACATATCTTCTTTTATTTTACAGCTGAAATCAAACTCTTTGTTGATCAAAACAATTGACAAAACACGCTTGTCTTTTTTTTTAAACTTTTTAATTTACTTAATTGCAATTGACTTTAACTCGAACTCAAACCATTCTGTAGTCCTAGGGTATCGACTGAAACTGAAGGACCAATAATTACAATTTCGTCTAAATTGTCCCGATACTTTCTTCCTGATTTAGTTTACTTTTTTCCCTGCAACTTTTACAAAGTAAATTTCTTTTTTTTTAGTTTCAATAAGTCAAAAACACCAAGGTTTATTTGAACAACAACTAAATGTACACAATCAATTTGTTCATCACACGTACAAGTCGTTTTAGGATTCATTCTAACCATAAATACATTGTTATTTTCATCCTTAATATTAAAAGTACCAGTCTGAGAACAAAAGTGAATAAGTCCCTATGAGCTTAACCACTTAGCTCGCATCAATTTAGAGCTAACTTGGATTGAATTGGAATCCGGTGTTGTTTCTGGTGTTGTATTTTTTTTGTGGTTATTTGCTTATCAGATTCCACACACGATAAATTTGAGGAGTTAGAGTCCGTCAATTCAACTTGTTTAAAAAGCCTTCTAAATCTCTCTGTTTTATTTCTTCTAGAATAGATTTAATTAATAATTTTTTTCAATCTGGATCCGTGTTTTAGGGTACGACAAAAATCCGTAAAATCGATCCGTGTTTTAGAATCATGGTCTAATTCGGAAAAAAAATCCGTGTTTTAGGGATAACCAAAATTAATTTTAAATATTTTTAAAATTTTTATTCTAACTGTAAATTAATTAAAAATAACATGTTATGATTTAGGTTGTGATTTAGAAATAACAGAATAATCAGAAAATCTCTATCTTGTTTAATCATATAACAAGTTTATAATTTATGATTTATATTTTTGTAGCAATTTACGATATGTCTGACAATTCTTACTTTATATCTTAATAACAATTATTGTACAATTAGATTTAATTCTCAAATCAATAATTTTTAATCAATAAAACGTTTGAAACTCAAAATATACCTACCTCAATTGGAAAATGATAACTTGTCATATTTAGACTATTTAGAACTTAATAATCAGTGATTTTATGGCATCTTGAAGTTGATGATCAATTCAAAAAATCATTTCAATTCAAAAATTTTATCGTTAGATATTAAACTTAATTTTTTATTTAATTTAAATAATTTTAATGTAATATGCTTGACATGCAATGTAGATAATGAAAATAAAAATAAATTGAAAAAACATTTTCTCAGTCCATTGATAATCAATTTTAATATTTAAATTTATTATATGATTTTTTGTAATGTAAAAAAAAAATTGAGAATTATAATTTATTTTGAAGTGTTCTTATTTATTAAAAAAATAATAAATTATAAATTAAATAAGAATAAAACTAATTCGAATTTTAATTAATGAACCAATTGGTTTTCAGTCTTTTTTCTGCATGGGCGCTTTTTTCATAATGTCATGAAATTGATCATAGGTCTCCTCTAAAGCATCAACAAATTCATTTAGCTCACTCAAACTATACGAACTGACACAAGCGCCAAGTTTTTTCTCCAAAATTCTGTATCCAATACCGAAACCATCAGGAACCACTGGCGCAAAACCTCCATTCATAATATTCGGATAAGCTAGAGTCGAAGTTGACAGTATGTTGTGGTTGATGAACTTATAAGCATGTGAATTGAAAAATTCGGGCATAGACTGCTTTTTACGCTGAACTGCATGATACTTCAGGGCAAATAAATGTCTGTCAAAACCTTGACCCATAGCACCTTCTTTGACCAATTTGTTGTGATACTTAGAACACTCTTGCATCATTGAAATCACATCTCCAACATTTGAATTACTTATTTTTTTTCCATCCAAATACTCTGCAAGTCTTTTTGTAGCCATTGTAGCTGGCCGTATAGTCTCGGTACGGCCGTACTTAAAGGCTGAAGTACTGGCCGATTCATATGTAGCTACAAATTTTTTGAAAACTTTGTAAAACGCTACTTGTATTCCCGATTGCATTACAGAATCTGGACTTAGACCAAAGTTTTTGACAAACAATCTTCCAAATGAGTCCTGCTCAAAATTTCTCATATGCAAACTCCCTGTAGCTTTGCGATAGTTTTCCTCAGCCTTGCGGATCGACTTCTTGGCCTCATCGTTCAGCTTGAATTCTAGTTTTGTCACAAATTTTTCTATTTCTCCGCGATCAAAACTTGGTCTTGTCTTGGCATTGACAAATCCATTTTTGACCGTGTCATCATAAACCTCATTGAAAAATCTCAACACAGCAACCCCATCGCCCCATGAATGCTCAAAATTAACTGCCGCATGTCCACTTTTGTTAATTATAATTGTATTACTTTTATCAAACCATCTATTAGCCGGATCACCATACAAAAATTCATGTGACATTTCCGTCGGATCACTGACTTCACAATCATCCAAAGCAATGCAAAACAAAGCTGTGTCAATCTGGTCCAGCGCTTCTTTGTTTCCTAATTTTTCCAAATGTTCTCTCACACTTGCCCAAGTGTTGCGATCCTCAGCAGTCAAAGCTCCCAAAGGAAACTCAGCACGATCACCACAATTAAGTATGTGAGAAAAAAAAGCATAAATCTCTTCTGGTTTATAGATATTATTTTGGTCATCAAAAACTGGAAAAGTGTAAAAATTTCCCTTGTGAAGTACAAGCATGTGGTTTTTGCTGGAGTCTGTCAAGAGCTCGTCTTTGTTCTGACGTGGTATACGCGTCGAGTTGAACAATCTAAAGAACTGGCTCATGTCTAAAGGATATGCATTGAATGCGAATGCTCCGTAGAAAGATACGGACTCAGGCAAAAGACGCATCAGTCGTTCAAACATTACAGTTTCACTTTTTTTTGGATTTAAATGGAATATTTCAGGCTTAAGCTTACCATTTCGCAGTGAATTCATAAATCTTGCTGATGATATTAAAAAATTTGATGCCCTAATTGCCTTTAAATAAATTTATTTTAATTGAAAAAAATTAAATTTTTTTTTTAATTCTACTTGATCCATTTGTTGAGAATTTGGATCAACTGCAAAAGTAATGAATGGGTTGTAATTAAGAACTATTGATTCTCTTGCACTTAAATACATGTCAAACCATGGTTCTTAAATTTTTAAATATAAATAAAAATATCGGATTTAAATATAAAACTTTTGTTTTATTTACCAGATATGTAATTACTGTTCTTGTTCCTAGCATCTAGTTCTCTCACTTCTTTGTCGAGTTCTTTGATTAATTTTTTAGATTTTTTAATTGAAAAATTTTAATTTAATTATACGAATCGCTTCTCCGCGATGAAAGCTTTCTCCTAATTTTTTAGCCTGGTCGAAGTCAGATGCACTTAGCAGAGGCTTCAGGGCTTTAAAGTAGCGATCAAATGTGTCATCAAGTTTGGGAATTTTAAGCTTTTGTAAGCTCTTTTGAAAATGATAAGTTGGTATAATACTATTCTGCAAATAATTGTATTGCCCGGCTTGTGAGCTTAAGATAAGAATATGTCAAATTTATTTAAATCTTTTTTTCCATCTAAAAACAACCTAGAGGTTTTAATAGTACTCGACAAATAAGCCTTTAGAAAAAAATATATCTATTTTGTCTTTTATTGACTAAATTAAAGATATTTACAAGAGAATTTTTGTAATTTCGGATGTATTTGTTGCCCAAAAGACGATTGTATTTTGTTCCGCCCATTTTGAGACCAAATGTTTTCACTAGTTTATGGCAAGTTGAATTTAAGTTTATTTTTTAAATATGTTTGAGTCTAAAGTACTATTTTATATGAATGAGAAAATTATGAATTTTTCAAAATTTAACTAGTTTAGAATTTAGTTAACATTTTCAAAATACAAATTAATTTCAGTATGACAAGATGTTTTAATTTACAAATAAAGTGTATTTTTATTTAAAAATTTAAAAGTAAAAGTCATATTAATGTTTTAATTTATTTAATTATTATATGATTTAAATTTATTTATACAAATTTAAATAAAATTTTATAAAAATAAAAATATTTAACAAAAATATTAAAAATAAGATGTTTTTTCATTAAAACTTGATTGAATAATGAAAACTAAAGGGAAAATTTTAGATTAACTTTTTTTATAAATGTGCTACGGTGTAATCAATTTGCTTTTTTAGAAAAATATCTATACTTTTGGTAAATTTAGGATATTTTTCGATAAATTTGAAAAATAAAGTTAGATAATTAAAAAACAATAATTCTCTAATTACTTTCTTTGATGAATTTGATTATTTTTAACCAAAATTAATAAAAATTAACGTGAATTTTGCTCAAAAAGTTAAAAAAAATTTTTATTTTCTGTTTTAAAAAAAAATTCATCTAATTTATCAAGAAATATCGTAAATTTACCCTTTTTTAAGAGGAAAGATTCATCATTTATTTGCAATACTGTAGATGCTTAAGCTTAGGTTTTTTAAAAATTCTTTGAGTATCTAAATTTAATCAATATAATGAAAAAAAATTCAACAATTAACGTTTTTATAAAAAATTTAGTATATTTTTTAATTTAATAATAAAAAGAAAAAAGAAGAATTTTTATTGAATATTTTTATAAACAAGTTGCAAAAATCATTTTTTTTGTTTTGGCTTTATTTTATTTCTTTATAGAAAAAAACTAATAAGAAACCCTGATTATATGATGTACTTGTATCTTTAAAAAAATCTATTTTATTAGCACTAGCAGTACCAACGAGCCTTTTGACTCGTTTTTTATTTTAAATAGCTTATTTTTTATTTTTAGCACTAAAAAAATTGAATTTATAGAATAGATGAAAGATTGCGTCGATTAGTAATAGGTCAATTGTCAATACTTTGATTTATAATTCTGAATGTTTCTCAATTAAAATTAATTTTAGAATAAATAAATATTAAAAAAATCAATTATCTTTTATTTTGTAAAATTAAATTTATCCTATAAAGATATTTTTTGTTGAGCATTCGATTCTTTTAGCTCCAAAAATGTGATCAAAGCTTTAAATTGCACTAGGGTGATGTTTCAAAAATATTTCTATTTTATGTTTAAAATTTTGAAGAAATAATAATAAATGGGAAATTTAGTTTTTAATAAAAAGCTATTTAATTTATATCAACAAAAAAAATCTAATTTAAAATAATTTAATGAATAATCAGTCTTT
This sequence comes from Brachionus asplanchnoidis, assembly GCA_025491095.1. Taxonomy (NCBI): domain Eukaryota; kingdom Metazoa; phylum Rotifera; class Eurotatoria; order Ploima; family Brachionidae; genus Brachionus; species Brachionus asplanchnoidis. Next base: position 2,414,280 of record JAILYF010000008.1, on the reverse strand, counting down.
TAGTTTTCTAGTCAACAAAAATTTTTTTCTATATAATTTATTGTTAAACCTTACAGATAACTTTTTATTCCAATAAAAGTTTCATAGTTTCATAAATTTTCAACTCGAATAAACCATTATTTATCTTCTAAAAATACTCAATGTACTCATAATTACAATGCTACAATAAACGAAAAATAAAATTTTATCAATCAGTGCACCTACAAGGAGCCATTCGTTATCCTTGCATGTGTTGTAAGTTTCTATTTGAATTTTGTATCGAATCTGATCAACATTATCATATATTACTTTCAAATATTTTACTAAACTTTTGTCATGTCTCTGTTCAGTCTGATTTTGATCTGAAGTTCCATTTTGTTGCTTATTATCTTCATTATTTCTTCTTCTTAATAAAGAACTTTCGTCAATCGAACCAACAATCTGCGAATTTATATGCTCGTGAACTGCAATAACTTCTTCATCATGAACTCTTCAAAAGAACAATTTCAGTAACAAATAATTATTTTTTTTCCTCTTACTTAAATGAATATGAATTTAGAACAGTATAAGCTACAGCTTGAATGCAGAAAACTTTTGCCAAAACATTCAAAGTCAACTTGAAAAAATTTAATTTAAAAAAAAAATTGCAAAAAAAAATAAAATACTTTTCTGAGCCAGCTCGGAACATTTTTAGTATGATTACCTCCCGAAATATTTATCACGAACGCCGAAAACAAAATAGAAAAAGTCAATAAAACAATATTGAATAAAAATAATTTTCCCAGCAATGGCCAAGCACTAATTTCATGATTAGGCACAGTATTGGACATTAAATAACTCAATAGGCATGAAATAATCAAACAAGTTGAACCTTTAATTTTATTTTTAATCTACTTAAAAGAATTTAAAAAAATTTACCTATCATAATTCTTTGATTTGATCTCTGAGGTAACATGAACATCAATAGAGTAAGAATATAGACAAAATAAGAAGGTAAAGTGTATAGATAACTCCGGTACTTTCTCTTAAATAAAATTTGAAGCAATGCTGAGCTCCTTATGCCTCTTTCATTAGTTACATTGGTGTTAAAATCTTCGATATCCCATATGTGTTGGTATTTTTTGGTCTCATCATCAGTATAATAAACATTCATTGTCAGTTCGATTTGGTCACCTGTATACGGCATTTGGAAAACAAAAGAACAAGCTTGAATATCCAAAGGAAATCTGCCATAGTTAAGTAAGCATTCACTGGTCAAATGTACAGCAGGCGTAAACTGAACACTTCCATTAGAATATAATTTAACAGGAAAATTTGCATAAATCTCATCAAAACTTTTATCACTGGGATTTTTATCATCAAAACTAAAGATAAAAAATTTAATCTAATATTTTTTTTATTATTTTTGTATACTTAGTAATTAGTTTTAAGTTTGGAGTCCATATTTTTGAGTAATCAACATAAGTATATTCGATTCCACCAAAATTTTTTGGATCCCAGGTCAAAAATGAATCGGTCCATTTCTAAAATTTTTATTTTAATAATTAAACCCCATTTTAATTGTCACAAGGTACTTGGAAAAAAACTGCAAAAAGGACCACTCGGTGGTTGTTTTCGTCCATTTCAAATAAGCGCTTGATACCCAGTCTGGTGTGAACAATCAGCCGGTTGCTGCTTTCCGGCACAGGTCTGATTCTCGGGTTATACCGGGTCGAACTATTAGTTGAAAATAAATACTCATTTAGCCTTAGTTCGTCATTAACTAAAAAAATTTTATTCACATATTTGCTAATCAGCTTTCAGAACTTACGAGCATTTATTAAATTTACTGATAAGATAATTATTAAATTGATTAGTTTCAAATTTATCAAAAACATTTTTTAAAATAAAATTAAATTTATTTTTCTTTATAGATCTGGTAATTAATTATAAAATATTATTTTTTTTTTGACTAATTTGAAATAAAAACCCCTTCCTTTATCTAAAATTAGTATTTTTTTAAAATAATTTCACCAACCTGTAATAAATTAAATTTACAAAATTTAAGATTTATATTTTATTTATTTTTAATTTTAAAATTAAGCTTTTTTAAATACACTTAGTGGTTTCTGACTTTTAAACCATCCATTCACACTTGGTATACTCATTATGTATTCATTGTGTTTTTTTACCAAAGGAAAATTTTGAAGTAGTTGAAGGCTAAACTCATCTAGCCAGGCAAGACTATTTGCCAGAGCCAAATCGGCCCACGTTAATTGATTACCAACGATGCAGTTTGTTCCATTCAAATTGAGCATTTTTTCAAATCCGCTCAATGTTTTAGGTAGAATTTCACTCAAGTATCTTTGGCTCAAAAGCATCTTCTTGTTTGAATCAATTTCTTGGATAATTTGTGCCGCAAAATCTCCACATTCCCTGATCTGTTCAACAATCATATCACACATTGTCGACTCAATATCACCCGAACCCTGTAAATTGAACTTTTTAGCCAAAAATCTGCCAATAGTTGTCGCTTGAGCTATCTGTATTTTTTCATCTACTATGAGCACTGGCAACTGCTCGAATGGAGTGTAGGACTTGTAATAGTTCCATTCAGCTGGTTTGATTTTAAAATCTTCATATTCCTGATTTGAATAGGCAAATAAAAGCTTTATTAGATCAGCCTTGCCGCGGTCCTCTGAATACATCAGCCTAAACCGATTTTCACTCATTTTTTGAAGTTATTAAAGTTTAAAAATGTAAAAATATTCTGAATAAATTTTTTTTAGATACAAAAAAAATTTTTGTCTTATTGAAAAATTTGCATTTAGATGAAATTTATTTAATAAAAAAATTTTATTAATAAAATTTAAAAAATTTTCCCTCAAATTAGAAAAAAAAATCTCCAAATTGATGTTGATTATTCGGGATAGCTTTGTGAATTTTTAAAATAGTGATTAGTTGTTTTTTCAAATGAGTTGCGCTTGCCAATGATCATTGAATGCTTTTTGGCTTTTAAATACTTGAACAAATTGGCCTTTAACTCATTGTCCATCATGTTATCCTTGTAAATTTCAACCAGTGTATTTGGCATTGCCAAAGCGCTTGGAAACAAATAACTCAACAAATCCGCTTTCACGCTCGTTTGAATCATCATTAAAAATGCCAATACCAGGAAATAAATTCTCATATTTCATTTACAGTTTTCCGAAATTAATCAATTTTAACTACAGATTAAATTTTTTTTCTTTAGAACGATTTTTTTCCAATTAAATATCTTAAATAAAAGGTTTAAATTAATCATTTTATTAAGATAATCGTTTTCTTTAAGAGATTAAAATTTAAGGCGGCATACAATTAGCATCAATTATAAAATGATAAATTAAAATGTCTTCGTGGCTTAGGTATCGTCTGAGGAAATATTAGGTGTAAGGAAATCAATAAAAAATAACCAAATTAACTCTTAATAATTGTCGTTTATTTCCTTATACATACTGGCTATTTATCATTATTTTGATGAGATTTGCTTTCCGGTTCTTTTAAAATTCTAAATATTATTTCCCATCCAATTCCGGAAGCACCTGTAAATTAAATTTTAAAAAAGATCCTGTTGAACGTTGTTTATTTTGATAAAGGCTAAATTTAACCAAAAATTAAAGAAAATTTAAGAAAAAATTTGCGTTAGTTTAAAAATAAGAACCAGAAATTGACGAAAAATTTAATGCGGAAATTAAAAATTACTTAAAAAAAATTTTATCAAAAATTTTGATTTACTAATGAATATTGCTTATTCAGTTAAATTCTATCTTCAATTCCAGTTAAATATCGGATTATTCCCATTTTATTTTTATCAAAAAATGAAAATTTCTGTATGGAAAAAACAGTCATATAGATATGTCTATATTTTATAAAATTTTAGACTACTAAAAATGAAGCCCAAGATGTCGTATCTAATTCTCCATTGATATATCTATTAAATCAATTAAATTTTATTTTATTTGAAAATAATTTTTTGAGATGTTTTTATTGTGAAAAGCGATTTAATCTAGACGAAAACACTTTAATTAAAATTATTTGTAGATGGAATTTAAATTTAGATTTTTAATTCTCAAACTGATCGTTTTTTTGTTGGAATTTTACGAAGAAAATTTTTTGGTATTAAAAACTGCTCTTTTTATTTTTTCTGATATAAATGTTAAAAACTTGTAACATTTTAATCCTAAATAATTGTAAGATACTTAAAATAAAAAAAGACAAAATCGGTCTTTTAATTAAAATTGAAATAAAATTAATGCAAAAAAAAATCTTCTTGAAGTAGGGAATAAAAATAAAATCTGAATTCTTTAAGCTATCAAAGCATTAATTTAATCATGCAAAATTGTGTTTGTAACAATTGTCAATTTGATTTAAATTAAATAATCAATTAATATCTTTCCTATTAATCTTAAATAAAATTAATATCATGAAATTCTATAATACTTTTTTTAATAAAAAGTTCAAAAAATTCACTTAAAATAGTTGTCAATAATTTTTAATTATTCTTTATTTAATGACGCAAATATAAATGTACCTAGCATTCTTTTAAATTGAGAGTTTTTTTCTCTTTGAAAAAATCGGAACTGATGTGACTTTTTATACACATAAATTTGAATTACAATACTAGATATAGTATTTCATTTATCAAAATTAAGATAAAATAAAATCTTGAATTTAGATTAAATCTTTTTTTCGAAAATAATACCCCAAAAATCAGCCAAACATTATAGGTTTTTATTTTTTTTAAGGAAGAAAAATCAAAAATAAATTTCTTCTAACGTGTAAATAAGTCAAATAACAATATAAGCTGCTTAAATAGATTAAAAATTTAATTTTCCTAATAAGGTTTATTGAATAAATTTTTGAGAACTTTATCAGCATCTATCAGCAAAAGTGAATTAAAAAATTTAGTCAGAATTTAAACATTTCATTCCAGAGCAAATACTTTTTATTTTTTGTCTTTATCTAAAAATTATTTTTCTAATTAATTAATTAAAATCTAATTTTTTTCAACAAATGGCTAGAAAGCTAATTATTTGCTTAACTCAAGAAAAATCTGTGAATTCAAAGAATTAATAATAAATTTAAAAATAAATAAAATGTTTTTTTTTTTTATTTATTTTTTTAAAAAAATTTAACAAACTAGAGTTAATCATCCAATATTTAATTAAAGATACATTAAAGAGAAAAAATCAAAAAATCAATTAGAAAACAAATCTATTAATAAACAATGATTCATTTTTCTTTTTTTGATAATCTTTAATTTTTATTCCAAAAAGCATTTTGATTCTTTTTCAAATTACTCTAAAAGTTTAATAAAATTTATTGGAAAAAAATAACAGTTGTAACTATTCATTTTTTTTCAGAGAATAATTAAATTGACCAGGAGAAAATTGAGTGTATTCATAGGACCATCCAATTTGTTCTGATTTTTCCAAGAATTCAGGTAAAATTTTTTCCACTATTTTAAATGATTCATTCTCAATTCTGCCACTATCTTTACTATTTAATGCTTCTTCCAAATGTGTATATGAACTAAATCCTCTATTTTTTAACATAAAATCCACTAGTTCAATCTGAAACATACATTTTACTAAATCACTATTCGAATAGCATTCATTTAATAAAACAATGATTTTTTTACCTAATTTTAAACTTTTAAATACCACATGATTTAAAAATTGCTTAGTTTACTTTTAAAATCAAAATGAATCCAATAAAAATTATTCTTTAACTTTTCATTGAAGTCAGATCTAACATGATCCAATTTTTTCAAATTTGCACCTAGGTCAATCTTAAAAAAACTTCTTAATGGCATCAGAACAGGTTCCATTTTGTTCGCCTCAATCGGATCAAGTATTTTCCCATGTTTAAAGTACTCATAACACACTATTCTAAATCGATTTCGATTGAATGTTTTCATAACTACTGCTTTGACAGCTTTGTAATTAGAAAATAAATGTCCCATGACAAAAACACAAAACAATATCCAAATTAAACTTTAATAATTAATTTATTTAGAAATTTTTCTTAATATTTTCCAAAATTTACCTCATCGAATTTTGAACATAGCTCAATATAATCATGTTAAGAACCAAAGCTACCAAATTTACTAGAGTTTCCTAAAATTTAATAAATTATTCTTAACTGCACATTTAATTTAATTTACTTGACTATTGTCCTTAGCACTGACATCAGCAAGATTGTTTTGTCTTGCTTGATGTTGAGTCAACGCAGACCGAGTGGCCCCACCAGCAATGCCAACAATGGACTAAATTTTTTATTTTTTTTTATTTAAAAATTTTACCTAAACTTCTTAAAATTTTACTCTCAGCAAACCAGAAAATGAAATGAAATAAATTGAATACGATTTGGCAAAATAAGGTGTAACCAAGTCGACAAAAAAAGAAAAATCATTTAAAATATCGGCATAAAGCCTCCACATTTTGGAATTGCTGTCTAAAGAGGAACCTTGGTACCAAGCGAAGATAATTCTTCCAGCCATGCCAGTCCCATCTTTAATTTTTTTATATAAATAAAAATCTAAGAAAAGAATATAGCACCTTTGATAAGCCAAGTAATTGTAGCTCCATACGCTGTGGCAGTTTGGTCTCCTACACCGATGCTTTCGAAAATCGCCTTGGCTGCTAGGGCTCCAGAAATAGAACTACAAAACGCCTTTATTTATCAAAAATTATTGGTATTTAATTTATCTAAAATTTAGATATAATGTACTTGGATAGTATCCCATATTTGATAAGAAACATAATCCTCACTGACTGAGTTCGGGTAACCTTCAGGTAAAAAGATTGTCTAAATATTCAGACGATAATATCAAAATGAAATTTTATTTTAATTAATTACTCTAAAAAGGTCTTTAAGGGAGACAATTGAAGAAGATTTGGTATTCGTTTGAATGATTTTGTTATCACCCTGAATTGAATACTTGATCCCATTGGAATTATTCCCGAAAAATTCATTCAAAGTAAAACTCATTTTTGGAAAAAAATTATTTTTTTAAAAAAGAAAATATTAAGTTTTAAAATAAACTTGTTGCAAAACAAATTTCTTGAATTGTTATCATTCTTTTTCCTAATTGTGACATGACAAGTTTTTGTTTCTCTTTAAAATTTTTGGAGTTTTTAATTTTATGTTAGTTAAATTTTTTTGAATACTTTCAAATTTAAAATTTAACATTTCGAACGAGACTTTGATTTTTTAAAAGAACTTAAAAAGACCTTTAACTTAAAAAATAATTTAAAATAGTTTTTCAAAATTAAATTGATCATTTAAGGATATTTTTCCTAAAGGGAAAATAAAATTAAAAATTGCGAAATCTATAGCATTTATTTAATTAATTTATCAAATTTTAATAATAGAAAAAATTGTGTTTGGATTGTAGGTAAACAAAATTAAAAAATAACAAAACAGAGTTAATGGTGAAAAAATATAATCATTTAATAATCTACTCCCATCTGTATTCTTTAAGTTCTTTCATATCGGTATCATGGTCTTCGAAATCGGAATCTGACTCTGATGCGGAAACAACGGGAGACTCCGGAGTAAACTTAACCAAGTCTTTGCAAGGCTGAGCGCTTAAATATTCACTAAATCTTTTTTCTTTTTTATAATTTAATTTTTAATTAAATGAAATAAAAATTTAATACTAATAATTTACTTTTTTCGGTATCGCTGTCGCTTGAATAGTCCAAATTATTATACTCTGACTTTATAAAATTAGGCTTTAAAACAAAAAGAATTAATTTTAAAATTTTGACAATATTTAAAGTTACTTTAATAATTGAACTCAAAAGTCGTATCCAAACACCTGAATACTTTTTCTTCATTTTAATTCTGAAACAATCAATTTCAGAAAAAGATTCGACATCATTTTCAATGTCTGAAAACAGCTCTAAATCAAGACCATATTTTTTATTCTCAACAATGCATCTTTTATTTAAAAAATAATTTTCATAAAAATTTGAAATTTTTTATATCAATTATTTACCTGAACGATAACAAATTTGAACCAAAATTCAATTCACAATCTTTGACATTTTTTAACAAAATTTTTACATAAACAAAGTCAGAGTCTTGATCCCAAACACATTTAGGGTAAATATATTCCCTTTATAAATAATAAAAATTAAATAAAAATTAGAAAAAAAACACAAATTTACTTTTTGGGCTCCCAGTTCACATTTGAGACAACAACATTATCTGTAGCTGGAATTTTCATTTTACCCAAAATCATTTCCATAAAAGCTTTATCAAACTCCTCAATGATTTCATCAGAGCTTGTGTCGCTCTTAAAACCATCATTTAAAATATTTGTGTGAATTTCTTGTTCTTTTTCTGGTTCATTGTCAAATTCTGACTCTGCTAATGTCTCAGAATGCTGTTCATTTCCAACTAAAATCTCTTTTTTGGCAAATTCTTCAAAAAGATAATTGATTTTTTCTAATAAATTATCACTTAGATTAATTCTTAAAAAAAAATAACTTATAACTTAGTAAATTTTTTTTCCATAAAAACCTTTTTGCTAAATTATAAAAATAATCAATTAAATTTGAATCAAATTTTGTCTGGTCATCAAAATGGTTGACTAAATTATCCAGCAAATCTAAACATTTTTCTGTTTTTAAAGTTTCATTTTTGAATAATTCGATTAAATATAAAATTGATTTGAGATAGTTTGAATTGTTAATTAAAAATCGCTTTAATTCATTCGATAAGGAAATTAATTCTTTGAGAAAATTGAGGGCAAAATTTGTTAATTCCTTAATTTTTTCTGAATATAAAATCAAAACTTTTTGTTTTTAAAATTTACTTGTTCATCTTGATTCATGATGCAAAATAGCTTGGCAAAACCTCTATAGTCGACGAATACTTTAATCAGCTCACAGTTGTCGTTTTTTTTTATAAGTATAATTTTCCTGATGAACATCAAAATCAGAAGTGTAAGCTTGATTATTAAAAAAACTAATTTATTTTTTTCGAAAACTTGAAAAAAAATATTTAAGAAAAATAAAATTTGGGACTTAACAATTTCTTGATCTGTAGATCACAAATTTTATTCGAACGAATATATGAACTTAAGATCATATTTTTAATGATAAAAATTTTTGTTGTAAATTTTATGGTCAAAATGAGAATTATTATATTGGAAAAAAATTCGATTATGATTTTGGCATTAAATTAGATCACAAAATTTCACATTTTTTAAAACTCTAGTCAAAATTTACCATTGATGAGTTTTTTGTGAACCATAATCGCATTAAAAAAAATTTAATTGAAAAATAAATGAATTTATTTAAAGTCAGACGTTCTAGCCAGACAGATGTCAGAAAATTTATTTTGAAATTTTTATTTAATAACTGTAAATTTTGTGATCTAATTTAATGTAAAAATCATGATCGAATTTTTTTAAAATATTTTATAATTTGACCATAAAATTTACATAACAAATTTACAAGTTTATGATTAAAAAATTATCTAAATTTCATAAAATTTAAAAGATAACTTTTTCGAGTAAAATTTGTGATCTTTAAACCCTAAAATTTATTTATTTTATTTGTAAAATTTCAAATTACCTTTGAATCTTTGATAAACATTAATCCCTGAGACAAACATTGTAACAAACCACTCTCAACAATTTCATCTTGTTTCATTATCTGAAAGAAAGCTGGTTTACAATTAAGAACTTCAAGAAACCGTTTTTGTTTGTCCAAATCAGAATTTCTGAAAAAAAATTTCAATCGCTCAATTTTAAAAATTAACAAAGTCACAAGATTACTTAATGAATAAGTTAACAAATTGCTTAGCTAATTGAATCAGCTGATTCTCATTTTTGTCAACAAGATAAAATAATTTTGACTCTTGAACACTGTCAAGCCTGGCGTATCCATAAGTGACCATTTCGAAAGATAGATCCACATTTTCCGGATAGGTTTTACTGAATAACCTTATTAAATATTTGAAAGAATCATGCGTATCCAGTACTTGGGCATAAAGATCAAAAAATTTTTCTTCTTTATCACGGGTAAGTGATAAAAAAAAGTCAATAGATTCTTTAGTCCATTCATCATAGTTATTGTTTAGATCTGGTTTGTTTGGTATTATGCCTTCAATGGAACATTCAATGGCTTGAAATGGTAGTTGGCGAATAAATGTTGGACTGATTGGAAAAATGTCATCACTGGACACAAAACCCACATCGCCAAAATCTACAAAATATATTTTGACAGTCCCATTGTCTAAGACATCCAAAATTTCGCCTCTGTTATATTCTGACTTGTTAAGAACTATACAATATAATGATTTACAAATACTCCTCAAAAACCCAATTACATTTTTATTTATTTTTTGTCTGATCGACAGAGTTCTTTGCCAAAAGACAAGATCTGCGGAAATTTTATCTTCAGAATTTAAATCTACAATAAAATCATCAGACTCATCGTCTCTTTTTCGATTTTTTAGCTTAGAATTGTCTTTTATTTTAAGAATTCTTTCCATATATTTTCCAATATCATCATTTAAACTCAACAAATTGTCATAGAATTTCGTTAATTGAAGGTATATTTTTTTCATTGAGTCTTGAATTGAGCTTAGATAGACCAAGTTTTCTGTGAGAGAATTTTTATTTAAAAATGAAAAGTCCGGTTTGAATTCCTCTTCTTTGCAGTTGGTTAAATCGTAAAACAATTCGTAGAATTCATTGGAATCTTTTTTAATTTTGGCCAAATTGTCTTCCAGTTTGGGCACAAATAGATCATTTTCTTGGAATAAGTTTCGTAATTTTTTTAAATGCATCGGATATCGAACACCATAATTGTTTTCAATTAGCTCTGATTGAATCGAGTCTTCTCTTACCAAAAGGTCTAAATTTCTAAGATGTTTATATGAAGCTATCGGATGTAGCCATAAAGTATTGCCTTAAAATTTAATTTTTTTAAATACCATAAAATAATTATTATTTTATCTTAATACTGGCTGCTAATTGAATTTTTCCAATAAATTCCTTGTGCTTTTGAAGTTTTTCACTTATGAATACTCTTGACTGTACAGACCATGCCAAATCTTTTTCAATAGGCCTAATATCACATAAATAAATTTCAACTGCCTAAAAAATTAAATAATTTATTTTAGAAATTTTCACCTAAAAATTTTAAATATTTTATAAGCTTAAATTTCAGAGTTAATCAAAAGGCTAATTGTCTCGTCTTTAAAAGACTGAGTGATCAGAATTAATACAAATATTAAAAAAAATTATAAAGATGGAAGATTTTTTTAATGAAACTTCTTTTTTAAGACTTTAATTTAATTTCACCGATACTATTAAAGGATATTTTCAGAGTTTTTCAAAAGTCGCAAGTCAAGTCTTTTTTTTTATGGCTTTTGGACAAGTCAGGATTTTTTATTTCCAAAGATATTAAAAAGGACCATGGATATTAAATTTCTTTTCTGCATTTATTATTATGAGCATTTGATGAAAAATTCAAAATATCATTTCAATCAGAGTTGTGCGTAAGTCATAAAGTCAAAGTCAAATCACGGACTTAACTTAAGAAATTTATTTTAAAAGTTAAGTAATTTGAATTGACTTTAGATGTATTTTATTTGAGTTCAGTCATTTAAGTTGACATAAGAAATTTTGACATGTGTATTTGAAGTTAAGAGAAATTTTAGTTTAAAATATAAACACTAAAAACTTAAATTTTTCAAGTAGAGTAAGTTTTAAAATGAATTTATTATGATCTAGAAATTTAAGGCTTTGTTTTTTTTTATTAATTTTTATAAAAGCATGTTCATAATTCAAAAAAAATTCGTAAGTCTAGTCAGATAACTTAACCTTAAAAAACTATATCTCAAGTCACTGACTTCACCAAAAAGTGACTTAAAAATGATAAATTTTTGACTTAAGCACAAGTCTAATTTCAATTCAAACAGTTTATATTTAGATATTAAAATTAATCTTTGAATTAAATTGAATAATTTTAATGTTACATAATTTATATAAACACTGGCCACCAAATTTTGATAAAAAGCCCTAACACAATCATTAAAATAACTGAAACTAAACGTGAAAGAGACCTTGGCATTTTAACCTCAAACGATCTAAAGCCATCACGCCAAGTCTGCGAAGCCACCAATGCTGTTAACTTGACACTCAGCTCACTAAAGAACCTCTTTATGTCAAGAGATGTCAAAGTTTGGATAAAGCTTTAAACATGTTTTGTTAGACCACATCTAGAATTTGCAAGCACAGCCTAGGCTCGATATACACAGAAAGATATTAAACAGCTAGAAAAAGTGCAACACAGAGCCAAAAAAATTCAAATTCGAATAAAAACTAGAGCATATAAACTGGTACTCAAAGCCATAATGATCAGAGCCATGTGGTGCTCACAGAATTGGTTAACCAAACGATATAAAATCTGGTTAGCTAAAAATTCTCGGAAATTAAACGAACGCTCAAAGAAACCCGTTCTTCGTCAACGTTCTTCTTTACTTTTTAAAAATAAATTTTTTCTAAATCAGATCTTTGAAGTTAAATTTCTTTTATAAAAATAGTTAAAAAAAAAGATAGTTGAAAATTTTTTAAATCTCCTTGAATTAATAGAATTCTTTTGACTAATAAAACAGTTTAGTTAATTTTTTTTAATATATTTTTATTATTCGAAATATTTTTGGTAACCATATAAATTGATCATGTGATATAATTTTTTTCAAAATAATGTTTAAAAAAATCAAATTATTAAAATTCTTTCAACAAATAAAATATATTTTTTAATTCTAAATGAATTTTATTTTAGCTAAAGCATATAATTTAAAGTAATTCAAAAGAAAAGTTAAGATTTAATCGAAGAATAATTTATTTTTTAATTAATGACACTAATTAAATAAAATTTTACAGTTTTTGTCTTAAGACTATCGTAAATTATTTAACGACGGTGATTAGAATTACACAAAGGCTTTCAGTAACTTTTTAAATCATAAACACATCTCCTTTTTTTAACTGATTAAGAAATTCAATAAACCATGCGGCTTTAATAAATCAAATTTTATCAACGTTTAAATGGCGTTCTTTTCAGCATTTTTTTTCCGGACTGGTTAACCAAAAATTCAGTTTGTTTATAATGCAAAAATTTTAAGTAAGTGAAATTTTTTCGCTTGTAATCCTATTTTGCCTTTTTTTCATTTTTATCATAAAAAAATTTTAATTGTTTTTAAAGAAATGTTCAACAAAATTTTGTAGCCAGCTAAACAAGTCTACATTATGACTACAAATAACTCAATACAGATTTTGCAAGCTATCGGCTTAGCTTCAAAAAGTAATTTAGAAAAAAAAAATAGACGGCAACTTGAAGCTCATGGTCATGATCAAATGATCAAAACTAAATTAATTACAATCTTAATAAAAATGATTTTAATTAAAAAAAACAAATTATTTTTTATCTAATTGATCTATAATTGATTCTTCTAAAATCTTTATTTGAAAACTTTAAAGAAAAATGTAAAATCTATATTATTATTATTGAAATGGAAAGTTTTTTAATGAAAAAAGGACATGTTAGCTGTTTTAGCAAAATATAGGTGAATTTTTGAGCTATAGACAATGAAAATATTTAGAAGTAAAAATCCTTTCTGTACTTTTTGTACTTTTTCAGATTAATTTATTTGGCCCTGCTCCTTTTTGTACTTTTTCACGTTAAAATTAAAGATTATAAATATTATTGGATTATAATATTAATTTGAACAAAAATTTCTCTTATCTTTAACATACCCGAAACCCTAAACTAGGGCTCCGCCCCCGACCCCGTTTTATTTTTTATTATGGTTATTATTTACTGATAAAGTTCAAAAAGTGCAGAAAGTACAAAAAGGAACAGGGCCAAATAAATTAATTAGAAAAAGAACAAAAATAACAAAAAGGAACAGGGCCAAATAAATTAATTAGAAAAAGTACAAAAAGAACAAAAAGGAACAGGGCCAAATAAAATAATTAGAATAAATACAAAAAGTACAGAAAGTACCAGGGCCAAATAAAATAATTAGAAAAAGTACAAAAAGTACAAAAAGGAAAAAGTTTTTTTTAGTAGTTAAATCTCATTGTCTTTTCATGGAATTTTTGGTTAAAAAATTCGAAAAACAAAAAAAGAAATAAAAAAACTACTCCCAACGTTTTGTACAGAATTTTCTCTTAGTTTTTATTAAAAAAAGACACTTTTTTATGGTTCTTCTTGTAGTAAAACATGAACAAGGCCAAATTTATATAAACACAACACATCGTTTTGTAGAATCTTCTTCGCTTTCAGAATATATGTACATTTTAAATGATATATTTTTTTGCCTTAGATATTTCTTTCAGAATACAAGTACCATGCACTCAAATATAAAAACTTTGAGAGGAAGTGGTCAAAAAAATTATTTTTTACAAAATTTTTCATAAGAATTCGAATTTGAATTCGAAAATCGATTCTGGAGATAGTGTTGACGTTTAGAATTAGCGGAACCTTACTCAAATCTCTTTATTTTTCGCTTCAAATATTAACAACTTTCAGACCAAAAAGGAAAAATGACCAGATGTATTTATCTTAAATCAAAATTAATTAACTAAAAATTAAATTTATAAACCGAATATTTGGTTAACAAACTTTTGGCTTACCAGAATTTTCAATATTGGTTAAAACCAGACTTGTTTTTAAGTCACAAATCTTAAGTCAAGTCAAGTCAAGTCAATGACATTATATTTTTTTTTTGACAAAATTATGAAGAAATTAGATTAAATTTTAATTTGCTAGATCAGGCTTTATATCATAAAATTTATATACTCTGTGGTTGTCTAATGCATATAGATTTGCCATATTTCATTTCTTTTCTTGCAATTTTAGCATTATATTAGGTTGTTTAATAAGTTTTTTTGTCGATTTTTAAATGAAAAAATCTCATCAAAGATTAAACTTTTTTATGCAATGTTGTACATCATTTGAAAGAGCAACTCTTGTTCTTTCAAATGATATATAAGATTGTATGTTTGCTTTTAAAATTTCTAAATAATTAACTAAATAAAAATGTATGACAAAAAAAATGCATATCCGTCATTACATGTTATTCAAGTTTAACGAAGGAAAAAATGCGACAGAGGCTACCAAATCGATTTTTTTGGTATATGGCGACGACGCTCTGACTGTTCGCACTTGTCAAAATTGGTTTGCTCGATTCAAAGCTGGAGATTTCTACCTCAATGACAAAGAACTCGTTGGGAGAACTATCGAAGCTGATGACGATTTGCAAGAGCTGCTTGAGGAAGACCCGAAGCGGTCGACTAGACAGCTCGCTAAAGAGATGTCTGTAACAAATGGCACCGTTTGGAATAGATTAAAAGCATTAGGAAAAAAAAGTCTATAAAAAAACGAAAAAACTTATTAAACAACCTAATAGTCTTCACATTCATTGAATGCAAAAAAAATCTCACGACCATCTTAAGCAATGATAAATAACTGGAAAAAATATTTTTACAGTAGTTGAGAATTAGGTAGAAATTTTTGTGATCTTCCATTAAATAAAAGAAAAATTTCAATGTCTGGACATAACTTTGACTTAAATATTCTATGATATAAAGCCTGATTTAGCAAATTAAAATAAAAATTTAATCTAATTTCTTCATAATTTTGTCAAAAAAAAATAAAAATTTTAAGTGATAACTTTGACTTAAAAAAAAAATTAAGTCAAGTCATAATTTTTACTTAAATCTTTGTGACTAAGACTTAAAACTTGTACTTAAAAACAAGTCTGGTTAAAACCAAGCAGTAAATAATAAACATCACTATTTATTAATACTACTATACTAAATAAACTAATTTCAATAAAATTTAAAGATGTAAAATTTTCTATTTTTAAAGATGTGAGGCTTCAAATACAAATTGAAAAAAAATCCTTCATTTTTTGATTTATTAAAATTAAATTTAATAATAATGCTGCAACATACTTTGTTGCTCCTTTTTTACTTAAAATAAAATTTTTATTTTCTTTGTTTCTAGTAAACCAAATCAATAGTCTATCTAAATCTTATTGATTATTTATTTTTGTAATTTTTTACAAGAGAAAAATTATTTTAGGAAAAAAAAGTGAAACAAAGTATCTTGCACTATGTTGCAGTATTTTTTCTAATATTTTTTATTATCTTTAATTTTAATTTATTAAAAAACAAGTCGCGGAGGGGGCTGCGCCCCCTCCGCACCTCCCCTGCAATATTTGTTTATCTTGCTTTAGGTTAAGCGTTGATTTTTATTTAACTTTTTTAATTATCAGCTAGTACAAAGGGTACAAAAGGATATTTGTATAATTATTTCCTATGTAGGTAATTTTGCTATTTTAAAATCAACATTTAAAATTTGACGTTTTTGTTCCCGTATAATTCAATAGAAAGGATTTAACTAAATCTAAGAAAACTAAAGTATTTAAAAAATGTGTTTTTGGTCTTGAGAAATTAAGGAAGAATAATAACTCTGGTCAAAATATCCGCAAATAAAAATTTGAAGAAATGATTTGGCTGAATATTTAATTGCATGGCATACTTTTGATACATTGTATAGTTCGCTTGGTTAGCCTGGTACATTTCGCTTGGTTAGTCTGGTACATTTCGCTTGATTAGCCTGGTACAATTCGCTTGATTAGCCTGGTACATTTCGCTTGGTTAGCCTGGTACAACTCAACTCAATTTAACAGTTGATCTTGGAGGCGATAGAGCTGGAGCAGTCAATTTTGTAAAAGCTAGCTTGATTTTTCAATCCATTTATATATAATTGATCAATAATTCAATTTTTTTTTAATTTAAATTTTTATTTTTAATTAGCGCTTTATTCAATTTAAATAAAGGCCCAACAATTTATTTGTAATAGTAAGAGAAAGACAGTTGTTAAGTCTCTTTCAATTAATTTTTTTATATTAAATGAGAAGCACCGCCCATTCTTGTATACATATCTTTTAACATGGCGAACGGGTTTTGATTAATTTGTCAAATACAACCATGTAAAATTTTTGAAAGTAATTTTATATATATTTATATTAATAAAGAATTTTTGTTCAATTTGTATTTGAAATTCACAATACCATGATGTGAAGAAGTTAGAAATATAAAGCCAACAAAATTTAGCCTCGAAATAAATGTGAATCAGAATTTTTATCTCTAAAACAAAAGCTTACTTGTGGTGGTAAAATTTTGAATTGATCCGGTAACTTGATCAGGTCTTGGGCCGAAATTTGTAACTTTGAACCGTAATCAATACATTTTACAACAAGCTCAAAAGCTATTTGGCCATCTTTTCGAATTACCTCTTCAATTTTTATCCTTGAAAAAACCAATTAGCTTTTAATTTTTTTTTAATTCCACATTTACCTTTTGAACACACTTGTACCTGTATCCTTGAAAGCATACAATTCATCCTCTTTAAACTTGGTCAAATACTTAATGTTATTTGTGTCAGAGAAATAGAGCTGAATGGTCAAGTCAAGCTCTTTGAATTGGTCATAGCACACACTGCTTTCTTCATTAAAATTCTGATGAGAAATGACATTTCCAAAAAAATGATTTGTGTCTTTAATGAACGAAATTTTAAATCTAACATAGCCCTGTGTAGGCACTGTCAAATCCTTGTCCAAAAGCCCCACTTGATCCGCTTTTCTGTTCGGCCTGTGTCTGTATTTACAGCTGTTCGGAGTGGCGTTCATACAAGAGCCAAACGACTTGACATACGGACACAGCGGATACTCTAGCTTTGACTCCTCTTTTTTCAATCGGCCCTCTTCGACCATTTTTAAAAAGCCTTGCGGAAAACAACTCTTTTGGTAGCCAATACGGCTCAGGAAATTGAACAAACTGTAAGCAAACCCACTGGATGACTTGCTCAGCAGCAAATACGAACACAAACAATCCGATGCCATGTCTTCCCATTGACCATTGCTGTCAGCTTCTACTCTGAATGATTCACTGATTTTTAGCCCATCATTTTTGGCGCCCATCAAATCCTTTTTTTGCACAAAATAACTTCTCATTGTCCACAAGCGCAATGCATACGCAGTCTTGGTCAACGGAAAGTCATAGTTTATCACACATTTTACACTGTCTATATTTAAATGCTCAAGCATTTGCTGCTGAATGACCATGACCAAACCTTGACTTTGCTTCTGGCTCCATTTTTCTTCCAGAGTGTGAATTTTAGGCGACCTGGACTCATGAGTCACACAATCGACTTCTATTTGACACTTTTTAAACAGATAATCATACAATTTGATTGTTCTTTCGAATGTATTGGCGCAAATGAGAACATTGTGGTGCCTATTTTTCTCAATTAGCTTTCTGATCATGCTGCCTTTGTTGACAGTTTGATCAGCTTCCATGTCCTTTAGAACATGATGGGTCTGGCCATAAAACGAAGCCTCTAGTTTATTACCTATTATAAAAGCTGGTTTTATTAAGAATTTGTCAATAAATTTCTTGAGCATAGTTGACCAAAAGTGGGATATTAGAACAAACTGGGCTCGATATGGACACTCATTGATTTCAATAAAATTTGTGTACACCTCCATTAGTGTTTTGATTTGGAGAGGAAATTTTTCCAGAAGCAAATTGGCCTGATCAAAGACAATGTATCTGATCCGTTCCAGGTTTGTCTTGGCCTCGCCAATTGCTCTCAGCAGACAAAATGGAGTAGCTGCAATTAGAATATCGATGCCATTTGCTAATGGAACATCATACTGGTTCTCATGTCCGCCACCTTGAATCATAAGTGCCTTCAGTTTGTCTCTTCCATTTAGTCTTGAGTCTATTTGAATTATTTGATTGATTATTTCATAGATTTTTTGGGCATTTTCTGACGAAGCACATACCACTAGAAGTATTGGTCCATTTTGGCATTGAGATTGGGCAATTGATCGTTTCACAAAACCAGTTTCGAATTTTTTTTTTATCTCTTGGCTTGATTTTTCTAGCAGTAGACTCATTAGCGGTGTTATGAAGGCCATTGGTGAATTTTTGCCATGGTCATGCTCGTCTGGTATGAAGAAAGTGTGCAGTCCGTGGAGAATGCAAGGCCATAGATACGAGTTGAGATCGGACACAGTCAAAATGCCATGCAGACTTAGGAAATCCCGCACTGATGGGTGAATGCGCTGGTCTTTGGTGCTCTGAATAGAAATAACCGAAGTGTTGTGCGTGAAAATGTAGGGATCCATGGTACGCCATGATTTGGTATCTATAGTTTTTGGACCAGCTGGATTTTTGATGTATTTTTCCAAATCGAGTAAATTTGAAAATTCGCTGTCTAATTTGTCTTGGTCAAAAACTGTGCTGGCTACTGATTTTATGGTCGAGTTCATTTTGTCTCCATTTTCAGAGTGATCTTGGTCCTTGGTTGCCTTTGAGCTTACTTTTTTCAGTGAGTATTCACTAAGAGCCAATTTTATGGAGCCTAAATTGTCAAAGTTTTTTCGATAAACTGACGGATCAATGTTTATTTTTTTTGATGAGTTTTTATATTGATATTTAAAGTCCTTTTCAATTGAGAGGTCCATGGAAGTTTGTTCAATTGGTTTGGTTCTGTTAGACCAAACGGCAAATTTGTTTTCAATGAGTAAATGGTTTAAATCCATCAAGTAGAAATCATTGTTGTCACCTTGTTTTAAATGGATATACAGTTTAACTTGTCGTATTGAGCTTTCTGGGTTTTTATCAATTTTTTCTACATAAATTTGATCTGATTCTTAAAAATTAACTTTTTTAGCTCATATAGTAAGGATAAAATTTAGTATAATTTTTTTTTTTAAATAACAGTTAAAAGGTAATATGTTTGACTTTTTTATTTTATTTTTTTTTATGAAAAATTAAAAATTATATTGATTTAATTATTATATTATATTATATTATTTAGAATTGATTAGATAATTAAATTTTTTGTTTGAATTCGTATCATATGAATTCAAACAAAAAATTTAAATAAAAGTCTTTTATGTGAATGCATTTAAATTTTTTTTATTAAGAAAAAGTAAAATAACAAAGCTAGATTTTTTTTTTAAACTATTAAAAAACTTGATACAGTATTGATGCGATCTATGTCTAGATAGTTTTAAAATTTCAACTTTAAAAAATTAACAAAGCGTTCAATTCTTCTCGATTTATTTTGATTTTTTCTTTTTTTACTAAATTACTTATCATTTAAAATTAAAATTTTTATCGTCAGAATAGGCGTAAATTGAAAATAAATAATAAAAAGTTAATCTCTAAAAATAAGAAAAATTTGCACATGCCGCATCTTGAATTTGCCTTCAGTTCGTGATTTCCGTAGTTAAAAATATGGAATTAGAAGGATCATAGATGAGCAAATTGATAATAACATCTATCAGATATTTGGATTCTAGATCATGACAGATAGAAGTTTTGAATTTCCAAGTCAAAAAATATCAGGGATTTATGGTAATTTTTTTTAAAGATTTTTTAAACAATCGCTATAATTTAAAAAATTTTGAAAAAAAAGTATTCAAGTTATTTTTTTTTTCTTCAAATTTTCTGTACAATACATTAATTTGTTTTTTTACAGATAGTTTTAAAGATGGTAATGAATTAAATAGGGATATACAGTACGTTTCTGAAATAAGTTGACAGTTTTTAGAGCACTGCACAAGCAGCTCTAGAGTATCGCTTAAGCGCTTGCTCTAGTGTGCTTAAGCAGCTCTAGAGCATTTATATTTTTCTCCCGCGCATGCGCAAGCATTTCTAAAAAATTATCACAAAATTAACGTAATTAATTAAATTCTATAGA
Source organism: Brachionus asplanchnoidis (assembly GCA_025491095.1). Classification (NCBI taxonomy): domain Eukaryota; kingdom Metazoa; phylum Rotifera; class Eurotatoria; order Ploima; family Brachionidae; genus Brachionus; species Brachionus asplanchnoidis. The sequence goes on along the minus strand of JAILYF010000008.1, from coordinate 2,393,467 downwards.
ATATCTCCTTTTTTAATTATATAAATATGTATATTGTACATTCTATTGCCATTTATTTGTTTGTATACTTTTTTCTAAAATGTCATATTCAAAAAATATGAATGTTCAATGCCTTGACAATACTGGGGTATGGCGAGAGGGCATGATAATTGCCGTCAAGGAAGATAAGTTTAGAATCCATTTCGAAAATTTCACCAGCAAATTCGACTCTGATTATATATGATTATACTATACATTAAAAATGTTAATTGTTTGCAAAGTTTAGTTTTTGTTCAATTTAAAAAATTATTAAAAATATTTAAATTTTAATATTTAATATTTAAAAATCAGTTTTAAAAATTAACATAATTTATTCAAATATTTTTTTTTGCACATGTGAATGCTCTAGAGCGTGTTCTTGAATATTTTTTTTTTTCTAGCGTAGCTCTAGAGCATGTGCTCAAACGCTGCTTAAGCAACCAAGCGCAGCTCTAGAGCATGTACTTATTTCAGAAACGTACTGTAGATAAATGAAAAATTTTTGGCGATTTACTAGCCAATACTTTTAGTCATCACCTCGATTTTGTAAAATCGGAGTAAAAGTGTTGAATATCACAATAAATAAGAGATTTCTTTAAAAATAAGATACAAAATAATTTAAACGAGCTTATTATTCTCTTAGAAATTACAGGTGCCTTAAAAAAACCTAAAAGAACCAGCGGGGTCTGGATTAGATCGTATTCACAACCTAATGTTAAAAAATTTACCTATAATACCTTATTTGAAATAAGTCAACTCTTTAATATGAGTTTGGAATTAGGCCTAGTCCCTAAAACCCGGAAAATAGCAAGTATAACCATGATCCCTAAGAAATCTTCTCCCACTTAAGACCCTAATAATTATCGTCCCGTTAATATGAAAAAATTCCTGGAAAGTTACTTGAACGTATTATTTACAGCAGAATATACAGTATGTTAACAATTATATCAATCTTTTGAACACTTTTATGATTAATTCCTACATATCTTTTAATTTTAAATCATTTAAAATTAAATTGTGCTCCTAAACTGCTTGATTTAAATACCCTTTTACTCCATATGTCCTTTCAAAATAACATTACCAAAAAATCTTTATTCTGACAAAAAAATGGTAAAAAAAATCTGTCAAGCCCACTAAAATGGCAGATCGTGGGTCTACTAAAAAGTGGAGACAAAAAGCATAATCAGATAGCCAAGCTCTTAGGTATATCCATAAAATGTGTCAACTAAAAAACGATATGAAGAGATTCCCAGTTAATTAGAATTCGATGTAGCATCAATGGAAAAAAAATATTTACATCGATGTTTCGTCGATGAGGAGTGAGCAGATTCATAATGTTTCATCGATGAAAAATAAAAATTTCATCGGATTTTCATTTATTTAAAATAATTTTTTATATTATTATTTGAGAAATTATAGTTTTGTGAAATATAGTACAATAAAACAGAATAAAAAGTAAAGAAAACTATTGCTTTTTTTCTAGACGTAAAAAATTAATTCTGTAAATGCAAAATAGTGCAACATTCATTGTGGTATTAAATTTCAATGTCTCTTAATGATGCGCAAACTCTTTACAGAATGCAATACGTTCAAATACATTGAAATATAATTCTGCTAATATTGGAGAGTTTTAATAGAATGTTGTCTAGTATGCAACTTTGAATGTTGCACTATATTGAATTTACTGAATTAATTTTTAACATCTTGAAAAAAGGAATAGTTTTATTTTACCTTTTGCTCTGTTCTATTGTACTAAATTTCACAAAACCGAAATTGTTATCATCTTGCTAATGTTACAAGGTGCGATACCGATTCTTAAAAGCTCATTACATATTAATCCAGATTAATCTAAAAAAAAAGGTCTCCTCATAATTATCTTAATTATATTTTTTTTTAATGAATTAAATAAACAAACCTTGTTATGATCAAAGAGTGAATTTATTTTACTACTGATTCACGACTTAGTTATTTTTTTAGTCGACTGAGAAAAATCTGGTTTTGAATAATTAAAGCAGTTTACAAACATGACTTGATTTTAAGGATCAAATGCATATATAAATTTTTCACACATATACCTTAGCATACAGGCTTAAAAATAAGTATATTTAAGAAATAATTTAGTCGACTCGTTTCAGAAAATTTCAATCATTATTTAAGTCTTTTCGATCAAGATCTTATCAAATTTCATTTTAACAAAATAGAAAAATTAAAGACTGTTTTAAAATGCATACATGCTTTCTTAATATTACTCAAGCACAGAATCAAAGTTCATGAAAAGTTCAAGTAGTGACTCCTCCTATTATTGTTGCTAAAAAAAATACTTGCAGGTTTTGATTATCTCATCTTAAATTCATTGGTTAATTTGATGATTTTTCGATGATCCTCAGTTTTTCTTCGATGAAACATTATTGAGGTTTTGACTGGGTTGGTACTGTGCCTGATTGAAGTCGTTGTGGTAGACCTGGGGAGCTAATTTTTAGTAATAAAAATTACATAGAGAGATTTGAAAGGACGCTACATCTAGTTATCAAAAACTCGCCACTGATTTTAATTATAAGACTCAAAGGGTCAGGATAAATTAGTATACTCTAATGAGAATTCTCCAAAAAAAATGTTTAGAGTCTCATACAGTGGTCAGAAAACCGCTTTTTAACATAAAAGATAGACAAACAAGATATAAGTGATGTAAACAGAGACTAAATTGGAGAGTTAATGGTTGGTCCAGTCCTATTTTTAGGTCTTTAATCGTAAATCAAGAGTAATAGTAAAAAGGTTAAAAAATGAGAAGTTTCATTCAAAGTTCTGTATACCAAGGTTACAAAACGGTGGAGGTTCAGCCTGTTTCTGGGGATACATTTCTTACAAAGTAACCGGTATATGCAACATTTATACCGTATAAGGCGAATTAATTAGATTGTCTATATCAACATCTTGTAAAACAATCGTTTACCATCTGTTGAACTTCTATTTGAGCCAGACGACCCTTGGATTTTTCAACAAGATGGCGCTTGGGCACTCACCGCTCACTTAGTAAGCGACTGATTCAAAGAACGGAGCATTGAGGCTTTGTCATGGTGTGCCTGTTCACCAGATCTCAACCCAATCGAGAACTTATGGTCATACATGGATGCCAAATTGGTTGACAGTAAAGTAACCTCTATTGAGCATTTAAAAAGGGGTTTTACACAAAGAGCGGTTAAAGATTCCAACTGAGTACGTACAAAAATAGATTGAATCTATGGCCAAAAAAGTTTGGGCTTGTTAAAACGCCAAAGGCGGTCAATTCAAATATTAAATTGTAAAAATTTCTAAACTTTTGAACCTTTTTTTCTTAAATCTATTTTATCCATTTTATCTTGTTATATTTTCTTTATGATTCTTTTTTCACATTATTTTTTTTTTGGTTTTATGTTTTTGGATTGATGTCAAATAAAAAATATAGAAAAAGCCGCTTTTTTTATTTTCCCGCGTAAAAACAATTATTTTGTTAACAAAAAAAGATTTTCTAAACTTTTGCAACATACTGTTTAATTTTCTTGAAAACAACAAATTATTTATTCATGAGCAATAAGGATTTATAAAACATTGACGCACTGCACATTTATTTCCTTACTCGAAAAAGTGTAGAGTCTTTTAATAGAAATAAAAAAGTCTGCTGTCGATATTTGACATTTCTAAATCTTTTGATAGAGTTTCGCACGATGGAATAATTTTGCAAGCTAATAAGAATTATTATACCTCCTCATCTTATTTAATAGATAAGATCGTTTCTGCATTTATGATCTTCTAGAAAAAAATTTAAATAGTCATCTTAGTGATCAATACCCTATTAACAGGAGTTCCACAAGGGTTAGTAATTATTAGGCTTCTTTTTTACATTTTTATAAATGATATACCAAAAAGAAACAAAGCACAATTCCAATACTTTCTTCCTTTTGCAAATTATTTGGCTACTTTTTTATTTTCAAAAATTTAGGAAATCTTGAAAAATTGATTTATAAGTACCTAAAAGAAGTTGGAAAATAGCTTTTCAAATGGAACATGATCTTTGAGAAAAAAAACTAAAGTTAGAATCAATCTTGACCTCAAAATTAATGGCAACAATTAGAATAATGAGTAAAAAGGGCAAAATGAAAATAAATTTACATTTTTAAATTTTCATATTTTTAGATTTTTTGTGCAATACTTAAGAAATTTAAAAAAAAACTCTCCCAATTTATTTAATTATCAAAATGAAAAATTAAGATTTTTTGGGATGATGTACAAAAAATCTAAAAATATGAAAATGTAAAAATGTAAAATTTTTTACATTTTGCCGTAAAAAGACAAATTCTTAGGAATCACATTTTACTCAAAACTTACATTTAGTCCAATGGTGGATGAATTAAAAGAGCGCTGTAAATCAAGGCTTAATATAATAAAATATCTCTAAAATTGAAAATGGGGTCTAGAACCAAAAACATTAGGCAATCTTTACAAATCCTTAATAGGGCATCTTGAAGTTGATGATCAATTCAAAATATCATTTCAATTCTAAAAGTTAATCTTTAGATATTAAAATAAATCGTTGATTTAATTTAAATAATTTTAATGTAACATGATTAACATGTTATGTAGACTTTAAAAATAAAATAAATTTCAAAAAAATTTTCTCAATCCATTTATAAAATCGATTTTTAATTTATTAGACTGATTTTTTGTAAAGTTTTTTTTCCATTTTATCACTTAATTAGAATTTATTATTTGAATTTCTTTTTTAAATTTAATGAATGCTGAACAAAAATACTTTTGAAATATAAAATCTAAAATAGACTTTACAAAAAATCAGTAATTACATTTTAGTATTAAAATCGAATATCAATGGATTCAGAAAATGATTTTTCAATTTTTTTTTATTTTCTAAATCTACATTGCATGTAAAGCATGTTACATTACAATTATTTAAATTAAATCAAAAACTAATTTTAATATCTAAGGACTAGCTTTTGAATTGAAATGATATTTTGAATTGATCATCAACTTCAAAATGCCCTTAATAGGATCAATCTTGGTTTATTCTTTTCCTTGTTTAAATTCATTCTCAGAAACTAACATCAAAAAAAAACAAGTTTTTCAAAATTCTGCAGTTCGATCTGCTATTTTGAAGCTGAAATATGATGCACTTTCCAATATTATACACCAAGAGACCTTCAATAAACTACTAATAATCTCAAATCGACATTTTGATTTGAGTGAGAGATATGTAAGGGCAGGATTGAGCTATTATGTTCCACTTGTCGTCAGACAGGTGGTAATAAAGAGAATGTTTCGAATCAAGATATATCTAATATACAACTCCATTGTTTAATTGCTAACTTACAATTTCTTCTTTTTTTTTCTGAACTATCAAATATTTAACTATGTCTAACCTCTAGCTATTTCAATACATCGTTTTTAATTTTCTCTTTATTATACTTATTTATCCTTTTTTTTTATTTATTTTTATATTGTTTTGTTTTATTTAGCTTTATTTTTAATTATTTTTTTGTAAATTTTTATTCTGAAGGAGCATTATTCGGTACAGATAAACAAATGAATAAAAAATATAAGCTTTCATATTTTAAAAAACCTCAAATAATCAGTATATTCTGAAAATAAATTTTTTTTCTTAAATCTTTCATCTATTATGTTTTCAGCTAAAATTAAACTTTTTTAAGCAGACAGTTATCAATGCATGTATCACCAATTTTGTCGCTAATTTTATTTTAGATTTAAATTTAAAACTTTCTTAAGACTTGGATATAAAAAGAAATATCTAATCGAATGTTCAGCTCTTTTTAGACGGCAAAAAACACGCAAACAAATCTACAACATTTACTCAAGTATTTGTTTTTCTTTGAATTAAATAAAATGATCGTCCCATGATAATTTAAATAAATTCTCTAGAAAGATATACGGTAAAATTCAAATCAAAGCATACTCCAATTATAAATTATTTTATCTTCAAATCTAACAAAAATTTAATTAATTATTATCTAATTTCTGATTATGTCACCATACAAAAAAATTGTTTAAAACTTATTAATGGGAGGAAGACAAAATATAGAAAGACAAAATGTAGAATTTTCTCCAAAATATAGAAAGACAAAATATAGACATGACAAAATACATAAAGACAATATATAGAATAGTACTATATGTAAAAAAATATAGAAAATTTTGATTATATTATTATAATAATATATTTGAGACTTTTACTTTGTATTAATTAGTGACAGATTATAAAAGTGAGAATATTAGAAGGTTTAGGAACTAATTTACTAATTGACAAAGAAAAAAATTGAAATAAAAATTAATTAGACTATTTTTTTTTCTACATTTTTTTTTCCAGGTAAATTCTATATTATCCAATAAAAAATCGTTTTCTACATTTTGTCTTTCTATATTTTGTCACACTGCCTTATTAATGGCTGACAAAAAAAAAGCACAACACAGACACTTTATATTTTTTAAAATAATTATCTTTAATTTTTGAAGAATGAATGCTGAAATTCTTGAGACCATTTTTTAAAGAAAAAGTGTCTGAAAACCATTTAAAGAAATTACAACATAACTATTTAGAAAAAAATTTAAACGAATTATTTAAAAGAATTTAAAATAAATCTTATGTTTGATTTTTTTAGTTTAAAGATTAGTCGAGACATACATCACAGTGAAACTCTTACCCTTTGTTATTTCTAAATTTTTTCGGTAAACATTCAAAACAAACCCAATACTTTTTTTTTAACTTCTTTTTGTTTATTCTTATTCATTTATATAATATATTAACTATTTTTGATAATACAGAACGAATATTTTTATCAAATAAAATCAAATTATTTTTGTAAAAAAAAAAAACAAACTTTTTTGAGAAACAAAATTTTTAATTTTTCATAAAAAACTGCATCAATGTGATCATTTTTGTCTTTTAAGCCTAATTAAGTTAAATATTTTATTTTTAGGGGTAAATGGGTGGGATTTTTGGGTATTGAGGTGATACCTCAATAACCTCTTAACCAATAAAAAATAACGGAAAAAATAAAAAATAATTAGACAACGGACCCATCGGCTATCTTAAAATTCTAGTAAAATTATTTTCTACTAATTAAGACCCGCTGAAAACGATAAGCAAATAAGGTCAGTTCAAACTTGTTCCGTCATCGGATCAAAAATTGTCAAACATAATTACTAATTTGAAAAATTCTACCGAATTAGCCGAAAAAAAACTTTGAATTTAAAAAAAAAAGGTTTAAAAATTTTTTAAAAATATTTCATATATATATTTGGATTCCTCTCTTCAAGATCTACAAGAATATGTGTGTTGTTTAAAAAAAAATGAAACGATTTATATATTTCGGTTTTTCAAATTACGTCAACGAATTTTCACTAAATACATTTAGACTGTGTTACCATATAGTTAAATTTTTTTTTCTCCTGAATTTTCTGACCAAAATATTATAAAATAAAATTAAGTAAAAATTTTATCTTGATTCAAAAAATTACAAGTGTAATGACATAAATTATCAAAGCTCAACGTTTTATAATTTTCAAAAACGTGTTTTAAAATTTTAATACAATCTGTTAACTTATTTTAGATTTGTACTGAGGGAAAAATTATAGACGCTTATGATAAGACCATTTCTACACTTTGCAGTGCAAGGATGGAGTCCAAGTATGAAAAAAGTAATAGATAAGATGCAACAACGTCCGACAAAATCCTTTTATTCTTTGAGAGATATGCCAAATGTGATGATATTGATGACTGACAAAACTTCTTCTAAAAGAGGCAGAAGGGTGTAAGGGGGTCTGATTGAAATGTTTAAATTAGTAAATGGCTTATAAAAGGTGAAGCTGGTTCAGTATTGTTTTTTAAAATAGTAAAATATATCAAACCAAGAAAATCCTTACTTTTTTTCATCTCGGACATGAATCTAATGCTTGACGGAGACCAATCATTTTTACTAAAGGAAAGAGCATTTAGTTACTTTTATCTAAACTTAAAAAAATTAGTAGTTACATTGGCTGTATGTCGTATAGACAACATTGCCTGGCCAAAGGTGGCAATTTTTTTAACTTTTCATTCAGAATAGGCTGGCAATAATTTTTGGGAACTGTGATACGTTCGGCCAAGTCAATCATAAACAGCGAGAAACAATTTGATCTAAAACTTGTGATCTGTTCTATAATTCTGGCTCTATAAAATTTATCTCTGTTCAAATCATAAAAAGAAATTATTTCCTTGTCATTGAGACAATTTTCACTTCCCAGTGAAGCATCATTTTGCTCCTGTTTAATAAATTCACTGATCAAATTTATAAATTGGTCCGAATCTTTTTCAGCTATCCAAAAATTGGACGGGCTTGATATTCTTAATATTTCAACAAGGTTCATTGATCTAAATTATATAAAAATTAAAAATGTGTTTTTTTTTTTTTAAATTTAAAAAATCTTAAATAAAATAGTAATGCTTTGTTAATGAACAAGTAAGCATGAAATTGTACAATATAGTATTTAAGATTTTTGTGAATCGTGTGATTCTGCAAAAAGTGTGAAATAAATATTAAGACTTATGTCATTTTAAAAGCTTTTATTTATGCTATTATCTTAGAATTTAACTTGAGAGAATCTACCAGACCGCTTTAAATATATCTTAGTGCTACTTTTTAAATTTATGTCAGAAAAAAAACTCCATTTTTGTACTAGATACAAAATAATTTAATGTTAACTTGGAAATTTTATTTGAAAATTCTCTAATTTATAAAATGAATATTTTCAAATAATTTTGTATCTTAATCTATATCATGATCTTAATTTTTCAAAACTTGCTAGCAGTATTTCTTAAATTTTAATTTTTGTTTCCTTATTCGCTACTTATGGAACATAGGTTTATTTTTTTGATTTCCACTCAAATCGCGCCTTTTACGCTTCTTTATTGCTCATTGGCACCAAATCATCAGCAAAGTCTAAGTCTTCAAGTCCTGATACTAGTCCCAACTTTATAAACTTTTGGCTGGAAGTTGTTTTCCTCATGACATAGTCAATCAGAATTGTGAACAGAGTTGTGTAGAGATCGTAGCCTTTAATGACTCATGTGCACATCTTGAATTATTCTTAAAATATTTATTAAAGATTGCTCTTTTTCCTGAATTTAATACATTCGAATTTCTCAAAGAAGAGTTTTATCAAGTTCACAATCTTCTGTAGCAGAGCATATGAACGTAAAATGGCCCGCAATGTTTCTCTATGTATGCTATCAAAGGCCTTCTTGAAGTCAATGAAATTTACGAGCAATCAACTGTTTCATTCCAGACTCTTATTCTTCTAAATCCTGCTTGTTCTTCTCTAAGTATACCACACATTCCTTCTCTGATTACACCCAGAGTTAAGGAAATTTTTGTAACAGGAATCGTTAAGAAATTTTGAGAAATTATTTAAGAATTATTAGGAAGATTTTAAAAGTCTTAAAAAAAATTTATTAAGATGGTTTAATTTTTTGTGTTTAATAATAATAATAATAATAAAAAGCAACAGCAAGCGAGCTTGCGGAGATGGCTTACTCGGAAGCCATCTATGGTAGCTAATTGCGCAAAAATCGAGAGATAAATTAAGGAACTACAATGAAAGTAACAGAGACGAAACTGAGGTACAAGACGAATACGAGAGATTATACAGATTAATGTGATTAAGTAGATTAAAAGTAATTCAAAAAATTAGTCATGAATAAGAAATAAATAAAGAATAAATTAAATAATGGTTCAATAGTATAAAAAACTAAGAGATGATTAATTACATAAATAGGTACAATTGATTAAAAAAAAAATAAAAAAAAAGCTTAATAATTGAAAGTTAAGAAGACTTAAATTGTAATAGATTGTTACATGTGTTACAGCATTTATTTTTTTTTAACATGTAGTTAGTTAAGTAAAAAACAAATTAAATTAAATGGATGAAGACAATAAATTACGCTATGGTATTTATATAATAATGGATCTTTATTTTGAAATGTTAATTTTTTAATTTTGGTAATTATTATTCATTGTGTTTTTTTTTTTTCCTTTTTGTTTGAATTACAAAATGTATCCAATGTTGAAATAACATTGAAAAAGTGCGATGTTTCAAATATTTTTTTCAGTTTCAAATAAAAAATAATTTTAAGTTAATATTGCAAGCATGAAAGACTTTGTATTTTTTTTATAAATTTTGACTTTGGTTTTGTGATATGATGACCCTTAAGATAATATTTGTAAGTTAAAATACCATCTACTCTCTGTTTTCCATTTTTTATAAATTGAGTTTTTGTCATCATATCAGATTGGACGGTTCGGTCGGACGGCTAGGTCGGAAATAATTTATTTAGATTTGAAATTTAAATTCAATCGTTTAAAAACTTTGTTTTTTTATAGATTTTGAAATTTGGGTTTGTGGTATAATGGGTTGTGAAGTTCATTGCAATTCGATCATTATAATTCAGAAAAATTTGAATAACTTTTTACTAAAGGAATAATTTAGTTCTGTAAATTCTTAAGCAATTTAGTTCTTTTAATGCTTAAGCAACTTTGCTTAGTCCGAAAATATATGTTTGCAAAAACTCTGCAATTTACTTGCACAATTGTTTAGAATACTTTTTAATGCAGAAAATTGCAGAGTATTTTACAGACCTACTTTACTGCATTAAGCAAATTTGCTTATAGTTAAGTATTTTATAGAACTAAATTATCTCTTTTAGTAAAAAAGTTATTAAAGTTTTTCTGAATTGAAAAGATCGAATTGAAATGAACTTCACAACCCCTTAATATGATGAACTTTAAAATTATATTTTTAGTTTAAAAAACTATTTACGTTCTGTTTTCCATTTTTTATAAATAGAGCTTTTGTTAAAATACATTAAACGAACAATCATCACTTTTTTTTTCATAAATTATGACTTAAGCCTAAAGTCAAAATTTTTATAAAAAAAGTTTTTCACCGATTGAATTAAAATCTAAATCTAAATGAATTTTTTAAAAGTTAAAAAATGAATTTTGAATATTTTTTCGAATTTCAAATAAAAATTGAACTCATTCTATTTCATTAAAGAGTTTAATTAAAACATGAAAATGCTTGCAATATTAACTTAAAATTATTTTTTTTTTAAATGAAAAAAATATCAGAAACAAGGTACTTTTCCAATATTATTTCAACAGTAGATACATTTTGTAATTCAAACATAGAAAATTATACCAACTAGACTTTTAAGTTGTCTTAATTATTAATAGCTTTTAAATATATGCTGAAAATTTGGTCGAATTGTTTTACTCGTCAAAATTTTGAATATCTTCTTTTGAACACCCGTTATTATTTTTGTTTTGCTGGTGGTCCTTCATTTTTTGTTACTAATTGATAGATTCGAACAATATAATTGTTCAAATTTTTAATTAATTTTTAAAATTTGTCTAAATAAAGATTAATAATAATGAAAATAATAATAATAATAATCTACTACAGTTTTTCCTGTAGAGCAAGACTTTATGGTCTGACTATGGTTGCTAAATCAGGTATAAAAAAATAATTATGTTTATTTTTTTGCTAAAAATCACCAATTTTTCTTTTAAAGCCGTTCTAGATTCAAATTTAAAAAATTTTGCAATTTCAATGTAATTATTTTGGTATTTTAATTTTTCATTAGAATTAATAATTAGAAAAAATATTCAAATAAATTATTTTATTTATCATGAAATAAATTTTATTTTGAAAAGAAGATTTAATAATTTAAAATAGAACAAAAAAAGAATAAAACTAAAAACTCTCCAAAAAGCGGTAAAATGGAATTAAAAATAATAATAAAAATAGTATTAATCTAAAAATAGTTAAAAAAAAATATAAAAAGATAAAATCAACTCCGAAATTACCAGACAATTAACCCAATTGAATTGTAAATGCAAATTATAAAAGTTTATTATATTAGAAAAAAAATTATAATCTCGAATCATGATCCGATTACAGCTTTTAGAGAATTTTAATAAACAATTAATCCATTAAATTTAAACGATATTTTTGATCATTTATAAAAGTTTATTCAATGATATCAATTTTTTCTCTTTTTTTTCTAAAAATTACCATTTTTCCTGTTTTTTTCAGAGTTGTCTAGAATTTACATGACTCAAGTTAAATCCAAGTCCGGAATTTTTTTTTTTCAATAATTCATGCAAAGGCTTTTATTGTTTACTAACTGGAACGGTAAAATGAACATTTGGCCGCCAAAATGAATCACTGGAACGGCAAAAAATTCATTTGGCCGTACTTAAAAAAAAAATTGAAAGTCTTTGGCTTGGACTTTTTTTTTTGAAAAAAAAGAGAAATATTCCTAAAAATCGTATTTTTCAAAGTATTGAAAAAAAATGACTCAAGAAATTTGAAATATAATTTAAGGAATAGTGCGAATCTGATAGAACCAGCATCAAAAACAGCAAATGGTGAAAAAACATTGGATTCTTTTATTCAAGACTGATGAATAGCTTTGTGATCAATAGATCAATGTTGAAGCATTCAATATTCAATAATATTAATTTAATATTTACAGATTTTGTAAAAAAATTCAAAAAATTTAACTTAAATATTTCAATGTTTTACTTTTTTTGTTTAAATGATTTTATAAACAATATTTTTATTATTTTTTTTTAATTTTGTAAAAAATTTTAATATCAAATAAAATAAGTGTTAATCGGTCTTTAACTGCAGTGGCAATTGCCTGTTGATTAATCTTGAAATTACAATTATATTATTTTTTAAATTTTCATCTGAAATTAAAAAAAAATAGAAATATTCCTAAAAATCGTATTTTTTAGTATTTTTTGTCCCTTTTTAAGTTTACAAAATTGACTGAAACAAACGTAAAATCCCGTAAAATTTCATAAAAACAAATCAGTAGTGTATTTGTAATCTCAAATCCAAAATTCTTAAAATTTAACTTTTTGTTAAACTTATTCTAAGAAGATACATTTTTTTTTATTTCTCATATATATCGCAATTTAAGCCAAATTAATTAATTTGTTAAAGTTAAATTTCTAAAAAAAACCAAACCAATTGATAGCATAAAATGGAATCCAAAAAATCCAAATCTTCGTCATCTCGCTCACGTCGCAGATCGGACTCGAGCGAAGAACGATCTCACAAGTCCTCATCAAAGCGAAAAAATCACAGCTCAGACAACTCGAATGACAGTGATCATGACGATCGTCGGCACAGAGACAGACGGGACAAAAAGGACAAAAAACCCGCTTCGTCAAAACAGTCTAGGAGCGAAGAGGCGGGAGGTGCCGCCGAAAATTTGTCTCTTTCAATTGAGGAAACAAACAAGCTTAGAGCCAAACTTGGCCTCAAGCCTCTGGCCGTAGACGACCAGAACAAGGAGAAGCAAAAAGAGAACGACTCTGGCAAAAAAACCTACATTGACAAAGACACCAACCAAGAGTTTGAGCACGCACCGGCCAAAAATTTGACCGAAATGCGCGAGCAAAAAGAATTCAAGCAAAAGTTGGAAGAGCAGCGCGAAAAACGCCGCCTGGCACAAAAAATACGCCAAGTCAAAAGCATTGGGCAGCAGGAATCCGACTCGGACTCGGAATCAGCCGACGTATGGGTTCAAAAGTTAAAACAGAAGCAGGAAGCAGCCAAAAAGGCAAAATTGCTCGAAGAGATGGACGAGCAATTTTTGGCACCGAGTGAAACTGTCAAGACAAAAAAGTACACTTCGTCCCATCTCAAGGGTCTGAGGGTCGAGCACGACCAGGCCAAATTCAGGGAAGGCGAGGAAATTATTCTAACACTCAAGGACAAAGACATCATCAAAGGAACTGGTGTTAATTTAGAGCTGGATGAGGATGAGGACACCGATGTGCTGGTCAATGTCAATTTGATTGATGATGAGAGAGCATCACAAAATGTGGAGAACAAAAAAAAGAAGCCTGATTACAAGCCCTATGAGGAGTTTGACGAAGAGGGAAATTTTAAGCCAAACGCCATTCTGGACAAATATGACGCGGAGTTAAATGGTGAGCAGAAAAAGTCCTTTAAGCTGGGCGCCAAGGGCATGTATGACGCCAGTGATGACAAATTCATCCAAAAACTACAAGATGAGCACAAGTCAAGGGCTGTCAGGTTGGACATTTTGAATGAGCTCAGGGAGGCCAGTGACTACATGACTGCACAGGAGATGGAAAAGTTTAAAAAGCCCAAGAAGATTCGCAAAGGAATGCGCAAAAATAAGAGTTTGAAGGCGGCCGATTTGTTGCCATTGGCGCACAAACAGCCTCGGACAAAAGTGGACAAAGCTGAGCCAAAGTCAGTGGAAAAAAATATAAATCTGGATGATTTTGATTTTAAAAAAGAGAGTAGTGATGAAGGCGAAATTCGCTCTAGTGGTGACGAGAGCGACATTGACTTGACCAAATTGGACCAAGTGAGTCATTTAAAAGAAATGATGGATGAAGAAAATCAACTTTTGGATGAACTGCAGACAGCGTTGGACAAGACTAGAAAAAAGGCCACCAACAAAATAGAGTATCATGCACTTGAGCTGAAAGAGGAGCTTGAATTGAATGGAAAAAGTGTGTCGCTGGAAAATTTGACCACTGTTAGAGATGAGGAGATGACTGAGGAAAAAGATGCGCTTACTTTGGACACCATATCGGAGTTTTGCCGCGGCATTGGCGCCGAGAACAGGCGCGAAGACAACGAAATGGAGATGGGCTTCAAGAAAAGTGAGGAAAAGATGGAAAGTGATGAAGAGTTTAACTTGAGCGATGTGGAAGCCGAGGTTGAGAATGAAAAAAATCAGCTGAATGAAGACAGTGATGAGGATGGAGCAAATATTTTAGATGATGAGCCGATAATTGATCGGGGCATTGGTGCAGCGCTCAAATTGGCAGTCAACAAGGGCTACTTGGCTAACGAGAAGGACAAACAGTTTGCTCGTGTGGCCAAAAGTAGCATAGAGGCTAAGAATTACACAATTGAAGAGCGCAACTACTACGACATTGATGACAAGTACAAGAGGTCCAGGGACAAGTTTTGTGGTCCATTGGTTGATTTTGAAGAGAAGAGGAATTATAAGCCGGACATTAAGTTGGACTATTATGATGAAAAGGGTCATGCCATGAACGAAAAGGAGGCTTTTAGATATTTGTCGCACAAGTTTCATGGAAAGGGACCGGGCAAGAAGAAGACCGAAAAGCGTTTGTCTAAGTTTAAGGAAAAGGAGGCTATGAACAAAATGAGCTCGGTGGACACACCGCTGCACACTGTTGAGCTGTTGATTGAAAAGCAGAAAAATCTCCAGCAGCCATTTGTTGTGCTGAGCGCGCCTAAAGGAAAACAAGAACAGTAAGTGTTAATTTCAGAGTTGTTTTTAAGTCACAAGTTTTAAGTCAAGTTATTAAATTGAATTATTTAAGTCAAGTGATTTTATTAATAAATTAAATTAATTAAATCTTTTAGTCAATTTTCAATTTTCAATTTTATTTTTTTACCTTTTCTGAGGGTCAAAATTCATGTGGCCGCGATCATTCATGGACAATAATTTGTATAGTACAACTTAAATATCTTCTAGTCAACTTTTCAATTATTCTTTTATACAACTCATTCAACTATTCAATTTTTCAATTTTTTAAAAACAAAAAATTTATTCAATTATTCTTTTTTTTTTCAATTCAAATGAAAATTTATTTAATCAAATGAATCTTATTAAACAAAAGATATTTACTGTAACGTATGGAAAAGATAAAATAAAAAACGAATTATGATTTGGAGCATTTTTTGATTTTTGATACAATCAAAAAAACCCAGTATATTAAAAAAAATTGTTAAAACAAAATCAATTTTTAGTTAAAGAAACCTAATTTTAAAATAAACCATATTTTGATTAAACGTAAAACGTCTGGCGATATTTACGTATAGTCAAAATATGGCTTATTTTAAAATTAGATTTATTTTAACAAAATTTTAGATAACATAAAGGGGTCCGGGCCGTAGTCCTGGATTAGGGAGTTGGGTTCAGCAAAAATAGTTAGGGTTATTTCTTAAATACTGATAAATTTTTTTTTAATAAAAAATTGTACATTGATTGATTTAGAAAAAAGAATAGAATAATTGAATGAGTTAAAAAATTAAAAGTTGAATAATAGAATAATTGAAGAGTTGAATGAGTTTAAAAAAGAGATTAATTAGTGTTGGCAATCGATTATCAATAATCGATTCAATATTCGACTAACTTTAAATCGACTATTTTTTTTTAGTTGATTATTAAATCGATTAAATTTTTTTTGTCGATTATTAAATCGATTAATTTTTTTTAGTCGATTATTAAATCGATTAATTTTTTTTAGTTGATTATTAAATTGATTAAATTTTTTTAGTCGATTATTAAATCGATTAATTTTTTTTAGTCGACTATTTAATCGACTAATTTTTTTTAGTCGATTATTAAATCGATTAATTTTTTTTAGTTGATTATTAAATTGATTAAATTTTTTTAGTCGATTATTAAATCGATTAATTTTTTTTAGCTGATTATTAAATTGATTAAATTTTTTTAGTCGATTATTAAATCGATTAATTTTTTTTAGTTGATTATTAAATCGATTAAATTTTTTTTGTCGATTATTAAATCGATTAATTTTTTTTAGTCGATTATTAAATCGATTAATTTTTTTTTAGTTGATTATTAAATTGATTAAATTTTTTTAGTCGATTATTAAATCGATTAATTTTTTTTAGTCGACTATTTAATCGACTAATTTTTTTTAGTCGATTATTATTTTAGTCGACTATTAAATCGAATTATTTTTTCTAGATGACTATAATACTTCTAATTTAACTCGAAAATAAAATTTAGGAAGGCAAAAAATATTATTTGTAAATTTATTTTTTATATTTTATTAAAATTTTATTTATTTTGCTTTAAATCTATAATTTTAAATCAATTAAAAACCTTTTTATCAAAAAATGATATTTTTTACACTCCTAAATTTGAATTTCAAGATAAATTAGAAGTATTATAGTCATCTAGAAAAAATAATTCGATTTAATAGTCGACTAAAATAATAATCGACTAAAAAAAATTAGTCGATTTAACAGTCAACTGAAAAAATTTAATCGATTTACTAGTCGATTAAAAAAATTGAGTCGATTTAATAATCGACTAAAAAAAATTAGTCGATTTAACAGTCAACTGAAAAAATTTAATCGATTTACTAGTCGATTAAAAAAATTGAGTCGATTTAATAATCGACTAAAAAAAATTAATCGATTTAATAATCGACTAAAAAAATTTAATCAATTTAATAATCAACTAAAAAAAATTAATCGATTTAATAGTCGACTAAAAAAAATTAATCGATTTATTAAATTTGTCAATCGATTGGAGTCGATTGCCAACACTAAGATTAATTGAAAAGCTGAATAGTTGAAAAGTTGTATTAAATGAAAACTTGAATAAACGAATAGTACACATAGTAAGAAAAAAATAATTATCAAAAAATGATAATTGTAAAATTTAAAAATACAAAAAGTTGTCCATTACTGGCCGCGATCACGACCGCATGTAACGGTAAAAATTGGATTTCATGTGAACGCCGCGGCAACAGTGACTTGATTTTTTAAACCTGCGACTTAAAAACAAGTCTGGTTAATTTTTAGAAAATTTTTTTCAATTTTAAAATTTTTAATTTTTTTTTTGTTGCACTAAAGGGTCACTTTGCACAAGAGATAGAACTCCGTTGTATTATTTAGTAATAGAATATGTGAATATGATCGATTATTATGTATTGTTAAAATTTTATGATTTTTTTAATAAAATTTTTAAATTAATCTAGATTTTAATCCTTGGATACGGTTAAGTTAATGAAACTCAATTTGTTTGCTTATTAATCTTATTTTAATTTATTGAACAATAAAATAAAATTAATAAGCAATTTGAGATATAATATTATATTATAAATCCAACTCAATTAATATTGGTGGTACATAGGATGTATCATTTGCTTCAATTTATAAAAAATGTTTTGGTTGCTATTTTTTATTAAAATTTTATTTTGCAATTTTTTTTTTGTACAAAAATTCACAATGTTCTGAATTTTGCAGAATTTTTCAGAATCAGTATATTGGTAGAACAAAGGATGTATCATTTGTTGCAGTTTACAGAACATGTTATGGTCCGTCAGAACTTTAGCTTTGGCATTGCTTTGGTTTTTATAAAATAGAATATACAAAATAGGAAAAAAAAGGAAAGAAAAGATAATTTTTTAAAACTATAGTAAAAAACTTGCAAACTATCAATAGTTAACTTTGTATTTTTCCTATTTACTATAAACTTTATAATAAACGTTTATTCAACACAATTAAGTTATTTGTCTTCTCTTTATCTCCTCTGAAGTTAATCGAAAGTATTTAAGGCTAAATTCCCTAATTAACAAATCGAATTCGGCCGAACAAAGATTATTAAACTACAAAGACTCTATTATATTTCTCTAAAATAAAAATTCTCTTACATTCTTTATTATTTTTTTTTCTCTAAAAAAGTTATTCTCTAAAATATTGATTTTTAATTTTCTATATTGTTTTTTTTCTAAAATAAAAATTCTGTAAAATTTTTTCTCTATTATGAACGTTTACTAAACGTTCATGATTCGTTTTAAATATTCGAATAAGACGAATAAATGAAATAGAGTATTAAATTTTCTTAAGTAAAATAGTTAACCAAAAAAATCAATCAAGATAAATATCAAATAATATAAAATTGAAATATAAAAAGTAATAAAGATTGCAGACAATGGTCATTACAACGACGATGACAATAAAAATTTCGAATTCTAATTCTTCTTTGATAATTTTTTTTTTTAATTTTTCTAATAATGCTTAATGATAATACAAATAAAAAAATTCATATAAAACGAAAATCTAATTTATTTTAATAGTATTTACAATTCAAATAAATTAAAGGCGATTAAAAAAATTAATTTCAATTCTTATTCTATTTTAGGGAAATGGTTCTATTAAATTCAGTTCAAAATATCAAAAAAAAATGCTAGAATATTGAATAACTTTTTCTCTAGAAGTTTAAATTATTGTTGTGAATGCAACATGATAAAACATACTTAGTTGCATCAAATGTCAAAGTCTGCTATTGATGCGCAAAATCTCTGCAAAATGCATTTCACTAGATAAATTGCTTTTAAACCTAATTAAATAGTTGATTAATAAAATCAAGCAATAAATAAAAAAAAATAAATTATCTTTCCTAACTATTCAGGTATCCTTTAAAATGATAGAGATTCATTAATAATATGTAAATTTTTGTATCATAAGAACTCAAAAAAATTTTTTTGATCAAATTTTATTTATTTTTTCCAAAGAGTGTCCCACTTGACAGTTGATTTTCCTTCTTCTATAAATTAAAATCGAACATTTTATAAAAAAATTTAACTCTGAAATCTAACGATCCAATTATTGCTTATTCATTTTGTTCTTAGGTCGATTTGAACTTTTTGAGAGTTTTTTTGTAATTTTTATGTTTCTTTTTGAAATTTACAGAGACCGATATAAAACTGGTTTTAAAATTTTTGTGAACTTAATGGAATTCTTTTATGTGAAAA
Organism: Brachionus asplanchnoidis; assembly: GCA_025491095.1. Taxonomy (NCBI): domain Eukaryota; kingdom Metazoa; phylum Rotifera; class Eurotatoria; order Ploima; family Brachionidae; genus Brachionus; species Brachionus asplanchnoidis. Next base: position 2,373,803 of record JAILYF010000008.1, on the reverse strand, counting down.
AAACTTTTTTGTGTGTAATTAATTCAGTTAATCATTCATCAATATTTTATATTATATTTAAAAATCGTTTCTTGTAGCTCTCTCATACACTGGAGTCCCAGGAGCGACTGATTGCGCATGTCGAGCGACGCCTGGGTGAAGAAAAAAGGAAGAGGTAAGAAGCAGAGGATTAACTGTCATGTGTCAAAAAAAAAGAAAACAGGAAAAATAATGTCAATTTAATCTTCTTAGTTTTTTTTTTTCTTTTTGAACTCTATCTTTTTTTGTTTAAAGTATCTATGTTTGTTTCGCCTTAGATGCGTCCAAACAATAAAAATAAATAAATAATTCAGTTAATTAATTTTATCTGATACATATAATTGCTTCATTTAGTCTTGGATCATTAATAGCTTAAGGAAATAAAAAATAATTTGACTTTTTTCCTATAGGAAAAAAGTCAAATTATTTTTTAAGTTTAATAAAGTTTAATTTAAAGTTTAAATAAAAAGATTTAAAAAAGGATTCAAACAAAGAATTAAAATCTATTGATTAAATTATATGATTTATTTTTAAATTTCAGATATAATTTTCTCTATTTTTTAGTATATCAAATATTATGGCTTTTGTAAATAAATTATTTAGAATAAAATAGATCAAAAATATCAAATAGATTTTATATTATATTTAAATAAAATATCCAAATTATTAAAGTTTTGCTTAGAATTGAATTGAATTTTAAATTTATTAACATTTAGGGTTAAGTTTTAGAATTTTTACAGTAAATAAGCATATTTATCCCAAAAATTAAACACCAAAGTAATATATCCTTGCTATTTTATAAAGAAACATATGCTAAAATTTATTTGTCAATTTTTTTAGGTAAAAAGTTTTCTAAGAAAATAATTATTGATTGTTAAAAATCTATCTTTCTAAATGTTAAAATGCTTATAAGTATTATTATAAGTAGTATTTATTTTATGAAAGCTTTTAAAAAAGTTTATAATTTTCTTTCGAAAAGTTTATTTCAGAATACTCCGGTGAACATTTTTCAAAAACAATCAAACAATAGCTTAGGAAACGATCTATTAAATGATATAAATTTTATTCTTGATTTTAATTAAAATATGGACACAAATTTTGACTTGTCACATAATTGTGTTAAATCTTTTAAATTGTTTTAAATTCAAACTTTTATTTTTAATTTAAATACACCCTTAAAAGCAATTTTATTAAAGCTTGTTAAAATTAGAACCATTAATCTAGAGAAAATAATATGAACAACAATAAAAAATGGTTTTTGAGACTTACTTTGAAGAACACTTTAAAAAAATCAAATGCTAAATTCATATATTTATTTTTAATACGTTTTTAAATTTTCCACGCAATTAATTTTGAAACAAAAAATCTTAAAATAGACAAATTTTTTATTAAAAAATCAAATTTTCAAATCATAAATATTTTCTCCAAAACAATTATGAACATTTGACAGACGATTTTTATCTAAAATATACTCTTGATATTTGTCATTGTCAAAATTACCTAATTGACCACCAGTATGAATAAAAAGAATACGATTTCCTTTTAAATTAGACAAAAAATTCCTTGCATTTTCATCATTCTGGTAGTCAAACGTTGGTTTTTGTCCATTTAACAAATTTACCAGTGCATACATTGCTTTACCTGTATAAACCGGGTCAAGAGCAATTCCTGTTTTCCTAAAAAAATCAACCAAAAACTCGAGTTCTTCTCTAGTCGACTTGGCATATCCTAGACCTCGTGAGCACTGAACAATATTCACCATACTCTTAACATCTACTTTGGTCCCACTTCCAAATAAATCTTGAATTTCCTGTTTCAAATGATTATAAAAATACGCCGAACTGTCACACACACAAAACGAATGAAGTTTAAATTTGCTCCCAGTTAAATAGTTGGCAATAGCCAGAGCTGACATAGTTCCTCCAGATCCACTTGTGACCACGATATCATCAATAAACTCGTCAATATTCTGTTTAATCATCTCATCAAACTGTTCCAAGTAGCCGAACAAACCAGTTGTGTTTGAACCTCCAATAGGTATGATATAAGACTCATCTTCTGAGCTTACCTTAATCTTTTCGCTTAAAATTTTCATTTTATACTCAATTTCTGTCAAATATTGAGCTCTTTTTTCTACCAAATAAATTTTTGAGCCAAGCAAAAAATCAATTAAGAGATTTCCATTTATTTTCAGTTTTGAGGCATCATTAGTGTCCGATCTCAAAAAAAGATGGGTCTTAAGGCCTGTTAATTGAGAAACACCAGCCACAGCTCGGCAATGGTTCGATTGTAGGCCACCAGCAGTTAGAATGTGCTTGGCACCTTTGTCCAAAGCTTCAGCAAACAAAAATTCGAGCTTTCTCAGCTTATTTCCTTGAAGATGAAGTTCATTGTGGCTCTGGTCGTCACGTTTAATGTACATTTGAAATAAGCCATTTTGAAGATTTAAACCAACTTTTTCTATCTTAGTTTCCTGCTTGTCCAAAAGCCGAAGCCTTTTTTGCGGAAGAGAACGAATATTTTTTGCCAAAGTATGCTCGAGCAACCACTTGGGTGCTCTATAGTCAAAAATTTTCATTTTTTCAAAAACGCAAACTTCAAATTTGATATTTTTTATTCAAAATTTTAAAATAAATTAGCATTTTTTTATTTTTCCTTAAATATTTTTGTTAATTTTATCTCAATTAAATTTTTAATAGGTTTAATTAGTGGAAAATAAAAAGAAAAACTTTTTGCTAACTTAGCCACGTGGTTTCATTGTGGGAAAAATTATCATACTTAAGAATGCATGTGTATTTTATTTTAAAGTTTAAGAAAGTAAAAAGTAAAAACCGAATTCAAAAGAAACAACTGTTCAGCAATTTTGGATCGATGGCTCAGAACGTGAATTTGTTGTTTTTTAATGAAATTAAATACGCAATTTATGATCATAATGAAAAGAAATCAAACAATTAAATCCAATTGGATAGCTTCAATGATATTAAAAGACATTCAAAGCTAAAGAAAATTTAAATTTAAAAAAAAAATTTTTAAATTTTTTATTCCAATTGTTGGAATGCGTTTACTGAGCCAATTTGAGCATTGAATTATTGGCGTAATTAGAGAAATTGACAAAATTTTACTTATTTTTATAAATCTTTTTTTTTAGCCTAAAAAATTGAACAATCAAAAAATTAACTTCTAACTTATTTGACTTGGTTGTGGAAATTTTTTCCAAGATGACTTACTGGTGGCCAAAATCGGTAAATTTAAAAAAAAAATTGGCAGTAGGGCTTTGCTCTAGCAACAAAAAGTCTTAATCTAAAGTCGAGACCAAAATAAAAGCAATGAAAAAAAAAAAATTTGCATGCATTTTTACAATTCAAGGATTTCAAAATTTCAAATTTTTCCTATGCTTTTTTTTACTTAATAGAATAAGAAATGCAAAAATATGATTTTAACAATTCAAACATTGATTTAAGTCTTCTATTTAAAAATCTTTATTTAGATTGGCATAAAATGGCCCAAGACTTAAGCTTGCTTGATAACATTGATGTAATTGATCTTCACTTGTTCGATACAAACTTCCAAATCGAAGAATTGCTGGCCGATGTGTCTTTCTCGGAAGCAAATTCAACTTTTAATTTTTTGAATGCCACACCGCCACCACAACTCAACTATCCAGTGTGGCCAGTCTGCGATGATTACGGCTCTTTGCCAAGCAGTGACCAGGAGGGAAACTTGGCGGAAGAAGAGTCGCACGGCGAAGAGGATGGGAGAAGTGGAGGACCTGTCAAAAAGCGCAAAAAAGTTTCCAATTTTGACAAACCACCAGAGCCGTATGCTGACATGATTGCCAAGGCCATTATGTCTTCAGGCACTAATCTTATGCAATTAAAAGATATCTATTCTTACATATCAATTAAGTAAAAAATTAAATAAAATTTTTTTCTTCTTTATTAACTGATTTGAAAGCTATGCGGCATTTACTTCAAAAGTAGAGGTGTCCAAGTGGAAAAGCGCCATTCGGCACAATCTAAGCAGTCACAATTTTTTTATAAAGACTTTGCAAAAAAATTCCCAAGGCCATTTTTGGAGCATAGAAGCAAATTTTTTGTCCATTTTAAAGGAAAAAGGCAGCACTGTCGGAATCAAAAAGTGTCTTGGCAAAAAAACAAATGTTCAAAAACCAAAGCCCAACAAGCAAAAGAAAACAGCTGAGCCGTTCATGCCGGGCTTGATCGCGTCGCTAAATCAAGATGCCTACTACTATAACTGCTATAATGACTCAGCTTTTTTCAGTTCGACCGAGAACGACAATTCTCAGCACTCAAGCAACAGTGGCTATCAAAACTACAAATTTTTAAGTCCCACGCAGCATACATGCTTGCCTCAGGCTTCATACTCTTTGGACAATGCCAATGTAAATTATGTACATTTATCTAATCAGTTAACTTATTAAATTTTTTTGTTGTTGTGTAAATTATTTTAATGTACATTAAGCAATTTAAAGAGAAATAAGAATCTTAGTCATTTATTTGTAGGGTATTATTATTGTATCAAGCATTTGTTTAAATGCGTTCATTTCTTTTTTTAAAGCTTGTATTTATTTGTTATCTTATTTATTTATTTAATTAGAACTTTAAATTATTTAAAATAGTATTTTATTTATTATGTAAATAAAGAAACTCTAAAAAAACAAAATCGTTGAACAACACAGATTTATTAAATTTAATCGTAATAAATAAATCAAATTTAATGTCTTGTTTTTTTTTATTTATTTAAGACTTAATGCTTTTAACTTTTTGTATAAACAAAATAAATTCAAGTGATTATATAGCAGGCAATTAAAATGAATTCAATTCTTTAAGAATTATTTTTTTTTTATATTGAATCAAAATATAAAAATAGACAATGATTTTCTTTCAAAATAAATTTTTAAAATTAGATGTCTGAAGTAAATTTAGACTGGTTATTAGAATCAGCTTTTATTCACATCTATAAAAAATTGATTGAATAAATAAAAAATTTACATAAATAAAATAAAGAAAAAATGAACGCTTAGTATTTAAAAGTTCAAATATGAATATTCAATTTAAAAGTTTAATTTGTCAAATTTATTTATACTTTCTTTTAATAATAAAAATTAGATGGTTATGACAATGGAAAACAAGTACATATTAAAAAAAAAACCGCAAAATTAAATTTTTTTAATACCCCTCCTGTATTTTTATTGAATGCTGAATGCTATTTCGGTCCCATATTTCTCAATTATTAATGTATTATATTGAATAGCCATATATTCCGAAATTGCAGATTCTCATCTACAAAATGGTACTCCGGGCTAAAGAAAAATATGTCTCTCGAGTATCATTTACTATAGTTTAATAGAAAAATGTACTTATTTTTCGATTTAATATAATCTTATCCTCCAGAATAGCCATTAAACTCATTCTTTATTACAGATTATGGCACTATAGAGAAAAATATGAACAAAACTTTAGGACTATTTTGTTTTGCATATTTTTTAAAACAATTTTTTACAAAGATTGAAAGTTTTCAAAAAAAATGAAATTTTTAAATGACAGACTTAAATTAATGGATTTAAATGTTTAAAAATTGCCTTTTTGTTATTTTAATAATTATATTAAAAATTAAACAGGGTCCCGGGCTGGTTTAGGGAATCCGGTATGTTGTAGATTAGAGAACTATTATTTAAAATTAATAATTAAACTTTAAATTAATTAAAATTTTTATTTTAATTATCATAAAGTAGTAAGGTCAAAGAAAATAAAATTGTGCTAAAGCACAAAAATTAGAAAAATGATTTTTACTTTTTAATATTTTGGTTTTCTTTATTTTGCTCTTTCACCGTCTTTATTATATTTCCACATTATATGAAGAAAAAGTTAAATAATTTTGATCTTAATTAATCAACGCTATGGTAAAACAAATCACTTAAATTAAATTTAAATATTAAAATTTTAAAATTTTTTAACTATTTGTTTATGGCCAATTTTTATGCAAACCCAATAAAAATTGGAATTATGTCAGAATAACTAAAGAATAAATAAAAGAAAAAAAAAGAAATTTTTTCAACTCGTTCCACATCATTTCAATTGTTTAGGTCAGTTAAAATGAGCAATAAAGTAAAATACAATCATTTTAATCAATCAATTTTTTTACCAGTTTAAAATTAAAAGGAATTTTATTGATTCGACCTAATTCTTACAAGATGAATTCATTATTCATATATTTAACAATTTTAAAATTTTTTTTGAGCTTCGAAATTTTAAATAATTTTTAAATAATTTTTCAAAACACTGTCCAAGTCTTTATCAGAATGACTAATCGTGTTGTCATCAGCGAACATTTTTATATCAAATTTATTAAGTAAATAAGGATTAAATAGATTTTATAAAAAGAGTAGAAAATACAAATAATAATTAAGAGCCCAAATAAAAATAGAAAGTTTAATTTTCAAGTAATTAATTTAATTAAGATATGTTATGTCATTGATAGAAAATTTAAATTTATGCTTCCAAATTAAATTATTAGTTAAGATTTAGGTTAAGTAAAACACGCTAATCTAGAACTTTTTTAATTGGATTTTTAATTTTTAGTTAATTAAAATAAAACTATATAGAGCTGTACATCCTTCACTTTAAACATGTGCAACATGTAACAATCTATTCCTATTTATGTCTTTTCAACTTTCATTTTTTTAGCTTATTTACTTTATTTTGATTCTTTTTTTTTATCTCATTTTATTAACTTTAATTTTATTTTTTTTTTTTATTTTTTTTTTTTAACTTATTCTGAAGGAGCTCTAGCTCGGTACAAAAAACAAATAAATAAATAAATAAAATATTATTGAACATATTGATAATTAAAAGATTTATTTATCTTTTCTTTTTTTTTCTTTGAATAAAATATTTTTAACAAGATTTTTTTTATATCTTAATCTTATCACACTTCAAAATAGAATAAAAAAAAATAATTAAAATTCCTAACTAATATTAAATAAAAAATAAAATACATAAAAAATTTATTGAATTTCATAAAATTAAATTATTTTAAATATGTACGTCAAATCAGATCATAATTGACCAATACAATAGGAAAAAAAAGGATCTTTGCTGCATCACTGTTATCATCTAAATTAATAATGTATAATTTGGTATAATCAATTGTCAAGAGGTGCAAAATAAATACTTTTTTTCCTAATCAATGAATAAAATAAATTAAATTAAATAGAAATACAAAAACAAAGCAGAATAATAATTGTGTTAAATGAATAAATTTTTTAACACAATTATTAAAAAATTTTATTAATTTTATTTTTGACTAAAAAGATTAATGATTATTTTTGTGAGTAAACCGCTTGTGTTTGATAGACTGAGTAGGCTATTTTTTGGTTCATTTCCCTGAAATGATTCAGTCGATAGACTCTGGCATATTCGAGTTCGAGATCGTAAATGCCCAGTGTATTCCTAAAACCAATGTTTGGACGGACTTGTGGTCGAAGACTAGAAACCAGACTATAAGCCTGGTCTAGTCGCAGATTGTATCGGAACATGAGATAGGCGATGACAATGGTTGCCGAGCGCGATATTCCACGCGCACAATTCACAACAATTTTGCCACCCGACCTCAAGCAGTCATCTATGAACATGAACGCCAGATCAAAGTCAGGTCGAATGTTGTACATCTCAGCATCTTTGGCACTTATTTGTAAAATTTTTATTTTTTTATCAAAATATTCATGATTGTTGAGGCTCAATTCCTGGGCCATATTCAGCACATGGGTTATACCATGCTTAGTTAATTCAGCCACATTTTTTATCGAGTTGTGTCCGCCTAGGTACAAAAAATTTGGTATTATCTGCGTGGCAGCATCGCCATTTGTTCTCAAGTATTCTTCCAGAAATTTTTGTTTCCGATAGAGACGAAACGCGTCCATGTAGGAAAACTGGTGATTGGAAGCCACAGGGTTTTGCTTGGTTTGAACACTTGACTTGGTATTTTCCTTTCTAAATAATTTATCCAAGTTCATTGCTGAATTGCTCTTACTAATCTCATTAATTAGATTTTGTTCTTTATCTTTTCTCAATTTAGCTGGATTCACAGTGAAATATTTCTCCTTTGATTTTCTTCGAAAATAAAGGATATTATAAGAGATTTATAACAGAGCTATAAAATAGATATCTGTGCAATATTATATTCAGCCTTAAGTATCTAACCATCTCTTGAATTCAATTTATTGTTTTTAAATGCTTTTTTTCAATTAACTATTTAATTTCAAGAGTATATAATAAGTTAAAAGTTTTATCTTTAGAAAAAATGCATTAAAACTTACTTGTTTGCCTCGTTTTCACCTTGTTTGATAACCCTGATGAAAGTGGGCTCTGTCTGGCTGACTTTGGTCCGGTTGCTTTGGTCATTATTCGGCTGACGCCTGTGCAGCTCGTAATGACGCAAATAAATTGACTTATTTTTTAGTTTGTCATTTATCATTTTAAGAAAATCTAAGAGTTTAATTTAAAAAAATTTAATTAATATTTTTTACCAATTTACTGGTCAAATTATGTTGTTCGAGAATTAAAATACCAACAAAAAAGCGCTCTATTTTTTGTTAAATTAAAAAATAAATTTTTAGTAGTCGTAGATTTTATATTCTTGCTTTTAAATTTACAATATTAAAATATTTTAAATTTTGACATAGATTCATTTTGTCATGATTCAAATCTTAAAATTATTTGCTATTTGAAAAGGTTGCTAATTTTTGATATTTTTGTTTATTTTCGAAGATTAATTAAATTTTAATTATTTTTTTTGAAAAAAGCCTGATTTTATTATGAACCTCGATCTGTTTGGAAGCCTTTATCAATTAATTATTATATATATATTTGAAACCATTTATTGACGCAATAAATAAATTACAAAGCAAATTAAGTGTAAAATTCAATTATTTAAATTTTATTTTTAATTAGAAATTTTTGATTAATGTACTTACATTTTTTTTAAACAAAAGTCTAATATATTCAAGCTATAAAATGAATTGACTTGTTTAATTTTTTATGAAAATTTTAAAATAGAACAAAATCATGCATTTAATTTAGACTGAACTTTTAAAGACATAAAAGTTAATCAGCAATCATTTTTAAACCAAATTTATTTTATGGACACAATTTTTTTAAATAATCAAATAAATGTTAGGAATTTTTTAATTTTTTAAATTTTTTAAAAATAAAATTTATTAAAAAATATTTTAATTAATTACATTGTTCTCATTTTTAGTCAGTTCCAAATTGGTGTCGTCAATATTCTCATCAATAACTCTTAATTTTTCTTTTTCGTACATACAATACAAAAAATAAAGATCCAATTGATCATACTGTGTTGACGAAAGCCTGTTTTGATTACTTTCCAATTGCCGCATGATCTCCAAGGCCACAGTTGGTCGCCGGGCCAAAGCTTCTTCGGCCAAATCATACTCTAAACTCGCACAAGAAATGCATCTTTTGAACTCAATTCTCAAAAAAGATGACGAATACAAATAAATAATCCAGTTAAATCCGTGCCGAGAAAACTGAATTGTATTCAGTAAATTCAGCAAGACTCTTCCATACTTTTTTTCCAAAATTTCATGATGCCAAAATGCATAGGCCACAGTGCTCGGCAAGGTTGTGCATATGAACGATATAGTCAAAAAAATAAGGAGTCTAGTGACAAATTTTTGTCCATATTTTACTTTTTGCCTGTTATACTCACTGGCATGACGTGCCGCATCTCTGGTCAAGTTAATCACAATCAAATTGAGGATTCCAAGCACTGGAAAAGGTAACAAGCTGTATAAACACAAGTGGAGTACATTCCATGTCTTAAGCAGTTTATCGTCATCATTATAGCACTGCCACATTGTCACAATGGTACTTTGGGTGTTTTTTTGGGGCATTTTTGATGATGCTATCAAATCACCGAATCCAGAAAAAATAGAATTGTCTTGACTCTTTATTTCTTTGAAAACTTTAACTTTTATTAGACCATTGTTGCCGAGATTGATTGGAATTATTAAATTTAATAGAAAAAAAAATATTGTAGAGCCAGCAATGATGCAGTTGGCCAGTTTTATGTGTGTGCATTTGGAGCGCCAAAATGGTGAGATGATTATCAGAAGACGATCTATGGTAATGACACAGAGCAAAAATGAGCTCAGTTGAAGACTTGTAAAGGACATGTAGGCGATTATTTTGCAGCTGAGTGCGGAAAAATTTTCCAATCTTTTTATGTGAGAATCGTCATTTAGTTGTCTGTAAATGGAACTAAGAAACCACCCGTACAAGCATATTGAATCCACTATGGTCAGTACGGACAGATAGCGCATACTGGACACAATTCGAATTCGTTTTCGACTAAGCAAATAAAAACATGTTAAATTACCTATTGTTCCGAAAAATATTATAAAAAAGTCTATAATACTGATAGCATCTAGAAGTGTACCAGTTGATTCGTGGTAAGTGAACTCGAATTCGGAGTGATTGGAAAAGTTTATCATCATTAAATCATCTGAAAAGCAAATTTTATTCTTTTAATTTTTTTCTATTTTTATCTCGGAAGTTGATACCGGGATTATTCAAGAAAAAAGCATCTGATAATCAAAAATTATAAATGAATAAAGTAATATTGGAATAAAATAATATTTATCATTCTTTTTTTTTGATGCTTAGAAAACTAATGTTGAGCTTGACAAATAAACCAGACGGCTGTTTTATCATTTATTATGAAATATGATAAAATATAATTATTATTTAAGCTAAAATTTATTTTAAAAAGACTTACGTCGAGGAGCATGGTTTGTTTTTAATTAATGGTTCAATAAATCAAACCAAAAAATTACTTAATTAAAATTTTATTATAAAAAAATTAAAATTTATCAAAAATTATCCGAAAAAGCTTTTGAAATTTTTTAACGCAATTAAAAAGCTAAAAATAATACTAGGTAAATAATCTTTAATGAAAAAGAAGCATGTATTTTGTTTATGAAAAAAAAAGTTAGTTAACATTAGAGGCTTTCCTTTCTCCATTCTAAAACAGCAGATATAAAAAACTCATAATTTTTCCAATGGTGCAGCAGAAAAATAATTCGCTAATTTTCACAAGATTTATTTATTTTTAAGATTATCTAATTTTTCTCAAAAACCAAATGAAATCTGTTCAAGATTATGATAAATTAATAAATTATTTATGAATAACTTGAAATTTAATATTATTAAAAAAAATTATTATCAGTTTGACTCTTATCTTCGATATGTTCCTCGGAATTTTTTAGCTGTGAGGTAAAAAATTTTCGATATTTGATATTTGGTGTTTTTTTTTTGAGAATTTTCAATATTTCATAAGAAATCTCATTTCTTTAAAATGATATCAAAATACTTGTCATAATTTCCATAATTTACTAGCTAAAAGATTTAAATTTGACATTATTTGAAATTTTTCAAGACTCTAATCAATATGGTCATATCAGATTTTTAGCCGAAAATGTTTAATGTAATCATATCACTGATTACAAAAATTATCAAATATCATTATTTATCAAGTTGAAAAATAACAATTCAAGTTTACATTTTAAGATAACAAAATCCATTTCCCTTAAAATCTGGTTTTAAACGAACATGATTAATATAACATTTAAATTTTTAAATGCAATTTAGACTAAAAAGGTTTTAAATTAACATTTTTCACAATGCTGTTTAAAATAAAAGCTCTCTATAAAATATCTTCCATCATTTCATCTCAAATCGATTAATATAAAAATAAATTCAAAAATTAATCTAAACAATTTTAAAAAATTGATATATATCTCGGTAAACACAAAGAAAAATTTAAATCTTTTTTAATTTTTTGAATCATTTGCCCTTTAGTAATTAATATAATATAAATAAAAATACAAGACAATTTTTTATTATAATTTTTAAATAAATATTTTTTTATGATTTAAAAAAAATTTTAGAAATTTCGACTCCCCATTTAATGTTGGATCCATTGACAAAAAATGGACTTGAATCCTTCAACCAATTTTTGTCCAAAAACTTTTCCTTCAATTGTTTTGCCGAGTGAATTAATAAGTCCGAATCAACAAAATTCAAAAAAAAAATTAGATTATTCAGTAATTTTTAAAAATAGATTAAATTAAATTAAATAATTAAAATTCTATTTTTTTAGATTTCTAAGCATAAAAATAAAGGAAAATTAAGCAAAAATTTTTTGTAATTATTTTATTTCTTAAAATAATTTTCAATATTATTCTCTAAACGCAAGGTCTAAATGTAGTTGCCGGTCATCTTTAAAATATTCACTATTGCTGATTTTGTTAATTACTTTGATACTCTTGGCAATTTTAATTTTTCTAGCCATAAGTAAAAATTTAATAATTCAGTTTTGATTATTTCTAAAATTGTGATCTCAAGAGCCATGTTTATTGAAAAAATGTCACAAAAATGCCTCAGTTTGCATAGACCGATTTCCGTTTTGGGCTCAATGCATTTGTGATCGAGGCTATGCGGGAAATGGACGATCACATTGTGTGGAATGCGGAATAAGTTATGTTCAACCGAATTTAGAAAGAATAGTGGGTGGTAAGGACAGTTTGAAGTCGTCATGGCCCTTTGCAGTCTACATAATTCAAACATATCAAGGACAATATGATATCAAAGGATCCAGTCGTCTAATCAATTTTAGCTGGGTATGTGGTGGCACTATTTTGAATCAAAGAATCATCCTTACAGCAGCCCACTGCATTCAGGATAAATTTTTCGGGTATGAAGATGAGCAAGGCAATTCATACACACTAGAAATTCAATGGAATCAGTGGTATAGCAATGTAGAATCGACTTTAGAGGTCTATGCTGGAGTCAATGACATAAGACATATTAACAAGTCACAAAGGCTTTCGGTCAAAAGGGTTAATAAAGTAAAAAAAAAATTATATTTTTAAAACAATTCCAGTGATGCTAAATTAATTATCTAAATATTAAAAACTTTATAAGGTAATAATAAAAAAATTTTTATCGAATGGCTATATTATAGGTATTTAGATGAATTAAACATAAAGGTATTATAAGAAATTAGAAATAGTATTGAATTATAAAGATTATTAAATCTCAAAAAAGTGAAATTTTTTTTTAACTACAAAAAATTAAATGTTTAAATTAAATTATTTAAATTTATATTAAAATTTAAATTATGTGTTATGTATTTGCTAGGCTTACTAAATTTTGCATACCAGTGAGTACAACCTTTGAGTTTATGATAAAAAAAAACTTGGTTGATTTATTCGGATGTCTCCCATCTACAAAGTTACCCCATCTAAAAACTAAAAAAGTCTTGAGTTAAAAAATAATATTATTTTAATATATATTATTTATTTTCTGAAAGATAATATAATAAGGATTTTAAAAATGCTGCACATTGTAAACTAATTAGAATATTCATCAAAAAAATATAATATTTTATGGCTTTTTTTGATTTCGTTATTGGATTTCTTTCGAATGCAACATCATAAAACTACGATTATATAATATGCCATTGTAATCCCCATAATATTATCTATTAGAAAATAAACAAAACTTAAATAATTTCCTTTTAAATACTGATGACTTTTAAAGTTTAAGTTTGGGTTCAAAACATAGTTGTTTAAATGTCCCATGTTAAAGTCAAAGCTCGGCCGGACTTTAAGGCATTGTAAATTTTCATTCAATAATTCCAAAATTTAAATTCTTAATAAAAAATGAATTTTGAACTATAGAGTTTTCTGTAATTTTAAAAGTTGAAACAAAAAATGTTTCAGTTAACAGTTTAGTTTAAAGAAAAAAATTAAAGAATTAGCTGTCAATAAATTGATTATTTCTATTAAATTGTATGCAAATTTAGAATTGAAAATCAAATTTTTTGCTTAACTTAATTTTCAATTAAAAATAAACCAGGATTTTAACATTTAAATAAAATAAATTAAAAAATTTCAAAAAAAATTCCAATTAGAATATATCAATAAAATAGATCTCAAAATTATTGATATTTTCTTTGATCATTAATATTTTCTGTTATAATATTGTTATAATTAAAATTAATTTAATTTTCATTTCTAAATTTGCATACAATATAATGAAAATAATCAATTTATTGACAGCTAATTCTTTAAATTTTTTCTTTAAACTAAACTGTTAAATGAAGCATATTTTGTTTCATGTTATTTCTTCATCAAAGTTTAAAAATCTCAATTTTTTTATTTTAAATTAATGAAAAAAAAATTTATTTTTGTAATTTTTGAAAAGTTTTTATGAAAGTTTTTTTAAAATGCCGGACTTATAAAAAAAATTTAATGTCCAGAAGTCTGGAGAAATTAACTTTTCTCAAAATATTTTCTTATTCATAAACTTAAAGGTTCGATTCACTTAGTTACAAAATTTGGTTAATCTTGCTTACTCATTTCCGTGATCTCTTTCGTGATTGTTGACCTTCAAGTTACTGCTGGTCATAAAAATTATTTAAAAATGTAATAAAAGTGTAATAAATATTAATTTAATTTTTTTTTAAAAATTGAATATAATGATTAAATTAATAATAATAAAACAAATTTTGTGCACTATTTTCCAAATTGCTCCTGCTACATTGCTCTTAATTTCATTCTACAGATATTAGATAATTTTTTTAAATTATTTAAGCATGAACAATTTAATGAGTACACTCTATTGAACGATGTGGCTATATTAGAATTAAATGAAAATATTGAGAGCCGCTATGACATCCAGTTTGCTTGTCTGCCTAATTCATCCTCAACAACATATCCTGAGGTGAATAGATCTGCATTTATTATCGGATGGGGTCGCACATCTGAAAGTAATTATTTAAGTTTTAAGTTAATTTTTTTTATTAAATTTCGAGTTTATTTTAGATGGTTATCCGGCGTCAGTGTTACAAAATTCAAAGATAAAAATTTTCCAAGCTGATAAATGCTCTAGAATTGAAGTTGATGTGGAAAAAAATTGGGATTCTCAAATTTGCGCAGGAAGTTTGGATGGTTCAAGAGATACATGTCAAGGAGGTTTTTAGAAAGTTAAACATTTAAATGGTATTTTGAATTTTAGGAAAAATAAAAACTTATATTCTAAGGTTCAAAATATTTGAACGATTATTAAAATCTTAATCAAATCTGAATTTAAAATATCTTTAAGATTTTTCAAATATTAATTTTAAAAAATCAATCTCTGATCTTTAGATTATTTCAAAAAAATTACATAATAAAAATACAAGGTTGGGCGTTCAATTTTATCACCTAATTTTGGCTTGATTGAATTCTGGAATTAAGCGATACATTGAATATATGAGATGATAGAACTTAAAAAACCAATATAATAATTTTTACTGATTTTTTTAATTAAAAAATTCACAATACCTCTTTTAATAATGATTTTAAAATTTTTTAAAATTATTAATTAAAATAATGCAAAAATGTATCATCTTTTTTTTAATTAGATTCGGGTGGAGGTCTTCTTGTCAGTGAATATCTCAAACCTAATCAAAGTCAGTATTTTGTTTCAGGTATTGTGTCTTACGGTGATGGATGTGCTCGAGTGGGAAAACCTGGTATGCAAATTAAATTTCAAAAAAAAAAGAAAATTGTTTAAATTTATTAGACATTTTTCAAATTTAAATATTTTAACAGGGAATAAATACATTTTTTTTTAAGGTGTTTATTCAAGAGTGAGTTATTTTCTTGATTGGATCCGAAAGCATTCTGATTTTTAGATTTTTTAAATTTGTAAAATATAATATAAATTTTTCTGAATAAAATTGCGAAATTAAAATTCGCTTATTATTTTTTTGTGGCAGGCAATTTTATTTTTTGATATCTAAAATAGTTTAAAATTAATTATAGATTTACTTTTTTTTAAATATTATTTATTAAAAGACGTTTCTAGGGCAATTCCGAATGGCAGCGCCTTTTTCCTCATGCTAGAATTTTAATTATAATTTTAAATAAAAATTATTTTTAAAGCATATATATTTTCTAAATAAACAAATATTACTTTAAAACTTTGATTACATCAAAGATATAACTTTTTTGAAGTTTAGATTAAAAATAAACTTGTAAACAATTATTCAACAAAATGTACTTCTTAAATTTTAAACTTTTAAATTTTTTTTTGATTTTAGAGCGAAAATAATATTTTGATTTAAAAGTAATTTAATACTTTTTAAGATAAAAAAGAATACTTCAAAGTTTTTCAGCTTCAAATTATTGTTTAAAAATAGAAATAAGAAATTGAATATAATTAGATTATTATTCATTTTGAATTTTGAAGTTAAGTTATATCAAATGACAATTGATTGTTTGACTTTCAAGTAGATTCAAAATAAAGGTAAATTTGTTTGTACACGCTTTTAAATCTCGTTTAAATATTTATTATCTATTAAGATATAATATTTCAGTAGTAGTAGTCAAGAAATAGACTAAAACCAAAGCCTACTGAGCTAAATGGGCAAGAATTTAAAATGTCTCTTCTTTGAGAAAAATTCTAAAATTGATTAAATTTTGTTGGTTAAATAAAATTTATTAAACAAAATCAATTAATAAATTAAATTAATTAAATTTTAAGGTTTAAAAATTTGATCAAATTTTTTTAATTGTTTTTAGAGCAATTGTTATTAATCAAATTTCATGACTAATTTGTTCAGTTAAGGCTGAATGGCTATCTGCATGTCCACGAGAGTGTCTTAATCTATATTTCCTTAAACAATTAATTTTCAAGGGCAAAATTAGATTTATAGAGCGTAAAATCTAAAATCAAAATCAGAACTAATAGGTTTTCTTGGATGATCATTTTTTATCTTGATTAAATCTAAACGTAACACTATATTCGAACATTTCGTGCAATTAATAAACCAAAACCGAAATAATTAATTTTTTTTCTCAAAGTTAATTGAGTCAATAAACAAACAGATTATTTTTTAAGAAAAAAATATAATTTAATTTTAAGATTTTATTGAAATTTTTCGTTTTTCTATTTGAATAAAGGATGATTGCTTTTTATCTCTAAGTACTCGACGAAATCAAGTCACGTTTTTTCAATTGGAATTTTTTTTCTTTTTCACCTACATAATAATTGAATTCTTTCAAGCAGGCAAAGCACTTAGGTCAATTGGTAATTGTGAATACAAAAAATAATTTTTTTGCGAATTGTTGGCCTCAAAGAAAAACTTTATTAATAAAAAAAAATTCATTCAAAAATAAAAATATTAATTTATAAAATACTTGTTCTATTCATTTTATTTAATTAATTAATCTCCAGATATTCACCCTGATAAATATTTAAATATTAACAAAATTTGATAAACACAAGAACATCCTACTATTTTGTTTAATATCAAAACCTGAAAATGGTTCTTAAAATAACCATATATCTTAATATAATTTAAATATTCAAAATTAGATTTTTATTTATTAAATATAAATTGGATTTAGATTTTTTTCAATGATCTTTATTTAGAGCCACGAGACAACTAAATAAGCATCAATTTAAAAATATGTTTTGAAAATTTTTTAAATATCAAATTAAATAAAAATAAAATGGAAAAATAAATATATTTATTTCACTATTTCAGTAAAAGTTAATTTTCAAATTTTTTGATTTAAATGGTCATTCAACTTCCTTTTAATAAGGAAATTATAATCAATACTGATTTTTTTATTCGATAATGACTTAAGCATTTGAACCTTCAAGCAGCTTAGAATAGCTGAACAAGTATCTTGACAGTCCACATATACCCAATTTTTTTTCATTTATAAAAATAAAATTATTTTATAAAATAATTATTTAGCCATGTTCAAAGTCAAAAAAATTGTAAAAAAGGTATGTACTTTGAATTTTTGATTTTTGTTTGTTTGTTTATTGACCTCCCTTTGAGATTCGTGTTGAGAATTTTTATAAAAATATTGAAAGTACATATTAATATTGTTTATTTCAATTAACACCAAAAGAGCCATTAATAAAAATTGAAAAATAAAAATAAGTTTAAAAAAATTAATTTTGCGGTTTCCTTTTTAATTACAGATATCAAAACGATTTACTTAATTTTTATGCTGGAAATTCAACAATTAGCAAAATTAATTTTATTTTGACAAAGGAAAAACTAAATTGACTTTTTTTCTATATTTATTTAAACACCTAATGCATGATAAAGAAAAGTTAATATTGAATTAACTCAAAAATAAATTTCAAATATGCTAAAGAATGGTTTAAAATATCCTCAATATTTGATTTCTAGTTGAAGACAAATAATTTTAATTTATTATGATAAGCTTTTTTTGTTTACTTTAATTTTTCGAACTACTTCTACTTTTAAGCAGGTAAGTATAAAAAATTTAATTCGTTCAATTCTACCCATTGCAAAAATATCTAATTTTCTACAAAAATGAAATAAAAAAAATAAATTTTTTTATATTATTTTTACTGAACAAAATTCTAAGTAATTAGACTCATTTCACCATTAATTAAAATTTAATAAATTTTTATTGAATCACATTATTTTGTGAAAAGTTAATTTAATTTGTATTTATTTAAATAATAATATCAGATATTTGGCCGATTGGAATAAAAGCTTAGTCAGGCGCATTAAGATTTTGTTTTTTTAATTTCAAAATTTAAAACGCTGTACAAATAAAGAAGAAAATATAATTTTTGTAAAATATGATTAATATTCATTGAGCTTTTTTCTTTTCTTTTTTTTATAAGGACATTAGGCAATAGAGTGAAATTTGTTTGCACAAGTCAAATATTTACATTTTTCAGCAGATAAAAAATCTCTCTTTCGTAAGGTGAAAATCAATCAACAAAAATAACAAAAAATAATTTATTTGATCAAAGCAACCAAAAAAAGAAAAAAGAAAAACTTAGCGCAATTACTCTCTCAAAAAGAGCATAACTCAATCAAAAAATTATGCAATTTAATCCTCTTGTAAAAGATTGACTTTGAAGTTCGGCAAACAAGAACAGGCGGCACACTGAGCCGGATTCAACCTGCTCTTGATCGCTCTTTTGTGCCATCAATTGTCTTCAAGTGGCATGATTTGACAAGCTCCGCAAGATAACAACGAAATCCTATCTGCACTGAAATTCAACTCATTATCTTTCATTTGTCGTAGCATGTCGCCTCGTATGACATGTCAAAATTTTAATTAAAAAACGATAAGGATACGATTGTTTGTCGTCGTAAAGAACAAACAATCCGGATGGAATCTCAGAGAAGATTAGGCCACTAAGCTCTTTTTGATTGTTCTCAATCGATTTGTGCTCTCAGGCTGGCTTATAACACTAGATTAAGTTATAGACGTCAATCCAGCAACAATTAACTTTTTTCCTCAAACACCCCCCCCTACACACTCATTTAGGACAAATATTTACAAGAGGCATTTGATTGAGATCAAAGTAGAAAACAATTTGCTCCAAAAGAAATCCACACGTTTGCTAATCTATTTGGTAAATAGTCTTGAATTGTTTGAAATGTGTTGTTGTTTTTACTTGGACTTTAGTTTTTCTCTTCTCTCAAAGCAGAAGCTTGTATTTAATTAAATATTGAATTTTTTTAGGACAGACTGCCGTTTTTCCAGATCCTTTTTTTTTTCTAGATCCAGATCTAAATAATCAACACCACCAGTGAACATATGAATTGTTTTTAATTGAATTTTTGGCAGAATCCTGTTCTGATTTGCATAAGAGAAATCATATCAAATATCATTTGTCTGTGTGTGTGGTACCGCGAGAAAACTCTACGGATTTATGAGATTTCTAAGATTTGAAAAGTCGATAATTGTTTTTACTTTTTATTTTTTGCTAGCAGAGAAAACATAAAAGAATAAATCTTTTGAACATAGAGAAATCCTTCAAAAGTATTCTATGCTTGAGAAAATTAATTAAAAAAAAAAAGAGAAAAACTGTGCATGTAAACATAAATTTCAATTGCTTTTGGTGAATAAATCAAAGCTTTGGTGGAGAGAAGAGAGGCGCTCTATTCTATTCACAATAAACAATTTGAAGCACTTAACTTTTGGCCGCAAGATCTAAATTGCTCTCAACAATTAATCAAACTGCTCACAATTTGCAATACCTGTTCGGACAGTTGAGCCAAGCAACAACAACAACAACAAACAAAAAACAAAATGCCCTATTAATAATCTATTTAGAGTGTGTTCGGACTAGGTCTCGGATTTCAATGGAGTGCGCTGAACATCTTTTGGAACAGATACGATCAAATAGATAAAAGTGGTGAGAATTTTGATTTTGAGTTTGGAGCGTGAAATTTATGCATATATGTGCCTTATTGAAAGTTTATTAGCAATTGGTCCCGCACCGACCATCAACATCTGCTTGTTTATATGTTTGCTAATTTATGAATATATTTATTAGCGGAATTTTTCTAAAATTCGATTAAAATTCCTTGTACTAAATATTTGCTCTAGATTATTATCAGAGACACAGATTACTGATCTTAAGAGTTGCTTAATTTACTCAGCAAATGTTTGATTAATCACTTGGCTAAGATGTTTGTCGCCATCCATGAGCACGTTCCGGATGCTAGATTTGTTCAACTTTTGGCTAATTCAAATTAGCCTAGAACAAACACCAATTCAGAGAAAGAAAACAAATAAATTTAAAAAATTTATTCAGATCTTTTTTTTTTTATTTCGAATTATAAAAAAATTCAAATTCACTCCAAGGTTTATGTCAAATATTTTTTTTTCCCTAAAACCAAAATTCAAATAAAATTGAAAAAAAATTTATTTAAATTAAAATGTTAATTTTTCGAACAAAATTTCGAATCATCTTGATAATTATAATTTGTCCCAAGGTCGCAATTTTTACCATGTCAAAACATGAGCCCGATCAGTTTGGAATCTGTGTCACTTTACCTTAAAGCTCCGTGTTTGAAAGTTTTGCAATAATAAAATTTTGAACTGTTAAACAAAAATAAATTTTTTTTTTAATTTAATCATATGACAAGGCATTTTTGGAGAAACAATTTTACTTTGATTTAGTTTATATTTTTTTCAAAAAATCACAATTTAAAAATAAATTATAATGAAATACAATTGATAAATTGATATAAAATAATGACAACTAATACATGTTTGAAAATCACTGAAATTTTTTTTTTTCTTTTTTCTTTCGAATTCAAGTAAATTTTATTTTTGTTTAAACCCATTATGCTTGTATTCAACACAAATCTGTCATGTGACTTAACAAACAAATTCTAAGCTAAAAAGAAAAGCTTAAAATAATTTTGTCGAACATTTATTAGATTCTGGTTTTCAAAAATTTTGTTTTTTCATTTTATCAAAATCTGTTTATCACGGGGGCTGAAAGGGAGGTTAGCGACCATTCCAAACTGCCCGGGGTCTTCCCCAAACAATAAAAAAAAAATACATGTTTGAATATTTGAGAGTTGAGGAAAAAAAGAAAAGATTCTAAGGTAGCAATTACACAATGGAGTTAGATATTCGATATATCTTGATTCGAAACCTCCTTTATACTCTTACGCCAGTCTGATAACCAATGGAATAGAATTATTCAATCCTGATCTTGGCTCAAAAAGTCAATTTGAGACTTTTAGTAGTTTAAGTTTATTGAAGACCTCTTGGCACATAATATTGTTTGCACAATCATATTCTATGATCTTTAAGTCCACTCGATTGATGATAATTGATTTTTTAAGAATATAAAAAAATAAGATAATTAAAATTTTATTTGGTTTCTGATTTATTCATACACAAAAACACATGTTTAAAAAAAAAAATTTTTTTTCATTTGAATTAGATGGATTGAGTTTTTGTATGGCTTAGAAGAAAAAACTAGATTTGGGGCCAAATTAAAAAGTTAAGCAGTGTTTTTTGACTAGTATGTTTTCCGATGGTTGCTTGAATTTAGATAAGAAAATTTTTAAAATTAATTTTTAACGCATTGCCGTGCTTTAGTGATTCGTTTGTGTTCAGTGATCAGATCTCAAATGCGCATGTTACGTAATAGACTTGCTTTTGTTTGAGAAATAGAAAACTTTGCATGCATTGATCACTGAAACAATGGCTGTTTTGAGAACAAAATTCTTTTCACATTCTGCATTCCTAAAATTAAAAACTGCCTCCTGAACATCATCACCATTCAAAAAAATAAAGAATAAAATAAATGTTTCTATTTGCTCTCTTTTGATCGCCCTGGCTACATCTGTTCGATTGAAATAAAAAAAAATATTTTTTTTCAAACAATTTTTTACACTTTTTCTAACAATTTATTGAAAAATTTTACTCAAAAAAAAAAAAAGAACAAAAATTCTTAGACACACTTGAACAACATAGATACACTGTTAATTGCTTGCGTAGATTAGTCGTATTTAAAAGTGGCACGGATGGATCAAGCGATCAAGCTCCAACCGTTGACCATAACTAAATAAATACATGAGGCCTTGATTGACTCAAGTGTTGAGCGGTTATATAATACCTGGGTTGAGGACAGTGTCGTAGCCGCGCTGCATCATGCCATCGCCACTGTTCTGTGTCATTGCGTACTCATAACTGTTACTATTGGCATAAAAATCTTAAATAAAAATAGAGTAATTTAAGTAGTGGTTAAATATTTGATTAGATTTAGTAAATATTGTTGAAAAGAAAGGATAAAACTCGGCAAAATCGTGTTTTGTTTTTTAATGAAATTTAAGATGTGTTGTCGATAGATAAAATTAACACCTGTTTAATCTTATGGCAAACATTGCTCGAATAGTCTTAACTTATCGGTATCGGATGCACGTCCCAAACACACACTCACACAAACACATAGAGATTTACATGCAAATATAACGTAAGAAACTTGAGCACAACGACAAACGACCAGGACAACATAAAGCCGGACTTAATCCTTTTTGATGAGAAAAACTCACAACCGACTTTAGACAAACAGTGGTCAAAACTTCTCTATTTTTTGTTGATGTTGTTGTTGTTGTTGTCGCAAGCAAATAAAAAACATGGTCATTTTTAATTTTTTTATTTAATAAATAAATATATTCTTCGACAAAAAAAAAAATGTAGAAAAATCGAAAAAGATAGAGTGAAAGAGAGAGCAGGAGAGCAAAATAAGAAAAAAAAAAAAACACATTTAAAAATCTATTTACATCAAAAAAATGAAATACAAAAAATACAATTGGTCTTCATTAACAACAAAAAAATAAAACGAACAAAAAAAATATGTGATTGGATACTCTTAATACTTTTTTTTTAAAATTAACACAAAAATAATAAAAATAGAGAAGAGAGCAAAAAAAAAAGCATTTAGATGATACACCAGGCCGAGAAGGTATTTAGAGTAAAATAACACTAGCATTGAAAAAGCTAGTGATAGTGGTGGTGGTGGTAATAGTGACACTTAGAATAAATACATATTATATGGTAGTTTACCTGTTGGGTGATTGATGTAAGCGTTTGGCTGATTTGGATTTGAAAAGTCGCTTTGATCAAGATCGTAAGTGCGCGCAGACTGCGCATTGCTCAGACTAGCTGGGTTGATTTGCGGCGCTTGAATGCCCATGCTCATATTTTGTGTGCTTGTTTGCAAACGAGCTGAATTTCTGTAATAGTGACGTCGATTGCCCATTGCGCTCAACTGCTTCATTCGTCTCTCTTTCGATCGTCTATTCTGAAACCAAACCTAAACACAACAACAAAAAAATTAGTAAAATTTACTCAACAAAAAAGGACACTGAAAAAATTTTTTTTTTTTTAATAAAAAAATTGAAAATTTTATTTGAAAAAAAATTAATTCACATAAAAAAATTGAAAATTTAATTTACTTGAATAACTCGCATGTTTAGACCGGTCTCTTGGGCAAGTTGTTCGCGTATGTGTCTGGTGGGTTTTGGGGTGGCGGCAAAGGCCGACTTGAGCATTTCTAGCTGCTTTGCTTTGATGGTGGTGCGCGGACCACGCTTCTTGCCGTTCATGTTGCTCGAGTCGTCTTTGGACGACGATGACGACGACTTGCCGTTGCTGCCGTGTGTTCGGTCGCCAGTGCCGTCCTCGTCATCGTCGTCGTCGTCCACTTCGTCCTCGTCGTCGTCAATCAGGTCCTCGTCCGAGTTCTGGTTGTCGTCCTTGTCCGAGTCCATGAACTCGGCGTAGAAACTCTGCGAACTAGAGGTGTTCGTGTGCATTGTGCTCACGTGACCCATTTGATAGTGATTCTGGTGCATGTACTCGACTGTGCTGGTCGACTCGTTGCTGGTGTTTATCAACAGGTTTTCTTTTTCGGCCGCATGGTCCAAATACATTTGACTGTTGGCTTGTTGTTGATGCTGTTTGTTCAATGGCGGGGTGCTTGTGTTAGACGGCTGAAAGCCACTCTCTGTTTGGTTAAGGTCGTGTTTGAGAAGGGACGTCGAGTCAATTGGATGCATTGTGTGCTGTTGGCTTGTTGGCATGAATTTAACATTTCTGTGCTCGGTCGAGTCGAACAATTGACCAGTGGGGGACTTGAGCAAGCATTGGTCGTCCTCTTGAGCGTCATCGGCTACAAAAAATTAAAAAAAGAATTTTTAAAATTTATTTTTTTATTGGAGAAAAAAATGTAAAAAAATTTTTTTTAATCTCATTTTATTTTTTTTTTTTTTATTAAAAATAATTTGGACCGAGGACCGAGGCTTCTTTTCAGCCTGCATTCTTTAGATCATAATTTAGAATAAAATTTTATTATTTTATCATTTTATTAGAGTGTCGAACAATTAAAGAATTGGTCTAAAAGAAGACTGAACAAAATAGTGTTTTAGCCATGAGGTATTAAATTTAAAATAATTTTTTTTTATATTTTTTTTTTAAATAAAAAAAAAATTAAAAAAAAAATTTTATTTTATTAAAATTTGTATGTGATGACAAATCACGGATGCACAGTGACATGTGCAGACTAATCAGCATGCAAATTAGATTTTGATTTCAAAAGTGTCAATTGTCTATGAGGAGAATGAGTCAAATATTTGGCAGATAAATATGGGCCAAATCAATCTGTAATGTTTACATTAGTACCTTTGGGTCCGTCTATTCGATCTATTCTGAAGACTTAAAATAGACTAGTTATGTATGCTCCTTATTAACTTAAACGTTCATAATAATAGATAGTAATTTGACCACCAAAAGCCCAGTAGAAAGCGGTCCCCTTTATTTAAATGCTCAAAAGTGTTGAGAAATGCGTCCCGTACTGCACAGACATTTGAAGAATTTCTCCCTCAGCTGGGTTCAAATCGTTGACCCTCTGCTTGTATTACTAACACACAAACCACTCGACTATACGGCTTACAAATATGTACCATCATGGTTAAGTTAATCAACTAATCCAGTGATATAGACAAAGATGTCGCTAAATCCCACAAATATGTGAAAAAATAAATATTGCCCAAAAGCTCTCACTCTTTTTTTTTCAATTTATCTATTTTTTATTTTATTCTATTATTGAATTTAAAAATTTAACAAAAGCTCAAAACTAAACTTTTATTTAAAATTATAGAGTAAAAAAAGAGATAAAGATAAAGTGTTACCTGGAACTAGAGATTTGTTTAGCGCGTAGTCGTGTTTGCACATGAATTTGTAGTCGTCGATGAAAAATAGTTGCTCGCCGGTGCCGATCGGCTTGCGGCAAATGAAACACGCAAAGCAGTTCAGATGGTAGACTTTGTCGCGCGCTCTGCGCACCAAATCGCTCGGACAAATGCCCGTGTTGCAGCCGGCGCAGCGCGGACCGAACCGACGAAAAAAGTCGTCTTTGCAATAGAGCTTGCCGTCGCGCGAAAAACACTTTTCGTTGAGACTGCACTTGCAGTCCGAGCACTGGATGCAGCATTGGTGCCACGCTCGGTCAAGTACATTGTACAAATACTGATCGTTGATTGGTCGGTCACAGCCGGCGCAGTTAACCACTAGTGGCATTTTTTTGTAGTGTTGCTGTTGACTAAATAAGCAGCGCTGAGTTGATTGCTAGTTGTCTAAAATTGAGAATTTTTTTTTTTTTAAATTTATTTTTAAAATCTATTGATTATTATTGAGTAAATGATGAATATATTCGAAAGCTCTTAGCAAAAAAAAAATAAAAGAGTATACATAAAAATCTTTCAGAAAAAAAAAAAAAAAACAAAACATGAACACAACTACGAAAAAATTTGATATATTATAATTTTTTTCTATAGATTTTCTTTCTGTATTTTATTTTTTTTTTTTGCTTTACAAAAAAATTTGGGCATCCTTAGTCGAACGAAAAAATTGATTTGTTAATTTAAATTAACAAATAAGAAATATTTTCGGAGGGTTGTTGATACCGAGTGTTTTTATTGGATTGAGTGGGACACGAGGCGGAGCCACGGCAAAAAAATAGCAACAACTCGATTGGCTCTAGACGAATATTTTTATGAACTAAAAAATTCAACAAACACCCCCTCAGGGTCCCCCCTCTGCCTCTGTATCAACCCCTTGCAATTGATTGTTGCAAGTTGCTTGAAATATTTCAAGCAAGTGTTACGATTGCATACACTCTCGCTTAAATACGCACAAAGTAAGCTGCTATTTCTAAATGTCGTTGTGCTAAGAGTAAACAAATGGTCAGCCCTGATTACACTTTGACAAAAAATACTGCCCATTTAAATAACGCGCACAACAAATATCACCATTCGCTCGCTATCTTAATATATACTTGAAATAATTTTTCTATCTCTATCTTGTGCTTTTAGTGTTGGCTTTCTAATTAATTTTCAAGTCTTGTCAACCAAAGAAAATAATTAAAATTTAAAAATAAAAATTAAAAAAAAAAAATTTTTTTCTCTCTAATTTTCAGAAATTAATTAGTGCTCTTTTTGGTAAAGACATATTTTGATAAAGAGAGAGAGAGAGGCAGTAGGACAATGCAAAGGTGAGTGAAAGACGAGAGCTTTTATCTAATTGTATTGAATTTCGCCTATTTGGCATTGACGATTTGACTACTAATTCCAAGTCGATCGATAAGCTATCTTAATCGTGTCTGCTTTTGAAAGAACAATTTTCTCTTTCTTTCATTGACATCCTTTTTGCAACCAACAGCATCAACAAGAAAAAAAAATCGATAATTTGAATTAGACTTTTTGCTATTATCTAATCGAGAACCTTTGGGGATTCTTCATTCGCAGATAATCTCTTATTTCAAAGCTAATCTTCTAAAGCTTTGGGCTTACATATACTGACTTTGTGATAATGCCATTTATCCACAGCGGATTACAAATAATTCCTCTATATTCTCCCATTCTCATCCAACACACACACACATTGGATTAAAAAAAAATATAAAGACTAGTTATTAGTCTTGAAGGATTGAGCCTCGGCGCTATTTGTGCCTCTTGACTTGAAAATAATTCTCTTCTCTTTACAAAGCGATTGCAGTAAACCAACTGCTAAAAGCAACAATTTCGATCACACTGCTAGCTTCCAACCGAACAAGAAACAAAACAACCAATGCTTGTCGATCTAGCAGAGGATTATCGCCTTTATTGTGCTAGTACCCTCAAACTCCCCCCCTCTCTCTCCATCTCTCTCACTGTTAAAAGACTCCCTAAAATTACAACTTGAAACACAGTGATTAATTCAACCAATGGGTGCATAATCTAAGCTGTTCACAGTGTTTAGCTAAACCGATGGTTTTAACACTCTTAGACTAAAGGTCTCGATTGAAAAAAAAAGCATGTTAGTTAGATATTTTAAAAAATGAGCGCTTCAATTGAGAAAATTGTTCTTTTTTTTTGTTGTGTTAAAACTTTAGGGTGGCAAGTGAAGTTTGTTCGTGTTGCAATGTTCAGGCTGAGAGTTCGAACTTTGAATGGGTGGAATAAATTCAGCACACAATGTAAATAAAGTGAAAAACTAATTTAAACAACTTAGCCCAATTTTTTTTATATTTTGAATAAAAAATTTTCTTATGCAAATTTTATATATTTTTAGAAAAAGAGAGAAAAGTAAAATGAATTTGAATGATCTATTGTGTTTACAATTAACTCTTTTCGTTGTCAATTTAGAACATAGTCCCATCTTAATCTTCTGCTCCACTAGAAGTAAAAATAAGAAAAATATTTGAGGCTTTTAGGTGAAAGGACTTGCAATGTTACTGCAATGCAATAATAGTTTCCGACATGATAAAAGTGATGGCGCTCATCTTCCTTTCCTTCTAACACAGAGCTTTAAGGAAATATTTGCTTAACTTATACGTCTATGTTAGCTTATTATTATCTTGTTCTTTTTTTTTATTTTCTCTAAAATGCTGAAGGAGTTATGCTCGACCAGCTTTACAATAAATAAATAAATAATAATAATAACTTCGACTTTGGGCTCTTTATCTGAAAATAATGTGTTCTGGAGTGAGAAAGTGTCGAAAAAACTAATAGAGAAACCTAGCAAAAAAAATTAAAAAAAAAAGGTACTTGTTCCATTTTAGTTGTTACTGATATTAAGAAACAAAATTCCGAAGGCGAATTTCAGTCTTTATTTTCGGATATAATTAAAGTTTGAAAAACACGTATTTTTATTTGGAATTTATAAATATTTTCATCAATATTAACGAAAGAGAGAAAGAAAGAAAGAGAGCGCCATAATCGAGTCGAAAGTGAGAATAGATATGTTCAAGCATTTGCTAATGGTGTTAGTTTAGGAATGAAAATATTTTGAATTAACAAGTTTGTACAAAGAAACGATAGAGAGAAAAAAAACAAGCAAAATCCAGGCGAGTTGTAATCGCTATTTATTTAAATACTATATATTTTAATATTTGCTTATTTAAAGAATATTATTTGCTTTGAAAAAAAAAAATGAAAAAAAAAATAAAATTAAAAATATCAATGGGGCTTAGTCGAATAGGACTGGGATATTTAGCGATGGCAATGGCTGTGTTGTTGACAAAATGAGAAATCCCTAATTTTGAGCACCACACAAAGCCAAATGTAAACTTTTGATCAAGACTTTAAGAGTAATCTCATTAATCCGCACAAGGCTTCTATTATTCTGATTCTTCCACAACAACAATAAAACTAATCAAACTACGTGTATGGCTTTTCAAATAATATCAGTTTCTATTTGAGCTTGGAATTCGGAATTTGTTTTTTTTTCTTTTCTTCTCAAATCCACTTAGCAAACTAATTAGGTGTATGTTTCCTTATCGAAATCAAAAGCAACAAAAAAAAGAGAAAAAACGCAACCAACAAAACGAACTCCTGATGATTTGGAGTCTTTGAATCAAATTGTCGTCTAACATGAAAATATTTTCTTGACAACACCGGCATCTAGAGCACCACCACCAGCAGCGCCACTCATTCATTACACTCCAGTTGTTTGTCTTCTTTCCATTGATCTTTTTTCTTCTTCTTTGACAACAAGAAAAAAACTCATTTCCCAATGTTCATGCTCAAATAGGCCCGATAGTTGTACAAGCGTGTTTCCCCTCGAATTGCATTCGAATCCATCCGAGCAAATTAGCTCGTCGATATGCGCCGTCGGCCAACTTAGATGACATGATAAATAATTAAAATACAAATGAGCTTCTCACCTGTAACTAATGAAAAAAAAAAAAAAAAAAATCATCCTAGATTTAGTCAAGATAAAATGCAACAAAAACTGATCACTCTATTAAAAAAGGCCTTGGGGGACTTAGTGCACCATTTAGCGCGTCTCCGCGCACATGATTCTCAATTTTGATTTTGACAGCATCCATTGACACCTAGACACAACAAAAATCGCTAACGGATTGAGCAACACAGTCTCTCCGGGGGCTTTCATTTTTTGAATGTTCTATTCGAATGCTCATGCACGCGTTCATGAATTCAATTTATTAGCCTAATGATGTAGCTGAGAGTCGAGCTATTCCCAGCTAATGTTCGAACAAATCTCAGTATTGTTCGAGACATTAATCGAAAATTTAATCAAAACTAACTCGAGTGTTTATAATTTGTCACTTGAGAGTCCTCTCATCTACATCATTTATTTATAAACACAACTTTCTTTGTAGGCTCTTGCTGAAAAAATATCAAAAAACTTTACATTTTGTGCTGAACTTTCACAGAGTGAATATTTTTTTTTCTCGCTTTTTTTTTTCTTTTTTTTTAAACAAGCCATTCTTTGCTGGCAAGCTTGTATTCAGCACGACTTTATTAAATTTAATTATTAATGCATTGGCAGATAAGTTAGTGGAAACAAATCGAAAACTTGTTTTGTTGTTGTTTAAAGTTCATGAATGCAATTTCTTCGGCTAGAACTAATTCTATTTCATGCAAAAAGTACTTGAAATTTTGCTGGCCAATTTTTGGCAAGTTGCCTAGTTTTGTTCACGGCCCAGAGGTCGCTTATCCAAATCTAAATCTGAGAGTGTCTCTTTTTTTGTTGTTTCCAAGCGCTCAATCTCCAACAAAGATTTTAGATAACAAAAAGAAAAAAAGCCAAGAAAATTAGAGACTCTTTAGAATTTACAGTCAAAATATCAAAGTAATAACTGATTGATTGATACAGTCAAGCATAAAGATCCTAATCTACCTCTAGACTGATAATGTTCGTCTAGAAAATCTATTTGAAATTCGCACCATGTCAAAAACAAAAACTCTATTAACCATAAGATCAAAACAAAACACAAAGAAAAAAAAAAAAGTTAATTAAATTTTCACCCATTCATGAATATTCAATGTCTCCAACAAAATTTAATTTGTGACCTAAAGGAAGCCTTGAAGCTTTTAATTAATAAAGATAGATCAATTAAAGAGCTTGCAGAAATCTAATCGATTTTAATTGTTGGTTTTAATTGATTTTTTTTTCTTGTTAACTAGTCGTTGGTGCAAGGAACACTCGATACGCACATTTTTTTTATTTTTCAACTTTTTAAAAAAAATAAATAAAAGTAAAATATTTGAGAGAGTTTTTTTTTTGCTGATTTTCCGGCTATGATTAAACCCAATTTGGGGCTTTTATTAATGATCAAAAGTGGATAAATCTGTATTGGTCTTAGCTTTTTGAAAATAGTCAAATAATTACAGATCATTTACAGAAATTGTAAAGCCGAATTTTCAGACACATCAAAATTTTCCCACAAATATTTGACATTAATTTTGCATTGACGAAGAGTATAAGTAGATTTCTCTATTTCTCTAGGCGTCAAAAGGTCCGTAGGGTGGTAAGATAAACGGCACCAAAGCTACTAATGCAAAATTGCAGCAAAATGACAAAAAAAATGAAAACTCATAAAAAAAAGACAAATTTGTGCACCCTGTACGAAATAGTCATCAAATTTTGAACACAATAAACAAGTTGAGTTTAAAAAAATATATTTTTTTATACTAAATTCAAATAAATTTATAATTATTTATATAAATTCTTTTTTTTAAATTATATTCTTACAGACATTTGGTTGAAAGAAAGGACTAAGTTCCATTCCTATCTGCCTGGGTATTTTCCAAACTTTATTTTTTAAATAATCTAAAAAAATTCTGGAATTTAAAATTTTTTTCTATCTTGTCAATTATTTACTCGTGTAATTTTTAATTTAATTGTTAATTTGAATTAAGAGAACCTTTCTTAACGAAGAATTTTGTTTGCCTAAAATTAATATTAAATAAATAAATTATCAAAAATTTGTCCTTATTTTTTTTTTGAATTTAAAAAAAAATCACTAAATTTAGAATAGTAGTGGGTTATTTTATAAAAAAAGATGTCTATTAAAACCTACTTACTTGCTTTTGTTTATTAGTTTGTGATTTCTTTTTGAATAACTTCGCTGAAAAATCACAATACCTGAGTTTACTGAGCTTTAGCAAAATTTACCAAAAATTATGTCAAAAAGATGTTTGTAAAAAAAATCTCAATGATATATTTATTTCATCATATTTTATGATCAATGACGTTTTTTTTTAAATATTTTAAAGTAATTAGAATTCATTTTAAATTATGATTATTCAAACAAAAAGTTTTGTCAAATTGGACGGCAAGATATCTTGTTAAATCACTCACTCAATACACAAATTTAATTTATTCAAACAAAAAACTACTTAGTTTAAAATTTAAAATCAAAACGAATCGTTGTTAGGTCTAACACTCAAATTGATGGCCCAGGTAGATACTTAAATTCATGGTATTACAGAAATTTTTGTTTTTTTGACAATTCATCTTCAATATGCATTCATGCAATAAACTGAATCAATTAGAAAAATATGGAAAGAATGCGCATTCACCGTAAAATAGCGACAGTCTCCAATACTTGAGTTTTAATTAATTTGTCATTTTTGATAAAATATTGAGCAACAAAAAAAATAAAATATTAACTTTAAAATTTTATAAAAGAATTTTTTTTGAAAAATTTCAAAGCTGAAAATTTCTAGTCAGAAAATATTGAAGGATTCTAAAACCAATATTTTTCATCTAAAAGAATAAATTTCTTATTTTAAAGCTAATTTGAATTCTTTAAATATTTGAGATAGAATAAATCAACGACCAGTGTTTGTGTTTGCAGACCAAATTTGAAAAAAATTTCCTCTCTAATCAAATAGTAACTTTTTGACGTGAATCAACTAGATTTTATAGTAATTTTTCTAAATAATTTATTTAAATTAATAAGTTTTTTATCAATCAAAAAAAGATTGATAAATGCTTAAATTCATAAGAAAACAAAATATGATACATAGAATTAAAAATTTTGTAAAATTTCAGTTTAGATCTTGTTGGATTCATAAAAAAATATCAACTTGATTTTTTTATAAAAATTTAATTTAAAATTTTATCCGTTTTTAGAAATTGAGTTAATTTATTTTGTCATATTTAACAGTGATTGGCATGGTCATTCTAAAAAATAATTTCAGAAAAAAAAATTTCGTTATCAGTCCATCACTGAATTTAGTAAGACATAACATTTTTCTGTCAAATATCATTTGGAAAATTAAGTCAGAGAAATGAAGTTGTTTAATAATGAGAGTCAAAAATACTTTGCAATACTAAAATTAATGTTAATTTATTTTTTAATTTTTGTTTTTTAAATTTTTCTTTGTTTTGAGAATGACATTTGGTAAATTTAATCAATCACTTTAAAAAAAAATAGAAAACAAAAAATATATTTTTTGACAAATATAATTTACGAAGAATAAAATATATCTTTTTTTCAATTTTGTATAACAAACTGAAATAATTATTTTGATACTGCAATTTAAAAAATGAAATATACCTAATAATTCTTTCAGCAAGCAATTAATTTGTATTTCCTTTTATTTTTAAAGGATTTCCATTTAATTTTAAAAAATTAATTGAAATATTTGATTTAAATTTAGAGATTATTTGGTGATTTTAAAAAATTAAAAAAAAAATTAATAAAGAATTTAAATTTTAAAACTATATTTATTCTAAAGATCTGTTAGATCTGTTAATTTTGTTGATCAGTAAATTTGACAATTTTTTTAAGAGATTTTATTTTTTTAAATTGTATGATCGGCTGATTCATTAGCACATGATTTTTGTTTTGGGAAATTCCGTACAAAATAATAAAATAAAACAGAAAAAATTATAAAATATTGAAAAAATTTTATTCTTAAAGTCAAAATTAATTCCGTGAATGCAACATTGTGCAACATTCAAAATTACATCAACTATCAAGGTCTGCTAAACTCTGCAAATTTAGCAAAATTAGATTTCAATAATGTCGAGCGTAGGGCATTTTGCAGAGATTTTGCACATCATTAGCACACTTTGACAGTTGATGCAACTTTATATTTTGCACCATGCTGCATTCACTGAACTAATTTTAAACTTTTCGAAAAAAAGTTATTCAATTTTTATCATTTTATTCCGTTCTTTTGTACTTAAAAAAACCATAAGTTCAAAAACTCATTCTGCAAAAAAATTTAAAAATGGCAGCTACATTAATAACTCCAATGCAGAAAAGTTTCAGAATCTGGATTAAGGTGACAAAAAATATGAATCAGCTGATATAATTTATTAATCAATAATTGTAATTTTTACTTTATAAATTTCTTTTACAAGTTTTAATCTAGAAATTTAGTATTTTATTCATATAAAATGATAGAAACTGATTTTTATGAAAAGCAACATTAAAAAATTCAAAAATCAAATATTTTTTTTAAAATCAATTTTATTAAAAATTTAAGTCTAATTGAAGTAAATTTTACCATTTATATTTTTAATCGATATTTCATTTTCTTATTTGTTCCATGCGGAATTTATTTATTTGGGATAAAATTATTAATTTAATATTTATCCATTTTTTTTCAATTCTTTGAGTATTTTTAAATAAAATTTTAAGGTTAAGCTTATATTTTGAAAATTGAAAATTAGACATGTTTTATTATTATTCCTTAGTTTAATTTTAATAAAAATCTAGACTAATTTTAATTTATAATAAAATTTTCAAAGATAAAATAAATGAATTAAAAAAACTATCTGACAATTACCAAAGATTTTTTCCTTAAATTTCAAAATGTTCTATACAAAAGCAAAATATAAATGTTTGCCTAAACGTTACCCAAAAAATGGTTTTAAAATTAATTAAAAAAAATTGATAGAAAAATGTTGCAAAAAATTTTTTAATTTGTTTACACAAAGCGGTTTTTATATTATCAAGAAATATTGTGTCAACTTATTATTTAAACAAAGATATAAAGCTCGATTGATATTAAATCATTATAATTTAAAGTAAATATTATTGGGAAAAAAATTTCTATCCAAATAAGCTAATCACTTGACTAATGTCTCCGAAATATTTCCTTTTTCTTTGAAAATACCAATTTGTTTGACTGGATCAATTAAATTTTTAATATTTAAAAAATATTATGTTCGATGAAAAGATGAATGAATGGTAAATCGATTTGAAATAGTATTATGTAAAATTTAAATATCACCAATGTTGAATGAGAATCATATTCCAACAGTAGAAAAAAATATTGATTTTCGGTGAGATTTTTTCAAACATCTTGATTGAAAATTATTTCCAAATGATATAAATTTTAACAAAATAAAATTCTTCATCAAAAATAAAATTACTTTATTCATTAGGAGTATTTAAAAACATCTAATTTCAATCAATAGTACTATTTTATCAAGGTGAGTCAAATTTTTTTCTACCAAATTTTTTCATGTGACAATTTTATCTACCAATTTTAACATGTCATTTAAAGCAAACAATATCCTGTTTCCAAGAAACCCAGATTAAATGAAAAATAAAAATTGTCATTTTTTTTATCAATAAAAATAACTATGAATTGTCCCAAAGTCAACAAAAACTGGTTTGGCTTAAGTTCCAAACGCTACTAAACAATAGAAAGCTTGAAAAAAAATTTATTTAAATCTAAATAAAAATGCTTAAAACATTCGATTGTGACATTTTTCTAAAATTCATAATTACTGATTTTACCTTTGTGCATTCCTCCCTTTTCTAATTTAAGTACTTTTCATAAGTCTAAATTAACCTAAAATTTATTTACAAATCATTTA
This sequence comes from Brachionus asplanchnoidis, assembly GCA_025491095.1. Taxonomy (NCBI): domain Eukaryota; kingdom Metazoa; phylum Rotifera; class Eurotatoria; order Ploima; family Brachionidae; genus Brachionus; species Brachionus asplanchnoidis. The sequence goes on along the minus strand of JAILYF010000008.1, from coordinate 2,338,240 downwards.
AAGGATTAAACACAAATATTCTTGACGATTTACCCCAAAGCTTATGTTCATCAAGTCAACAAAACATTAGAAAAATGAATTCACGCAACGTGGCCGGAGTCGATGATTTCGTCCTTTTGGATGACTTTACCAACGAAGACGTGTTCGTAGACAATCTACGCATCCGCTACGAATCTGACTTGATATACGTATGCAGATATTAATTTTTAATAAAATTTTAAAATGTTTTCCATCAATTTTTTTAGACCTTTATTGGACCAGTATTGGTAAGCGTAAATCCTTACAAAAAGCTTGGTATTTACAGCAATGACTACAAGACAGAATACAAAAATACCAATTTGTTTGAGCTACCACCCCATATGTAACTTTTTGTACTAAATTAGTAAATTTTAGTGCTATCTTGCTGCTTTCAGATATGCGATAGCTGATAACTCTTATCGAACTATGCTCCGAGAGAACAAAGATGAGTGCATTTTGATATCTGGTGAGTCTGGCGCTGGAAAAACCGAGGCCAGTAAATACATTTTGGAATACATTGCTGCTACTTCGTCAATTCACAATCAATCAATTGATTTGGTCAAAGAAAAACTTTTGAAATCAAATTCAATTTTAGAAGTAATTTATAAGAATAAAATTTACAGTGCTTTGACGATCACTGGAATTCTTTTTTCTTCGTCCTTCAATTTTATCATTTTTTTTTTCGTAAAAATTAAGAGTACAACAAAAAGGGTAAAAAAAATTAATATTTTTTCACTCTAATTTTCACTGAAATTAACAATTTTTTCACTCTATTTAAATCAAAATTTATTTATTTTTTGTTTGAGTTGTACTTAATTTATGGTAAATTTTGATAAAAAATTGTAAAAAAATTTGAAGACAAAATAAATTTTTCACAAAAAAAATTGACATAAATTTTATCATTTTGAGCTTTTTGCCAAAAATTCTGTAGCATCTTTAAGAGATATTCAAGCCCAAAGATTAAGCTTTGATTTATTTTTTTCGTTAACTAATGTAAATTTGCTTTTGAACTATATTAAAAGATTTTAAATTTTTTTAGTATGTTTTAATAAAATATAGATCGAAATTTTTTTGTTCATTATACACCATGTTGTCTTCAATTTTTTACTTAAATTTACCATAAATTACTGAAGTTTACTTGAAAGTAGTAAAATTATTTAAAAAAAAAAGAAAAAAAAATTAAATTCTTTATACTAATTTTTTCGGCTTTGTGGAATTAATTTAAATTTATTCTTACTCTAATAACTTTTTAGCGAAAATAGATAAAGTTTTTCTTTAAAATGTTACATTTTGTAGCAATTTTGCCAAAATTAAAAAAAAAAAATAATTTTAAAACTGCTTAGTTCATTAAATTTATAATTTAAATTAGTAAGTTTTATTTAGCCCTTAATTTAGTTTTATTTTTAAATTAAAATAATTTTGTTGAAATTTTGGTAATTTAAATTAAGTTCTCAACTAATTTTAATTAAAATTTTAATGAAATAAGCAGTTTTACAATTTTTCTTTATTTTTAGGTGTAGCAAAATTGTTACAAAAAGTATTTTTCAATTTTCGCTAGAAAGTTATTATAACAAATTTAAATGAACTGGCTATAATGCTTTTCCATTTTTACTTGTATTTACCTTAAATTACCAAACTAAGTTACGGTAAATTTTCATTAAAAGATACAAGTTCCAAAGATATCATTATTGTATTTAATTTATCAAAAAAATTAAAAAATTACTCTTAAAAGGCTTTTGGGAATGCCACAACTGTTCGAAATGATAACTCTAGTAGATTCGGAAAATACATGGACATTAGATTTGATTATAAAGGAACTCCGAATGGAGGCTGTATTCTGAATTATTTATTGGAAAAGTCACGGGTTGTGTCCCAGGCTAAAAATGAGAGAAATTTTCATGTATTCTATCAACTATTAAATGGAGCCGATGATCAAATGATATCTCGATTAAAATTAAACCGAAGTATATCTAAATATGAATATTTGAACAAAAATTATATTTCCTCTGAATCTGAGTTGGATGAAAGCTCAAATTTTTCGGTCATGTTCGAAGCATTGAGTGTGTGCGATTTTTCTGATCAAGATATACAAGTATTTGGATCAAAAATAAAAAAGTTTAAACTTTTAATAATTTTAAATTTCATTAGGACCTTTTTAAGATTATAAGTTCTATTTTACACTTGGGAAATGTAAAATTTGAAGATTTAAATGGTTCTTCGAAAAGAGACTACATTAAATCTGTAAAAAAAGGTGATTTCGAATCTGAAATGGCGCTGGAAAACTTTTGCTCGGTCTGAATTTTTTTTAATGATAAATGAAAATCAAATTTGAGAACATGAATTTTTTAAAGTTGCTATCTTTGGAAAAAGAAGCCACTATTGAAGCGCTGATAAACAGGATGTACAAAGTAAATGGTAGCAAACAATCTGAAAAAGTAATGTCACCTCTTAATATTGAACAAGCCAACTATGCGCGAGATTCCCTTGCCAAAGACTTGTACGAGCGCACCTTTAATTGGATACTTTACAGAATAAATGTTTCCCTAGAAGTAATTTTTTTGATTCAAATTTTTAATTAATTTTAATGAAATTTAGAAATCGAAATATGATTCTGAGAGTGTAAATTCCTTAAATGGTAACTGTGTCGGAATATTGGATATTTATGGCTTTGAAGTATTTGAAACAAATGGGTTAGTTGATTTTTATTCTAAATTAATTTAACGATTAATCTAATTATTTGATAAATTAAAAAAACATTATTTGGCTTATAAGAGTCATTTTTGAATATCATATATTTAAATGATTCAATTTATCAACAAATAGAAAATTTAATTTGAAAATTATTTAATTTTATTGATTGATCGAATGAATTTATCTAATTAATATACTGATCTGCAAAAAGTTTGCATTATTGTGAAAATTTAGAGACATTTGAAAACAAAATAGTTTTAATATTTACATTTTCACCTATCACTTCGATTTTATTTAAGTCTGATCTTTATCTGAGTACTTATTTTGACACTGATTGTAGGTCTACAGTGCTTATTCGCTACATGGATTTTACAAAATTTTACCTAAAATTACGTAAATTTACCAAATGACTTCTGTAAAAAATCAACATTAATATATTTCATAAAAAAATTTTTAAGATTGTTCCAAACCATTTCGATCGGATTCAAGTCAGGCGACTTGGATGGAGATTTAGCCTTTAAATATTACTAGCAAACTTTCTACTTAGAAGCAAAAAATTGTATTTTTTTATTTAAAAATTATTTGCAAATTATATTATTTTAATTTTTAAATCAAAATAATAAATATTTTACGTAAAATTTGTAAAATCCATGTAGCGAATCAGCACTTTATTTTCATTTTCTCTTATTATTTAAATAATAATGTATCAGAAACAAGCAAAGTAAAAATATTTTAATCGACAAATTTCTTTTTAGAAAATATTTTATATTCATAATTATTATTATTTTCTTCGTAAATATTCTCGCTTTAATTTCTAGCTAAAAAAAAAATTTTGGTAAATTTTTTATAAACTCTCAATTTAATTTACTGTAGATTTTATTGTTATTTCAATTTTCTATGCTTAACCTATGGGCTTTATCCCCTTCAGGATTTTTTTTATTCAAATAAAAGAAAAAAAAATTAAAATATTCAAGTATATTAAATAAAGATAAGTTTGAGTTTCTTATTTTGGAATAAAAATTTTATAAAAAATATTTTTAACTTTTTTCTTACAGGTTTTTAGGGAATTTTACGTGAATTATCATAAAGTTTTGTCAAACCATAAAAACTAATAAAAAAATTGGTAAGATCTTTGTATTTAATCAACGCTGTAACTGACTTTAGTAATATTGTTCACTAGTAAAACAGCTTTTTGTTTTTTTCCAAATATAGTCTGGTGGATTGAGATTCCAAAATTTGACTACTTTATTCAAAAAAAAGTGATCACATTGACTGATTTAGTGAGATTTTTTTTCAAAACTGTGTTTATTTCAACGATTTTTAGAAGAATCCATACCAAATTTATAGCAATTGAATATTTTGAATATTTGAAACCGGCTAACTTTTTTGCAGCGTCATTATAAGAGCTGCAATCTTTGTTTCCAAATTCAATTTTATAATAATTCCACAGTTCTATGGTTCTATCAAAAATTTTTAAAAATTTAAAAATATCAAATTTTAAACAGGCAAAACATTTAAAACTTTATTTTAAAAAGATTTGAACAATTTTGTATAAATTACTGCAACGAAAAATTACATGAATTATTCATAGAGTTGACCCTTAAATCTGAACAAGAGGAGTATAATGCCGAAGAAATAGCCGTAATCATTCAATATTGATTCTTTTTATAATTTAATAATTTTTTTTTAAATAAGTGGGAGCCAATTGATTATTTTAATAATAAAATAATATGCAATCTAATAGAACAAAAGCCTATCAGCTTAATTGATTTTATGGTAAGAAATTATTTATAGTGAATTACTAAAATTATCTGATTATGATATAAAAAGGACGAAGAATGCCTCAGACCAGGCGAACCTAACGATATTACATTTTTAGACAAATTGGCCGACTACTTTATTAAACATCCTCATTTCGAATGTATCAAATCTACCAGGAAATCAATTAAATTCATTAAAAGAAATGTAATTTTTAAATTTTATTTCTACAGAATTAAAAAAAATTATTGAATTAGGAGTTTGTAATCAAGCACTATGCAGGAACAGTATTATACAATGTTGAAAATTTTTTAGATAAAAACAGCAATCTACTTTTCAAAAATTTAAAAGAAGTAAACTTAAAATTAAAAATTAAAATTCTAATTAATAATTTCGAATAAAGTTAATTCTAACAAGCAACAATTCAATAATCAAATCAATTTATGTGCAAAATGAGTTAAATGAAAATCGAAGAAATGAAACTGTACTCAATTTATCTTTCATTTTTTTTTAAAATATTCAATTTTTTTTTAAATAAAGGTAGCATCACAATTTCGCACTGGACTTAAAAAACTAATGAACATATTGTACTCAAAAGAGCCATCTTATGTGCGATGCATCAAACCCAATTATGAAAAAAAATCAAATGATTTCGATGCCGAGTTAGTTAGACACCAAGTCAAATATTTAAGTTTGATGGAAAATTTAAGAGTTCGCCGAGCTGGATTTGCTTATCGAAAGCCTTATGATCAATTTTTAGAGAGATACAGAAGTCTTTGTCCCAAAACATGGCCATATTTCACAGGCGATCCGCAAGAGGGTGTCAAAGCCATTTGTGAACATCTAAAATATGAGCTTGACAAAGACTATTCTATGGGCAAATCAAAAATTTTTATCCGCTTGTCCAAAACTTTCTTTGGTCTGGAGGATTTGTTCCATTTGCGAAAAATATATTTAGCTAACAAAATTAAAGCTTTGTATCGAGGCTATAGACAAAAGATGGAATACAAGAAAATTCAAAAAGCTGCAAAAATTATTACCAGAAATGCTCAGAAATGGTTGGCAAGAAGACGTCTTGAACGAAGCAGAAAAGCAAGATTAGTTATTAAAAAGTATTCGAATAACAAGAAAAAAATTTAATTTAAATTTTCATTTTCTAAGATTCCTTATCGCTTATGTTCATAGATTCGAAGAATACAGTGATATAAATAAAGTATTTTTGGATATGATGTACCAAAGATTTCTATTAAATCTAGCCAAAAATGTGCCAGTCAAAGTATTGGATGAATCTTGGCCTCCATGTCCCAAACCAATGCAAAACGTATTTTTTTTATAATTTTTTAAAAATTTTTCATACTAAACAATTATTTAGATATCAAAAATTTTGTATGATTTAAACCGGAAAAATGTTGTGAGAAAATACTGCATTAAAATTAGTCCAGAACAAAAAGAAATAGTAATTATTTAAATTTTTTTATTAAAATTTTTTTAAATTTAAATAATTTTAGATGCGTGAAAAATTATTAACTAGTAACTTATTCAAAGACAAGAAAGAGTCGTATCCTGCAAGTGTTGGTATTCCTTTTAAAATCGATCGATTAGAAGACCACAGCTCATATAAAGTATTGCCTAGTCAAAAAATTGACTTCTTAAAGAGCATTTCATTCTTTGTCGACAAATCGGAGAATATCAAAGTAAGTATCTTTAATCTAGAAGCAGTAATAAACTAAGTATTTTTTTAGTATACTGCACTTGTTGACAAGTATGATCGTCATGGCTACAAGCAACGACCGAGAATTTTGTATCTTACAGATAAATATTTGTATGGCTTGGACGCATCCAGTCTAAAATTACGTGATCAAATCAGCACCAAGTCTATTCTAGGCATCTCAACCAGCAAGCTATCTGATGGCTTTATTGTATTGCATGTTGAATTGAAAAAGGAAAAGGGCCACTACAAAAAGGTAATTTTTTTTATTCTAAATTGTTTTAAACTTGAATTGTTAATTTTCTTTCTCATATATTTTGGACATCCCCAGAGAAACTTAAAAGCGTGAAAAATTAGTGAAAAAAACGTCAGATTTGGTTAAAAAGTTGTATACTTAGGGTAATAAATAAAAAAAGCTTTTTTTGAAAGTGACGAGCGTTTTCTTATGAAAGTTAACCGAAAACTACCAGAACATCTGTTATCAACTATATTGAAGGATTGAAAATTAATTCTCTTTAAATAACCGATTTCTTAATTAAACAAAGCTACCGAACATTTTCATATCCTGCACTTAGAAAATGCAATTTTTTTATAGGTTAATTAATAAAGCACTCTGCCTTTATTTTATCTATATAACTTAGTTCATAAATAGTTACTTCGTAAAAAATTTTTTTAGAAAGAAATTAATAAATAAAATTTTATAATTTAGAAAATTGTTACTTTAATTTTTTTATTCTATTATTTATATTCAAATTTTTTAATTTTTTAATAAAAAATCCTAAGCTCGGTAAAAATAATATATTTAAATATATTATTTTGATTTAAATCCTATTAACTAAACAAACAGAACATTTTATAATAAAAACTTAACTTTAAAAAAAAATAAATTATGTATTAAATTCATATTAAATTTTCGAAAATTTCACGTAAAAACCAAACTCAACGTTTATTAACGTTTTTTTCACGTTAGACATTATCACTGGGTCAAGTTGTTTTAAATCTAATTGTATATACTTCTTTTTATCAATTCTTTTTAATTTACCAATTTTTAATTAAAAAAAGAATTTATCATTGTTGAGTCATACAATTACAATGATGACTATAAAAGTATCAAAAAATCGGAGGGAAATTAATATGAAATGTGAATCTAAAAAGCATAAACTTAAATTTTATATTTTGAATATTTAAAAAAGTGAACTAAAACATAAAATTAAATATTATTATTTCAAAAAAGAAAACAAAACATAAAAACTAAAAAAAATAATTATTTATTTTTACAAACTGGCGTTGAAACAAAAATATAAATTTTTAAAATATAACTTTTTATTTTTCTATTGATAAATGAGACGAAAACTCGAATGGTTTTTTGTTAATTCTGGGATCGAACTTAAATACTTTTTTGCCTTTTTTTTTTAAAGAAAATGAAAATTTACTTATTTTTTTACTTGTTTGAATTTATTTTTTTTTATAAATAATTACAAAAAAAAAACAAATGTTCTATTAACATTTATGAAAAAACAAATGAATGTGTTTGTTAACAATATCAAAAAATAAAATAAGGTTTATGCATGATTCTCTTTTTCTAAGTTTTATTTATAGGTCTCTTTAATATTAAGCCCAAAAAATCAATTTAATAATATCTATTTTTACATTTGATATTTAAAAGCCTTCACAATTTCAAAACATCAAACACTTCAAATTTGAGTGAATTAATTTTTATATGAAATTATTTTTAATAAAATAATTTTCAATATTTTTTATTCGAATAGCATTTAAAATTTTAAAAAAAATTTGATACTTTTTTAAAATAAAAATAGTCATTATAAAGTACATACTTGTTTTTAAATCACAAGTTTATGAATTAGTCTTGACTTGAAAAAAAAACATTTAACTAATATTGACTTGACTCAACCTTGATTTATTTTTTTTAAATAGATTATATTTATTATATATTTTAAAGTTATTTTATAAAATTAAAAAAAAATTAAAATGTTAGCTCTAAAATTTAATTTTAAAAGATAAAATTAAACTAGTAGTTGATCTGATAATCAGTCATGGTAAATTAATTTTTATTTATTTTGGAAAATAATTTAGGGTGATTTGATAATTCGCGATGACAAATTTCATATAGAGTTAATTGTAAAATTTATTAACGCACTTGGCATGGAGACTAAGAATGATTTTTTAAAATTTACCGAGACTGCCAAACAAGAATTGAATGAATACTCGTAATTGATTTAGATTTCTGTTTTTTTTTTATTTTAATATTTTTGCACTAGATTACCTCATTTCCTCAAAAACGGATCACGTAAATCAATCCGAATCAGAAAGTCCACATCTGAAAATCACTTGTGCGTTCACAAAGACAAAAAAACCGGTCGCTTAATAATGGTAAAAAATTGAAAAAAATAATTTTTTTTTTAATAAAAAAATTTATTTAAGGAGGTATAAAATGAGATCAATCAATAAGTATTCTCGGCATTATTTTTCAACAAAAAAAAAAAATAATTTTTAAAATAAAAGCAAATATTTTTCTATTCTTAATTAAAATTTAATTCAAAATTTTAACCTAAATAATTTTTAAGCCCAAATTGTAAAAGAGACTTTGCACGTCTCTTACCTAGGAACCAAATTAACTTGACAGTTCCTAATAAGCTTTTGTCAAGATCTAAAAACTTTTTTTTTCTTTAAACCAAATCCAAGTTTTAAATTTACACAAAAAAAAATCAAAAAAAAATCAAAAAAAAAAATTAAACCAACAAAGCCTCAAACGCTTGTTTAAATTCAACCAGACTAATAGTTCCATCTTGATTCAAATAAGCGGACATAAGCAATCTGGTGAATTCGTCCCTATTGAACAAGCGTCCCATCCGCATACACAACTTGTTATAGAGACGTTCAGCTTGATCGATTTTCAATCGGTCAACATCAATTTGAGACAAAATATCATTTAAGATAAACATAGAATTTACAAAATTTATATTTTTGTTTACTGACTCACTTGAATAGACCTTATTATCGTAGGCATTTGGCTCAGTCATTGAATTTTTGTCCAATATTTGCTCCAGCTGTGACCTGTACTCACCAAGACCTTCTTTTTCCAAATCTACATACTTCAAAGCTTCCACATCGCCTTCTAGCTGATGCACTTGTTCAGCGCCATCCTCTGACGCCAACATTATTCCATTTGGCGGCTTTATCTCGAGCACAAAGCCCGGCATGTCCTTGGCACTCTTCAATGTGGAACCGTATCGGTTCACATATTCGCTTGGATTTGCGCGTATAATTCCCAAATACTTAAAGTCCTTTTTGACTGTGACCTCTGGTGCTTGCCATTGAACAATCACATTTTTTGGCTTCAAATAAAAAGCCTGGTTGTCGTGGCGCCTTTGGTGAACAACGCGCCTCTTTGGCTGAGAGTACGGCAACCAGCGTTCTATGATAATTGGCTGAGGCTTTGATGGAAGAGGCGCTAGTCTCTCGATGATGACCTTTCTGGGCGGAGGAGGCAGTTTTTTGCCAGAAATGGTGACCACACGTCTTGGTATGAGTTTGGGCGGCTCTGGTGGAGCCTCGCGAACAATCAGGGGATCGGGGGTCGGTGGTCTGGCCGGCTGCTGGCGAATAATGAGCGGTGGAGCTGGAGTGGTGATCAAATTGGACTCTTGGTGAATGATGATGTCGCCAGGCTGTGCTGGCGTCGGTGGTTTCAAGTACCTGATCGCCAGCTCTTGGATATACACCAGGTTTTGATTTGTCTGCTTGACTATTATCTCTGGATCGGGATCTTCATTTATTTGGTAATCACTAAGTGGTATTGGACCATGCCAGTTTTGTTCCTCGCTTTTGTTCAGCCATATACCACGCTGTCCCAGCACCGATATTTCTTCGGTCTCTTCAATTGCCAGTGGACATGTTGATCTTAGAATTATGCTCTCTACTGGACTAAGCTCTGAATAGCTCGGATTACGCTCAAATGTGTACCTGGATTGGGAGCTGCTGGCTGTGTCGCCCGAGACTCGCAGAGGCTCAAATCTTTGATTTGATGGCATTTTTATTTTATTTAATTTTTTGACTTTTTTTGCTTTCTATTTATAAAAAATTAAGTTAGCTCAATATCAATTTGAATTTAATTGAAAATAAAATTCAAATGGATGATTTTTATAAAAACGAAACAAAAAAAAATTGGGTTTATTTTCACGACAATGGTTGAACTTGTGATGAGTGCTAAATGGATTTTGAAAATAAAAATTAATAATAGACAAATGTTTTTCGAAATAAAAAAAAAAAATTTTAAATTGTGTTTTTATGCTGCCAAAGTGGAAGTTTGGCCAAAATTGAAAAAAAAGACGAAAACAAATTTTGGGCTTATTTGATGTAAATTAAAAATTTATAATTAAATTTTTTGATTGCTTAAAGATAGATAATTTTTGTTTAATTTATTTGCCGACTTAGTAATTGGAAAAAACTCGATGCGGAAAAAATGATGCTCACAATTAAAGAATTTCAATCATTTAAGAGTTTGTTGGTTTTCTAAAACAAAAATTAAATGGATTATATGAAAATTATTTTTTGAATAAAACTAAAAAAAAAACTATAATCTTTGCGTAGATTTTAAAATTGGATTTTAAACATTTTTCAAAAAATTGTTCGAGAATTTATATTATTGATTTGTGAAAGGAAAAATATTAATTTTTTATGTATCAAAGCTTGATTAGTATTTTTTTTTTAATTTGAAAAAATGACTTGAGCAAAACCAAGACTTAAATTAGAATTCTTTTTAAAAATAGTTTCTTGACGGCTAGTGTCTAAATAATAAATCATTAGTAGATATTTTTTAATTAATTTGTGATGTTTAGCAAGTCGCTGATGGCTTTTGGGTTATTTTTGCTTTATCATTACAAGAAAATTATCCAATTTTTGTTCAGAGCGTTGAATTCTGTCAGGCTTTGTCAATAAACAAGCTCATCTGGATAACATTAGTTAGAAAAGAAAAAAACAAGAACTAATTAGACTTGTTGACTATGGCTTCTTTCGGAATCCAATAATTATTATTTAAAAAAAATTTTGTGTGTAAAAATGAGTAATGTTTAACTTATGCATTTATACATAGACCAAAAAGCTCGATAATAAAAAGCTGAACATTTTTTAATTTCAACTTGTTAATCAAAATGAATTTAATTGAAAATCCTATTTGAAAAAAAATGACATATTGATAGGACGATTATTAATTGTTAAGACAATTAAAATAATTAAATTATATTTCAAGTTAATAAAAAAATCAAATTTGAAATTTGAATTTTTTTTAAATTAAAAATTAAAATAATCGCTTTATATAAGATTCCTATCACATTTTCTTTTTCTAAAATATCTAAATTTTCTATTATTTTCAGTTAAATCGAAGAGTTAAATAGATTAATTGATTTTTTTGGATACTTTTATTTGAATTCTGAAAATTAACATCAACTCTATGAATTAAGTCACAAAATTTTGAATATTTTTTAATTATTCATAGTTTTTTGAAATGATATAAAATTTAACTTAAAAAAGTGTTTTTGTTACTTAATTATTTAACAAGAGATAAAAAGCATTACTCAGTAGAGAGACTTTTTGTTTTTAATTTCAATAATGTCAATTGCCCAAAGCCTTACATTGTTAATTTGATGAAAACAATAGGAGTAAAATTATCAAAGAAAATTAAAAATTAGTAATATTTCAATTTGTTTTAAATATTGACTAGGCCATAAAATAATTTTTGTATATTTGATTAATTTATTTAAGGTAAAGTCCATTAAACAATTAGCAAATATAATTTTAAATTAAGGTTTTCGCCGCAGTAAAAAAATTAAAACCTCAATTAAGTTTAGTTATAAAATTGTATCTCCGATCCATGTCAACTAATGAATGAAAATTATCAATAAATTAAAATAAAGATTAACAAAATAAAATTCTTATTTTTAAAAAAATTTTAATTCTTCAAAAATTTCTATAAACTAAATCAAAACTAAAATTTCATATCAATATAATTTATAAAGTTTATAAATTATATTGCGATGGTAATACAGTAATAATTGAAACGAGCATTTGATTATATTTTCAGAAAAGTTACGATATATTACGTAAAAAAATATAAACTACCGATGTATGTCGTAATATGACTAAGATTTTTGTTTTAAATTAAGAAAGATAAAGATAAGTTACATTTTTTTATTAATAAAAGTTAAACTAACGTAAAATTAAAGATTTTCAGAAATGTCATAAAAAGGCACGATTTCGTCTCAATTTTGAATATTTCCAATCAAAATTTGATTTAACAATGTTTTAATAAATATTTTTAAATTAAAATTACGTAATTTTACGTAAAATTTCTTCTGAACTTTTTTTACTAGTAAATTTTGGTAGAAATTTTTTAAAAAATAGTTAAAAAATGCAAAAATTCCTAAAATTCCTTGATTTTAATTATTATAAAAACTTTTAAAAATTAATCGTCAGCCTGACCAATCACAAACTCTTTTTATTAATATTTTATTTTTCCATTTTAATCAATTTTTTTTATGAAATATTTATTATATGAGGAACTAAAATGTTTGAACAAAAATATAAAGCTAGGCGAAGACAGAGCCCAACTCAGAGTGCTGAATGAGTGTGCCCTTTGTTTTGTCAAACCTTTGTTTTTAATATTTAGCAATATTTTATCACAGACATAGCCCCAAGAAAATGGTGTGAGGAAAATAATAGTAATCTTAAAATTAATAAAAAAAAAGGTAAAAAACGAAGAAATATTACCTGTACTGTTAATTTACTTAGAATCTCGAATAAAAAAATGTACAAATTACTTAATTTACGTATAAATTTTTTTATTGAACAAAATTATTAATACAAAAAAAGACGCACAAAATTATTAATTTTATTTAATTTAATATTATTGAATTTTAAGTCCCATGGACAGAGAAAGAATTTTAAGTTTAATAAAAAAAAATTAAAAGAAAAAGAAAAAAAAGTTCTAATTATACAAAAATATTAAATACATTTAATTAAGTTAATCCAAAAAAGATTTTATGTTTATTTTATTTAGTCAAGTTTAAGTGAAAAAAAAAACGAATAAAAAAAATCAAAACAAAAATTACTTAATTTATAGCCTAAATTACTTAGTTTTTACCTAATTTAATTGTTTTACTAAACAACTTTGAGTTGTATGAAAAGAGTTTAGTCGTTTTATTTAATCAACTTTCTTGCCTTGGTAAGAAAGCTGATTTAAATAATTTAAATAATCCAGGCGGTAAATAAGTAATTTGTACAACAAATTAAGAAAAAATTCAAGAAAAAAAAAGTGTTTCATTCTAAATATTATGTCACTTATCTTAATATTTTAAGCCCAAATTTGTGAAAAACAGTAAAATTTTCATACACATAATTACGATAACTAACTTTGATATTTAAATACAGTGTTCTTAGAATTGTCTAAAACTATATTCATAGAATAAAATTAAAATAAACAACATCATAAAAAAATTTCAAAAAAGATTAATAAGAAAAAAAAATTTAAACTCAATGGATCTTAATATTTAAAATTTAAACAATCAAATATTTAAATAAATATTTTGATTATCACTAAAGCAAAAAAATGGATCGTTGTAAATTCTATTATGAAAAGAACAATTTTTCAAATTAAATAATCAACAATATTAAAAAGAAATAAAGTTTGAAAAGTAGATAAAATAATAATAATTTTTAGAGTTGAGTTACTTTTTTAAATTTAAATATATTTTGAAAGCAAATTTTTTCGATTTAGTGTCTTTTTTTCCAAAAAAATTGATATTCTAGAATCAAATGGACACCATAATTGAATTATTTGTAACCAAATCAACTAAGAATCATATATTTTTTAAGTTTTTTTAATGATAATTTTTCAAAATAAAATAATACAATCTAAACTCGATTTTTCGTTTATTAATTTTTAACAAAAAAATTAAAATCCTATGAAAAAATAGACCCTGGATTTGAATTTTTTGAGCCTCAATTTATTTAGTAACATGTTGATGAGCCTTATTTTAAATATCATTTAAAAGAAAAGTGGTGGTGTGCATTTTCTTTTTTTTAAAGCGATTTTAATTTATTCATTTAAAATAGACGCATGACAAAGCCAATACAGCAGGGACTGAATTAAAATATCAAAAATCAAAATAGCAAGTATCTAAATGGCTAAAAAATAAGTATTTAGAATAGCTAAATTAATTCAATTAATCAATTAAAATAGAAACAATCAAAAAAGCTAAACACAAATTAAAAAAAGTACATAAAAGCTAAAATAAAAAAAGTAAAAAAATTCATTCATCATTGTTAATTAATGTTTGTTTGTTTAAAAGTTTATTTCTTTTAAAAGAAAGTGTACGAACACAGGTTCTTCAGCAAGTTATATGATTTTAATGTCTTTTGCTTAACAAAACTAAGACTAAATAAACATATAAATTTGGATTTCGGGGGGCATGTGCTTTTTCAGATATCCAACTACATTAAATTTAATTAAATTTAATTTCTCTTTTTTTTTTTGATTTGTAACATTCCGGCAGCGAAGCAACGGGTAAAACCTTGTATTAATAATAATAAAAAAAATTGACTTGCATAACCAAGACAACTTTTTTTTAATACATAAAAAAAATAATTTGTGAAATGTTTTAAGTATTTTAACAGTATAGTAATGATTGTCCGTAAAAAATGAAAACTTTCACCAATATCTTTCACCTCTCGCCTGTAAGGTGATGGAGAGACTGGCAAAGAGTAGCGTTTCTGAGCGGAAGAAGACAAAGAATTATTGTTGATGGCCCAGTCTCAAAATTGAGGTAAGTGTTAAGTGGACTTTTTCGAGGCTCTGTCTTGTGACCGCTGCTATTCATAATTTTCATAAACGACTTACCAGATATTCTGAACATCAAGTGCAAACAATTTTCTGACGATAGTTAACTAAAAGACATGATAAGAAGCTCACAAGATCAAGACGAACTTCAGTGTGACTTAAATAAGCTTCTTAAATGGTCTGAAAGGTGGAATTTGAGTATCAACTTCGAGTGGTGTAAGGTAATGCACCTAGGTAACTTGGATAAATTGGAGAAAGTGCAACGAAAAGCTGCCTAAAGCGTGAATTGAGAAACAAAAGTTAAGAAGAAAGACTCAAAATTTTAAAGTTGTCAAGTGTTAAAGAACGATTTGATCAATTTGGCATGATACAATTCTACAAATGCAAGAACAAAAATAGAATCAACTGGTATTGTCCTATCAGAAGAACACCAAAGAGTGTGTTAGAAGGACCAGCTTGAACTATTTGTGGTACCAAACACAAGTTTTACTGACAATTTGTTGAGGAACTGTCCACCAAGAAATACCTTTTTTACAAACGAGGCCATTTCATCTTTAAATGAGCTATCTGGCCAAGTCAAGGTCGAGTACGACAAATACAAAGTAGGTATCCGACCAGAAAACCAGAAACAAACATATCTGCTAAAGCTAGTAATTAGTGTTAGTTTCCGTGTAAGCGGACAGTAAACGGGCAAAAATTTTCAAAAACCGTGACCGTATTAACCATCCCAATTTTGGCGGAGGGACCTTGGCTCGTTTATTTTGGCGGGCTACTTTTTCGCCCGTTTAGTAACCGTTTAATTTTAAACGAGCGTGCAAAGTTTGAATTTTTGGCGGTGGGTTTTGAATTTAATAAAAAGACTTTTCTTAAATAATTATTTAAAAAAAATTTAAATATTTTTCAAAAAACGGACTTGGTAAATAATTTTTGGGGTATTATTAATCGATCTCTTACATTACTTAAACCATCACTTAATAAAATATATTTTTTTACTTTTTTATTTATTTATTTATTTATTTGTTTTCTGTACCGAGCTAGAGCTCCTTCAGAATAAGTTAAAAAAAAAAAAAAATAAATAAAAATAAAATAAAATTAAAGTTAATAAAATGAGGTAAAAAAAAAGAATCAAAATAAAGTAAATAAGCTAAAAAAATGAAAGTTGAAAATACATGAATAGGAATAGATTGATTACATGTTGCACATGTTTAAATAGTTCAAGTTTCAGGAAAAAAAGAAGAAATTACTAGGTAGCAATTACACAATGGAGTTGGATATTCGATATATCTAGATTTATTTTTTCTATCTATAATATTATTTATTCGATTAATTTGATTAATTAACTGTCTCTAATAATAAATATTTATGTATCCTGAGTTATTTTGTCACTAAATTTACTGAAGATGAGTATGATTATGATGAATATAGCTTTTAACTTAATTAATGAACAGTTGAAATTATCTCTTGATTTAATTTAATTATCTCCTGTGAGAGTTTTTTTAGTGGATATTTAAAGATGATCTAATGTGATCTAAGTTTTATCAAAGTATTGAAACGTCTGATAGTGAGTATCGAGTAGTTGATGACTATGTAACTTCTCAGTGGCGTATCTGTCACTGTCAAATTATAAAATATGTCATTTTGTAAAATGACATTGGCAAAATATAAAGTAAGAAAAAAATGTAAGTTTATATTTTGACAAGTCATTTTATAAAATGACTTGTCAAATTGTAAAATCTGAAAAAAAAAGAACTTATTTTGCATTTTGACAAATGTCAAATTATAAAATTAAAGCAAATTAAAATAATAAAATATAAAAATAAAAGCAAATTAATTAATTTTTATAAAATGGATGATGGGAATCGTCTTGAGGAGATTCAAAGGATCGAGAACGAGTTAATCAATCCTCGATTAAATCGTCAAGTAGATTTCGATTTAAAAGCGTTGTTCACCGCAAAATTGTGCGAGAAATTTAAAAAAGACCTTAAAAAAAATGATTTTGATTCGATCGAAAAGACACGAATTACTCAAAAACAAATAGATTATTTAATCGAAATGTTGGAAACCAAAAATACGAAAGCCAAAGGTTATTATTACTATAGGAAGCAATATGAGGTAAAAACAATTGGCGAATTGAAGCAACTTATTGAGAAATGTGACAATCAAACTGAAAATGAAAATGGAAAATTAATAGTACCAATTGAAGAGATGTACGATGTGTGTTCCAAAATACACAAAGATGTAGGACATCAAGGCCGATTGCCAATGATTCACGAGGCACGCAAGTACTACGCAAACATTAGAATATTGCAAAGTGACAATGGTAAGGAATTTAGAAACGCTTTGATTGAGTCTTTGAAGTTATTGTGGCCGGATCTCACAATTGTGCACGGACGTGCTCGGAGGCCACAAACTCAAGGCAGTGTTGAACGCTCAAATGGTGACGTTCAAAATATTCTGGGCAGTTGGATGCGAATAAATAAATCTACAAATTGGTCTCTAGCTTTGCCTATTGTTCAATTAATAAAAAATAATAAATATCATGAGGGTATTTTTTTTCATATTTCTAAAGATTAACATAATTTAGTTTTTTCAAGGCATTAAGATGACTCCATACAAAGCTTTATTTGGTTGTGAGATGTATTCTGGATTAGAATTGTTTAATTTACCTGGCGAAGAAAAAACAAAAATTAAAACAGCAAAACAACTTTTTACTTTGCTAGGTTTTTTTTTTTACATTAATTATTTAATTGGTTGATTACTTTATAATTTACAGGTAGACATGATGATGCTGAGCTCGAGATTGATGATGATGATGACAATGAATCATATTGTGATGATGTTGTTTCAAACGAATTGTTGAAAATTCGTGATGAATTATCAAGCAACAAAAGAAAAGAACCAGAGCCTGATACTGAGTGTCAAGATGATGAAGAAAATTCTGATGATTTAGTTAAGCAACGCTCGAAAAAAATAAAGGTAACTCGGTCAAATGTCAAAGATGGTCAAGAAAAATCGGTTCAAAAAATGTTGAAGAAAAATAAAAAAAAAATAAATTCTTTCAAAAAAGGAGATTTAGTTTTGTTTAGAACTGACGACGTTGACCGTGGTATGGCCGATGCTCAAAATATTTTATGTATTATTTTAGAGGTAAAAAACGATCTTTTTAAGTTAGGTTGTAGAGAAGGTGTTCTTGATACTTTTGTAGCATGCAATTGTATCGAAAAAACTAATTTAGTTACTGAATTCAATCAAGAATTCATACCAAAAGATAAACAGGGGGATTTTATTAAAGTTAGCGCAAGAGAAGCAGTAAGACTTCTCTCAGTAGGTCACGGGCAAGGCTTTTTAAAATGCTCTTGTACTGGAGAGTGTGCAACAATGAGATGCTCCTGCCGTAAAGCAGAGTTAAAATGTAGTTCCAAATGTCATGCAAAAATGTTTCAATGTAAGAATTGTGACTAAAATGTGAATTTGATTGATTTCAAATAATAAATTTAATTTTTTTAAATTCTTTTTTTTATTTAATAATTTGCTAAGTAACTTTTGGCAATTTACAAAATACAAAGTTTATATATTGACATGTCATTTTACAAATTGACTTGGCAAATTATGAAAAAACGAAATTTTTATATTTTGACATGTCATTATACAAATTGCCAATGTCATTTTACAAAATGACATATTTTATAATTTGACAGTGACATATCTACCATTGGGCGAAAGTCGGCGAATGCCATACCTAAACTTCATTAGGTATGGCCCCGCCATACCTAATAAATTAATTTAAGTCAAAAGAAGCGCGATCTAAAGATATATGTAGCTTTTAAATTAAGATAGTATTGCAGATATTTTTTCATCAGTCAAAGACAGAAAGACTTGTTTCGACTAAATATTTTAAAAATTGTTATTTTTTTCATTTAATTTTATCTATTTACATTCAATAACCCAATTTAAAATAATTTTCGTAATAAAATAAATTTTTTATTTTTGCACCCTCCCCCAACACCCCGGTACATTCATTTGAGTTCGCCATACCTCTTAACAAATCCTGAATACGCCACTGTAACTTCTCAATCAGAATCTGAAGACGAGGTTCAAGAATCCAATAAAAAGAAAAGAACCAGGAAGAACTGGATCTATAATCTGATTGTCTTTTTGAGAAGGCATCGAAGCTATTCTTAAAAAAGTGGATTAACCATTCAAACAAGAATATCAAGGACTTTCTCAGATATTTTGAAAGCGAGTGGCTCTTAAAGCATCCTGGTTGGTATGAAGGATTTCTCTCTGATGGACCAAGCACAACCAATGGACTAGAATCTATTAATTCTACAATAAAAAAGAATCATTTGTTCAGAAAACGCTTACCTTTACACCAGTTCTTATCTCTTGCAAAAGATATTATTAAGCATTGTTCGAAACGAAGAGATCGATTGTCAGTCAATTGCAAAAATTTTTCACTTCAACCAACAATTGATACTCAACTCTTTACCAAGACATATGACTGGATTAAACATAAGAAAAAATCAATTGCAAGAGATGAAGACAATATGATCATAAATTACACCAACCCGACGATGACTAATGTAGAAGTTAATAATAAAAATATCAAGACTTACCGATCGGCAGTTGAACATTTAAATTTCAAATCTTTTGACGAATTCTATGGAATTTTGTTTAAAATTTGGGAAACAAAAAACAATTGATAAGGAAGCTGAAAAAGTAGTGCAAGCATCAACCAGCAGTGATAAAAGTAAGAAAGTAGAAGCTCCACTAAAGAGAGGTAGAGGTAGACCAAGAAAAAACTTATAAGATATTATTTTATTTGAAATTTTTTGAAATTTTTTATAATTCTTTTTTTTTTAAATCAATTTAATAAATAAAAATAAGAGATACTTTAAGTAAAATTAGTTGCTGTTTTATTTAATTTAGGAGACAGATTAATAAATATAAGTTAAGGGTATTTAGTAAAATAAGAGATAGAAAAATATTAGTGATCGATTAACTAATTTTAGAGATCGATTAAATACCTCCCATATTTTTTATTTAAAGTCAAATTTTTAATTTGAATATTTTCCGTTCCAGGTAGTTATTAATGCGGCCAAATGATCTTTTTGCCGCTCCAGGTATATTGTAGCGGCCTATTTAAAGTCAAAGTCACTAGAATTAGGTCTTTTTTAAATAATATAAAAAAAATTTATTTTAAATAAACTATTTAAATTTAAACCGTTACTAAACAGGCCAATGTTCGAACGGTTTCATAGACCGCCCGTTTAAAATCAAACGTTTATTAAACGGGCCAAAAATTTCCAAAAATTCTGCAACCAAAAGTGAAAAATAAAAAAAGTTAAACTTCGTTTATTCTTGATAAAAATATGCTGTAACATTTTACATTTTTAAACTTTATTTTTTGTTAATTAAAATTTATCGGTAATAAAATAAATTTAAAAAAAAAATTCTTTTTTCTTTTATTAGTCCAAGTTTTAAAAATATACCAACTTGAGGAAAAAAATTCTGCGACCAAAGTAGAAAAAAAAAAGTTAAACTTCGTTTATTCTTGATAAAAATATGCTGTAACATTTTACATTTTTAAACTTTATTTTTTGTTAATTAAAATTTATCGGTAATAAAATAAATTTAAAAATAAAAAAATTCTTTTTTCTTTTATTAGTCCAAGTTTAAAAATATACCAATTTGAGGAAAAAAATTCTTGATAAAAATATGCTGTAACATTTTACATTTTTTAACTTTATTTTTTGTTTATTAAAATTTATCGGTAATAAAATAAATTTTAAAAAAAATTCTTTTTTCTTTTATTAGTCCAAGTTTAAAAATATACCAATTTGAGGAAAAAAATTCTACGACCAAAGTAGAAAAAAAAAAGTTAAACTTCGTTTATTCTTGATAAAAATATGCTGTAACATTTTACATTTTTAAACTTTATTTTTTGTTAATTAAAATTTATCGGTAATAAAATAAATTTAAAAATAAAAAAATTCTTTTTTCTTTTATTAGTCCAAGTTTAAAAATATACCAATTTGAGGAAAAAAATTCTTGATAAAAATATGCTGTAACATTTTACATTTTTTAACTTTATTTTTTGTTTATTAAAATTTATCGGTAATAAAATAAATTTTAAAAAAAATTCTTTTTTCTTTTATTAGTCCAAGTTTAAAAATATACCAATTTGAGGAAAAAAATTCTGCGACCAAAGTAGAAAAAAAAGAGGAGAAGAAAATAAAAAAAAAGAACGCCTGTCGAACAATAAATGGAAACGTTTTTATAAAACTGTTCTGTTCGTCATTAGTCCATAATTCCGTCGAAACCCAATCGCTTATTTATAAAATTGTACACTTGGAAAAAAAGCTCGTTTTTAGCGAAATACCCGAATTCGCTTTTATCTTCGTATTTGACCCCGTTCCATTTTGACCTGTCGTTCCAGGCTTGTTCTGATTCTAAAAAAAAAAAAAAAAAAAATCCAAAATTTTCTAAAATTCCTCAACAAAAAATTAAAAAAAAAAAAAAAAAAAATTCTCACCAGTCTTTTTTCCGTCTTTGCCTTGATATCCCTGGCCAGAGTGAAGAACGCGCTTTCAATATTTTCGTTTAGCTTGGCACTGGTCTCAATGAACTTCATGCCGTACTCAATCGCTAGCTTTTCGCCCCTCTCCTTGCTCACTTGTCTCCGGTCGTTCATGTCGCACTTGTTTCCGATGAGCATTCGCTCGACGTCGGCGGACGCGTGCTCCTCGATGTTGCGTATCCAGTTTCGGATCGAGTCGAACGATTTTTCGGACGTGATGTCGTAGACGAGCAGGATGCCCATGGCGCCCCGGTAGTACGCCGTGGTTATGGTGCGAAAGCGCTCCTGGCCGGCCGTGTCCCAAATTTGCAGCTTGATCTTCTTGCCGTCCAGCTCGATGGTCCGGATCTTGAAGTCTATGCCAATGGTGCTGATGAACGTGGCGTTGTACTGGTCTTCGGCGAAGCGGAAGAGCACGCAGGTCTTGCCGACGCCCGAGTCGCCGATCAGCAGCAGTTTGAACAAGTAGTCGTACGCTTTGGCCATCTAAATTAGAAAAAAAAATCTCTTGTTTAGAAACCCTATCTGGTTTAGCTAGTCTAGATGAATTAATTATTTATTAGCTGCAATCAACTTGCTCACAAACAGTTCAACTATTTTATAAATATGATAACAGAATAGGCAGAATTTTTTATGCTAACGACTCAAAAGTAAGGCTGGCTCGTCTTCTTCTTCTCGTTCTATTTCTCTTTTTGTTCGATCTAAACTTTGTTTGTTTATGCTTGGGATTTTTGCGAAGCAGAGCTCGCAGAAAAAAAGAGAAAAGAATGCACACAGCCAGCCTCCAGTGTACAGTCTGTGTATGCTTTAACTAGCTTTGGTAATGTGTTTGCTTAGAATATGATTCATTTTGAATATCGTTGTCATTTTGGTTTATTTAGTCTTGTGATTATTCAGATTACATTTGCTAACACATCCACTTTTTTGGTCGATGGCGACCGAAAGTTTGTCTTTGTCTGTTGGTCACCACTTCGATAAGATTTATCGAACATTTATTTTTTATCTTGTTTTTTGAAAAATTCATGTGTGAAAAAAAGCGAGCTAAATTTCTATCAATAAAAATTATTTTTTATAGTAAATAACTTGACTTTGAAGAATTCCTTCAGAATTTTACACAATTTTTCAGAGTCAATAAGTGACTAATGGTCAGGAGAATAATTATTTTTATTTTTTATAATTATTTGTATTCTATACCGATCTAAAGCTCCTTCAGAATAAAAAAAAATAAAATAGGAATTAATCTTAATATATAAAAAATTCCAAGTGTTAAAAAAAATTTAAAACATACAAAAAAAAATATTACAATTTAAGGTTGGGGAAATGCAAAGCGTCCATCTGTATCACAGGATTCGATTTTTGACTTCAAATTAGTATTCTACGTAAAGGAAAACCTAGGAAAGCCAAAGGGGGGGGGGTCAGAAAAAAATTTTCGGTAAAGTAAAACCTACAATTTGTTCAGAATTTTTTCTAGTTTCAGATTATATATATTTTATTTGTGGGGTAATACTATGCCTAGATACAAAACAATTAAAAAAAGGCTTAATTTTCAGCTTTTTTCCGAAATTCCAGTCCAACAAAAAAAATTTTGTTTTAAAAAGACTTAAGATTATGATGTAAAATTTTGTGCTCTTTCAGAATATATGCCGGTTTATGGGAATTTATGTAGTAATTAGTAAGATATACCTCTTAGAAGAAATACTCACTTGCTTAAGTTCTGGTGTCTTTAGACCCCTAGCACTGAAATTTTTTTTTTTGACAATTTAATTTTTTTTCTTTTATTTATTTACTTAAATGTCTTCTGTACCGAGCCTAAAGCTCCTTCAGAATAAGATTTGAAAAAAAAAATTAAAGTTAAATATTTTAAAACAAAATAAGAAATAATAAATAAACATAACACTAAATCTTAAAATTAAAAAAAAATCTCTGTGTGAAAAAAGAGAGCTAAATTTATAAATTTTAATCGTCCAAAACTCTGTTTGAAAGTAAAAAAAATTAACTTTGGAGAATTCCTTCAGAATTTCACACAAT
The DNA here is from genome assembly GCA_025491095.1 of Brachionus asplanchnoidis. Taxonomy (NCBI): domain Eukaryota; kingdom Metazoa; phylum Rotifera; class Eurotatoria; order Ploima; family Brachionidae; genus Brachionus; species Brachionus asplanchnoidis. The sequence goes on along the minus strand of JAILYF010000008.1, from coordinate 2,314,603 downwards.
TTTTCAGAGTCAATCAGTGACTAATGGTCAGGAGAATAATTATTTTTATTTTTTATAATTATTTATATTCTATACCGATCTAAAGCTCCTTCAGAATAAAAAAAAAATAAAATAGGAATTAATCTTAATATATAAAAAATCTCCAGTGTTCAAAAAAAATTTAGCTAATTTTAAACGGTTCTTTAAGTTAAAAACACTAACTTTAGTGAATTCCTCCAAAGAATATCAAAATTTTTTCAGGTCAATTTTCACATACAAAAATCACCGTGCAAAAATTGATCACTTAATAAGTAAAAAAAAGATTTAGATTAAAAAATATTTAAAACATTCAAATCATCAGTATCGGAAAAGACTTTTGTCAAATTTTTAAAAAAAATTATTTTATTCCCTTGGATTTTTTTTAAATATTAAGATTAAATTCTATAATGTTTTGATTAATTAACCATAGAGATGTGGAGTTTTATCATTTTAATCTGTTCTATTAAAAACAACCTTACTTTTTTAATTAATTTATAAGTCAAATCTGTAAAATGCTAGATTTTTAGGGAGAATAATTTAATTCTAAAATTTAGGGAAAAATTAAAAACTTTTAATTCAAGTTTTTAATTTTAATTTTTGAAAAATAATGCTGATCTAAAATAATTAATTTTGAATTTGTTAAATAAAAAATAATTTATTTTAAGAAGATTTAATATTTAGGAATTCTATTCACAATTTATAAACTTAGAAAAAAAATCTTTAAAAATTATTTTAAAAAAAAAGTAAAATAACAGTTTACCAACTCAAAACAAATAGTTACGAAATGATTCAAAGACACAAACTCAATGAAAGACTTACACAATTCATTTCCTTTTCGTAAAATTTATTTCTATCCTGAAATGTTCAACATTCAATTCTTATCAAATGAATTATTTCAATTTTTAAAAAATATTTTTTAATTTTATTTCGATTTATTATTTTTTAACTAAAATTATTGAAACTTTAGATAAAAAAACAATATATTGCTTATTTTGCATTTCCGATATAATTCTTGTTAATTTTTCTAAATCGCTTTAAAATTATAAACATTTTATTTAAGAAAATTATATATCAACTAATTGACTTTCAAAAATGATTCATTTTTAAGCTGATTTTCAACAATTTTTTGAGCAACAGAAGACTGTTTTTGATGGACACTAATTCATTCAGTATTTATAGCAATTCGGTACGTGAAGTGAATAAATAAAAATTAAAAATAAAAAATGTATATAAATTCCAGAAAAGTATTTAGATTCGGTTATTGGTTGTAAACCAAAACCAGTAAGATAGTAAAAAGCCTTGGAATTTAAGGAAAACAATCATTTTTTTAAAATTATTTAATAATTGGAAAAACTAGCATCAAACTTGATTTTTTTAGTAAATTCACATTTTTATTTTAATTAATTTTATGAAAGATATTTTTATATTCATCTAGTAAAATTGGTGAAAAATCAGTAATTGTAATTAATGAATTAAAACACGCCAAAATCTTAAATCACTTATTTCAATTGTTTTAAATATGCTTTCTTATTGTTCTCATTTTTTTATATATTAAAATTAAATTTTAAATGATTTGTGTTATAAAGCCCTGAGGCTGAAAATTTTTATCCTTTGACTCAGTTCAATCAAAGAAAAACAAACTATTTTTTTTAAATAATGAATTCTTACTGTAGATTGGTATATTTTTCAGGAGAAATAATAAGTAAAATAAAATAAAAGTATTAATAAAAAATATGTTTAATTGTTCTTTGGAATTTACCATTTTTTAGTTAAATTTACGTAAATTTTGAATATCTTACATAAAAAAAACGAAAATTTAGTTTGGTAAATTACGTAAACAATGGCAATATTTGTTCAAGAAAATAAAGAAATTTTAAAATTTAACAAAATAGTGTTTTTATCTAAAAAGCGATCAATCTAAAGCTTAAAATATTTTAATATTTTAGTAAAATAAATCATGTTGTAGAAAAGTGCATTTATACAAAGGCTTATAAAATTTAAAAATCTAAATTACACTGATGAAGTATTGTACATTTTTGAAAAATAAATCAATTACTTTTCTACGTTTTTTAAGCATATTTGACGTAAATTTACGGAAAAATGGCAAATTCCAATAATCGATTCAACATTGTTTATTATTTTTTTTTATTTTTACACAATAAACACCTAGGGTTGAGTATTTTCTTTTATTAATTCTTTGAAATTAATAACCTTAAGATTGGAAATCTTCATAATAATTTAACTAATTTTTAGGGCCAATGAATTTAAAATAATGACAAACACTAAATGTTTAAGTATTGCCTCTTCAGAAGAATTATAAAGGTAGCAATTGTATAATTGAGTCAAGTATTCGATACTTTTTGAATTCGAAGCCGGTTTTTTATTACTCCTGATGAATTTAGAATTTATTTTATTACTTTGATATCTTTTTCTGAAAAAGAGACGTACAGACAATAATCTGAATAATAATCTGAATTAAACCCAAGTAAAGAATTATACAAGTTTCCAAATGTTTTTAAGTTAAGAACCTATGTTTTTTTTAACAAAATTTTAATTTATTAACTATTAAATTTTTTTTTAAGTTTTATTCTGAAAAGAATTAAAAAAAACTATTGTATCTTAATAAGAATAAAATTATAACTTTTTGATAGTTTGAAAAATCACAAACAATATTTGTAAAAAAATAAATATATAAAATAAAAAATAAAATAAATTTACTACTACTTTGTTTGCAAAAAATTTCTCTTATGTATTAAATTCCATTTTTAATACATATTTAATGAATTAGTTGGTTAAAATCGTTTTTATTTGAAAATTGATTTTTTATTAAGGGAGAATAGAAAAGACTCTCCTAGCTTCAGCATTTTATTTTTATGTAGATTTACGGAAATAATCTGAGACGTTTGTACTAATCTTTGTTTGAAAACAACAATTTGGAACAAATCAGGACCGAAATTAGAAAAAAGATGGACTCAAAAAAGAATTCAAACAAGTTTAATTAAAAAATGATTGTTTATTTCTAATATTATCTGTTTTAAAAAAAAAAAAAAAAAAAAAAAAATATTACTATCACTTTTGTGAATTTTGACAAGTCAATAAAAATTTCAGATGCAAATTGTTTTTAGAATTTTAATTTTAATTTCCTTAAATTCCAAAATATCTTATGGTTAGTAAATTTTTCCTATTTTTTCAATTCCTAAAATGTATAATTGAATTAGATGGGTACTTTAAATAAAACCTTATAATAACGAAAAAAATTAGAATATGGAATTTGATCTTAAATTGAACTTTAGAAAAAAAATTAAGAAATTAAATAAATTTTTTTCTAAAATTTTAATTTTTTTCTGTATATTTTATCAGCTGATATAATCAATATTTCAGAAGATACATCTAGCCCGTACAAACAGTTTTTTTAAAATAATTTATTTTTTTTAATTTTTGAAAATTTACTTTAATTTTTTTAAGTGTAAATTTTTGCAGAGGCTTTAACTCGGAGATACACAAATTGTATGAGATGATGAAATTTACAAAATCGATTTTGAGTCTTAATGAAAAAATTAAATAATAATTTTCCTTTATTCTAAAATACACTTATGAAAATGGTTAATTTTTTTAGCCTCAGAGCCAAAAAAATCTTTTAAAACTAAAAGTATTAGACTAGGATGCATTGTTTAATATGTTTTCTGAATATGTATTTCAATTAGATAACTTTACTTAAATAATCTGAATTATGAGGATCAAAATATTCAAAAGGTCGTTCTTTTAATTTGCTTCACTCAAGAAATATCTAACATATAACACAAAAATTAGCCTTTTAATTTTATTTTTAAATGCAAAAACGATGTGCCTTTCTATATGTAAAATTTTTGAAAAATTCATCAATTTATATTATTTTTAAATTTTTTTCTAAAATAATAAAATTGACCCTTGTTTATTGAAAAGTTCATTTAAATGAAAAAATAAAACAGGAATTGAAGAAAAATTTGAAAAAACAAATAAGAACAACCATTTTAAAACAACTCTTAACTAAAACTACACTCTATCTAAGTTAAAATAAAAAAAATAAATACAGCAATGCTAGAATTTTTCGTTTTTAGCAAAATTTACGTGAAACTTCGTAATTATACAGTTCATTCACACAGTTCATTTTGGCATTAAATTAAAAATTCTGTACTTGTGAAAAAAAATTACCAATTTTTATTTAAAATTACCTTTATACTTTTTTAATTAGACTTTTTTATTAAATCATATTTTTTTAAAAATTATAATTTAAGTAAAAACCTAGTTAATTCCTTATTCAAAATAAAAATTAAACTTAACTTAAACTAAATTTTTTCAATTTCTATAAACTGTAATAATATTGTTAAAGAAAACCTCATAGAGATTACAGTACGATTTGTTAATATTAATACATTCGATTTTAATACATAAATATTAACCTTAAAAATTTATTAAATCTGCCAATTTTAAATTTTGGTCTAGAAGACTAGATCAAATCGAAATGTTACAAAACTTAGCTTTTTTTCAAGATTTTAAAAAACATTAGTATTTTTCTAATTTTAATTGTAATTAGTAATTGACTACACTCAAATTCAATTAAATAAAATATCATAAAATCTTAAAATTGATATTTAAAAAACACAGTCTTTTTTTAAATCAAAATATTAAAAAAATATTATTTAAAAAAATTTAAAATAAATTCTACTAGACTTATTCTTGAATTTTGTCATGAAATTACTTCACCAAATTGAGCCCTATACAGTTTCGCAGTGATCTGATTAAAATATATAAACTAACAAAAATATTATATTTTTTGCCCAAATCTTATTTTCGAAAAATCATAAATAAGATTTGGAAAAAAAATTTACAAATCTTTTATAAAAATTTCAAAAGTAATTTTAAATTTTATGGTACATACCTTTTATCTAACAATAAAGTTAAGCTATGATTAATTGACAGAAATTACATTTAAAACTTAAAGTAAATTATACAAATTTAAAATAAAATTAAAATTATTTTTCATAAAATAATATACTTTTAAATGTCCAACTTTAATCAAAAAAAATCCAACAAATTTATTTTATTTATCTAGAACTCATTTTTGGTGTTGTATTTAGCTTAAAAGTTCGGAATGATGAAAAAAAACAGCAAGATTTAATCAAAAAATAAACCGATTCATAAATATTAGCAATCAGAAAAAAATGGGAAATAGAAAACTTAGATTAAAGGTTAACTTTTCAAAAACTGATAATCAAAATTAGTTTAATAAAGATCATTTATTAAAGCTAATTTATTTTATATTCCGAAAGACTAGCCCATTGCTTGTGGTATATAAATGAAAAATACTGCTTTTAATAGGATCTTTTTTATAGTGAAAAATGAGCCTTTTATGTGATGCACAAAACTAATGAATATTTAATGAGGGTCTGATAATTTCCCTAAATATTTAATTTTTTTTGTAAAATCAGCTTATCACTTAAAAATTAAGAAACTACTACTTTTTGAATATTCACAGATTTTACCTTCAAAATAAAAACTTCGAGCTTTTTTATCTGAAAAATTTTTAATCAGGTTAATGGTATTTGGTTAATTATGTAAGTTATGCAACTAGCGACTAATAAACCATCTATGCCACTGATAAATAAAATTTGTCTTGCTAGTTCTCTTAAAAAAACACTTGAATTTAATTATAAAAATAATTTTATAAAAAGCACTGTTTTTGATTGATTTTAATTTTTCAAAATAACCGTTTAGCATAATTTTTCTCAAGTTTTTCAATGGCAAACATAATTTGATACCAAACACTTGTCTTTATTGTAAATTAAATATATTTTCTTATCTGTCATTTTTGACAAATTTTATTAAATTAATCATTGATTTTGTAAATTTTTCCATATCCGTCGAGATATGTAAATATTTCCTAAATTATCGATTTTGGGTCAAATCAGGCCGAATTTTTCCAATAATTAAAATTCAATTTATACTTGATTTATTATCAGGCTTTTTTCAACGACCCAAGTTAAAAGCTCTTTTGAACGATTCAATTAATCCTGATTATTCATATCATTTTTTCGATCTTGGATCGAGTTTAAAATCAGATAAAATATCAGTAGATATTTTTTTTATGTTTTTTTATATTTTTCAAATTCAGAAAAATCAGGCCACATATACAGGTAAATTTTGATTTTTTTTACAAAATTCGTTTTATGTCAAATAAAGAAATTTCAAATGATATAACGTCTGGTCTATTTATTTAGCCCATAAGTTGATAAATTAATACTTATATGACTTTTATAGCTTGGACCGAGATTTAATTTTTTAGATTTATCCCATGTGGGTACTTTTTCATCAACCCTTCTCTATTTAAAGATATAAAATCTTTAATAGGTACGACAAAACACTACTTGAAATGCTTGAGGTATTTAATACAAGAATCAATGATTTTTTTAATTTATTAGAAAAATTAATTCTTTTTCAAATGATATAAGGATGAAACGAATTTTAAAGTAAATAAATTCTATAAAAAAAAACATTTGTAAATAATCCATTTTACAAAATTTATCAGAGATTCATTCACAAAATTTAAATTTAAAATTGTTTATTTTTTAAAATTATATCAAAATTTGAATGCTACTTTAATAATAACCTTTTAAAATTAAAATAATTAAATTGATGCAAATTTAATAACAAAAAAGAATGATAAAAAGAAAAAAATATTTATCATACTAAAATTTTTTAAAACTTTTCTGCCAAATTTCTTTTATTTCTTTAGGATTAAAATATATAAGTTGAAACTAGGCTTACTATTTTGATAATCTATTATTTAATAGTAGAATAAATTTGAATTAAATGATTTTGCTTCACCAATTCACAATCAAAAGTCTCAATTGAAATGAAACTCAATGAAGAATTCTAAAACATTTTGTTCCAAAATAACCATTATAATTTTTTTATTTTTTAGAATGAAATAATCTTCTGACAATCGATATTTTCTAAAAATAACAAAATAAATAAACTATTAAATTAAATAAATCCTTAATTTTAAATTAATTAAATGCAGATATCTACTATTCAGCTATAAGAAGTAAATTTCAATTTGATTAAATTTTAATCGATTTTTAATATTCTATTTAAAAAATATTTTATTCATTACAAAAGCAATTATTTTTTTTTTATTTATAAAAATTTGTAAATTAATTAATGAACTTATTTTTTTTAAAAGTATTTTATTTTTAATTGTATTTTACTGAATTTTACAAATCTGCTCCAAATAACTTAATTTCGTGATCAAATTATATATTTAAATTTTTAGTTTTGTAAATAGTTAAAAAAATCTTTAAAATCAAATTAATGTCTTTAAATTATTTTAAAAAATATTAAAAATCATTTTTTTATTATTAAGGAAAACTTAGAACCAAAACAAGTTTAGTGAATAATAAATATGCACCTTAATGGTGAGGTGAGGGATTTAAAGATGTTCTTGTGAAGAATTTGCTTTAGGTCCCACAAACTTAAAATTTTCGACCTATTTGATTTTGTTTACATTTACCAAGTTATTCTAATCCTGAGATAAAGATACAAATACAATTAAGATCTCAAAGTACCAAACTTGCATGTTTTTTTTCAAAATAACGTAATTTCAAGGAATTTTGTAACTAGCTGGTCAATTGTATTTCAGGGTATATTTTAAATTATCATATGGATTTATTAAAAAAATCTTTTAGAAAAATTCAATTTATTTATTTGATTTATTTGGCCACAGTGGTTTATTTTCTTATAAAGAAAATATTTTGTTAAGATCATTGACGCGCAAGATGCAAAAAAGCTAGATAAAACACCTTGAAGAAATGATTTTAACAATTTTAAAATCAAAAAATTTTTAGAATTTTTTTGTAACCAGATTTTCTCTTAAAGCGCTTAATATCATCCTTAAGCATCTCTATAGAAAAAAAAGTCTAATTAATAATAAATATTTATTGATTTAAAAAAATTTTTAATAACTATAATTTTTCTCTTAAAAATATTTTGTTTTCATTATAAAATTTAACTAAATTTTGGGAAATATTACGTAAAATTATGTAATAAAGGAACCAATGTTGAATTTTTTTCATAATAAATTGAATATAAATTTTTGAATAAATTCAATTATTGTTTTTTTTTGAACAAATATCTCATTTTTTTGACCAGAAGCATTTTGGTACAGTTTTTTAAGAGTTACATACTTTAATGTAAACTTAGGTAATTTTTCGTAAAATTACATATCTTTACCTACTAATATTCACGTTAATTTACGTAAGCTTGCTTAAAATAATATATAATTACGGAAAATAGCGTAATTTAGTAGTTTTTAGAAGATCTGTACCATATAGATACAGTGTAAGTTAGCATTATCATGGACGATAAGGTCTTTTTTACATTTGCCAAAATTTTTTCCGCTCTATGATGCTGCAATATCGCACAAGGGAATAGGGTAATCAAAATAATTAACAAAAAAATTTTCCCACACCGGGAATTGAACCCGGGCCGCCTGCGTGAAAGGCAGGAATCCTAACCACTAGACCATATGGGACTATACTTTTTTCCATCTCATAAAAATAAATATTTTAAAATCTTCAATCAATAAAATTTATTTTAAAATTAAAAAAAAAACTCAATATTCATAGGAGATCTTAAAAAAATTTTAGTCAATTAATTCATCTAACCAATCTTCAATATTTTGTTCCTTGGTCTCTATTGACTTAAGAGAAATTTCGTCTTTAACATTTGCTTGGGTGTTTGACTCAATTTGATCAGCTTTTAAGTTTTTAAATTGAAAATCAAAAAATTTTTCTCTGCTCGTTTTTTCTTTTGAATCAAACAACTCGATTAAATTTTGATTAAAATAATTATTTATCTCAAAATCTTGGTCATCTAGAAAATTTTTATAAAAGCCTTTACACTTGAGAGAAAGACAAAGCTTATGTGCATCCAAAAGAAACAAATCGTGGCTTGTATTTAGCTGGCCGACATTTTTAACCAATGTTTTAGATATATCAAACGATTGAGTTAGCAAACTTTTAAAATCGGTGGTATCACTCAATGGCTCTAGGTCATCTACGTTTATATCAACATAATTATCATTGCTCGGGCTTGTAGCCACTGGACCAGTTTCCTTTTTGGCTTCTTTACCAACTTGCTTGGATTTTTTCATTCTATTTTTGTTAGAATAATTAATTCAAAAATTCTTAAAATAAATTTCTAAATGTTCATTTAAAAATAGAAATAAAATTTTTATTCAAAAATTAATTTACAAAATTTAATAATTTAATAAACAAAAAATTAATTTGATTTTAAAGATTTAGAGCTTTTGATTTTTACAAATAATTTTTTAAATTTAAATTTAGTCTCATCATTCGATTTAATTTCAATGGGAGGCAATTGATTTTCTTCTATTAAAGTTCCATTAGCGGAATTTTTCTCAGTCGTATTCAATGATCGTTCCATTGGATTAGCAGATCCCAAACCGGAATTATCGGGAGGACTCGATCCAATTCCCGAGTCCATATTCGAGCCTCTTAAACTGAACAATCTTACCATGTATCCATTGCCTTCATTGTCAAACCATGTTCCATAGCCATATTCATAAAAGTCATAGATTCTTACACCCTTTGGGGTACAGTCATATAAAATATCATAAGCGAACGGATTGGTGTATGGAGGAAAATTGTTAAAGCAAATTTTTGAACCAAAATATTCTTTTTTTTTATTTAAATTAATAAATTATTTTTAAATGTAATTTTTTTAATTACTTTTAGCTGATCTTAAGTAGCCCTGAATTTTGTAGGCATAGCCTACGAGTCTGCTACAAGTCCTGAAATAGGGTGTTATGAGGGTTCGTCGCAGTGCCAACTGATAAGCTGCATAATTAGCAGCATCCATAAGTGGAAGACTATACTCAACTTTTCTATAGCCATTTCTCGCTCGGTCCAAGTTCATTTTGATCAATTGGTCCAGCTCAAATTCGTCCAGTCCTTTTCTGGTCGGTTTGACATAATTCCGCGAAGAACAAGCTCCAAAGCCGGCCGCAATACAAAAGCTTATTAGTGTTAACAAATTCATGGTCTCGTTGGCAAATGATGAGCTTTATGAATTAATAAAATTAAGTTTTTTTATACTTAAATTTAAGGGATAGTATTTTTCAAACAATTAGTTTGGGATGGCAAAATTTTAAAGCTTAACTCCTACACTAAACTTTAAAAAACATAAATCATAAAATATCAAGTCAATTTATTGTAATTTAAAAATAAAATCAAAAAAAAAAAAGAAAATTTTTTTATCTAGTTTTTAACTTTGACCAAAGTGACCACTTCACCACAATTGTCAATGCGTACCATTTGAGAAACTTGACCGTCATCTGTACCACACTGCTCAATTAAGGACAAAATTTCCATGCCTTGAAGAACACGGCCAAAAACAACGTGCTTATTGTCCAAATGTGGAGTCGGTGCAGTGGTGATAAAAAATTGACTGCCATTTGTGTCTTTGCCTGAGTTGGCCATGGACAAAAGACCTGGTCTATCATGTCTGAATTCAAATGACTCGTCTTCAAAATGATCGCCATAAATACTTGATCCACCAGTTCCATCGGACTTTTCAAAGTCTCCACCTTGGCACATGAAGCCTGGTATGATGCGGTGAAAATAGGAGTATCTATAGCCAAAGCCATACAAATGTGTGCACAAGGCACGGAAATTTTCGGCAGTTTTTGGAACTGCACTTTTGTTAAGTTCGAACACAATCCGGCCAACTGGCTGTTCTTCAATTGAAATGTCAAAAAAAACTCTTGGATGATCTGGTCTGCTGGCACCAACCAAAATCCTAGAACTAATAAAAAATTTAATTTAAATTTATTTTTTTTATTTTTTAAAAGTTACTCAATCTGAGGACTGTTGCTTTGGTTTTCTTCATCTCCCGATCGAGCTCTGGCCAAATTACTCATTTTTGTTGTTGTTGTAATTATTATTATTTTAAAAATTTAAATAAAAGCTAAATTTGAAAAGAAAAAAAAATTAAAATTTTTATTAGTCTATTAACTTTTTACAAAAAAAAAAAAAAAAGAGGAAAATTTAATTAAATCGATTTACGATCCTAGGCTGTGGTGCAAAAGTTTGGCCCGAAATTTTTTGACTCGGAGCTGCTTCCGAATAAAATTTTTTCAATTCAACTAAATCTTTGATTAAATTTTGAACCTTATTTTGAATAGAGGAAAAATTTTGAAAATTAATATTATCTTTTCCTTGATTTTCGAAGAGAAGAATTTTTTCTAATTTTGGCCAGTAGTGGTTAGGGTCCTGAAGCAATTGAGTATGAAGCTGCTTAAGACGGGTCCTTATATGCCCATTGCTCATTAGAACATTGAACTGACTGGAAAGCTCCGAATCGCTAAGATTCACCGAATCGGAAACTAATTTCAACAATTTATGGTACAATTGGGCGTTGGGAGAACTTGGGCCAGTGTGTGCCTCCGATACTGGCTTCACTGTTAGCGGAGTTGTTAGAGGCACAGTGTTTTCCTTGGAAACTATCTTTGGCACTGGGTTAACAGTAGACTTTGGCTGTTCGGGCTGAATTTTCGGAGCACAATTAGAAGAAATGTTTTGTGCAAAATTCAACGGAGCTACTCTATTCCTCAATTGGTTCAACTCAGGCTTCAAAGGGCTTAAATAAAATTTAATTTTTTATTTTTCTACAAAAAAAAAAATAAGCTTTTGAGATAAATTTTTTAAAGATAAATTTTGGTCACACTCGGTTGGTTTTAGATGACATTTTTTTAATTAACAATACAACAAAAAAATACAAATTTTTTTCATGTTCGTCAAAAATTAGGCTAAATATAGTGTGGCTATTAACTTGGAGACACGTTTATCTCAAAAGTTTAATTATCCAATTTAAATTACATTTTATTTTCACTATTAATCAAATTTTGGTTCAATTGATTATTTTTAGCAGCAGGCAAATTTTTTAATTGATGATTCTAAAATAAAAGAAAATTTAAAACTTGAGAAAATTTTTGAAATTTTTTTTTCAACATTAACAAAATTTGAATAATCCGTGAGAGTGAATAATTGATCATCAGTTTGAATGAACTGATCAAGACTGTATTCGTCATATTCATTTTGGTTGAAGTTAGACCCAGAGTAAATAATGGGTCTGAGGACAGTGCTTTGTTGTTGCTTAAGATTTTTTTCCAAGGCTGACTGAGCATTTTGCAGTCGAGCAATCTCGGCCTTGAGCAAATCCATTTGGCTCCTTAGCTCAGATACAAGTTTGGATTCGGCTTCGGGACATGTGGCCTCGGTTGTTTGAACAGCCTCGGTTTTGGCATTCACTTTTCTCTCAGGTGATAAGTCTTTCTTAAAACTTACCGATTTAGAATCAATAGACTGTGACTTAAAAAAAAAATTTTTTTATTAAAGAAAAGGAAATAAAATCTATCAAACCCTGGGGTTGGGAAAAAATTTTTGAGCAACTTGTGGCACAGAATTTGTCTCTTCACTAAAATAAAATTTTTTTTGACTATTCCAATATTAATTATAAATTACATTTTTCTGGACCGACGGGACCGATTGAACTCATCCAGTCGCTCTCTTTCCATTTGATAAGCCCAGTCCACTTTGGCTGGTCTCTGCCATTGGCGTCTCTCATAACTTGGCTCGTACTGATATGCAGACCTGTTGTAAAAGTCTACCATTTCCATTAAACTTTAAAAAAAAAATTTTTTTTCTTAAAAAAATTCTATAAAGTGCCGCTTACTCGCGATTTTTGTAATAGTTATTATTGCGCCTGTAAGCCATGCGTAGCATTTCTTGTTCATTAACAACTTTTAAAATAAAGCAAAAATGAATTTTTTCTATTTTAAGAGTATTTCTATTTAAATAAAATTTAATTGAATATGAAATTAATTTTGAGTTTAATTAATTGATGGAAATTAGAGTAATAGAAAATTTTATTTACCCAAATTTTTATTTAAAGGACAATTAAAACTATTAATTTTAGAATTTGTTGCATTGTCATTTTGGGCTCTATTGACAAATGCTTTATCAACCGACTTGGCTCTCAACCTCATGCTAAATTCATTTTCGTATATTCTCTTGAACTCGCTTGGTTGATCTGAGTTCTGCGACAAATCCTTGTTGTTGGCGATTTCCGCGTTCGATTTGCACCGAAATATTTGATTTATACTTGGAGCCTGTTCGCCCAACTCTGCATCCATCTGAACCTGGTGTATGTTAAGCTTTTTAGTCGGTATGTACTTAACACGATCGCTTCTATCTTCATTTATAAAAGCCATTTTTAAAAATTAATTTCTTATTTCTATAAAAGAAAAATTACGACTTTAAATACTTGGACACTCTAGATGTAAAATTATCAAAAGCCTATCAAATAGTATCGGCATCTCTGCTCATTTTGCCATTGAAGCAAATTAAAATTATTATAAAATCGCTTTTGGCTTATTAGCACATGAATTTATTTAAATAAAAAATATAAACTTTTATTTTTAAATAGCCATGTCTAAGTACATTTTGGCTAGGGCTAAAAAAAATTTAGGTGAAAAATATTTTTATTATTCAATTTCAATCTTCTGCTTCTCTTGGTCGATTTAGTCCAAAACTAATTTAATTTTTAAAATTAAATTTAACTCTGAGCAGTAAAAAAAATAAAATTTATCTTTAGAAAATTATGACTTTAAAACCCTTTTTTAAAGCAAATTTTTAAAAATTAATTAAAACTAACAAAAAACAGAAAAAATTAAAATTATTGATAAATTGACATAAAAATTATTTTGAAATACTTTCAAATAATATTTTCAATTAAAATGCTAAGACTTGGTCAAATACATCTTAATTGATTTTGTTAATTCAGGCTTCACATTCTCATAAATATATTTTTTTTAATTAAATTATAAGTAAAAAATTTATTACGAAAATATTTATTAAAATAAATTGAAAAAAAATATTTAATTGAAAGGCTGGAAGCATATTATTAAGTAGCATAGTATTTCAAAGATAAAATTAAATGAAAAAAGATCTAATTTTTCTATTTAATTCAATGTTGTTCATTTAAAAATATAAAAAGTATAAATTTTTAGTCTTTTTTCAATTTAGTGTTTTAATTTATAAAGTCTTGACAAGAGAATAGTTCCTAAATTGTCCAAAATAATTACTAAAAGAACACTTTTTTTTGTTTGTTAATCTAAAAAAAAAATAATTTTCTCTTTTACAAAACTTTTGAGATGAAGCAAAAATTAAACGAAATTCTCTTTTAAAAAGATTCTTTTGTTTGAATGTAATTTTTATTTAAATACAATAAAAAAAGTAAAGGTAACTTCAAATTTAATGTTTGATTCTTTTTGTAATCTAATTTTAATACTTTAAATTTTTATTATTAGCTTTAACTTATGTTCGAATTTATAATATAAAGTAATCATCCGAATTAAGTGAAATGCCACCAAATGAAATAATGACATGTCAGTAAATAATGAACACTGATTTTAAAAAGATCAATGTTCAATTTATACCACATGTCTTAAAAAGGGAATAAGTTAACTCTTTTTAAAATATACACCCGGTTTTAATGGCATTCGGATTTAAAACATAACTAAATTTCCATTTTTAAAAGAATTTTATAAAAACTGAAACTATTTTTTATTAATTTTTAAATTTATTCACATTTAATTACATTAATAATGAATTTTTATTAGTTTCAAAATAAGTACTCAATTTTGAATTTATGTCAATAAATTCTGATAATTACGTTATTTGATTAGAAAGTATTTGAAGTTGTCAGCAATCAAATAAAATTTTTCAATAAAACCAACTTTATATTGATTAAATTTCAAGCAAACTTTAATCTAATCTTTAAATTTTCTTAAAATTTAAATTGATTTAAAATCTGAAAATGCATTTATTTGATGTTTGAATATTCCAAGTTTTGCATTCACCACACATGATGAAGGATATCTAATGTTTATTGATTTTAAAAAGAGAACATACGGTAATAGGGCATTTAAAGTTTTTTTACATGATGCTGCGTATTCTGAAAATTTTTTTATAACAAAAAAGAAAGATTATTTTTAAAATATTTATTCAAATAAATGGACAAAAAAGAAAAGTTTGGCATTTAAAGACTAGTGCCTTATAAAAATAATCGGATTCCTTGCAAAAAATATTTGTACAAAAAAAAATTTATAACGATCAGCTGCTGACGAATATCGAATTTAATTAGCCGAATAATTTACTGTTTTGTGGGATGATTATTTTATAATCTGAATCAGATACTCAACAAGCTTTGATTTGCCATTATGCTGTTCGCTAATGGCATCCTGAAGCACATAATCAGCGCTTAGATCCACAAATAGCTTTTTCTCTTTATTTTTATCAATAAAATCTTTAAGAAAAAAAATTTAAAAAAATTCAAATCACTATTTATAAATTACTTTTAAAATCTGTTTCGTTTTCGATCAAATAATCAACTATATGTGGGAAAAAATTTCTTAAAATTAAAATTTTATCTTTTTCATTTTCAAATTGATTGAAAAAATTCTCAAAAAAATCGATGTCCCAAATGTTCGAGCGGACCATATGACTGATTTTTTTCAACAAGTCAAAAACAGTGTCAAAATAAAAAATGCTAACAAATGACTTGTGAGAGAAAGACTCAAGAACAAAATCGACTAATTGCGTAAAAAAAATTGAATTGTGGTCAAAATGATGCAAAATTTTATCTTTTAGCAAGCATGATCTTGCGCAAAAAAACCTATCTGCTTCCAAAGACTCAAGCCACAGATGCCCATAATCAGCATTGTTCATTAAATTAATTAAATTGTTCAAACTGGGCTGAATATTTTTAGTATTGTGAAAAAAATTGTAAATTTTGTTCAAAATGTCTTCCTCACAGCTCAATGAATCGAGAACAACTTGTTCGAACTTGGCCTGGCTCTCATTTATCACAAAATTTGAAAACTGATTTTTGCTTACAAAATTTAAATTCTAAATTGAAAAAAAAAAAAAAATCAAAATTTTTAATTAAAAAAAAAATTAAAAATTAAAATCTAAAAAAAAATTAAAAATTAAAATCTAAAAAAAAATTAAAAATTTAAAAAATTTAAATTTAAAATCTAAAAAATTTAAATTTAAAATCAAAAAAATTTAAATTTAGAATCTAAAAAATTTTTAATTTAAAAAAAAAATCTTAATTTTATTTAAACTCACATTTAACAATTGATTGATTCGCTCGAAATGATTGATCAACAAGCAATCACAGTCGAGTATATTTACCACTAGTGGACCAGCTTCAGCCTCATTTGGCTCTGCACTAGTCGAAAAGAGTTTAACATCATCACTTTCCAAATTCAAAAAATCAAAGTATTCTTGAAGCACTTGTTCAAAATTGACACTTTGATTTTCGTTCAAATTTAAATTTAAATCCAGACCATCTATGGTATCTGTATTGTCATCTCCATTTCCGCATAGAGCATCAAATTTAATCAAACAATTGAATAAATCATTTAGCTCTATGTAAATGGACCTAAGATCATGTAAATTTTTTTTCAAAATTTTGTATTGTAAATTGACTAGATTTGGGCTTTCGATCTTTTCAATTAGTTCATTAAGAAGACTTTGGACTTGTGGCTCGATGTCTTCGGATTCAGCGGACAAAGCAGATTCCGATTTGGAATAATCAAAGCTGTTTGTGGTCTCGCTGGACGAAACACTTTTGATACTGTTGCGATTGTCTGCCTTGGGGTTAATGGGTTGGCTAGATTTTTCCAAAGAGGACGAAGAAGTGCTCGTTGACGAAATTAAAGTGCTTAGTTTGGGCTCCGGGTCTTCGTGGCTAATGGTGGAGAAATTTAATTCTTTATTTTCATTGATGTCGGACAGGTAGAGTGAGTTGGGTCTTATTTGTGAGGGCAGTTCTGCTGATTTTTGAAATGAACTCGACTTGGGCACTGTGCGATTTTTGGTCAGCAGTTGGGTCGGGTTAAAATATGTGAAGTTGTCTTCGCTGCTTTCAAAGGGCATCCAAGTGATCAGCATGCTTAGTTTGATGGATCCACTGGTGTTGGCGTTCAGAGTCAATCTTTGGGTTTGGGTGGTCGAGAATAAGTCCTTGATGTCGAAGAAACGTTCGCCTATGGTCACATTTTTGCCAAAAAATTTTATCTCATTTATTTTTATTTGAAGGTGGTCGTGAATGCTGATCTTAAATGTGAAATTTGTGGTGTCCCAATGTTGGCTGCAGTCTTTGGTGATTTTGGTCCGAGTACGAAATTTTGAATTGGTACCGTACTTAATTTGAATTTGATAAACATCACCAGGACATAGACGAGCGAAGCCAATCAACTCTAAAAATTTAGATACAATTTAATTAATTAAAAATTAAAAATATATCTTTGATTACTCTCTATTTGAAATCTGAATGTTCCCAGTAGGGCTTCGGTCTGCGCTTCTATCAAACATAGTGTCTAAACAAATAGTGATTTAGTTTATTTTTTCTAATTAGAAAGAAAAAATAAATTTTTTTTTATTTTAGTAATAACAAATAAAATTGAATATTTTTTTGAAAAAATAAACAATTTTTTGTTTGACCCAAATTTTCAAAATTAACTCAAAATCTCAAATATCTAATATTATGAAAAAAATTCTTTTTTAGATTAAGGTACCGCAAAGATTGTATTTCTATTCAATGATAATTTAATGAAATATTTTCTAGTTCAAAAAGTAATTTTTTAAAGGAAATGCAAAAAAGATCAGGATAAATGATATTTTAATCTTAAAACTTCTGAGTGTTTTTAAGTTTAGGGATTAAGATGTTTGCTTGCCTTTAGAATTTTGTTAATTATTCAAAAATCGAAAATCTCACAACTAATTTGTTTGAACTTTCATCAAATATTAATAAATAATACCCAAAATTTATATTATATTGTGCTTATTTTTATCGATTGATTAAAGTTAAGACACTTTAAAAGTCATTTTATTCATAAAAATTTTATTTTATACGATTTTTACCTTAGAAAATCATTCTTTATAAATTATTTCCTTGATCCACTCTACTATCAGATATGCATGATTAATCTTTCGAATATTAATTGAAATTTTTTCCTTTTTTATAACAATTGCATATTTTTTTATGATAAATTTTACAACTAAAATTTTTTATCTAAACCCACCGTTTATCATGACTTTTATTAGAAAAAAATTTAATTGTCAAGCTTAACTATATTCATTTTTATAGACTGCATAATATTATCAAACTTATTTTAAAAAGTCAAATACCATTAAATTGGCATAATGAATCATTAAATTAAAAAAATTCAATTTTTTTCCTATTTTTGACTAATCTTATCTATAACTTGATAAAAACTTACTAATTTTATTTTTCTCATTTGCCTATTTGACAATAAAATAAAAATAGAATTAATTTTTTTCATCCGAATAATTCACTAAG
The DNA here is from genome assembly GCA_025491095.1 of Brachionus asplanchnoidis. Lineage (NCBI taxonomy): Eukaryota > Metazoa > Rotifera > Eurotatoria > Ploima > Brachionidae > Brachionus > Brachionus asplanchnoidis. Next base: position 2,296,096 of record JAILYF010000008.1, on the reverse strand, counting down.
CGCTGAGCTGAAAATTATGAAAAAAACTCGAACAACGTTGTTATCGGAAGAAAAATCAAATATCTATGATTTAATAAATTAAATCTAGTATTATTTCCAGAAACAAGCATAAATCCAGCTGATCAATCTGCTAAGATAATTAAATATCAAAAAAAAAAATTAAAAAAATCCTTCAGTCCAAAAATCAATTGCAAAACTTATCCAAAAATTTTATATCTAAAGGCCATTGATTAAATTTTTAATAATTAAAAAAAATACTAAATTTATTTTTAACAAGTTTCTTATAAATAAAAAAAATTTATTTTTATATTTTTTTTTAAATAAAAATTTTCATATTTTTTTTAAGTAAAAATTTATATATTTTTTTTAATTAAATTTTTTTTTTTTTAATAAAAAAATTACTCTGATGCATTCCTTCCATCCTGATTTTATGTTGGCCAAGTTTTTCACTTGATTTTTGCTCGGCGTTTTTTTATAAGCTTCGTACATATTTTGAATTCCCTCTCTCATTTTCAAATGAATAACATAGCTATTTTTTAACTTTAACAAATTTGTAATTCTGGTCTCCAAATGTCTTAGATAAGACTCTGACTGAAGGAGTTGTTTGGCCATGGCATTATAGCCATTTGTGACAGCTATGGTCAATTCATTGACTTTATTCCTCAAGTCTTCGATGCACAAATTAAGACCGGACAGTACGCTGTCAAGTATAAGGATAGTTCGTTGAGGTCTGGGCGATTTTGGCACAGTCTTCTTGGTGTTTATTAGCTGTGAACTGTCCGGCGAAATGGGACTTGATGCTTGGTAAAATGAGGCGTTCTTTGGCAAAGTGGAGGTCACTTGTTCGTAAGAATGCGCTGACAAAATAGAGCTCATGTTATTTGACGAAAAGGAGACAGAGACAGAGCTTTTTTGCTTGCGTTGTGAGCGTTTTTGTCCGATAATTGGCTGCGCTATGGGAAGTGATATGAACGGAGAACCGGGTGGCGACGAATACGCCGATGATGAAGACGACGAGTACGCTGTTTCGGCTGTGTTCAAAGCGGATGAATACGAATTAGAGGCGAACATACTTTTTTATTTTTATTTTATTCTTTTCCTTGAAAAAATTCAATCCATTTCAAAATAAAAAAAATGTTTTTTACATAACTTATATCTAAAAATAAAAATAAATAATTTTTTTTGGTTAATTTTTGTTTGAAAATATGCTTCGACATGAATATTTTTCTTTTTTTTTCTTTTTTAAATTAATTAAGCATTCTAATGAGCTGTTCTAGACTTATCGATCTTCTTTTGACAGCATAAAAAAAGCGCTCTGAAAATTCATTAATAAAAAAAACTTGAAAAAAAAAAATATTTTTTTTATTTTCAAATAATAAAAATAGACTTAAAAAAAAATAAAAATTTATTAGAAGGTTAAGTCTGTTCACTCATATAGATAATTAAAAAAATAAATAAATTTCAAATTAAGTGGCGCACCCTGAACATCCCATTATTGTGCGCATAAGATTGAGCTTAAAAAAAGGTATATTTTAGTAAAAACCCATGCAATTTATTGTCATTATAAAATAAAAAGAGAACAGAGGGTGCACTAATCGATTATTCATAATTATGGTACCATAGGGCCAGACTTGGCAATTTAATTGCATCATAAAAATATTATTTTTTTTTTAAACTCTAACTTTGATAAGGTTTCTTATCTAGACAAAATTCATAATACTAAAAAGGTATCTATTTGATTTCACCTAATACTTTTATAATTTATGATAATTTCAAAGCTTAATAACAAGCTTGGCGAAATGTTGTCCGGGAACAAATACAAATGACAAACATCATTAGTATGGTCAAGCCTCGTAATTAAATAAACTGAACGAGATTATTTTCGGCTATTCTATTTGCTTAGACCTGTTGGCATTTTAGTTTTTATAATAAACAAATAAACTTTGGCTAACCACCACCTATGTGCCAGTGATAAATGTCATTCTATTGTTATCCTTGATAATTGGACCCGGTGCTCGGTTGCCATGACAACCAAGTTTCGAAAAAATAAAAAAAAAATAGCAAATTTTTTTCCAACTTTTTTTACTTCTATTAAGCTAATTTTATGAATCAAAAAATAATAAACTGGCGTGGTTCATTACGCAATCGTAACATTAGGAACTATTTTGTTAGTTTTATTTTTTTGCTTACCTCAATTTATAGTTTAACCTTTGAAAATATGCAAATAAATAAACTTAATTTATTGTATTTGTAAAAAAAAATAGAAATTTGCATTTCATACGGGTTGTATTTTCATCATTTTAAAAGTATAAAAAATTAATTTGTCTTTTTTTTTTTAAATTAATATTTGAAAATTTTGAATTGTGATCTTAGATCGAGTAATAGGTTGTTGAAATTTTATTGATTGATGTCGGCTTAAATGATATCTATCAGCGTGCAAATAGACCATTTATTGTGGCACTCATCGTTCCGACTTTAGAAATAAATTTTTCATAATTTATTAAATTTTTCTAGCATCGTATTTCATCGCTTTAATGGTCAATTTAGTCTAAAAAATATATTTTTTTTTATGTGGAGATAAGATTCGATAAGATTTAGATAAGAATCTGGAAAATTTGAGATAAAATTCGTGCCGATCAAGTCTAGAACAAACTTGAATAATTGATTGAGTCTCAGAAGGGTCTGGATCGGAAATTTGTGTTTGTCAGGCAACTAGTTTGTCTGATTTAAGATGGTGGTTACATAACAGAGCAATAAAGAACGTAAATTAATAGCAGACAATAGAGAAAATTTTTAAGAAATAAAAAAAATCGATTATTTATTTGATTGAATTATTTTAAATGTTCCCTCTTCTCCTCTTCGTACCGCTTATTAATTACAAATTAATTAAATTAAAAATCTCTCTTGAATCGATGCGGAAATAGCTCGAGCATATGTCTGACCAGTACTTAGTGCCCAAATTAATATAAATTATACTTTAAAACTCTTTTGCTCGAGTCCTGGAACAAATGACGCCACAAACTTGTTTTTGTGTACACAGTCACATATTGACACCCTATGAATTTCGAGTTTCTTCATCGAGCATTAATTAATCAATAAATTAATTTAATTTAAAAATAAAAAAAATTATTTTGCAACAAATATTCTTTTTTTGTTTTTTAAATAAAATTTTTTTTCATAATTTATTCTCTTAAATTCTTAAAAAATAATTTTCTTAAAGAAACTTGAGAAAATTTGCGACAATGAAATTTGAAGCATCTTTTTTGTTTTTTAACATTTATTAGAATTTTCAAAAAATTCCAAAAATCCATTAAAAAAAAGTTTTAAATTAAAAAAATAAAATTTTACTAGAAATTTAACTTAACTTAACATCCGCAAAACTTTTGACACAAATTTTTTTTTTGATTAAAAGCACAATTAGCGCTTAATGGACTAGTTCTAAGAGGAAAATTGATTTTTTAAGTTATTATTTTAAATAATATCTTCCTTTATTCCCGCAAAAATCTTAATCGCATTAGTTCTACTTAAAGGTAAATTACCAAGTTTAACAAACCTTGAACACTATCTGTCGGTCTATATTTCTAGGCTATTTTTTATTGCTATGCTGGCCGACATCTGAATCAATTGGCACTCAAATTTCATCTGTCTGGTGATTACAAGCTGAAATTTTAATCATAGAAATGTGTAAACAAAGTCGCATTCATTTAGCTGATTAAAATGAGCATCAAGTTTAAGAAAAGACTTAAATGATAAAAAAATATGCCAGTTTGTTAAATATTTATTTACTATTCAGCTGATTAGGTCTAATCCATTAAGAGCGATTTTTTTGAATAAATTTTTTTTATCAGCATAAACTCTCGGTCCGAAGAGCCCTCCGAATTACTTTGCCTTAAACTATTTATTAATCAAATTAACAAATTGATATATTTCTTAAGTTTGCAGTGAGCCCAGAGTTCAGCTGAACCTCAATTATGCAAGATTGTTATGTAAAGTAACAAAAGTCAGTCTTATCAAAATAAACACACAAAAATTGTTAAAAAATCCAAATCTATTATCTCTATATCTTATCAGATCTGTCCGAGCACCTTTTTTGCTGCTTTTCAATTATCTTTATTAGCTAAATTAGAAATTCTCAATAATTTGTCTGAGTACCGACATTAATTTATATGAGAAAATATTAAATTACATTCAGATCCGAAAGATAAAAAAAAGTTCCATCGACTCTGACATTTAGTAATGTGCGCACGTCATACATTTCTTAGAGGCATTTTAAAGCGTTGATTCTAAATGTCAAAATTAGCATATGTCCCTTTTAAAATATCAAAAATTTAAATAGATAAATGCTCATAAAAAAAATTAAAATTTTATTTTAGCTAGAAAAAAAAAACTAGGAATTTAGATAAAAATCTTGAAAATATTTGGATTTTTTTCAAAATAAAAAACTATCAATTTAAGTTTTATTTTAATTACGAGTGGAGAAAACACGTTCGGATCATTTAGAAAATTTCCTTTGAGTGTCAATTGATTTTCATTCAAAATCTAAAAAAATTTCTAAAATTTGCCTTGAGATTTGTTAGCAACACACGATCTAAATTGTGAATTTTGATTAAGAAAAAATTCAAATAATTTATTTTATTCAAATTTAAATTCATTGAATACAGCTTTTTCTACAATAAAAATTGATTAATCTAAAATTTAAATAAAATTACTACTATTTTAGAGCTCATTTAAATTTGTGTATCTTACAAAAAGTTCTAATGTCTAATTTTGAAAAATATTAAAAAAACATTTTTTTTCAGGTTTTTTGATAGAGAAAATAGTTGCCACAAGAAACATATGTGATTCGCTTATTTTATCTAAAATCCAATTTAAATTCTTACCCAAATAATTTATTTAACAAATAATAATATTTACAACTTCCTTCAAAAACCAAATTTCGATTAAGGGTTTTTTATTTCAAACTAATCGATTTTTGCCAAGCAATTTGTATATTGCCTAACTTTAAATAAAAAAAAAAAACATTTTTATCATTAATTTCTAGTTTTCTCTTTTAATTTATTTTTAAAAAAGAAAACTAATTGAAAATATCATTAGATCACCTTCAATAAAAATAAAAACTGTTTAGGTAAACAACTTTCATGCAATTTTTTTCTAATTAAGGAAAACTCTCAATAGAGTGAGATTGAAGGGCTTTTTTAAGTTTGTTCAGCGTTTTTTTTTTCTCGCCAAAATTTCGAAATAAAAAATTAAATAGATTTAAATTTTATTAAAAAATAAATGATTTACAAAATTAAAATTTTATTCAAGACCAGTACAAGCTTAGATAAGCTTCTTTTTGCTTCAATTTTTTCAATTCTTTATCACTAATTTTCTATTAAAAAAATTAATTAACTCAATTAACTCGAAGTCGAACTGTAGAGCAAAAATTTATTTTTTTATTTTTTTTCCTATAGTTCGAGCATAAGGTGAAACAAAAAAATTACTTGAATAACAGCGGTAGTTCCCTCGTGTTCATGCATGAACGAGCAGTCTCTAGTCTTTTTGAACGATGTTAAATAACTAGAAAATAATTAAATTAATTTTTAAATTTAAATTTTTGTTTTTTTTTTCTTTAATTAATTACGCTCTATTATATTTCTCTTGCCATTTGTAATTATAGTCATAGCATCGAGAGCACAAGTATTTAGATTTGTATTCAAAAAAGTCGCCCTCGGGCTTCTCGCCGCAATTATCGCACTTAATAAAAAACTAGTTTAAAAAAATAATTTCTAGACACGTCTCACTCAGACTAACAATAATATTTTGGTTGACTATACACTTGATGTCAACATGAGGCACTGATTTAGTCCTTCCGCCAAATGAGTGAAGAGCTTGGACATTACGATTTCGTTCAACCTGATGCTCATAACATCCTGGACTAAAAATTTTTTTTTAAATTAATTACAAAAAAATTTAAAATAAATTAAATTTTTTTTTTAAATTAATTCCATAAAATTAAAAAAAAAATTAAAAAAATTAATTTTTTAAGTTGCCTAATTACCCCGGTGAAATGAACGAGGCCTCTTTTTTGAATCTATTTGATGAGCTGTGAAAAGGCTTAAGGGATTTTTTGATGGGCGCTCTGTTGATGTCTTGGTAAAGGGTCGGCGAAGGCGCCCGATCCTTAAATTAACTAACCAATATTTTAAATCAATCAATTTAATTCTAAAACATACAACTAGTTGATAAAAATCTTTTTGACCAGTTCTGGCTACATATCCTTTGGTACTGATTGGTTTTTTTATGTTGGTAAAAGAGGTAAATATGTGATTGTCGTATTGACCAGGTCCCCTTTAGAAATTAGCTTTAATTTTAAATTGTTTTCTAATTATTAAATTTTTCTTACACATTTTTGACTCCTCGGAACGGAGTGTTTTCATTTCCGAAGCGGTCATTTGCTATTTGGTCCGGAAATGTGGGACGGTCAAAGCCCGTTCCGAAACATATTTTGCTCGAGGCTGATTTAAAAAGTTAAAAATTAGATAAATTTTTCATAAATTCTCCCAATTACGCTCATTCATGCCCTCTAATCCCAAAAAAAGCATCTTTTTTTTCTTCTAGTCAATGATTATTAACTAAATTAATAATTTTTCGTTTTGTTGATTTGGGTTTTAATGTATAACGAGTCTATAATCAAGAACTAGTAGATGTTTGTTTAAATTATTTAAATCATAAAGAGTTTTGATAAATATTTTTTCAAGCTTGGGCTTTAGTTGCCATGGTTGTGTGAATTATTCTAAAAAATATTATTAACAATAAATTTGGTAATTTATAAAGCGTTTAGTTTTTTGTTTTTTGTTGGTTTCTTAAAGCAAAAATGATAAATTTTGTCAAACTGCTTATGCGACAATAGTTTAAATATTTACAAGATGATAAAAATTTAGCCAAAGACACCCAACACCAGACGCTCTTGATTCAAATTTTATCAAAATTTGGGAAAATATTTATTTATCAAATTTTTTATTCTAGTAATAATTTTTGTTCAAAATTTTTATCAAAATAAACTTCTTTTTCAAATTTTCTTTTTAGTTAAATTTCTTTTTTTTAAATTTCAAAAAAGAAATTTTTTTAATTTTCTTTTTTATAAATTTTCTTTTTTAAAAATTTCAAAAAAAAAATTTTTAAATTTTCTTTTTAATAAATTTTATTTTCAAATTTTCTTTTTAATAAATTTTATTTTCAAATTTTCTTTTTAATAAATTTTATTTTCAAATTTTCTTTTTCAATAAAATTTTATTTTTTTATTTTTTTATCAATCTGTCGAGGGCTTTGGTAATGCTGTAGTATATATTTAAAGAATATAATCAGCGACCGTAGCAGCCTGTTTTTATTAGCATTGAATTTGACCAATTTTAACTATAATTTAATTAAATTGGCTTCGATACATGCTAGATAAGAGAGGTTTAAGGTTTATAGTCAGAAAATATGAAATGATTTATAATCACAATGATCATTTGTCCATGCCTACATTTCGAAATCATCATTCATAAACCTTGATTAAAAAAAAGCAATATCCTCAGACAAATGCCTCGATTGTCATCTTTTTAAAACCAGTCGTCGTCAGACTACCAGCTTAAGAACTAAGCGGTAGACAACTCTTACTGGTTTGTGCAGACTCGTCATCGAATCATCATAGGATTTTGTTTAAAGGTAAGAAGTCATCAGAAGGTGGGTGATGAATTGTCAACATGATTTATTAATCAGCTGAATGGTGATTTATCAAATCATCATTGACTTCTAAGAAAAAATTTGTTCGACTAAAAGTTATTCATCACTTAATGAAGAGTAGCGTGATAAATCGTAGGTCATCGGGCTTATTTGTCCTCATTTTAAAAATGTCCTATCAATCAAGCTATTGAAAAGCTCGGCTGATGATCGTTTTTGAGGAGTTTAGAAAAAAAATGTTGCTCAGACCGATAGAAATTAGTTAATATCATTTTAAATCATTGGATTGACAGATTAATGGTAAACATCCTTGCAACACGTTGTCTAAACACTTTCTAGCTTACTATTGGAAATTATTTTTTAAAATAAAATTGCTTGATGATGTGCAGTATTTATATAGATTTTCTAAGCATATACTAAATGTTTTTTTTTCTTATTCTAAGGACTGAAGAATTTTTTTAAAATATTTTTCAAAACAGTCTACTAGTTTTAAAACTGAGCTGAAGTGCGACGAGTTTTTATTTGTCTTATTAATTATTTTTTAAATAAAAATTTTTAAAAACTCTTGTTTATTAAAATGGCATTTTTTTTCCCTATGAATTTAAAATATTTTTTATTAAATGGTTTTTAAAAATTGATCATCTTTTTTTAGCTGTTTAAAAACAAAGTTTTTTAATGTTAATTATTAAGCTTAAATCAATGATTTGACATGGAAGCTTGAACCTTACTTTTCGTCTTTTTTAAAGGTTATTTTTGAAAAAAAATTTTAAGAAATTCTACAAAAAAATCGCCATCATATTTAAAAAAAAATTTGAGATGGAAAACTATCAAAAAATAATTTTGAATGACATTTTCTCAATTCAATGATTAAATCGATTTTCAATTAAGTTAACTGATTTTTCATAAAGTTCTTTTTTCATTTTATTGCTTATTTGGTTTTTTTTTAAATTTCTTTTTTAAATTTAATTGTGAATGGTAAACACAAGTTCTTTTGAAATAAAAAATCTCAAATAAATTTTACAAAAAGTTATTTAATACATTTAAATATAAAAATCTATTATCAATGGACTGAGAAAATGTTTTTTAAATTTTTTTTTATTTTATAAATCTACATTGCATGTAAAACATGTTACATTAAATTATTTCAATTACATCTAAGATTAAGTTTAATATCTAAGGATAAACTTTTTAAATTGAAATGATATTTTGAACTGATCATCAACTTCAAGATGCCAGGTATTGTTTAGTAACTCATGTTAAATAAAGAAATATATAAGATATTTAATTATGTTTATAATTTGTTCAGAATTTTAAAAATTAAAAAAAAATCTAAAACATTACTTGTTTACAGATAGGGCAATTAACCTCTATGTAAAAAAAAAACAGTTAAATTATAAGAGCTGCTTCTTAAATTATAAGAAGTCATCAACAATAGTTTAAAATTAATGATTTTTATTTGAAAATCAAAAGCTTTGTTTTTTTATAAACAATTCACTATTTTTTTTGGTTATAAACTTTTTAAGAGAAACAATTTTTAAAAAATCACCTTTCTTATTTAAAACTTACTGTTTTATTTATCAACAAATACTTGAAGTTTGAGAACAAACGAATTTTTGATGAAAAATTTTCAAAAAACTTAATGAAAAGATAAATTTCTAGAAGTCCTGACCAGATACTTCTTTATTTTCTACATTTTAAATTATTTAAAGTTTGTAAGTGCTTATGTGCTTTTAGTATATCAAAAGTAAAAAATATTTTATAAAATTTCGAAAAGTATTCTTCGAATGACCAAAGTTTTTTCACTTTAGCCATCAGGTAACATTAAAGAACTTTTTTTTTAATGTTATAACTCACTCCCTCTCAAAAAAGATAGCAGATGCAATATTTATTTTTTAGAATAGAATAGTTGAGGAAAATAAAAAAAATATTATATAATAATTCATTGAGCCTTTTAAGTTTGGAAATAAATAATGTATAATAAATTTTTGGAATATTTTCTTCATTTTTCTATTTAATACAGTTATTTTTCTTGAAATTAATAATGACCACAATGGGAAAATTGAAGTTAACCCTTTCTGCACAGGAAATGAATTTATTTTTAATCATTTTTTTTTCTAATAAAAAGCTATCTTTATTTAACATTTAACATGATTTTAAAATCGGAAAATTATTTAAATTTAAATACAAATTAAATATTAGTCAGTTTATAATTTTTAAATTTCTCTGGCTATGAATACTTTTAATTAATATAAAACTTTCATTTTAAATGTAATTGTTTGAGTCATAATTTGGTTAATTTTACGTTTTGTGCATTAGTTATTTTTACTTTTATATTTTTATATTGATTTTAAATTTGCCTTTTTACTTTTTAAAATCAATTAAAAACGAAAAAAAATTATACAATTAAAATTATAAAACATTTAAAATAAATAACTTGCATCATTAAATGAAAAGTAAAAAGCTATTATGAAAGAGCTAAAGACAAAAATGTGTTGCACGCAAATAGGCATGCATTTAAATGCTAGGAAAAAAATTTTAAGTGTTAGGGAAAAATTAACTTTTCTTGGTTAAAAAGAATCTCAGTTAAAAAAATTTCTAGGTAATTTTTAATTTTTAATTTTTAAATTATTTGTCTTAAAATTCATAATGCATTTAATTTAACTGCGCAATTTAGATTCAAAGTTTTTGCATTGACTCATCTAATATTTAGCATGTATTTTGTATTAGTTAGCTTTTTGCAGAGAGATTAAATCAAATACCATTCAAAATTTCTGAATAAAATACTATTTGATCTGATTTTTGTGATCCTAAACTTTAAGATGCCCAAAATTTCCAGTTTTATCCAGACGGTAAATAATGTCATAGTCTTTTAAATGTTTGAGTAGCTTTAAAATGGTTTTTGATCAAATTAATTCGATATTTTGCTTCTACTACTATTTATTCAATTTTTTTCACTAAGTTCATCTTTTGGAATTTGCGGTGCCGGTATGGTCTCCAATTCTTCATCAAGTCTGAATGAGAGAATGTTGAAAGGATTCAACGCAGAGCTACGAAATTTGTTTATTCAATTAGAAACAAACCGTATGAAAGCAGATTGAACGCTTTGAACATTCCAAATCTGGTGGAAAGAAGAAAAAGAGGTGATCTAATTCAATTGTACAAGTTCATGCATGGAATAGAATTGGTTGAAAAAAGCAACAATTTTAATGTCACAAAAAACCAAGGAAGAGGTCACTGCTTAAAATATCACAAAGAAATTTCGAGAACTTTTTTTTCAACAGAACCGCTAACGAATGGAAACTCGCAGCCAAATCAATTAGTTGAAGCCCCCAATATTAACAGCATAAAAGCAGGCATTGATTGCTGGACAAGCAGCAATCAATCACATCAGTTGTCTTAATGTGCCTTATCGGCACCCTCGCTGGCTAGCCAGCTACAGTCAAAACTACTAATACTAATACTAATAATTCTTAATTATTGAAAAAAAAAAAGAAAAACTTAATTTTCTCTCTTACTAATTTATTAAACGAAGCAAACTAATAATAAATTTATAAATAAAAAAAAAATTTATCATAGGAGCAGAACCAAAATAGTCTCCTAGATTCATTCAACTGCTGAAAAGCGAATTGGTAAACTCTTCATAATCAAATGCATTTGCTCTCATTTTTCATATTCAATAAAAGTGGCATTTTAAAAATAAAAATAAATAACTTTGATTAAATTTTATTAATAAATCTAATAATAATAATAATGATGATAATTAGTTTGAATTTTACTCAACTATTTTAGTATTATCAAAAAGAAGAACAGTTTAAATCTAATTATAAAAACCGATTCAGAATTTAGGTAAAAAAAAACAAAAAAGAATCATTTAATTCCATTTTATCATTTAAAAAAAAAAACGTGATCTAATATTCAGGGTCTACAAAAAACAAACAAAAATTTATTAAAAAAAAAAAAAGAAGCAGAAGAAAAGAATTAATTCTTAATTTTTGAAGAAAAAAATAAATAGAAAAACTTAATTTTTTCTCTTTCTAATTTATTAAACGAAGCAAACTAATAATAAATTTCTAAATAAAAAAAAAATTTATCATAGGAGCAGAACCAAAATAGTCTCCTAGATTCATTCAACTGCTGAAAAGCGAATTGGTAAACTCTTCATAATCAAATGCATTTGCTCTCATTTTTCATATTCAATAAAAGTGGCATTTTAAAAATAAAAATAAATAACTTTGATTAAATTTTATTAATAAATCTAATAATAATAATAATGATGATAATTAGTTTGAATTTTACTCAACTATTTTAGTATTATCAAAAAGAAGAACAGCTTAAATCTAATTATAAAAACCGATTCAGAATTTAGGTAAAAAAAAACAAAAAAGAATCATTTAATTCCATTTTATCATTTAAGACAAAAAAAACGTGATCTAATATTCAGGGTCTACAAAAAACAAACAAAAATTATTAAAAAAAAAAAGAAGCAGAAGAAAAGAATTAATTCTTAATTTTTGAAGAAAAAAATAAATAGAAAAACTTAATTTTTTCTCTTTCTAATTTATTAAACGAAGCAAACTAATAATAAATTTCTAAATAAAAAAAAATTTATCATAGGAGCAGAACCAAAATAGTCTCCTAGAATCATTCAACTGCTGAAAAGCGAATTGGTAAACTCTTCATAATCAAACGCATTATTTATCTCAAAACCCTTGATGGGATCCTTGTACGGCCTCATTCTCCTAATACAATACTCAGCCTGATCAGGCGCCAAATTGGACACCAACTCCTCTCTCGTTATGAACAACCTGTCACCATTCTCAGTCAAAGCCTTGAACGCATTGATCACATCGTCCACCGACGATATATTATCCGTCTCACGGCTAATCATAAACGCCATATAGTCCTGCAGACTGACAAAACCATCTCGATTGGGATCCACCACATTCAATATACTCTCGAACACAGTGTCCATCTGTCCAGGCTCAGGCATGGGCAAATCATACCCAAGCGCTCTCAGACACGACTTGAACTGGTCGTGGTCCAATCTACCCGACTTTTCCCTATCAAAATGCTTAAACATCATCGAAAACTCTCTAAGCGACGACTCAGTCACCCCCGACTGGTTCCTCGCCTGGATCTGCTGCTCCAAATTGTGGATCATTCTCATGCCCAGCTGGTCAAGCTGGTCCCACGCCTGCGCCAAACTAAGCACACTATGCTCAGTGTACTTATTGTCCAGAATGAGTCTCTCTTCCAATCTGGACGACAATTCCTCAATTTTTTTAAACTGCGGCTTCACGTTGCGTATCTCCTCCAACTTGAGTCTAGTGGCCACCAGCTGATGTTCCAACGTGCTCGATTGATTGCCAATTTCCATCATGTTGTTGCGTGTGTCCGTCAACCAGCGGTAAAAATCGGATGCGACTCGCGCAAACTGCTGCCGCAGCTGATCATTGTCCTCTTGTCGCTTCTGCTCCGATTGAAGATCGCTCTCGCGGTCCTTAATGGCTTTTTGGAGCGAGCGCCAAGTGTCGCGCAAAGTCTCCATGGTGAACCAAGTGTAAGGATTGGCGCCTTGCTGCAGCGACTTTATTTCCGTGTCGAGCTTTTGCAGTTCTTCAAAGTCGACCACGGCATTGTCCAAAGTGGCCAAAAATCGCTCGTGCGCACTTATCAACTCGCGTATTTCCTCAATGGTGTTGCATCGGACCGGATCGGTCAAGTCCTCTTCGGCGTTCTCGAACCACGAGTTAAAAGTGGACGCCTTTTTGGCAAATTTCAAATACAACTCGTCAATGTGGCGAAATTTGGCCTCGGCCACTTTTAACTGGGCCTTGCGCGAATCACTTGCGGCCAACAAAGCCTGCCAGCGTTCGTACACTTGGTCGTAGCGTTGTTTGACGCGTGCCAAATCGTTCGCCTGCAAACCAGTGCTTATTTGTTCGTTCAGCTGCTGAATGGTCTTGATGCCCTCGTTGTTGAAGGCCTCGAGACCGGACGTGAACGTGTCGTGTTTGGCGAGCAAATTTTGCACCGTGGCCAAATTGTGACCGCAGTCGTCCGAGTGCAGCTGGGCCTGCTTTTCGCCGATCCACGACTCGACCACTTCGGCCTTCCAGAAAAACTGCAGCATCGACCAGTTTTCCTGCAGGCGGCTTTTGCGTCTCGACGCCACCTCTTCCAAATTGGCGATCAATTGCTCGGCTGACTCGCTACCGTCAGCTATTTGAGCAGCGTGGTGGTTCTGCGCGTCCATTAATTGACGTCCCTGGGCCACCAAATCGAACAGTCGTTCCTTGTGCACATTGAAGTCGGTGTCGAAGGCGTCGTGTTTTTTTATGAGGCCCTGAGCGGACGGCAACGATGAACCAAGCTCGTTCGATTGAATAACATGCTGTTTTTCGTTGATCCAAGACAGTTCTTCTTCCAGAGTGGCCAGCCAGTTTTGGTACTTGAGCGACTGGTCAAGACGCTGGCCCCTCTGGGCACTCAGCTCTTTTAGCTCGGTCCAGTTGGCGGCCAGCTGGTCGACCCGCTTGCCAATGTCTCTGGTGCCGATGTTGGACTCGGTGAGCAGCTTTTGGGCGGTGTCGTGCAGCTGTTGGACGGCGGGTTCGTGCGACTGCAGCTCGGCGTCCAGACGTTTGTGTTTTTTGCGCAGGTTTTGCACGGTGGCTAAGTCACGGCCAAAGTCTTCGCTGCTCACCAGCAGCTTTTTTTCTTTGATCCAGGCCTCTTCGTCGTCCAGATCGCGGCCAAATTGAAAGAGAGTGTTGGCCTCGGTGAGGCGTTGGCGACGCTGCTGGGCCGCCTGTTTCACCGCGTCTTGTCTCGTGTTTATGTGGTCGATGGTCGCTTGGATGGTGTTGGTCTCGAACAGGTTGTTGTTGATGAATTGTTGGGCAAAGTCGTTGAGCTCGGTGATGGGCTCTTCGTGCGCCTGGATGTCTGCTTCGATTAGTTGGTGTTTTTTGAGCAGGTTTTGTACGCTGGCTAAGTCGCGGCCCAGCTCTTCGTTCTGCAGTTGGTTCTCGACTAGACCCAGCCAGAATTCGATGTCTTTTACGCCCGCGTTAAATGTTTGCTGTTTGGACGCTTCTTTAAGCTTGAGAGACTTTTCTTTTGATTTTTGGACCAGAAATTCCCACTGTTCGGTGATGCGCGCCAAACGGTTGTCCACTTCGTTTTCTAGGCCGTGGCACTTGTCGTTTCCGATCAGGTCTGTGAGAGAAAAAAAAAGAGGGTCAGGTTTTTTTTGTTTTTAGATTTTTTTTTTTGAATGGTAGTTACTTTTGCCTGTGCCCAGAACATTGCTGATGCGGTCCGAGTTCGCCAAAATTTCGGCTTCCATTACTTGATGCTTTTGCAGGCGACTCTTTTAAAGCAAAAAATTATTATTTTTTTTTTAATATTTAAATGTTGTAATAAACACCATTAACTAAAAAAATATAAAATAAAACTATTTTTTATCCATTTTTTAGCCTATGAGAGATTTATTCTATTAATTTTGTGAATTGAATTATTTAATTAGTTATTTTTTAAATTGACAAAAATTAAATATATTTCTTATTTAATCTATATAAATTAATTCGATCTAATTTTGTTTTAATAAACACCATTAACAAAAAAATATAAAATAAAACTATTTTTTATCCATTTTTTAGCCTATGAGAGATTTATTCTATTAATTTTGTGAATTGAATTATTTAATTAGTTATTTTTTTAAATTGAAAAAAAATTAAATATCTTTCTTATTTAATCTAGATAAATAAATTCGATCTAATTTTGTTTTAATAAACACCATTAACAAAAAAATATAAAATAAAACTATTTTTTATCCATTTTTTAGCCTATGAGAGATTTATTCTATTAATTTTGTGAATTGAATTATTTAATTAGTTTTTTTTTAAATTGACAAAAATTAAATATCTTTCTTATTTAATCTATATAAATTAATTCGATCTAATTTTGTTGTAATAAACACCATTAACTAAAAAAATAGAAAATAAAACTATTTTTTATCCATTTTTTAGCCTATGAGAGATTTATTCTATTAATTTTGTGAATTGAATTATTTAATTAGTTATTTTTTAAATTGACAAAAATTAAATATCTTTCTTATTTAATCTATATAAATTAATTCGATCTAATTTTGTTGTAATAAACACCATTAACTAAAAAAATATAAAATAAAACTATTTTTTATCCATTTTTTAGCCTATGAGAGATTTATTCTATTAATTTTGTGAATTGAATTATTTAATTAGTTATTTTTTAAATTGACAAAAATTAAATATCTTTCTTATTTAATCTATATAAATTAATTCGATCTAATTTTGTTGTAATAAACACCATTAACAAAAAAATATAAAATAAAACTATTTTTTATCCATTTTTTAGCCTATGAGAGATTTATTCTATTAATTTTGTGAATTGAATTATTTAATTAGTTATTTTTTTAAATTGAAAAAAAATTAAATATCTTTCTTATTTAATCTAGATAAATAAATTCGATCTAATTTTGTTTTAATAAACACCATTAACAAAAAAATATAAAATAAAACTATTTTTTATCCATTTTTTAGCCTATGAGAGATTTATTCTATTAATTTTGTGAATTGAATTATTTAATTAGTTATTTTTTTAAATTGAAAAAAAATTAAATATCTTTCTTATTTAATCTAGATAAATTAATTCGATCTAATTTTGTTGTAATAAACACCATTAACTAAAAAAATAGAAAATAAAACTATTTTTTATCCATTTTTTAGCCTATGAGAGATTTATTCTATTAATTTTGTGAATTGAATTATTTAATTAGTTATTTTTTAAATTGACAAAAATTAAATATATTTCTTATTTAATCTATATAAATTAATTCGATCTAATTTTGTTTTAATAAACACCATTAACAAAAAAATATAAAATAAAACTATTTTTTATCCATTTTTTAGCCTATGAGAGATTTATTCTATTAATTTTGTGAATTGAATTATTTAATTAGTTATTTTTTTAAATTGAAAAAAAATTAAATATCTTTCTTATTTAATCTAGATAAATTAATTCGATCTAATTTTGTTGTAATAAACACCATTAACTAAAAAAATAGAAAATAAAACTATTTTTTATCCATTTTTTAGCCTATGAGAGATTTATTCTATTAATTTTGTGAATTGAATTATTTAATTAGTTATTTTTTAAATTGACAAAAATTAAATATATTTCTTATTTAATCTATATAAATTAATTCGATCTAATTTTGTTTTAATAAACACCATTAACAAAAAAATATAAAATAAAACTATTTTTTATCCATTTTTTAGCCTATGAGAGATTTATTCTATTAATTTTGTGAATTGAATTATTTAATTAGTTATTTTTTAAATTGACAATAATTAAATATATTTCTTTTTTAATCTATTTAGAATTATTCGATTTTGTTTTCGTTTAATTTTTAAATGTAATAATAAACACCATTTAGCAAAAAATATAAAATACCATTTTTTGAGTAATTTTTTCCTTAAGAGAGATTAGTTAGTAATTTTTTGTTTGATTTAATTAATTATTTGTTTTTTTTAATGATTGACTAAAATTAAATTTCCTACTTTTTTCATATTAATGTCAATGTCAAACATAGATGTAATGAATAATTCTGAACAATACAAAATTTTTACAGAGTTTTAAAAAAATTTTAAATACTAAACTCAAGCAGTGAAAACTTTGTATAAAAATATGCTTCTTTACTTAATTTGATTAAATACTTAAATAAACCATATTTTAATAATAATTTTAGACCATGAACATTAAATTTTGATCATCAACTTCAATTTTCTATCAAATTAAAATTTATTCAATTTATAATAATAATAATAATAATAATAACAATATAAGTTACAACAAGCTAGGGTTAGTTATCAATTTACTATTTACTTAGTTAATTTTTTTAAATTTTAATTCATTTCCATCTAAGATTAATATCAAAATAAAATTCTTTACAAGTTTTCTAATTATAGAATGGAAACAAAAAAAATTCAAATCAATATTTGAATAATAGATAAGACATTGACAGTCAAATATAATTTTTGTACTTCTAATACTAAAATAAAGTCTTGGCATTGCAATTTTTATCAAAGAATATCTAAATTATTATTTAATTTTTTTTTTCTTCACATTAATAATTCGTTTGATGAGTGAAAAAAATTTGTGTTAGTTTGTTAATGTACGTTAGTATTCATGTCTAAAAGCAAACTTTACTCAAAATAAACTAATCAACAAGCTTAATTATTTTTTTTTTATAAAATTTTATTAATACCTCAGCTTTTCCTAACAGTAAATCGTTATTAATCTGGTTAAAATTTTTAATATTTCTTATTTGTTAAAAATTTATTTGATAATTTACCTGAATATTAGACGGCTCTTTGAGAGTGTCATCAGTGGCACCTTGAAGCTTTTCAATGATCCATGCTTCGATTTCATCTGCATCACGTGAAAAGTCCTGTAAAGTTTGTGATTCTCCCAATTTTGATCTATGCTCGAGCAAAGCTTGTCTCAATTTTTCCCATCTTTGCAGAACGTCATCAATTCTGTTCTGAACATTTTCTTTATCATAATGTTCGTTTTGCATCAAAGTAGCAGCAAAGTCTTTTAAGTTGGCTATTTTTTCCTCTTGGGCGTTTATGGCTCTGTCAAAGTCCTCATGTCTCTTTATAGCTGCTTCGACGCCATCGCCAGAGCTTCCTGACTGAGAATTGTCATCTTTGAGTGCATTTTCTCTCGATTTCATCCATTGTTCAGCAGTTTCGCTGTCTCTGTTGAACAATTGAAGTTCCAAGCATTGATCCAATTTATCCTGACGGGCTTTCCATGCCTGTTCCAATTGATCTCTCATTTGCTGCATTTCTTCCAGCTTTTCGCGAATATTCTCGCTCTCATAGTGACCATTTCTTATCAGTTCATTGCCAAAGTCTTCGAACTCTTGGAAAGTATCGCCACGGGCATCAATTTCCATACGATGTTCCTAATAGGATGCAAAAAATTAGCATTGGTTTTCAAATAAAATTAAAAAGAAGTTTTCTAATAGTTCAAGAGGACAAATCCGGTTAAGAGCACATACAAAAGAGTGTTAAAAAAAATTATAGTAAGGAGATAGTAAGAAGTATTTTAATTAGAGGTTCTGATTATTTTACCATTCTTTGGTATTTGGCCTCTATTTGAAGCCGATGAATCTATCGAGAAATTTTTTAAATAATTAATTTTTTAATTAAAAAAAAAATTTGACTATTTTTTTTAGAAGTTGATTTTTAAAGAATCTTAGTCAAAGATTCTAATAAAAACCTGGACATGAATTAATACTACAATTTTCATGAGAATATTATACAGTATATTTTTTTTTATAAAAATTTAATTTTTTTTTAATTAATAAAAAAAAAATTGTTTATTAAAATAGTAAAAATATATCAGAAATAATAATATCTCTATTGATGTTCTTAAGAAAATCTGATTTTTTTTTTAATTTTAAACTTTCTAGAAATTAAAGTTAAATAAAACAAAACTAGAAGTATTGTGTCGTTCTTTCGTTAATATATAGAATACATTAATCACAAAAAACAGATTCGAACTAACTGACATGAATCTATCTGGTCCAGAAAACTATTTATTAAAAAAAAACACTTGAATAGAACATTCTAAAATGAATGATTATTTTAAAATTAAATCTTCCTTTTAATCTTTTAACTAAAAGTTAAAAAAGTTAACTCATAATTCTTCAATTCTAATTTTCGATATAGAGAATGGTCTAAATCCCTCCGCGACTTTTTCGCCACATCCAGGTTTGGATGAATACTAATATGATAAATCACATGACATTAACAAAAAAGTGTGAATCAAAAATAAACTATTTTTTTTGGACCAATCAGAGCTGCATTAAAAAAATAAATTTAGATAAAAGATACTGTATAATAATGACCAGACTAGTTTTTAAGTCAAAAATTTAAGTCAAAGTCAATAGTTGACTTGAAATTATTTTTTTATAAAAAGTCAAAATTAAAATTGCCGTTCCGGGCCGCTTGATATGAAATTGAATTTTTCGCCGTTCCAAGTAGTTTTTGCGGCGGCCACAATAATATTCTCCCGTTTCAAGTATTTATTAAAAGGGCCACAATAATATTCTATCTCTCCAGGCAGTTATTGCGGCGGCCACAAAAATATTCTGCCGTTCCAGGCAGTTATTGCGACGGCCACAATAATATTCTGCCGTTCCAGGCAGTTATTGCGGCGGCCACAATAATATTCTGCCGTTCCAGGCAGTTATTGCGGCGGCCACAATAATATTCTGCCGTTCCAGGCAGTTATTGCGGCGGCCACAATAATATTCTGCCGTTCCAGGCAGCTATTATGACGAACATTATAATATTCTGCCGTTCCAGGCAGTTATTGCGGCGGCCACAATAATATTCTGCCGTTCCAGGCAGCTATTATGACGAACATTATAATATTCTGCCGTTCCAGGCAGTTATTATGATGACCACAATAATAATCTGCCGTTCCAGGCAGCTATTATGATGACCACAATAATATTCTGCCGTTCCAGGCAGTTATTATGATGACCACATTCATATTCTGCCGTTCCAGTCAGTTATTATGATGACCACAATAATATTCTGCCGTTCCAGGCAGCTATTATGACGAACATTATAATATTCTGCCGTTCCAGGCAGTTATTGCGGCGGCCACAATAATATTCTGCCGTTCCAGGCAGTTATTGCGGCGGCCACAATAATATTCTGCCGTTCCAGGCAGTTATTGCGGCGGCCACAATAATATTCTGCCGTTCCAGGCAGTTATTGCGGCGGCCACAATAATATTCTGCCGTTCCAGGCAGTTATTGCGGCGGCCACAATAATATTCTGCCGTTCCAGGCAGTTATTGCGGCGGCCACAATAATATTCTGCCGTTCCAGGCAGTTATTGCGGCGGCCACAATAATATTCTGCCGTTCCAGGCAGTTATTGCGGCGGCCACAATAATATTCTGCCGTTCCAGGCTATTTTAGTGACGGCAAAATGGATTTTCTGTCAAACAACAAGTAAGAAAATTAAATTAAAAATTGACATAGAAAAAAAAAAAAATAAATTCAAGTCAATGAGACTCGTGTCTTAAAAACATCTCAGACAATGAGTGAAATAAATTTTGTGAATGAAAAAAAAAGGTGTTTTTTAAAAAAGATACATAAAACCAAAACATACATGATTTCGTTCCAGCAACGCTTCAGCTCCGGCCACATCCTTAGCCAACTCATCACTAGACACCTGAGCAATCATCGAATTAATCCACGATGTCAAATCCCTAAAATTGGCCACAAAATTCTGATAATCAAAGGCATCAAGCAACCTAGTCTTTTTGGCATCAGCCTTCTGCGTCAACTCAGTCCACGCCTGCTGTATCCGAATCTGCTTTTGATAAATCTCCTCGGCCTGTGCCTGATGCGTGTTCATCAACTTTTGCGAAATATCATCCAACTCACGTATCCTATTTCCAAGCGCCTCCAAATCCCTCTCAAATCCATCATGCTTCCTCTGCAGTCTTTTCACACTGGGCAAATCATGTCCCAACTCCACATCCAAATGAATAGCCTCATTTTTCTCATTGATCCAGTCCATAGTCTCATCAGTATCTCGCTGAAACCTTTGCACCTCATGAGCCGACATCAACTTGTGTTGACGATGCGCAGTCACCTTCTGCAATTCGGTCCACTTAATATTCAAAATTTCCACCTCGGACTGAATTTTATTGGCCGAGTCAATTTCGCCAATCTGTCTCAACCTCTCACTCATCCTATTCAACTCGTCAATCTTGTCCTCATTTACCTTCAAGTCCTTTTTAAAGTCCTCAAAGCGTCTGCTAATCAGCTCAATTTCCTCGGCACTCTGCCCAGTCTCCTCCTCACTGGCAATCTTCTCCTTATCCTCGATCCACAACGCCAACTCGGCAGCGTCTCTCACAATTTTGTGCGCATCGCACGCCTGCTGCAACTTCAAACTACGCTCGCGTCCCAACTCCAACAAATCCAAATACTTCTTCTCAATTTGCTCCTGTCTCGACGCCACACTCAAACCAGGCATTGCTTCCGTTTGACTGTCACCAGACATCTCAATCCGTTTGACATAAGCCGCGGGCACAAAGCCCTGTCTGTCGTTGATCTCCACCTTCCACCAGTCTTTGTTGTTCGCATTGAGCAAAGTGAGCACGTCGCCTTTTTTCACGGACACATCGCGCGGACTCTGCTCCGTATAGTCGTACAACACGACCACACATTGCCGCTCGCCGAGCACACTCGGATCGGACACCGACGATCTATTTGTCTTATGAGCGGCGCATTTGTCCGCCTGGGCCTTGAGCTCAGTGAACACGGTGGACTGGTAGGCGTCGATGTCGGCCATGAGAGCGTGATGTTTTTTGAGGAGGGCCTCGGCGGCGTCCTCGTCCTTGCCGTAGTCGTGCGAGCCCACCATCGGCTCTTTTTCCGCCATCCACGACTCGGCCTCGGCCGCGTCCGTAAAATACTGTTGAGCGTGCAACGCTTCGTCCAAGTCCTGTTTGCGCTGCTGGGCCCGGTCTTTCAAACACTGCCATTTTGTCTGCAGACCGACGCAGCGTTTTTTTATATCGGCGGCGGCAAAGTGTGCCCGCTGGATCATGTCTTCGGCGGCGTTGCACGTCTTGCGTATGCGCGGCTCGTGACTCTGCAAATCGGACATGAACGCTTGATGTTTTTGACATAAATTTTTGACGCCGATTAAATCGCGTCCGCGCGACGACCACACCTGGGCGCCAATCGCCGGCTCTTTTTCTCTAATCCACGTTTCTTCGTCGTCGATGTCGCGCAACAACTGCTGCAATTGCAGCGACTCGCCAAGTTTTTCTTTGCGGTGTTTAAGCGGCACGAACAACGCTTCGAATTTGTGCAACACTTGAGCACACTTTCGATTGATGTTTTCGGCGTCAAAGTGTCCCGATTGTTCGAATTGCGCGGCCGTTTGTTTAACAGCGTCGATGCGTTCTTTGCGCGTCACAATGTCCGTCTCTAAATCCTTGAGTTTTTTTTGCAGATTTTGCACGCCGATCAAATCTTTGCCGTAGTCTTCGGCGAGCAGTTGAGCGTCGCATTCGTTCAGCCAAAGGTCAAGGTCTTCGAGAGTGCGATTGAACGTTTGGCCGTCAGTGGCCTCGCGCAGCCGTCCGCCCTTCTGCTCGGTCGCCTCGACCAACTGGTCCCATTGGCGCATTATTTGGTCGATGCTGCGCTCGATTTTGTCCGCGTTGTAGTGACGCGCGTTCACCAGCACTTGGCCGTGTTGGCACAGAGCCTCGATGCGCGGTTGATGCGCAGTCAACTCGGCTTCGAAGTTGGCGTGCTTTTGCTGTTTAGCCTGCAGATTCGACGGGTCCAAATACTCCTGGGACTGAGCTATTTTAAACTTTTCGTTAATCCAACTTGTTAGCTCGTGACAATCGCGTTCGAACATAAAATATTTGTTCGCTTCGCTGAGCATGGCTTTGCGCTGTTCGCACCGTTGCAGCATGCGTTCGCGTCTCTCTGTCAAATGGCTCTTTTTGGCGTCCACATCCGACCAATTGAGAGTGCGGGCAGCGATGAGTCGCTCGGCCGTCTCTGACAACTGACGCGCTTTTTCCTCTTGAGCAGCTAGCGATTTTTCGAAGTCGTCGTGTTTTTTAAGCAACGCTTCGGCGTCGTCTAACGAATCGCCCAGTTGTTCATTCAACAAAAACGACTCTTGTTTGCTGATCCACGCGTCCGCTTGCTCTGCCTCGCGCACAAACAACTGAAACTCGAGCGATTGTTTGTACAAGCTTTGTTTTTGTTGCCAGACAAGTTCGAGTCGATCACGTTCGTCCTTCAACTGTGATATTTTACTGTCAATTTGTTGGTCGTTGATCTCTTGGCCGTTGAGCAGTGCTTTGCGTAAATTGTCGTCACGTGACTCCAACTCGGACTTGTGCTCCGAGTGGCGCTCGAGTAAAGCCTCGGCCTGCGACACGTCCTTTGCCTGCTCCTCGCTGCTCATCACATTGCTCATTTCGGTGTACCAGTTGATGAGATCGCGATAATCGGACAAAAAATGTTGCACCTTGTACGAATTGAGCAGTTTTTGTTTGCGTTGTTCGGCCTTGTCGCGCAATCTCGACCAAAAGTCGTTCAGCTCGTTTAACTTGGCGGTCAATTGCTCGTTGTTCGAGTGCAATCGGTCGCTTTCGTTGTTAAGACCTTGACATTTGTCGCTGAGAGCGGCAAGGTCGCGTTCGATCGCCTCGTGTTTCCGCTGCAGTGCCTGCACCTGGGCCAGGTCTTTGCCAAGTTCGTCTATGGACAGAACGCTGTCTTTTTCGGCGATCCACGCGATCGCCTCGTCAATGTCGCGGTTGAGCCGCTGGATCTCGTGGGCGCCAAAGAGCTTTTCTTGACGCTGGGCCGCTTGGCTGCGGAGACGCGACCACGCCTCGTTCATGTCCTTTTGTTTGATGCGGATTTGCGACGTGTCTATGTGCTTGGCCGTGTCGACCAACTCTTCGGCCCGACGGTTCAACTCGACCAGCTGGTCTTCGTGGTTGGACAGGTCTTTTTGAAATTCTTCGTATTTTTTTTGAAGAACTTGAACGTGTTCGAGGTCATGGCCGAGTTCGTCCGAGTTCACCAGCGCTTCTTTGTCGCCGATCCAGAACAAGAACTCGTCGCAGTCGCGCAGAAATTTGACCAATTTGAGAGTTTGTTGTAAGCGGTGGTTTTTGGTCTGGAGACGAAGTTTGAGCTCTTCCCAAAGTCGGTGGATTTCGTCGAGCCGCTGCTGGATTTTGTCGGTGGCGTAGTGGCCGGCGGCGGTGAGCTCGGCGCCCATTTCGTCCAGAGAGACGATGGCGTTGTAGTGTGCGTGCACTTCGGCCTCGAAGGCTTCGTGCTTCTGGATTTTGGCCTGCAGGTTGGTCATGTCTTTGGAGGCGGCCGACTCTTCGTTGGCAGTTTGAAGCTTTTCGTTGATCCATGCTTCTAGTTCGTCGGCGTCCCGCTTGAAGTATTGGTAGGCGCGCGCGTCCTCTAGTTTGTCTCGGCGCTGTTTGGCAGCGTCCTTGAAGTGCTCGTAGCGCTGCAGGACTTGCTCGCGGCGTGCTTGGATTTCCTCGGCTGTTTCCAGCACTTTGATGTCGCGGGGCACTTCAACAACTAGGCCTTGGCCCAGTGGAGCTGGTGCTGGTTGGGGGGCGGGCGTCGAGGCGCCGCCGTCTGTGCTTGTGGATTCGTTTAAATCCGTCATTTTGTCTAAAGGAAAAAAAATTTTTTTTTTTTGGTTTTTTTTTTCTGGTAGCTTTTTAAATAAAAAATTATAAGCTTGAATAAAATTTTCTCTTTTTTTGTTGTTTCAACTGAAATTGTGAACTAAATGAAATTTGGAGAAAAAAATTTTTTTTTTCTTATAAGTTTTTTTTTAAATAAATTATAAACTTGAATAAAATTTTCTCTTTTTCTGGTGTTTCAACTGAAATTGTGAACTAAATGAAATTTGGATGGAAAAATTTTTTTTGGTTCTTATAAAATTTTATTTTAAATTGAAATTCTAAACTTAACTAAAATTTTAGTTATTTTGGACAGAAAATTATTAAGTTAGATGAAAATGAGAAAAAAAATTATTTTATATACCTGATAATAAAGTTAAATAAAACTTTGAAAATTTTTTTTTCACTTATAACCTTGTAAAAATTGAAATTCTTAGCTTAATTAAAATTTGAGGAAAAAATTATTTTTTTTGACTGAAAAAATTTTATAACTATTATTCTAAAATGGAAAAATAAACTTAAATAAAATTAAACTTTTTATTATTTTTTTCAACTGAAAATTTTGGGTCAAATAAAATTTGGAGGATTCTTTTTTTGTTTCTTATAAAATTTTATTTTAAATTGAAATTCTAAACTTAACTAAAATTTTAATTTTTTTTGCACTGAAAATTCTAAAGTTTGATGAAATTTAAAAAAAATTTTTTTTTTATTATTTACCTTTTATAAATTGAATATTTTGTTGTTGAATAAAATTTGGAGAAAAATAATTTTTCTTATTATTTATAAAAATAGAAATTATTATCTTAATTACCATTTGAGGAAAAAATTATTCTTTTTTTTTTTTGAAAATTCGAAATAAAAAAAGAAAAAATCTTAGTTAAATACCTTTTTTTTTGACTAAAAATTCTGAAGTTAGATTTGAGGAGAAAATTTAATAACTATTATTCTAAAATGGAAAATTAAAATTTTTTTTTTTTAGATTGAAAATTTTGAAGTTAAATAAAATCTGGAGAAAAAAATTTCTTTTGCTTATTACCTCTTTAATGGTAGTTTTTAGCTTAAATAAAATCTGGAGAAATGTTTTTTTGACTGAAAATTCGAAAGTTAAATAAAATTCAGAAAAAACTTATTTTATATATAACTTTTTGAATTAATCATTGGGAGTGCGTTAGTAATCATGAGTGTGCTGTGCAAAGTGTAGGTTGCTACCTGGCGCACACTTGGTTGATGAAATAAAATGGAAATAAAGGAATAGAATTGTTTTGATGTAGAAAAGGAAGAAGAAAAATCTTTTTAGTTTAATAGAAATGATTTAGTTTGTAGAGAAAGGGTATAGAAGATATTTATTTTTATGAATTCAAGATGAAGAAAATTCGATAGCGCTTTTTTTTGTTCTCGATTTTAATAAAACTAGATGAATATATGGAAATATATATATGGAAAGAGTTTGAGAGAGAGAGAGAGTGAGAGGAAAATATTATAATTTTAATTTTAATATTTTTTCCGATTTTATTGGTTGGCTTTTTTCGAACTGACCGATCGATTTTGGTCAGCAAGAAATAAAAAAAGTCTAGTAATAAATTATCTAAATTTTAAACTGAGCGTTTTTAGGTTAAACTAGTGCAAATATTTATTTAACATCAAATAGTTCCCTTTAGAAAAACAAAGCCCTTCTATATGTCTATATTTTTTGTGTTTTCAGCTCTTAATTAATTCCAGCTTTAGACAAAAAAAAGATGGAAATATTTTTCAATTATGTCTGCTTAATATTCACTTTATCTTTTTGATTTTTGTTTAAAAAAAAAATAAAGACAAATTTTGTGCCAACACTCAATGGATATAAAAACTAATAATTTATTCTGTAATCATTTAAATAATAAAGTTTATTTTTGATAAACGTGTTTGTCTGATATGTGATTCATAAATTAACTTTGATTTTAATTAAATTATAATAATAAAAATGTAATTTTTTTTAAAACTAAACTCTCAGATTATAAAAATTTTATATTTATTTATTCAAAAGAAACAGATAAAATATGAAAATCTTTGCTAAAGAAATATTAAAAAAAATCATCTAAAAGTCAAGTGAAAAACAGAAAACAATAAAATGAACATAAATTTTATTTTTAAAAGCCAAAGTTGATTGTATAAATTGTATCAACTGAAACATTCGGTGTTGTTTTTCCATCTTTGTCCCTAAATTCATGCTGTCTTTGCTCATTAGCTTAGAAAATGTTGTTTGAAGTAATAAAATTTTATTTTTTAACAATATAAAATTTACAAAACAAGAGCCTATTTTTTAAGATTAAACAATTTTTAGAATAAGCCTAATAAGAAAAGCTCTGATTCTTTAAATTAAAATCTCTTCAAATACAATATAATCACTCAAATTTTATTTTCGCATTATTTAACCAAATTAAATTAAATAAAACTGATATACTCTAAAGTAATATAATGACTTATAATTTGATAAATTTTAACTTTAAATATAAACTTTTTCAATAATTTAATCATCTAAAATAAGAATTTTCAGTAAAAAAATGTTCCGTTAATGTGTTTATTTTATTAGTCTTTAGTAAAATACTTAAAGGAAAAAAATTATCAAACTAAGAGCAGAAAATCTAAAATAAATCTTAATTTTTAGTAAAAAACAAAATTTAAGTAACAATTTCAAACGATACTTTAAATTTTGGATAAAAATAAATTATTATGAGAAAATAATATTCAAAAAATGAATAATTATTAAAGATAAAGCATAAAAAAAATAATTTTCTAAATTTGAAACTCGATTTACTAATAATTTCGAAAGCTAAAAAAGCTTTTTTTTTTGGGAGGGGGAAGGAAATATAATTGTGAATACCGACCAGAACTCAAATATTTAATCTAATTAAATATTAGAAAACAAACAATTTATAAAATTGTAATTATATCTTTATTGGTAAATAAATGATATTAATATTCACTTTATTTGATTAATTTTGTAAGCTTACTAATTTTTCCAAATCGGAATAATTTTTTTTCTTTCATAATAAACATAATTTATTTAGATATTAAAAATTGAATTTAAATTTTTTTACGTAATATTTTAAAAGTTAAAATTAACAAAAAAAAATGATAATTTATTGTGAGTTTTTCTATCTTTAAATATTTCAGTTTTACTTTTCTTAAATTAGATATTGCTAAATTAAGTTTTACCAAACGTAAAGTAAAGCCTTTATGCTTAATCCCATTTAAGAACCAATCCTTTAATCACTGAATAAGCTTTTAAAATTAAGTTTAATTAAAATTTTTGGAAAAAAAATTATCTTTAAAATTCATTTTTAAAATCAAAAACTTAAAAATTGAAACTAATTAAATAAAAATAATTAAAGACCATCTTTATTTTTTCTGATTTTATTTTTACATTAATTCTCTTATTTGAATAAAATGAAATGGTTTGAATTTTTATATTTTAAAAATTATCTTATTCTGGATTAAAAAATCGTAATCATATTTCTTGTCAATTAAAAAAACTAATTTATCTATAAATAATTATTAATGGACACAAACATGATTACTAGTCTTAAGAATATAAAAACGGAAAGAATCATAATTTAGGCTTATAAGATTTTTTGCTCACTGTCTAAAAATCCCTATAGACTAAAAAAAAATTATTTGCTGAAACTTTAAAAAAAAAAGATAAACTCATGAGTTTTATGATTAATAAAACTGAAAAAAAAAGCTAGTTAAGATAACTGGTTTAAAAAAAACATGCAGCTAATTTATTATGATTTAAATTTTTTATGACTGTAGAGATAAGAATTTTTTCTGATTTTGACTAGAAATCAAAAAAATACATTAATTTTAAGTTAACATTATGTAATGCCGCAAAATTGTCTTTTTCTCAAAATAGACAAGAATTCCAAGCTTATCCCGATGACTATTATTAGACCTAGAGTATTCTTATTAAAAGGCCCAAGTTGATTAATAAAATTCACCAAAAATGATTGAATATAGAGATGAAGAAGTTCAAACTGATTATTTATCAGATGCACCTGACTTGACAGATTTTATTGTTCCCCAGTTGACTCAAAAACCTGAAATTGATCATGATATTTTTTTAGCTATGATTCCTAGATGGAAATTCGATGTGGGCAGACACTATGAAAAGTTGACCAACTATTTATACAAATGGGACGAGTTTTTTGAACTATGTAGGTTCAAACTGTTCACTTTTCTGGACTTTATTCACAATGAATTCTTTTATCAAATCATCAAAATACACAATGAATTGGTTAACGAAGGCTACAAGAGTGGAATTTTACCAATATTAATAGAGCTAAGTCATCGAAAAACTCACTTTTTGATTCCTTATGTTTACATTACAAATCAACTACCTAAAGAGTTCAAGCACATAAACTATCTTTTTTTTGGTTTTACGGACAAATATCCGGAAATGATAAGCAAAACCAAGGAGGAAATCAAACAAACCAAGCCTCCTATTAAATCAATAAAAGATATTTTCAATGAACATGACATTCAAATTGATCCAACTTATGACTTGTTTTGATTGAGAATTTTTTTTAAAAAATTTTATTAATAAAAAAAATATAAAATTTAATAATTAAACTTTAATTTTCTGTTTATTATGCAAAAACTTGATTTTAATTTGTTACGGTAGTGGAGCACTTGTGTAAAATAATTGCGCTATTATTTTGCTCACTGCTGGACCAATATTCCTAATAGAAAAACAATTATCTCTTTTTCCAAGAGTTTAAACAAAGTACCTTTGCTGTGTTCCATATTTAACATTGGCCAAAAGTTTAATCCGGCTATTTTCGTCTGAGCATTTTGAATATTCTTTAAATAGGCTGAAAAAAATTTATTTCAAAATTAGGTTTTTAAGAATTTTATTTGTCCAATTTACTGAGCTGGTGTTGGGTACAAGTCAATGATTGCCAAAACTTTCTCTTGAGAAAGACCCTGAATTTTCATCAAACATTTAGCAAACATTTCCTTAACACTCAATGGTTTATTTTTGTTCGAAAACTCATTAAACTCTTTGAATGTCATCAGATACGCTTGATTAGCATTATCTGAATATTTGTGGCTAAAATTGTCCAAATCACTCTTTTTTATGGCACATAATTTCGTATTCTTAAATTTTTCCATCAAAAATTTGCTCATATGAATGAGATAATAGGCCGAATCTTTAGGGTCAGTTGAATGATGAACAACAAGTTTGTCAATTATTTGTGTATTTACATTAGCTTGAACCAGACTCTTTTCCGGCAAGCTCATGTGCTTCATAGACCCATAATCTTCAATTAAATAGACCGAGTGAGTAATACCACTTTTTTTAAGCCTAAATTTCTGCTCCTTATATCGACCATCGATAATACTCGAGCAGAAATCATCCATTCTCTTTCGTTCAACTATGTAGTCAAGCACTAAATCAGTTTGTGATGCACTTCTGGACCGAGCTATCCAAGTAAAATCTCCCACATGCAATTTACCGAATTCATGCTTAATACCTGACTTTTTAATCTCATCAATCAACAAATCTTGTTTCTTCCTTGAATAAAAAGATTTAAAAAAAAATTTAATTTTTTTTTTGCTTGAATTTTTTACGCATTTGTTTCACAATTGTCTATAAACAAAATAATATCATAGGATCCTGGCACAAGTGTGAACAAAAAATTTGGATCTTTTGATGGTAATTCAGATCGAAAGCTGCTCAAATCAGAATTTGATACTGTTCGTGGAAAATCTGCTATTTTAGACTCAAAAAATTGCTGTGATAAACCTGTTGAGCACCCGATGTCTTCTAACTTTTCACTATCCGATGAATCAATCATGCAAAAGTTGGTATTCTGTTCGGGAATCTTGTCCAAATCTTCAATTTCAATACAATCTTCACTATCACTTGACTTTTTTTTTTTTTTGTCTTTTTTATCTGAGTCGAATTTGGCATCAATTTCATTATTACCAGACGATCTGTTCCAGAGCCTATTTGCCAGCTCACGTCCAGTATCTGTTAATCTATAACGAGCTGGTAATTTATTTTCTTTGAGAACCAAATTTTTTTTTATTAAATTCGACATGGAATTCCAAGCAGTGTAGTGATTTTTTGGGTCATGACTAACAAATTGCGCATCCGAATGCTTCTGTGCCTCTTTGATCAATTGATTCTTAAGCATGTAGTTATTGATTTCATCCTGTTCATTTTCATACTTGAGTAAAGTAATAAGTAGTGCATATGCACTGGATCTAAATTCAGGAAGATAATCTTTTGATCCAGCGGTTTTCCTAGGTTTTTTGGCTGTTTCAGTTGGTTCTTGCTCTTCATCGCTCGAATTTCTGCTCCATGACTTGGTTTTGCTGATGCGAGTTGTTGAATTTGAAGACTTTAACAGATTTGGATACTTGGTCTTAATTGGATCTAGTTCTGAGCAATTATTTTTGTTCCCAGCACATTCCTCATTAGGTTTCTTTTTATTTTTTTTTGCTTTGGATTTTTTCGATTCCTCTTCAAGTTGAACATCATTTTCACATTCGTCCAAAATTTCAATGTCTTCATCATCATGTAATTGTCCCCCTTCTTTCAAATAAACTTCCAATTTTTCATCAATTAACTTGCATATCTTGTCACCAAAGCCCTCGAGAATAATACAATCTTTACCGGATTTCAACGGCAGTGGATACTTACGTAGGGAATTTAGACACTTTTAAAATGCAATTGAATTCAATTCAGATTTTAAATTTTTTTTATTCTAAGAAACCTTTGAAAAAGTGTGTTTGCTTTGTAAGTCTCTGGCTACAGCATCTTCTTTCAATTCAGATAACCATTCTTCAAATACCGGATTAGCACTTGAGAATTTTTTTTTCCTATATCTATCTGAATAACTCATTTTTTAAAATAAAATTTTAATAATGCTAAATTTTTGAATAATTTATAAAATTACAAAAATTATTTATTTAAAAAAAAAAACACTTAAATATCTTTTAATTTTAAATTGATTTAAATTTAAATCGATATTCCGATTAGTAGACCTCCACCAAAAGAAATTCCAAAAGCAAAATTTTCTTGCATGAAGTTCTTTACGAACCCATAAGCTCTTTCCAATTTTTCATTTTGAGTGTTGCTATCTAGAAGACCATTTTCTTCGGCCACCTTGATCGCCTTCTTTTTAAGGTCTTTAATTTTAGAGCTTTTTTTTCCCCATTTTATTTCAATATAGCCAAAATGTTGGGCCAACTGAAGCATTATCAAACTTGAACCCACTGTAAACGCAGCCATTCTTCCAACTTTTGAGGTGACATAACCAGTTGCCAAGCCGGCCGATCCACCAACAAACACTTGGTTCAAAGTTGACATATCTCTAATTTCATTAATTGAATTCCTAATAAAATCAGACACACTATTGCTAGACGGCATTCTTTTTTTCAAAAAATTAAAATATTATATCTAAATTTGCCTAGTTACCTTTTAAAGGGCAATTTTTTTAGAAATGATAAAAAATTTTAAAAAGAAAGATTGTTAAAAAATTTAAAAATAATTTTATAAAAAAAATTTAAATGTGAATTTAGTCTGTAGCCGATATGGCGGAACTTGCTGCTAGTCGGGCACATTCTCGTTTCAGATTTAGGATTGAATGTGCCAAAGGAGTCGGATTTACGCCATTTTCGATCAACCTTACACAAATTGACAATGTTTCTTTATCTAAACCAATCTGCAACAAATCTGCTATTTCCTCAATAATTTGCATAGCATCCATTGCTTCTCTAGTAACGCTCAAATTATCTGACATTTCCTTGCTAAATTTTTTACTTTTATAAAAAAAAAAGGAAAATTTCTTTTCTAATTGGAGTTTAAGAGCCAATTTAACAATTAAAAATTAATAAAATTTACAAAAACTCGATTTTATTTATTAAATATTGTTTCAGACTTTTTACTTGTCATATTTGTTTTAATTATTCGATCATTTCAACGGAATTGTTTAAATTAATGTCACCAGTATCCATACTATCCAAATTTTTGTTGCTGCCATTCATCGGATCAGACTTAGATTTTGAGGCATATTGCAGCTTATTTACCATGAGGCCTTGTTTTAAAGAATTTGCCTTCTTCAGCATATTTACATCAAAACGAAAATTACAACTACATGTGGTACATATGGGTGTAAATGTACAAAAAACACTTAGACAAACTGAGCATACGTAGCCTACATCAATTAGTTTGTGATGACAAAAACAAGCAGCTCGGTAGTCTACGTCGGTTTTTGGCGGATAGACCAGCATGTTACGGGTCTGTTCATCAGGCAGATACAGCCACAGAAGATAGCTTAAGAGTCCATTTAGTTGAGGTACTCTAAAATAAACTCCGTTGGTCAGATTACTTGCTTGTTGAAGCAGAGATGAATCATGTAGAAGGGCACACGAGTCAATTATTATATTCTAAATATTTAATAAAAAAATTATTATTTAAAAAAAAAATTTTATTTACAGATTTCTCGGCACTAAATATCATGTTCATAAAGCTCATGTACTGATTGGAACTATCATCGCTTGCTTTGACAACTACGAAACGGTATTTGACAGATTCGGCAAATATGTATTTGCGCTGAATGCGGTTTATGAAGCAAAGACCGAGGCCCATTGCCGAAGAAATCATTGAATCATTGCTCAGATTATCTTTATTTTTAACTTCTTTTACTTTAATTATCTAATTTATTCTACAATTCAATCTTATTTAGGCATACCATCACTCAAATTTTCCAGATGATTATGTGACAAATTTTTTAAGCCTTCCTTTACACTTTCGTATATATCGCTTATTTGTTCGTACTTTTCCCATGGTGTTTGGTTGTTATCAGCTAATTTTGATCTTGCCGGATAAAGATATTCGCTTTTAATGAAAAATTTTGAGTAATATATTTATTTTATAGCTGGTCAGAACAAAAAATTAATTTTTTTATCGTAAATTAAATAAAAAATTTTGAAAAAAAAATATCACTAATTAAGCTCTAAATTTTCCTAAAAAAAATTAATTAATAAAAATAAAAATTTTTGGGAGAACTAATCTAAATAATTAAACTTGCATTATATTTAATATTTTTATTTACTTTACCAAAAAATTAATTGACCGATATAATGTTTTTTTTATAATGGTGGGGTCTTCCTAGTAAATTTGAAATCATCGTTTTGACCAGAACCAAGTTTTTTAATAGAAAAGAGGGTTTCTTACGCTCTGGTGTTGTGTGCAGCGATTAAACATACAGAATTATTTTGATTAATGGTCTTGTAAGCGTTAATGAACCCCATAACACCACTCAAACAATCACTAAAAGTTATCTTTAATTTTTTAGAAAAAAAGGGTTTATTTAAAATTTAGTTTATTACATTATCGTGAATTGGCATCTGATCATCTGATTGAATGGATCCGGAATTTTGAAGGCCCCACCAAATTGGATTTGTGTCCAAAATGACAATGAGCAAATTTTTCTCGTTATTCATCTCAAATGCCGATGGAATCTTGCTAAATTAAACTAATTTATTGCATTTTATAATTGAGTTTTTATGTTTGTGTGTCAGAATAAAATTTAAGTTAGGTTATTTAAAAAAACATTAAATAAAAATTTTATTATCTAATATTCATGAAAATAAATTAACAAAAACAAGTATTTTTTATTTGGAGAAAAAAGAGTAGAACATGTTGAAGATGGAGTTGTCTTGTTTTATGCTTAATTTTTCCTTAAATAAAAAATTAAATTAAATTAAACAAATTAAAAAAAAACTAATACCCATCCACCATTACACTCAATCCAAATACCATATTTACAAGTAATGAATGATGTCAGCCATTCTATGAGTTTACAAGCCAGAGAACTTGCCTTGCTAATCGAATTCACTTTACATGAATAACGAAAAGACAAATAAGCTAGAAAAGAAATGATTATTACAATTCTTCCCCAGTTGATGCAATTATCGTCAAAAACCATATTGGCAATTTCTTTAATTTGATTTAGAATCTTTGTTTCACAATTTTCGTCCATTAAAATTTTAGTCTCAAAAAGCATTTTATTAAGATAGCAATCAAAAGATTCACGGTGTTCACATTCTGCTTTTAGTGCCAATTTACGAATTGATAAATATGTCTCGGGACGAACAAATTTGCAGTCTGCTCTGCAATTTTTTGATATATTCTGATACGGATCTTTGACTTCTTCAGTTGTGTTTAGTCTAAAGGCAAAGTAGTCTTTTATTATCTCTAAAGTAGTGATGTATCGTGTCATTTTTAAAAATAATTTTTTTTAAGAAATTTTCTTGATTATAAAATTATTTAAAAACTTTGATTTGAGAATTTTTTTTAAAGTTTCTTTAGAAACAATTTTATTTAGTTAGATTAAATTGAAATTAAAAATTACTATTCTAAAATCTATTTTAAAGATTAATTCTTTAATTTAATTTACAAAAGCTTCAATTAATTTCATATTCCAAACTTAATGAAAATATCATTTCATAATTTTATAAAATAATAATTTTATTCAATTTAATTTAATTAATTATTTTTTTAATTGAGAAAATATGTAAATTGTTCTTAATTTCTCGATATTTCAATTATTTAAATCTAAATTTGAAGTAAATTAATTCAATGAAATGAAAACTTAAAAAAAATACGGCTAATTTACTTCTTAACATATGAAACAGTAAATTATTTTTTTTTTCTCATAAGATACCCTTCTTTAATAAAACTTACTAATATAAATTAATGAAAAAATTTAAGATGCAAAGATTTTTTTCCTATCAACTTGAACTAGAATCCAAGTCAGGAAAAATCTAGGATTTTTATTCAAGACAGATGAATTATCTTGTGATCAATTTTGAAGTCTGAAGGATTTAAGCATTCAATTTTCTTAAATTTTTGTTTGATTTTAACAGATTTTTTAAAGAATCTCAAAAAAATAAATTTAACTAAAAATTTCAATTTTTACAATAAAAATTTTTTTGATTTTAAATTTTTTAATAATTAAAATAAAGTCTTTCATAACAACGGCACTATCATGTTGACTAACGTTGATATTAAAATTTGAATTTAAATTTAAAAAATAATTTTATTTTAGTTATTATGGTAAAAATATATTAAAAATAATCATGGAAACATTTAAACAAAAGCCCTTTGTTTTCACAAATTTAATTTATTCTTTTTGATTCTTAAAAAATGAAAAATTTTTTTTTATTTTCTTTATTGGTTTTGTGTTTTTTATCCATTTTATTTAGTGATGTTTCGATAAATAGTTCAAAATGGCGCCAGGCCCAAGTGTTTGAACGGAATGACCGGGTGATTCGATCATCATTTGGCTTTTGGAAAATGTGCAATGAAACCTTTATTAAAAGATCATCAAACATTACAGTCACATGTGAAAAGATAAAATTTCAACACGAGCCGCTGATGTCCATTTCTAGAATTGTAAATTACATTGGATTTATTTTCCAGATACTAGGAAGTTTGTCAATATTTTTCCTATTTTTCATAGCTTTATGCGAATACAAGCTAGCACTTGTATGGAACCTTAATGTTATACTAAGTTTTATTTGTGTATCTTTTTATACAATCGGAATCAATTTGATGATTTTTACCACAATTCTATTCATGTCCAAAGCAAAGTATATCAAAGTAAATGAAAAGCTGATTTTTTATGAACCCAAATTTGGATCTTTTGCTCTGTTCGGTTTTGGCTTAGCAATTTTTTGTAGTATCGGTGTTTTAGCACTTAACTTTATATTTTTAAGTACGTCAACTTTAAAACGAACTAAAAAAGCTGCAAACGATTCAGTTGAAGATCCAAAATTTGCTTTGAACCATATCAGAAAGACTTCGTCTCAAAAAAATTTCAAGTTTATTAGCCAACCAGTATTTCCTAGCATGCCTCCACCACCGCCTCCTGCTTTATCTCTAGAGGCCAAAAAATCATTTGGAATGATTTATGATAAAAATTAGATTTTTTTGTTAATTTTATTTGTTTTATTACCTAAATTTAAAATAAAAATAAATTTAAAAATTGGTTGAGAAAGCGCTTGTAGACAATTAAAAAAGAAATTGGCCTATAAAATAGAAAATATCACTTCATATCCTTAAACTAATTTTGAATATTTCCTAAAGTGAATATTTGAAAAATACCATGGGCAATACCTAACATAGTTAAAAAATTTTCAGGAAAATGAGATTTGGTTCCAGCTAATAAAATAAATATGTTATTTTTTTCCTTTAAATTTGAATTTAATCAAAAATATAAAAAAATTCAAGTTTGTTTATTAACCTTATTAGTTAATTAGAAATTTACTTTTTTAAATTTCTTCCCTAGAGACTTAAATAATGAGTTATTTGATATAAAAAGTGAAGAGAACTTATTAAAAAATCAATTTTAATTTAAGCCAAATATCAGTTTTGATTTTTATTTTAATTTTTATTTCATTTCAGACTTAAAACCATTTTAATTATTTCCGGGAATGAAAAAAAATCCAAATATTTGACTTTCATTGGGAATTTAGTGCATTGAATCTTGACGATAAAAAAACTAAATCATTACTTTTTCATAACAAGTTAAAAGCTGTATATTTTTAAGAGGATGTTCACTTTTTGAATATTTTATTGTAACAATTATGCAAATATAAACAAAAAAATTTAATAGCTCATAGATGGTAGCTAATGTTCTGCGAATTTAGCATATCATAAATAAACAAAATTTATTACGTAATGAATGCAAATAAGGTGTTTAACCTTAAGTGTTTACTATTCAAGTTATTTAAACTTAACAATGATAGATCTTATTTTATAATTAATTGTAGGGCTAGGTTAAAAAACTAAACTTTAATATAAAAAATTCATATCTTTTTTATTGATTCTATTATGTACTTTTTTTACTTTTATTTTATTTTGCTTTTATTTTATAATGTAATTTACGGTTATAATTTGTGTGGATTCTTGTAATCTGCTCAAATTCAAATTAGAAAATTAACTGTCAATTTAATTGTCAGATAGACACATGTCTTTTTTAATTTTCGCTTAAATAAATAAATAAATAAATAAATAAATAATAAAAATTCAAGTTATTTAAACTTAACAATGATAGATCTTATTTTATAATTAATTGTAGGGCTAGGTTAAAAATTTACCATAAAAATCAATTGGCAATGGGTACCGTTTAAAGACCCAATTTTTTGTCGGATTAAGTCCTTCATTTATGTTTGATATAAACA
Source organism: Brachionus asplanchnoidis (assembly GCA_025491095.1). Taxonomy (NCBI): domain Eukaryota; kingdom Metazoa; phylum Rotifera; class Eurotatoria; order Ploima; family Brachionidae; genus Brachionus; species Brachionus asplanchnoidis. The sequence goes on along the minus strand of JAILYF010000008.1, from coordinate 2,257,808 downwards.
CAAAGATTATCTTTTGGTAAATATCAATTAAACTAGCCTAATGACTTAACTCGATGGTTAACTAGCTTTATTTTTTTAAAATAGGTTAAGTTTCAGTGCATACACCAAGATAAAAAATTTATTAGCCCTAATTAATTGCTTAAAAACAAAGATTTCTAATCAAGGGTTTTGTCGTGTCGAATTTAGTTAGTTTTTGCGGCATTTCCAAACCTCTCAACCAAATTTTCTGATAATTTGCTTAACCTCAATATTTACCGAATACTATAGAAACTAAATTAAACTTTTTTTTTTATTTTTGTTTGATACCCACAAAATTTATATCAATTATTGGATTTAAAATAAACATTCGACTAATTCATAAGGGACAATAATTTATTAATAATAATTTTTTTTTTATTTAAATGCAAATTTTCATTTCGATTTTAAGAAAATTAATTTAATTTATTCAAATAAATATTCGAATTTCGAAATTTGCCCATTCGGAAAGAAAACTTTTATTCAAAAAAAAATACAGCAAAAATAGACAATTACTTTAGACATTATGAAATTTAAATATCTGGGAGGAATAATTCAAAATGCTAGAGTAATCAGATGGAAGTTTTTTTGCTATGAGCGTTTTAAGATCTATGCTACCTCGTCAATAAAGATTTCTTCTATTCTTAAAGGTGCTTTATAATTTAGCATAATTCTTCTCAACTTTAAATATCATTTGCATCAAGCTTTATCTTTGCTAGTGAAATTTTAATGAGATTGTTTATCTTGAAGCTAGATTTTATGTTCTAATGTAGCTAATTAAGCTAATGTAGCAGTGGGACCAGTCAAGTTTGACCCCAAAACTCGTTTGCCAAATTTGACAGATGCTTTTTGATTTATCTAATTATGCAATGAATCAAATGTACAGGTAAAAGTAATTTTTTCTAAAAATTTCTACTGTCTGGATTTTATCTCGTTTAATCAAGCGATTTTTGATTAATAGACTTTTTATTGGGCTCAGGGTATTAAGAAGATATCTTACTACCCTGAAGAAATCAAAATTTTATTTAAAGATAAGAATCTTTGAAATACGATTGTTGAAATCGATAAGAAGCATTTTATTTAAGTATTCCAATAAAAATGAGCTGGCCAAATTAACTAATATGGGTAATAAAATATAAGTTTTAATATTTAATATCTTAAAAAAATGCAATTCATTTATTAATTTGATATGATTATTTTTTAATAAGCACATTAATGACCAAGCTAAAATAAATAATAGAAATTTTTTTTTTAGTTTTTTAAGCGAAGCAAGTTAATGGTTGAAAGTAATACAAAATTTTTAAATTTAAAAGTAGCTAAATTTTTAAACAAAAAAAAAATTTTCAAGTTTCAATTTAGATTTTGCGCACAAATATTTTTTAAAACAGAATATGTTTGGAAATTTATTTAAAAGAATTAATTTGATTCTAATTTTATAGAAATTTTCTTTACTGAATCCTTCCAAGTTTTTTTATGTGAGAATTTTTATGAAATTTCTTAATTGTCTGGTTAGAAAATTAATTGGAACGAAAACTTTTAAAATTTTATCAACATATCTTTCACTCATTAATTTAATTTGTATTTAAATTATTTTGTGAAAAACCCGGTGACCGTGCGAATGGCAGCATCCTTCGTTTAAACCCTTGAATTTAAAAATTTAGTTAACAAAATATTTTTTTAATTCAATAATTAGCATTATTTGTTTTCTGCATAAATATTCAAAAGATCACATTTAAAAAACAATATTTCAGTCTAATCTTAAATCTAATTCAATTAAATTGATTAAAAATCGAATTTAAATAAAAAAATTGCAGAGTTAACTGCATTGCAGACTCAATTTTTTATAATTCATAAGAATAAAAAAAAACTTAATTTTCTTTTTATTTAATTTGCTATATCCCATTTCATATAGAAACTCAAAAAAAAAAATTTAATTTATTTTCAATAGGTTATTAATCACCTCTCTTTGCCGAGTCTTAACAAAAAAAAATTGTCAATTAGCTAGAATCGACCTATTCAAATACCAAATCTGCACTCAGACCCTCAGACCCATTTTTCAGATCTCTGTAAGCAATTAGCCGACTTAAAAAAACAAACAAATATTCTCATATATCTAATGACACTTGGTAAAACTTGATCCAATATTTTTCCAATTTAGATAAACACTATTAATAGCCTGATGAGTAATGAGGACAAAGATCAGCAGCAAGAGACTGCCGGCTCGAATTTAGCCAATGGCTCAAACAAATTCAAAAGTTATCTGATAGAAAAATTGCTGAGCGAGTCGCCCAGCAGCTACAAACCACTGGCAACTGGCTCCGAAGACAAAGAAGATGTCTTGAGCGAAACAGGCACCTACACCATCGAAGACGATCTTTTGAACAGCAAAAAATTGATCGATCTGGAGCAAGCTCGGTGTCAGATTGACCAAAAATTCGGCATTGGCATTGACCAGAAGGAAAGAATCTCACCACGCCGTCCAACAAAAGCCATACGCGTACGCAACCAAACTTACTCACTAAGCAACGAAATAGCTGATCAATCTTACGCTTCCTCGGACACCTCTTCCTCCCATTCGATCACAAAACTCACCAAAACAAGCACCTATAATCTAATTTCGGAGCCAGACTCCAACTCATCGCGGACCATTGCAACCAATGTCCTTTTGGGCGACACGGACAATTTGATGAAGCAAATAAAAAAACAAGACAACTTGTCCTCGTCCTCAGCATCAAGTTCTTCCACAAATTTGTCCAACGAAAACAAAACAAAATTTTGGACAATACCTGGCAGCAGTTCACCAACTCCCAATTGCAAGCCCAATCTTGAATCTGTCTCAACCAGAGCAACAGTGGACTACGATGGCCACGACTTCGAAGAGGTCAGCACGCCGAAAAAAAGTCTTGCCTTCGAGTTCAGCTTGACCACTGACAACACATTTGTGAGCAAAAATTTGAGCAAAAATTTGAGCAAAAAAGAGCCTGAGGTGGTGACAAGCCGCTCAGATGACTCCAAAACTACCATTACCAAAAATTTTGAAATGCGCAAAAATCGCCGAGACATGGCCAGTTCGGTCAATTCGTCAACTGGCTTCAACAGTCCCAAAAGCAATGCCACTAGTGGAATAAGCCTCGGGGCTAAGATACAAGAAAAAGCCAAGGAAAACATGAGCTTGGAGCCGAAGCGGCGCGGATCCGACACCACTGCACCAGCCAGCATTCAATACACTAACAGAACCCTCTATTTGCGGCAACAGTCGGCCAAGGCCAAGCGTGAATCGCTTGACAAAAAGCCCAAAGAGGGAATTTTAAAAAAACCAGCGCAGAATGCACCTTTGTCGCGTAATTCAAGCCTGAGTCGGTCAACTCTGAGCCCTAAAAGTAATAACAGACCGAATAGTGTAAAAAAAACTTCGCGCAATGTTAGTCCGTGTGACAGTTCGTTGATGACCGGATCGCTGAATTTGCCCAATAGGTCACTGCCGGATTCGTTTCAGCGCAGAAAAATGTATGATCCTGCCAAGTCGGTTCAGGCCGACAAGGAAAAAAAGCAAAAAGAAATGGAAAATAAAAAAGTATTAGTTAGCAATTCGGCAAACGATTTCAATGATTATGATTCAATGTCCGAATCTTCTTATAATTCGCTGCCACATCAACAAATAGATAGTTCAAATCAAGTAATTTTTTTTTAAAGGTTTTATTGTTGTTCGGGTAGAACATTGTGAACAAATTTTATTAAGGATTTTTTAAAAGTCACATCTCCAAGTTAGAGATTTAATTTTTATTTTAATTGGGGGATAAAATTATTAAATAAAAAAAAGAAAATTTAAATTATAATTTGTTCACAATTTCAAAATAAAATTTTATCCAATTTAAAATTAAAAAATATATTAATTATTTTAGTTTTCCAAAAATTTTTTAAAATCTTCAAAATTGCAATTTTAAACTGAAGCAAAAGTGTGTTTTTCCATTACTATTAATTCATTTCTATATGTTATTGAAATTTGTAATTAAATCTCAGTTCTCTTTAATTACAGAAAACGATCTTGGAAAATTTCTAAAATGGAATCAAAGTCTTAAAATTAGCAAAAAAAAAGCTTCTTTGAATAGTAAAACTTGGACGTCTTTAAAAGTCTGTTTTTGATAATGATTTGTTGATTAAAATAAACATTAAAAATTAAAGAATTACTGTAGTTTTCGGTAATACGAAACTAAAATTTGAACTAAAGGCTTCCTATAAATGAATTATACATTTTTTGTGGAAACAAAAATCAATTGAAATCAAAATCAAATTTTTTCGCGTAAAACTTTTTTTCAAGTTTTCAAAATTACTAAGGATTTACTCATTAACTTGATTTTCATGCTCATTTAATGCAAAAAAATTAAGAAATTAATTAAGAAATGATTAAGAAATAGATATTTTGTCTTATACAATTAGAATTTACAGATGTTCGTTGATTAGCATTAGAAGTTTTATCAAAGCCTTATTCTTTAGTTTTCAAAATTCAATTTTCTTATTAACTTATAAATTTTAGTGGTTTGTGTTCATAAATTGTAGTTCAAAATATTCTAAATTAAACAAATTAACTATAAGCGAATTGATTAAAAGTTAAAAAAATTATTGAAAGTATGGTTAAAGCTTATTTTCGCATTAAAATGTTTTTCAAAATTTTTCAATAAAAAATTTAAAATAGAAAACATCAAAAATATTCAAATATTTAACTTATTAAAAAAGAAAGTTATAAGATACCCGCTTTTTTGGATTTACTAATACCATTTTTCCAGTTTATTGACTGAAACAAAATTTAATTAAATTTAAAAAAATAAAAAAAGTTATTTTTAAAATTAAGAAAAATTTTTCTCCGAAAAAATTGGAAATCTCTCACAAAAACAGACGCCTTTCAGAAGTAGAAGAAAATAAAAAATACGTTTTGTAATCACGATGTAGTGGGGAACCTGAAAATCGTTCCTTTACCGTTGCCATATTATATTTTAAAAATAAAAAACTCCGGTATTCTTCATTATTAATACTAGATGTTAGATTTAATTTTATAGACGTTTTTAAATTGCTTAGTTCAATTGAAAGTTAACATAAATAACTATTTTGAAAAAAAATTATTAATCTAAAATTTTTAGAATAAATAAAATTTTTAAGGTCCTTTATAAAAACTTAAAGTCAGTTAAAGTTAAATTTGAAACCAAAAAATCTAACAAATTTGAGTAAAATGGTATAAAAATAAGCATTTTTTAAATTTTTCTGCACAAAACTTGATTTTTATTATAAATTGTTTAATAAATTTTAGCAAATTTTTAAACTTACCATTATTCCGTGTTCTAAGAAGCCTATTTCTTTCGGATATCGGATGCAAAATTCAACTCTTTTAAAACATATAAAAATAATTCGACGCATTAATTAATTAAAAATTAAAGATAATTTTTATGATAGTCATTAATAAATTTTGTTTGTTAAAATTGAGTCGTTTCATATCCGTCTTTGTCCAAAAATCAAGTTTTTATTTTAAAAGCGTCAGCAAAAATTCAACACTTTAAAGAAAAATATGTTATGAGTAATTAAAGTTACATTTTAATTCCAACATATTGCAACATGGTCTTTTTTTTAATTTTAAAATCATGATAAAATCAATTGAATAAATTTTTAAATTATTAAGTAATGATGATTTTTTTTCAAGATATGTTACAGCATCTGACAAATGTTCAAATTAAATAAACATTTGCTTTTTTGAAATAAATTTTTAATTGATCAAATTTTTTAATAATTATATTGTACAGCATATTTATTAATTTAAAATGTATTGGTTTTATATACCTTCTATTTATGTTCAGAATTAAATTTACATTTCCTTTTATTCGAGGATTGAATTTCTTCTAATCAAAAATCATTAAATTTTAAATTTTGATTAGATTTTTTGAAATGCCAGAAAATATTTTCTGAAATAAATTTTACTTTTAACATCTTTTTTATTTCCTCTTAAATTTCTGACTTTTTTGTATAATCTTCAAGAATAAATCTAATAATGCATTAAATTGTGACTATTTTTACGAAAAAATGTTAAAGATAAAATAAAAATTTCAAAATTCATCATGCAAAATTTTTAAAAGGCTTTTATAAATTTAAATTAAAAAAAATCGATTAATCTTTTAAAAGTTTTTTTCTTTAATTTAACTATATAGTTTTTTAACAATTTTTTGAATTCAGAAACTTAATTTTATAAAATTTTCTTAGAATTTTTCTTAGAAGAATTTAATTTATTTTTTATAAACCTCTTTTTCAAAATTTTTAGTTCTTTTGTTAAATGACATTTTATTTTTGTAGACTTACGAAAAGATTCTTCAATCTACATTGCAGCGTTTGTGCATTCGCTTGATTCAAATGTCAACTGGAGTACTTGACAAAATCGGGTATGCAAAAATTAAAATGAAATTTTTATTTAAATTTATTTAAAAAAAGTGACAATCGCGTTAATCTTTGTGACTCAGTACAATGTCTGAATTCCTGTTCAGAGTTGGAACGAATGCAAATTTTGACAAAACTTGTTAACAATATGCAAGTCATACATGATAATATGCAAAGTAAAATTAATCTTGATAAATTTGAATTTTTTATGCTTTAATTTTTTAAGTGATGGACCTCACTTTGACTAATCAAAAGATGGAGGACAGCTATATTAAAGAATTGACAAAAATTAGGCAGGAAGTTGACTTGCTTAAACAAACTGCGCGTCGTTCACCAAGCAATCAGTCTGCGCGTAGTTCATTATTCAATAACAGTTTTGAAACTAATTAAAATAAAATTGTATATCTTAGAGTGTATTATATTTTTTTAGTCTATTATTTGAATAATTGAAAAAAGATTAAAAACTTGAAATCGGTATTTAACTTGTTACCACTTTGAATTAATCATTTTTTTAAATGGCGTTTATTGAAAAATTTTTGATTGTTAAAATTAAAGAAAATATTTTTTTTATACAATTGTTAAAGTGAGCTGTTTTTATCCTTAAGAAAATTTTTTTAATATCATTTAGTACTAATAAATTTTTTTTTATCTTGGATTATATTTTGATTAAAACCGGTAGTATTAGCTCCTCGATCAAGAAGCTGAAAGAAATAAAATGTTATTAGCATTCAAAAATTATACATAATTATATTTGAATTTTCATTTTAGTACTAGAAGGACCCAAAAATGTTCACATTATTTTTTTTTATTAAATTTATTTTACAAAATAAATATATAAGAAATTATCTTAAAACAGATTATTTTGGTAGAGAAAAAATTTAATTTTTATGATTATTTAATAAAAAAAACTCGAATAAAAATAATGAATTTCAAACAAATTTTCTTTTGTAGTTATACATTTTTACTTCTTAACTATTTTTTTATTCACAAAAATTAATCAATTCATCGAGTTCGTCTAGGAAAAATTATTAATAAAATTTACTCTAAAAATTGCGTTTCAAAAATTCACCTTTTAAGATGATAAATTACTGCAATATTTTTTTTTTACAAAAAAAAGAATTATTTAAATTACACTTAGATTTTAAACTAGAAAAAAATAAGCTTTGAGCAAATATTTTGATTGTATAAATTATCAACCCTGCATATTTTTTATCAATATTTTTAGTTTTATGATTTTCTATTAGGATAAAAATCTAAATTTTGCTTGAAAAATAATTAAACTTAGCAATGTTTGCTCATTATTCATTTTGAGATTTCAACTTAAGGAATGGCTTTTTTTGTTAATTTATAAATTTAATTAATAGTAATTTACTTTAAATTTTAATGAATACAAAATTTGACTTATTCAAAATCGATGTCTCAAAATATTTTATTGAAAATTAGATAAATAGCGAACAACTTGTTCGCTATTTAAATCTAATTATGATAATTTAAAAAGATTTAATTAAAAGTCACTAATCACTAAACTTTTTTAATTTTTTTTGCTGTTCCAAATTAAGACAATTTTTCCCCGGTTATTGAATATAACACCTTAGCTAGTTTACATGCCTCACACTTCTAATTAAACCCAATGTTAGTCTAATGCTAAGGTTTTAATTTTTATTGAGAAAATAAAAAATTTAGTCCAAAGCGCAACTGCATTCATACTAATTCAAATGTGAACTAAATAACACAAACTAAAAAGTTTTAATAAAAAATTTGGAGTAAATTTTATTTATTTTTTATTAACACAATTTCTTTCTGAAACTAAATCTTTAGTTTTGGATAAAATTTCAAAAAGTTTCTTAGCTAAAAAAAACCTTAAGTCATGAGTTTCGTTTAAGTTTTGTTTAACCAACTATAAAATATCTTTCATCCCCGAGAAATTAAAATTTTTTGTTCTTGATTTTTGATGAATATTTTTCAAATTTGTGGTTTACTTTCTTAATAAAAAGCTTAAAATTATTTTTAATAGAACATTGAGTGGCTTTTAGCTTGGATAATATCCATCATCTTGACCCTAGAATATTAAAAAACACTAAGTGTGTTGTTTATGTGTCCTGTGAGTCAACTAGTTCAAATTTAAATTTTGGAGCAGATATCGATATTTAATAAAATTATGTTCACATTAAAGTTTTTTGAGAAAAATCTGCTCACTTTTTGTTAGTTCAAAAAGTTAACTCTGACTTACATTTCACTTGAATTTCTAATTTCTACTTTCTTGATATAAAGAAAAATTATAATTTAACTAAAATTTATTTTTATTGTTAATTTGAAAAAATATTTATTCAGTTTAATTTCAGTAAAAATAAAATATCTAAAAATATTTCTAATCTAATTTCAAAGAGTTATAAAGTAGAAATTTTAAAATTTAATTTTTTAGTCGAAAAAATCAGCGATGAGTTTTCACAATTGAAAATAGCTGCTTTAAAGCTTTGTTACAGAGAATTGGGATTTAAATCTAGTCAAAATTTCGTTTTATTTTAGCTAATGCATTTTGAATATCAAGTACCTATTCTATTTCTCGAGAATAAAAAGCTTAGTTGCCATTTTTTTGTTAGTTATTCCCATACTCTATTTATAACTTGGTACCATTCATTCAAAATTCTTATTTTCAAAAATAAATAATCATAAAAAGTTGATTAATAGTTAAAGGTTAAATTTTAATTATGTTTTGAATTTTTTGTTTAGAGATTCTGCCAGAAGATCAAAACAGCACTAATTAGAAGCATTTTATTCCATTCAAAGTAAACTAATACATTTTTAAATTTGATGCCATGTTGGATCACATTATCCTCTACGTGACCAAAAATTAATTAATAATTTTTAACTTTAATTTGAGATTGAGAAATTGACTTGGAATATTTTTACAAGATTTTTATTAAGAATATTTTTCTAAATTTAGTTATTGAGTTTTGTTCAAAAGTGATTAAATTACTGGTGTTCGCTTTTTTAGAAAATAAATTATTTTTCCAATAAATTTTTCACCATCTTATCAGCTAAAAACGTTAGTCTCATCATGATAGCAAAAAAAACTGTCAAACTCTTCATAAATTAACTATTTTTTTTTAATCTTAATAAAAATTAACATATTAAAATAATTATAGTTTTAGAAATGAGCCAAGATAAAAGGAAACACGCGGTTTTAAATCGTCGTCTTAATTTTCCAAATGCAGATGAGGATGTAGAAACAAAGAGCAAGAAGTGCCGAATGGCACCAGACGATCTAAATGAATGCTTCAGGCTCGAGCTTTCAAAATCCATCTCGATAAAAAATGCTTCATTGAATCTTAAGTCCAACTTCGATTCATCTGATCAAATTTGTAAAAATTTGAATTCAATCGATCTGGAAGATTTACAAACATCACAAAATGACACAGTGATACTAAAAATTGACCGATCAAATTTTCTAAAATACAATCTTAGTCATTTAAATTTAGTTCAAAAAGATACCTTAGTTTTTTTAATGGAAAAAAATTTTGCCAATGGTATCAAATGTCCATTCGATACGTTTGCTTACAGTCGCTTGGTCAAAAAGCCCAGTCCAAATTCAAATGATAACAATTTTTATAATTTTTCAGTAGTGCGAAAAACATCCAAATTGCTGGCACATTACCAGAACAATCCACTTCATGGCAAATATTTGCGAGATAACTCACTACTTCCATGTACAGTGGGCATGTTCCTAATGCCATTCTATTTTGACATTTTTAGCATTCGCGAATTAAATGAATTCAGTTCCATCGAGATAGACATAATTCTCAATTTGAAAAAAAATTATCAGACCCAAGTCTTTCTCAATTATGACTCCCTAATCAGCAATTATAAAGATAATATTTTGTGGAATTGTCTGGTTATATACAAGTATAAATTGGAAGATTCGGCCAAGTTTGGATCAAGTCGAATTGAGTATTTAAATTACTTTTTGGCTATGATGTACACTCTCTATCATTTAGAGTATGTTATCTATTACACTCAGTCGAGTCCAGGTGAAGAGAATAAAGTTCTCAAGAAACATATCACCAGAGCCTTAGAACTAAACGAAATGATATTGCTTCTTTTCGAAGCCTTCATTTTGACTGGTTTATTCACCCAAAGAGACTATGTGGAGTATGAAAGCTTTGTGAACAAGCACGTTGACTCCCTAATCGACTACAATGAGTACAATTTGGAAAAAAATTATTACGAAAATACTCTAAGCATGATCAGAGAAAATAGTGAACAAGTTTTCCCGCTTAAATTGACGAATCTCTGCCGGATAAAGATAAAAAACTCGATGAAAGAGTGCAATCGAAAAAATGTTAGTAAATTACCATTGTCAAAAGATATTAAAAAATTTATTCTCTTTGAAAACGAACTGACCAGTTATTACGCAAAATACAAAAATTTGTTAAATTTTAGTATTGTTAACAAGAAAATTTGAATATTTTTTTATTTTTTAAAAAGAAGAATTTTTTTATCTAAGCATAAAGATAAATTTTCAGTAAAGCATTATTTTTTAGTTAATTTTTTTATTTAATTATTAATTTATTTAGACAAAAATAAATATTAAAAAAATTTGGCCTATGCTTTTTTTTCCACTAATTTAACTTCACCTGAATATAAAATTAGTTTTTGCATATAAAACGATTTTATTAAGATAAAAATATTTTTTTATTTTTAAAAGATTTTTTCAATATGAAAAAGTTATGTAAAAAACGAAAAATTTTTTTTTGTTCTAAAAAAAACTAAATATCTTAAAATACTGGGTGCCTTTTTCTTTTTTTTGGTCTTTATCATTATCTAGCAATTAATTGAGTGTTCATTCTTTTAATAAAACAACTATTGAATTCACTTTCCAAAACAAGCATTATCGAATTAATAAAAAAATTTATTATTTTTTTATTCTTTTGAATTCAATTTTTAAATCAAAAAAGTTTTTTATTAATAAAAATTATAAAATTAAATAAAATTAAGAATTTTTAATTTCATGAAGCAATTTTTTAAAGTATATTTATATTAGTGATAAAAGGAAGTAATTTTTTGGCCTTTAAATTTTTTTTTATAGTACAAAAACAATTTAAAGGAAAAAATCATAGCTTTTTTTAACTACTTTAATTTGAAAGTCTTATTTTTCAAAATAAAATTTTAAAGATCGATTAATTTTGATTCAGAAAAAATTTTATTTAATTTTCTTATTGATGAAGCAAATAAATAGCAGATATATTAAACTTTATAAGAATTTTTTTTAAATATTTTCTATTTAGTTTAATGATGCACCATATTACATTAATTTAAATATTTAAATTTATCATGGCACCATCATTAAATTAAGCATCAAAAGAAAACCAAATCAAAGCGTTTTAAAATTAATCTCTTAATAAATTTTATTTTTAAAAATTCGTAATATGTTTGTTTATCTTTTAGAATACCAAGGCAACAGTAAATCACTAAAGCAAAAGTATTATTGCGTCATTTAAATTTCTTATTAAATTTCCTCTTTGATGAATTTTTAAGTCGATTGTCGTCACACTCAATCCAATTTAAAATAAATATTAACTCTCCTAAAGCCAATAATTATTATAGACACATTTGGCAAAATTAAAATCAAACAATTTGAAAAAAAAATTTAATAAATTTTAAAATGTCCAAATTTAATTAAAAGTTATTGATTTATAATGACCCATGTTTGAGCTAGGCCGGTTTCGTTCCATTTCATTTCAAATTCTTTGGCTGTTTGAGCAATCTGTCCATTTAGCTCGTTTAACTCACTGTCTGGTAGCTCGTCTAATGGAACATTTATATCGGCAAAGGGTATTTTGTCCATTATCCATTCTTTATCTACGATATCGACCAAATTCGAATCTCTTATATAAACACTATCCATTTTGAATATTGAAGATTTTATTATATGAATAGAAAAAAATTATAAATCATCAAAATTTAAAATTTTCTCATTGAAGAGTTAAAAAATGTCTTAGAAAATAATTTATGAATTTTAGAAATTTTCAAGTAAAATAAAAAAATATTTAGAATAAATTTTATTTCAAATAAATAGTAAATTTAACTTAAACTAATAATAATTAGTTTGCCGGGGATTAAGGTCTCGATAAGAACGGTTTTCATTGTCTATTTATTACATAAGTATGTACTCGACAGAATGAAGAACAAACTCCAATCAAACCAACTTGATAGTAGTGCAATTTGCCAGACCATAAAAATCCATCTGGCATAAAATGTATTGCAATTGACCAGTCCAAAAAATCCCTAAAAGCAATCATAGCTGCTTGTGTCATTTGTGCTTTGCTAATTATTTTCGAAGAACTAGTTTTTTTATTATTAAAAATTTAATTAAAATTTTAAATAAAATAATTATGTCATTTACTCGTAATTTTTGTCATCTTCTCTCTTAGCTTTGTTTTCCATTTGCATATAATATAAAACTACCACATTAAAATTAAGCAAAACCGAAGTAAAAAGTCCACCGGCCCAAGCGATATTTGTGTAAAAATACCAGGACTCGTGGTCCACATCAACAACCTTAAGCTCGCCCAGCCAGCCCAAATGCTCAAACGGGTTGTACAAAATCCAAAAAATTAAATTTATTGTAGTCACCCATTTAACATAAGGATTCATCGTTTTCTTTAAAAAAAAATGAATAAAAAACTACTCATTAAACTGTTCCATTCTAACTTTTAATTTTTCATCTTTATAAAATCTGTAATACTCTCTAATGGCGCTAAAGTCATCAAATATTCTTAGCATGACACGACAACTCGATAGTTGAATAAACATGTTAACAAATAATTTGCTTAATTTTTTTTTCCTGGCCCACCGAAAATAGGTGCAAAGATCAGCAATAATTAGAGCTATATAATGCAGAAGAGTTATGACGGTGTCCCGACCCTGATATGTTTCCAAATTATCTGTTATAATAGACAACTTTTTAAGGAGAAAGCTTTCCTGGTTAACAGGCTCAGCTGGAACCGGTTTAGATTCCTCTTTTGGGCTATTGGTTTTTTTAGCTGCCATTTTTCTATAATCTTAAAAACAACGCTAAATAAATGTTTATCTCGTATTGATAAACAGTTTAGTATAAAGATTTAACAGCAAGTAAAAGCTTCAAACTTAAGATAAATACCTAATATAGATTTAAGCAAAAAATTTTAAAATATTTTATTATAATTAAATTTAAAACTTACCAAAGGAATATGTTTTTTGTTCTTATCCATTTGTGTTCCAAAAGTTTTGATGTAATGTTTGTAGAACTGGTATATGGTAGGCAAGTCATCAAAAAATCGAACTATTATGCGTGTAGTGGCAAATTGCTTGGCCAAAACTCTGAATGAGACTGACACTTGGACCAATTTTTCAATTGAGAAGAACAAAAGTAAATTTTGAACAAGCCATGAATTATTTGCTGGATTTTTTTGGTCCAAATCAATAAGCAATCCGTACAGAAATAGAAAAATATATGATGTTATCCGAATGCACGCGTCTCTTCCGCTATAAGTAGCTAAACCAGCTAAAATTCTATCAACTCTAGACATTGTTTGACATTGGTTTTAATTTGACTATATACTAGTCTATATATTAACTAATAAAAGAGCTAAATTTGATAAAATAATTGATAAGAACTTTTGGAAATTAAGATATTCTTATTCATAAATTTGAATAAATAAATATGTTTTAAATATTCTTTCATTGTATTATCCCAATCGTCTTTGGTGAAAGTTTGGTTATTTTTGGTAGCATGCTTCAATAAATGTGCCAAATTTTGTCCCGAAGTTTCTGAATTAAGCTTTTTTAAAAGAAATAGATCTAAAAATATTTAAAATTAAATTATTTCCAACTGATGGAAAATAACTTAGAATAACTAAAAGCCTTTGAGCGAAAATTACAGTTTGGCAAGGTATGCTATCAAGGTGAGTTTTTTTTTATATTGATTCAATTTTTATTATCCGCTTTTATATTTTAAAAATGCGAAATAAATCAACTATTGTCAATTGTTAAAAAATAATTTGAAGTTTATCAATTAATAAAATAAGAGGCTTTTTTGTTTAACTTTTTGTTGAGTTTATGGAATTTTAATTAATAAAAATATTTTTTTAAATGTTTTAATTATAAAAAATTGCTTAATTTAATTTAACTAAACACTAGAAGCAAACTATTTTGATTTGAATTTTGAAGCTTTGCTATATGTTTTTGCTCAACTGTTCTTTTTGAAAAATTAAACAATATTAGTCCTTCCTCAATTAAACTGAGAGTTCTTGTGCAATTAAATAAACTTTAAATTATTATTATTTGAAATCGCATCTTTCTAGCTAATTATCGTTTTTTATCTTCAATTTTTTCGGATTCTTAATCAATTTCATCTTAATTCTTTTTCAATTTTAAATTTTATTTCAATTTAAATTTCAATTGATTCTTAATCAACATTTTTTCATAGGAGAAATTTATGGTATAATTTCTTGAAGCTTAGTTTGGATTGATTAAATAAAAAAATTTTTGGAAATCAAAATTATTTTTGGAGCAGTATTCATTGAATTTTTTTACCTCATTAATTGTAAAAATTAGGGCAATTAATAAAAAAAATAAAATTATTTTGAAATTAAAAATTCGTTGAATTTACTCATAATTAAAATTAAATTTCAGTTAATTAGACTTGAAAAAAATTATAATTAGAAATATTATTTTATTTATACTCTAGTGATTGAAAGGTAGAGCTTTCAAGTATTACAAAATTCTTTATAAAAAATTTTGAAAAACTTTGATTTTTCAGTTTTTATACAGGCTTTGAATGCCTAAAATAAATAAAAAGATTCAGAATTTTTATTAAAAATTTTTCCATTTTCTCGGAGCTTTTAAAATTATTTATGCATATTCAGATAATGAGGGCTAAAAATTAATTTTAATGTTGCAGTTAAATTTTTTACTACTGTATATATTCAGAATAATTGTACATAACCAGATAGTATTTTATTAATTAATATTATAATGAAAAATGATTAAAATTCATACTGTAAAATTTTTTATTTTTTTATCTTCCATTTAAATCATTAAAAAAATCGACTTAAAATTTGAACATTTTTATAAATTAATTTAAATTTACAAATAATTTAGATTAGATCAAACTAAATAAGATAGCCCGGAATCTTTTTGATACTGATTCAAATACTGCATAATAATTCAAATGAAAATTAAATGAAATCATTTTAAAAAATATGCCAAGCTTGACAAAAAATATAAATTCTTCTTAATTATTTTATCATTTTTGGGAAATGATACTATCTAATTATTTATTCTTCATTAATAAAAGTTTATTAAATAAATTAAAAAATATGCTTAAACTTTTGACATTTTATTCAAAAAAGTTAAATTTTTTGATTGAAAAATTTTAAGATATGGAATTTCTCAAATCAACTTTGAATGGTGAATTGTTTAGAAAAAGTGTGTCACGTGAGCGTTAAACCTTCATTTCCTAAATTTTAACAATCGATTTATAAATTATAAATATCATTAATTATGAAAAGATTCGATCGTCATAAGTATCAATGCAGATTTTCTTATAACTTGAATTT
This sequence comes from Brachionus asplanchnoidis, assembly GCA_025491095.1. Lineage (NCBI taxonomy): Eukaryota > Metazoa > Rotifera > Eurotatoria > Ploima > Brachionidae > Brachionus > Brachionus asplanchnoidis. Next base: position 2,241,780 of record JAILYF010000008.1, on the reverse strand, counting down.
TTTATGTCTTAAAAAATGAAGTTAATATTAGATTTGGATAATTCAAGTGAAAATCGATTCTTTTTTCTAAAGTAATTGTCAAATATTTTTTAATATCTAGTACAAGTTTAGCAAAATATTTATTTAAATATCTCAAAGATTTTTATTTTAAAATTAGTAGTCTTTTGATTTGGGGCTTCTCTTTTTGGTTCAAAAGGATTTTTAACTTGTTTGTTGCAATTTATTATGCTAATTTTAACCCAGATTTAAATTAAATTCCATTATTTCTTAACAATTTCTGCAATTATTTTTTTCTTTCTTTCTCGCTCGTTTTGCATTCAAGTCTGATAAATGATTTTTTGAATTTTACGATTTAATTAATTTTTGACCAAGTTTTTTGCATACAAAACTAATGATGCGAAAAGTAAATTAAATATGGCTTAAACGTGATTGTTGCGTACACTCACGCATTTTGTTCCAATCCTTACTATCTTAAAAACCGGAGCAAACATCAAATCTCCAGAATTTACCAAAATTGGCCTTGACATTTATTTACATTTGATCAAAAAAAAAATCATAGAAAAATTTACCTAATTAAAAGCTTAAATTAAACAAAAATCCCTAAAAACTTTTTAACTCAAAAAGAAAAAAAATTCAAGTCTTTCATATGAAAAATAAATTTCAGAACTGTCTAGTTAAGTTCACATGCTGAATATATGATTTAAACATTTACAAAAAATATTGACTTTTTCGTGTGTTGAATTACATTAGCATAATAATGTCAAAAGCTTCTTTGGCAAATATTTTTTATTTTATGTTATCAGTTAAACTAGGTTTGAGGCAAGGATCGTGTTCAAGGTTATAAGTTGCTATGCGATATCCCATATGAAAGTGATTTAGAGAAATTCAAAAGAGAAATATTTGAATATATCATTAGAAGCTTTGAATGTTGAATTATAATAATTTATTTAATGAATTTAGAGGAGGATCTAGAACGAAATAATTTTGGGTTCATCTTTGAAATTGTTTTAGGACCTCTTGAAAAAGCCCTCTGTTCTAAAAACAACGTAATTTATTACCCTAAATTTGATTCGTTTAACAAATTTCAACAAACAAAATGTATTGCTTAACATTCAACTTTTCTTAAAAGATGAAAGTCTTTGTAGGCTGGTGTTGCTAGACTATTGTGAAAATTTTATTGGAAAATTTTTCAACCAACCAAACCAAGCTAGCTCCATAAGACTGGGCCTCTTGACTAAATAGAAAAAGTGCTATAAATAGTTTAGTTTTATTTTATTCTTATAAAATTTCCAAAACTAACAAAACTACAGAACGCCCAATAAACAAAAAACTCTTTCCCTCTTTCTTCTATATAGCCGAATATAGAACGAAATAATCAAGCAAAAAGATAGAAAATAAATTTTTCTCATCTTTATAAAACTGAATGAAACTAAGAATTATGAGTATTCTTTCACCAGTTCACAACCTGCAGACACGTAATTGGACCAACAAAAAGAAAAAGCACAAGCCATTCAATCACTTTCATCGTCAGACTCAAGACAAATTAGCAATTCATCAATTTCAATTTAACACAAAAAATTTAGACATGTTTCACACATCATACGCGGTGCCAAATTACTCGAATTCACATTCTCATGATTGGTCATCGGTAAACTTTTTAAATAATAATCCACGTCAGTTCAGTACTTATTCTAATTTTAATAGTCACAATAAAAACCGTAACCATTTTAGGATAAATACGAGTCAAAATAACATTAGACTAGATAGGTTTAATAATAATTTTAATAGCCAAAAACCGTATTATAAGTCAAAGATGTTGAAAAACAAAAATAGACATAGAGTTATAAATGTGAATAAACTAAGAGCTCCATATAATACGACACAGTATTTGATGTACGACTATTCAAAGCGTCGAGGTCCTCTAAAAGATCAAGTGTGCCCTGATGAGCAAGAACAGTTTGCTAACGACTGGAATTTAGCTCTGAACCAAACCGACGAAAATGATCCGACTTTAGTACTGTTAAGAAATCATTTTTCGGTGAAAAGAACTGATGATTCACAAGAAATTAAACGAATAGAAAATGTATCTAAGGACCAAGATGGTAAAATGCTAATGCTAAAAAAGTCATTAAGTGAACTGGATTTGACCAACGAGAATGAGTTAAGTAACTTTTTATCGACTTCTATATGAAAAAGGTTCTTTTAACCAAGTCTCAGAGTCACTTATACTTATTAATATATATATATACATATATATTTCTGTCTTGTCATTATGGTCTTTTTTCGTCAAATCTCCTTTGGCCCTTTTTTTGTAAATTTTTTTTATCGAGACAGATAGATCGGTTCCGAATAAATTTTTTAAGTTAATTTTTAATAAAAACATTAATTTTTGTTTATTTTTATCGTTATTAAATTTCAATTATTCTAATTCAATTTTTTTCTAAAGTATTCATGTGGTACTCTTGACAGTACTTAATCATGGCTATTTTTAAACAATGGCCTTTTGCGTCCTAAACTTTATATATATATATATATATATATAATCACCTTTATTTTTAAGAATTTCATTTTTAAGAAAGAAATTAAAAAAATATCGCTGTAATTATTTGATACAATTTTCATAATATTGAATAAAGTTAGTTATTGAAAAAAAAATTTATTATTGATCATAACAATTAATAATCTTGTTTCAATTGCATCTATTGACGCATAAATCCAAAAAATAAAAAAGAAAATAATTTTTGAAATTAGATCGTTTTTACCGCTTTGAATCATTTTGTCTAAAAATGTGTACAACTATTTTTTCTTGACTTTTACTAGCAGTTGGTCAAAAAAGGCTAAATAATCTAAATTTTAAAAAATAACTGGTCTTACTCTTTAATTTTGTATTATCAATTAAAATTTGATTGATCTTTATTGAAAAGTTCATTTAAAAGAGAATAAACAATTAATGTTTAGTTTTCCAAAAAAAATCTATAAATAAAAATAAAGAAAAATTTCAACAAAAGATTTTTGAAGCTGCAGCCTCATAATTTTTTATTATGATGAATTTTTCAAATTAGAATTGAAACGAATATGAGTTAAATTTTTAACTAAAATAAATGGAATCTTAGACAGATAAAAAATAACAGATAGCAAATTTTTTCATGTATGAACACTAAATTACTAATCACCTGATTTTTTTAAAATTTTTTAACGTAATCTCGGTAAACCTTAGAAAATAATTAAAAATAAATAATAGCAATTAATAAAAAATTTCCTAAAAAATTCAATTTTATTTGTTTTGAGTTTTAAAATTTTTTTATAGATTAATTAATATAATGATCGCTTGAACATTTATGAACAGTTCCAATCGAATTAAATATTTCGACGATTTGATCAAGTCTAACCAGGAAAAAAATCTCCAAAATCCATTTTCCTCTAACTGGAAAATAATTCGATCAAATCTAGACTCAACCAAGCCAAAGTACTTGAAATAAAACAGATAGAACCTTTAATCACTAAATAAATTTTGTCAAAAAAGTAAAGCTGATGCAAACTATGGCATTTCAATTAATGAAAAGACTCGTAAAAGGGGCACAGACGCACATAATCATATTAGCAACGAAGTTTTAGAGTTGATTGAGGTATAAAACGAGATTTTTAGAAGTTATATCAACTTGTTTGTATTTAATCATAAAGGTGATAAGATTGAATGGTTCAATTGATCGAGATGGATTTGCATTTATTGAGTTTGGTCGACTTTTCGAAATCTACAATAAAATATCAAATAAGGTGGTTGGTTTGTTGTTGCGTGCAAGAAAGCATGGACTGATTGATTTTGCAGGTGAAATGCTATTTCAACGAAGAGATGACAATGTAATAATAAAAATTTTAAATAAATATGTTTAAAAATATTTATAAACTTCAATTGTTTAAAAATAAAAGTAAAAAATAAATCAAAAATCCATCATTTGTTTAATTCACAGGCCTTATCACATTGTTTATCATTAACCACGAAATTTCAATAAATATTAAAAATATCTTTCAGATATAATTAAGCTTAAAGAATTTTACTAAATTTCATCCTTAATTTAATTTTATAAAATTTAAAGTATTCTCAGATCAATGTTTAATTGAAGAAAAGATTAGTTTATTTTATAGCGGTACTTTGTTTTTCAAATAATAACTTAAAATAATAAGAAAAACAATTGACATAAAATTTGCTTACACTAATCACTCTAGGTTAAATAAGATAACATTTCATAGCACATATTAAAAAAATTAAAAAATCGAATTAAAATTTACTAAACAATTTAAATGCAAATTTATTCATTTTTCAATTTATTAAACTCAAAGATATAAGTGTAGCTTAACAAAAAATATCAAATTCTATTTATATAAAAACTTAAATATTTTAAAATTAAATAGCAGCATATTTTCTGAAAATTTAAAAATTAGTGCTGATGGTATAAAGAAATCTTTTTGAATAGAAGTATTGCAATTTAAACCAAATATTTCAATGAAACCAACTATTTTTTGCCCAATACTAATTAAATTTCTACATTCTACTAAACTTGACGATAAATTATTTTTTTATTATGAAATTTTTTATTGACATGAATAAACAAGAATTTTTTTGATTATAATTTGATATAAATAAACTTGCTTTGATACTAATACAATAAGACAAAAGAAAAGCTTTCAAGATTTGTAAAAAGATGTCTATAAATTAAAAAATAAAAAATTTTAAAATATTCCAAAAAAAACGAAATATTAATTTTTATGTTATTTCAAATTTGTTTGAAAAATTCTCTCATCTAAATCCAAACTCGATGCTAAAATTCAAGTGAACACATATATAATGGCAATGTATGTAAAAAACACACACTCATTTCTTTTTTCATTAGCAATTGACGTTTCAGGCCATTTTAGGACGAAAAAAAAATATTTTCACCTTCAGTTTAGAAGTTGTAATCGGGCTGGAAATTTTCTACTCCTGTCTTTTAGGTTCCATTGCCTAGACACACATATATTAGCTTAATTTAGAGTAAAATTTATTATTCTCACTAGCAAAATCAACTTCAAAAATGGTTTTAATTTGCATGAATTTGAAATTGAACGAATTTACTATTGTATTTTTTTTTCTAGTTTAAAATAAATATGAAGAGTTGGAGAATTTTATTTATATTTTAAATTTTTTTCTTTTTTTTTTAAATTAATGTTTCGGTCGATCTGACAAGACTTGTTGTTTTGTTTGGTCACGTGACTTTAGCACTCAAAACAAGCCAAATTCAAGGCTCCACTTTAGCTAGGGTCAAATTGCGCATTTAATATGATTAAATAAATAAAGTACTATTTAATTTGTGTTTATTTGTAGTTATTTTTTTAATTTTTAGATTTAAACTAGAACATTGAATCAAGATTTGAATGCAAAAAATGCTGCCTAAAAACCAGGCTAAAAAGAAGTTTAATCCACCTCATTTTTTTAATAATTCTTTTCGTCAATTTAGTTCTAACTTTAATAATAACCAGATCCGGAACGAGTTGACAATCAATGTGACCAATAACGAGCCACGCTTAGTCATAGTCAATCAGCCAAAAGTTCACCAAAACTTCCATGCACACCACTACTTTCAGACACAACCAAGACCGCAACAGATCCAGAATTACAAATATTCCAAGCCAAGCCATCCAAAAGGCTACAATCGATACAAATTTTTCAACACTCAAACAAACAAGCTCAAGGCTCCGTACAACACGACCCAGTACCTCATGTACGATTACTCAAAGCGACGCGGACCTCTCAAGGACCAGAAGTGTCCCGATGAGCAGCAACAGTTTACCAACGATTGGAATTTGGCTTTGAATCAAAGCGAGAGTGAGGAAGAGCCCAAATTTTTAGTTTGCAGAAAAAGAAATGAGCAGGATGAGCCAATGGAACATGATGGTGAGCTGAGTCGACAATGTAATGCCGAGAATGGTCGGTTAAATGGATTAAAAAAATCGCTAAGTGATTTAGATTTGACCAGTGATCATGAGTTGAGTAATTTTTTTTCAACTTCTATATAAGTTTTATTAAATTTTTAATAGCTTGTAAAATAATGTTAAATAGAAGAAATGTTCCGATTTTATTAATCCTTTTACCGATCTTTTTTTCATTCGACTTATACATGACTTTTTTAAATCTATTACGGTTGATTTGTAAAACTCGTTTTATTAAGGGTTAAATTTGGTCATGTACAAATTAATGATTTTTTGTTTCTTTTTTTTGTTGTTGTCGGGGGTCAATTTAAGACTTATTTATAGATTTGAAAATATTTTGAATAAAAAAGTTTATTTTTTTTTATTTTGCTCGTTTTTTTTGCAGCTCTTAATGAATTTTTTTAAATAAATTTTCAAAAACAAAAAGAATTGAATATTGAATTAAACCTATTGAATTAAATATTTTGACCTGATTCTAAATGGTCAAATGCAGCTGATAATTTTCACAACAAAAAATTTAAAACAAATGAAATTATATTTTAGCAAGCAAAAACAACAATGGGAGTGCTATCATATTTTTTAATTATTATTTCTAAATGAAAATAATAGCTATACATAATCAGGTTAACTTTTGGTAGCGCTTTTTTTAAAATCTCACAATTCATAGTGTTGATCACGTGATCAACACTTTGCTTTAGAAATATAAAATTTCAAAAATTTTTTTTTATTGTATTGATTTTGTGTCAAAGAAATGGTATTATTAATTGCACTAGTTTAAAATTTATAAAAATTATTATTTTTTGTTACTTAGGAAGAGGACAAAAATTTACTTTTATTCTAAAAGCACGAGATATTCACCATGATCCTATTATTTTGAAAGTATTATTTTATTTGCCTTTTTCATCACTCTTTATTTCTGTTTTTTCAAATGTCAAATATTGAGTGTCTTAAAAAAATGCATATAATTATTACCTGCGTTTATTTTATGCAAAATAAATGGTATTGAATTTAGAATAAAATCTTTTATTCATAATATTTTTTTTGAAAAACATCAATCAAATCAAAATTTATTTTTAAACGACAAAAAATTCTTAATTTTTTTTAAAATTTTGACCAGTCTGATCTTTCCCGTTTATTCTTAATAAATTTTAAACACGATCACAATTTCATGCAACCTCTCATTCTTCTTGTTGGATATTTTTTTCTATATTCGCTTTTTGTGGAGTATTGGATCATTCTTGGTTTTAATAAACTGCATGAAATCCTACATTCCTTAATCAGCCTGACAATGTTGGGTGGAAGACTTTTCAAAATTTTATGCGATTCATATGGTAATTATTTTTTAATTAGTTTTTTAATATGGTAATTTTTATTTAGTTCATCAATTTTTGCTGAATTTTGTTAATTTACATCATGAAATGATAACTAATTTTTACTTTCTATATTACCATTTCTATAAAACTTCTATGGTTGTGATTTAAAGATAACTGAGCTGTCAAAATGGTGCATGCCTCAATAAAAAATGATCACTTGTCATACCTTGAATATTTAGAATCTTAAAACCATTGATTTTATCAATCAATGAATTAAGAAAGTAAAAACAAGTCAAACATGTGAAAGATCGAACACTTACTATCGATTACTGAGAAGTTTAAATAAATTTTATTTTTTCGTAAAAAAGTTTTGTTTCAATCATTTATGTATTAATAAACCTTTACCTTGAAAATAATTATTTGGTGTTGAATTAATTACTTTTTGTTGAAAAAATTAAAATTTTATTTTGGAAAAAAATACATTCAAAAAGTTGAAATTACTTAATTTTTGCTTATTTTAGTTTATTCTTGTTGAAAATAATTTATTTTAATGTTGGTTTTATTTTTGTGTCAGCAAAAAAAATTGAAAATTTTCTTTCACTAGATTAATCGAATTTATTTTTGATGAATCCTGACTTCATACCTTCAAGATACAATTAGTTAGAATTAGAAAAAAAAGTTAATTTGGATAAATTAATTTCTTTTCAAACAGTTGTTAAAAAAAGTAAAATTTAATTCTATTAATTGGCCAAGTAGTAGGTGAAGCTGTAGTTTTTAATTTAAGAATTAATTATTATTGCTCTCATATAATTCCTTTTCTTTAAATAAACACATTTTATGCCACTGAAGTATATCCTTACAGCAATTTCCCTTGAAAGCAAAATCTGGAAGACCAGCAAAAGTAAAAACATGTCTAGTAAGGTAATAATTTTAATTTTTCTATTTTTAAAAGATTTTCAACTTAAAATAAATATTTCTAAATCAACTAATTTATTTAAACTAATTATTTTCAACATAAAGTAATTATATACAGCAAAAAACAAAACATTGATTTTCAACATGCAAGTTGTCAGTGAAATTAAGCTTTTGGGTTTTTAGATTGATCAAAATCTAGCTTTTTAAATTTGCATATAATTTCTTATTAGTTCAATATGGTAACAGTAATTAAAAGTTCCCAACATAAGGCCGCACTAGATTTTTTTTACACTCAAAATAAACCCACCTCTTTCAAAAACCTATCATCTTGCTCAGATTTTCCACAACTACCTAAATAAAATTTTAAATTTAGGCAAATTTAATCACCTTTTTTACAATTAAAAAAAAAATTTTTTATATAAAAATAAAAATATGTATTTTGCTTTATTTTATTAGTTAAAAAAAATTTCATTATAATGAGCTGAGATATTGAAGAACCGATAAACATCCTTACAATTAATGCATTCTGTTTGCCGATTTGTGCATTGAAAATTTTTGGTAACTTTTGAGGAAGCTTTTAAACTAAATTTAATATAAATTTTTGTAATGAGATATTAAATTTAACGAAATTTAATTAAGCTAAAAGTAAAAATTATCTGCAAGATATTTTCAAAATAAAAATAATAAAAAAGTTAAAAAAAACAGTAATTATATTTTAAGACTAAATTTAGATCTTAAATTTTTAAATGGATTTATTTCAACATTGATAGAATGATTTTTTTAAATTAGAATTCGGAAATGATCTTTACATGATTTTATTAATTTAAAATCTAAAATTTTAATTTCAATGTGTCCAAAGAAGACTTAAGCCATTCATGCGAACATGTTAGGCACACCTGTTTATTTATTTAGACTAAATTTTAATTTTATGATAAAATTAAAAATTTAATTTCTTTATTTCATAAAAATTCGATTGAACTTAATATAAAGAAATTTTGGTGAACGTCATTCATCGAATTTTATTAATTAGAATAATTATTATAATTACAAATTTATGATAGAAAAAATAACTGATAGAAGATTTATCATGAACTTTCCTAATTATAATCTCTTGTAATTTTTCATTGTTAATAAATTGTCAAAATATTTAAATTTTCAAAAAATCTACCAAAATTTAAAATTGCAATTGAAAAAAATAAATTTCAGAAAAAAAATTTTGTTTTATTAATTTTGTTGGTCATCAACGTTAAATTGAAAAAAATTTATCAAATTTTTTATGTTTTTTTAAATTTTTTCTTTTAAGTTATTACACAATTTCCATAAAAAATATATGGCTTTTTTTCAATCAAAAATTTTTCTGTTAAAATAAATTTATATGAACTGATAAATCATCAGAATTTTTAAAATTTTTTTAAATATTGCCTAAATTACCTGTTAAATTTGCATCATTATATTTACCATGAATCATATACAAATATTTGAATAATTTTAATTTGAAATTTGAATAAAAAATGGAAGTGGTAAATAGTCCAGATGAAAATTCCGATCCAAAACAAACCAAATCAGAAAACAAAATGGAAAAATACAAGGAAACACTATTTTCAAAATTAGCTGAATTCTCCGATACCAATTTGGACAGGTGCTTATCGCAAGCTCTCTTTATTCAAGCCATGTTCAAACAAGACCTAAATGTGTTGACAAAACTATTCGAATTTTGTCTGAAAAAGGGTCAATTAAAAATGTCTGCTGACATCTTGTTCAATGATATTCTAAAAAATTTTAATTTAAACCAATTTGGTGAATTTGACACTTATTTGGACAAGTTCTGTTTGCTCATAATAAAAAACTCGCCTACTCCAACATCAACCGTAACCCAGGTCCTCATTGACAAACTAGACAACCAAGACCAAATCTTCTACAAGCTGTATTTAAACTTGGAGGCGAGTCTTCAGGAATTGTTGGTTATAAAAATATTGGAAAAGTATCGCCACAACTTTAACAAATATCTCAAGTTTTTTATCGAATCAGACAAAAAGTCCACGCCAGTCCAGCCATCACAACAGCAAACAGAACTAAAAGACTTCTATATAAACTTCTCCAACACTTATCAATATATTTATATGATAAAAGATATTTTATTTATTTACAAAAAGTATGCCCAAGAGTATGGCTTGTATTTAATAGACACTTTTCTGAACATTGAGAAACACATGCATACATTTTTGGTACAGAACGCGGCCCAGCTAAAATTGGATCCTTCTTTGGTCAGCATTGAAAAGCGTTCGCTGAACTTAATTCGCTGCTTTTGTGTCCTCGATCTAATCTACGATTTTTCTGTCCTCATTGACAAATTAGATAATCGACACTGCTACAGATGGATTGAAAAATGTTTGGAATTTTTGACCAAGTACTCGATATGCTCCACCAAGGTCTCTATCGAGTCCGATATGGAGCAAAAAGTGGACAAAATTAACATTCACTATTCGTCTATAAAACTTTTACATGTAAATAAATTAAAAAAAAAATTCTTTTTTATTTTTTTATTTCAAGGATTCGGAAATTTTGGTAAATGATTCAATAGAGTCCAGTGAAAAAATGAAAGTGGATACTATTGAAGAAATCAAGGCTAAATTGAAAAATTTGATCGAGTACGAATTTGTGCCAGTCAGCATTGATTCAACGCCATATACCAATGTGTACATGCTACTGGATGAAATTGGCAAAAAATTGGACTGGCCTAGTGTGCCTGAGACACATGCACATATCCAAGACAAAATGGCATTTCTATTTGCCATCAAACAAAAACCAGATAAGCAAGTATCAATATCAGCATTGAATAAACAAATATCTTTTTATGGTCTGACATTTTTTTTCAATAAACTAACCGAATTTCAAGCATTCAATAAAAATCTTTACAATGACCAGCTGGTTTTGGTGCCTAGCTACTCTAGTGACAATCAATGTGTCCAACTGGGTCCTGTCAATACTGCCCTGCAAAAATGTGTCTCAAACCTGATGTTTTGCATTAAAATTTGGCAAAAGTTTAATCAACATAAAGAGTATTATACCATTGTGACCAAGTGTTTAAGCAATAGTAAATTGGACAGTTTGAATTGCTACAAAAATTTTTTGGCCGATTATTACAATAGTTTTCAGCTAGGTATAAATCAGTCTGGTCACAATTCCAACCATGACTGGTCTAATTTGACTAGTCTTAGTCTTAGGCAAAAAATACCAGTCATTTCTTACCTTTTTATGAACGAGAGTGTTTCTTTTAAAGTAGGATTTAATTTTTTTGTAAAAAATTTTATCAATTTTTTTTGTTAAGAATTTTTTTGATGAATTGGCTAATTTGATGAAAATTTTGAAATTTAATCAACAAAATAAACACGCAGTCTTTACTTTAATTAGTATGAGCAATACATTTTTTTATCTAATCGAATTAAATTGTAAAAGTTTTTTCAACTATGCATGCAAATTAATTGCAGAAAAGCTGTGGATTTTAGTCGATTCGAAGAGATCGTCGTCAACTGCATTGCTAAAACATGATCAGTATTTGCTCGTATTGCTTGTGCTGATGCAATCAAGTGACAACCAGAAGATGAAAGAATTTTTAATCAAGATTGTTCAATCGAAACAATCGCTAGACTTTAAAGAATTTTTTGATTTTATTTTTGGTAAAAAAAAATATTTTTTTTTGAAAAATTTAAAATTTTTTTTTAAAGATGGATCTATGCTTCAAGACATTTTGGTTATCATAAATCAATGTGATAAAACATTATTAAATGATAAATTTAAACTCGGCCAAAACGATGCCAATTTAAATGACAAATTTTTGACTCAAATCAACTCTGATTTTAGTAAAGATCAAATTGAGGATAAAATTTTCGAGTTTTTCTCCAACAACATCACAGTATTAAATGAAATATTTGATAAAATATCCAGTATCTAAAATCCAACAATTTTAAATTAAATATTTTGGATAAAATTTTGTTGGCAGTTGTCTTGCACGTAAACCGATGAACTATCAACACTTTTTAAAATGAGTCACATGAAGTAATTTTGTGCAGCGTCCAAAATTTAATAATTTGTAATTAACAATAAATTTTACAGAAAAAATTTTGAATTAAACTTTTTATTCTATTTAAAATGTAAAATAAACTGATAAATTAATTAAGTCTAAAAAAATTAAAGTAAATTAAATTTAATTAAAGTACTTAAAAAAAGTTTTTCTAATAAAAGTTTCATTTAAAATTAAGTAATTAAATGAGAGTTTGGTACTTCCAGATTGTTCAAATCGAATATTACTGTAAACCTTTGCCTACTTTTCTTAGAAAAATGGTGAACTTCAAATTATTTTCTTTAGGATTTATTCCCATTGAAACTAGAGTATTTTATTAATTTTATTTTACACATAAAATTAAATTTAACAATCTTCCATTAATAATGCCTAATGTTCGACTTTTTGAATTTAAATTAAATTTTAAGTAAGTGAATATGGCTCAATATTCAAGCTATTTTTTATAAATTTGCATTAGAAACTTCCTAATAGAAATGACCATGATCAGAGTTCTCAAAAGTCATAAAGTCACGTCATTTAACTTGTCAAGATACCGACCTGACTTTGGAAAAACTTTAAAATGATTTTTTGTTTATTTTTGCACAAGTCTGACCATATTAGTTAAGAAAATCTTAATTAAAACAAGTTCTCGAGTGTGTAGATAATCAGTTTTTATGCTTCCTATGAATTAAGGCTAATGTTTAAGATTTATGTTTTTCTTTTTAATGTCCTTTCTGAAATTTTAAGTAAATAAATAACTTATTTATTTACTCAAATTTTAATTATCAATTAATAATTAATCATTTATTTTTATAGATTGGATCGAAACTTAGAAACAAATAATTAAGTTTTGAGACCTTATAAAATACTTGTTAATAAGGAAGATTTTGTTAAAAAAAAAACCTAAAAACTCTAATATTTCTATAATTTTTTGTTTCATTTAAGCAATATACCATTAAATTGGTTTATGGATCATTTTTTGATATTCAATTAGTCTTAACATGTAATTTTTAAGTATTCAAAAATGAAGTAAGTTTTTTTGGATAAAATGATTTGAACTAAACTTAAATTGAAGCATGAGATTATTATTTTAGATAATTTCAATTTCAATTTAGAGGCTTCATGTTTTTCGAAAAAGGACGCTTTTTAATTTAGACCTTTTAATTTAAAGATTCAATTTTTCAATTCCCTAATTTTTTGCATATAATTATTACATATGTTTATTTTTTGAAAAAAAAACTTTAATACTAAACTTAGAACTAAATACTTAATTCATTGTTTTTTTAGGAAAAATATAAAACTAATTATCTAAATAGATTAGAAAATATAAATCAAATTAAAATTTGTTTTCTAAGAACAAAAAATACTTGATTTAATTTTTCTTAATCTCTGACCAGACTGTTTTTTCTGGTTTATTTTTAATAAATTTCATATTATAGCATTTAACTATCAACCACAATTTCATAAAATCAACTCTCACTCTTGCTGATATTTTTTTTCAAACTTTATAAAGTGTTTTTATTCTGTTTCTAATTTAGTATTTTAGTTTTTTAATTACATAAAATAAGATTATGCTGTTTTTTTCTGATGTAAAAATATGAAACTTTAATTAAAAAAAAAAAAAAGACGAATACATCAAAGAAAAATTATCTTTGAAATTTAAACTTGAATGAAGCTCAATTCAAACATCTTAGTAGAATTATTTTTTTTTTCAAGAAATATTTAAGAAAAAAAAAATTTTGCTTTGCTTATAAACTTTGATTATTTATTAACTTTCTAATTGAGAAAATAAAGCAAAATAAAATTTATTTTCAAAAATTAAAATCAATGTCTTAAGTGACTAAAAGTTTGTTTTTTTGAACTATCAATTTGGTTGTGGTGTTGTTCTTAGATAGTTTTTCTTACTAGGCACATCAATCACACTGTGACCTTTGGGAAACAATTTCTCAGTATCTTCTTCTTTAACACCAGGCTGAATCATACAATCTTGGCCATTTTTCCAATCAACCGGAGTCGCTACTTTATGCTTAGCACATAATTGTAATGAATCAATAACTCTAAGGATTTCACTTAAAAAAATTTTAATCAAACAAAATAGAATTGATATCAAATTTTAAATAAAACCAACTCAAAATTTCTGCCGGTCGTTGCCGGATATAAAAATGATAATTTTAATTTTTTGTCTGGTCCGATGATAAAAACAGCTCTTGCAGTCAAAGGAATACCAGCAGGATCTCTCTCATCAGGATCGATCATTTTCAATTTTTCAGCCAGATGTCTTGTCTTGTCGTCAATAATTGGAAATGGAAATTTTTTTGAGTTGTCCAGCTTTCCATAGCACTGTATATCTTTGATCCAATCGTTGTGCATTGAGACATCATTGCAAGACAGCGCAATTAATTTGACATTTCTTTTGGCGAATTCGCCTGCCAATTGAGCTGCTCGTGCCAGCTCGGTGGTGCACACTGGAGTAAAGTCATGTGGGTGACTGAACAAAATACACCATGAATCACCAATGAATTCGTGGAAATTGATCTGACCTTCGTTGGTAACAGCGTCAAAGTTTGGAAAAATGTGTCCAAGTAAAACCATTTTGGAAAAGAAATAAAATTTTGAAATCAGTGAAAAATATAAACTCTAAAATTAAAAAAATTCAAAAGCTAAAAATATTTCAGGCTAATGCAAACATGTGATCAAAATAGAATTTGCTCGATCTAAATCTACGTATGAAGAAAATAGTACGCGCATTGTGCACATTATATTACAGCACAGCTTTAGATATTTTTTTTATTCATAAATTTGAATTTTTAAACAAAAATTAATTTTTTCTTATATAGAGTTCATATTTGATGATTTTAAAAATGAAATGATGTATTTGATAATTTTGAATGTTGAAAAAAGAAAGATACCAACTTAAATTTGTTTGAATCAAATTTTTTTTCTTATTAATATTATTAGTGACTAAGTCTACTATTTCAAACAATTTTCAAATTATATTGAGAATCAAAATTTTTTCTAATTAATATTATGAGTGACCAAGTCCACTAATAAGTCAAACAATTTTCAAATATAATTTTGAATTAAAATTTTTCACTAATAAAAAATTTAATAAAAATCAATGAAATTTTGATAGATTTTTTTTTAATTTTCTTTGGAAAATTTAAGTAAATAAATAATTAATCATTTATTTTTGATGCAGAATCGAAACTTAGAAACAATCATGTGGTAAAAAAATTATAATATAACTTGTTAAAACATGAAAAAGAACCAAAAATATAAATTGAATGAAATATTTTGTTAAAAGAAAATTTTTTATTATAAAATGTCTGATAAACCAGATTTCGCTTGTGAATATGCCAAAAGTGATCGGTCCGGATGTAAACTGTGCAAGACTAATATTGGAATGTCGGCTCTTCGAATGGCAATTTATGTTCAAGTATTCTGATAAATATTTGACTAGTCACAAAGACTAATATTTTGATTATTTTTAGAGTCCTTTTTTTGATGGAAAAGTATTCCTGAAATTAAAATAATTTATTTTTTTATTTTAACTAAAAAAAAAAGATGCCGTATTGGTATCATTTCAATTGCTTCTGGAAAAAAGCAAAGCCCATTGATACCGCTTTTATTAAAGGATTTGACAATTTAAGGTCTGATTAAAAATTAAATTTTATTTTTTTAATTGTAACATTTTTTTTCTAGGTGGGATGATCAGCAAAAAATTAAAAAAAAATTGGGTCTTGAGGTAAATGATGAATCAGCGGAAGAGAAAGAAGATGAAGTCGAAATCGAAAAGTTTTCAATTGAATACTCAAAATCGAATAGAAGCAAATGTAAAAAATGTTTGACCAGGATCGATAAAGTAATAAGTTTTTTTTTAAATCATTTTTAATTATTTTCTATTCAAATTTTTAGGATGTGATAAGGGTTGGTGCAAAGGGTACTTCTTCTTTAGATGGTTTTTATCATTTGGACTGTTTTGCAGAGGCTAAAAGTGAAATTGGATTTAACCATAAAATAGAAGAGTAAATACTTAAATAATTAAAATCAATAATATTTTCAAATTTTTAATAGAATTAATGGTTATAATGATTTAAATGAAGAAGATAAAAAAAAAGCTTCAAATTTAATAAAACCACCAAATCAAAAACGCAAGATTAAAGATGAACCCGATGAAAATGTTTCGGATGGAAAAAAGCTTAAAAGTGAAGGTTCTGATTTAGAAAAACAATTAAAAGTAAAAATCGGAAAAATTTAATTAAGGAATGTTAATAATTTAACAAAAGGTGCAATCGGAAAAATTTTGGAAACTGCGAGACTCGTTAAACAAAGAGGTTTCCAATGATTTACTCAAAGAATTGATACAAGAAAATTCTCAAAAAATTAATAAAGGAGGAAGAGATGATGTAGATTTTAAAATTTTTTTATTCAATTTATTATAAATTTAGCTATTTATTAAAAGTTATTGGCATTTTTGACCGATATTATGATGTTTGGTCCACTAGAGCCTTGTCCGGAATGCAAAAACGGGCAACTTGTATTTAGAAGCACAGCTTACTACTGTACTGGCAATATTACCGAATGGACTAATTGTGGATACCGAACTCAAGATCCTAAACGAAGCAAAACCTTTAATCTTGATGCCGAGCTTAAAAAAGAGTTCACATGTTTTAAGAATTTTAAATTTCAATCTAGTAAACGATTGTTTTCCAAAACATTGGATCAAATAGAGCAAGAAAAAAATGAAAAATTACAGACATCAAATGAATCAAAACAAAATCTAAGACTGGCAAATTTAAGATTTTCTTCAGTGGGAAAATTGGGTCTTAAAAATGCCGATATCAAGCTTATCATAGAGCGTTATGGTGGAATTTTTAGCTCAACTGTTGATGAATACACAGTTGCGGTAATTTCAACCGAAGAGGAATTGGAGAAGAAAAATAAAAAAATCCGGGATTCCGAATTTTATCAAATAACAGCTGTATCTGAAAATTTTTTAAAAGATCTTCAGGATAATAAAAATACCAAAGACGCTTTAGGTCTTATTACAGACAACACAATTAGTTCATGGTTGACTAGCTTATCTGATAAAATTGAGTCATGCAAGAGACACTATAATGCCAAAAAAAGTGAAGAAAATACAGAAAAGTATTCGATAGTAAAGTCAATAGGTGATGGAAATGGAAAAATAAAAATGAAGATAAAAGGAGGTGCTGTTGTTGATCCGGACACAAATTTGCAAGATGAAGCTCATGTTTTGCTTGAACAAGGTACCAAAGAGCCTTATTCAGTTGTACTAGGACTAGTCGATATCAGTAGAGGAACTAACTCCTATTACAAAATGCAGGTTATTGAACATGATAAAAAATCCACATTTTATCTATTCCGATCATGGGGAAGAGTTGGAACCACCATTGGAGGAAATAAACTGGAATATTATTCAAACAAAAACGAGACCATTGAGAACTTTTGCTCTTTATATTTGGAAAAGACAGGAAATTCTTGGGCAAGCCGTAAATATGCCAAGAAACAGCCCAACAAATTTTATCCGCTTGAAATGGATTACGGAAATGTATTTACTTTGATTTAAATTTTTTGTTTATTTTAATTTGTATTAAGGATGATGACGATGTCAAGTCAAGACTCTCGGACCAAAATTATGTGTCCAGCTCCAATTTGGCTTTGTCCATTCAAAGTTTAATTAAGCTTATCTTTGATATTGAAACAATGAAACAACAAATGAAAGAATTTGAGGTAAAAAATAAAAAAGATAAAAATGATTTAATTTGTGAAAATTTAAATATTTTAGATTGATTTAAATAAGATGCCATTGGGAAAAATTTCTTCAAATCAAATCAAACAAGCTTTTAGCATTTTAAATGAATTAAATGGGGTAAATTAATTAATTTTTCTCAAGTAATTTTCACTTAGAAATTGGTCATAAGGTTAGAAAATTAAAATATGCGTCAAAGATTTTTTTTTTAAACAAAATCTAAATTTCTTTCAAATTCGGTTATGGATCTTGAAATAATATTTACATATGATTTTATATTTTTTTTTAAATGCCAAATTTCAAAGGCTTAGTTTCTTGGTAGTATCTTATTATATTTTATAGCATCTAATTTTTTGTAGATAAAAATACTGTAAATAATTATTTTTCTTAGTAGCAAAATAAATTGATTAGCAGATAAATGTATTATACAGTAGATAAATGTTGTCAAACATTTATAATTACAAGAAAATATTTGAAATAAAGAATATAATGACATTCAAGAGCCAAATCAATCCAAAAGTTTGCAGCCAGTTATGTAATAAATATCAAATAATATTGAAGAAACTGTTGAAAATTCAATACCGGTCCCTCTAAGTAATACTGACCAAGTAGCTGCAAGCATTTCAATTTAACGATTAGCTCAAAAATGTGGAAGAGGACGTCCACTGGTGTTGTGAATTTCAAGTAAAAATTGAACAAAAATTTTTAAAATCCTTAAATTCTTTTCTTAAAATCAAAAATCCTCGATTGTTTGATAAATTAAAATGGGGAAAAATCAGTTGACCCTAATAAATAATTATTTACCTGTAAAAAAAAAAACTAAAAAAAATTATTTACCTGTAAAAAATAATTAGTTTATTGCTAAAAATGCTAACTAAATGATTATGTATAAATTGCTAATTTATTGTAAAAAATATTAACTTTATTGTAAAAAAAAATTCGATAAAAAATTATAAAATTTATTAATTTTAAAAATTTATATTAACAATTTTATTTCCTTACTAATGCTTTAGCAGCATTGGCTTTTCGACCACGTTTAGCCTTCGGTTCGATTGAACAATTTTTGTATTTATTTGGAATTTCAGCTAACTTTTCCACTACGGTAACTACTATTAAATGATAACAAAAATAGTTTCTTAGATAATAGCTGCAGGTACAACTTGAACATACGCAGGAGTCTTTATTAAATTTTATAATCCTAACATTTTTAAATAAAGCAACCAGCTGGTCAAAACCGTTATTAAGCTTACTATATAAGCCTTTTGCATTATCCATGTTTAGCTCATCTTTAAATTCTTTTTTTGTTAAAAGATAGGTTTTAGAATTTGGTACTTTTTTAATTACTCGATCATTAACTGTTAAGAAACTATACGCTAATGACCAACCTTGACCACTAATATCGATCAAGATTTCTATTTTCTTATTATTTTTTTCAATAAACTTAGTATTTTTGCATATGTTATTTTTTTAACAAGAAATTAATTATTCTAAAAAATTCAAATAAAATAAACAATCTAATATGTTTTTAAAATTTTTATTTTTCAAGCAATTTTTCAAGAATATTTAATTTAATTAGCTCAAAATTATTCAATTTTTTTTTTGTATAACATTTACTTTTTGCTCTAATTTATATGTTTTTTCAATTTTTTAAAAAATCAAAAATAACTTTTACAAATCTCAAAATTAACGCTAACGTGGCTGAAAGGGAGAATTAATATTCATTCCAAACAGCCAGGGGATTTTGTCCCAAATCATTTTTTAAATAAATAAATAATTATTCTAAAAATACACAATTTGTTCTTATTTAATGCAATTTATTTTTTACAATAGAGTTAGTATTTTATACATGCAACTAATTATTTTTTAGAGTGTACTAATTAAAATTAAAGCTGATAAAAAATATTAGAAAAATACTGCAACATAGTGCAAAATACTAAGTTGCACTTTTTTTCCTAAAATTAAATTTTTTGTTTTCTTTTTTTAAGTGAATTAAATCAATTATCTATTTAAATGTTATTGATTTTCATTTTTTGTCTTTTTTTACATTAGAAAAAATAATTTAGGAAAAAAGATGAAACAAAGGATATTGCACTATGTTGCACTATTTTTTACTTTAATTTTTAATTATCAAAAAATGAAAAATTTTTGTTCAATTTGTATTTAAAATTAACAAAACCACGTCCATCTAAGTCATTAAATGTTCAAAATAGTGACGCCGAAAAAGTTCAATCAAATCATAATACAAGAAAAAGAGATAAAAATAATTAAATTAAAATTTGAAAATATTACAAAAATATGTAAATACTTTTTCTTTATATCTTGGTAGCGTTTATTTTCACACATTTTATGGATAAATAAACAAAAATTGATACACACAAAAAGTGGATGTGGATTTGAAATTTTTTTATTTATTTAGACACAATAAAAAAAAAAAAAATAAAATAAGATTAACAAATTTAGATTAATTAATTAGAGTTACAATTAGCACAAAGCCATTTTTTAATCTTAGGAGCATAAGCTTTTTTAACACATTTTAAATGAAAATAATTATTACAAGAACTACAAACGATAAACTTAGAGTCGCAAGATAAAGAACAAGAGTTGCAAGAATTTAATTGACCATGTGATCTTAATGCTGATAATGTATTTTGCAACATTAAGAGAGCATCACTAGTGAAGAAACTTGAAACTAAAGAAGATATTTCATTATTTTCATTCACAAAAGCACAACTAAGTACACTAGGATTAATTTTCGAAGGTATTACTTGTATATGCTCTTCATCGACGACACGCTCTTTTGAAATGAAACTATCTACACTTGGCTTGAATTCATCGAGTAGAATTTGAGTAAAAAATTCTTTTAACTCGCTGTCGTCATTTACTTTGATTGATTTTGACCGTTGTGTTGTAATTGTGTTTGCTTTGCTCATCTGGAGTAACTTTATCTTCGACATTTGAGCTTTCAATCGGCTTGAGTGTAAAGTTGATGTTTTTTTCCCACATTTCTTTAATCATTAAGAGCTGTTCCATTTTGATTTAAGAATGATGATAGATAAGGAGCCATTTCTTATATTTTATATGTTCTTATTCAAGCTTATTCCTAATTAATTGATTTGATGAGCTTCAATTATATTTTTTTGATGGATTTCAATGTAAAGAATAAACAAAAAAATATTGTCAATTTGTGGCTAAATAACTAATTATTTTATATACACAAGAAAATTTTTTTGTTTATTTACAGGTAAATTGTGTGCGATAAAACAAGATATTTATCCACAATTTGTGTTTAAATAAATTCACTCTTATATCTTAGATTTTGATTTTTATTATTTTTAATGTGATTTCATTTGCCTGTTGAAATAAAAAAAATATTTTTTTCTGAAATAATTTATCTATTTTCATAATTAAAATTAGATACCGAACAAAATGATTAGCTGCTAACAAAAAATATATTCAATTTCAAAAATATAAAGAAAAGTATTTTTTTGGAAAAAAGATGTGGTATTTCTGTAAAATTAATTATAAATTTCGTAAAAAATTTTCCAAAATTTAAAATTAAAATTAATATTAAAAATTTTTAATTTAAATTTGTCCGAAAAAATTCTAAGCTTAAAAATTGATTTTTACTTAAAAATCAAAATAAAGACCTTCAAAATTCACAAAAACTGCTTCTTGAATACATTTAAAAGCTAAAAATTTCAGCATTGTTTAACTAGCTTAATTTTTTTGATAAAAATTACTGATTTTTCCGTCTAGGATATTTCTATTGTTAATTAAATATGAAAATTTAGATTCAATGGATAATAATAGACAGTGATAATAATTTTAATTTTTTTAATTTTTTTTTCACAAATATTTTAAGATATTTTAAAACATGAAAGATTTTCCAATTTGAATTCTCATTCAAAATTCCTAATTTTTTTTTTTTAATTTATATTTTGTGTCAATTTATTGTAGTAGGAAATTAATAATTAATATATGAAATCATATAATTCTTAAAAAATTACTTTTAATGCATTGTCTTAAGTTAAATAAATTATAAAATTGTTAAGATGGAAACGGCACTAAGCCAAAGCTGATCTTCTAGGCTTTAGCCTATGATAGAAACTCTAATATTAACAGCTATGATTTACTTTAAAAAAATTTCAATTATAGATCTCCCAATTAATATTTTCTTAGCTAATAGATACAAAATCATCAGAAACGCACATTTTAGATGCTAGTAACAGATTTTATACACTGATACCACATGATTTTGGAATGAAAAAGCTTATTCTTTTAAACGATCCCGCGCTTATAAAAGTATAAATTTTTTTATTTTTTAATTTAAAAATTATTTTAAAAATTTTATTAGAATAAAACAGAAATGTTGAATAATTTATTAGATATAGAAATAGCCTATAACATACTTAAAACCGACTCAAATTCGAGTGAAGATCCTATAGACATGCATTACAAAAAACTAAATTGTCAAATGGAAGTTCTTGACAAAAATAGTGAAGAATTTTCTTTGATTTTAAAATATGTCCAAAATACTCACGCGGCCACTCATTCTTCTTATAAATTAATTGTTGAAGATGTGTTCATTATTGTTCGTGAAGGTGAAGAGTCAAGATTCGAGAAATACAAGGGACTACATAATAAAAAGTTGCTATGGCATGGATCTCGTTTGACAAATTTTGCAGGAATTTTGTCTCAAGGTTTAAGAATTGCTCCGCCAGAAGCACCATGCACTGGTTATATGGTAACTTAACAAAATAAAATTCCAAAAAAAAATTTATCTAAAAAAAAAATCTCAAGTTTGGTAAAGGTGTTTATTTTGCTGATATTGTGAGCAAAAGTGCCAATTATTGTTTCACAAATAGTTCTAATCCGACAGGTTTAATGCTTTTATGCGAGGTTGCATTGGGAGATATGTATGAACGAACACATTCGGAATACGTGACTACATTGCCAAAAGGTAAAAATAGCACAAAAGGATGTGGTCGAACTGCTCCGAACCCAAATGATAAACATGTAATGTCTGATGGGGTTGAGATTCCTTTAGGAAATGCTACTGACTCGGGAACAAAAGCATCTTCATTATTATATAATGAGTATATAGTATATGATGTCAATCAAATAAAAATGAAATATCTTTTAAGAGTTAAATTTGACTATAAATATTAGAATTGATTAGAAAATAATAGGTGAATTATATTTAATTAAAAAAATTAGTGTAAAATTAGAATTAATCTTTAGATAAAAAAATCCAATTTTAATAATAAAAATTATTCGTACAAAAAAATTATTTTTTAATTTTGTAATTTTTTGTAAGCTTACTTAATCTTACTTCACCTATAGTCAAAAGATATGTTATTTTACAATAACTTAAGGAAATTTTAGTAATCAACATGCTTACGTCCAGAATATATTGTCTCATAGTGATGCTTCATAATTGATTTAAAAGCTTAAGTTATTATTTTACTCGAAACTAAATGGAACTATAGTAACAATTGCAAATCTAAATCAGATTAAGTCAAGCTTTCTTGATTTATCAAAAAAACAATCAAAAAATAAGTACTTCACTACTTATCCTATTAGTAATAAAAATTTCAACTCTTAATAATACTATTTTCTTAATTTTTTTTTCCAACGATTAAGTCGAATTTTTTTATGACCGCCCCTCGACTTCTACTTAACCGGGTTTGACTTTACCTGTATCTATTTTTCATTCGACTGATTAAAGTTTATTTTAAAGACACCTCTATTGATGCCTTTTTTTAATATTATTCCGCATGTCTTTAAATAAAAAAGTCGTCAAAGGATATCTTATAATTTAATTTCTTATTTTGGCATTTTAATTCAAAATTTAACTTACACAACCTTGAAAAAATTTGTTCACTTAATCTAAAATTACCTAATTTGCAATAAGTTAAAGGAAATATTTATAAATACACAAGTAAATGGTACAAAATTTGAGAGATGAAGGAGGAATATCTATTTAGTAAAAGGAAAGATCTTAATGCAGTTGAAGCACATATTCAAGTTAAGCATTGCATTTTATTAAGTTAAGTCTTCGTATTTAAGATTAGTTTTTTTTATAAATTATAATAATAATAATAATAATAAAAATAAGCTTCGGCTAGCATGCTTACGGAGACGTCTTACTAGGAAGACATATATGGTATCTAGATGCATTGAAAGCTAGTAATATTTACAAAGTTATTAATAGCTTTCTATTTCATTATAAGTACAATCTGTAAATTATTAAAAGAAAATGAAAAAACAGATTTATGTAAAGAAAGGGAGGATAAAAAAAATAAAAAACGAGACCGAGAACAACTAAAAAATCATAGTATTTACTACAAACAAGCAATCCGTTACACAATTGTCCCAAAAAGGGAAATACTCTTAAACTTAAAAAAACTCCTCAAATTCCCCTAAGTCGACCGGAATTATCCATGCATCGAGCCTGTTCTTGAACTGGTTTACAATCGAGGCACCGATTACTGTCTCAGGTAGGCTGTTCAACTCTCTAATTACACGATTTTTGAAAAAGTTTTCACGCTGGGCGCAGTTGGTAGGTTCTTGGACGGACAGACCCTTCTTGTGCCTCTAATACCTTGTGCTGGTCCGGGTTGGGAAAGCGAGCTGCAATGTGGGGGAGGTCTAACCCAATCTATGTCATTTAAGCGGATTCTTATCTTGAATATATATGGATCGAATATTTCTCCTATTGTCTTGCGCTCGCTCAGAGTGGGCAATCCCAAGATGGAAAGGCGATCGCTATGGTTTAAGTTTCGGATTCTCGGAATGAGTTAAGTTGCTCGTCTTTAAACTTTCTCAAGAATGTTGCTGTCCTTGGCAGTGTAGGGGGACTAGACCACTGCTTCATGCTCCAAGTGGGTTCTGACATATGCGCAGTAGAGCTTTATAAAGGTGGTGTTGGTCCAGATTTTTAACGTTCTTCTCAGCTGTCCAAGTATGGAGATGGTTTTGTTAGTTTGGTCTTTGATATGTCTGCAAAACTTGAGATTGCTCGACAAGGTAATTCCCAGATCTTTTTCAGTAATAGTTTAATTAAGTACTTAGCTCGTCACACCCATGCAGAGGTCAATGTCCGAGTACTTGGTCTGGACGGATCTGCTGAGTTCCATTACTCTACATTTTTTGGAGTTGAACAGCATCTGCCAAGTTGTGGACCACTGAGTGAGTTCATCAAGGTCCCGTTGCAGCAATGCCAGGTCGTTAAAATTACGGATCGTTGCAATGAGCTTACTGTCGTCCGCGAAAAGCTTGATCTCGTGGTTTACTATATCAGGCATTGATGTGAATAACGAATAACAGTGGGCCTAGAACGCTTCCCTGAAGGACTCCACTAGTGACTTCCCTCCAGTCTGCCACATACTGTCCTACTACTACTCGCTGCTTCCTACCTAATAGGAAGTTCCTGATCCAATTCACTATGCGATCCTCGAAACCGTAAGTCCACACTTTATTACTCAGAGACTCGTGACACGCTTTGTCAAGCATTTTGGCGAAATCCAAGAAAACCACCAAAAAATTACAGCCGTTGTGATTACCCTCGCTGATTCTGTCTGCTGTTTACAAGAAATCAGTCATTGTCGATTTGTTGAGGACAAATAAGTTTATTGCTGAAGAGGTGTTCCATCATAACGTCTTTTATGATCCGTTCTATTAACCTATAAGGCAGTGCAGTTAGGGAAATTGACCTTTAATAGCTAACCAGACTTCTTCCGTTTTTCTTGAAAATAGGCGTGACTTGGTCTCTTTTCTACAGATCGGGCTTATTACCATAGGTGAAAAACTGGATAAAAATATAACGCTGAGAGTTTCGGGGAAGCCGTGATAAAAAAAAATTATAAAATCTCAGACTTGTATAAAATTAGGAAAAAAAAGTCTTAACAAGTCAAAACACAAAAACTAGTCAAAGTCTGACTTTGATTTGAAAATATAGTTTTCAAAACAAAAGTCAGTACTTTGACTTATTTAATAAATATTAAATCCTTTTGTAAAAGTTTGTTTTCAATATGTAAATTGAAACATGTTTTAAACAACAATACATGTTATAGTTATGTACGATTTCAGTGAATAAATGAAAAAAAAAGTAAAATAAATTCATGCTTAAATGAAATCTAAGAAATTAATAATTTTTTTTTTAGGCAATATTGGTAATGTGAATTTCTAAAACAAAAAATACAAAAATTCTTCTTTTTATAAAAATAAAAATTTTCAAAAATAAAAAGGTTTAAAAAAATACCGCAGTATGATGCAATTAAAAAAAAATAATAAAATATATAAACGATTCAAATTATTATTGATTTTGCGAGCGAAAAAAAAATCTAAAAGTAAGTTGATTTAATTTAATAAAAAGATTTAGATTGAATTAAGAAGTTTATAGAACAAGTCCTATGCTTGGCATTTACTTTGTAATAGATAACCCTAAAATCGTTGTCATTGTCGGTAATAAATTAAATACAAATTAGTATTTTATAAAATTCTAATTGAAAGTGTGAATTTTTATTAACTTTTTTTTATTTGCAATTTAAATTTTAATTAGTGTTTACTGTTTGATCACTTTTTAGAATTTTTCAAGTTCAATAGTTTACATTTCTTTAAAAAAATTAAAAAATTTAGAATAAAATCTTTAGAAAAATTCAGAAACATTGTTGTACTTCTGTTGCGGACTTAAATCGCAACTCCTCACCTTAGCTTTGCTAGTACTTAGCTTAAGTTAAGGACTAGTGAAGCATGTTTAATAATAATTGTTTTTTCTTTTTGCTTTATATTTTTTTTGGAATTTATAAATGTTTAAACAGAACCTTTCTGTCTTTTACCCGTCCTCAAACCTCAAACTGAATTCTGGAAAAAACAGAGGTACCAAACCTCAACAGTGGCGTCCTTTTAAGTGAAACAAAACTGAATTTGATAAACATTTTTCAATCAAAACTAACGTAATTTTCTATTATTTTACATTAAATTAAAACCGCGTGCTTAACAATATGAAAACAGTTTTTTTTCATGCATGATTATGTTGTTGAACGCATCACATGTACAAGTGTTTTGCATATGGAACTGTAACAGGTCGATTATGTTAAATGATTTAAAAGAATTTTTTGTTGATTTGTTGTTGGGATTTTTCAAGTCATGTCTTGCAATGTTTGAATGAATGATTTTTCAAAGAAAATGCGAGACTGTGATAGCTATACTGGTCATAATTATCCTCTATTTTGTTTTAAAAAGGAGGCACTTTAAGAAAGAGAACGTGATTCAATACGCCAACCGTGCTCCCAATGCATCATCCACAAACGTTAATCCTGTCTATACCGTGCACGTCAACAAGGAACTATCAAATAAGTCATTCAATAATTAAGTTGGTAATAAGGATGTAACCGAAATTAAAATACCGTTGTTGACCGAAAATTATAAATTTCAAACGTGGATGGCTATTTTTATGTTAAATTTAAATTGAAGAGACAAGGTGGAGTGGATTGAGATTGCACTGGCAAATATTGAAGAGAAAGTACTTTTGAAATTGTCAAATATACAAAGATTGTTGAAAAGCCTGAATGGATTTGAACAACTAAAAAATGAGTTGGAAAGCATTTTTATTGATTTTTACTTATTGATTCACCATTTTTAATGAAACGGGAGGACCCTTCAACCGATCTTTCGCAATACATTGGCAAACCGTTTTGGTCTTTCAATAAAAGATTAACAATTTATGGTGTTGTTAATGACGATGCAAATAAACCGACAAGTCGTACGATTATTTGCAAAATATTCCGATAATAGCAACAAATCACAAGTCAAAACATGAATGCTTACTTGGTCGTGATTTGATGAAAAAGGTTCCGTGTTTCAACAAAAAAGTAAGATATATTGACAACAAAAACCAATGCGGAATTTATAACAAAAATTCATAATTTTTTTCAAACAAAATCTTGAGACAAATATAAAGATAAACAAACATTCAAACGACGATTTGAAAGACGAAATTACTCCGAAATTAAACGTCAAAAATATTGAATTTCCAAACAGAGTCACAATCGATTTTAGACAGATTATGAATCACAATTCAAATTAAAAACCGATTATTGTTCTGAACCAATCCGAAATGTGTTAAAGAAACCATAGATTATTGAAGCTATTGAAAATGATCAAGCTCATGATATTTACTTATCAGGCATTAAAAGACGCTATGAGTTGAATGAATTGTCTCAAAGTGATGAACAAACATTTAAAAGAGAAACTGAACTCTCAATTGTACGTGAAAACATTATTTATGAACTAAAAACCATTTTAGCTACTTCAATAACCGGGTTGACTCGACAATAAAATAAGGATATAGCTTTCAAAATTGAACTAAGCGATCCAATGCAGCAACCGCTGACCACAAAGTCCGGAACTTTGTCGTATAATTAAGAACAAAAATATAAAGAAGAATTGAATAATCAATTAAAGCTGGCATAATTATAAAAAGCAGGAGTGAGTGGAGTTAAGCGTTACGAATTGTAGACAAAAAAGATGGGTCAATTCGAATAGCCGTCGACTATAATCCATTGAACAAAATTATCCAGGGTGATAGCTACCCGTTACCATTGATAAAATACCTTTTTAGCAGACTTGTTGAATCTGATACGTTCACACGAATGGATATTAAATCGGCGTATCAACAAATTCCTGTTGAAGAGGAATCAATTAAATATACAGCGTTTATTCCGGAATTTGGCTTGTATGAGTATTTGAGTATGCCAATGGGCATAAAAACCGCGCCAGCTTGGTTCTAAAGAGTAATTGAAAATGCTCTGAAGTACCTGATTAAACGTAAATTCGTTGATGTGTATATTGATGATTCGTTTTTCTTCACAAATAGCCAAAACAATGGTTTAAGATTTCAAGAAGATGATGTGTAAGAATGCATAAATGTGCTAAGAGAACGAAATTTAAAAGTTTCGTTGGACAAATGTGTTCCAGTGGCGGAGGAGATCAATTTACTTGGATTTGTTATTTACAAAAATTAAATTAAAACCGAATCCAAACCGAGCTAAAGTTTAACTCGAGTTTGTTTACTCGGGAAAAATAAAACCGAAAAAAATACTCGAATTACAATGTTGGCTTGGAAAAGCAAATGGCTATCGAAAGTTTACAGAAGATTTTACTCATATTGTTAAACCGTTGTTTGACCTGATGGGTCTAAAAAATGTTCCAAAGAAATTTCGAAAGAAAAATGGACCTGTTAATGGTAAAAAAGTCGACATACTGTGGAACGTAAATACAAACGAAAGTTTTGAAAAAATTTAAACAATTTAATGAAGTGATTTGATCTTGGCATTGCCCAATTTTGAAAAAAACCATGCACTTAAAAACCCATGCTTGTTATTTTGGATATGGAACAGATCTGGAATAAGAGCAAGAAGATGGACAATTTTTACCGATTGCGTATTTTTCGAATTTAGAAAAATCATACACCGGCAGAAAGAAACTACGCAACACCAGAAAAACAAATTTTATCCGTCGCCAATACCATGAATATTTGCATGTTAAACATTTTTTTGTTCACACCGACCATTAAACGCTAACTTGGATTTATCCAAAAGAAATGGGTTTTTAACGTACCCACGTTAAAACGATGGCTACTTATAGTGAGTTTTAATGATTTCTGAATCGAAAATATACCCGCACCGCTGAATGTAGTTGCTGATAGTTTTTCGCGCTTAAAAGACGAAAACGAACAAAATTTAAAGCCAAATGAAGACAACAATGATAATTTAGTAGCTATGGTTGAATTTGAAAACGAAAATGTTCAAAAGGAAACCGTAGAAAATGATATGTGTTCAAATAGCACAAGCAAAAGCTCAGAAGAATCTTTTGCAATACTTGCTCTTGAACCGAAATAATTAACTATCAATTTACAGAAAACTTTCGACTGATAACAAATCTATATCAGGAAATGTCCAAGTTGAGCTCTTTGAAGCTTTTCTTTATGAGACAGAGTTTGATTTTACTCATGGTGATTTAATACTGATTTAGAGCTAGAAATCGGATCGAATTTGTATCCACGTTATAGTTGTGCTGCAAATAAACTTAACATTTCAGTGAGAAAGGCTGTCACATCATCAACTCATTTCAGCAATTTTGTAACCAAATGTAGAAATTACGTTAAAAACTTTAGCAAATATACAGTCGGATACAACAGATATACAGTCAAAATTTCAAATATATCTATAGTTGTACTCTCTATACTAATGATTGTTTATGGTAATTTGGACAAAATGATTTGTGTTGAGCATCATCATGATGAATTTAGAAATATTAAATGAAACACATAGTAACAAAATTTGACAATGAATTAAATTTGCAGGTCTACTTAGTTGCTGCGGTTTTAAATGTTTACACTCATGCCATGTGCAAGCAACGAAATTTGGAAAACAATATTTTGAAAAAGGACTAAAGCATATAAGATGATATAATGATGTTAACTAAATAAGATGAGCCAGAACAACATTCTGAAAGCATAAATGCTGTGTCATTAGTAGAAGAAGTTTTAATTGATCTAAATCAAAATTAAGATGCCAAGTTTGACGGGATCAAAGGTTTGGAATTTAAAACAAGATCTTGCTTAAATTCTCAAAGTGAGTCAGATGAAATCAATATAAAGATCGAAAAAGAGATCAATTTATTTAAAACTTATATTTCAGAACAAAAAATAACATCAACTTAATCGTTTTGGAAAAAGAACATGTTTCATTTACCTATCTTGTTTGATCTATTTTTAAGATTAGTAACAATTCCATGCTCAAGTGCTGAAACAGAACGATTATTCAGTGAAGCTGGTAGATTTGATAAAAAGTCACCAAATCAATCTGATAAATTACTAATTGATTAATCATTTTTAAAAGTAAACTTGATTTTTGGATAAATTTGAAAGTAAAAACTTAATTTGAAAAAAATAATCTTTGATTCAGAAAATTTATTTATTTTTCTAAGAAATAAAAAAGATAAATTTCTTTTAATCAACACATTTCATAAAAGTAATGCTAAAAACGTCTAGAATGCATAATATTATAATTCTATTGATTATCTAATTTAGTAAAACAATGTTTTTTGAGTATTTTTACACCAAAAACTCCTTAATTTCTGGTCTTTTTCAAAAGGTGAACTTAACACCTACACCTCACACCAACACCAAATACACCAATTTGGAATAAAATCCAGAAAAAGGTGTTGAAGTATGGTGTAGGCATACAGTACACCTACACCCTACAAATACACCTAAAATTTTGGTGTAGAATCTGCTGCTTATTTTTAGACCAACTCGCACCTTAAGGTCAAAATACAAAAAAATTCAACAAGATGATTCTGAGTCAAACACCAGCGACTATAATCTTTAGCTGAAATTAAGAAAAGATTAAAACCACTTAATTTATAAAAAATTCTATTAGGAAACCCACTAGAATAGCAGAAAAACGAAAAAAAAGAAGTATTGATAAATCAGTTACAAAAGTAAGTTTAACTACATAATTTCGCATTATCGAAGGGTCATCAAAATCTCGATATGAAATAAAAGACAAAGTTTAGACTTGACTTTGACTTTTGACAAACTCTGTTTTTAAATCTTTTTTATTTAATTTCTAGTAAATATTTGTTTTCAATAACCAACAAATTAATTCTCTTTAAGAAATATTTCGATAAGCTTATTAAATACTTTAGGTCTCACAAGTGCTTATCAATCGAAGGTCTTTACTTGGGTTCGAAAAGTACAGTGTCCATTCTTACCTGTAAATCTTGTGTGATTGTTAAAGCTTGGTATCAACCATTGACGATTTATTCAATACTTTTTTGCCCTGTAATTGCAAAAAAAAATTTTCACATTCAGCTTTTCAAGAAGTCATTTTCGGAAATGAGAAAAATATTAAATGATTTAGGTCTCTCAAGAAGTGCTGCAAATTCAACTAGTAATCATTTTTATTCTCTTCCTAACCAGAACAATAGTATAAATTTTGTTGAATTTAAAAAATATTTAACGTTATTACTCGAGTTTTATGACATGTCATAAACAAAATAAAGACATGTCTTTATATATCGAACATTGGTTGAAAATTTCGATTTATGACATGTCATAAAACTCGAAAATACCCCTTAAAATCAATTTTTACTAAAAAATAGTAACCGTAATAGTGACATGTCACAAAATAGGACTAGTCTCTAATTGAAGTGTATTAATTGCATAGGATGCGGGTTATCAAAACTGGTCTCTTTAGAGAACTTTCATCAACTTTAAACTGTACCTCCAAATTTCAAAATAAAAATTCTAGGACCAACAATTATATTATTCTATTGACTAATCGAGAAGAAAATAGGCTGGGTTCGGATTTGTGTGAAAGATGTGTATAATGTGTATTATGTGTAATGAATCAGATCCATTTTTGTAATGTTTGATCCCAAAAAGGGTTCAGGGGGAAGATCCGCCCGTGTTTGAACTTTCTTGAATGCTTGGCGTGAATTTTAACCATAACAAACTATTCATAAATATTTATTTTCCTAATCTGTTTTAATTATTCAATTGTATAATTAAGAATAGGACAAAAGAAAGCTTATTCATATGATCATTTTAAAAATCTCATTTCATGATTAACAAACTTTTTATTGGATCCGATAACTAGGATGATTATTCATTCTAACATTCTAAAAAAAAATGAAACAAGTCCGAAACTAGTCGAATATTCATATGAAGTCATTAGTTTGGATTCATAGAAATTTTTTAGATGTAAATTTTCTTTTAGATCAAGTAAATATCAAGACTCATGGCTATCATGCCAAAGTTGTGACAATTGGGTCTGTGATAATTGTTGGCCAAAGGGTTGGAGAACTAATCAATCTTTCTATTGTATAAATTTTAAATAGTTTAGTTTTAACGAATTGTTCAAATATTTTTTTACAAGGACTTAGCTTTTTTAGACAATAATAATAATAATAAATAAAAAACTAATCTAATTTTAATAATATCTTACAAGCTAATCAAGCAGGTGTGTTGGATGACATAGAGATCCAGAGTGGTGTACCTATAGTTAATGAACAAGTTCGAAACGAGCAAGAGCAAGAAAAAGAAGAAAAAGATAAAGAGGATCAGGAAGATGGAATGGTCGAATCAGTGGTAGAAAATCAAGAGTTGACATAAGACGAATCAACTGATTTTCAAGATACTAATACAACGATATTAGATAAAAATAAAGACGAATTTAATGTGAAATTTGTGGTCAAGTTTGTAAAAGTTCGAATGGGTTGAAGACTCACATGCCTAGATCGGTCAAAAACATGAGGATTTAATATCCTCAAAAGTTATAGTTTCAGATTAAAAAAAAAAATATATTTATATATACAATCAATAACCGGTTATTCGGAATGAGATTCGAGCTTTTTTTTCAAAGTCTTCCGGATAACACGATTTGATAATGAAAAGAGGGGTAAACCAATGTTAATCGATTTAGAGTTATTATTATTATTTAGAGTTTATTTAGAACAAAGAAACAATTAACGAATAAAAACAACAAATAAACGGAAGGAAAAAGTAAGGAACGAATAAAATTAACAAATAAATATTAAAAGCTGATTGTTGATTGGTAGGTACTGGCTTCAAACTGTCTGTTGCGAAGGACTTGCAGATCAAACAGGGTTTGTACTTGTTCACTTCCTCCAATCTTGTGAATAATGTCTGAGAGTTGTGTGCATATAATCAAGCGCAAGTTTTGTTGGGCAGTACCCATTCATGTTCTTAGTGATGATCTCCTCCCGCTGAACAAAGTTAAGAACAACCTTCTAAAGTTTTGCAATCGTAGTATCAATAACTTTTTTACTAGCGTTCTTGCGAAGCTTAGGGGCCTGATACATAGGTCTTGTCTTTTTTAATGCGAATAACAGAATGACTCACATAGTTTATGTTTATATATTAAGTTTTAACAGGAAGTAATACGGAAGTACTGCTTTTCTAATTAACTCAAAGCCTAAAAAGTAGGAAGCGAAAAAGCTCAAAGTAAAAAATCAAAAAGTGCTGGTCCGAAAATTGATTCCGGATAATCGGGCATTCTGGATTAAAAATTTCGGAAAATCGGTTATTGACTGTTAAACACTTCAAAATTAGTTTAAGAATTTGCGCACAATTATTTTTAACAAACCGAAATAATTTTCGAGTCATTTTTAGTCAAATGACTTGAATCGGAATTGACTCAAAGTCAAAATAAAGGCCGTCTCAGACTCGATTCAATTCATTTTACTAAAAATGACTCGAAAATTATTTCGGTTTGTAAAAAATAATTGTACGCAAATTTAATATTTAAAGATATTTCTTATACATTATTTTTAGGTTTATTTTTTATATTTGATTATTGTTAGGTAAACCTAAATTTAAGGCATGTAGTTTTTTTTTTAAGATTAATCTAAAAATGTCAGAATTAGCTGATTCAAGCGAAGACGAAAGAATTGATTCTTTAAAGATCCCTCGCATTAAAACATCTGGTAGAATTTCTCTCCATTCACTTCAAATATACTGCCCTCAAAGTTTCAAACATAAATCGATTCATTAACATTCCTAACTATCTTAAATTGTTAGCATTTTTATTCAAACACTTTAAACTCAATTAAAATTCAGTTAAATGCAAATGATGTGACAAAAAAATTACCCACAAGCTGGGTGATCCTACATCTAACTAATATCGTCACATAACACGTTTTCCTTTTCGTGAGTCGAATGACTCAAAATGATTCTAAGTCTTTCTCCCGAGTCTGACTTGGACTCGACTCGTAAGTCATCGTTTGATCATCATTTGATTCTGACTCAATTCGAGTCATTAGAAACTAAATGATTCATACTCAGACTCAGTTATCTCAAAAATGTCGAGTCACTGTCTCTGATCAGCAATGAATCGGATTCAAGCGCTTTAAAAACTCCAACAAAACGACGAAAATTTTTCACATTTGCAAAAAGAATAAAAGTCTTGAAAACAGTCAGCCTGATGATAAAAAAACGATCAAGCGTCAATTTGAAGAATACATAAAAATGGAGTATGATTCAGATGTTATTTTAAAGTATTTTTGGTTGAGAAACTAATCAATATTTCCAGATTTATATTTATTAGAACTTAAATATCTATCTATTCCCGCTTCCTCGGGACCGATTGAAAGAACATTTTCGTATGCTGGCTACATTAATAGGCCTCATAGATTACGACTTAAAGCGAAAAATCTTGAAATAACAACACTCTTACGCTTAGAGTATTTTATGATGGCAAAAAAAACATAACAATTTTATTTTGATTTAATTAAATTTAAAAAAAAATAAACCTGAAAAATAATTAAACTTTTAACTACCAGTTAATACTTTTTATTGTAAGATCTAATTTTATGGTTGGTAGGTTTTTGTTTGCAACCGTTTTCGCTCGATTTTGAACGTAATAAATACTTTAAACGGTTGAGGTTACTTGTTTTGCTGTAGATTAATGTGATTTGATTGCTATTAATAAGATGAAATATTGGCTGTAAAAAAAATAAAAAAAATAACTTGAATTATAATCCATCTCCAAAATAACGGCTATCGGTTTTTTAATACCTCAAATTTATTAAAAATTACCTCTAATTTGTCAAAAAATACCTCAAAATATTAATAAAAGTGTCAAAAAAAATGAAACCAACCCTTTTAATTAAAAAAATACCTATTTATTAAAAAATCAAACAAATTATATAAATGTCTATCTAATTGATTAAAACCTCTCTAATTAATTAAAAATCCATCTAATTAATTAATTTTTAGCCTCAAAATTTTATATAAAAAGAAATTGTATTTGATATTAGAAAAAAAATATAAAGATATAGAAAAAAAAAAAAAAAAAAAAAATATTTTGATTAATCGAAATTAAAAAACTTCAAAATGAGTTTGGATCAAGAAAATACTCTCTCAGAAGAAGTATTATTGGAAAACGAAATAGACGATACCCAAGATGACGAAGAAGAAATTGTTGTTAAAAATAAGCGTGGTAAAGGTAAAGTGTACGATTTCTACAAAGATTATGATAGTTTTGAAATTTTCCAACAAGAAATGAAATCAAAAAATATCGGTGATACGTTATGGAATAATACAGGCTTAAAGTCAAACAAAAATGAAGATAAGTACTGTTATGATTGCAATTGTCAAAAAAATGGATGCAAAATTTCAATGTATTACAAGATAACCGATAAAAAAGAAAATGGTTCAGCTTTTATATCCGATGGAGAGCACTCTGGTCATGATGAGCAAGTGGAACAAGCAAATGTTTCAGATGAAATAAAAAAGCAAATTATTTACCATGAAAATCTTGGTTTAAAGCCCAAAGAAATTATTCAGCAATTAATCAATTTGGGACTAAAACCACCTAAATATTCTCAATTATTATACATTATCAAAAAAGCACGTTCAAAAAAAGCAACAACTCAATCAACAGCACAAGCAAAAACAAGCTTAAATGATTTAAAGCAATGGTGTGAAAGCAAAACAGAAATACCAGACGACGAAGATGAAGTATTCGTTGGAAAATATGAAATTAAACCAGCTTAAGAACAACAATTTAGAATATTTGTAACAACGAAACGATTAATTGGTTTTGCTAAACATAACCATCACTTTTTAGCAGATGCTACATATAAGCTTACATCAGGAAATTACCCTTTACTAACTGGTGGTACAACTGATCGTGAAAAAAAATTTCATCCTTTTGGTCTGTGTGTAAGTAGACATGAAAAAGAAGCTGATTTTAGTTTTTTTTTCTCTGCAGTGAAAGAAACATATCAAAAAATTGCAAATGAAGAAGTCAATTTCAAATGTTTGATTGCCGACAATGCCGGTGCTATTACAAATGGTTTTAGTTCAGTTTTTACATTAGAAAAACGAGTTGATTGTTGGGCGCATATGAAAAGAAATATTGATTTACATTTAAAATCAGTTGATGATTATTATAAAAAAAAATCAAAGATGACATTTATTCGATACAAAAAGTATTTTCACAAGAATTATACGAAACAGCTATAAAATTATTTAAAGAAAAATGGTGAAAAGTCAATAATAATGCAGTTAAAATTTTTGTCGATTATTTCATGAAACAATGGGGCGAAAACAATATTGGATGGTTTGAAGGTTACGCACCTGGTTTACCTAGCACAAGTAATTCTCTTGAATCGACACACGATAAAATAAAAGAGACAATGAAAGGCAAACGACTTGAATTAATTGCATTTCTTGACAAATGTCAAAAAGTACTTGTTAAAAATTGGTCAATTGAGAGGTCACCAATACTAAAATTAGTTAATCCAGAAACAAATGAAACAAATTTTGCTGAAAATAAAAATCAAAAACAATTTAGTACAGTACCCGATATCACTAAACAAAACATGAATGACGCCTATGGATGGAATTGCTTGAACAAAACAATACAAACATCGATACCTGGAACAGATTATTTTTATGTTAAAGAAGGTCTTTTTTATGATCTTAGTCGTAATGAATGCAAAGAATATGAGCAAAAATTGACATCAAAAAGTTGGTCAACATTTGATATTATGATAAAGCATTTATCTAGTATAAATCGTATTTCCATCAATATAAATAATTGGAGAGAAACAACGTGTACTTGTTCAGATTGGCAAAAGGATTACAAGTGTAATCATCAAATTGCAGTTTGTGCAAGGCTAAAAAAATGTGCATATGACATTGTTGCTATGGATTTACCAATTCAACCGAATCGTAAACGTGGTGCCCCAGAAAAAAATAAACCAGCTCTAATAATACAACCATCAGATTCAGTTGGCGGTGGTGGAGATCCAAAAGGCATCTCTTATGATGATGATGATTTAACCGAAGTTGTGCCTAATAATAAAAAAAAACAAAAAACATTCAATCAAGAATCTACTCAAAATAATGAATCTAAAACATGTGAAAAATGTGGCTTAATTATGAAAAAAAAAAGATATTTTTATTGTGATAATTGTTAATTTTTTTTATTTTTAGAGGTGAGTATTAACTTTTTGCGGTTTTATAATGAAATTGCTTTCATTTTTTTTAAATTGATGTAATTTTTTTTATTTGAATACTTTTTTTATATTTTGCTACTTTTTTAATAAAAAAATAGTCTTTTATTAAATTTGAGGTAAATTTTAATAAATTTGAGGTAAATTTTAATAAATTTGAGGTAAATTTTAATAAATTTGAGGTACTAAAAAACTTTATTTCCAAAATAACTGGAAGATATTTGATTCCAGATTATTTTTTAAATTTGATATAAGCATAAATATATTTTACTTTTCTATTCATTTATTCACTGAAAAAGTACATAACTATAACATGTATTGTTGTATAAATCATGCTTGAATTTACATATTGAAAAGAAATTATGACAAAAAAATTTAATACTTATTAGATAAAAATTTTTTCCAAATTTTTCTAACAAGTCAAAGTCCTGACTTTCACTTGACTTGTGACTTATATACAACTCTGTAAAATCTTAAATACTAAAATTATAAAAATGAATGCTTGTTCTTTAAAATTCATCGCAAAATTAAAAGACAAATGATAAAAAATTCTAAAGCATATTTAATAAGCTTCAATGATTCAGAACTTTCCATTTTCCATGTCGGAATTCGGGCCTGAATCAGCTCAAACATATAACCCAAAAAGACTCAGACTATGCGGAAGCCTCTTCTTTATCGTCCGCGCGTCTCATCTCTGCCCAATCACAGCCCCAGCCACTAATTAAAATATACTGAAAGGTAATCGGCAATGAGGATGCGGACGCCATCATAGGTCACCTAAGTCTAGGCCGAGGTAAATTGCTAAACAAATCAGCCATGGAGCTAAGACGACCAGTCTAGGTTTTTCAGTCTGCACTTGACCTCCTGACGCAACAGAGATGACATTAACTAATCGAAATGGCTCTGACGAAGAAGAAAGTAATGAAGCGCTCAAGCTATAAGTAACAACGACACAGCACTGCCAGTATTTTTTGTTGTTATTTTTTTTTTTTTAATGGTTATTTTTTTGTTTTGTTTGGGTTTTGTTTAGGTTAGGTTAGTAAAAATAAATAAATTAATTGCTATTGTTGTCTTCCAAATTAAGAAAATTTTGATTCTTTTTTTAATTCGATTGGTAATTAGAAGTGGATTGTTTTTTTTATGAGAAATACAATTATTTCAGTTTTTAGAAATTCAATATTTTTTTTAAGTAAAGAACAAGTTTATTTTGACTTGAAAATATAAAAAATAAGCAATATTTTTTTAATTTTATTTTAATATCTTAATTGTGAAGCGTAAATTAATTCAAAAATAAAATAAACTTTGACTTGACTTTTGCAGACTTTAAAATAAATTTTTGACTTATAACCAAATTTGGTGATAACTTTATAGTTTTTTTTTTAATCTATGCCTACTTTATATTAATTTTAGCCCAGAATCCTACAAAAATTTAGGCAGTCCTTTTAATATGTGAATTATTTGGTCAAAAAAAATGAAATTAAATTCAACTCTAAACATCTCGGGATGTACATTTTGATTTTAAGTTTTATTTAATGATTGAATAGAGACAGCAAGAGAGATGAATATTTTAAATTAATTTAGTATCTTCTTTACATCATTAATTTTACATCTACTAGTTTGAAGGTTCAAATTTATTCATTTTATTTTTAAAGTATTTAAATGCATGCGAAATACTTTATGAAAATATTTAATTAATAACTATAATTAATTAAGTTTAAACAAAAATGATTAATTTTAACTTAAGAAATTGTATCTAGATGTTTATAATGAAATGTTTTTTGACATTTAATGAAAATGTTTATCTTATATTTCTAATGAAAGAGACACCAAGAATAATATACATTAGGCTTAAAATTTATAATATTAATTTTTCCTGCAGTTTCTAAACCTACCTTTATTCACAAAGCTTATTTAAATTTTGTTTTTCTTCATTTAGAAAATAAATTTCAATAATATTAAAATTTAATATATTATTTATTTGTTAACTGAACCGATATAGGAAAAGAAGAGAAATTTATATCAGTAAAATAAAAAAACTAACACCTCTTTATCTTGTGTAAATTTTATAATTTTATAACATCCTTAAAAAAAGAAATTAAATTTGTTCATGTAAATCTTTAAATGAAATGAAATTTAATGAGTGACCAGTAATTCAAAAAAGATTTGGATTAAAATCAAAATTGAATTTGATTTAAAACTCTTTTATTAATTTTTCAATCAAATTCAATTTTGAAAGCAACCATGTGATCAAATAATCATAATTTTGTGTTTAACTTGTACAGTAAATTACATATAATTCAAATAGCTTTTTGAGAGATTAGGAAAAAATTTTAAATTATAAATTAAATTTGGTATTTTGTGTTAAAAAATGTTGAATATATCAGACTATGTCTGCGAATATGCAAGAAGTGACCGGTCTGAATGCAGACTGTGCAACACTAAAATTGGTATGTCGGCTCTCCGCATTGCTTTTTACGTCCAAGTACTCTGATCAATAATTAAAATTATAAAGCTTTATTTATTTTTATTAATTAGTGTCTTTCTTTTGATGGAAAAGTATTTTTTAATTCAATATTTAAATTTTTATTGTAATCAAAAAAAAAGATACCGAATTGGTATCATTTCAACTGTTTTTGGAAAAAAGAAAACCCCATTTATACCGCCTCTATTAAAGGATTCGACAGTTTAAGGTTTAACTAAAAATTTTTCATGATTAAATTTAAAATTTTTTTTCTAGGTGGGATGATCAGCAAAAAATTAAGAAAAAAATGGGTCTTGAGACAATTGATGAATCCGTGGAGGAGAAAGATGATGAAGCCGAAATCGAAGAATTTTCAATTGAATACTCAAAATCGAATAGTAGCAAATGTAAAAAATGTTTGACCATGATCGATAAAGTAATAAATTTATTTTGTACTTTTAAATTGTTATCTATTTAAATTTTTAGGATGCGATAAGGTTTGGTGCCAAGGGTCCTGCATCTATTGATGTTTTTTATCATTTGGACTGTTTTGCAGAGGCTAAAATTGAAATCGGATTTAACCATAAGATAGAAGAGTAAATATTTAAATAATTAAAATTAATAATTTTTTCAATTTTTTATTAGAATTAATGGCTATAATGATTTAAATGAAGAAGATAAAAAAAAAGCTTCAAATTTAATAAAACCACCAAATCAAAAACGCAAGATTAAAGATGACCCCGATGAAAATGAAATTGGTTTAGGTGTAAAAAAGCTTAAAAGTGAAGGTTCTAATTTGCAAAAACAATTAAAAGTATAAAATCTAAAAGATTTAATTAAGAACTCTTTCAAAAATTTTCTAAAAGGCGCAATCTGAAAAATTTTGGCAACTGCGAGACTCCTTAAACAAAGAGTTATCCAATGATTTACTCAAGGAATTGATTCAAAAAAATTCTCAAAAAATTAATAAAGGAGGAAGAGATGATGTAAATTTTAAATTTTTTTTTATTCAATTTTTTATTACCATCTAAAAATAGTTATTGACATTTTTGACCGATATTATGATGTTTGGGCCACTAGAGCAATGTCCAAAATGCCAAAACGGACAACCTATTTATGGAAGTACAGCTTACTACTGTACAGGCCATATTACAGAATGGACAAAATGTAGGTACAGAACACAAGATCCAAAACGAAACAATACCTTTCATTTTGATGCCAAGCTTAAAAAAGAGTTCACGTGTTTCCAGAATTTTAAATTTCAACCAGGCAAACGATTGTTTCCCAAAACATTGGATCAAATAGAGAAGGAAAAAAAAAGAAAATTTCAAAGATTTGAGCCACGTGGTTATGATGAGCAATATATGGAAGAGAATAAAAAAAAT
Organism: Brachionus asplanchnoidis; assembly: GCA_025491095.1. NCBI lineage: Eukaryota > Metazoa > Rotifera > Eurotatoria > Ploima > Brachionidae > Brachionus > Brachionus asplanchnoidis. The sequence goes on along the minus strand of JAILYF010000008.1, from coordinate 2,199,854 downwards.
TTTTCGATGGCCAAGAAAATAGATTATGATAATGCAAAAATTAAAATGAAGTTAAAAGGAGGTGTCGTTGTTGATCCGGACACAAATTTGCAAGATGAAGCTCATGTTTTGCTAGAAAAAAATTTTGTTCAAAATCCTTATTCAGTTGTACTTGGGCTTGTTGATATCTTAAGTGGAACTAATTCCTATTACAAAATGCAGGTTATTGAACATGATAAAAAATCTACATTTTATGTATTCCGATCATGGGGAAGAGTTGGAACCACCATTGGATCAAATAAACTGGAATGTTATTCAAACAAAAACGAGGCCATCAAAAAATTTAGTTCTTTATATTTGGAAAAGACAGGAAATTCTTGGGCAAGTCGTAAATATGCCAAGAAACAGCCCAACAAATTTTATCCGCTTGAAATGGACTTCAGAAATGTATTTATTTGATTAAAATTTTTTGTATATTTTAATTTGTATTAAGGATGATGACGATGTCAAGTCAAGACTCTCGGACCAAAATTATGTGTCCAGCTCCAAGTTAGATTTGCCCATTCAAAATTTAATAAAACTTATCTTTGATATTGAAAAAATGAAACAACAAATGAAAGAATTTGAGGTAAAAAATAAAAAAGATAAAAATGATTGAATTTGTAAAAATTTAAATATTTTAGATTGATTTAAATAAGATGCCATTGGGAAAAATTTCTTCAAATCAAATCAAACAAGCCTTTAGCATTTTAAATGAATTAAATGAGGTAAATTGGTTATTGTTTTAATTAAATATTTTATATCTTTCAATCAATTTTTTTAAATAAATCCAGAAAATACATAAAATAACATAAACGATATTTTTGTATAAGTTTAAACTAAAAAAAAAGGAAATGCTTAACAGTTTAATCTTGCGATAAAATTAAATCTTAGATGTTTATCAAAAAGTTTTTCATCTTTTGAAAGTCTTGAAACTTAAATATTTTTTGTATCAATTAAATAGATTTTCTTTCAAGATCTTACTCAGAATATCTCTGGACTATGAATATTTCTGGACATTTGAGAAAATCTCTGAATTATGAATATTTAGATTTCATAATAAAAATTAATTGAAAATTTTTATTAAAATCATGACAAGTTCTTGTTAAAATCAGATATTTACAGATATTTTTTTTTAAATTTGATTACTAAATTTAAATGGGATTGTTGTTTTAGCATACCGATAAAACTTTTAAACATACTAATCAATTTTTTCAGCATACCCATTTTTCACCCCAGCATACTTGCATTATTAACATATCAAATACCTTAATAATATACTAAAAACTGATTAACATACTTATGATAAAATTTTAAATCTTTCTTCAGTCAAGCCTAGAATTTCCGGAATTCGAATTTCCCTTTACTTACATACGAAATTATTTCTATTATCCGACATTAATTTATTTATTAAAATGTTAAAACTATTCAGCAATCATGTCAAATTAAAAAGATACAATTGGTGTTGATAATACATTATCAATTGACGACAAGGAAGTTTTATCTAGATAATGAATATTTCTAGTCAAAAGACTTTAAATAAATTAAGAGAAATCATAAAATAGACATTTGGCATGTTAAAGATAAACTTTTAAAACAAATTATAAAAATTTGATTTTCTTAATATGCAATTTTTTTTGGTGATTTTCACTAAAAAAATGGCTTTATAAACAAATCAATTTTGTAAAATATTCTGATGTCCGACATTTTTTAATTATTTCTCAATTCCGGATTATTAAGCTTCCAGCATTTTCATTAATCCGACATTAAATTGTCGAACCTCAGCGAACATAAAAGAGAATTGGCTGTATTTACTTAATTTGACTAAAATTTTATATTTTTTTTCTAATCTAAATATATAAATAGATTTTTTTATTTCAAAAGTTAAGTATGTTAAACAGTTTTTTGATTGCTTTTAATAGGTAGGTATGTTTTTCAGCAATAAGTGTGTTAAAAAGTATAGTATGCTGGGATAAAAAATGGGTATGCTGAAAAGCTTGGCTAGTATGTTAAAAAGCTTTGATAGTATGTTGGTCAAGTAGACCCAATTTGTATGCAAATTGCTTTTATTTTTTCTGTAAAAATATTTGGTTTCTTTCTGAATATTTAGCAAGAAAAATATTATTCTTTTTTTTTCGACATCTCATCATCATCTCATTCTTGATAAAGTTAAGTTAAGTGGAAAGAAATATAACCTAAACTAATATGGGGAATGATTCTAATTACTACATTTGGTTAAAATTTTTTTCCTAAAATTTTGAAAAAAATATTGGCTTACAAGTTGTGTTTAATTTTAGTAGAAAGTAAAACAAAAAATTGATCAAAATATCAAGTTATCTTTTAATTTGTTAAAGCAATTTTCCAAAAGTTTTATTTGGACAGTCCAAAAACGCGTCCATAAATGGCGATTTTATCTTGTATTAATTTAATTTATTTTTAGCATTTAGGTCTAAGATCATCAAATACACATATTTTAGATGCTAGTAACAGATTTTATACACTGATACCACATGATTTTGGAATGAAAAAGCCTATTCTTTTAAACGATCCCGCGCTTATAAAAGTATAAATTTTTTTATTTTTTAATTTAAAAATTATTTTAAAAATTTTATTAGAATAAAACAGAAATGTTGAATAATTTATTAGATATAGAAATAGCCTATAACATACTTAAAACCGACTCAAATTCGAGTGAAGATCCTATAGACATGCATTACAAAAAACTAAATTGTCAAATGGAAGTTCTTGACAAAAATAGTGAAGAATTTTCTTTGATTTTAAAATATGTCCAAAATACTCACGCGGCCACTCATTCTTCTTATAAATTAATTGTTGAAGATGTGTTCATTATTGTTCGTGAAGGTGAAGAGTCAAGATTCGAGAAATACAAGGGACTACATAATAAAAAGTTGCTATGGCATGGATCTCGTTTGACAAATTTTGCAGGAATTTTGTCTCAAGGTTTAAGAATTGCTCCGCCAGAAGCACCATGCACTGGTTATATGGTAACTTAACAAAATAAAATTCCAAAAAAAAATTTATCTAAAAAAAAAATCTCAAGTTTGGTAAAGGTGTTTATTTTGCTGATATTGTGAGCAAAAGTGCCAATTATTGTTTCACAAATAGTTCTAATCCGACAGGTTTAATGCTTTTATGCGAGGTTGCATTGGGAGATATGTATGAACGAACACATTCGGAATACGTAACTACTTTGCCAAAAGGTAAACATAGCACAAAAGGATGTGGTCGAACTGCTCCGAACCCAAATGATAAGCATGTAATGTCTGATGGGGTTGAGATTCCTTTCGGAAATGCTGCTGACTCGCGAATAAAAGCATCTTCATTATTATATAATGAGTATATAGTATATGATGTCAATCAAATAAAAATGAAATATCTTTTAAAAGTTAAATTTGACCATGAAATTAATTAAATCGAATTGTAAATAGCTGTGTATTTAAAAAATAGTGTATAAATTGGAATTGAGATATTATTAAATTAAAAAGTTGCGCCGTTTTTTTAATAAATTTATATTTGTATAAAAAAAAATTTTTATTTTTTAAGATGTGTTTGAAATTTTCTCATTAATCACTTTTATAATATCATTGTGAATTTAAATATTTTTTGCAGCTAATATGCTTAAACTAAAGTAATCACTTGGTCTGGAGCAACAAAAAATAAAAAAAGAAATTCTTGAAATTAAATCTTAGATTTAAGGAATTCAAAGATACAAAGTCAGTTAGTTAGCACCTAATATTTTTTTAAGTTTGTTTTCATTTTTTGCTATAATTTCCGTAATTTTAATCAAAAATCTAGATTGATTTTTACCATCAATTAAATTTTGATTTACATCATGATTTTTTAATTATAGCATTAATTATTTAAAAAAAATATATAACCTTAGGGTTATATTAGGGTTTTAAATTTTAATCCTAATATAACCCTAAGGTTATATATTCTGATATATTATTTCACCTAAAACTTTTCGTAAATTCAAGAAAAATAATGTTAATATTAGTTTTAATAATAATGGTTCTATTTCGGTTTCGAAATTAGGAACAAGATCGTTGCTAAAGGTTTTTATATCTTGCCATTTTAATGCAAATTTTTTTAACCAGAATAAATTTGAAATTTTAATAAAATAAAAGTTTTTGTAATGATGAAGAAATTAATTAAATTAAATTTTTGTACCAAAATAAACAGCTTTCATATCCCATTTTTGATGCTCACATCACAGCTAGAAATTTATATATACCATGTTAAAAATTAAGTCTCCAAATTTAAATTTTTAGAACAATTATTCTAGTTTTGTGGCTATAAAAATAAATTCAAAATGCATCTTTTAGAAATAAAAATGTTCAATGTTTATAGAATTGTCTCCAGTTGTTTCTGAAAGACTCAGGAAGTGATGAAAAAAAAAGACAAAGTGAAGAAAAAAGCTTCGATTAAACTTTCAAATCCAAAAGCATGGGTTTTTTGAATTACGGATACATATTAATATTGAACAAAACTTCATTTATTAAAACTACATATTTTTTATTAAATTTAATTTTAATTAATGATTAATAATTATTAATAAATAATTGATTTTAATAATTTTAATAAATAATTTAAAATTAAATTTGATAAAAAATAATTGAAAAAATACTGCAACATACTTAGTTGCACCTTTATTACCTAAAATTAATTTTTTGTTTTCTTTTTATTAGGAAATCAAATAAATAATCTATTTAAAGCTTATTGATTCTTTATTTTTTGTAATTTTTTATATGAGAACAATTATTTTAGGTAAAAAAGGTGCAAAAAAGTTTGTTGCAATATGTTTCAGTATTTTTTCTAATTTTTTTATTAACTTTAATTTTAATTTATTAAAAAATGAAGAATTTTTGTTCAATTTGTATCTGAAATTCACAATACCACAGCATGCTAATCTAAAAATTAATAAAATTTCAGTAAATAAGTTTATTTTTGCTAGATAAAGATGGAAAAATAAATTGTAATTATAAAAAATTTATTAAATATTAATGTTCAGAAAATTTTTATTTTGTAAAAATCTAAAAACTTTAATGCAAAATCATATTTATTAAGTAAACATTCAACGCTAAAAGAAGACAAAAATTAAGAGTATTGGAGCCGAATAAAACTGAAAAATGTTAATAAAATTTTCTACTATTATTTAAATAAATTTTAAGTTGTTTAATATGAAAATAAATTTGTTAAATTTAAACTCAGTATCAGCAAATAATCTGCATTTTCTCTTTAATATGCATACCATAACAAAATATGGTGAAATTGAAACTACGCAATCCTGTGCAAAGGCTAAGTTTAAGTTTGACAAATTTATTTCCATCTTAAAACACCTAAAAATTCATTTATTGCATCATAAAGAAATTCATCATTATTTTTTAGTTTTCTTCTTCGCCATTACAATTAACTACACATTCCGAATTCTCAACTTGATTTCATATATCTGCATAATTCCCAAAAATTTTAAAATTTTTAGAATTATGGTTGATGTTAACATGAAAATGTGTCTTTTCATTAAATTTCAATATTAAAAATTAATCAAAACAATTTTTAATAATCATTTAAATTTGATCTTAAACCTCATTTTCCTTAAAAGATATTTAAAAAAATAAGTTTTTCAAAAGATTTTGACAAAAAATCTTATCATTGTTATTACATTATCTTGAAATTTTTGGATAAAATAAAAGTTCATAGTTCAATTTTAAGGATTCAGTTTTAAATAAAATTTGAAAAAAAGTTGAAGAACCTTGAAATAGTAAGAAAATAAAATCGATCCAAAAATATTTAAAATTCAATTCTAATAAAAATATTTAAGTTGTTTCTAATTTTGAATTAAAAATGAACAAATTTAATAATTTATTAAAATTTCTTCAGCTTTCACGAATAAATCGTGCTTAATGCAAATATTAAATTATTTAAATAAGTAACCATAGTAATTAAAATATTAAATTAAAAAATAAAAAAATAATAGAATTAATAAATTGGTGCACAAACATGTTCTCAAGGGCCCATTTGTTAATCGAACGCGAGATAAACGAAATCGAAAGCGAAAAAGGCCTTACCATAATTCGGCTTGACGACAATAACATATTTGAACTAATCGCATTAATCGAAGGCATTCCGAAAACAGTTTGGGAAAGAGGAATCTTCCAAATTTACCTTAAATTTTCCGAGAACTACAACTTTGTTCCGCCTAAAGTATTTTTTCAAACTGTACCATACCATCCCAACATAGACATCACAACCGGTAAGCCTAGTCTTGACTTTTTAGATGACATTTCCAAATGGCGTCAAGACTACTCTATAAAACACATTCTCAGAAGTCTTCAGCATTTACTGGCATATCCGCTTCTTGACAGGTCTGTAAACATGGACGCTGTGTTCATGCTCAAAGGTAATCCCAAACAATATGCCGAAATGGCACGTAAGTCGGTTCTATCTACTCAAAAAATTCGTCAAATGCTCAAGGAAATGGACAACTTACGAAATGAAGGACTTGAGAGCGAAAGTTTTTCCTCTTTGGCCAAAAATTTTCAACTTTTTAGACTGGAAAAAAATCCCACTGAAATCATACGCAATGAAATGGTAGTGTCCAAAGAGGAAAAAATAAAAAAACAATTTCCCATTTCGTTTGATGAATACTCAACTTTGTGGCTTGGTATAGCCACCACAAAGTCTAAAAAACAGGACGAAAATGAGTATTTAAAAAACGATTTATCCCAAAAACCAAATTTAATGTCCCAGCATATGTCTTTGTCGACTCGCGAGCTCGAACACCAAATAAACAAGCAATTGAATGAACACCGAAATTTGATGTATGGAAAACTTGAGTTTGGCAAACAATCGGCTAGTATTTATAGCAGAGACAGCCATGCCAAGTCAGAAACCAAAGCCAGAAAACCAAAAATAGTCAACTATAATGAGCTTAATAAAGAAAGTAGACTATCCGAGCCAAAGAGTGAACAAAATGTCAACACAAAGCTAATTATTGGACGGAATGATCAAGAATTTGAGGAAGAAGTTGATCAATTAATAAATTGGACAAAAAATATTGAATAAATTTGAGAAGAAAGAAAATTTTTAATTTTTTTTTAATTTTTTAAAACGCAATTTAATGACCCAAAATTTCGGGAATTTAGAACAAATTAAAAGTCTAATATTAGGAAATTTAGGACATGATAAATTTAGTTAACCAAAGATTGTCATTATTTTTATATTAAAAGCTAAATTTTTGAAGAATATTTTGTTTAATTACAATTCGAAAATGGCGTAAGTAGTTCAATATTGAATTTAGAAAGACTAATTTCCTTTAATTTTTAATGCTAGAACAATTTATCAACCTTATGCCTTTGATTGGAGGTACAAATAAATCTATTAAAAAATATATTGACAAATTAATAATAAAAAATGTTTAAGATATGGTTTATTTGAATGCTTTGACAGTGTTGGTGATTGTCTTTTAGGAATGTTTTGTCCCAATTGCTATGCTGCATACGCATCGGACGCTGCTCAAGAAAGTGTTATTGCGTCAATTCTTCAATGTGTATTTTATCCATTGGGTCTGTCTTTTCTCAGGCCAAGGGTTCGACAAGATTTGGGTATTCCGGTAAAATTAAAGTCTTATTCAAATTTAATATTTTATTGGTGATTTTCTAATTAAGGGATCTTTGTTTCAAGACATTTTGGCATCTTGCTGTAAATTTTGACTTTAAGTTTAAATTTTTATTTCTATTTATCTATTTTAGGTTGTCCATGCTGTACAGCTATTCAAATAAAACGAGAATTTGCTGATTGAATTTTCATCGGTTTTGTGAAGTTCAGTACAAAAGAACAGAACAAAGTGTAAAAAAATTAAATAACTTTTTTTCTAAAAGCTTAAAATTAATTCTGTTAATGCAGAATGGTGCAACATTCAAAGTTGCATCAACTGTAAAAGTCTGCTAATGATGTGCAAAATCTCTGCAAAATGCACTTAGCTCGATTTTATTAAAATTTAATTTCTGCTAAACTCTGCAAATTTAACAGACCTTGAAATTTGATGCAACTTTGAATGTTGCACTATGTTGCATTTACAGAATTAAGTTTTAACCTTTAGAAAAAAAGTTATTCAATTTTCTTATATTTTTTTCTGTTCTTTTTTTCATTTTGTACTGAATTTCACAAAACCATTTTCATCTAACTTAATAAACTTAATTTTTTAATAACTTTTTAAATGAATCAAAAATACTTTATTCCAAAAAATACCATTTTATTTTTTAATTTTTTGAAATGTCTAAATTAATTAAAATGCATGGGCATTTTGTAATAAATATTTCCATTTGATTCGTGTTTCATCCAAAAGGGCGCTTTTAATTTTTAGATATTAATATTTTTAAGAAATACAATAATTTTGATACCTTACAATAAAAAATAAAAATTTTCTTTTAAAAAATTTCTCAAAAAGGTCAATTTTTCTCAATTTAAAGTTCGAAATTCATGCAGTTCCAAGAAAAAATAAGTATTTAAAAAACTATTTACTAATTTTAGATGAAACATGAGATAGACTTATACCATTTGTTTAGTATTGAATTTTTCAAAATCGCAAGTATTTTAGTTACAAAATAAAACGCAAATTGAAAAAATCTCTGTCTCGAATGCTAAAATTTGGTCCAAACTTTCCAATACCAGAATTTTTAGTGCAAAAGCTCTGAAAATTCCAAAAAAAAATTTTATTGCACAAAATGTCTTATTTTCTTGACCATTAGGATTTTGGATACCTTATACAAGTTGAATGTGATAAATTATGTAAAATTCTAAGTTTTTATTATTTTAATCATTTTCTAAAATTAAAAAGCTTAATTTATAATTACCAAAGGTCCATGCTATTTTATTTAACTAATTTAACTTCACAACAATAAATTAACTTATATCTTTATAAAATAAATATTAGCATTTAAAGCGATTTTAATAAGATAAAAATAATCTATATATTTTATAAATATTAATTTTTGAGTGTAAAAACTTATTGAATGTAATAAAATAAATTTTTTTTTTTAAAAAAGAGAAATCTTGAAATGACTAAGAAGCTTGAAAAAACTCGACACACTTTTCTTTCTTTTTGGTTCTTATCTTTATCAATCAATTACTTGATTATTCATTTTTTTAATAAAACTTCTCATGGATTCACTTTCTAAGTCAAGCATTTTAGAATTTGTCTAAAAAAATTCTTATATAAAAAAAATTTTTTATAATCAAAGATTTTTTTAAATCAAAAAGTCGTTTCAAAAGAATTTTAGTTATTTGAAAGTTATTTGAAATTCATGAAACAATTTTATAAGGTAATCACCAAAAATTAAGGTATCATTTAAAGTAAAGTAGTATTTAAAATTGTTAATTTGATGCCAGTTGGGCTTAAAGGATTATTTATTAAACAAATAAAACAAGAACTGTTATCAAAGACTAAATCCTGTAATAAAGTGCAAACAATAAAAGATTAAAAAGTAAATATTTATTATGGAAAAGAAAACATGCGTTTTTAGCCATACCGTGACATGAATTTGATTAGTACTAAGAAAAATATTTACTTTATTTTAAAGTATACTCAAACAATCGATATCACTTGAAAATATTAACAGATAGCTAACAAATCTATAAGCTTAAATAAAAATATGTTCTTTTTTTCACAGCTTTCGGAGATTTTCTCACATCGTAAACAGCTCGATTATCAAGATATCTAAGTGTTGGATTTCAACTTTTTTTATTCAAAGAATTATAAGAAAATTATTAAGATAACAACATTTTCTCATTTAAATTTTATTTCAGGATTGTTTTTATTTAATTTTATTTTATTTTTTATTTCAAAACGAAGGCCAGCTTTCGGCGATGACAAAAAAACTTAAATATAAAAATATAAAATTATAAAAAAAATATTTTTATAAAAAATAAGAAGGTTTTTTTTTATCAAATTCAAGAATTACATTCTTATAAAAATAAAAAATAAAATTTACTTTAAAAATTTTGAAAAAAAATAGGAAAATAAAATTCAATCCATGATTGATTAATTTTTGAAAACTTAACCTCTTTATCATCTTTACTTTAAAAGATTTAGTAAGAATAAAAAATCTTACTTTTAAAATGAAAAATTTGAAATAAATTAAGATAAAAAAGGCATTTTTATTTAGTATTTCCTAAAAATAAATAAAAAAATATTTATAATTTTTTTTTAGGATAAAATTTAGGAAATTTACCTCCGTGGGCCTAACCGAGCGGCCTCTTTTTAGCCTGCATGTTTAAAATTAGTAATAAAATAAAGAAAGTGTAAAATTTAAATAAAATAAAGTTGAGTAATACAATACAATACGTAAAATAAAAAGATAAAATGATTAATTAATTGTATTGCGTTAAAAAATTTAATAATTTGATAGAAAAAATTAAACCAGGATTTACAGTTTACACTATCAGATAAACTGGCTGGTGCAATTTTTTTTTAATTTTTTTCATGAACCAACTCTAGCCTAGGCTTTGTCTAAAGGCGAATTGGTCCGTGATCAAATTTAAATTTCAAATCAAAATATTTAGCTAAGATTTGAATAAAAGGTATTTTGTATCAATTTTATAATTATAAATAACTAAACTTTATTAAACATTTGTCTTTTAAGTTTTCAAATAAAGATATTAGATTTTTTAAAGTTCAATTAGATAAAATGGATTTGTTTTTTTTTTTTTAAATTAAAATAATACAGATCTTATGTTTAATTTCAAAAAAATTTAATAAAAGCTAATTTATTCATTTATATAAAGATTTTAATCAATTAAGTTTTGATCACTTTATCATTATTATGAACTTCAAGTTACCTTGTCTTAACTATTTTTCAGATAAATAAATATTTTAAGTTAGATTATCTAACTGTAGTTCTCTTTTTAAATTTTATAATTTTTGGTAACGGTGATATTACCTAAAAAAAAAGGATACCTAATTATTTAAATAAATCCAATTAAAAAATGAATTTAAGTACTTTACTCAATTACTTTTTCGATAAATAAAAATATACTTAATTTGATCCTGATTAATTTTTATTGCTCTTTTTACTATTTTTTTAAAGGAACTTAAGTTCAAATAAAAAAAGATATATAAAAAATGCAACGCAATGTCGTGTTACTTTAATTGTCAAAGTCTGCTAGTCACGTTTAAAATATCTGCAAAAAATAAGAATTAAAATTTTTGTTTTAATTACAGAATTTTTTTCGAAAGACGCAACAAAAAGTGCAACAATATTCTTTATACTGTGATGTATTTACAAAACAAATATTTATTTAATTTTTAGCTTTTGTTATTTAAACTCTTTTTTAATGAAAAATTTTGACTTAGAAGATGATAAAAGTACCTAGAAACTTGCAACAGTCAGTAATTAGACAATTAAATAGTTCTAATACTCAAAATTAAATTAAAAATAGAAAACTGTATAATATTGTCGACTTGTGATCAAGACATATTATTATTATTATTATTTATGTCAAAAAAACACCTCTTAAATGATAAAAAAAATCAAAAAAAAAGAAAAAAATGAATAAATTGTAAGTAAAAATAAAAAATAAATTATTATTATTTATTAGCAGCAATTTCAGATTAAATAAATTTATTTATTTATTTGTTATGTCTGTGCCGAGCTAAAGCTCCTTCAGATTGAAAAAGAAAAAAAACGAAAATCCAGAATAAATAAAATAAAATAATATATAAACTCCTCATCTCCTAATTATATGTAAAAATGTTCATAAAAATATAGGCAACATAAGATATAACAACAATACTCGAAGTATTTTTTCAGACTTTTTTTTAATTGATATATTTTTTTATTATTAAATAAATAATTTAGGAGAGTTATCTCCCCATGCTTATCAAAGCGGCAAAAAAACCCTCTTTTCAATTAAATTAGAAAAATTTAAATGTATAAAAAGGATACAATGAATAAAAAAAAAAGTTTAAAAGTAAGTGCTTATCTAGTTAATTCTTTAATAAAAAAGTTTGGAATGTTTTGTTTGATGCAATATTTTGTAATTAGTTCATTCATTCGTTCTTCAATTATTTTAATGTCTAAACTTCGATGCATATGTACATTCGATGTTTTGAATGGAAAAAATTTAACTTGCCTAAATATTTTGTTTCGAAATTTTTGTAGGTTTGTTTTAAAGCTGAGCGATGTGCTTGATAAAAATAAATAAATAAAATATAATTAAACTGTAGACGAATATTGATCTGATCATTGATTTGAATATAATGAGTCTTATTTTTGTGCATTTTTTTAAATTTTAGTCGTTTGATTTTGTTGACGGTGTTGAACTCAATGGCTAATCTTTTTTCGATGTGTTTTGGATGGGTCATGAAACTTTTTTTTTTTGTTTATTTAAATTTGAAATGGCTCTGAGTAATAAAACTCCTTCTGTCATTAGATAAGTAAAAAATAGAATTTTTAAATAAATAAAGTAAACATAAAAAATTTTTGAAAAATATAGTAGAAAAAAGAATGAATTAGTAAATTACTGGAAAAACGATGGCAAGTTTTTTTTTTGTTGATTAATTTTAGTGTAAGATTGAAAATCAGAGAGATAAACTGTGGTACGGCTGTGGTAAACGTTGTTTGAGTAGTTTTACTTTTATTGATAGTTAGCCCTTTGCTGTCACAGAAGCTAGAGATGTTGTTTATTGCGATTTGCAGGTTCTCTTGTATGACATAAAATAGAAATTATGTAATTTTTTTATTAAGCATGTAATCTTGAAGTAAAATAGCCTTTATTTTTATAAGAATTTCTCTTTTTTAATATTTTTCTTTTATATTTAATTTTTTTTTATCATCGCCAAATCTGGCGAAATTTTTGAAAAAAATAAATTAAATTATAATACTAATTGGAATTAGATATCGTTATCATTTGTTTTTTAGACGTTAATTTCTTATTTTATAAATTAGCAGTAAATTAATTTAGCATTATAATTATTTAGTTTATTAATAAATATAAATGGCGCAAATTATGAAATACACCGTGGTTTACACTAGGAAATATATCTTCACTAATATATTTCCATCGTCACTAATAAAATAAAGCTCCACTAATAATATATAGCTCCACTATATAATTTGGGGATCATCTAATCAATTTTAAATATAAATCGATAGTTTATAGTAATAATCGATTATTTATTTTTTTAAGCAAACGACAAACAAACAAAAAATAAGAAACAAATAATGAGAAATTATAAGAAATAATAAGAAAAATAAGCGACCAACAAACTTTTACATCCTAACAAGAGCCTTGGTAGCTTTTTTAGGAGCACCACGCTTTCGTTTTTCTCCCATAGGCAAGTTCTTGATCTCGAGTGGAATGGTGTATAGCTTGAAAAAACTAGCAAAGCCGATGATGTGCTTGCAAATGTTCTTATTGTCATTGCTGGGACAACTACACTTGCTGCGGCGGAAGTCTTGATTGTTGAGTGTGACGATTCCACGGATGAAAACATCGAAGCTCTTCCAACTTGTTCTCTTCAGCGCGCTCTCATAGATTGTAATATCGGCTGGTTGAAGCTCGTTCTTCTTTGAGAGACCACTGGCATAGTGCTTATTACCTTTGCTGATGATGTTCTTGGCGAGCAGGAGCCACTTCCAGGCACTGTCTAAAAGCGGTGTTGTATCAGCAGTTGGAGTTTAGACGAAGGCTTTGAGGTTGTCTTAATGGGCAATCGATGGGTCACGATCCGTACTCCAGATATGAATAATCTCATCTTTAACGCAGGCCATTTCCCAATGCCATTAAAAGCAACTAAAAGACCGAAGTTTTTTTCCTCGTAATTCTCAGAATTGATTTGATGATGACGAATTTATTTAGATGAGGTTTAATTAATTAGAGTAGACTTCGAAATATATTAGGTTCTATTTAATTTATTAGTGTAGATATATATAATTATACTCAAAAGGAAATTTAATAGATGAAGAATAGATATTAATTAGATGACGAATTGGAAATATATTAGTGAAGGTAGAAAATGATAGCCTTTACACTATGTCTGTCAATACAGAAAAGTAACTCAAAAAAAAGAAATTTATCCATTTTTTTTCCTTCCATTAGAAACAAGAAAATGCATGTTCTACTTGACAAATGACTGATGAATTTTCTTTTAATCGAGACACATTTTTTGAAAAAAAAATCTCAAATAAAGGCAAATTTGTGACTCGATTACTAGCAAGTTTATTATGTATGTGGTCGATGAAATACGGTACAAGTATTTGTGTCTCGTTTTAAATAAAAGATTAGGATTCGCTACTTTATTGTCATGTAAAACATTATTTTCTTGTTTCTAATCGAACAAAAAAAAATAGGAAAAGTAAAATTTTTGTTCAATTTTTAAGTTGCTTTTTTGCTCAAGAATTTCAAATGCGCAATTTAATTAAAATTTGAAGTTAGTGATAAAAAATATCAAATTAATTTTAAAATATGAATTAAATTGTTATTTCTTGATTCAGAGATAAGGTTCGCGCGTAGCAAAACTACAGCACTATCTGAATTTCAGCAAACCGACTTTAAAATATTAATCTGCATACTTGAAAACCTTGAAAAAATGATTTTTTAGGTATTGTCAAAAAAAAATTTTTGATTCCACCCCCCTCAAAGATAAAAAAAAAACAAAATTTAGTACCTTTGAGCTAAAATATCTCATGTTCTAATAGACATAACCTTATTAGTATGTATATATTCTAAAAGTACACAGTCTCGTCTACAGAATGGTGTATTAATTTAATCTATTATTTTACCAATAGATCGATATTTTGGCAAAAAATGGAAAAAAATTGTATTTTTTCACTATTTTTGTATCTAATCCGCGATTTTTACTTTATAGTTTGTTAATTTTAACTTTAGAATTAGATAGATTAGCTAATGAGGTTTCTGAAAAAGCAATTAAAGACATTGCTTCCATAATATTTTACTTTTAAAATTTATGTAAGTAAATTTGTCTGGTTTACGTAAAAAATTTGAATTAAAATCTTTTTCTTTTTGATATTTTTTCAGACACCTCATTAGCTTATCTATCTAATTCTAAAGTTAAAATTTCCCTGTACTGTATATTTCTCTTAAAAACGCCCAAAAACTTATACAGGTTAAATTTGTTCACAAATTCAAATTTATTACTTGTTTATATTCATTCAAACTAAAATAATTTTATTTTTCCACTTTAAAAAATTATAAATTTTAAAAAATTAAATTTTTTTTGTCTTTAAAAGTAAGTTTTCATTAAAATCAATTAATAAATTTTAACCTATTAAAGCTCAATAAAAAAGGACATTTTAAAACTTTAAATATGGAAATAAACTTGACATGACATGCCGATTCGCTTTGGAATTAATTTATTTTTTCTCTATAATTAAAAAAATATTACAATTTTAACTTTAATCTTTTGATCCTGATCCCAAACTTCTATTTGCCATTAAATTGCGCATTTGAAATCTTTGAGCAAAAAGAGCAAATTGAAAATTGAACAAAAATTTTACTTTGCCAAAAAATGGATATGTTTCTTTTATTTATCAGAAATCAATCATGAGTCACTTTTTCTAGTGTGAAAAAGTTACGACTAGAGAAATCCTTTGATAACCAAACTTTCTTTTATTTGAAGAAATATTAATCTCAACAAAAATAAAGATAAACATTCAAAAATAAAAATCATGCTCTAATAAATATTTATTAACAAAATACTGTTTGAAGAAAAAACGGATTTTATAAAGCTCTAAAAAACTCAATAGCTTTGAATGCGATGAAAATTAATTGCCGGAGGCGTCAACAAAAATGTAAATGACTCATCAAAAGATTTAGTCAAATCACTAGTATCACTGGACGAGTCGTTAAAATCTGTTGTATTGTGAATAAAAAGCTCTTCGTCAAGAAACTCCTTGAACAAAGCCAAATCCAAAAGACCATCTGTTTCAAAAGAACAATTAATTGCACTCAAATTTGCTTTGTTATCTCGATCTAGCATCGAGTCTACAATTTCACTGATATCATCAATCTCTGCAGCGTTAAGATTCAGCTCGAACAGCAGAGCATCTAATTTGCTTTTAATATCCAGCTGTTTTGATTGCCTTAGAATGGATTGCATGGTAGAGAGCGCGATTGTGTGCGAAGGATAGGCCGACAATTCGGGCTCGATTTTGCACACAGCGGCAAGAGTATCAAAACTGCTCTTTATCACATCGACCAGATCTAGCCCATCAATGTAACACGTGATTAGATCATAGTAGTCGTTTGGAGTGACACGTTCGGTGTCCCACTTTAAATTTTGCAAAACAAATTGTTCACAGTCTAGCAATTGGCTTAGACTGAAAGTGTAGTCGGCGTATTCGATTAATCTGGTGGAGCTAAGTGGTCTGTTGTCCCTGAGCTTTGAGGCTATAAACAAACAAGCAGTGCCGAATAGCTGCAGCATTGATTTGTCTACTGGGAAATTTGAATTGTTCAGCACAGACATTAGTTGGTCAAAGAGGCTGGCAGCCAGATGGAACACATCAATGTGCTGGTGTTCTTGTTGAGTTATGTCCAATATCCACTTGAGCAGTGTTTGCCTTGAGGTGACGCTAATTTGTGGAGGAAAAAAATCTTGTTTAGTTTGATAATGGTCCTCGAGGCTGAGCATTTGTTTTAATAAACAAATTATTGGATTCATGTTATTTTTTGGTTTGGGGTTGACACACAAATAGAAAAAAGTAAATTGTATATATATATTTTTTGGGTTAGGTTATGTGTTTATTGGCTAGATTAGTTTGGCCAATTAAGTTTGTTGAAGAAAAATTAACACCCAGTCGCTCATTGAAAGCCAGCAGGGATTTACGATTTGTTAATTATTTTTGTTTATCGTAAACAATCAAAAAAGGATGAAAAAAAGCCATTTAGTGCATGAATAACATTTGCAAAATATTTTCCATTCATTATATAATTAGAGCCATGAACAAATAGATAATTGATTTATTACGCAAGAGAACATGAGAATGTCAGTTGTGCAATGGCCGATAGCTGGTCTGGAGTGTTTTGAAATGACACTTGAGACAAGTGATTTGAAATGCACATGTTAATTCAACTGTCCTGGGGCTTACTTGATATGCTTTGTAATTTTAAACAACAAAATAAAATTTGATCCCTTGTTTTCTATTAAGGAAATAAATGAATTGAAAAGTTATCGATTGTAGTTAGATGAAAAAAAGAAGATTTATTGACATTGTGAGAAATTAAAAAATTAAGAAATTGAACAAACAAGCTTATTTAAACGATGGCTTTTGCCATTCAGGTTAGGCTTTGAAAGTGACAAGATTTTTCTATTTAACATTTTTTAATAAAACTACTGCTCTTGAAAAGTCTTGCTTCATTGTCTTCTTTATTTTGATTCTTTTTTATCTCATTTTATTAACTTTAATTTTATTTTTTATTTTTTTTTAAATTTATTCTGAAGGAGCTCTAGCTCGGTACAGGAAACAACTAAATAAATAATCTTCACTAAATATAATAAGAGAAATATTGACTTAAAATAAAAGATATATGAAAATAAAATTGAGATTCAAAATGAAATCAAGTTCTTAGGTATACAATTTGATTCAAAATTATCTTTTATCCCAATTGTTGATGAAATAAAACAGCGTTGTAGTTCATGGTTGAGCTTAATAAAAAAGTTGTCAAACAAAAAATGTGGTCTAAACCAGAGTTGTTTAAAAGTCACAAGTCTCATGTCAAGTCCAAGTCCGGACTTTTTTTTTCCAAAAGTTCGAGCAAAGATTTTAATTTTCATTCAAAAGTCCAAGTCCAGGCTTCAAAATTTTGAATACTGAAGAAGAAATTTATGCTAAAATTACAAGTAAATTCTGATATATCGCAAATCTATTGCATTAGACAACACAAGAGTATAAAAATTTATTGATATGAAGCCTGATCTAGCAAATTTATAAATTTAATAAATTTAAAAAAATAAAAAAAAAATAAATTTAATTCCAGACTTGGACTTTAAAACAACTCTGGTCTAAACTATTAGTGATGGGTCTTAACTTAACTAATTTAGTTTAGTCGGCTAAAAATAAGTCGACTAATTTTTAGTTAACTAATTTTTAGTCGACTAGTTTTTATTTATTTCATAACAATATTGCTGGTTGATGAATATAAAGCGGGTTTTGAATCAAGATATGTTGGTTACCCAACTCGATTGTGTAATTTCTATCTTAATATTTCTCCTTTCTTTCCTGAACTGTTCAATACTTAAACATTTTGCACATGTCACCTATTACAATTTTTCAATTTTAACTGTCTTTTATATTATACTTTAACTAATTTTAAATTTTACTAAAATTAAAAGAAAAAATAAGATGATCTTATTTTTTCTTTACATTTTTCTTTTATTTTTAATCTGAAGGAGCTTTAGCTCGGCACAGATAAAACAATTAAATAAATAATAACTTTGAGTAAAGAAATCCCAAAAAGAACTGGTTTTATTATAAAAATAAAAACAACATGATAAAATCCAAAATATCTCTATTTATAAAATTAAATCCAGTTATTTTTTTTAATTTAAATATCTTAAATGCACTCTTTATATAAGATTTCGAAATCTTAGATACAAATTTAATTTTTTAAGCAAATAAAGTTCAATATGTGATAATTAACTTGTTCGATTTTGATTTTATGATTTTTATTTTTAACTTAAAATAAAGTATAAATCAATAAATCTAATGATTATCTGAATTAGCTTTAGCTCGGCGCAGATAAAACAAAAAAGTGAATCATTTCTTTCATTAAAGACTACATTAAAGACTCAATGATTCTTTTTTTTTAATTTTCAACACCAATCCTTGTTTATATTTCAAAAAAATATCAAGTTAATATTTTGTATGTAATTCAAAAAGAAAAGGTTTATTTATTTATTTGTTTTAACTGTACCGAGCTAATGCTCCTTCAGAGTTAAAAAAAAAATTAATTTAAATCAAATTAAAATAAATAAATAATGTAAGATAAAATAAAATGGAAAATAAAATAAAAATAACGAAAAAGGATTAAAAATAAACGAAATTAAAAAAAAGATATATAGAAATGCAACAAATTGAATTTTAATTTTAATTTTAACATGTAGTTAGTTAAGTAAAAGACAAATAAATTAAATGGATGGTTTAATGTAATTGTTTAAATTATAGAACTTGAATTCGATGTGCACAGTGCAAGTCTCAGTTAGACAAAAAATTTTTCTTTAGAAAATTTAAAGCATTCGAAACGCAGTCGAATTCAAATCATGAAATTGTTTTTATTATATTTCAATTTTTATAATTAATTACCGGAAAAACTATCAAATTATATAAATTTTATTATGTTGTTTTTTTTTAAATAAAAACAGTCCTTTTTTGGTCTTTTTTTACTTAAAGTTTTATTGAAAAATGTTAAATAGATAGTGACCCGCATACAAATTCACGAAGACATTTCAAATTCACAATTAATGCTGTGTTAAAAAATTAAATTCACCTCTTGACTATTTATTTGACTAAAATTGCACCTATCTCATAATTTTAAGATTTTTTAATAAATTTTTTTGGTAAATTAATTCTTTTATGGAATGAATAATAATAATAATATTGTGGCGAATAATTTTTGCATACAGAATTTTTAATAAAAACACCGCTAATTTAATAAAAATATCGCTAATTTAATAAAAACTCATCTAAAATAATAAAATCACGTCTAAATTAATAACACATCCCGCTAAATTATTAACACACCCCGCTAAATTATTAACACTTACCTCTAAATTAATTAAAAATATATCTGAATTAAGATTGAAACTTATATCAATACTTTAAAGTATTAAATAACAGTATAAAAAGTTAAAAATGGTTACAGATCGGTACAGAAAACAAATAACTTCAAACAAAAAATTGGAACAGTTTTGACAAAATGATGTTAGAAGTATTTAGTATAAATTGGAAAAATTGTTAATTAAATTGGAAATTAAGCACTTGTACGTGTTATCATTGGCAAAAGCATCATAAATGTTGTCATATGATAGCTACATGTGCTACTGCAAATGCGAAAAAAAGAAAAATGTAGAATGGTACTCAAAATGAAGAAAATAAATTGTCCTCAACTTGCAACATGCCAATGGCTAAAAGAAGATATTTTTTTTCTAGATGCAACTCAAAAAATAAATGATTTTTTTTTATTATGTTTAATATTTTTTATAATAAAAGATGTAGTTTTTATTAAATTAGAAGTGTTTTTACTTAAATAGCGAATTTTTTATTAAAATAGCGGTATTTTTATTAAAATTAGCAACAAATTTATTAAATTAGCGGGAGGAAAATTATGGGCCTAATATTGTTATTATTTAAGTAAGTAAACACCTCTAATTAAACGCTTAAAATAAAAAGGTTTACACATTTTATATTTTTACAATTAAAAATTGTAAATTTCATTTTTAATTTGTTGTGTTTGTTCGTTTATTTTTTTTTGAGCAATTTTTCAGAAAGTTTGAAATAATAATTGTTATCACAGTATCTAAAAATCATATGAATGTCTTGCTGATGAATTCTGGTTATTCATGTCTTTATTAGAAAATATATCATTTGTCAAAAAAAATTTATTCTTTTATTCAATTAAGTTCTATAATTTAGCTTTCTAATTTAATTTTTATTACTTGAATTATCATTTGGAATTTTTTGCTCTTTTTAATTATACGATCAATTCAATATTGAATTTTTAATATTATCTTCAATATTTATTATTTATTTGCATTATTATTCCCAGCTAAAGTTCATTCAGTTTAAAAAAATCAGGAAAAATAAAAAAAATTTAAATTAATACCAAAATAAATTAAACAGTTCAGGAAAGAGAAATGGAAAGGTAGAAAATAAACAATCGAATCGATTACTCGATATATATTTTGTTTAAAAACCCACTTTAAATTCATCCGCTAGTAGGACAACCAATAGACTTGAATGACTGAGCCTAGAATCTTTCGGTCAATTCGAGAAAGTTAAGAGTTTAAGTTTAATTAAAGACATCGTGATGCATAATCTTAAAAAGAGTATCATAATTTAAATTAAGAATAAAACGGTATTGTGAATTTCAAATAAAAATTGAACAAAAATTTTCCCTTTTTTAATAAATTAAAATTAAAGATAATAAAATATATTTAAAAAACTACTTCAATATTGTGCAACATACTTTGTTGCATCTTTTTTACCAAAAATAATTTTTTAGGTTCAAAAGTGCAACAAAGTATGTTGCACTACATTGCAATATTTTTTCAGATACATTTTGTTATCTTTATTTTTAATTTACCAAGAAAGGAAGATTTTAGAAATTCACAAAACCGATTAAACCAAAGCTGGTCAAAAGTCATATTTGACTTGTAAAAGTAAAAATTTAAAAAGTCAACTTTAACCTTTGAGGAATTTTAAATAAATTTTTTACTTTTGACCAACTCTGGATATAATGAAGTGCTGAGTTTTTAAGGACTTGAATTTTTTAAATCTTTGTCTTTGATAGTGAATTCAGACAAGGAAAAGAGTGGCCAATTATATATCTGATTAAAGAGGCTAAAATTTATATTAAATTAAATTAAATTAAGTAGTTAAATTCAAAATTTTTTAATTAAAAAATTTGCCATGCTAACAAAATATTAATAATTTGTAAAATCTAGCTATTTAGAACATAAAATCAAGATACACGCGGTGTCTAATTGTAAACGAATAAATCTCTAGAAAATAATTTTACACAATTCAATTGAGTATTTTAAGTTGTAAACCTTTTATTATGCGTATCAGATTGATTTAAGGCCAAAATTTCAGCTTGATGACTTCAAACAACTTTTGAAGTTTAAGTCTGGATCGAATTTCATATCTTAAAGGTAATTTCTTTATTTCTTTTCATTTAATGTTTCATTCGATTTGAAGAAGGCCAGCTGTGCTGGAAAAAATTGAAAGGTTAAGCTAGTATTTACAACTAGTACCTACTTTATACAAAAACTTGTAATATTATTTATGATATGGTTCGGTAATTAGAAGTTAAATGATGCTAATTGCAGTGGAAATCACTAGACTTTCTCACAGAAGTGTAAATTCGTTGAAACTGCGAAAGAATGAATATTTTTTAAAAATTAGAAGTCATTTGACAATTATCGTATTTTGATAAGTGTAATTTCTTGCGGTGAATAAGTTGAGATATTTCTTGATATTATTTTAAAGCAGTAAACTTAATCTGTTTCTAAAAAAAATGGGTTTTTCAGGAAGCTAGAAATGCTGACCGACCGGTGACTGGACCACGAGTCAGTGCTTGTTATTAATTAAAAGAAATAAAAGTTTAAAAACAATTAACAGAGCTTATAATTTGATTTTTTTTGGTCTTTATAAAATTATGTTATTTAATTTTATTCTATCTGAAGGAACTTTAGCTTGATCAATAAAAACAAACAAATATAAAATATTTTAAATCAAATATCCAACGCAGGCAAATTGAAGTTTGAGATCAAGATCAAAAGATCAAAATATAAATTGTAATATTGTTTTTAATAATAGAGAAAAAATAAGTGTTTTCCAAAGCAATTACTTGACATGTTATGTCAAGTTTATTTCCCTATTTAAAATTTTAAAATATCCCTTTTTTATTGAACTTTAATAGGTTTAAATTTTTTAATTGATTTAAATGGAAACTTACTTTAAAAGACAAAAAAATTTAATGTTTTAAAATCTATAATTTATTTAAGTTGAAAAATGAAATTAATTTTGCTTGAATGAATGGATATAAAAGTTATAAATTTGAATTTTTAAATTTACTTAACATGAATTATTGAAATTATTGATTCTTCTCTCTTTTCTCGTTCTTTCAGTGTTTAAACAGGTATCAACTTTCATGTTATATATTTTTAATCTTAGGGAGCTTTAGTCCGGTTATTTTAAAAAAGAGATAAGCAATAAATATCAGAATATTCAAGTTCACAAACAAGAAAATCGACAAATAATTTGATTAATTTATCATAATTCACCAAAACGAAAAAATTAATTTCACTTCAATTTTTTTAAATTCTTTAAATATATTTTTTTTCTTTTTTTGATCTTTTTATTGATACAAATAAACAAATTAATAAAAGGTCTATAATTTTTTATCACTAATTAAAATTTCATTTAAAAATTTACTTATACTTATATAAATTGTATAAAACAACTTTGTTTAGATAAAAAAACTTTTCAATAAAAAAAAACTATTTGAGTCCAAAAACAAACTTAAAAATCTTGTCTAAAACGATTTGAATAACTCGAGTTTTAAAAATTAGTATCAGTCCATTTTTGATGGTTCTGGTCAATATTCTATTTAAGCTCTCATTAGCTTCGTAAAATTATAACCTAAAATGACACAATTTTTGGTAAAATTTGATAAATTTTGTAATGAACTTAGTATTCGAGATTAAAATTGAATTAGCTAGAAAATAACCTGATTTTGGGTTTATTTTATAAAAACATTGTAGCAACAGTCAACAGTCTTGCAGAATCAGGATATTGGTGATACATTGGTAGTTGCTACAATTTACAGAATATAGTCAAACGGGGTAAAACCGTGAATTCTTTTATTTGATCGCTAATTAGTTGTGAGATTTTTTTTTTTTTCGAAAAAAATATAAAATAATAAAAGAGAATATTGTCTTTAATTTAAAAAAAACTTTATTTAAAATAAAAGAATGGTTGAAAAATTATAGTTAAAATAAAATAAGATCTTTCATTAACGTTTCAACGCTTACATTGGGGTATATCCGTGAATTACATAAATTCAAGCAATTAAAATACAAAAAAAAGTATAAGAAAATATATGTATCCTATTTTAAAACAAAATTTATCTATTTAGAACACTTTTTTGAACAAAAAAATTCCATAGTTAAATCAAAGCCTATTGGAAGGCATTTCCCACAAGACCAATTGTTACATTTCTCACAAGAAATCCATTTGTTTTGATTTGTTTTGACTTTTCCAAATACTGTTTTACATTTGAAACAACTTTTTTGGTCGTTCAAGGGAGATATTTCAATTTCAGACTCTTCTTCATCTTCTTGATCACTGATTATTGTCACTTTTTTCCTCTTTTTGTTCAACTTTTTTGCCTCTTCATCTTCTAATTGTTTCAAAACTTGATTCTCAGTCAAAACTTCACCGTACTTTCTTTTAATCCTCGTTTTTTTTGTTGACGTTTTCTCATCTGCAATCAGCAAATAAGTTATTTGCTGATTGTAGATGTTGAAGAACATATTGAACCAAGTTACTTCTCGGCATTTTTAAAAAGTTTTTCTTTTAAATATCAATCAAATAGAAAATTCACACTATTTATTGCAATAAATGAAATTAACGGTTTAATCCCAATCCCATTTTTTTCTTAAACTTATTTTATTTTGAAATAACAGAAAATCGGTTAAGTTTTTGAATTTTTCAATAAGAAATTCGTAATCAGCATCAAAAAATACATGTACAGTAGAATCCCTCAAAAGTGAACACTCGCCGTCGCAAGGGATTTTTGTTCATTCATAGGGCTGTTTACATTTGAGGATGCTCTCTCAAAAGTGAACTGTTCACTTTTGTGAGATTAATAAATGTTAAGTTAATTTTTGTGTAAAACAAAAATAAAAATAAGACCATGTATTCATTTAAGTATCAGTTGAATGATGATAAAATTAATGCAAAAATTTGAATCTCAAAATTAATCTCTAATTAGAAAAATGTCAGCATCCAAGTTGAATAACTATAATAAACTAACCATGGAGGAAAAATATAGACTTATTCAAGTAGCAGGTCAAAAAAATAGTTCTCAACGGAGTTTAGCACAAGAATTTAAATTATCACTTGGAGCAGTTAATAAAATAAGGTGCATTTAAGGCAAAACTACGTCACTACTCTGGGATTCTAAATTTTTTTACATATTCGTGTTCCCCATGTATGATAACCCATGTTTGGTGGTTTTTTTATGTTTCTACCTATTTCAGATAAAAAGTTATTTAACTTTGAAAAAAGGCGTTTTTTGATGCATAGCAGCATTAAAAACCCTTTTATCTCCCAAAAATACTCAGATTTGTATATTTTTTTTTTCATTTTCTGATTTTAAATGCTTTAAATTTTATTAGTCTTGATTTAAAAATAAAAAATATTCTTAGTTTACCTGTTTTTTTTTTACTTTTATACCTTTTTTTTCACAAAAAAAAGAGCCGAGCTTCGTTGGCAGGTGAATATATCTGATATTGTATATCAGTAGATAGATCTACTCAATATGCACAAACTAATGAAGAGCTTTTTTTTATATGATCCCTACTTGCCAAGATATTTGGCTATTACTAGCAGCTGTTTTTGAGAAAAAATTCAAATTTTTAATTTTTCAGTATTATATAACTAAATTTTTGACTTATGTCATTAAAAATTATTTTCTTTTAATCTTAATAACTAAATTAATTAGAATTTAAAATTGAAAATGAAAATACAAAAACAGCATTTAAGAAAATTGCTCCAGATTGAGACTTGCAGCCGAGCAAATTCAGGAGGTAGTGAATATTGAACCAAGATCTTTACCAACATCGTCGACTCTTACTTCTATTGCGTCATCTACTAATTAACTTGCTGATACTTCTGCTTATACAACTGGAAGCATTGATTCTGTCCACACGATAGCTGAACTGTGCAATTCTATTCTCAATATTGATTGTACTCAACTTCGCTTAGTGTCTTAATTTATGCTATGTTAAAGTTTGCTTTAATTCTTAATTTATTTTCTTTTTCTTATCTCTTTAATCGAATTTTGAAGACATTTTAATGTGCCAGATAGGGATGCTGATTCATTTTTGTCAGACATCACCTTGAATTCGGTTAAAACATGTAAATTGGAGCAATTTTCTTAAATGCTGTTTTTGCTTTTTAATTTTCAATTTTAAATTCTAATTAATTTAGTTATTAAGATTAAAAGAAAATAATTTTTAATGACATAAGTCAAAAATTTAGTTATATAATACTGAAAAATTAAAAATTTGAATTTTTTCTCAAAAACAGCTGCTAGTAATAGCCAAATATCTTGGCAAGTAGGGATCATATAAAAAAAAGCTCTTCATTAGTTTGTGCATATTGAGTAGATCTATCTACTGATATACAATATCAGATATATTCACCTGCCAACGAAGCTCGGCTCTTTTTTTTGTGAAAAAAAAGGTATAAAAGTAAAAAAAAAACAGGTAAACTAAGAATATTTTTTATTTTTAAATCAAGACTAATAAAATTTAAAGCATTTAAAATCAGAAAATGAAAAAAAAAATATACAAATCTGAGTATTTTTGGGAGATAAAAGGGTTTTTAATGCTGCTATGCATCAAAAAACGCCTTTTTTCAAAGTTAAATAACTTTTTATCTGAAATAGGTAGAAACATAAAAAAACCACCAAACATGGGTTATCATACATGGGGAACACGAATATGTAAAAAAATTTAGAATCCCAGAGTAGTGACGTAGTTTTGCCTTAAATGCATCTTACTTAAACAAAAATATGACGTATGATTGGAGAAATAAGATCTTATTTAACTAATAATCACCCTAGTTTATGTAAAGAATTTATGACTTTCGAGAGCAATTTAGTTGATGTGGCCAATGTTAAACAATCGAAAATCGAAGATTATTTTAAAAATTAAATAAAATATGTATTATAAATTTAAAAGTCATGTATATTATGAAGATATTAAAAAAAATTTTTGAATTTAACTGCAAATAAATTTTTTTTTCTAGTTTTTTGTTCACTTTTTTCTAAATTTTTCATGTTCACATGTATTAGTGTTCCTTGTTCAAATTTTTACCAATTATCAAGAAAGTTTTTTTTCTGATGATCGGCATTTTCTTTTAAGTAGCGAAGATTAGTCGTTTAAATGAAATAAAAAAAAAAAAAATTCTTTTTTATTGATCATTTTTATTAACAAGGACGTTCTTTATATTCTTTTTTTATTTAATAGAAAAATTTTTTTTCAAAGAAAAATTAAAGTCATTCAAAGAAGAATTCACTGTTTTACCCCATTAACGGTTCAACCCTGAATTACCATATATTTTAGTCCTTCAGACAGTTATTTTGTGAAGGAGCTTTAGCTCGGTACAGATATACAAATAAAAAAAAAAATCAGTTATTTTGTTTTTTGTACTAGAAATCACTGTGCTATAAAATTTGAAACAATTTCAAAGAAAAGGGTAAGAAAAAAGTTTCCAAATGATGAAAATGGAAAAATTATCAGACAGAATAAAAATAAAAATTTCTTTTTTTATAGTTCAAAAATTTTAATCCAATTAGGCAGCTAATTCGGCTATTATGCTAAAACACGGACCGCGGTCGGATGGTATTAGGAATTATCCAAAAACTTCCGACCACCGACCATTTTGTAGATAATTTGATGAATTCTTACGCAAAAGTATCAGTGGGACCACAAGACCTAGTTTTTGACTTATAAAACTAGTAATAACGAGTAAAATCCTGAGTTGCTGTTAACGGACCATATGCTTTCAAGACAATGATAAGACCTTCCGACCACTAATTATATGTAAGAGAATAGCCTAAGCATTATTGCAGAAAATTAAAATTGTCTCCTAGCTCTTTTATTTAAAAGCTCATAGCTGAAAAACTAAAAATATCATTTTATTGGGGGCATTGTGAATTTTGGTACAAAATACAAAAACAAAATATTAAAAATGCCAAAGCTTAGGTTCTGAAAGACCAAAGCATCTTCTGTAAATTGTAGCAGCTGATATATCCTTAGTACCACAAATATACTATTTCTGCAAAACTCTGCAAAAAATCTGCAAAATTCAGAAAATTGAAAATTTGGGATATTATATTATTTTAAAAATCCAACTCAACTTTAAGTGCTGGTACAGAGAATGCATCAGTTGCTACAATTTACAGAACATGTTTTAGTCGGTCCAGATTAAAGTTCTGACGTTTTTTAAAATTTGTTTTTGTTTTTGTACTAAAATTCACATTGCTCTGAATTTTGAAGAATTTTGAAGAATTAGTTTATTGGTGGTACAAAGTATGTATCAGCCGCTACAATTTACAGAACATGTTTTGGTCTTTAAGACTTAACGCTTTGGCATTTTCAATATTTTTTTTGTTCTTTGTACCAAAATTCACAATGCCTTTATTGGGACAATTCTTCAATTTCAAAGAATTGATACATACGGCTTACCGTTTTGTAGATAATTAAAATCTCTACATTCCTACATAAGATATTTTATCTGGTAGTCTACAGTAAAAGTACCGTTCAATTTTTATCTATGTCAATGTCAATTTGTAACCTTTATTTAATGGGTATTTAGCTAAAAATCAATTATGATATTAGATAAATAATTTGAGTGCTTAAAATATTTATTGGGTGTTAAATAAAATAAATAAGTATTAAATTTGTTCGATTTTTACCCATTTTCATGCTGATGCTACTTACAAGCTAGTTTGGCAAGGGTTTCCTATTCTTATTGCAGGAACTACTGATAAAGATAGAGTTTTTCATCCTTTTGGATTAGCGGTAAGTTCCAATGAAAAAACGGAAGATTTTGGATTTTTATTTTCGAGTGTTAAGTTTGGAGTAGAAAAATTAGGAAAAATTTTGTGGAAGATAGATTATGCAGAGTCAATGATACGGATTTAGCTAAAGAACTAATATTGGACATAGAATATATCCAGATATCGCCAACTCGTGAAATGTTTGAGTTAGGAACCCAATTACTTTTAGAAAAAATGGAAAAAAAGCATTGAGACTAATTCATCTATCAAAGATTTTTTCGATTATTTTTATAAGGAATGGATTAATTTGCATTCAGGATGGTTTGAAGGTGCACATTTATTTGTTCCAAGTACGAATAATGCATTAGAAGCTACTAATAGAGTTATTAAGGATCAAAAAACATTCCGTAAAAGGGTTACCCTTAAGCCAGTTCCTACAGTTAGCAATTGATATTGTATATGGATGGTCGTTTGATCGCGATCCATCTAATATTAATTATAAAAAGTTTATTTTAGAACCATCTGTTTCCCTTAATTTGTGGACCAATTCTTACCAATGGGCTAAAGAATCGAAAGAAATTAAGATACTTGATGATAAGTTTTATATTCCTTCAGATGATTTTAATAAGATTACTGATTCTGAATTTAAGCGTTATCGATCTGGAAAATTTACGACTTTTGATCATTTTGTGAAGTCATTTAATATAAAGTGTGTTGATAGAGACAATTGCCAAGATTGGAACAGGCTAAATGCACTTGTCCTAGATTTCTTAAAGAGTATATATGCAAGCATGTTGTTGGTTTGGCTATTAGATTAAAAAAAGTCAGTCCTCCATTAATAGCTAAATCAGTACCAATCGGACAAAAAAGAAAGAGAGGCAGGCCTACCTTAGCAAAAAAAGCATTTATTAGAGAATAATTTTTTTTATAATATTTTTTTTTATTTTTTATAATACTCAACAATAATTTTTATAATACCCAAAAATCATTTTTATAATACTCGACAATAATTTTTATGTACCCAGTTTTTATTTCTTTTTCAATAAATTTGACAAAAAATAAATACCCAAAAAAAATTTTTTTTAGCACCCAAATAAGTAATATAAATACCCATTTAATAATAATCCATTTTTTAAAATGACTTGGCAATTAATAAAATTTTCTTTTTTTTGACCAATGATTTAAAAATTTAAATTTTTCAAAAATTAAACAAAATACTTGTTGTTAAAAATTCAGTTTATTACGTTTTTTTTTTGAAAAAATTTCTCATGACATTTCAAGCCAAACTTGAACTCAGCTTTTCGAAACTAGTATCTCATAGTGTACACTCAGCAGCAAAAAAAAACTTAAGAAAACCCTTACTATGCCCAAATAAAAGCTCTCGAACAACCTTTTGTGAATTTACAATTTATTTTTTCTAATATTATATCATTTGCTAAGTCATTTTAAAAAATGACACATCTTAAAAATTGACAGTGACATATAATATGTCACTGTCAATTTATAAAATATGTCATTGTGACAAAAATTCAATGTGACATTGAATTTTGGTGGTTTTCCACGAATATCTCCTCGAACTCAAGAGTTAGAGGAATCGCAATAGGTTCATTTGAAAGCGCTTGAAATTCTATACAGACTATGGAGCGTTTGGAGTAGCCTATACTTTTGCTTCTCGGAAAAAAGAGGCGTTCAGTTTTTTCTTAAAAAACACCGTTCAGTGTTTTAATAACATCCCAAATAAAAGGTAAATCGAAGAATCAAATCAAATTTTAAGATCAAAACGATCATTTTAAATTTTAAAACTTAATTAATCTAATGATTTTTATAATTTTTAAGAAATAAACACTAAACATTACAATAATGATTTTTTATTAAATTAACATCAAAATCATTAATCTCATAATTATTTAACAAAACAATCAATAATTTAAATAATTCAGGCTAAGTTAGTTCACAAATTCAAATTTATTCCTTCTTTATATTCATTAATTCAAACTAAAATAATTTTATTTTTCCACTTGAACAAATTACAAATTTTAAAACAGTAAATCTATTTGTCTTTAAAAATAAGTTTTCATTAAAATCAATTAATAAATTGTAACCTATTAAAGCTCAATAAAAAGGGATATTTTAAAATTTTAAATATGGAAATAAACTTGACATGACATGTCAAGTAATCGCTTTGGAAAAAAAAATTTATTTTTTCTCTATTATTAAAAAAAATATTACAATTTAAATTTTGATCTTGATCTCAAACTTCAATTTGCCAAATAAAACCATTTTCAAAACATTTAAAAAAGAAAAAATTTATTTAAAAAAAAAAAAAACAATTCTAAAATAAAATAAGCACACTAAATCGTTGTCATGCAAAAAAAAAAAAAAAACAGCAAAAAAAAAAAAAATTCTACCTCCTTTATATCATCTTCTTTTGATAAAAAATAAAAAAGCATTAAAAAAAAAAAGATCTAAATCTCGGTCGAATTAGTAATATGCTGTACAATAGGTAGCATTCCGTGCAATTTAATACACTTGGACTTGAAATAATTATCCGTATCAGGATCAACGACCAGCAAACAAATCTGCTTGACATTCACAAACGCCTGATAAATTCTGTCCAACAACTGCTGTTGATTTTCACTCTCGACATTCACGCCGTCGAACTCAACAATTCTGTCGCCCTTCTGAACACTGGACGCATACGCCGGCGACTCTCTGTCCACACGGTTGACAACATGCGCATAGCTAGTGGCCTGCGAGCCGTTCATCGGCCTGATCAGCATGCTCTCGATGCTAAAGCCGAACGACTTGGAGAACGGAAACAGCCGCACTCGGCACAAACGCGGCACGTACCTGTGATGACTCTTCAGGTAGTCCGCGTAGGAAAACGTGTTCGCATTGTCCGAGTTCATTGTGGCCAGCAACTGATTGTCCTTGAGCCAATTATAGCAGAACTCGCTGGCCACCAACAACTTGACATAGTTGTTGACTTCGTACGAGGTCTTGACGTAGTGCAAGGCCTCGTCCCACGACATGCTAAGCGTGCTGTGTCCATTTATCTCCACTATCAAGTCACCCGCCTGCAGGCCCGACATGTACGCCGGCGACTTGTAGTTAACAATGTTAACCCGTACATAATTCGGCACTATTTGACTTGTTTTATTTACCTGCACGCCAAAGCCAATGTTCGTCTCTGACTGTTTGTATATGGTGCACAGTCTGGGAACTGGCCGCACGATGTTAAGAGAATCACTGCTCTTCTGCACGTTCTCGTACACCTGCTTTCTGTAGTTGAAATTTTTCGAGTAGTGATCGGTGAGATCGGGCAACGACCTTGCACTCTCCACACTAGTGTACGTCTGATTAAAATGCTCGTTGGATATCACGTGTTCTTCGCGCAACTCCGGTATAATGTTTTGGCTGGCGTAGTTGATCACCATGCCCGGATAGACGAGCAATTTGAGCTTGGAGCGTTGCTTGGCGTCGTGGATTAGCTGAACAACCTGTTCGAATGTTTTTGTGGACACGTCCACGCCGTCTACTTCGACGATGCGGTCGCCCGGCTTCAGACCCGAGCAGCATGCGGGCGAGTACAAGTCGACTGTGTCGATTAGATAGTCGCCGATGCGACGATTGCCGCTTATTTTCGTCACCAGATCGAAGCCGAACTCGGAGTCGGTCGGATTTGATGATGTCGGGTCAAGGACAAGAGAGCACAAGCGCAGCACTTTGCCGTCGGCCGTGATGTCGACGGCCGACCGGCCCAAGTTTGAGCGCACTGACGCATTTATTGTCTGATAGTTTTTAGTTGTTAAGTGTATGTCGTCAACATTTTTGTCTGCAAGGTGCATGTTTGATCGCACTGACGTATTTATTGTCTGATATTGTTTGGTTGTTAGTTGAGTGTCGTCAAAATTTTTGTCTGCAAGGTGCATGTTTGATCGCACTGGCGTGTTTATTGTCTGATATTGTTTGGTTGTTAGTTGAGTGTCGTCAAAATTTTTGTCTGCAAGGTGCAGGTTGTGCGCACTTGTTATATCGTTTTTCTTCTGAGCGGCTAAGTTGCGAGTGACGAATTTTTTGATGTTGGGCCAGTCTTTTTCGGTTATTTTTATTTTCAAAAGTTTGGACCATTCGTAGGCGTAGCGACTGGCAGCGAGCACTTTCAGCGGTTTGGTCTCGCTGAACTCGTTCAATAGCTCAATGGCATTTGGCTTGTTCTCGACCGATTGGCCGTTGACGGCCAAAATGACGTCGCCTTTGCACAGACCGGCCCGTTGAGCTGGCGAATCATCGTTCACCTTGACCACTTCGTGTGAATAGTCATCGCTGGTAATGACCAGGCCCAGTTGTGTCCTGGGCTCGTAGCCAACGAACTCACAAACTTTTATCTCAGGATAAACGTTTATGCTCGGCTTGGCACTCGAGAGTGAAGTTTCAAAAGGAACATCTTTTAAAGATCAATTGGATAAAAAATATATATTTTTTTGTTAATTAAAATAATAACCCTAAACCTGTTTGATTTAAAGTAAATTAAAAAAAGGGGAGGCGGACAAAATATAGGAAAACAGAATATAGACATGACAAAATATAGAAAAAACTAATAAAGTAAGGAGAAAAATATGTAGGAAAAAAAATATGGAAAATTTTAATCAAAAAAAGACAACCATGAGACTAATTTGAGAATTTTACAATTAGTGACAGATTATAAAAGTGAGAATATTGAAGCATTTTTAGAAGGTTTAGGTATTAATTTACTAATTGATTAAGAATTTAAAACATGTTTGTTTGTTTTTATTATTGTTTTTTTTTTTTTTTTTCTTGGCAGAAGGAGCTTCACTTCGAATGTGCAGTATGCGCTCTTTTCGAATGTTAGCTCGAAGCCTTTTTAAATTAATTTTTAAATAAAAATATCTATTAAAAAAAAAAAAAAAAAAAAAAAAAAAAAAGAAAAAAATTGAAAAAAAATTAATTAGAATATTTATTCATGGTATTATTTTGATTCGATGATTTTTTTTATCGAAAAAAAAATATCGAATTTAACTAAAAAAAAAATGTAGAAAAAAAATATAGAAAGCCTTTCTATATTTTTTTTAATAATATTTTTTATTTTTTATTTTTTTTTTCATTTTTAAAAAAAACATAAAACACAAAAAAAATTTTATTTTTATTATTTTTTTTTCTCTACTTCTTCTTAAAGGAGGTTAATTCAATTCAATAATAATAATAATAATATTTTTTTTTTCTACATCTTTTTATGACATTTTTTTATTCAGGTAAATTCTATATTATCCAATAAAAATTTTTTTTCTATATTTTGTCTTTCTATATTATGTCACACTGCCAAAAAAAGCGGTATTGTGATTTTCAAATACAAATTGAACAAATTCTTCATTTTTTAATGAATTAAAATTAAAGTTAATAACAATTAAAGAAAAAAATACTGCAACACTGTGCAACATACTTAGTTGCCACTTTTTTACCAAAAATAATTTTACTCATGTAAAAAATGACAAAAAATAAAGAATCAATAAGATTTGAATAGATTATTGATTGAAAAAAGGTGCAAAAAAAAAGGTTTAATGTAGCAATATTTTCTCTGGTATTTTTTATTAAATTTTATTTTAATAAATGAAAAAATGAAGATTTTTTTGTTCAATTTGTATTTGAAATTCACAAACCAAAAAAAGTTAATTTATTCATTTTTATTAAGATTTTAATCACCTAAGTTTTGATAACTTTATCATTACTTTTAATAAGTAAATTTAATAAAAAATAAATAAATGTATTAAACAACTGTAGTTCACTTCTTAAATTTTATAATGCTCCTGATATCAGTTAAATTTAAAGAAAAAAAATTAAATATTTAAAAATTTAAATTGATAACTTTGAATACTTTTAGAAATTAAATCAATTAGTGGAATGCTGTTTATTTCGAAATAGAATATTTTCTTCAAATTTTTATTATTACAGTTCGTTTCTAAACAAAGTATACAGCTTTGTTCTAGTGCTACTCTAGAATAACGCTAGAACTTTTTTATTTAATTCCAAACTTTTCTGCCTCATACTTCTGTCAATAGCTTCATCATTGCTTTAATATTAATTTTGCAGTGCCGATTTGACAAGTGGATTTCTGGTAAAATTACGTAAATTTACGTAAAAATTGATAAAAATGAAAAGGCCAAAAAAATGCTCAATTTTTTGAACTTTTTATTATTTTCTAATAAATTTTGAAAAAAGTAGTTTTTATTTATTTGTTTATATTTTTACCAAAAGCTACTTTTTTTTTACTAATTTTTACGTAAATTTAGTCATAAAGAGGTAAAAAATGGTAAAAAAAAGTATTTTTTGAATAAAAGAATATCGTAACAAAAAAAATATTTTTAATATTAATCATGTTTAATCAGTTGATTTATTATGATTAATTGACTTTGATCTTGCGTTTTTTATGTTATCTCTTGCTCTATCCCAGGTCAGACCAGACGCTGAATCGTTTGGCATATATTTCGTTAATTTTCCTTAAATCCAAGTTTAAAAAAAAAAGCACTTTAATCGAGCATAACATTGTATTACATATTTTTAATTTCATAAAAATTTTTCAATTACCGTATTCCCTCGTTCGATTATGCTGCACCATAAGCTAAGCTACTAGCTTTTGGACCAAGCACCAAAGTACATCTAACTCATGCTAAAAAAAATTTTTTTGTTATTTTAAAATGCATGTCTTAGCTTGCAGTGCAGCATAATCGAACGAGGGAATACGGTACTATATCTTAATAATAACATAAGTCGATTAAAAAAAGTTAATAATTCTCAAAATTTAATAGATTAAATTTTATTTTTTATTTATAGGTACTTGATATAGTGTTGGATAAAAATGGCAGATGATCGGACTACAAGTTTATTAAGAAAAATAAAAATTTCTTATTTT
This sequence comes from Brachionus asplanchnoidis, assembly GCA_025491095.1. Lineage (NCBI taxonomy): Eukaryota > Metazoa > Rotifera > Eurotatoria > Ploima > Brachionidae > Brachionus > Brachionus asplanchnoidis. The sequence continues at coordinate 2,164,351 of JAILYF010000008.1, read as the reverse complement.
TTTTTTCCATATTTAACCTGTTTTTTCCTAAATTTACGTAAAAATTAGTAAAAAATATGGAAAAAATGTAACTTTTGGTAAAAATATAAACAAATAAATAAAAACTAATTTTTTCAAAATTTATTAGAAAATAATAAAATTCAAAAAATTGAGCTTTTTTTTGGCCTTTTCATTTTTATCAATTTTTACGTAATTTTACCAGAAATCCACTTGTCAAATCGGCACTGTTACTATACCTACAATTAAACCAATTTTTATTACTAAAATTATTATTTTTATTAATTATTTTTAATCAAAGAATAAAATTCCTTCTCTAAATAAAAGAAATAATTTCTTTTATTCGAAAATTTTTCACTTCAAATAATTGTCTCAAATAAAAGAAATTTATCCATTTTTTTTCTTCCATTAGTAGCAAGAAAATTCATGTTTTTAATGTCAAATGACAGGTGAATTTTCTTTTAATTGAGACACATTTTTTGAGAAAAACAACGCAAATAATGGAAAATTTCTGACCTAAAATCTAGCAAGTTCCTTTTTATTGTGGTTACTTCAATTCGATGAAATAGGGTATTTGTCAGTTTATTGTTATTTGTGCCAGTTGTTTATGTTGTTGAAGCTTTTTTTTTAACTACAGAATTGTATTACAATTGAGCTTGAAAATATTTTTACCTATTTTGAAGATAACTATATCGAAAGTAAAAAAAGAGCAATAGTGCCTAGTAGCTTTAGTTTAGGAATTTTTATGAAAAAACAAGATTAGACCTTGCAGAAACAAACAATAATTTAGAAGGTTGGCATAATGCCTTGCAGTCAACAATTAAATTTCATTCATACTTTTTAATTTTAATTTGATAGTTTAAAACTTGAACAGTCAAATACTGAAAATCTATATATTAAGTTGTATTATTGGAAGAGTAAATTAAAAATGTAATTGTCGATTTCAATAGTCAAAAAATTTTGAATTTTTTGTACAATATATTTTTATTAATTAAATATTGATTTTTTTATTAACAAAAAAATTGTCTCAAAAAATATAGTCAATTTTGTCTAAATAATTAAAGTCCAATTAACTTATTTTTAAATAATAAATGTCTAAAAATGTTGTCGAAACAAAAATTTGTCTCAATTGATTTTGTCAAAATAAGCGTACACCCTTAGTTTTGGTAGCAAATTTTCAAAATACTGACTTTCAAAAGTAACTAGCGATCTCTATTTTGTATCAATTTGGCTGAAAATAGTACAAATGGTAGGCAAAAATTATTTCCTACTAGAATTTCATTTTAGATCAAAAAAAGACTACCGTTAATATTTGTTTTTTAACTTTGCACTAAAAGCCTAATTACCTAAAAATCAAAATGGAAAATTTCATCATTAAGTCTGCTTCCAATTGCAAAGATTTTCATCTTTGCTATCTTAAGCCTTAAAAATTCAATTTTTTCGAGGCACCAAACCAAATTATGGGGCTACTTAAAAAAAAAAATATTTACGGTAAGTATTCTAAAAATCAAAATAGAGACTATGTGAAATTTTTGTACACAAGAGAAAAAAAATTTAATTTTTTTTTTGTGTAAATGTACACAAATGGTTCCTCAATATTGTACAAATTTTTACAAAAAAATTCGAATTCTATACACTGTTAGCGATTGAGGTACAGAACCATGTTCAAAAACTATGAAAAAAACTTAAATGTAATTTGTATCTTAATTTAAAAAAAAATTAGCTTGAAATTTAAGTCAATTTTTATTGATTTTCAGAAATGTCCTTTTATGAAAAAAGGTAAATAAGAAAATGTAACATATTTGATACTTTTTTGATTGAAGACATTGTGCTAATTTAATCTACAATTGAGAACTGTAAAAAAATTTTAACTAAATAGACTTGCATGTTTTATTTATTTAATATTTATTACAAGTATTTTTTAATTAAAATACAATTTTTTAAAACAATTGGTATTTTGGTATGGCTATTTTAAATGCTTCATTGGTCTAATCGTAATCAAGGTCAATCGAAAATAAATAACCTAAACAGTTCTAAAATCTTTTATAATAAATAAAAAATAAATACTTTTAATAAAATAATCAATTCTAACTTGAGAAAATGTCGGCGTTTGGCCTTTTTTCTTAACAATTTTGTGGTCTACTTCATATCGTACTTTTTTATTTTTACTTAATTGTAAAATATATATTTAATTGAACAGTGATGATTTTATACTAGGATTTTTGGTAATTTAAAGTAATTTTTAGGAAGTTTTCGTAAGAAATCGGTAAATTTACGAAAAATTTCGAAAGAATACGTGAAAACAAAAATGCCAAAAAAATTCGATTTTTAAGGCCGTTTTAAACTTTTTTCAGTAAATTAAATAGATTAAAAAAATTTTTTTAATCTATAAATCTAAAAATCGGTAAAGTTTACCGATTTTTACGCAAATTTACGTAAAAAAAGAATTTTGAACCAGTAAAATTCAGTAAAATTTGAAAAATTTTGGTAAAATATGCGTTAAAATTGGGAAAAAAGTAAATAATCTGAATTAAAGGTGATAATGATAAATTAAGATTATTATCTATTTTATTTAGAAAGCAAAATTGTTTTTTCTTTTTAAATTGGATTTGTTTCTTTAACTTAAATACTTATTCGTATTTTTAATTTCAATAAACGATTAATAAGATAATGATGTTAAAAAAAAATTGTATGAGCAGAACCAAAAAAAAATTTTATATTTTGAATCAATATTTTTAATCAAAAAAACTTTTTAAAAAATTTTTTTTGAGAAAATTATATTAATTTTATATAATAATATTAATCAGTTTGAATTTAATTGACTTTTTTTCTAAATTATTCATTTTAACTAAATAATTGCGCTTAAATGAAAAAAGTGTCAGTCCCTAAAATATAATATAAAAAAAATTAAATTAGTATAATCAAACAAAATGTAGCTTGTTTTATTCAATATACAGTACTGATTTGACACGTGGATTTTCGAAAATTTACTTAAATTTTCGTTCGTCAAATTACGTAGTTTTACGAAATTTTTCGATATTTTACAATGAAAAATGGCAAAACAATTTTGAAAAAATGTCTGAGCTTTTGACAGACAAAACATTTGTGTGTCCCTCCAACAGGTTTGCTGACTTGCCATTTTTTGGCCAAAGTAAATTTACGTAAAATCCACGTGACAAATCAGTATTGTATATATAATTTAATTATTCTATTTTTAGCACATTTTTAAACCAAATTTACTTTACTTTTACTCTTTCGCTTTTATCTTAACAAAAAAAATCAAGAGAATAAAAATAATTTTTTTTTAAAAATTAAGATTAATTATTTTCTAATTTCTTTTTTACTCATTTTTCATTTCAAAAATTATCATAGTAACAAAAAAAAAGCAATACCTTGTGTTGTGTTTGTTCTCATTTGTTCCATGTCTGCCGCATCATCACCAATTGCTCGGCCCTCACTTGTCTCACCCTTCTTCGCCAGTCCATTTTCCACCACCAAAAAGCTAATCTTGGCATTGGGCTGTCTCTTCAGATCAGCAATCAAACTAATAGTGTCCGCATGAGACAACTGCTGCACATTGACGCCATTTACTTCTACCAAACAGTCATCTTTCCTTATACCTGCCTTGTGCGCCAACGACCCCTCGCTCACATCGCTCACAATATGCTCGTCGATGTTCTTGTACCTGGCCACAGACAGACCCAGCTCGTCACTATCACTCTTCTTCTCAATCACACACAAACGTGGCCTCTTCTCACCAATCTCCTTGGTCACGTGATCCACACCATTCGGCGTCTCACAAAACTGAACCAAGTGCTCATGCGACTTGACAAAAACAAGCGGATCAACAGCCCTCTCAGTGCAGTACTCAAATCCTTGACGATTAATAGTGGTCAACAAAAACTCTCCATCTGTGTCCAAATGCTTGAATATTTTGTCTTTGAGCAACGAGTTGTCGTCATTTTGCACATTTTTCTCATTTAGCTCGAGTATAAAGTCGTCTTGGCGCAGACCACTGAGCTCGGCAGTGCTGTCCACTTCCACTCGACTGATAAAATTGGCAAAGTTTCCTCTCTTGGTCATTTCAAAGCCAAGCGGTTCATCACCACGTCCCCGCATCCGTCTGACCAAGCACCGCTTGACCACCACATCTGCCAGCGCTTGATCGGACGCCACCGAGTCCGCCTTGCCCCCAACCGACAACCGATCACTTAGCTCAAACTCCCTCGGCGTAAAGCACTCTCTGATCCTGAGACTTTTGTTCTTCGAGCTCAGCTCAACCCGACGCTCTTTTAAATACTTGTACGTGTTTGGATCGCACACGAACACGTCCAAATACGAGTTGTCCAGCGAGTTGGACGATCTAGAGCTCAATTGGGACGCCTTGCTTCGGACTGTGGAGCCATTGAGCGCTTTTCTCTTGGTCACAAGCTTCGTGACCATGTTACGGTCGGCGCCATTGTTAATTGGCTTGCCGGCTATTTCCACAATGCGGTCGTAGTCGCGCAGACCTCCCAGTTGAGCTGGCGAGTTGGGCTCGACGTTTTTGACGAAGCAGCCGGTGTTTGTGTAGGCTACGTAGAAGCCGTAGCCGTCGTAGTTGGGCCACGTGAGCAAGTGGCACAAGCGGGGCTGATTGTCGGCGTTTGTGTGGGCCTGTTGGGGCATGTTCGGGTTGTACAAGGGGCTTTGGTAGTTTTTGACCGAGGCGGTGATTGGGGCGCTGGAGTAGTCGAGTTTTTTGGCGCGCGAGAATTTTTGTCTGAATTGGTCGATGTAGTCGGCGTTGATGAGCAGGAGCTCGATGCGCTTGTCCCGTTTGAGGCTGTCGCGGATCAGCTTGAAGACGTGGTCGAACTTTTCGAATTCGACGTAGCGCTTGTTGACCTTGATGATGAGGTCGTTGGGAAGGACGCCGGCGTAGTGGGCCGGCGAGCCCAGCTCCACTTGACGGATCATGTTTGTCGGCTGGCCCTCCACTCGGTTGCTCTTGAGGATCAGGCCCAGGCCGTTGTAGCTGGACCATTCGTTCATGACGCAGCTGCGCAGCTCGGTCTTGGCGCTCGCGATCACAGGCGTTTGGGTGTCGATTTTGGATGACATTTTTTTGTTTGTTGCACAATTTGTTTATTGGTTTTGATTGAGTTTTTGGGGAGAAATTAGCACGAAGAAAGTATTTGTCAACACACAAGGTTTCTTTGTTAATTCATTTCTTTTTTTTTTGTTTTTTTGATCTCGTTCAGTGTTGGTATCCAAAACGATTTTGTTGCTCAACGAGACACACTCTCATACAATATTGTTTTACTCTTTTAGATGAAAAAATTTTTTTTTTTTTTAAATCTAAAACCCTTCAAAAAATTGTTTTTGAATAAATTTTTAGCAAAACGGTGTTTTTTTTTTAAGAAGATTTATTGTTGTTGTTCTTAAGGTGCCACAAGAGTGTTTGCCATCTGGCTGAGATTTTCGCCCACTAAAGCTTTTTTTGGCTCATACAAGAAGCACCAAAGAGAGTCATTTGACTCGTTTTATGAAATATAATGATAAAAATTATTAAATGGATAAATCTATTCAAAACTTAATTTTAATAGAAAGAATAAAAAACTAGTTTAATAAAATAATCTTGCAAAAAATTGAACGCATTCTACTTCTTTAATGTAAAAAACACAATCTATAATTCTTAATTTATTTGAAATTTGCTCATCTTCCTTCAAGTTCCATGATTTGAGAACCAAATCGAGTCATTTTACTCGTTTGAGGGAAATATAATAATAAAAATAATTAAATGGATAAATCTATTCAAAACTTAATTTTAATTGAAAGAAAATAAAAAATTAGTTTAATAAAATAATCTTGCAAAAAATTGAATGCATTCTACTTCTTTAATGCAAAATATTAGATCTATTAATTTTTATTTTTTGAAATTTGCTCATCTTCCTTCCAGTACCATGATTTGATCACCAAAGCGAGTCATTTGACTCGTTTTATGAAATATTATGGATACAAAAAATAATTAAATGGATAAATCTATTCAAAACTTAATTTTAATTGAAAGAAAATAAAAAATTAGTTTAATAAAATAATCTTGCAAAAAATTGAATGCATTCTTCTTCTTTAATGCAAAATATTAGATCTATTAATTTTTATTTTTTGAAATTTGCTCATCTTCCTTCCAGTACCATGATTTGATCACCAAAGCGAGTCATTTGACTCGTTTTATGAAATATTATGGATACAAAAAATAATTAAATGGATAAATCTATTCAAAACTTAATTTTAATTGAAAGAAAATAAAAAATTAGTTTAATAAAATAATCTTGCAAAAAATTGAATGCATTCTACTTCTTTATTGTAAAATAAACAATCTATAATTTTTAATTTTTTGAAATTTGCTCATCTTCCTTCAATCACCAAGGTTTGAGAACCAAAGCTTGTCATTTGACTCGTTTTATGGAATATTATGGATACAAAAAATAATTAAAAGGATAAATCTATTTAAAACTTAATTTTAATAGAAAGAAAATAAAAAATTAGTTTAATAAAATAATCTAGCAAAAAATTGAATGCATTCTACTTCTTTATTGTAAAATAAATAATCTATAATTTTTAATTTTTTGAAATTTGCTCATCTTCTTCCAAGTACTAGTGTCTGAATCAGTTTCGTAAAGATTTGTCTAAGTTCTTTTTATCAATATTTTATGAATGATCATTGATTTTCTAGCTAAATTCATAATTTTTTATTGAAAAACTTAAATTAATTAGATTAAAAAATTAAAGTTATGGTGCCACTAAGAGTAAATGGATGATTTTGCGAAGAAAATTAACCCTTGAAATAATCTTTTATTAAACTTTTTTTTATTCTGAAAATGAAATTTCACATTCATATCATTTAAATTAACTTAGATATAAGAGATTAAAAATTAAAAAAGAGCCATTTGACTCGTTTGGTGCTTTTAGTGGTAAATAAAAATTGAAATTTTTATCTTCTTTTTTTTGTATATGCATTGTGACATTTGGGAAATGTAACCAGTTGTTTTGTTTGAAGAAACTCTCTAGATCAAGCCGATGAGGTTTAGTTTTTGTTTTACCTATATTTCAGTTGCGTTCTGAAATTGTCGAAAACAAAAAAACAAAATAGATGCGAGTTTTTCTCAGTTAGAGAGAAAATTTTGATAGACAATCTAAGAAATACTTGAAAATACTCGATTCAAAAAAAAAACACAAGCTCAAAACAAGATACTCAACCATGTGACTTATTTTTTTTTTTTTAGATAAAAATAACTGGAAATTAAAGAGATTCGTCTATAAAAATAACAAACACTTAAAGATTCTTCTATTAATAAAAAAATCTCAAAAATATTTGAATTATATTTACAGTAAGACTGGAGAAATAGAGTTTGATGGCGAGCAATTGGTATTTTCCTATTTATATTAAAATTTTCACTATTTAGAGACTTAGGAAAACAAATTAAACAATAAAATTACTAATTTTAATCTAGTTTTTTTTCTAGATAAAATAACCGAAAATTAAATAAATTTTTGTAAAGATTAAATAATAATCTAAAAAAATTTTTTTTATTTTAAATTGCGTTTGGAAAGAAATGAAATATTTCCAGAAAAAAAAATTATCTAATATTTTTTTTATAAATAAATAATTTTTCACCGCTTGTTGTGTAAATTTTAATTCAAAATAAATTCTATTGTAAATTGGTTGGTTTGTTTTTAATATTAAAATCTCAAGTAAAAAAAATGAGACTAAAAAGAATTGAAAAAATCAAATGCTAGTCAAATTAATTTTCTACATTATTTATTCTATATATCTTTATTAATATTTTCTGGTCTTGAAAATTTTCCAGTTAAAATTTCTGAGAAAAAAATTTCTTGTATAAAAAACTTGATGACCAAATTAACTAAAGATTCCTAATGATTAAAAATTCTAAGTTTAACTGAGATCCAAGTAAAAACCCAAGACTTTTCATTAAGATACTGAAAAAAATAAATAAAATAAAAATTTGCAGATAAAAAAAATTGAGAATCCAAAAAATTCATTTAAAAAATTAAAACAAAATTTACACTGCTCAAATTGATTTCCAAATCTATTTGAAAATTTAAATTTTTAAACTTTAAAAAAAATTCAAAAAAAATTAATTTTACACATAAGTAAAATTTATATAATTTTCGTAGCTATTTTACTATTATAGATTAAAAATTTTAATCCAAAGAAAAATAAATTTGCTTAAAATAAAATGATATTATTTAGTCAAAATTATCCTAATTAAAATGTCTAAATAGAAGAGTTTTTTTTTCAGCAACAGATGGTCGTAATATTGTGATCAAATGCTTCTCTTTAAATTACAGTCTTGATTACAAAAAAATCTCTTGATTAAATTTTTTTTGTTCAAGATTTGTCTTTTACCTAAGCTAATATTACAAATTCAAATTTAGTCAAATTAGGATTTAATTCTTAAAACTACTTTTCTTTAGTTAAAATTTAAAATTTATGCTAAATCCAATCAAGATTACAACTAGGCAAACAAATCTGGATTTTGCTATTAACTAACTTGTTATGAAACTCAGTTAAGTTTTTTATTTTTTTTATAAAGTAAAAATGTATCTAGTTTGAAGTAAAAGTTAAAATTGATACAATTTTTTGATAACTCCCAAAATAAATTTTTATTTTTGGTCACATATTTTTCAACATCGTGCTCAAAATTTACACTAATTGTTTGACTTTGGACAATATTTATCAAAAAATTGATATTGACCGAATAATCCTTATAGGTTTCCTGTCCACCATTTATTTCAACTGTTCAATAAACTATCATGTCTAGGCTAATTAACAAGCGAAATATAATTTACATTCAATCGTCAGCTAAATCATTTAAATAGCAATATGAAAAAAAAGTTCACTCATTTACGATTACGTAAACGCTCAACTAGAATATTTAAATTAAATATAATCGATTCATTAAATTTTTTTAATCTAAAAGAGTTAAATTTCAATTTAGAAATAAAATGTCACTTTTTTTCTATTAAATCGAGTGCTAACAATCTTCGAAGAAAACTTTACCTGTGCAAGCTTTAAACCTTAAAATTCGAGTATTATGTTACATATAGAATAAATATTAAAAATTGTTTATTTACTCTTAAACTATAATTAATGATTTTAGTTACTACTTTTTTATTTTTTAACTAAAAAAAAATACTTGATCAGGTCACTTGGAAAAATACGCCACTCTTGTTAATTTAACATTATTTGATATTTTTGATGAAAACGACGCTTTTGCATGATTCGGACACTAGAGATATTCTCTAATTAAAATAAATATTCCTCAGATTAAAAAATAAAAACTTAATTGCATGATCTTAATAACTGGCTATTCTGAGTAATTAAGAGAAAAATTTCTAGATTCTCTCGAATACTCCGAGAGAAGCTCGAAAAATTCAAAATTGTTCTAACCTGTTTTCCTAAATTATTTTACAATTTTATAGTAACGAAAATATTTTTTGAAAAAAAAACCCTAATGTGAGTAGTTTAAATGAGCCAAGAATTACCTTTATATTTAGCTTGGTTACTGCTCTAACAGTATATTAGATTTCACAAAATTCAGAACCAATGTCAGTAAATTATGTTTAAAAAATAATTATTTAATAGAAAAATATATTCTGAGTTTTGGCATCTAAATAAAACGCTTTTTTTAAAACTATTTTTTTTATTCTTCAGGTAAAAATAGGCCTTAATCAACAAGCCTATCTAAACATAAGTACTTTACTTGAATATAAAAATAGATCGACGAAAATATCATGTTTTTGTTAAAGTAAATATTGATAATGATTGAATATTAAGCGCTAACTAACGATCATGTCCCATTTAATTGATCATTTGCCTACTAGTCAAAGGACATTTTTGAAAAAAAGACAACTAATCAAAGAAAATTTTTACTATTTGAAGTTTTCTAAATTTGATGTTTAAATTTTTTGTGTCTTTTCTCGAGTTAATTTGATTTTACCTAAGTGTTTTTTTAACTGGAACATTCGAATCAAATTTTCACCTAATTATCAATATTTTATGTTAAATTTAATTTAAAATTGAAAAATAAAAAAATCTCTGTGCCAACAGAAGCGAATTGAGGCAATGCTTATAAAATCAAAGACATAATTTTTTATAATAAAATTGCATTTTGTTTTTTTGAAAATTTATTTTTTTAAAAGAAAGGTATTTTTTTTCAATTTGATTCCTATGATTTCTCAAAGAGAATTTTCGTGAAACAAAAATTTAGTAAAACCGATATTTTAATTTAATTTGTATGTCAAAGCTCTATTGTGTTAGGAATTTTATTTTATTTTGAGCTTTTAAAAATAAATCAATGGAATTGTAAAAAAATTATTATCAAAAATTTAATTGTAAATTTTTTGTTTAGTTTAGCAGTGAAATATTTGATTGAAATTAAAAAGCGGGCAAGGGGATGTAGCTCAGATGGTAGAGCGCTCGCTTAGCATGCGAGAGGTACCGGGATCGATACCCGGCATCTCCAGGCCGTGATAGTATAGTGGTCAGTACTTCTCGTTGTGGCCGAGAGAACCCAGTTTCGAATACTGGTCACGGCATATTTTTAAAAAAAATTGAAAACTATCATTTCATTTTGATTATTTTTAGTAAGCAATAAAAAAATAATCAAAACAAATTTTATGTCTTAAGACTTAAAATAATTTTTAATATCCAAGATAAAATCTAGAATTAGCGAACAAATAAAAAAAATATTTGACATAAATTTAAATATTTGAACTGTCAAAATAAGATCTGGTTTCAAGATATATATTCTACTCTAACTAGCTTTTTTATTTCATTAAATAATTTTGAAATTAAAAAAGTTTAATTATTTAGTTGTAGTAGTTTTGACTGTAGCTGGCTAACCAGCTTCCTTGGTTTTTTGTGACATTAAAATTGTTGCTTTTGTCAACCAATTCTATTCTATTCATGAACTTGTATAATTAAATTAGATCACCTCTTTTTCTTCTTTCCACCAGATTTGGAGTGTTCAAAGCCTTCAATTTGCTTTCATACGGTTTGTTTCTAATTGAAGAAACAAATTTCGTAGCTTTGCGTTGAAACCTCACAACATTCTCATAAGAATTGGAGGAATTGGATACCATATTGGCACCGAAAATTCCAAAAGAGGACGAACAAAAGTTATATAGAATGATCTAAATAACTTAAAATCAAAACGAGCGAATGATTTCCTGATGCGACCTAACATCTGATTTGCTTTGTTTGTATCCTATATCACTTGATTTTTCCATTTAAGATTAACTCCAAGATCTCTTTCGGTTTCTGACGTTAATAACTGCTTACCATTAATAAAATAAGGAAATTCTTTGATTTTATGACCCTAATGCATAACCACACATTTTGATGTGTTGAATAGAAGAAGCCAATCTTGAGTCCACCTGACAATTAAATCTAAATCTGATTGTAGTATCGCTGCGCTTATTTCTGATACCGTTTGCGAAAATATTTTAGTATCATCTGCATACATTTTGACAACATTCTCTATTCCTTTTGGTAGATCATTTATATACAAAACGAACAATAGTGGACCAAACACTGAGCCTTGAGGTACACCGCTAAAAATCTCAACCCAATCTGACAAAATTTCACCTATAACTTGAAAGATAAAATTTTGCTTAAATTTTTTTATGTGATTTATAAATAAAATTAAAGTAAAATTTTAAAATTTGCATCATTAATTTTAAAAACACTTCGATCTTTTTGATTAAAAGAAGATAAAACAAAATATAAATTAAATCCTAATAATTTAAACAAAACTTCAACAAAAAAACCTTATTAAAGTGAAAAAACTTATTTTTAAAGATTTAATAATTGTTTTAATATTATTCTTAATTTTTGATATCAATTTTTATTAAACCTACCGAGACTTCAATATATTGATTCATTGATATCGCTCTCTCTCTCTGAAATAATTAACTGATAAAACGTCAACAAGAAATTATAGAATTTCGAAATTTAACTGATAAAAATTACATATTTAAAAAGAATATAAAAATTATTTAAAAATATTTAGATTAAAATTTTTTCACATCAAGTTTAAAAAATCACAAGATTTTTGAATTGAAATGAAAAACAAAGCCTATATAGCCGATGAAAATGAAATTATTGAGCCTGCTTGTCAAAAAGCTCCTTTTACTCTGTCAGCACCGGTTAAAATGACCCCTCGGAACATAAATGGTTTCTAGTTTTTTTTATTTTTATTATGTTATTTTAAATTAAAAAAAATTAAGATGCAGAAAAAGGAATTGAAGCAAATGGTAGCTCGCAATCAAATGGACAGTGGGGAGATTTCAGTTCTTTTAATGATAAGGTCTTGCGCATAAAATTTATTCGCAAAGTGTATTTAATATTGACGACTCAGTTAATTTTTACTTTCGGAGTAGTATCAATATTTGTTCTAGTGTAATGAAAATTTTAATTATTAGTTTTTAAATTTTTTAAATTTTAAAAATAGTGAACCGGTAAAAAAATTTGCTCAGTCCGAAACTGGTTTATATCTTTACATCGCATCATAGTAAACATTTTTTAAATTCAGACTATTTGTTCTAAAAAATAATTTCAAAAGTGTTCTTTTTGTTACTTGCTTGATTGTTTCAATGTGTAATTGTGGACTTAAAAAAGTACCTTTTAACTACATTCTCTTGGGATCTATTGTAAGTAACTATTAAACTACATATTCTTTTAATAGACTAAAAATTGATGATTAGACGCTGACAATGACTTATATGATGTCAATGATAAGTGCTTATCACGACACTGAAATAGTCTTCATTGCCATTGGCATAACCCTTTTTTTAACACTGAGTATCACGCTTTTTTCCATGCAAACAAAATACGACTTTACTCAAAATTGCTGGTTCTTTTTGGTGGTTATGTCATATACTGTATTAGGTTTTGGTATCGCGTGTATCATATTCCAAAGTCATATAATGCAGGCTGTTTATGGAGGTTTGGGTGCTCTTCTAATGTCGGTATTTTTGGCTTTTGATACTCAATCATTAATGGGCAACAAAAGATTCAAATTCAACCCGGAGCACTACTTCGATGCAGCATTACAATTATACTTAGATATTTGCTATATATTTTTATATATTTTACAAATGATCGGTAGGGCCAAATAATCAACAGTCTTTAGAATTTTATATTGGATTAAACCGTCTTAATAATTTTAATTTTTTTTTAATTTGTCAAATATTTTCATTGAAATTGAATAAAACTTAATTGAATGTTTTATTCAAATAGCTCTATAATCAAATATATTTTATAATTTTTGACTTTAAAATTTAATATTCAATATAATACTTTCACAATGAATTTAAAATAAATTTTTAGTAATTATTTTTTGTTTGAAATATTTTTTTTAATTCCGAATGATTTTGTCAAACCTAAGAATTAAATTTTCGTTTTTTTTTTTAATTTTATATTATTTTATTATTCAGACCAAAATTAGAATTATTAAAATTCCGAGATCCTTTTGGATATTTTGATAATTTTTGACGCATATTATTTTAGTGCCATTTGCAAGGTTTAAAAATCCTTGTGCATTTTTAGTAAAAAATTACTTTTATAGAAAACTGACCCCCCTGATCCCCCAGCCAACCATCATTATTCTTGTAGATAATTTCACTAACTTGACAAAAGTGTGTCTAGTTTTTGTCCAGGAATTGAAGTTCATCTTCGTAAGAACATGTTATGTAGATGACAAAAAAAAGGCAAAATTTTCGCCTCAGTTAAATAAATTAGATCTTTTTTATTTAAATATTTAAGATACTGTCTCTATTTTTTTTTAAATTGATAAAACAAAAAATATCAAATATTACAATTAAAATTAAATTTTAAAAATAAATATAAAAAATATTTGAAATATCTCACAAATTATAATTCCTGGACAAAAACTAGACACATTTTTGGAAATCTCTTGAAATTCTCTACAATAAAAATGGAGTCAGTCGCATAAAATTGGAGATCAGGTTTATAAAAATAAAAAAAAATTCAATTAAATAAATAAAAACATTAGAAAAAACTAATTTAATTTGTTTAAAAGTTTCAGAAAATTCCAAACAAAATAACATGTTAAAAATTTTAAAAATATATATTTGCTTTGTAAAAAAAGAGGGGGTCATGAAATTTTCAAAATTCGAGGTTCAGTGTTTTAATTAGACCCGATTTTTCTCTACTTTAAAAGAAAATATTCTAATTTAGCTGAATTGAAATAGCCAAATTCTAAGAACTTAATTATCCCAACTCGAAGATTGGAAATTACACGTCATTTAACTTTTACACAAAAATGACCATTAATAATGACCATTATGAGATTTCCTATTTTTCCCATGACCAGACCAGGTTTTCAGTAATCTAGAACTAAATGAATTTAATACTATGATTTTACTACTTAGAAATTGTAATGCTTATTTTAAAATTAAATCTAGATCCTTATTTTCGATTTCAATTTTAAGTGAGTCTAATACTACAAAAAAACAATACTAGGAGAAATTAATACTACATGAAATTAGTATTAATCGAAATTGGAATTTGATGTGCATTGTAAATTTTATCCTACAAAAAAAACTCATGTAAAATAAATTTATTCATCATTATTAATTCCTTGATTAAAAAATACAGTTCTCATGTTTATATAAGCTGATTCATGGTGTTCTCCATTAATTTTAGAAAACTTTAAATTTTCAAATAAACTCGAAAAAATTGAAAATATCCAAGCCAACTTTAATCAAAAGCCAAAATTGCTTTGGATTTAAATTGGAAAAACACCAACCTTTCCTAAAAATTGAATTGCCATTTTAGAAATCAGAACAAGTGTACCGCCACAATTAAATAAGTCAATATAATTGTAATTAGAAAAAAATTTAATTTTTAATCAATTTAATCATAGATTAAATTGATACTTGATGAAATTAATGCTAATGAAAACAATTTTTTATCTAAATTTCTTATTTAGAAAAAAAAATTATTTCCTTTTAGTACTTAATTCCTTTGTACTAAATTCATAGTATTAAATTCGTTTAGTCCTAGATTAGAATCAATACCAGGCCATCCAGAATTTTTTTTTAAAACTGACCACCAGTAAATATAATTTGATCTTATAGATGAGCAAATGAACAATTTTAAAGAAAATAGCTCTTTTTTTTTATAAGAAATTAATGGACGAAGAGTAAAAAATTTAACTACTTGTCGCTTCTTATAGGGCTTTACTAAATAATACAAGGAGCATTTAGTTTGAATTATTTTTTATAACAACTACAAAACAAATTTTTATTTTGTCATGCAAATCTTTTTGATGCTTAAAAAATCATAATTTTTGTTTTAACTCAAAAATTAAATTATTTTAATTTTACATGGAATTAGACTTTATTAAAATGAATTTTAAAAAATTTAAATTAATTTAAATTGCTGAAAAAAAATCATCTTTAAATAAATTATGAGATTTGCGGTATTTTTTGATGATTTATCAGACTGAAAGTCAAAATTAAAACAACAAAAATATGAAATTAAAATGAAATTCATGAATAAAAATCATGAATAAAAAAAGGTGATTAAAGGAATGAAAATTTAAAGGTATAAATTTTAAAAATAAGCTTAATAAAAGTAAGTCTTGGTTCCAAATAAAATTTCAGATTAATTTTAAAAAATAAATAACAAATTAAAAAAAATAAACTCTTTTTACCAATTTTATCTCTTTTTACTATGAAAATTTCAAGTCGCATTTTTAAATTTATTTTAACTCCTTCATTCAATTTTAGATTGACTTATAGCAATTCTTGAAATTAGTTTAATATTTACACAATTATTATTTTTCTTTTATTCAATGCAAATACAATGCAAATAAAATATTTGCATCTTTTTATTAAGATAGATTGATTGTGGTAAATTGTGCACTAAAATTATTAATTAAAATTCTAATATTATTGTATAGTAAAAAAAAAATTTATTAAATATACAAAATTTTATTCACAAAATATGTGTCAAGTTAATTTTGACATTGTCAAACATTTTTACATAATAAAGTTTACCTGAGACTCAGCTCTTCTGACTAAGACACGAAAAAAATAATGTCAATTATTATCGAGAACCAAATCAAATATTTGATTTAGCAATCTAAAAAAATCGAATAAAATTTTTCAACAAATTACATGATTCAAGTAAAGAATATAATTTTTTTTCTAAATTTTTTTTCAAAATCATAATTTTTTAAGATAAAAAAGGTAAACTCAACCAATTTTTATAATTTTCAAATGTTTCATTTAAAATGAGCAATACGCTTCAAAATCTGATTGACATCTCATATGAGTCTGAGGACGCCACCGACTCACTCTCAGATCCTGACCCTCAGTTTATAAAAAAGTTGTCTCTTTATCTATCTAAAAAGGAATTCCTTCCTAATGACGCCGAACAGCAGGCCTCATTAAGTCACCACAATGAGCAAGAACCGCCCCCACAAGGTACAAAAATAAGCAAACCCAGCAAAAAAACCCACTAATTTCATTACTAACCCTAATTAATAATTAAGGTCTTTTTTGTTATCCTAGGATGTGAATAATTGACAGAATAATTAAATTCTGTCGGACTAGACGGACAATTTTGCTAATCATAAATTAACTTTATCTGAGGGAAAAAAAGAGAGATCTAAAAATTTGCATGAAAAATAAAAAATAAACAGCTGAATAATTTTTTTAATATCCATATTTTATAATTTTATTATTTCTAAACAATCACAGAAAATGATAGAACTGAGTTTGATCCTTCGATTGTTGACAGATCAAGCGAACTACTGAGCGACTCGAGAGCATCAGGCATTACCAGAATAACAAGATACTTTCTACCAAGATCAACTTTGCTAGGTGACTCGTTCAGGTCGAGTCGAAGATCAGAATTTTTCAAGGATTGGTCAAACAAAAGCGAATTAGATACATCTATGATAAATGAGAGTGCACTGGACAGATTTGGATCATTATTCGGTCCTGATCAATCATCAAAATTAACTTTTACCAACCATACCTATTTGAACAGCGAGCTGAAATGCATCACTGCACCGGTGACAAATGTGCCGCCATCCAGCACCGAGGACATTGACTCGGATCAAAAAAAACGCAACAAAATTGACGAGTACTACAACCTGGAAGTGAAACAGGCTAATTTAATAAAACTTCTTGCCAATTTGGTTCTGGCACGGCTGAATGAGGAAAATGAAAAGTTGTCTTTATGTGATGCGGATGAAATTGGCAAGGTGTTTGCCATAATCTCTGAGTTAAAGCAGGCAGCTTTGTTGGTGCACGACAGTGTGAGCGATTTGATCAGACACCGCTTGGAACATGAGTGGCACACAAAACCCTATTTTGGTGACATTCTCATCAAATACTACAGATACTACAAAATTTACAAAGCAGTCTTGTCCAAATATCCAAGTGTGCAGATTAATTTGGCCACTTTGATGAAAAAAAAAAATTTTGCTTCCACTCTTAAAAAAATATTGGTAATTAAGAAAAAAAAAATTTTATTCCAAAAAAATAAAATTTTTTGCCCAAGGACGCCCAAGCTCAAAGCCTGGAAAATGTGAATCGATTGGACATGTTGTTTGATCGGCTGGTAGATTTTCCGCGACGCATCATTCAACTATTGGAAAGCTATGCAAAGCTTTTAAGCCAGAACACTCAAGAATTTTGTCACATAAAAGAAATAATGGGCCTTTTCAACGAAATTTTTGAGTCCTCCAACCAAGATTTGAATAGAATGGTCAACTTTCAGCTTTGTTATGAAATACAATACATGTTTGATCCTCCTCTAATGAGCATAGTTGACCATAATAGGGAATTGGTGAAGCAGGGACCCATTTATAAAGTGGCAAAGCGCGATGGTGACATGCTGCTTAGGCATTTAGCTTTGGTAAGCGTTAAAGTGGTGCAGAATTTGTCAATTTTTCCAATTTTACAGAATTTTTTCTTTTGATTTTAGTTCACTGATATTCTTCTTGTGTGCCACTGTGATCGAATTAAAAGAAAGTTGGTGCTAAAATACCGAATTGAGACCAAGACAATAAAGCTTGTTGAACATTCAAATAAATCTGATGAGCTCATGTTTAGGATTATAACATCTGATCAAAATAATGAGTTTAAGGCTGAGTATGATAAGAAAAAATTTTTTTTTTTTCTCTCTAGATAATTTTGTTTATTAAAGCAAATTAAAAGATAAAGAAGAATGGATGAAGGCGTTCAAAAAAGTTAAGAATATAACATCGACCAAATTTGACGAAGTGGTTTTCACGCCCAATAAAGACCAAATTGGAGTAAAATTTTTAATTTTATTTTTTATAGACAAATTGTGATATTAGAAAATTTTACTTTGGCTATTATATGGTTTTTGTAAAACTTTGAACAATTTAATTGAAAAAGAATTCACTGGATATTAGAAAAATTTTCTAAAATCTTACGAAAAAATTTTAATTTATTAGAAAAATTCTATTGATAAAAATATTAAAGCTGCACTTAAATATTCTTATCATTTTCTAGTTCCATTATTTTTTTAATAGTTAAAAATTGCGTAAAATTAAATTTTTAGAATTTTTTTTATAAAGTGATATATGACCAAGTCCGACAAACCTAAATAGGTGAACAAACATGACAATCAAAGAAGTGTAGGGAAAATTTAATTAATGAAAAATACAAATGATTAATTAATTATTTTTTTCTAGTCTTCTAGTTTTCTAAACTTCTTTTAGGAATTAAGAATTATTGTTTACTGGAAATTTCCTTCTACTGCTTTGAGTTTTATTAGCCTCTTAAGTTTTTGAATTATTAATAGCTTTAAATTACACAATTTTAAATGTTTTTTTTTTAATTTTTAATATACAGAGAAGAAATTTGATAATTTAACTCCAAGTAAGTTTGTGCTTGGGTCATGTTCTTTTCTTACCAAGCTTAGAAATAAGTGACCTTTTTTGGTAACCTAATACCCCTTAACATTTTTTGTGATCGCACTTGATTTTTGTTTTGAAAGTGTTAAAATTAAATCTTAATTAAGTTAAAAAAATTATTGATGAAATTTTCATGTTAAGTAAATCATGTTTAACTAAGTCTAATGGATAGTTCTGGGTGTAGAAAATATTTCTGCATTTTATTTATGACTTAATGACTAAATATAACTAAATATTTCTGCATTTTATATACTTTTTTATGATTTATTTAATTTAATATAATGTTATATTAACTGTTTGTGAGTCAAATGAATTGGCAAGAATTAATGTTAAACCTTATCTGAGTTGCTTTCCAAAGAAGTAGGCTTATTACAGAAATATTAAAATATACGTAATGAGTAATTTAATTATTATTACAATTACCATCTCTGAAGTCATCTCCGAAAATATGTATTTGAATTTTTTAAAGTTAATTTGTGCTATTGGATCGATGGACCACTAAAGATAAACAAAAAAAACAAATTGAATTTTATACAAAAGAAAAAGACTAGATTTTCTTTTAACATCTTTTCTTGATATGATGAATTTTTAATTCGTGGCATTTTTTTAAGAATACCATCGGTTGAACCATATAGATAATTTCACTTTGATTTAATTATTTTTTTTATACAAATTTCTTTGGAAAAATCTTTTCAATCAAAATAAAAAACATATTTATAAATTTTCTTGTTTAGCTCAAAATTTAATTTAAGATTTTTATGAAGCTACTTAATTCTATCAAAAGTTTTTGATTAAAAAACATTTATATACTAATTTTCAATAATTTTGAAACTGAGTCTTTTTTAACAGTTTTTTTTTCAGGATTACTTTTGATCAAGTTAAATCAAAAATACTTAAAATGTATCATTCAAAAGAGAAAATTATTTTGAATAAGTTGGTTTAATACAAAAATAAGATTCTATTGATTTTCACGAGGACAAAGTATTTGAATTGGAGGATGTGTATCAAAGACTGACAAAGTAAAAAAAAGAATCAAAATATTCTACATTGTTAATATGACATATTGATTAATTAGTCGAAATTTCAAGATTCTGTCATCTTCCTTTGATATTTATTTTCTAACTTGAATTTTTTCCAATAAATTATTGTCCACCTGTTAGTAGACAAAATATTACATATTTTGTTATAAAGTAGACAAATAATTTTGAAAAAAAATATAAATGTACTTTATGACTTAACTTTACAGTTATCTTAAAAAAATTAAATTGAAATTTAAATTAATTAATATTAGCTATACATATTTTTCTTTTATAAGTTTTTCATTAATTAACGCTCCAAATCAATCTAAAATCTGTTCAAAAAGAATTGCTTTACAATTTTTTATTTAATAAAAGTTTTTAAATTTTTTCAATAAAAATGTATTTCTATGATTTTTTACTATTTTATTAATTTTCCATGAATTAATTTTCCTAAAAATCGTTACATCATTCTTTGTAAACATTTAATTGAAAAAAATACAATTTTTTTACCCACAATTTCAAATAATCTCAATTTAATAATTTATTTAAATAATTAAAAAAAAATAAATTAATAAAATATTAAAAAATAAATTTTTTTCTAAAGATAGTTCCTCCAGTTTGGATCAAAGACAGTGCTCAGACAACATGTTCAGGTTGCAATGAGAACTTTAGTGCGTTCAAGCGTCGGCACCATTGCCGAACTTGTGGTAAATTGTTTTGTCACGCATGCTGTTCCATGTTCATTCCAGTCCAATTTAACGACTACCAAAAGACAGTGCGAGTGTGCAACGAGTGCTACTCTCCTCTGAAAAGACAATACGAACGTCATGTGTCATTAGGAACTCTTGTGTCTTCCCCGACTAGTCCCAACATGTTCAATCAGATAATAAACACTGTTTGGTCAAAGTCAAGCAAAAATTTGAGTGAAATCGAGGTGAAAGAGCCTGAGGAAAAAAAAATTGATCTTATTGATTTAAATGAATTATTTCGACCGACTCATGAAAAACAAAGCCGTAAAGCAATTAGGTTCTCATCTTCAAGTCGGTCCAATAAAACCAACTCAATCCATGAAAATGATTCTTTTAGCTCTTTTACAGATGAGGAAGTAGTCAAGCCAGCAAAGGAGCCTGAGCCAATGATAGAAAGACAACATATTGAAATCACTCCAAAGCCTCCTCTCCCACCAAAACCGAGACAAAAAAGCTCAACTAACTCTAAAATTTTCAACAAACGCGAGCCTGTTTGCCAAGAGTATGGCTTTTTGAAAAAAATTCAAATTAATAAAGAACTTGAGGCCGAAAATGTACCAAGTCCTTCAAAGACAGAAAAGTGGGAACGTGTGTACTTTGTATTCTATTCAGATAGCACAATCGGCATATGCTTGAATCCCGAGGAAATATATGCACCCAGATTGGTAATACCTCTGAATCATTATAGCTTGAAAAATTTGGATGAAAATAGTTTTGGACTGGACAAAATTTTGATAGATGTGACCAATTTGTTTGATGCTCAGCAAAGTTTGGGGCTCAGTGCCAAGCGGAATATTTTTGAGTTAAATTACGAAATTATGTTTCAAAATAAAGATTTGAAGTAAATTATTTTAAAAAAATTTTCTTTTAAAATTAATTTTTTTTTTTGATTCAAGGACAAAATGGTTCGATCTTATTTTGAACAAAAATAAATCAATTTAGAGCTTAAATTTGTTATATATTTTTATTAAATTTTAATAATTTTTGTGTACA
This sequence comes from Brachionus asplanchnoidis, assembly GCA_025491095.1. Lineage (NCBI taxonomy): Eukaryota > Metazoa > Rotifera > Eurotatoria > Ploima > Brachionidae > Brachionus > Brachionus asplanchnoidis. The sequence goes on along the minus strand of JAILYF010000008.1, from coordinate 2,142,601 downwards.
TTTGAATTGTTTTTATAGAAAAAATCAAAATATTTTTTATATATTCGGATTTGGTGTAAAGTCGACCGAAAGATAGCAATTTTTATCCATAAATATAACTAATATATAAATAATTTTTATTTTTATATCATTTTTTCTTAATAAATTTTTTTCATTCTTATTAGCTTCTTTAAAAACGTTCATTTTTTTGTTATGATTGATAAATTGGGTCTTGCCCAATATGTTGTTGTCAGTTGATCACAGAAAATGTGATCATTTTAATGATGCTTATTTGGTGAACAAGCCAGATCACAAAATCGATGAAAACAAAAGGAATATTCATGATCACTTAAATTTTAGTATGCTATTCACAAAATACAATCATTCAAAAAATTTAGATAAAAATTTAACTTTTAATTTATGATAAAAAAATCAATCTGCTGCATTAACTTTGCCTGATGAAAAGATGAAATTCTATTATTTTTTTATTAAATATATCATTAAAGTGTAATCCTTTTGACTAATATTTATTTAAACAAAGTTTTTCACTTTCTAAACTTAAAAATTGAAATTCTTAAAGCTTCAAATAAATTTCATTGTGTTGATTCAGTTTGTTAAAAAATGAATTTTCTAGTTGAAAAACTTTTTCAACTAAAAAAACTAAAAAAAATACAACTAAAAAAAATACAACTAAAAAAAATATACACTTTTGTAATTTACTTTTTTTTAAAAATGTTCTTTGAATACCCCCTTTTTCGTGACTATTAAATATTTGTTTAAAAGACAAGTTTCGTGCAATAAAAAAGTTAATTTATCAACCGGTAAATTTAAATCAATGTAAAATTTTTTTACAGAGCTTTTGCAGAGCTTAGAATTAGATTGTATAATATTGTACAATTTTCAGAACCATTTTTGCACAATTAGAAAAAAATTACAGCGTTTGTACTTTTTGTACTGTAATTTTTGTACTAAAATTTCTCATTGTCAAATTTTCAGAGTTGTCTAAAAGTCATAAAGTCAAAGTCAAGAAGTCTTTTGACTTGACTTGAAAAATTATTTTTTAAAATTAAGTCTTTTGCCTTTCCATCTAGTTAGGCGGCCATTTTTATTTCAAAGTCTTTAAAATGACTTTTTTCAGAAAAAAATTTCAAAACTTTAGAAAAGACTTTAAAATGACTTTTTTTCTGACTTTTGCGCAAGTCTGCCAATTTTATAAAAATTAAGTCTTTTTATTTTCCAAGAATTGAATATAGACAATGAACTTATTTGTTCTTTAAAGTGCTCTAAAAAGGGGACAAAACTTCTGTTGTGTTCTATTTGAATAAACAATTTTGGTTCTTTTTAGGTTCTTTATGGTTCTCTCAGGTTCTTTTTGGATCTTATTAGGTTCTATTTAATTTTGTATGGTTATTTATAAGATTTAAACTTTTTTTATACTAAGAATCTTTGATTATTTTTCCTTTTTTTAAATGAACCTTTTTATTTCTTTATATTTCTTTTTGGTTCTTTTTGGTTATTTATAAAATTTAATCTTTTCTATTTACTAAGAATCTTTAGTTATTTTTCCTTTTTTTTAAATATTAATTTAGGGGTTTATAATTAAAACAAAACACTAAATTAAAGTTAAGACAGATTTATTAAAAAGACCCTTATCTTCTCCTTAACCGAAGTCCTTAACCAGGGCTTAGCCTTGAACCAATTTGACCTAAAACTAAAAAGAACAAAAAAAACATAAAGAACCCAAAAATAACCTAAAAAGAACCAAAGAGGTTTTTTTTTTTAAAGAACCTGTAATAACCATTGGGTTCTTTTCTCATTGTATATGTATTGAATTCAATTTGAACAAACTAAGCAAATTGAACACTAACAAATATTAATAAATTAAATAGACAAAAAACATTGATCAAACTGTTGTATTCTATTATTTATTTCTATTTATTTATTTATCATTTAAATATATTATATTTTTAAACAATTAGAAAATAAAATCTCCTATTCTATTAAATTCATCGATACATTCTATTTTTAGAATAAATCTTAATCTTAAAATTTATTTTTAAATTCTAAATTTAATCTCAATTTTTTGATTTATATTAAATTTTATCAGAAAAAATACTAAATTTTTGTCTTATTCTTAGATTTAAACCAGAATTTTTTTAACTAAAGCGAATTTATACCAATTTTGAGTTGTTTTTTAAAGTAAACATTACTTCTCAGGTTTTTAAATATTTCTTCTTTAAATAGTCACTATCTTATCAAATTATTAAATATCTTTAACATTTTATTCGTAATTGACAGCTTAAAATGATTATAAAATGAGACAACATTTTGATTAAATAAATTAGTAATTTAAGTAATTCAAGTGTTTGAGCATCAAAATATATTCAGAAAAAATTATACAAAAATTACCCTATTTGTATAAAAAAAAATTTTAAAATTTTTTCTGTATTATTTTTTTTTTTGCGTTGAAATTTCCGATCAAAAAAAATAAAAAATATACTAAGATGATCGTTTATAAAAAAATAAATTTTTTGGAATTAAATTCTTGCTAAAATTAGGATAAAATTATTAGACGAATATTGGGTCTGTAGGTGAAGACAAACTAGGATATTTTCCTCAAACAAAAATTACTTGCATTTTTAAATTTCAATATAATCATAAAATATTTCTAAATAAATTAAAGTAACTAGTTAACCAAGGAATATTCTTTACAAATAAACTACGAGCTTTATTGGATTTGATGGGCAGAATAAAGATAATAGATAACATCAGAAGCTATGTTAGCTCGGATCCACCAGGCGTCATATTCATTTTGTGTATTTTGGCTTTTATTCTTGTCCTAAGCTCGTTCGTGCAGTTCATAAGCAAAAATAAAGTGCGTAATCCGGACGAGCTTGACTGGGACGCATTTGAACGCAAACTTGCCGACTTAGACTATTGCTTTAAAATACCTAAGCCTGAAACAGATACAAAAGAAGAAATACTTTTCATAGATAAAACAGTGTTGGTTAATTTGTTTAAAAAAAAAATATTTTTAAAATTTTATTTTTAAGAGAAAGTTATTCATATCCAGTAGGATTCAGCATAAATCTAGAAAGCAACAAGACCGATTTGGATAAGCTTGCTTTTTTCTATGGCAAAATAGATGGTTTTCTAATAGGTCTAGATAAAGGTAGATCAGTTTTTAAAAAATTCAAAAAAAAATTTTTTAATTAAAAAAAAAGAAATTTTTAATGTCAATTTGAAAATAAATGATAAAAGCTTGACAACTCATGAGTGTGCTCAAAATTTTTTTGCAAATAAACCATGCTACAAATACACTTTTACAGGCTGTTTGTCTTTTAGTGGTTTTTCAAAAAATTTCAAAAAAACAAAATTTCCTAATTTATGTGAAAAAAATGATGTCAACTTGGATGCAATAACCTCGAACAAAACAAGTTCATTCATTGTGTACAAGGCTACACCAGAGCTAAACGAGCAATACTGGTGTCCAAGCACTTATGGAAATAAAGCAGAAATAAGCTATAATTCAGATGAGAGTCTCGTTCCTTTTTTAGATTCGGTAATATTCATTTTTAAAAATTAAGAAAACAACCAAAATTATTTAAATTAGACGGACAAATTTTTGATTAGAGATAACTTAAAAAAATGTACATATGCATTGTTGGTTTGGTTAATTATTATTTTTTCTTCAATTTTGTTTAAAAATCCCAGGAAAATCGGTTATGTCCATTCGGTAATTATTTTTTTTTAATTTTGAATTCAAAAGTTTAGTTTATATTTTATCTAAATTTTTTAGTTGAAATTTTTCAAAAATTAATATATTTAATTATTTTAATGCCCTAAACCATAAACTATGGTGACCAAATAAACTATTTAATTCGAAAAGATACGGAAAATTGATGTTTATATTCAAATCAAATTACATGGTTTGTTTATAATCAAAAATTGTCATTAAAAGGCAAAATGTAAATAATTTTACATTCTTACATTTTCTAACATTTTTTGCAATATTTCAGAATATTTTAATTTGGATTTTTATTTTTTTTTTTAATTTTCTGGCATATTAAAAAAAATATTAGAAAATGTATTATTAAAATTTATTAAAATTAGAATTATTAAAATTTTGCCCTTAAGGTAATTTTTGAGTTTAAATTTTATTGCAAAAGCATATTTTCAAAATAAACATTTAATGTTAAACTGAATATTTTTAAATCTGCAAATATCTGCAATAAAATCTGCAAATTATACACAATACTAGGATATAATATAACATGGTTTGTTCGAACTGATCATTTAATTTTTTAATTAAAAGCTATTTTTAAGATAATTTTTGAGCAAGATCATGTAGTTTTGAAATTTAACTTAAATTTGTAACAGATACTGATAGTTAACTAAATTTTTCTCATCTTAAGATACAAAAAATTTTATAAATTTTTTTAATTTTTTTTCAAATTATAAATTATTTATAATTTGTTGTTTTTTTTTAGAGTTTTTTGTTTTAATTTAAATATTTGTTCTGTAAGGTTACATTGATACAGAGTCGCATTAAAGTAGATTGAATTCAAGTCAAAAAAAAGTTGACTTGGAAAACAGGCTTTATAAAATTGTTATTTTTAAAAAAATTTTTATTCATAATTTCTATGATTCTTAGTTTTGTGTTTGTTTTTATTCAATCTAATATTTAATAATGAAGAAACAAAAATGGCCCTAATTGACTTGGTTATATTTAATTTATTAAAGAACCCAGAGAACAATAAAATTAATACAATTAAAACAGAACTTAAAAAGAATACAAATTAACTAAAAAAGTAAAACAAAACCCAAAAATGATATTTGGAAAAGAATCAAGTTGTTGGGAACTTCCTAAATTTCATTAAGAACTTATAATTAGAAAAGACCTTTTCTTTTTTCTAACAATTAAAATTTAAGCTCAAAATAATTTAAAATGAAATTATTTTCGTTTTTAAAAGACTTTAATAATTTAAATATATTTTTTTATTATTAAAGCACTCTTAATCCTATGAATCACTCTTTTTTCTTGCTTAAATTACTGAAAACAATTTTCATTAGTTTTTTAAATTGGTTAAACTTGATAAAGCAATAATGGAAGAAGAGCGTTAGGAAGGCTCGAGTGAAGGTTAATAAATATACATTAAATACAAAAAGACTATTTAAATTTAAAAATTTTTTTTTAGTTGTGTTTTTTTAGTGATAATAAGAGTTTACCATCATTTTAAATTTTTCTAATTTTGTCCATTTTTTCTTGACTTTTTTGTTATTGCAGCATTCGTTTTGCTCCATTTGAACCATGTAACTCAAAAAAAAATCGTGCTGTTGCCATGTAATTATTTAGTTAATTATAATGCTAAAAAAATAATATACTTACCAATTTTGTTTCGTTTTTTCCTATGTTCACATCTACTTGAATTAAAATTATATCAAGGAGTTATACGAGTTTATTTTTTTAATTGTAATTAAAAATTTATTTTTTAGTGCAGCAAGAGGGAAAAGTAATTATAATTTTAAATATAGGATAAACTTTTATCTAGGAAAAAAATAATTCGCATATGTTAAAAAAATAAAAAGTTAATTTATAATTAATTTACAAATTTGAGTTTTAGGCTAGTCAATTAGTCCAAGGATTTGAAAATGCTAATGAACTTGATCTATTGATATATGTGATTGTTTTGAATCAACTAAATTAATAATAATCTCTTGCTAAGAGTATCAATTGAATTGAGATGAAATAGGTTTGTTGAAATTGCCGTACAAGAAAAAATTCAAGTCATTACATTTTTTAAAGTTGCTAAAAATTTTTCAAAATAATTTTTTTGAAAAATTTTCTTAACTCTGCTTAACAATGCTTAAATTGTTCAAAATAAAATTTAAATAAATAGGAGATTTAATTGAACAATTTTTTGAAAATTCCAGCTGATACAACAAAATATGATGATTCTTTTTTGAAGCTACAGAAAAAGAAATTGGACTAATTGAAAATTTTAATTCTTTTACCAAATTTTATTAATCCATTTAAAAAAATTTAGGAAAATTTTTACTCAAATTAAGTGTAAGAAAGATAACACAACTAACTAAAATAATAGAAACCCAAAATTTATATATAAAAATATCAGAAATTAAATTTAAAAATTAAGAAATTACAAAAATTAATTAATTAAAAATATTTTATGCTTATCCGTATTTTTTTTAATTTAATTCATTTTGTTATATATAAAAAAATATAAATTTAAATTTTTCAATAAAGTGTTGCTTAATTTCTAATGCTGAATTTTTTTAATCCTAAAAATTTGACTCCGGAAAAAATTGGTTTAATGCGAGTTGACTGTATTAATATTAAATATTTCGTCTTTCTAAAATATTCTATCTAGTAAATTCATCTTTTTTGTCCAGTATTAGCTAATCCATTTCGAAAATCTTAAATCCAAAATTTCTTAAAGTTTATTTAAGTTCTACTTGGCTACTTGATTAAACCATTTAAATTGAAGTTAGAAAAAAAATTGAGTTCATCTAAAATTAAAATAAAATTTGAATATGATTTAAATTTCCAAAAAAAATGAATCATCATTTAAAAAAATTTCTTGTTTAATACAATTTTTATTGAGTATACTTTATAAATGCATCTCTTATGGTGTCCGAAAAATCCATAATTCGATGAATTCATTTTTTTTTGAAGTTTGGTCCTTTATTAAGACGGTGTTTGAAATGACTCAGTTAAACAAAACTAAACTAAACTTTGAATTCAAAAACAAATTTAATTTCAATTAATTTAATTCAATTTAAGGACAATTTATAATTCAATTTTAGCTTTGACCAACAGCTTCAAAAAATTTAGTATTTTTAAAATTTTATTCAAAAAAAAATAAATTATTTAAAAAAAATTTACATTCTATTAATTGTCTAAATTTTTTTTAATTTAATTCAATTTAAGGACAATTTATAATTAAATTTTAGCTTTGACTAACAGCTTCAAAAAATTTAGTATTTTTTTAATTTTTATTCAAAAAAATAAATTATTTAAAAAAAATTTACATCCCATTAATTGTCTTCGTTTTTATCAAAAAAATTAATATAACAAAAATTTTCATGAAAGTCAACTCGTTTTTTGCTGGCACCGATGATTGACGGAGATTGTACCACGTTGTAACTGGTCAATGTCGAAGTGCTTTTAGTCATCGATTGATTTACATGCGAAGTCAGATCGTAGCCGGACACCGAATTGGTCAAATAGCTGTTCGATTTTTTCAGTATACCCTTGACTCTTTCATTCTTTTGCATTATAATCTCCGGAACAACAAATGGAGACGCACTGCGCAATATTTTCTCTTCTTCTGGGTCCATGGGCCATATCATATTGGCAAAAGTTCTCTTTTTTATCGGAGCCACAGTGGCCACAGGTGGTGTTGTCAAATTTGTCTTAAACTTGGCCAAATCATCAGCGCTTTTCTCCTTCAGCTCATTTTTTGTTTCATTAGGCTTCTTGCTTTTTTCCTCGAGGATGTCAGAAATGGACAGCAAGTTTACAATTTGCGTCAATTTATTATTAATTAAGTTTATGTCATTGTTTAAGTTATTGATAGTTTCCGACTTGGAAAAGTAATTACCCTGGTAGAAATTATTATTCAAATTTGAGTTTACTGGATTAACATTAAGCGTCAAAGATGCATGGTCAGATTTGGTCAAATAATTGAAAGGTGCAGGTGGTCTATTGAAGCCAATGTTTGCTTGGTTATAAGAAAATCCATTTTGAACAGTTTTAGCTGGCGGTGGTGCCCGGTTGCCCACTTTAAAATTAGTCATATTCGAAATTTTATTCAAGTCCAGATTTTTACCAGCTTGGTCAAATGAGTCATGGTCAGCTTTTTTATTCAGATTTGTCAAACTATTGAAAGAGTTTATGATTTCTTTGACTCTAGTATTCGAAGTCTTGAGGTCTTTGTTATCAGTTAAGCCAGTGGTGCTGGACATTGAAGCGTTGTGGACTAAATTAGAAATTTTGTTACTATTCAAAAATGACTTTGATTTGGTGTCATCTCTGAACAAGTTCAGGTAGGCGTTTTGAGGCGCTACATTTGAGGAAAAGTCATAGTTTAATGTGTCCAGGTCGTTCATAGTTTCTGTGTTGTTGTTGTTGTTGTTCAAAGAAAAGTCTTCGATCAGGGTGTTAGTGTTCATTGTGTCGTCATAGTCATTGCGGGTTGTGTCCTCATCTTTTTTTCTCTCGATGACAGTTTCGAGCTGACGATTTGACTCGGTCTCTTCGTTTTCACTGCTCTCAGATATGTTGCTCTCAAAATTGTTTGTTTCATTGACTAGCTTGATGCGAATGTTTTTACCCGTGTCAGCATTAGCTTCAGTAGTGGACCGGGAGGGGTTGAGACTGGAGGGTCGCACAACAAGCTTGCTTTCCTGAGGTTTATATTCGTACGAGTCAGTCTTGAAGTCGTTGGCCATGAAGCCTCGATTGAAGTGGAGGGGTGCGTTTTCGGCTCTCAAGTCATTCACAGACGATTGCCTCGTCACATTAGTCGAACTCGAAGGTCGAGTGACGTAATTTGACTGAAAGTTGTGCAACGACGTGCTGCTAGTGTTCAAATTTTGGTACAGCCTATCGATCGAGTAATTACGCGAGGGCTTGGGGTCGATGGCTTGCTGTGATCTATTGCGCAATCGGTTCAAAGACACTGTGTCGTATGAAGCATCGTGCACATAGCTGGCATTTTTGGGCAGTTTGATGATGCTGTCGATCGAGTGGCGACTTGTCGACTTGACCACATTTGAATAAAACTGGCTTGGCTCGGCAGACTTTCGGCCGGCTTTGTCCTCTCTTTTGATCGCATTCACAATGATGCTATTCAATTTGGAGTTGCTCTTTAGATTTCTGTTTATTAACTCTTCTCTTTTGTTATAGTCGACCAGGACCGAGTCCAACAATTGAATGCTCTGCAGCAGACGAGTCGGTCCGTCTTTGAACTTTAGAATTGTGAGCAGAAATGACTTCTTGTACGCTTTGTTCATGGCATAGGCGAACCGAAACGACTCGTAGTTTGACGGGTTGGACTTTCGCCATATGTTGTTGGACTGGGTCGAGCCGGACACTTTGGACACGAGCACACAAGTGTCCTTGTGCCGTTTGTCCACGTAGATTTCTTTCAAGTGGCGAAAGTTGAAGAAAATGTGATTCCAAGTGTTGGTGTCGGCTTTGTGGCGCGAATTCACCGAGCATTCTTTTTGTATGAAAATGCCGTTGTGGGTGATGTTCACTTGGGCCTTGTTGCGGAAGGAGAACTTGAGCGGCGAGTCCACCGAAGTGTACAGCCACTCCATCATGGACTGCAGCAGCGAATGGTCGCTTGAATAAACCTCTTTTTGATAGAGCAAGTAGACACCGTAGCCTGTGAGTGTAGCATTTTGATTATTCATCTCTTTTTGTTGTTGTTGTTTAGAAAAAATTTTGTCAAAATAAAATTTTTAAAGTCATCGACTAATTCAGGGACTTAAGGTAGACAATGTTTATTTTGTTTTTTTTGATGGCGTCAACAAAATCTAATTAGTTAAAAATCTCAGTCAATAAGGTGATTGCGTGCAATTATGTGGGATTAGCCGGAGAGGATGAGAGCTAGAGCTATCGAGGCAAAGTTGGGCAGATGGCTAGGATCGGGCAACGCTTGGATGCTTTTCTATTGGCTTTTCTAAAAGCTTAATCTAAGCAAATAGATAATAACTAAACAGAAATGAAATATTGTTGTTTGAAAACAATCGAGAGAAAGAAAGAGAGAGTTAAAGAAAAAAATGAAATATTTGATGTGCTTTGTGGGTATCAGGTAATATATTGGTAGGTGCTCGATGCGCAAAAATAAATTTCAAGCTTGAGCAAAAAATTTAAAATTCAAAATTAACATTATTTATTAGGCCAGCTAGTTTAGTCTAGAATACTTTTTTTGTTTTTTTGAACATTAAAGTCGCTATTTTTATGCGATCAAGGTAATAGAGATATTTTGTCTAATTAAAGCCCAAATTAAAGTTTGTGCTCAGACACGTATAATAATGACATCATATTATGTGCATTTTTTTTTCTACGTCTCTTTAGAAAAAAAAGAAAATCTTTGTTTGAATTTATTTTAGAGAATTTTTTTGTCGGAAAAGTGAAGTTGAAGTCTTCGAAAATGAAATGATGGGAAAGCTACATTTAGATAATGGATAAAAATTATTTTTCCGACTAAATGTCAGATTTATTGTTGGGGAACAAACACAAAATTTGAGCCTGAGGAACAAGAAGATCAATAGAAAAAAATCTTTTTTACTTAAATGTTCAAAAATGATTTTTCATTGTAAAATAAATTTTTTAAATCTAGGGTGTCAAATTTTCCCGGGTTTTTCAGCTGGGTTTGCATTTTTTTTCAATTCATTGAACAATCAAAAATTACATGAAAACAAGTCTAGTGATCAAAGACAACCAAAAATGTAAAATAAATATTTGAAAAGCTTTATTGAGTCAATTATTTTAAATTTTCGACTCTTTATAATTGAAATTTGTATTGAATGTAACCACTTTCACATATGGTAAGATTTTTTTTCTGTTTAACATTTTTCAATAAAACTTTTTGTAAAAAAATCTCAAAAACGAATTGGTTCTATTACAAATAATAAACAACATGATAAAATTAAAATACCCCTTTGTATAGAATTAAATCATTTGCTAGTTTTTACGGCTATTTTTATTTTTTAAATGAAATATCTTGAATGCAATTTTTTTTAAATTTAAAACGATAAATATCGCACAGATTGTCTTGAATTTTCTAACTCTATTCAAAAGTTCAATATGTGATATTTATTTCGTTTGATTTTGTTTTTTTGATTTTTTTTAACTTAAAATAAAGTGTAAATCAATGAATCTAATCACTTAATTCGTACATTCAAAAAATACTTTTTTATTTCAACTTGGAGCACCAATCCTAGTTTATTTTTCAAAAAAATATTGATTTAATATTTAAATTAATATTTTCTAATCAATTTTATGAGTAATTTCAAAATCAATGGTAAAAATTATTGTCGAATTTAAGTTCTACAATCTAAACCATTACACCAAGCCGTTTCTTTAAAATTTCATACAAAATAATAAATTAATATTTTTTTGAAAAATAAACAAGGATTTAAAACGGAGTTAAAACAATAAAATTCTTAAAATCAAGAGTTTTCAATAAAATTTTTTAAATTGGTTTTTATTTTGATTTAAATGTTTATTATCGAATGGTGGTTGAAATTTCGATCGGCTTTTACCATCAATGCTATGAATTTGATCGATCATCATGTCTAAAATCAATTAATCTGAAGGTTTTCAATATTTCAATTATAAAAGACTTATATTTTATGCTGATACTAAATTTCATTGTTCTGCTGCTAAAAAAAAATAAAAATTATACTTTTTACTTATTTATTTGTTTTATCTGTGCCGATCTAAAGCTCCTTCAGATTAAAAAAAATTTAAAATCAACATGATACTAAAATTTATACTAGTGTTAGTTAAAATTATTTTATTTGTTTTCTGTACCGAGCTAGAGCTCCTTCAGAATAAATTAGAAAAAAAAAATAAAAAAAAAAAATAATTAAAGTTAATAAAATGAGATAAAAAAGAATCAAAATAAAGTAAATAAGCTAAATAAATGAAAGTTAAGAATACATAAATTGGAATAGATTGTTACAGTGTTATTTAAACAAAATAAAATGATGCTAATTTTAATTTATGTGATACTAATTTTTTTAAATTGATATCAAATAATTAAACAAACAAAAATCATTGACAACTAAATTTACTTATTTTTAATATAAATGTGTTATTCGAAGATCAACAAGCAGAGATTCAACAAGAATATGAAACTGAATTTGAAAATGATTAAAATTTACATGAGGAAGTTTTAACGCCAGCGACGTCACATGAGCAAACAAATGAGCAGCTAAATATTGTTCATGATGTAGTCGAATCAGAGCCAAGTGTGCTGAATATAGCAGAAAATCGCACAGCTAAACGTCCGAGAAGTGGACCTCGCAAAAACCTAATCAATGATCAAAGTAAACCTGCAAGTATAAAATCTTGAAAAAATTAACTTTTTACTTTTTTTTTCTTGTTTTTCTTTTTTCATATATTTTAATGTCATAAATGAAAATTAATATCATCCGATGATATTAATTTTAAAAAAATATATTATAAAAATAAATTATAAAAAAAAAATTAATTGATACATATTACAAAATTTTTTGTAATATGTATCAATTAATTTTTTTTTATCATAAAAATAAAGAAAAAAAAAAAATTAGTTTCATTTTTTTATTTAGTAGCAGATAAAAAAATTTAGTATCACGTAAAATACATGCCATTACAAAGACATTAAAAGATTAATTTATTTGAAAAACTTTAAGAAGTCAGACAATTAATTCGCATAATATTTTTTTAAGTCAATTAAATGATTTAATTGACTTAAAAAAATATTTCAGGGCATATCCATTATCAAATTTTTGGATACGTGATAAGTGAAACTTTATAAACCAGTATGCTAGTTAGGCAGAGGAAGCCAGATCTAGAGGTTATCTCCACACACTGAATAGGTGTGCTAAGAGAAGATCAAGCATGATATAGAAAAGGAAGAGGATCTTTTTACTAGATATTTGCTCAAAGAAATATCTTAAAACAAAGTCTGGATGGAACAGTCCACTGTTCGCAAACTTGGAACTTGGAGGTCAGCAATCACGAAAGAGATTACCAAAATAATCATGACATGGAGAGAAGCAAGGGTAAAGGCAAAAGATCGACGAGTTGAAATTAAAATTTATGACTAAATGCTCCACAAGGAGCGAATAAAGAGAAAAAAAAAGAAAAAAAAAGAAAAAAAAAGAAAAAAAAAGAAAAAAAAGAAAACGAAAAAGAAAAGAATTATTCACTATTCTTGGATATTGTCTAACTTTGCTTGCTACACATGAAAATATATTTATGCATTTAATTGTTTATTAAAAATGCTTAAAATTGTTATTTTCATTGATAATTTTTGAGCAAGACCATGTAAATTTGATCATTAACTTAAAAATCATTTTTTTATTAAAAAAATAAAAACAAAAAAATTTATTTTTTTTCAATATTGCAAAAATCGTCGCTTTTTATTTTTTTAATTCCAATGATCAGATCCACACTGTTTATACATAAAATATATTATTGACAATAATGAAAAACATGATATTCAATGGAACAAGAAAGTAATTAAAGAATAAATTACAAAATTTGTTTTTTAGGTAAAAAATATGATCAAGATTTTTTCATAGTTTTTCGAAGTTGATTTTTATGATGTAAAAGCAAATGAGCAAATGTTCTTTTTTTTGTTTAATTGGTTTCATCTGTTTTTAATAATAAAATAATCAAAATTTGGAAACAAAAAAATAAAATGGTATATAAAAATTATCAAAAAAATAAAAAAAATACTTGTCTACTTTAAACCATCCAGAAATTCTGGCATTTTGAATCTTGGAACCAAAAATAAAAAAAAATTTAAAATTGAAATAACTTTATTACTTTGTGTCTACTATGAATTGAAACCGTCAACTGATTCAAGAATAAATACAAAGTCTTCAAGTCTGGTGCAACGAAGTCCCAATCAAACACTTTTCTTCTCCAGTAGCAGATTCTTATTATTATGGTTTCAAATTTTTATTTTTTTCATTATAATCTTAAGAAGTTTAAAAAGAAATCTTAATCTGAAATTTGAATGTAGAAGAAAGGAAAGACTAATTATCAATTCCCCAATTATTTTAAAAAAAAACAAGATGATTAATTATTGTTTGATTTTTATAAATTATTTTATTTATTAATTTTTTATAGAAAATTAATTAATCATTAATGTAGCAATATTTGTTTAAATTTTCCACGGCATTTAATAAACTCTGGGTTTTGGCTCTCTGATAATGAATTAAATTTTTCTAAAATCAATTTGCAGTAAATATCAAGACTAAATTTAATTTCCAAATAAATTTATTAAAAACATTTTACTATTAAAACAATTTTCTAAGATTTTGTTTCTTATTAATTTCGAATAAAATTAAAAAAAATATTAATAACATCTCGATCAAATTTTTGTTCACTTCTATAAATTACATTTTTGGCAAATATATACATCATTAAAATGATTAAAATTGATATGATTGGATTTTTGGATGTAATTAAAAACTAACTATTAAAAACATCAATAGAATGCATCGATAAATTATCTAAAACTAGACATAATAATAATAAAATCTAATTGGTTTGGGTTATTTTTGTGTCTGGCTTTATGCTTCGCCACATTTAAAAATTCAAATTATTCGTCTCGAATTAAATTTTATATATTCGATTTTAAATAAAAAAAATCGAATGCTTTATTCCTAATTTTCGAAATAAAATTAAGCCTTTAAATTTATTTGTTGAATGCTCATACGATTACGCTGAAATTTGGGAATTGAAAAGTTTTGAAAAAAATATTTTTAAAACTCTGATTTAATTATTTTATTTGAAAAATCTAACGTATTTGCTCGATTTTTTCGACACTTCGCATTAGAAATATCGACATGTCATTTCCTATCGAACACTAGTTTTCAAAATGAAATAACTGGCCAATTTTTGTATACCTGGCCAATTTTTGTAAATACCTGGCCAATTTTTGTAATCAATTTTTTTCTCTTTTTTGTAACTAAATTTTAAATTTTAACAAATGAACTTGAACATTTTTTATCATTTTTTCGATAGCAATAGGGTTTAAACGAAGGCGAAAGCCATTCGGACAAACTCAGAGGTAACCCAAAATTATATTTTTAATAAAAATAAAATAAAAGTGAAGTAACGTTAAATGGCCCAAAACGCCATTTTTTAAAATTTTCAGTGTTCGACAATAACGACATGTCATTATGTGAGAGACCATTACGAAAAAAGTTTTAAGTAGCAATATTTTTACAAAATTATTATTATTAATTTATTAAATGAACGCCTTTTAGGCGACGTAAAAAAAATAAAAAAAAGTAAATAAACAATTAGGACAAAAAAAAATGTAAGACAAAATAAGAGTACTTTTCCATAGCGAATTTAAAATGTTCATAGCAATATTTCTACATGAAAAAAAAAAAAAAGCCAGCATTGAAACATGTAGCTTACGTTTAAACACAAAATTGGTTAAACACAAAAGGGCCACAAAAAGATCATGTTTTACGTCTTTTAATAGATTTTTCTAAAAAAAATTGAAAAATAAATTATTTTCACTTGTAAAATCTTCAAAAGTTTATTTACCAAATTTTACGTAAATTTTTTTAAAAAATTTTTATGTAATTTCTGAAATTTTTTAAATTCAATTAATTTTAATTTTTTTTGGTTCTTTATTTAATTTAAGTTTATCATATATTATAAGTTTGTCAGTTAACTAAAATTCAATAAATTTACTGATTAAATAAAAATTTTTGTTATTTCTTTTTAATTAATTATTTCTTTTTAATGGATTTATTGATTTAATAATATTATATTAAATTAAATTATTACTATTATTTTGTGTTATTTTACTAAATAAATTTTACTGAAGATTAAAAAAATACTTTTGCTAAGAAAATTCATTAAATTTACTCAAGTATATTCACTGATTAAATATACATTATTTTACTGGCCATATAATATTTTGTCATTATTATAACTAAAATTAAATTTATCTTTTAGAAAAAAGAATAAAAATATTTTTTTGCAATATTAAAATTGAAATATATTGAATTAATTAATTACGTTACCTCAGAACGACAGAAAGACTTCCATAATTATTATTACAATAATCGATATAATTTTTGTTTTCATAAACTCTTTCAATCGTGTAATCTTTATATGATTTGAAATAGGCTTTGGTGAATCTTATTGCTTTTGATCAATATGAATCTAAGAGGTTCGGAATTCATTTTTCTGTGTAGTTCAGCATTTATGCTTCATGCCAGTGTATTCGAATAATCCTTTTAAGGAATTCAATTTCAATTTCAAGGTCAATCAACAGGCTACTGCCCTTATCGTAATCGACTGATTAACACTTCATTTATTTAATTAAACAAAAATTTTTAAAAATTAAAATTATAATTTTTATAAAAATAAAATTATCTGTTATTTTGAAAACATAAAAACATTGATAAATTCATATCAAATTTTTAAATTTTTTTACAAAGTCAATAAATATCAAATTGATATTATTATAAATTGATAGTTTGAATGTTGCAAATTTCAGCATTGGTCGTTTGATCACAAAGCTATTAATCATGCCAGTGTATGCCTCATGCTAGTGTATTCGAATAATCCTTTTAAGGAATTCAATTTCAATTTCAAGGTCAATCAACAGGCTACTGCCCTTATCGTAATCGACTGATTAACACTTCATTTATTTAATTAAACAAAAATTTTTAAAAATTAAAATTATAATTTTTATAAAAATAAAATTATCTGTTATTTTGAAAACATAAAAACATTGATAAATTCATATCAAATTTTTAAAGTTTTTTACAAAGTCAATAAATATCAAATTGATATTATTATAAATTGATAGTTTGAATGTTGCAAATTTCAGCATTGGTCGTTTGATCACAAAGCTATTAATCATGCCAGTGTATGCCTCATGCTAGTGTATTCGAATAATCCTTTTAGGAATTCAGTGCGAAAGATGTCAAGAATTTTTCCATCCGTCTCAGTTATCGCCCAACATTCACTTTCGTACCTCACTGTTGCTTTTACTTTTGATTTAAATGCTGTACAGCTACAGCTTAGCTTTTGTTTAAGCAAGTCGTCTCTTAATATCTTTATGGGATTCTATCGTTTCACTGGTGATACTTTCTAAGTATTTTAATTGGCTTCATATTTTGAGCAATCGATGGTGATAAGGATGTCCAAGTCGGCGTTTAGGTGCATTCATCTCTCTTACAAAGTCTAGACCCTCAAGCCTTGCTGCTAGTCCCCAATGTAAACCTCTCAGCCTTGCAATCGTTTTCCTCATGACAAAGTCAATTACAATCAGGAAAAGCAATGACGTTTACGAACAGTGGACTGCTCCTCTCCAGACCTTGTTCTATGATATTTCTTAGAGCAAATATATGGTCAATGCGTCCTCTTCCTTTTCTAAATCCTGATTGTCCTTCTCTTCTCTACACCTAAGAAGTGAAAATAAAGGCTGACTTCTTTCAATTAGATTACATAATTTTCTTTCGACAAAACAATACAACTGAAAATTTCTGAAATTCAGAATTTTTTCTTAATTTAAGTTGAATTAATTATTGTGAATCTTTTAGTTGAAAGTATGATTATTAAAAAATAACATTTTAATTTATTGATTTTTGATGTAACAAATTGAATACTTAATCAATTGTATAATTTGAATATAAAATTTTGTTCGTTAAATGCATAAAAAGTTGATTCTTTTCATATTTTTTTTACCTAAAATTTTTTGATTAAGCTTAAAATCAACAATTAAATCGAGGGTTCCATTAATGGATTGGATTTATAAAATTATTTTATAAAATTCTAAAGGTATACAAATCAGCCGAAACTTGGTGTTAAAAGAACAAAAAATAAAAACTAAACGAAAAATTCAAAATTGAAAATTTGGCAATAGAAAGAAAAGTAAACATTAACATTATAAACAAATAAAAAACAAAAAATGAAAAAGTGCTTGGAAATTTGCGTTGATAGTAATAAAATAAAATTAAATAAAAAATATTGTTCACTTAATTAATTTTTTTATTATTAATTCTAATAATATATTTTTTCAAGTCCTTGTGGTTTTTAGAAGCATAAATTCATATAAATTTATACCAAATAAATTTCTGAAATATTAAATTTTGTATTTAAAAAAAATCAATTTTAGCTTAAATTTAGCTGATTTCTAAATTCTGTGCTCATTTTATTATGGATGTTAAACAGAACTAAAGGAAATTCAGATAAATCAATTTAAATTCGCTTTTTAATTTTTATCTGCTGTCAAGAAAATTAAAAGTTTTGATCATTTTTTTATTTAATTTTAAGAAATAAATTAGACTAAAAATATACGCAATTTGACAAAAAAAAAGTTTTCTTTTTATTTTACGAAAATATAAAATTGAGTCATCTAGGCATTTAATTTAATCTAAATCCCAAACAATAAAATCTAATTGAGAGAAAAAATTAAGATCATGAGATTTCTAATAATTTCTGTTAGCTTCGAACAATGAAGCGCCGCCAGCAGCTCCAGTTGAACCACCAGTGTATTTACCTTGAGCAGCCAAACCATTAGCCTTTAATTAAAATAAAAATTTAAAACTTTATTTGTTTTTAATTAAAAAATTACTTGAGCTCTTTTCAAGAGTTCTGCTTGAGCAGCAGCAACGTTTTCGGGTTTACCTTGCCATGCTGCCAACACACTAGCTTGTAGAGCTCTGCCAAAGCTGAAAGTCAAAGCCCACGGTCTCTTGAGATCAGTTATTTGATTCATGGTGTTCAAATTGACCGAGGCTTCTTCTTCAGATTGACCACCGGACAAGAAAGTAACACCTGGCACAGCTGGTGGAACAGTTCGGCTCAAAGCAGTAATGGTAGCTCTCGCGTTCTGTTCAGCGGTGTATTTTTTGGTACACTGAAAACCAGCAGTGACCATGTTAGGTTTCAATAGGGTTCCTTCTAAATAAATGTGGTGATCGCTAAGGGCCTTGTAAACAGCTGCCAACACTTTTTCTGTTATGTATTGAGTTGTTTCCAAGTCATGGTCGCCATCTGGCAAAATTTCTGGCTCAACTATTGGCACAATGGCGTTTTGCTGACAAATAGAGGCATATCTAGCCAAAACATTGGCATTTTCAATAATTGCCAATTGGGATGGCATATTTTTTCCGATTTTGAGCGCACATCGCCATTTGGCAAAGTCAGCTCCATCTTTTTTGTACTTGGCACATCTGGCGTCCAAATCATCCAATCCTTGTGTGGTTGTCTCATCGTCAGTGCCACTCAATTTAATGAGACCCTTGTCAACTTTGATGCCTGGGATGATGCCTCTGGATTTCAGTATTTGTGGGAAGGGGGTACCATCGTCAGTTTTCTGGTAAAATGTTTCGTCAAAAAAGATAACACCAGAAATGTTTTGGGCCACTGCCGCATCCGAAGTAAACAAAACTTGTCTGTACAAGCGTCGATTTTCGGCGTTGTTTTCCAAACCGAGGGGTCCCAATTTTTTGGTCATGCTACCAGTGGACTCATCAGCGGCCAAAATACCTTTGCCGGGTGCAACAATCGCTTGGGCGATTCTGGCCAACTCGGCCTTGGTTTCTTCACTCAAATAGGGCATTTTCTATTGATACAATAATTTTTTCTTATCTAAAATAAATTTTGCTTTTTGTTAAAAGAAAAATTATTGTTCGTTTGAAAATTTTATTTATACCAAAAAATAATGATTAAATATATGAAAAAAAAAGCAATGAGAAATAAATTCTTATAGTGACGCTAAGTTTTATTATTAGAGGAATTATAATAATAAAATCACGAGCCAAAGGCATGGTTGTTAAAAAAAAAGAAAAAAATTCATAATATTAAAATAATGGTTTTGTATTTAATAATAACGCTAGCATAAAGACTAATTGGGCGCTTGGATTCGCCGAGTTTGATTATAATATTTTTCTATGGTAAAAAATACGCCAAAATGGAGCGCATTTTGAACATTTATTCTGTTAATAAAAATAAATTAAAATAAATTCCAATAAATAAATAAAAATATCTTTGAGCTTGAGCATGATTAAGGGGAATTTATTTCTGTAAGGCGTGTGCTGTGGCAGCGTTACCTCCAAAATAGAAAACTCTTCGAAGTCTGAGTTTTTTTATATTGAAATAATGCTTGTAAAAATAGACTAAAATGCGCTTGTTAAACTCTAAAATATGAAAAATGAATAATTTTTAAAATTTATAATTTATTTAGCTAAAAAAAAATTCAAACGGATTATAAACAAAATTGGATGAGGTTACAAAAAAAAAACATAAAATAATATGAAAACCATACATTTTTTTTAGATTAAGATTCTATACGTGTGAATAAGAGATGCATTTTATTTAAATACAATTGATTGCAAAATATTTAAATTTTCAAGCCTTTAAAAAGACTCTAAGAACTTAAAAAAAAATAAATATCTTTACTATCTCTAAAAAAATTATTTAATTTTAAATCTTTTCTTCAAAAATGTCACATTATTTAAAATTCAAAAAGCAGAATCTGTAAGCAAATTTTTCAAAATTCCGTAATTTTGTTTGAAAATAAATATTTATATGTTAAACATTTAATTTTTGGTTAGTTAAAAGGCCTTGATTGCTCATCATATATGCATTTCAAAATTTTAAACAAAATAACTTTAAAAAATGAGCACTTCAAATAAAATATTTCTTATTTTTTCTAGGTCCAGTCCTAGGACTAATTATGTAAATTAATCTAAAAGATAAGTATCATATCAGTACTGTGTATAAAAATGAACTATTAGATGATATTCAAAGTCCGAGTCTTTCGTATTTTTTGCTATTAATTTAGTATTATTATTTTTAAATATTGAGCATTTTTTGGAGAGATGACATATTTTTAATCAATTACAAGAGGTATATTTAATTTAAAATAAAAACTAAATAATTTTTTTGGGCCGGGTCAAAACGACAGACAGCTTTTAAACAGGGATTTTTTTCCTTTTGAAAAGTCATGTCTGTCGCTCGCTTATTAATCATGTTTCCAAAATTTCCTTTCTTGTTAAAAATAAAAATAAAGCCAAATCATCTGCATGAAACAAGAGATTCTTGGTTGTTTGTTTAAATTGTTTATTGATAATCAAATGTCAATTTACATTTACTCTGAAAGATCTTGAATGAAAAATGATTTAATCAAGTAAATATAGCACTGCTATGATAAGTGGATTTTTGATAATTTTACGTTAATTGGCGTAGATTTACGTAGATTACTAATTTTACCATAAAACTAAAATGGGCCAAAATATCTTCAATTATTTTTTAATTTTGGTAAATGAACATGAAAAATAAATTTTCTATAATTTATAAGTAGTTACTAGAAAACCCCCTTAATTTACGGATGATTATTTTATTAAAAATACATTTTTTACTATTTTTATTATTTATTTCTATGAACGCCTTTAAGGTGATGTAAACAATTAAAAAGTTAAAATAAGTATAAAGATAAAAATCAGATAAAAATAAGGGTTTGAGTTATAAAAAATAAGGGAGACTTTCTTCAAGGTAAAAAATGTTTACATTTTTTTTTGATCATTTTTATTAATTATAAAATTAAGTATAAAATTTAAATAAAAAATTTATATAAAAATTTAGACAATTAAATTTATTTACAAATAAAAAAAGTATAAAAATATTAGTTTCAATTTTAATCTATTTTAAAAAAATTTCTTTATATACAACATTTCTTGTAATTTTTTCCTTGCTTTCCAGAGATATAATGATATCATTGAAATCAGATACCCTTGATAGTGCAACATAAAGTTGAACATGCGTAAAAACAGGATATTTGAGGTAAATTCCAATTTTTTGAAGAGTTTGTCCCTGTGATTTTTTGATTGTAATTGCAAACGCTGGTCGAACAGGAAATTGGCATCTTTTGAATTCAAAGGTAAGTCCACTATCTGATGAAATTAGTGGAACTTTTGGGATGCGAACAGATTTATCTTTTAAGTTTCCTATTGCGATTTCTTCATGAATATGATGTGTTTAACTGTTTTTTACTATTAGTCTTGTTCCATTACAAAGTACCATGTTAGCCGAAATATTTCTTAACAGGATAATTGGTTGTCAAATCTTTAAAGAAAGTTTATATGGAGGAATTCCAGGTGGATTTATAGAATTTAAAAATTCTGTTGGATAAACAGCAGTCGTGACAATCTCATTAATTGAGTCAACTTCTTCGTTAGTTGGACACAGAATGGCACAATTAATTAGTATATGAGGATCTGAACCAAAATTAAAAAGTAAAGACAATAATTAAATTATTTAATTAACCCTTCCTTTGTTTCAAGATTAGGATAAACTTGTTTAATTAATTCTTTTTTATTTAGATTATATAGTAAATTATCTGGAATCTCAAATAAGTCATCAAAACCTTTCTCATATAAAGAAGTTTTTATTTTACCTTCTTCAATACTTAAAAGAAAATCCAAAAATTCTCTAGCTTGTTTGCTATCATTTCCTTTTTTTGAAAGAACTCTCATGTTTTTTTTTCAGTTTCATTTTTTTGTTTTTTTCCAAAAATCACATTTGTTCAAAGAAGCATTTACTATCTGTGCTCTATTACCATTTTTTACAACTTGCAAAATTTGCCTGAAGTCCCCACTAAAAAGGATAACTTTGTTACCAAAAAAAATTTCTTCACTGTTTGACTTTTGATTTTCATTATGTCTCTAAATGTTCTATCGAGTGCTTCAAATGGATGCTTGTACATCATAGGAGCCTCATCCCAAATTATTAGACTTGCCTTTTGAATTAATTCAGCCAAATCTGACTGAACTGTTATGTCACATGTAGAAGATGATGTGATATTTAGTGGAATTTTGAAGCGTGAATGAGCTCTTCTTCCACTAGGTAATAATAAAGTAGCTATTCCATATGAAGCGACTGCTAATGCAATCTTCTTTTTTGAGCGAAGATTATCTAGAATAGTCTTATATACGAAAGTTTTTCCTGTTCCACCTGGTCCATCCAGAAAATAAATATTCTTAGAATTTTTAGAAATTAAAATCATTATAAATATTAAATAAAAGGTAAATAAGAATAATAAGATTTACCATAATTTTCTTTTTTAACTCTGTTAATAACAGTTTCAAATACAAAGTTTTGATCAGAATTTAATAAATTTTTATTTGTTTGGTATTTAATGAAAAATAATTTTTTTTTAATAAAAACAAAATTAAGTCTAATATAATAAGAAATTTTATATTTGATTCCAAGCTCCAGATTAAGGCTTGCGTCCTCTTTTAGGTTTGCAACCAATTGGATTAAAACTGTAGTCTATTTTAGTCAATTTTTTTTTCACTGCAACATTTATTTTATGGACACAAGAATATACTTTCAAGTAATTCTTATAAGTACAAGAGCTTAGTTCCCATTTATCATTGTTTAATTGTACTCTTTGTTTCTTGATATTTAATTAAGAATATTCATCAAACGAATAAATATTGTTTTTTTTCTATGTCTACTCAAAAAATTGCTGATTTGTTTCTGATCTTGCAAATTTTTAAATCCTTCCTTTCGTAAAGTGGAATT
The DNA here is from genome assembly GCA_025491095.1 of Brachionus asplanchnoidis. Lineage (NCBI taxonomy): Eukaryota > Metazoa > Rotifera > Eurotatoria > Ploima > Brachionidae > Brachionus > Brachionus asplanchnoidis. The sequence goes on along the minus strand of JAILYF010000008.1, from coordinate 2,119,302 downwards.
AATGTTTAATGGTGCAGTTACTTTAAAATCAATCAGTTGTATAATTTTATCTTTTTTCTCTTTTCTCAACCGTTTAGACGAGCTAATAAAGCCATGATCATGATCCTCTTGGTTTCGTTGCATATTGACATACTGATTTTCATCAATACAATGAAGATGCATTCGAGCTGGACATTTCGAATTAATTGAACATTTATAATATTCTTTTATTCCATTTTTGGCGTTGTGAGTTTTTTGATTAATCCAGTTTTCTTCAATACTTTTGACGGCCTCATTGTAATTGAATAAATATAATTTCAGCGCTCCAGTAAACTCTTTTTCGTCTGTTTGGTAGATTACAAGAATTGGAGTTGTTGGCCTGATTTTCAATTTCAATGCCTATTTCGTTAGCAGATGAACTCTTAACTTCGATCGATGATTCAATAAATGTATCTTCGAGATCAATCATTTTTTAAAATCAGTTTTTATTAAAGAAGTAATTTTATATTAATAAGTTATTTTGTTTGCAAGTAGTAATTTTGTTTGCGAGAAGTAATTTTGTTTAGTGCAAGTAATTTGTTTCATAAAATTGTTTTTAGAAAAGTGAGATTTTTTGGTGATAAAAAGAGTAATATTAGTGCTTAAAATAATTTTAAGCCTTAGAGATTCAATGTCAAAATTTAATTCTTCAGTTAAATAGGTATTATTACAAAAAAAACCTCCTCAAAATATATAATATTTAATTCGTCAAAATAAAGTGCATCTATTATTGAGTCAAATTTTTTTGAACTTTGTATAATTATTTGATAGATAAAATAAAGGAATGTATCGTATACTTGATTATTGAAAGTTAAATTAAAATTTTTTTTTTAAATCTGATATTTTCTTAATATATCAACAGAAAGATTATTTTTATAAAGCTCCCAGAGATTCGGCATTGTGAAATTTCATACAAAACTTCCAATTATGCAAATATGCAAATTAATTCAGTTCTATTTTTAAAACTTTTAAAATTGGGTGCATTTTTGCAAAATTCACACAGATTTTGCAGACTTCCGCAGAAGGTGAAACAACTGTTGTTTCACTTTGTTTCATTTACAGAACAAGTTTTTGGCACTTAGAACAAAAGTTATAAAATTTTTTATTTTTGTATCGGAAGTTTTGTATGAAATTTCACAATGTCCAGAGATTCCTTATATTTGAAGGTTGGCATTTTTCGATCAATAAAATAAAAAAATTTTAATTCATCAACATTTGTAATAGTTAAGCAAGCTTCATCTAAGCAGTCTTTCCATTTACTGTGACATTCAAGGAATCCACTTTTCTTAGCTACTTCCTGAAAGGATGAACAATTTTGCCCTCCTATAAATAAGAGTTTTTCATAGCTTTTTGGTCCTTTTGTGTAAAGAAGCATTAATCGCAGGCAAAATCGTTTAATATCTGTTGGAGGAACAAAATCTATATTTGCAATTATTTCATCATTTGGTTTTTATAACAAATTTTTAATTTTTTACATTCTCCAAATAAACTTACATGCACTTATATACCTCATATCTTTAAATTTTTAATTTCATTAATGTTTTCCTAGTTAACAGAAATTAATCATATATTTAATGAAATTAATGACCTGTAAAAAATGCTTTTTATTCTTTATTATTTTATTTTTAAAATTATTATTACTTTTATGTATATTTATACAAATACTTGATTGCTGAAATTGCATTTTAAATTTCAACGTTTATGTGACAATTATACAGTATGTTGCAAAAGTTTAGATATTGATTATTTACGTAATGGTCCGATAAATATGACATGTCACTTAAACAGAGTACCCTATTTTAATGACATGTAATATTTGAGTGAACACTGATTTTTAAAATTGAAATATTCGCTTATAGTGACATGCAATAAAAAGCTAATACAGTAGAAATTCGATTATATGTAATTCGGTTATATGTAAATTCGATTATATATAATTTCAAAAATCGCCACTGACACTCTTTTTGTCTTATGTTTCTAGAAATTTTTAAATTTGTCCCGTTCACGATCTAATTCTTGGAAAGTGCTAATTTTCCTTAATTGATAGATAAAACCACTCTTTATACTAATTCCGCTACTATACAATGATAATGATTATACTTTCTTATTTTTTGACACCTAGTTTTTCTTGTTTTTCTTATTTCCTGGAACAAAGAACGTCTTTTGTATCTTCTGGTATAAATAAAATGAAAAACTTAAATATATATCCTCTTAAAATTTTGATAAAAAATGTACCAAACTAAATCTCGAAAAAAGGCTAGAACTGAAGACGAGTGTTCTACCCCACCTTCTAAAAAAACACGAGTGGTGTTAAACTTTGCTCAAAAAGAAGAAATAATCCAAAAAATTGGATTAGGCTTTTCGCATAAAAAAGTCGCAGCTGATTACAATATTGTGGCTTCAACTCGTTCGAACTAAACCTGATTCACTTTCCAAGCATCGAGAAGAAAATCCTCATAGTCCTTGGAGGAAAGTATTCAAAGGGTCAGATTTTCCAGAAATAGACCATGCTTTGAATATATGGTTTTATCAAGAACGATCCAAAAACACGTTTCTCAATCAAACAATTTTATCCGAAAAATCAATCAGTTTTTACAACTTGTTAAGACTCAAAAATGACAACCTAAAGCCTTTTAAAGGGTCCATTGGTTTCATTCAAAAGTTTTGTGCACGTTACAATATACGATCTGGCAAAGCTCACGGTGAAAGCTTATCGCCTGACTACACTGCAAGTGACGATTTTATCAAAAATTTTCCAAACTTAATTCAAGATTATTGTACCGATCAAATTTACAATGCGGATGAGTGTGGTTTAAATTATCATTGTTTTCCGACATCCAGTTTAATCGGACCGGGAGAGAAACCGCTCCATGGATACAAAGATCTGAAGGAGAGAGTGACTTTGATGATATGCGCAAATGCAAGTGGTGAACATAAACTACCGCTAGTGTTCATCCACAAATATGCCAATCCAAGGTGCTTTTACACAAGTAAATCAAAATCAATTAAATCGAGTCTTCCAGTTTATTATTCGTCATCAAAAAATGCATGGATGAACCAGGCAATTTTCGAACAATGGTTTCTAACGGAATTTGCTGTTAAAGTTCGAAAATTTTTGAGGGAAAAAAAACTAGAAGAAAAAGCACTACTATTTATAGACAACTGTCCAGCACATCCTTTAGGATTGGATTCAAGTGATGGGAAAATAAAATGCATTTTTTTCCCTTCAAATTGTACATCTTTGATTCAGCCTATGGATCAAGGTCCAATTTCAGTTTTAAAAAAAAAATATCGTCACAAATTACTCAGTTCAGTTGTTGGCTCATCTGAACAAAATATCCAACTAGCTGTGAAAAAAATCAACATCAAACAAGTAATCGACATGGTTGACGAATTATGGAAATGGATTCCAAAAGATCACCTCAAAGCATCTTGGCATAAGCTAAATTTAAATCTTGAACAGTCGGTGACTATGGAAGAAATTGATTTATCAACAGTTAAATCAAAATTAGAAGATTAAGGTTTAAAAATCAATGACATCGAGTTATCAAACTGGCTCAACAACGACTCAAACTGCTCTGGATACAATTTAATAATGTCTTGTGATGATTTGATCAATTTTTGCTTAGATCATGATATTGATACAACACCATTTACTTCTTTAAAAAAATTTGCCTTTAAAAACAAAGAACTAAGTGTAAAACAAAGTTCGCTTAGTCGATTTTTTAAACCTAAGTCACCCGCTAAGACTTCTGGTCCTCAAACAAGCAACCCTCAAAATATTTCTTCAATTTCCATTGTAAAACGTAGCCTAAATTTTTAGAAATTTTTACTTTTATACTTTTTTAGTCTATTTCAAACTTTTTTTTTAAATAAAATCTTATGTAAAAACCCTCTTTTTTAATTGTCCAAAACTTTTTCATCAGACAGAATTTGTATCTACAGGTCTATTCGATTATATGTAAAATTCGATTATATATAAGACCAAAAAGTTTTTATGTAAGAAAAATTACATATAATCGAATTTCTACTGTATGCATAAATATTGCTATACACATTATTTATAATAAATAATTTAAGATAAAAGTTTTTTTACGAAAAATATATTTTATTTGAATTGAATTGAATTTTTTAATGTATTATAGTTTTAAAAACAAGTAAAAAATGTACAAAAATTCATAATATATTGGAATCTTATTAAGTCTAAAAAAACAAGAACGGATGAAGTTATCAAATATTGGAACGAGTAAAAAAAAGTTGGACCACATTTTAGTTGAATTTTAAAAGTTAAACTAATTAAAATTTTTACAATAGAATGAGTCATTAGGCTTTAAGCCTCTTAGCCAGCACTCACCACAGACCCACTTCTTTTTTTTTTAAAAAATAAACTCTTTCGGCTTTATAAAAATATAATTAGGCTAGGCTCTATGACTGGTTTAAAAAAATGAGGGAAAACCAAATAAATGTTTCTTGTTTTGAATTACAAACATAAATAAGATCATATAAGATCGATCGTATAAGATCTTCTAATGTTATTTGTGTTCCTCAATTTCATATTTTTGAATCTTATACTAGAAATATTAAAATTTGTTTGTAATAATGCTTACTTTCTATAAAGCCGAAAGAGTTTATTTTTCAATAAAAAAGAAGTTGTTTGAACAGCAAGACAGTCATTCAATTATAATAAAATAGTGGTTTCTTTTGTTAAATTAAAAATTAACATGATTTGAACACAATCAAATTCTTTTCACGAGAATAATAAGTTAACAGTGAAGCAGTGATTTAAACATTAATATAACAAAACACTGAACCAGCACCCAAAACAGCAGATATTTTTGATTCAGGATCAAAACTTTACTTTGAATGTAGATGAAGTTTTAAATAAAAAAAACATCAAAATGAATGGCTTTCATGAGAAAATTGTAATAATTGGGTCTGTGGTGAGTGCTGGCTAAGAGGCTTAAAGCCTAATGACTCATTCTATTGTAAAAATTTTAATTAGTTTAACTTTTAAAATTCAACTAAAATGTGGTCCAACTTTTTTTTACTCGTTCCAATATTTGATAACTTCATCCGTTCTTGTTTTTTTAGACTTAATAAGATTCCAATATATTATGAATTTTTGTACATTTTTTACTTGTTTTTAAAACTATAATACATTAAAAAATTCAATTCAATTCAAATAAAATATATTTTTCGTAAAAAAACTTTTATCTTAAATTATTTATTATAAATAATGTGTCAATTACATTTGTTAAAAACATGTCACTAAACCAGAGCAATATTTTCATAAAAAAAAGCAATATTTATGCATATTTGCTTTTTGTTGCATGTCACTAAAATCGAATATTTCAATATTAAAAATCAGTGTTCACTCAAATATTACATGTCACTAAAATAGGGTACTCTGTTTTAGTGACATGTCATATTTATCGGACCATTACGTTATTTTCATCTTAAATTGTTTATTTGTTGTATTTTACGAAAAATTGAGTGCAAAAGAAAAAAATAAAAGCACTAACATGTAGAATTTTTTTTTCTTTACAATTTTATATATATGACACTTGACATAAAAATAAAATCATCTTTTAAATATTAATAATGAAAAATCTTCCTCTAAAAAAAAGCAAATAAAATTCGGTGCGAAAGTTTAGAAATTTGGGTAATCCAAAAGTTTTAGCAACCATTGCTTCCTTTTTTCACACCTTTATGATTAATTCTTAACTTCAAATTTTGAATAAATTTTGCTCTTTAACTGTTTAATTTAAAAACTCTCCAACTCCTCACTTGGTCTCTAAATAACATTACCAAAAAATCTTTAATTTGACAAAAAAAAGGTAAAAAAATGTGTCTAGCCCGCAAAAATTGCAGATAGTGGTTCTGCTAAAAAGCGGAGATAAAAAGCAAAACGAAATAGCCAAGTTGTTAGGTGTATCTCCAAAATGTGTCTCTACAACTAGGAAACGATATGAAGAGACTGGTTTCGTCTCTGATCGAAGCCGTTCAGGTAGACCTCGGAAGTTTACTTTAAGGGATGAAAATTTCATTTTTAGAGAGATTAGAAAAGAAACTACATCTAGTTATCAAAAACTTGCCACAGATTTTAATTCTAAGACCCAAGTGGTTAGTATAATCAAGTAATCTTTTATGAGATTTCTCCAAAAAAAAGGCTTAGAGTCTCATACAGTGGTAAGAAAACAGCCTCTGAACATAAAAGATATCTAAAAAAGATAAAAGTGATATAAACAGAGACAGTAACTGTTAATTATAATTATAATAGTTAATAATTGTTACTTAACATAATAAACAGTATGTTAATGACATCATAAGTTTGATGACATCTGTTCATTAATAAAATTAATATCAACATCCTTAAATTATTTTTTCTTAATTTATTTAAAGAATTTTTATTTATTATGTTAAGTTTTTTTATATCAACATTATTTATTAATGAGGAATTTGGAGTACATTGCTAATTTCGTATTGGAAATAATTTAGATTTAATTGTTTTTGGTGTAAAATTTTTTTTTGACATCTTTTCTTTAAAAATACTATTTATTTAATAAAAAAATTACAGAATTATAAAATTGTTTAATAGAATATTTATTCTTAACAGTCATTATCATTATTTATGTTATTGTTTAATATTTCAAGATTTGTAAAATTGTGATTCCATTTTTCATATCTTGATAAATCTATATTTGCAATTTCTTCATCGTCTGATTCTTCGGCACTAGGTCGTTATATAGCTATTTATTCGAAGAAAATTTTTCAGATAAATGTCAATTAATAGCAATGTTAGAAGCAATTAATTCATCGCTTTTTTTCATAGCAAGTTATATAGCGTACTTTTAGAAGTGATTTTTTAGTTTTAGAAGCGATAAGTAAATATAAAAAAACAAAAGTTCGATGCAAATCAATTTATTCAATCAATAAAAAAAAAGTGTCGAATCAAATTTAAAGTTATTTTTTTTTGTTCATTTTAATAATAAAACAAAATTAATTAGAGCAAAAAAATTGTTTATTAATCAAAAGTTGGTTAAGCAATTAAAATAATAAAAATATTTATAAGTTACTGAAATACATAAGCCTGGTCTTGTCTCAGGCCATTCTATTAGGCAGCAAATATATGGTTTGATATTCGGCTATTTTTTTCTAAAAATATATTCAATCAAATAAGTATGCTAAATTAGATAAAAAAAAATACTAAAAAATACTTGAAATATTAAGTTCAATCTTAAAGAAAATAAAAATAGTAAATTTGATTGACTTGAGCAGTCTGTTTAAGAGCAAGAAATAACAAGAGAATTTTATTTTTTAGAAAAATGCGTGCTATAAATAAACAAATATACAAAAAATTTGATCCTAAAATTTTTAGGAGCAAATTTTTATTTTTATTTCAGTTTGAAACTGCTACTAATAATTATTGGCTATGATACAATCGCACCTAATAAATTTATTACAAAATACTGCTTCGCAATTATTGCTTCTTAATGATGCATCTAACACGTTTCGCTTCTAAACTTGTCTTTGCTACTAAATAATTTGCTGTGAAACTATTGGATACCGATTCTTCGACTGAGTCAATTTTGTTAAAATCTTTGTCCAACACAAAACCGAATTTTGATTTTTCTAAATTTTGAATGAATTTTAATTTTTGATCTAAGGCCAGTTGCTTCCTTTTTACGCGCAATTTTAAATTCTTGATCTCTTGTTGTTCAGTGTTGTACTTAGAGATAATTAATGCAAGATTTTTAAAATCTTTTTTTTTGGTTTTTTGATTTTTTTCTATACTTAACAAATTGAATATCATAATTTTATTTTTTTTGATTTGCATGAAAAACAAAAAATTATAAGGACAATATGATGAAAGTAGGATGAAAATTAAAAAAATAAAATATTAACATAATACTTTTTATTAAAATTTTTACTTTTAATTTACATTTACATTCAAAAATTTTAAGTAATGCCTAAATAATCTGAAAAACTATTTTTTACAAAAATTTTTCACTTTTTTTAATTCAAAACTCAAAGAACAAAGCATTGTGAATTTTGAAACAAAATAATAAAATTGAAAATTGAAATTTGCAAGTTTAAATTTAAACAGGCGGACAAAGTTAGGACGAATTTAGGAAGGTGGATTTTGAATTTAATAAAAAGACTTTTCTCAAATAATTAATCAATCATAATAAATTTTTATATATCTTTCAAAAAAAGGACTTGATAATAAATTTTTTTTGAAAGTCAAATTTTTAATTTGAATATTTGCCGTTCCAGGTAGTTATTATTGCGATCTCGTTAAATTCAACGTCATTAGAAAAAAGCTTTTTTAAATAAAATATAAAAATGTATTTTCAATAAATTATTTAATTTTAATCCATTACTAAACGGTCCAATATCCGCCCGTTTACTTTTAAACGGTTATTAAACGAGCGAAAAATTAGCACGCTAAAATAAATGGGCCAAAGTCCGCCCGCCAAAATTTACACGATTTCTTGGACCAGCCGTTTAAATTAAACAGTTATTGAACGGGCCAACAACTGCGATGTACCGTCCTTTTATTGGAACGGTTAGCTCTGTCCGTAATCAACACTATTCACTAATAAAAATGTGAATATTTAATCAAAAATTTATTCAACTAAAGATTTATAATGGTTTCTTAGAGTTTAAAAATTTAGGTACTATTTTTTGTTTGGCAAATTTTTTATTAAACCTCGAACTACAACGTTCTCTATTTCATTTATAATTTAATTAAAACTTAATCAAAATTTTTGTTAATGAAATTTTATTTTATTAATCTTGAAATTTGGTTAGTTATATTAAAACAAGCGAGCGCCCTTTGACCCTCCAGCCCCCCCCCATTCTTCCTAAAATCTCCCGATTTTATGCGGGGCCTAGCTCTAACCTGACTCTCGCGACCCCCTCTCTATCTCTCTCTTTTTTATCTTATTTTATGATGATAGTGGGGACTTTTAATTCTGAACGCATTTCCTTTTTATGAGTTTTAACTGATTTAACGAAATTTTAATGATTAAAGCGTCTCGAATGCTGATAAACGTCCTTTTTTCACCTGGAACGTCAAGTTAGATTGGGGGAGAAAAATTTTAAGAATTATTTTAGTGCCAAGTATAGATAGACGTCCTTTTTTAACCAGGAACGTCAAGATAAATGGGGGGAGAAGAAACTTTTTTAGTGCCTAGAATAGATGGGCGTCCTTTTTTAAATTGGAAGGTCAAATTTAGTGGGAGACGGAGATTGCAGGGAGCGTCCACTTAAATAGTAAGACTCTTTTTCAAACTACTTATATTATAAAAAAAGAAAGAGACGTCTTTTTAATTGCTCGGAGCGTCAATCATATAGGCAGGACTCTTTCGTGGAAAAATTTTAATGATTAAAGCGTCTCTAATTAAAAATATGCACCCAGTTAACATTGTTTTTCAAATTTAAATATCTAGAGTAGCAAATTTTTTGATGAAAAACAATTCAAATTAGGTACTTTTTTTGATTGAAATAAAATCCTTCAGAAATTTACATAAAAACAAAATCTTCCGAATTCTCCTTACCTGAATAAAATTGAAATGAAATAGAGCAAGATGAAAATTATAAGGAAAAAAAGAGTTCAGAATAAAGCTTAAGCTATTAAAGTTAGTTTTGAATTTGAAGAGAAATTAAAACAAGAAAAATGTCAGTCTTAAATAAATTATTTAAAAAGTAATTTTAATGATCCCTAAAAAAATCAATTTTAAGAGCTTTTTATTAAGTTATCAAAATTACTATATAAAAATGGTGATTAAGTGAGCCATTTAAGAATCTTTTAAACGTAAAACGTTACAATTTTATTCAGATTATAACAGAATATTAAAAAAATTAAAAATTTCTTTTTTTTTTAACAAAAATTTATCGTAAATATACGAAATTTACGTTAATTAATTTAAATTTAATTTTTTCATTATATCCAATTATAAATAATTGATTTTTCATGTTCTTTTAATAAAATTAAAAAATAATTTAAGATATTTATTAGTCCTTTTAAGTTTTACGTTGAAATAAGTTATTATAGGTCATGTTGAGGTTTGTTACCACTGTTTTTACCAGTATTCGGTTTTGGGTTTGAGGACGGTTAAAATAAAGAAAAGTTTTGTTTTAACATTTTTTAATTCCCAAAATATAAAATAATAAAGAAAAAAGTAAAAGAAATTATTTTTAAACATGTTTCACTAGTTCTTAACCTTAGTTAAGTAGCAGCGAGGCTAAGAAGAGGAGCTTCGATTTTTGACCGCAACAAACCTCCCCTCCCTGAGGTTTTGGTACAAAAATTAAGGTTGAAAATATCGAAACGGTTTTAACAACAAAAAAATCTTAATTAGGTTAAAAATCTTTTTTTTTCTTTAAATTTCCTTTTTTAACTCTTCGCAGTCACGGCTACATGAAGCATGTGGGAATCCACAATTGACACATTAAAATTGCTTTGGGTCTTTGACTGTGCATTTATTGTGATCATGATCACCACTACACCTAACGCAAGTAGGTTGTTTATCCTTGTTTGAACTATTTAGTCTTTGATGTCCTATGCGTTAGCAATGAAAACACTGGTTTGGCTGGACACCGAAGTCCACGGGGGTGACTTTGACTATTGTTTTACCGACTGCTTTCTAACCCTCTTTAATTATTTTATTAAAAATGTCTTTTTTATTGGGAAAGCATTTAATTGTTTTTATGGGTGAATTAGTGCTTTTTTTGACCATTCTAGTCATTTAGAGGTGTTGAATTTATATATATTTTCATGTATTCTTTGTTGTCTTCATCGTTAACATCAAAAATCTAGACTGACATAATTTAGGGCAAAGTAAAACATTGTGTTGCCGACTTAAATCGTAGCTCCTCTCCTTAGCCTCGCTGCTACTTAACTAAGGTTAAGGACTAGTGAAACATGCTTAAAAATAATTTCTTTTACTTTTTTCTTTATTATTTTATATTTTGGGAATTAAAAAATGTTAAAACAAAACTTTTCTTTATTTTAACCGTCCTCAAACCCAAAACCGAATACTGGTAAAAACAGAGGTACCAAAACTCAACAGTTGGTTCGTTTTTTTCCAAAGGTAATGCCGTGAATGAATGCATCAGCTGGCCATGTTATTTTTGCGATATCGTGTTATTTTTCTTCATTAATTTTTATTATTGATTCGTTTTTGTCGTTGATATACGCGTTAATTGTCGAATTTGCGTTGCCGAGGCATCTTTTAAGTTCGTTTTGTAGTTTAACGTAGTCCTTGAGTTCGATTGGAAATGATTTTTTGCTGATAAATTTAATTTTTTTTAAGTTTTGGTTTATCGTTCTGAGTAGATGGGAGTGGAGGTTCATTATCATCATTGCTACTATGTGAGTTTGATTTAGAGAAAGAGCGTTTTCGGTTTTTTGCGGGTTTTTGTCGATATTTTGGAGAATAAGCGGGGTTTGAAGTATTTTTTTGTTGTTGTTTTGATTGAATTTTTACTTGATTTGATGCCATGTTTTGCATATAATTTGTCATGTTTTGTTTTGGAATTGATGTCTAGGATCCATAGGGTTCCTTTGATTGTCTTGCAGCCAAGCCTTATCAGGCTGGTAAGGAGTGGTACTTTTATTCATAAAAAGAAATAAAATGAACCAGTTTGTTTATGTTAATTAACTAGATTTAAAATTCGGCGAGCAATATTTTATTTTTTTTTAATAAATTTATTAGTTTTCTAAGTGAGCTGAAGTTATTTCAGGAAAAAAAAATCAATTAGCTAATGATTAGCTTACAAATCAAATCGTGATGCAAAACTCTGGTGCTTAAAATCAAAAAGGTATTTTATATAGTTATAAGATATTTTTAATTAAAATTTAATAATTTTTGCGAAAAAAATTTAAAGTTTTAGATAATTCAATTCATGTTTAAATAAATGAAAATTTCTAAATAAAATTATATTGATTTAAAATTTCAAATAAAAAATATATTAATTTGATTTAAATTTAAAACTCGATCAAAAATTGAATACCAAAATTGCTTTTCATGCATTCATTTTTGACATTTGATCACCTTCCATATATCTTTAAGATTAAAATGACCGCTTTGAGGGGCATCCCTGCGAGTTATCTCGCCACGCGGTCTTACTACTACTACTAAAATAAGTCAATTAAAAATGAGAGGAATACTGACACCTTTATTTGATAATAGTTTAATTTTCTTTTTGAAATTTGATTAAATAATTTTTTGGTTTAATAATACCTGATACTTATTTATGCTCGGTGTCTTTGACCTTTATTTATTTTTTTGACAAAATAATTAAAAATATTCTCAATCTTAAAGAATTTAGGTACAATAAAAAGCTGAAATAAGTTGACAACTTGTTTCAAAATGTTTAAACAGGGTTTTAAACATTTTCAAACATCTTTCTGTTTATTTTCAAACATCTTCTTGAAAATTTGTGAACATTGAACATTTTCTGATCAAAAAAAATATTTTGAAAATTAAACATATACACTGAATATGATCTTAAGAATAAACTTTCAAGTCTGTATGGCGTGTATTTTTTGTTAATGTAATTTATTTGGTAATTATTAAAAAACTAGATACATAATTATTATCTAAATATTAATATAAGAAACTTGAAAAAATTAAAATAAAGAGAAAGATGTAAGCTCCTTGGATATATCGGCGGCGAATCATTGATTGAAGCTTTGGAATGAGTTTTCGAAAAATTTCAAAGCAACTTAACAATGAGGGTTGAGCTAAGTATAATTTTTGGTCTATTATCAATTTGTTTTTTTGCTCAAAAAATTTTAAATACGCATTTCATTGCATTGCATTTTGCAAGGTATTTAAACTTTTAAACCTTTGAAAATTTAATTTAAAATATTGCAAATATGCAATACAATTAAATTAGGCATCTAAAATTTTTGATCAATTATAGAAATTTTGGAGAAAATTGATCAAAAAATTTGAATTTATTTTTAAAAAGGGTAAATCTTAAGCATTTTTTTAAATAATAAAATATAAAAAAATCTAATGTATAAATTTTTGAGTGGATAAATTTTTTAATCTCACTTATTTTTATTTAATAGCAATATATATTAACAGAATCTATGCATATTATTTATGTATATATTTCCTCAGTTTCTTGCGAAAAAAGCTTTTCTTTTTTGAGAAATATCATATTTCTCAAAAAAGAAAAGCTTTTTTCAGAAGAATTTTTTCAAAAGAATTTTGTAAATGAATATAAAAAGCTTTATTTTTTAATTAGTTTAGTGTTTAAATAATGCATCAATTAATTTATAACTTTGATTTAAAATTAAATCCATACTTAAATTTGAAAAAAAAATCTATCTTAAACAAAAAAATATTTCAGAGTTAGTCAAAAGCCGAACTTTAAAGTCAGAATCGCTAAAAGTCAAAGTCAGACTTAGACTTTGAAATTATTTTTTTTCATTTTAAAGTCTTGGATTGGACTTTTATTACAATGATTTAGACTTGAACTAGGCCGCCAAAAAACCTAACTGGAACGGCAATCTATCTGTCAGGATCACATTCATATGATTTTTTGCCGTTCCAGGTAGCTATTGTAGCGACCTGCTAAATAAGAAACCCAAAAAAGAAAAAAAAGAAGAAAAAAAAGCCTTGACCCTGACTTTATTAAAAAAAATTAAAAGTTTTGACTTGACTTCAAAATAATAATTTTTAAATTCTAAGTCCAGACTTGACTTTGACTATTGACCAACTCTGAAATAAGCCTAGCTAGACCCCCTTCTCAGACGGGTTCGCCATATCTTTAATTCATGTTTGGTTACCCCACTGTCTACCTCTGCTTCATTTTATCACTTCTACCTATTTTTAGCTACAGTCGCCTTCATCAATCTTGTCTGATGTTCTAATTTTTGATATTAATGGTTAAATATATCGACTGAATTTCTAAAGCTTTTTTGGCTTGTATTTATTTCTCTTTTACCGACTGGTGCTCTTTGCTTCATTTGGGTTCGACTTTCATGGAAAGACAATTACAATATTATGAAATTACTATTCCTTTTGTAATTTTAGTCCTTTTAGGAATTAATCAATCATTTGACTTGTATCCACATTGAACTCGTGATCATTTAATAATATTTTGCCATGGATTCAAAAAAGTAAGAAATGAAATCAAGGTCTGGCGAACGCTTTTAAATGGGCTATGCTAAAACACGGACCGCGGTCGGATGGTATTAGGAATTATCCAAGCACAACGCGACCACCGACCATTTTGTAGATAATTTGATGAACTTTTAGGCAAAAGTATCAATTGGACCATAAGACCCAGTTTTTGACTTGAAAAATAAGTAAATACGAGAAAAATCCTGAGTTGCTGTTAACGGACCATATGTTTTGAAGAAAATGATAAGACTTTGACCTTCCGACCACTAATTACATGAAGGAGAATAGCTTAAGTATTATTGCAGAAAAATAAATTGTCTCCTTTTTATTATCGAGAAATTTTGACCGAGAGCCTTAAAATAAATTCATATTTCTTATGTAAGAATGTAGAGACTTTTATTATCTACAAAACGGTATGCCGTAAGAATCAATTCTTTGAAATTGAAGAATTCTCCCAAAAAAAGATATTTTTAGTTTTTCAGCTATGAACTTTAAAAAAAGAGCTAGGAGACAATTTATTTTTCTGCAATAATACTTAAGTTATTCTTCTTCATATAACTAGTGGTCGGAAGGTCAAAGTCTTATCATTTTCTTGAAAACATATGGTCCGTTAACAGCAACTCAGGATTTTTCTCGTATTTACTTATTTTTCAAGTCAAAAACTGGGTCTTATGGTCCAATTGATACTTTTGCCTAAAAGTTCATCAAATTATCTACAAAATGGTCGGTGGTCGCGTTGTGCTTGGATAATTCCTAATACCATCCGACCGCGGTCCGTGTTTTGGCATAAGCCTTTAAATGATGATTTAAAAAAAATTCTTTTAAGTATAATTAATCAAATTTTTACATTTTATGATAGGGAACACTTTCCTTACCTTCGTTAATATATTTCCATCGTCACTAATAAAATAAAGCTCCGCTAATAATATATAGCTCCACTTTATAATTTGGGGATCTTCTAATCAATTTTAAATATAAATTGATGGTTTATAGTAATAATCAATTATTTATTTTTTTAAGCAAACGACAAACAAACAAAAAATAAGAAACAAGTAATGAGAAATTATAAGAAATAATAAGAAATATAAGCGACCAAACTTTTACATCCTAACAAGAGACTTGTTAGCTTTTTTAGGAGCACCACTCTTTCGTTTTTCTCCCATAGGCAAGTTCTTGATCTCGAGTGGAATGGTGTATAGCTTGAAATAACTAGCAACGCCGATGATGTGCTTGCAAATGTTCTTTTTGTCATAGCTGGGACAATTACACTTGCTGCGGCGGAAGTCTTGACTGTTGAGTGTGACGACTCGGCGCATTCGTCGTATTGGCGGTTTCATCCATGTCAACTGGTATGGCTATACTATTCTATTTTAGAAATTATGAGATTAGAAAGGATAAAAATGATAAGATTGATAAAAAATACGAAAAAAAATCTCGTTACCTCTTTTATTTATAGCCATATCAGTTGACACTTGCGGAGTGAATTAAGTAAAAAATATCAAAGCTTACATTTCACGAAGACCTTTTCCCAATGCCGTTAAAAGCAACTAAAAGACCAAAGTTTTTTTCCTCGTAATTCTCAGAATTGGTTTGATGATGACGAATTTATTTAGATGAGGTTTAATTAATTAGAGTAGACTTCGAAATATATTAGGTTCCATTTAATTTATTAGTGTAGATATATATAATTATACTCAAAAGGAAATTTATTAGACGAAGAATAGATATTAATTAGATGACGAATTGGAAATATATTAGTGAAGGTAGGAAATGATAGCCTTTATGATATTAGAAGTAATTTTTTTGTCGTTGAAATTTAGCAAATAAAAAAAGACTTTATTGAATAAAGTCTTTTATTTAATCAGGAATTTATTTTTAGAAAGCTTAAAGTCAAATTTTGCTTGCTCGCGAATGAGTTATAGTTACTCAACCATTTTAGATAATTTAAGATTATTTTACCTAAATCACGTTTTCCAAAGTCACTGCATATTTCATCATTTTGTTAAATTGACCAAAACTTTGTCAATTGTCTAATTTGTCTAAATATATTTTGTAACAAGATAGATTTTCTTGGAAGATCTAGAGCTCATCCCATATTTGTCATGAAATGGGTCAGATAGAAAAAAGTTAGCAAAGGCTTTTAATTTTGTCAACCAAATCATTAGTTAGATTATAAATAATCTGTTTAAATCTTCATTTAATGCATTTTACATCATAATTTTTAAAAGAATAATTCTTGATCATAAACTAAATCCATTTTTAGAAAAGAATTGAATTTGGGTTTAAGTCATTTTTAAAATCGTTGAAATAACTTTAATAAAAAAATGGACATAATGGAAAAATTTTTGTACTAAATTCCCATTTATTTTCAAAATATAATATCTACAATTAAAAAAACACCACGAGTTCCATAAAATAACTTAATTGAAAATAACTTAATTAGAAAAAACTGGAAATTATTAGATGATATACCTATCATCCTTCTAGATTTGCTTTATGAAACGAGCCAATTATTCTTAATCAATAGAAAATCAAGAGATTAACTAAAAAAATAGAGATTAATGCAAAAATAGCAACAAATGGTCTTTGTGCCATCAGAAATACTTACCATACCAATATTTTGAAAATCTTTTTTACACCAGTAATTTAGAATTATTTTTTATTTTTTAATTAATATATTTAGTCGTTCAAGACCTAATTTAATATAATATATGTCTTCCTTTTACTATAAAATTTGAAATTCAAGAGCAGCATACAAAATAATAGTTTAAATTTTTATAAAAAATATAACTAAAAATATCTTCAAGATAGCTTTTTAAACTTAATCACCTGCCTTTATATGGCATTGTGAATTTTGGTTCAAATACAAAAACAAAATATCAAAAATTCTAAAGCTTAAGTTGAAGGACCAAAAAATGTTCTGTAAGTTGTAGCAACTGATACATCCTTTGTACCACTAATATACTGATTCTGCAAAGCTCTGCAATTAATCAACAAAATTCAAAAAATTGTGAATTTGGGATATTATATTATATTAAAAATCCAAGTCAACTTTAAGTGCTGGTACAGAGAATGCATCAGTTGCTACAATATACAGAACATGTTTTAGTCGGTCCAGATTAAAGATCTGGCGTTTTTTATATTTTGCTTTGTATTTTGTACTAAAATTCACAGTTTTTTGAATTTTCCAGAGTTTTGCAGAATCAGTATATTGGTGGTACAAAGGATGCATCAGTTGTTACAACTAACAGAACATTTTTTGGTCCTTCAACTTAAGCTTTGGAATTTTTGATATTTTGTTTTTGATTTTTGTATCAAACTTGACAATGCCCTTTTATTTTCATTTTTTAAACTCTGGACTTAAACCCAAATTCTGGATTTTAGAACATGGTCGATGAATTAGGTTCACTATTACGATGGAACATATCTCATGCGAAAAAACTTTAATATCGGGGTTTTGGACATAGACTTTATTGCAAAAGTATTCAGTTTGCATGTGTAGGTTATTTAGACGAAAAGCTTGTTTTTTGTATTGGAGTCAATTTATTAAGGGGATCAAAATTTTTTGTGATTTTTTAAATCGAAAAATAAAAATCTAGTTTATTTTCTCACAGTATTATTCTGAAGATTTTACAAATCTTATCAGAAATTATTAAAAAAAAAATAATATTTACACGCTTGTTTTTTTTAGTTTTAGGGGGCCTAGTCAATTGTGTGATCGACTGATCATATTGTAAGCAGAAAAGGTTAAATTAAAAACAATCTTATACATTTATTAAAAAGTCTACTTAGTCTAAAAGGTCTAAAGATCTTTAAATTAGTCTTGAAACGAACCAAACCACAAGTTACTTTGAAATACTTATCTTTATACCAAATTTTCTCTCTTGAATATCATCTCTTGATAATTGAAGAATATAACCTGGTGACTCTAAATTAATTTATAAATGCTCATTAACGGGACTAGTAAATAAATTATTAATTCAGGTATTCACCCAGTAACAAATACAATAGTCATCAACTGAAAAAAATTTTAACAACCTCGAAGGGACAATTTTTCTATATTGGTTGATAATGGTAATTTTACTAAATATATCGATTGATCTTAATGTTTAAAGTAAGGTTAGTTGGTTTGAATGATTGAAATATGATTTTATTGAATTTATTTATTGAACAAAAAATTTAAATTATTTTCTTTATTTAGAAAAAAAATTTGAAAATTTTAAGCATTTGATTTGGTTTGAAATTTAAATTTTTTCGACAAGTCTATTTTCTGACCAGATTACAATTTAAGTCAAAATTGTGGTTTGTTGATTAAATAAATAATTCTTTTACTAAATAAAATTTCATTTTAATTTTGATAAATTTTATTATCTATAATCTACTTATTAATGGTTTCAAGACTATGAAATAATAAAAATTATTAAATGGATGCTTATTTTTTTTTTAAATTGAATTCTAAAAAATTTATAACTCTTAAAATTTTAATTTTCTGAGAATATGATTTTGAATTAGAATTAAAAAATAATTATCTTATCAACGAAAATTTTCTTAAAAATTTAATTCACTAATAATTTCAAGAAATAATTTTATGCTTATCCTTTAGAATAAAACTCTCTGGTTCATTTCCAAAATAAATTTACTTATCTTGAATTGAACCCAAATTGCACAAAAAAGTTTCCACATATTTCACCTAAAATAATTCACTTATACAGTCAAAATTTATTCTTTAATATTAATAAAAGCTCGATGCATTTAGTTTTTTTGAATATGAAATTCGAATTATTTTTGTTGTTTTTTATAAAAAATCTAATAACTTTTATTCTATTAGTTCAAAATTATGTCTGTAATGTTTTTTTTTGTTTTGAATTATTTTTTTTATATGAATGACAAACTCTGTCTCTTGGTCTGTCTAAAGCCTTTAGCATAAGCATTTTTTATGCTTAGTTAAGCAAATTTTTTTTTAAAGATAAAAATTTCAATACTGTTTTAAATCTTTTCAGATAATTCTAGGCTAATTTTTTTTAAAGTTTTTAAAAAGCAGTCAAGAAAACAAAATTTCTGAAAAATTGATTTTTCTTTGAAAAAAAGGCTGCTAAAAATGATTGAAAATCAACTATCATTAAAAACAATCTTGTCATTTAAACGAAATGACCAAGTCTGAATGGAAATCCTACCTTCCTTTTTCTAATTTAAAAATTATTTCTAAAAATCCGATCATTTAGAAAAATTTCATTTTTGATGAAATTATATTTGAATATTAATTAATAATATTTTCAAAGATTTTTTTTTTAAGATTCTTGTCGAGATTTTTTTAACGATCATTTAAAAAATCCAATTCTAAATATAATTTAAGGCATCAGAAAAAAACTGTTGATCACGATTAAATTGTCACGATTTATTATTGTTCACATGAATTTTAGTTATCTTCAATTTCACTATATTAAGTTGATAAGAAAATTATGAAATTACAAAATAAAATCACACTTGATTGATCCTTTTGTGGCAAGAATTAAAAAATGCTTTTACTATCGAAATATTGCCTATAATTTAAGAAGAAATTATTAATATTAGCACATGAAATTAAGGCTTTTAAGCTATTGTTTAAAAACATTTTAGGCATACCAAATAGTTAACTATAATACTAAAATATCAAGTTGATTGATAAATAAAAAATCAACACATATCATACTTGATTGAACGTTTTGTTAATTTTATCATGTATTAAAGATTTAGGCAATATTTCATCTACAAAGGCTACTTTTTTTAATTACTGCCACATATAAATAGGTAAATTTAGTTTTAATTTATAAAATAAGGATTTATTAAAAGCAATTTCAGACAAAGAGAAGAAGTTAATTTTTCTTAAAAACTTTTATTGATACCATCAATCTCCTCAATAAGTCGCCCAAAGTCAACAGAAAGCTGATAGAATGAGCCGTATTTACAATCCTTCATCAAATATTCAATTTTCAACTAATTCGGATGTAAGAACTTAATTTTAATTTTATTTAAAGACTTTTACCACATTTATGCTTTAAAAATTAGACCAAATGATTTTCCTGTATTTTAAAAATTAAATGTGTTAACAGACTTGTACACGAGTCATGAAAAAAAGTCAGAACTAATCTTGTTAAAGTCATGACTTGTGTTATGATGACATTTATTTGAATTTTTTTTTTCATGAGTTTAAGTCACGAATTTTAAACAACTAAATATTTAATGAATTTTGATGACAGATAGCTCCAATTTTGGTAATAAAATTGTTTTTTTTTCAGCCGAAAGGCTAAAATAGAATTCTTCAATGGCAAAATCAGAACACAAAAACATTTAAAAAAAATAGCATACTTTAATGACTCCCGCTTCTTAATTAAATTTTGAATCTTTTAAAGGTTGATTAATCAAAATTAGTCACAGTTTCTTATCAGATCGTTCAGTGGAATTTTATGTACAGAAAAAGTCTTAAAAAATGTCAGTTATCTAAAATAATCATATCAAATAGAAATAAAAAAGGATTTTTTTTTAATAAAGAACAATTAATATTAATATCAATTCTTAAATATTAAATTATTGCTTTAACTAGCAGCAATGAAAAATTATCTAAGAAATTTAAAAGTTTTTTTAGTTGAAATTTTCAGTTTTTAAAAGAGTTGGGTTATTCAACTATGTTAATAATTAAAAAAATTATAAATAGTGAAAATTATAATTAAAAGTCATTCGAATTAATTCTTTTGATTGCTTTATATTTAACTAGAGAAAATATTTATCGTTAACTCAACAAATTATTAACTTTCAAAACTAAATTTATAAAAACTATTTTTTATAATATTTTTCATTTATTTGTTAGTTTGTATGTAATAAGCATAAGCTCGTTCAAATTAAAATAATTATAAAAAACAAAAAAAATAAAAATAAAGTGAGATTTAAAATGAAAAATTGAAATTCATAATAAAATTTAAATTTCAAATTCACAAAGTTTTAAGTTTTGGATTTAGAATAATGTCCTTTAATATATAATAACTACAATATTCACTCATAAAACTCCTTCAAACATGGAACTAGGAAAAAAATTATATAAATAAATTATTTGATTGCCTTTTTTTTTGTTCTAATTTAGACAATATTTATAGTTAAATTCAACTAAGTTAAAAAATTGGAATGCAAAAAGACTTTTAAATAAAAAGTATGACTTTTAAATGTTCTAATCCTCTGACTAAAAAAACCTTTAAGTATGTCAGGACTCGCAAGTAAAGAGGATATTACGGTGCTGTTCAGCAAACAATGAGTTGCACTTGTCACTATAAAATTAAACTACTAATTCACTATTTCTAAATAAAATAAAAAAAAGGAAAATTAAAAAAAATGAAAAACATTTATATATAAGGCAAGATGATATGATCCATTGATTTAGGAAAATATATATTTATCTAATAATTATGAGTGAATTTTTGAATATTTGTGGACCAAAACTCTCTGATAATATTATTAACATTAAAAATTTTCTATTATTTTTTTAGAAAATAGGCAAAACTATTTGCAAAAGTCGCAGAACCAAAAACGCAGTCAACGAGATTGTACTCAACCTCCATTCGGCAGACCAAATCAAATCTCAATCGAGCAACAAGTACTTTGTCTGTGAGTAAAATTTTTAGGAATTTTCTTTAAATATAGAAAATAGAATAATTTTACAAAATTGATTAAATTTAATGATCACATTAAAAAGTAATAATATTTTACTAACATTTTATTTTCTATTTCATTTTGATGAACATACATTTATTTTGGGTGACTTAAATTTATGTGGAACAATGAGACTCCATTAATTAGCTTTGCTAGTCTTAACTTGATTTAATAGACATTTTGAATTTTAGAACAAAAAAATGAATTAAAGTTGAAACTTTACAAATGTTTCCATAAACTGTGTCACTTTAACACAGCATCTGTATAAAAATTCTTAAAAAACGTAACATTATTGAAATTACATTAAAGATTGTTTTCGGAATCTATGCTAAGGTGGTAAAATTTAAAGAACCAATTTAATTCTCTTAGAAAAAAAGGGTTTAATTGTTTACAGTGCTGCTACCAAACGATGCTTTTGCGTAATTTTAAGTAAAGTTACGTAAATTTACGTAATTTTTTTTGTTTTTAAAAATTGCTTCAAATTTTCAAAAATCAAAATTTGAAAAAAAATTACCATTTATAACGCAAAAAGGGCCATTTTTTGGCCCTTTTAAGCCTAAC
Source organism: Brachionus asplanchnoidis (assembly GCA_025491095.1). Classification (NCBI taxonomy): domain Eukaryota; kingdom Metazoa; phylum Rotifera; class Eurotatoria; order Ploima; family Brachionidae; genus Brachionus; species Brachionus asplanchnoidis. The sequence goes on along the minus strand of JAILYF010000008.1, from coordinate 2,096,899 downwards.
GGAATTTTCAGTAAAATTACGTAAATTTATATAAAATTTCCTATTTTTACGTAAATTTACGTAACTTTACGTAAAATTACGTATAAAACATCGCATCGTAGCAGCACTGTATATCTTTTTTATTTTTTTTGCTAAAATTCACAATGCAATTTTTTTCAAATTAAGAATAATTCATGAAATTAATTGACTTTTTGTTTTTATAGCCAAAGTTATTACTTTTTGTAAGAAAAAATTTTTTTTATGTAAAATTAATTAAATATAAAAATTTGCTTTCTACGTTAAGTATTTAAATGCATTTGAGAAGAGACGGCTGTAATGACAAATAATGTGCCAATAAAATAAATTATTGACTCACAATGATAAAACTAAGTTAAGTAAAAAATTAAAAATTTTCAGTTTATGAATTTTAATTGAAAATTGACCAAAAATAATTGCGGTGTAGAAGATCAATTCGATGTAGTAACCTCTATCTCAAATAGGAGTCGTTTATCAAAAAAAGACAAATTATAATTATTTTGATAATAAACAGAACTTGGAAAACTCAAAAATTAACTTAAAAATTTTACAGAGTATTTAAAATTTTTTTTTATTAAATGTCAAAGTCGAATTTTAGTTTGAAAATCTTATTTTTTTTTTAGAATCATCATTTGTCAATTAATTATTTTTTAATTGAAACCCCGTGTGTCAATAGGTATTCCGTAAGAGAAATTAAAATCAGATAAATTTTCGCCAAAATAAATTTTTATTTTGGAACTTTTTTTAACCGACAATCATTTGAAAGATTATATTTAGCTTTAATATTTATTTTAATTTAAAATCTAAATCGATTTTTTTATTTTTTTAAAGCTCTTAAAACAAAAAAAATCGATCCTAGAAAAATAATTTTTTTTATATATTGTGTTATATTTTATATATATAATTTTTGAATCAGTATTATTTTTCTTCTATTTGTAAAAAAAATTTAAAATAAAATAAACCATTTAAAAATCAATTAAGTATATATTAAAATTTAATCACCTAGGTGAACATGAAAATGAGTCGACAAGTACTGATTCTGACCAAGTGGACAGTGAATCAGTCGAGTATATTGAAAGAATTTTAAAAAAAAATAAGAAAGTGTGGGATTTATACACAAGCGGAAAGTTTGATGTTCTATCTTGCTTGGAGGACGAGAGCAAACGCATTATACTAAAAGAAAAAATTCCAAATCGAAAATTGACTGAAACTAAAGGATATGATGTAACCAAGTATTGGGTACGAACCAACAGTGATTCCAAATCGAAAAAAAATGAAGAAATAATGATAGTTATTTGTGATGACTCAGCAAAAATTTTGAGCCAAAAGAACAAAAAGTGCTCATCTTCGCGTGCAAAATCAAGTAACAAGGTATCAAGCAAAAAAAAAAAATCATCCGATTGCTATGAATATCTGGGAGTTGACGGCCCTGGCACCGAGTTGATTGCCAAGTTGATCGATGGCAAAGATGCGGAATCGAATGTGCAATGTGAGATTGTCGAAGAGGAAGAAGAAAAAGAAGAGGACGAAAATGTTGGTCTAAACATGGTCGGAAATTATTTTCTCGACTTGAATGATCAACACCAGGACAAATCAATTGCAGAGGAAGAGTCCCAATATTCATGTGAAGAAAAAGAAGAGCTTGTCGAGATGCACCATCATTCTAAATGCGCGGCATCCAGAAAATCAAATATGAGAAAAAAATCAGAAGAACTTATGCGACAAAATGATCGCTTGACCGAAACCATTAAGGCATTGCGTTCAGGTGAGGACAAGAAAAAAAAATCCGATTCAGGATGCAAAGAAAAGACAGCTGATGTTGACAAAAATAGCCTCACATCATGCAATTTGACATCATGTACAGCTAGCACAGAGAACTCAACATGGTCAAAAAGCAGGACCTCATCCTCTTTGGTCAGTTCAAAATTATCTTTAGTATCCACAAACAATTCTGAGCCTAAAACAGCATCAAAAAAAAACACCACATTGTCCAAGAGCTCTTCTTACCATGAGCTTGGTACCGAATCACCAACTCTGTCCCCACAGCAAGGACAAATTAAAAGTCGCAAGCCAACACCATTCAACCATGCAACATCCCTGTCACTGCTTAGATCCGAATTGGAGTCTGGCAACTCAAAAGCAGAGCCACAAAACAGCGCATCTTATTCGACCAGCTCTCATTTCAAAGAGTTCAGTGTCCAGCCCAACACTTTGTCCACACTAAAAGGCCAAGTTGGAGTAGAAGCGCCAGTTTCATTTAAAAGCGAAACTGCCAAGTCATCGACCAGCTCCGAATTAAGAAAATTATTCTACAACAATTCAGAAACAAAAACAGCCTCAGACATGTTCACTTCATTGCCGAGGACCTCTTCTTACAAAGATCTTGGCACCGAATCCAACAATTTGTCACAACAAGAACCAAAATTTAGACGCAAGCCAACACCATTTAACCATGAGACTTCGCACTCACTAGCTGATTCAAAGCTTTATGAATTTTTGCTAGGTAATTACGTTTCAAAGACTCAATTGCCTGTGCCGTCAAAAAGTGAGACTCCAAATTCATTTGAAAGCTCAAAACTTAACCAAATACTTTATGGAAATTCAGCACCAAAACCAACTGTGGACATTTTCGCTTCATTGCCCAAGAATTCTTATCTCAAAGAGCATGATATTGAGTCTGCCACTTTGAGCCCACAACAAGATCAGATAAATAGACTGAAGCCAACATCGTACAACAATGAAGGGTCTCTTTCACTAGGGGGCTCAAAGCTATCCGATTTTGTGTCCAATAATTACGGGCCAAGAACACAATTGCCAATGTCATTCAAGAATGAAGTGCCAAGTGCAAAATTAGCACAATATGAGGCTAGAAAGCCACTTTCAAGCCAAAATTTGACCACTTTCAATACCAAGATGATAACTAAGTTACCCGATGCGTTGACATTGGGCAACAGTTCAATTCATTATCAATCTAAGAATGTCGATTCAATGAGAAATGCATCACGTCAAGGTTTGATTAATTATGGTGGCAATCAAAACCTAAGTCTAAACAAATACAATCAGACTAGAACAGATGAGAGTTTATTGAATAGGAGAGTGAATGGAATTTTGGGACAAAGTGAGAAAAAACCTTCTGGACAAGCTAATACTTTCTTTTCTAAAAGTTATTCACCCGATGGAAATAAAAAGAAAGGATTAAAATACTTAGATTCACTCATCTCCTATTCTAACAACTTTGAGAGTAGAACTCTCTTTTTTGTTTATCATTTTAATATATTTTTTATTTTTTTCTTCATTATGGCACTTATTTTATACTATGTTTTTCAAAAACTTTGATTATTTATTAATAATCCATTTCTAATTAAATTTAATATATTAAACTTTTTTGTTCTTTTTTAAATTTGATTTTATTTTAAGCTGACATTTGACAATGTTAGTTCATTAGCAATCAGCTAATCCAATTTTATTATTTTAATCAATGAGTGATTTATGAAAATATAATTTTTTTTTTTAATAAACCCCCAAATTTAAAAACCGAAAAAAAAATGTAAAATCAACGAAAAATAAAAGCGTAAAAAAACGCCGAAGATGGTCATAATCTATGCAAATTTTACGAAATATCTTGTTGAAAAGTTTTCGCAAATTAAAAGTGAAAATTTTTCGCAAAGTTAAATTGACAATTTTACATAAAATCAGACTTGTTTTTAAGTCACAGTTTTAAGTCTAAATCACAAAAAATTTAAGTCAAAATTATGACTTGACTTAAATTTTTTTTTTAAGTCAATGACTTAAATTTTTTTTTTTTTTATTAAGTCTAAGTTATGACTTGCACAAAAATTTTTATCAATATCTGCTTCATTTGGACCAGTTGAAAGAATTTTTTCATAATTTGGTTACATTAACAGACAACATGGGTCAAGATTAACAGCCAGGAATTTGGAAGCAACTACTTTATTGGTATCAAATATGGATTTATTAAATCATTGACTTGACTTAAGACTTGTGACTTAAAAACAACTCTGCTTAAAATGAAAGTGAAAATTTTACGAAAAATCTTAATCATTAATTTTAATGCATCTTATTATTTTTAATTTCAGTTCATTAATTTTAAAATTAAATTCAGTTTTTAAGTTTAATATGTTTTATAATCAGACTAGAATTTTAAGATTTCTAAAATAAAGAAAAAAATTCATTAAATTGAATCGACAAGTCCAAAATATTTTTAATTAGAATTAAATGAATAATATCCTCGAAAATTTTAAACAGGGTAAAATTTTGATTTGAAGCATAGTTTAAGTAAAAACTCAAATTTTGAACTTTTGAATCAGATAAATTGGTCAAATTTAGAAAAAAGTTCTAATTAGTGATCTATCGGCTGATAAAATATCAAATCAAGTTATATTTATTTTCTGAGAGCAATCTTCTCATTTTCGACTCAAAACTTCCGGCTTTCAGCAGTATATTTCTTGTTCTTAAAAAAAATAATCTAAAATATAGATAAAAAAATTAATTAGCAAGGTAAATTTTTTAGAAAATAAGAATGTGAATGGAATTCGGGAAAAGGCTGTTTTAAGGTCCTAGGTAATACTTAAGCACTAACCTATTTTGCCAGTTAGATTCAGCATAGGTTAAAGTATCTAAGAGAATTTTTTCAGAATTTTAGGTAATGTCCTTAGGGCTTCATCTAATGGGGTTATTTTTAGGGCTTATAAGGTTAAATATATTTATCCCTAATGGTCCGAAAAATCACCCAATTAGTCCAAATAAAATTTCATTTGACCCTTGTAACCGAATAAGAATATAAAAATTCGTGACGATATTTTTTGATAATTAAAAAAATGTAAAATTATTTTCTCTCTCTCTCACTCTCAAAAAAAAATTTTTGCAAAACCAAGTTTTATTTCAAACATAAAAAAAGAAAATTGTTTAAAAATAAGCTTAAAATGTCACAGAACAAAGAAATTCAATCTAAAAAAAATTATACTGATCAAAATCTAAAATTGTTAATCATTTAATTGGACGATACAAATCAACTTATTTTAGACGTCCAACAGTTTTTAGTACACAAGAAGAAGAGGTTATTTCGCATATGCTTCAAAAGATGGCTGAGTGGGGCTATGCTATCAATAAGGACGGACTCAAAGAAATAGTTAAAAACTATGCCGAAAAGTCCCTTTTCTATCCTAGTGGATAATGGGGATGCGCTCATCTCCTTTTCCTGTACCTTTTTGAGCTACGGCTCCGACCAGACACAGAGGTAACTGCATCGAGTTGGTCATCTACACCGCTATTATTACCCAGTCGAAACCGGTACTCCTATTTTTTATGATGAAAGGGGTTTAAACATTCGCTCCGTACTGCAGGTCAAATGGGTTAAAATTCTGTTTTTGGGGTTATATTTCTGGGCAATCATATAAAATTTTAGGGGTAACCGGTTTAACCCTTTTGACCATTTTGAGCCTCACATAATTAACCGCGAAGCTAAAGGGGTTATTCAAAAATTTCGGGAAAATTGGGTGACTATTTTTGAAGTTTTTGAACAAAATGGGTACGAAATAAGCAATAAAAAAAAAGTCACCCGGTTAGACTAGGTTACCGTACTGAATTTTATTTAATATTTTATTTACAGACACAAATGAAGCTATAGTTGAAATATGTATATCACAATTTGAAATATTTTTCTTTGACGAGCAAAAGCTCCTTCGGAAAAAAAAATAAGCATAATGAAAAATTAATAACGTAACGATCTGCAATTACCGACATTGTCGGTATGTGCATAACGACAATGTCGGTAATTGGTGGACACAAAATTTTAAAACCATTTAAAGACATGTTAAATGGATTTAAAATGTCGTTAAAATGTCGTTAAACATGTCGTTAAATTGTTTTAAAATTTTGTGTCCACCAATTACCGACATTGTCGTTAAACCTAGTATCCCATATTTAACGACAATGTCGGTAATTGCAGATCGTTACGTTAGAATAAAAATTATTAAGATATAGAAGAAGCTTAAAAAAATAAATTAAAATAAAGAGTGACAGGTTGTAAATGTATAATATTTGTAGTTTCAGAAAAAAAAAAAGAAATTGTAAGGTAGCAATTTTACAAAGTAGTCGGGCATTCTACAAATCTTATCTGTATTAAAAATCCACGTTCCTTTTATACTCGTTTCGCACAAAATTTTTTGTCATTTTCTTTTAATATGACAATTTTTTAAATTAAAAATGCTTTTTTTTAATTTTAAGAATGATTTTGTCGATCCTTTAAATCAGAGTTGTTTAAAAGTCCCAAAAAAAAAATCCAAGTCTTAAAAAAAAAGTCCAAGTCCAGACTTTTTTTTTTAATTTACTAGATCAGGCTTAATAACAAAAAATTTATATACTTTTTGGTTGTCTTAATGCAATAGATTTGCCATTCACAGAATTTTCTTGCAATTTTAACAGAAATTTTTTCTTCAGTATTCAAAATTTAAAGTCTGGACTTGGACTTTTTTTTTGGAAAAAAAAATTCAGTCTTTTGCTCTGACTTTTTAAAAAAAAAAAGTCCGGACTTGGACTTGACTTGAGACTTGTGACTTTTAACCAACTCTGCTTTAAATGAATATTTTTATATTTTCTTCACCTTTTTTTTTTTCAATTTCAAGGTTAGAACATCTGTATTTAGTATCAAAAATTTTATTCTTAGTGAATTATAAAAAATAATACATCAAATAAAACTATTGGAATGGTAATTATTAATTTTTTGCACACTTGGATTTTTTTAGCAATAAGATAATATACGCTTTTTGAATTTAAATTTTCTTTCAAGTTTACTTCCTAAAGATTTCATATTGAATTTCTGAAAGATACTAAAAATATTACACATATTTATAAATTTATAAACTTTATAGAATATCATAAATGGTCATAAATGGTAAATGGTCATATTAGTGAGGAATTTCCAATAGCTGCAGCTGTTTTTCAATACTCAGTTTCTTGTTCACTATTTTTCAGTATATTTATTAACGATATCCTTAAAAGAAATAAAACAAATAATGAAAATTACTGTCTTTTGAATTGCTCACTTTTTTATTAAGAATATGGACTATTTAGAAAATAATATCAAAATATATTAAGGAAAATACTTACCTTTACTTAATAATCTATGGGAAAAAATCACTAGACAAAAATAAATCGTGTTTCTTGTTATAAATTTGGATTCTTTATTAAATTTTAATTCAATATTAGATGAAATTAAAGAAAGTTGTAATTCAGGGCTCAATTTACAGTACATCTTAAAACTAACTTCATCGCTTTCTTTTCATTTCCTCTTCCTTTCCTCTTCCTTTCCTCTTCCTTTCCTCTTCCTTTCCTCTTCCTTTCCTCTTCCTTTCCTCTTCCTTTCCTCTTCCTTTCCTCTTCCTTTCCTCTTCCTTTCCTCTTCCTTTCCTCTTCCTTTCCTCTTCCTTTCCTCTTCCTTTCCTCTTCCTTTCCTCTTCCTTTCCTCTTCCTTTCCTCTTCCTTTCCTCTTCCTCTCTTGAAAAAAAGAAAAATAAAGAATATAATAAATTATGCTAATTTATAATCTCCAATATTTAAATGAAACTATTCAACACGTCAAGCAACTTACAATTGAATCGTTAATTTGATCAATTTATTTTACTTAATTTTATTTGCCTGTTGTAGCCAATAGTCCTAGTGAAGAAGAGGAAAGGAAGAGGAAAGGAAGAGGAAAGGAAGAGGAAAGGAAGAGGAAGAGGAAAGGAAGAGGAAAGGAAGAAGTGAGGAAGAGGAGAGGAAATAAATCGATGAAGTTAGTTTTAAGATGTACTGTAATAAAGATTTGTCAAACAAACATTGGATTCTAAATTGTAAAACCTTAACCAATTCTCAGAAACTAATATTAGACAAATACAGGTAATCAAAAAGGCAGCAGTTCGATCTATTCAAAAACGAAAATATGAAACTATCTCTAAAATTTCAATTAAATTTAAATTTTAAACTCTATCTAAATATACTAAGTTTATTTAGACCATAAATAAACTTAGTCTAATGACAGTCTCGCATCGACTTTTAAAGTTGAGTGATAGATATGTTTCATACTGTCAGTGGAATACAAAGCGGGTTTCAAATATAGATGTTTTGAAAACCCAACTCCATTGTTTAAATGTTACCTTACCATTTCTTATTTTTTTTTTTTGGAACGTTCATTACATAAGCATGCAGAACCTTTGAATACTAATTTCAATTAATGTTATAATTTTTTGCTAATTTATATTTTTATTTTATTTTATTCTATTTTGATTTTATTATTTTATTCTCTTTTAATTTCCATTTTAATCTGAAGGAGCTTTAGTTCGGAGCAGATAAATAAATAAATAATTATGTTTTCCAGAACAAAATTTGAATAATTAAAACCTTGGAAATTTTCGGATGAGCATACTCATCAAATTTTGTAAAGAATAATTTGATAATGTATTATAGAATACTTAAATGATTATTTTTTTTTTAGTTTATAGAGTTTCTAAATTTCTTACTTTTTTTGTAATAAATTGAAAATTTTGTATCAAAAATACAAAAAAAAATTAAAACATATCCTAATGAAATTTAACAATAAAATGGAATATTTTTTTTCATAAAAAAAATGAAAATTATCTTTTATTCGAAATCTTTCAAAAGTTTCAATGAAAAAAATAATTGATATATCCAACAGAAACTATAAGAAACGATAAATTATTATAAATCAAAATCAAAAGAAAAATTAATAATAGAAAATAATTTATAATTTTAAAATTTTGGAAAAAATTAGAAACATTAGTGCAAAGTTTGCTAAATTTAACGAAATTTAAATTTTCCGCTGAATTCAGTATCTCTGAAAGCGTATTTAAAATAAATAGCAGATATATGTATGAATTTATTTATAGAAATTGACTACAATGGTGCTTTGATAAATGTATTTTTTACCATTGTAAATTTTTGTAAAGAGGAATACAGGATTTACATTGAAAATTTGCCCCTGTTTTATTTTTTATTAGATCACTCAAATTTTTTTATTTTTATCAATAAAGATACCTTGTTTAAATTGTATTCAGAATATTTTAAATATTTTTTAAATTTTTGTTCCAAAGTTTACCAATTTGGAAAATAAAATACTTTTCATTGACAAATCTAACTTAACAATACATTCTTTTTTAATATCAATGTTGAATGAAACTAAGCAAAAAAAATTTTACATTACTATAGTTTTCATATCATTAAAAAAGATGTCTAAGTTTTCAGGAATCACGTATCTAGTATTTATTTAAGAAAATATGATACTCTGTCCAACATAATGGATCAAGAGACTCAAATAAAATTCAAAACATAACACTCTTGAATCGACCTTTTAAATTCGGTCTGAGATATGTTGGAGCTGAATAATCCTATTACATTGGTTGTCAGATTGGTGAAAGAATATGGAGTGGATTCCGAATCAAGAAATATATCGACATACTCTTAATTCAATATTTTTTTTAATTTAAACTTTTTTCAATTTTTATCTTTTTATTTTATTTTAATATTTTCTTCTCAGTTTTGATTTGCTTTTTATCCGAAAAAGCTTTAGCTCGACATAGCAAAACAAAAAAAATAAATAATTTAATTCAATTTTTTAGTTAAATTGTGAAGATTTAATTAATCATTATGTTGTAGAAGATCAACTCGAAACTGTGTTGGATCGAAAAACTGTTTTTATAAAAAATACTCATTAAAAATTAAACATGTTGCATCAAAAATAGAATATTTATTTTGTATTGTCTTAAAACAAAAATTCTAAACTTGCATATTTTATATTATATATTTATATTGAATAAAGTAAAGAAATAACTATTGAAAAAGATCTTTTTTTAATTTAATTTTAATTGTGTTTTTTTTTGAATGACTCAATTAAAAGAGTTCATTTTTGCATTGTTAAGTTTCTGGAATGACTTTTAAAAAAAATTTTTTTTTTTTTTTTCATTTATTCAAATTTTTTTTTCAAATAAATATTTTTAAAATAATTGTCACAATATCATTAAGTTTCTGTTTGTCTAGAAATATCCTGTGAAATCAATACATTGAGTGAATGAATTTTTATTCTAATTAAAAAAAAATAAAGCTTTTTTTAAGAAAAAGTTTGATTATCTTTAAAGTTTAAAAAAAAAATCTAGACTTGTTTAAATGCAGGAAAAAAAACGATAAAATTTCGCTTTGACAATTACTCTAAAATTAATAATAAAAATATTAACTTTTCTTAAAATTTTGCAGGATTTTTTTTAAGTTGTTGTTGTTTATTATTGTTGTTCAAATGATATATTTTTAATTTTTATTGGTTTCTGTATCGAGCCAAAGCTTCTTAGAATAAAATACAAAATTAAAAATAAAGTTAAATAAGATAACTAAAATAAAATAAATAGAAAGTTTTTCGTGGAAGTAAGCTTTAAAAAAAAATAAAGGAATTATAATAATTTAAAACTTGTTTGTTTGCCTTTTTAATTGATGAAGATTTAATTTCTAATACACGTGCTTATAAGTAATTTTTAACTTTTCAAAGTGAACAATCAAAGCAGATTGAACACTGTATAATTTTATAAAATTTTATTATTTGATTATTTACATTTCCTGTATACCCAGTCAAACATTTTATCAAGATTTTATAAAGTTTCTTAAAAGATACTTTATAAAAAATTCTTTAATTTGACCTATTTTGAAGAGAAAATAGAGATATTTAAATAGATAAAAGAATCTCTACATTTCTCTAAACTCTCTGTTAAATACTTTTTTGTTCTTTACAGATATCCCAGTCAAATTTTTTTTAAAGGTATTTTGTAGAATCTTTAAAAATTCTTTAAAAATCTTTTTAATAATAATCTCTTTAAAAAATAGAGATATTCTAGAGTTAAAAACTTCCAACCCAAAGCCAGATTTTCCAAAAAAATTGGTAAATAAAAATGAAATTTTGCTAGTTTTTTAAAGAAACTTATGGACAAAAATGTTTTATCGTAAAATTTTGTTTTTTTCAAAAATTATCCTTAAAATTGATGATAAAATTTTGTAGAAGTAAGTGCTTTATATATTAATTTTTATTTTTCTTTATCAAAGTCACTGGTTTAGATCTCTTTAGTTTTAACTTTATTCAAATTCAAGATTAAAGCAGGCTTGTTTTTAAGCCACAAGTCTTAAGTCAAGTCAAGTCAATGCCTTAAAAATTTTTTGACAAAATTATGAAGAAATTAGATTAAATTTTTATTTTAATTTGATAGATCAGGCTTTATATCATAAAATTTATATTCTCTATGGTTGTCTAATGCATATAGATTTGCCATATTTCATTTCTTTTTTTGCAATTTTAGCATTATAGTTTATTCATTGAATGGAAAAAAAAAACTCAAGATCATGTTAAACTATGATAAATGACTGGAAAAAATATTTTAACAGTAGTTGAGAATTAATTTTTACAGTAGGTAGAAATTTTTGTGATCCTCAATTAAATATAATTTTCCTAGAACAATTACTTTACGAAAATTAAAATTCAGAATTATTTATTTGATGAATTTGTCAAAAAAAAATAAAAATTTTATATCATTGACTTAACGTAAAAAAAAAACTTTAAGTCAAGTCATAACTTTGACTTAAAAATTTGTGACTTAGACTTAAAACTGTTACTTAAAAACAAGTTTGGATTAAAGCCATGCAGAAAAATAAACTTTTTTTACTCCAATTGCCTAATTGAATCTATGTGAGTATATTTGGTCAGGATCCGAATAATTTTTTCTTTTATTAGCTATTCAAACAAATTAAAAGGAAAATCCTAGGTGTGAAGCTTTCTTTTTGAGGAATTGGTGTATTAGATGAGAAGAGATGATCTAAACATAGCAAATAAACTAAAAAAAATTATTTATTCATTAATTTATTTTAACAAAATTGAGCTTCATAAACTTTAATAATGAAACAAAATATGTTTAACTAAATTCAACAAATAAAAAATTAAATATTTTTTATCACTTAACTAAATTTTAGAGGATCTTGTGATTTTTACTTGATTTTGAGCTTCAAAAAAATTGAATTTTCAAGGACTAAGTAAAAATAAAGATGGAAATCATGATCACCAAAGCTGCTATAAAGCTATATATTCAGATTAAAATGATATTGTTCTTTTTATTTATAACTAAAAGAAAAATAATTAGCAATTTCAATAAAGACTTATTTAATTTTTTTGATCAAGACTAACCAATTCTTAAAAATTGTAAGCAGATGATATTGGCAAAATGGTTTTTTATATCTCCAGAAATTAATTAGCAATAATTTTGTTCTGATACTAGTTAAATTACTAGTTTTGACGTCTAAACAGTACATTAATTTATTTTAAAATTAAAAGATCTGAAAATAAACAAATAAACAAAAAACTGAGCATTTTCAAGAAAACTTTAAAAAAATTAAGAATATTAAAAAGAAGATTTGCTTAAGAGTAACAAGTCTTAATTAAACTCAAAAACCGAAATTGGACTTTAATTTTAGTAACTATAACTTAAACTAGGCCGTCAAAATAATTAAGTGGAACGGTAAAATGAGCATTGATCAGTCATGATCACGGACACATAAATTTTTTACGGTTCCAGCAATTTATTATGGAGGTCTAGTTTAAGACAAAACTAATAAAATTGAAGTCCAAGTCCTAACTAAAAAAAAAAATAAACTCGCACATGGATTTGACTTATGAAATTTTAGCAATTGTGAAAAAAATTATAGAATTTTCCATATTATATTAATTAAAATTTAAAAGTAATTAGGTTATTTTTTTTTAAAAACTTTAATAAGCTAGAATGTAAGAGCATGGATTATGTATCTTAATTTTGAACTTATGACCTTATAAAAACACGCATGATGATTTAATTATTTTCTTCTAAACAGTAGATCTTACTGTATCTTGAAAAATATGAAAATAATTAAGTGAACTGTGGTACCTATCAATAAAAAAAGAAACCGCTAGCAATCCAAAGCAAGCAAATTAGCATGCTGCTTTTTTCAATAAAACTTTAAAAATACCGTCAATTTTTTGTGAACGGTCATTAGTCAGGGCAAAAATTTTTCTAATTTTTTTGCCATTTTAAGACGGTTTTTTTTTTCACGGAAATTTTTTTAAAAATTTTCTCAAAAGGTATTCAGGAATGACCTATATTTCTTTCTTCTGATAATATTTCTTTTTACCAGCAAAATTAATTTTTACCTGAAAATTGATTCATTCAGGCTGGGAAGGTCAGTCATGGACCAGCTCTTTAATTTACAAAACTTGATTAAGTTCATAGAAAAAAAAATTAATAAATAAATTAAATAGAAAAAATAAAAAAAATACAGTCTAAATTGAATTTATTCATTTATATTCTAATCATTTTTTGTTAATGCTAATTATTTTTTCAACAGAATTTTTTCCAACAAATTTTAAACAGAACTCTTAATATAAACAGAAGACTTATCAATTGCTCATCAATGAAATATTCTTGAAAAAAAGTTATTAAGATATATTATTTGGATTCTTTGTTTTACTTTGCCACTCAGAAAATGAATCTAGATGAAATGACAGAACAACAGTCCAAAAATTATTGTTACAAAATTCTCAATAATAAAACTTAAACCAAATTAAAAAATATGGAAAAAAAGACGTTTTTAAAATTTGTCTATTTTCTGAAATATCTCAAAATTTTCTTTAATAAGTTATTCACTCAAGATTTTTTTAAAGAATCTGTAAAGAAACTTCAAAAAATCCCTAAGAATTTTTTTGATTAAGTAAACAGATTAAGCATTTTACAAAAATTAAAGAGTAAAGGAAAAAATTTTTATTCATAGAATTTTTTTTATCTCTAAGATATCGCTATTTTTTCTACAAAATTTTAAAAGAGATTTTAGAAGAATATTTAAAGAAACTATATAAAATATTTAGAAATTTTTTGACTGGGATATCTTTTAAAAAACAAAAATAAGTATCTTACAGTGAATTTAGAGAAAATATAGAAAAAATTATTGGAATCTAAACCAAAAATGCTCACAAAGATTCATTAAAGCAAACGGAGTAAAAAATTTCTTTTCCTTCAATGTCTTAATCTTGAATTTGAATACAGTTAAAAGTAAGGAGATCGAAACCGAAAAATTTGATAAAGAATCATAGAGATTAATAGAAAAAGGATTTATTTTTTTACAAGATTTTATCTTGAATTTTAAGAATCATTTTTAAAAAATTCAAGTATAGCATAATTTTGCATCAAAGTCCAATGAAAGAAATAAATGTCTAAAAAAAATGATTTTTTTAAGTTAATTAATTTATTTATAATCTTAATTGATAAATTTCTTTCAAAAAAATTCAACAAACATAAAAAAGCCTTATGTCTAAGTTGTAATATTTAATTTAATTAATTTAATTTATTCAAAAAAATTACGCCAGGTTTGGCGATGTTTTACATATAAATATAATAAATATAAAAAAAATAGTTTAATTCACAAAAGTTTAGTTTTTTTTAGTAATATATTTTGAAGAAAAAATAAAATTTAAAATCTTAGTTTAGTCTTGACTTTTGACAAACTTTCATTTTTATTTTCAGGAAATTCTTGCCATAGTTGAAGGTTAATTTGTAGGTCTCAGATTTCCGTAAAAAATTTTATAAAATTTTTCAGTGTTCAATTCGCTTAATTAGTTTTTTTTGAAAAGTTAAAAATTACTTATAGCACGTCTTAAAAAAATCAAAATACATAAACAGAAAACAGAAAACAATACAGAAAACAAAAAAAAATTATCATTTGCTCAACTAATCTTTCCGGATAAAATATTTCGTTCAAAAATAATCCTTAAAAATTTTTAAGAAAAGTTAAAATTTTTCATTTTGATTTCACAGGATACTTCTAGACAAACAGAAACTTAATGAAATTGTGACAATTATTTTAAAAATATTTATTTGAAAAAAAAATTTTAAAAGTCATTTCAGAAACTTAACAATGTAAAAATGAACTCTTTAAATTGAGTAATTCAAAATAAAACACAATTAAAATTAAATAAAAAGAAAGATCTTTTTCAATAGTTATTTCTTTACTTTATTCAAAAAATATGAAAGTTAAGAATTTTTGTTTTAAAACAATACAATATAAATATTCTATTTTTGATGCAACATGTTTAATTTTTAATGAGTATTTTTTTTTAGGAAACAGTTTTTCGATCCAACACAGTTTCGAGTTGATCTTCTACAACATAATGATTAATTAAATCTTCACAATTTAACTAATTTTTTCTTAAAAATATGTATTATTGAATCGAAAAAGTATAGCGTAAAAAAAGAATGAATAGTAAAAGTGTAGCAAACAATAAAAATGAATCGAAAAAGTAAAGCAAAAAATAAAAATGAATCGAAAAAGTAAAGCAAAAAATAAAAATGAATCGAAAAAGTAAAGCAAAAAATAAAAATGAATCGAAAAAGAGTAGCAAACAATAAAAATGAATCGAAAAAGTCAAACACAAAAACAAAAATATATCAATAAATAATCTTTCCTGATAAAATGTTTTGTTCATAAAAATCCTGCAAAACATTTAAGAAAAGTTAATATTTTTCTTATTAAAATTTAACTAATTTTTTAAGCAATTTATTCTAGAATTCGAATCTTATAGAACAGTTTCAAAATCTTTTTTGAGTAACTTAATATTGTGTCACCTGAAAATTTTTTGAAATTCAAGTCTTAAAAAATTTAGGTATTTTAATAAAAAACGTCGGTAATTAGTTGGGTCTAACTTTTTCTGATTTCTTTTCCTCAATTTTGACAAGTCTTGATTTAGAAAACATTTATGTAAAAATTGGCAAACTAAAAAAAAACAAAAATTAGAACATATGACCATTTTTATTACCTAGCTTAAGAGATGTTTGATTTTTATTTAACTATTTTTTTCCATAGAAATAAAAATTGTTGAATCGAAAAAGTATAGCACAAAAAAAGAATGAATAGTAAAAGTGTAGCAAAAAATAAAAATGAATCGATAAAGTAAAGAAAAAAAAAATGAATCGAAAAAGTTTAGCACAAAAAAAAATGAATCACAAAAGAATAGCTTGAGATGAGTTTCAAACGTTTTATTGATTAAAAATTATAGATTTGAGAATTAAATCTAATTGTACAATAATTGTTATTAAGATATAAAGTAAGAATTGTCAGACATATCTTAAATTGCTTCAAAAATATAAATTATAAATTATAAACTATAGTTATATGATTAAATAAGATAGATATTATATAATTTTAGCTAATTAAAAATTGAATTAAATTATTTATTTTTTTTGTTTTGCTATGTCGAGCTAAAGCTTTTTCGGATAAAAAGCAAATCAAAACTGAGAAGAAAATATTAAAATAAAATAAAAAGATAAAAATTGAAAAAAGTTTAAATTAAAAAAAATATTGAATTAAGAGTATGTCGATATATTTCTTGATTCGGAATCCACTCCATATTCTTTCACCAATCTGACAACCAATGTAATAGGATTATTCAGCTCCAACATATCTCAGACCGAATTTAAAAGGTCGATTCAAGAGTGTTATGTTTTGAATTTTATTTGAGTCTCTTGATCCATTATGTTGGACAGAGTATCATATTTTCTTAAATAAATACTAGATACGTGATTCCTGAAAACTTAGACATCTTTTTTAATGATATGAAAACTATAGTAATGTAAAATTTTTTTTGCTTAGTTTCATTCAACATTGATATTAAAAAAGAATGTATTGTTAAGTTAGATTTGTCAATGAAAAGTATTTTATTTTCCAAATTGGTAAACTTTGGAACAAAAATTTAAAAAATATTTAAAATATTCTGAATACAATTTAAACAAGGTATCTTTATTGATAAAAATAAAAAAATTTGAGTGATCTAATAAAAAATAAAACAGGGGCAAATTTTCAATGTAAATCCTGTATTCCTCTTTACGCACTATAAAATCACCAAAAGAAAAAATCGATTATTAAAAATTTTTTATTTTTTTTTCAATTCCTCTTTGAATAAACAATAAATTAATGAAAATAATAAAAAATGATACCAAATAATTATTTATTCAAGGAGAAATTTTAAAAAATGAACAAAGTATTCTCTAAAAAATTGGAATTCTCTTTGGCGATTTTAATTTCTACGTAAAATACATTGACCATTGTACCACTGAATTTAAGGCAAAATGTATTAATTTTTTGAGAAAAAAAACTGAAATATTTACTCTTTATCAAAATTGGCAAAAACTTATGTATTTATAAATGTCCTATATTAAGCTATTTGTTCTCAAAGGGCTTCATTTTTTTTACTATAGATCACTGGGTACAAAATTTTATATTTATTTCCAAAAGATAAATCAAATATTGATCTTAGTGTTCGTAGATTACGAATTATAAGTCAAAAATGGGAAAATACAAAACTATTGAAAATTGTTGCATTTTTCATCAACAACTTGCCAAATAAAATATCTATGTATGTACCAACCAGAATTGAGCCTTCCATCTGCAAATATAAGCTTTATAAATCATTGGTCACAGTAATGGAAAAGTTAGCTTAAATAAAAGATAAAAATATGACTCAACCAAAAATTAGATATAATCTTCTTCAGATAAAGATGATGGAATGATCATAAATTAAAACTTCAAATCAGCATATTAAGATAATTTAACTTCATCCAGGACATAAGAGCAGATTTTATCGAACTATGAAAGCTGGCAAACAACATAGAAAAAGTCAACTGGATTATGGAACCTAATAAAACACTTGGGCAATTTGAAAATTTAGTACATAAATTACAGAACAAAAAGTAAAAACGTAATAATTTATTTTCTAATTGTGCAAAGATGGTTCTATAAATAGTACAATATTGTATAGATTTCTACAAACAAATTCAAAGCTCTGCAAAAACTCTGCAATTTTCTGTAAAATGTACACCATCAAAAAATATTTGATTAAAATATGCAATAAATTGCAGATTTTATGCAGAGCTTGAAATTCGTTTGTGAAAATTTTTAAAATATTGTACTCTTTATAGAATCATTTTTGCACAATTAGAAAAAAAATTATAAAGTTTTTATTTTTTGTACTAAATTTTCACGTTTCCGACACTTGGAAAAAACAAGCAAAGATGCCATCTTGTCACAGAAGGATAAAATTATTATACAATCCCTAAATTATTAAATCTCCGGACAATTTTATTAAGGTTTGGATGCTTAATTTAATATTTAATTGCTTTAAAATTAGCTATTCTAACAAATAATGAGTTTTTTTTAAATGATAATTAAGTTTTAGCAAATCTTAGTAAATTTTTCCCAAAGACGAAATCAAAAAAAAATTCACAAAATTATTGAGTATTTTTGTAATATTTTATAAAAAAGTGATTGAGTTGGGCTTATTGAAAAAAAGTTCAAATGTACGTACAGAAATAAAGGAAAAATTTGTTTTTTATCGAGCCTAAAAAGTAGTTGTTAAAGACTAGGGATTTATTTTGAGTAACAATTTAAATAAAACTTTTACTAAGATTTTCTTTTTATTTTAAATTTGGTTATTTATTCCAATTCAGTACGATCTTTTTATGCTATAAAAAAAGTATATAATTTTTCAAAGAAAAACAATATCGAAAAAAAATACTGAATCAGATATTAATCTTTAATATCGAACCCCAAGAAACCGAATTGTTAGGTTTTAGCAAAATTAAAAAAAAAATCAATTTAAAAATTCAAAAATATAGAAAATTTTCTGTTTTTTTTTAATTTTTAAAGCTAAAGCGTAAATTTTGTTAGAAAAAATATATAAGTTGCTAAATTTATTTATTATTGATCATGATCAAATATTATGATTTAAAAGATCAATATTAAATTTAATTCAGAAGCATGTCAATAGCAAACATTACTAATATTTAGCTTAATTTATTTATTTACGTAAGTTTTGTAAATGCAGAAATATGCATCAAATTTTATTATTAAAAATTAAGTAAAATCCTTTTTTTGGTAATAATTTTTGATTATGATCGATCAATAAATAAATTTGCTTAAATTTGATAATATAAAATTGCCTAAGTAAATTAAAAAAATGTACTTTTTAAAAAAAAGAATTGATTAGTCATGTGTTTGAAAGATCATAATTGATAATAAATTTGATTTATTATTTAAATGAACAAAAATTAAAAAGTTGTCTCATAAAAATATCTTGCCATATAAATTAATTTAGAAAAAAATAAAAATTTAAAATCTACTTTTTTAAATTAAATTTTTAGATACTTAATAGATTTAAGATATTTTTTTGGTTAAAATCCTAAAGGCATCAAACAAAGTAATTTGTAAATAATTTTAGTCAAATTAAATCTTTTTTAGATATATAAATCTCATCTTTTTCCTTTGAATTAAGCTATATTTTAATTTTTGATGCAAATTATTTTATCTAATATCGTATCATTGCATCCTCATTGTAATGCGTTTCTCTTGATTGAGTTATTTACTAAAAATATTTTTTTTAAATTCTCATTTTTTTTGAATATCTCAGTCGTTTTTTTAATTATTTTGATTAGTAAATTATTCATTTTTTAGGAAGTAGTTCATCAAATGACAGATTTTTCTTTTTTATTATTTTTCTTTTTTGTCAATTTTCTTTTTAAATGAAAAAAATTCAAAAAATTTTGATTTGCAACTCAACAAAAAAATTGATTGTTGTTTAAAATAATTTTCAAGAAGAAAAGCTCAAATCACAACAAAATTTTATTGATCTAGAAACTAGAATTGTTTAACCTTAAAGAAATTTTAAAATTTATTTTTATTTTAACTAGGCCTTCGAGATGCCCTCGGTCTAATGAAGAATAATTTGTCACGAGTGATTGAAAAACTGAATGAAACTCTTGCAAACGAAGACCACAAAATTTTCTATCAGATCACTTAATTAAAATTAAAATCTATTTGTCTAAACAATTTGAAAAGGCTAGAGGGAATTTTGAGGAACGCAGCCAACTTCTTAAAAAAATCATTTAAAGAATTATTATTTTATCTTTTTTAGCTATAGGCTAGATTAAAAAAAAAATTGACTGAAACGTGTAAATGATTTTATGATTTTATTTTGAAGGAAAATATAATAAATATAAAATTTAAAAAGAAATGCTTTACCTACTTTAGCAGCACTGGGATTAAAAATTATTTAATCGAATGACATGCATAAATCTTATATTTAATTCTTAATTAATTGTCTAAACCAATTTTATTAGTAAAAAATATGTTTATTTTCATAAATATTTTCAAATAGAAAATTTCAAAAATCTAAGGCGAGCATTGGTGCGCAAAAGCTCCAAAATGATTGACACATAGTCAGATATTTTATGACAAATTTTTACATATCATATTTTTTGTATAATATCAGTTAAGCCTTGATCAAAATTGTGCAATATGTAAGCTATTTTGGATGAGAGATATGCAAAGAATTTAAATAGATAAAAGAATTGAGCTATTAGGTGTTTTTGCGCTTATTGTTTAAATGGAACCATTTCTGGCTAAACAAACCCAACAGATAAGAAATTTAAAATTTAACTATTAATTTAAATAAATAGCAAATTCTCTCTTACATGGCACGCATGATTGATCCCTTTGTCAATTATAATCATGGTTTCAAACTATTACCTATTTAGCTATTTTTTTTTTGAAATTTTCTTAAATTGTAGCAACAATAACAACTAGAAAAAATAAATAAACGAGCCACAATTGATATAAAATAGTAGAAGCTGAGCGAAATATTGAGATTAATAGAAAAAAAAAATATTTATATCTAAAGAAAAAGTTTATTTTTGATTAGAATTTTGTGTCAGCATAAGCCCACACACACACACGCGCACAAATAACTCTGGCAAATATCATTAGCTTGTACAATGAGCCGTAATTACCATCAACCATCAAATCATCAATTTTCAGCCTATTCAAATGTAATTAAAGCTAATTTTTTATTTAATTAAACCTAAATTTATTATAAAATTTGATGCATTTTTTGGCTATTTTAAATCATTTTTTTTACAATTTTACCAAGATGATGGTGCCGACCAACTACCAAAAATACGAGAGCCTCTATCCAGAAATGGCCATGGCAGCCAGCGAGATGGTTTGTGCCGGACAAAAGCGCTCTGTGTACAACCTGAACCCAACGGTGCAAATTCAGCCACCAGTGGACAACCAGTACTTTGTCTGTAAGTAAATTTTTCTTCATGTGTGCACCACTAATTGACCCAAAAACCAAAGCTTTAAACTAGTGACCATTTTACTCACTCAGGCTAGCTGGTCTAATTTAGATTAGTTTGAGCAATTAAGGTAATTTTTCTCGGAAAATACTCGGCAAACAGAGCGTAACTAACCGAAAATAAAAAATTTTAATTAATTTCATATCTAATTACCTAGATGAGCAAGAAAATGAGTCAAGTAGCAGCACGACCACCCTGGTCGACAAAAACTCGACCCAGTACATCGAAAGTATACTGAGAAAGAACAAGGAAGTGTGGAATCATTACTCAAGTGGAAAATTTGACGTTCTCTCTTGCTTGGAGGACGAGTGCAAGCGAATAATTCTAAAAGAAAAAGTTGCCAACCAGAAATTGACCGACACCAGTGGCTTTGAGATCACCAAGTACCGGGTCCGGGTCAGCAATCATCATCAAAAATCAAAGAAAAGCGATGAAGTTTTGCTGGTCAGCTATGAGAACTCGGCAAAAATTCTAAGCCGAGCAAAAAGTTTTTCTCGCACAGTCTCACAGTCAAAATTTGTGCACCGCCAGCCAAGCTTAAGAAGCAGCTCGTGTTCCAGCTTTGAGTCAACAGGAGACTATGTGTGCGATGTGGCCGGAGTTGCTGGTCCGGGCTCCGAACTTATTGCCAAATTGATTGAAGGCGAAGATGAGGACTTGATTGTGCAATGCCGGCCTGTTGAACAGGAAAAAGTAGAGAGTGAGGATGTTGGACAAAATTTGGTGGGCAATTATTTCCTTGATTCAAATGATGACCAGCAGGAAGAGCCAGCTGTCGAGGAGCAGAGTGAAAGTTTTAATGAAGAGGAAGCGGAACTTGACGAGGAACAACAGGTTCCCGAAGAGACCTACAATGATTCACAAGAGAGAAATGGCGACTCTTTTGATGAAGAATACATTCAGCATTTTGCGCCATCGGACTACTCGAGCTCGAGAAAAAGCGTCTCGAGACAGGAGTCGAATGGGTCCGGGCGCAAGAATGATCGCTTGACAGGAAGTGTCAAAAAGGCGCTGCACATTTTCAAGGAATATGAAAATGCATCAAACAATTCAGGATCCAAAACAGCCTCAAAAACCTACACCAAAACATCCAAGAGCTCTCGTTCCAGTGAGCACGAGGTCGAAGTGTACACTTTGTCGCCTATGCCCAGTGCGGAAAATCGGAAGCCAAGATCGACCAAGAGTGAGACCCCAACATCTTTGGCCAGCTCAAAATTGACCCAAGTATCGTCCAGAAATTCGGTTTCAAACCGATTGTTCAACAACACAAGCTCAACAGTGACCCCAGCGCCGCCTAATCCATTCGCATTCGGCAACAATTCACCCATATCCCAGTCTAGATATGTCGATGCATTGACCGGAGTGACCAATGAGCGGCAAACTCCCATCTATGCCGAGAGTAGAGCTAGTAAAAATTCCAAGCAGAGCAAGTCTTCCTCTTACCGCAGGTTGAATGGAGCTTTGAGAGAAGAGGAAGAAGATGAAAAGACTTTTAGTGGACAGTCGAATAATTCCTCGACTGTCTATGACTTTGTCGATGGTGCTGGCAAAAAATCCAAAAACAAAAAGGGTTCCTCGGCTTTCAGTGACTATTCGATGGTGGGTTTTTTTGATTATTAAATTTTTTTTTTAATTTTTTTTGTCAAAGGAAAAAAGTTCCAAAAAGAAAAAATAAGAACTCTCCGTTCTTTAAAATGATTATTGAGCAATAGTTGGTTTCTTGCAAGGCACAAGATTAAAAATGATTATTTTAAGATATTTAGCAAATTTATTTTATTTAATAAAAGTCTAAAGACATTTTAGTATTTTTTTTTTTAAGACATGAGAGACTATTTGGACAAATATTTTACAAAAATTGAGTCTAAAAAATTAGACAAAAATAAATAATTGAAGCGTGTAATTGTTTGTTGTCTGAGCGCAATTAAAATTGATTACCATTTAGGCGCTGTATAATAGGTGAAAGCAAGCTAGACCAATTTGACAGAAGACAGATACATTTTGATTGAAAAAATTTAAGAAATATTTTTATTTATTTAAAAATAATTCTAAAAAGTTTGAACCAATTGTTTTACACACAAAATTAAGATCAATTAGAAAAAAAATTTAATTGATAGCAAATGTGAAAATTTCAAAATATAAAATAAATATAATTATAATTGGTGTTTTTTTCGTTTTTTAATAAAAATTTTCTTATAATTTTGAAAAAGCCTGAAAAAAAGTTTTGTTTCGAATTGGAGTTACTTTTTCATTCTTATTCACAACTAAATATAAAAAATGCTTTTCAGCTTTTTAATGGTTGTATTGGAGCAAAAATCTTCGCCATGTTACAAGATTTGTTATAATTCAAATAAATAGATAAGATAAAACATAGAATATTTAGTTTTTAATATTTAAAAAAAAAAACTCTGAATTATATCTTATAATACAAGGAATAAAATTATTTATTTCAAGAAAAGATAAATAAATTAATTTCTTTACTTTATTACACTAATAAAAAAAACTAATCAGCTTACTTTTTTATTTCAATTAACTCTTTGAAAAATAATTTGATTTTTTTTTACTTAAATTTGATCTTTGAAGACAATAACTAATTAATCATAGAAGAACCTGATACATTCATTTTAGCCACTTGATTTCTATTAAACATCCTTATTCATGAAAAATATAATTCTAATTTTATTACAGATAAACAAATAAAAATAAAATACTAATAACTGCAAGTATTTTTTCCCACTTTCACCAAAAGTTGGTCAAAAGTCAAAGTCTTGACTTTGACTTTTTTTATAAAGTCATAAAATTTATTTAAAGTGTCTTGTTAACTTGGAACTTGGTTCCTAAAAAACGTTAATTAATATATATAATTGTTTTAGGAATAAAATTTATTAAAAAAAAGTTTTCAAAGTTTACATTTAAGAACAAAAGTTAAATTTGACTTTTGCACGTTTTTAAGTTTAATTTTTGCTTTTGACCAACTTTTCTTACACTAAAATTATTCAAAATCTTCAAAAATATTTTGCCCCATTTTTTAATGAGCTATTTAGCAATCGATTAAGTAAACAGACTCATTTCAGATGACTGAAAGCTTGCTATTGTTAAAAACAAGTTAAATAGATCTGATTTTAATAACTATCGTGGAATATATACCATTTCACTAATAGCTAAAGTTTTTGAAAAGCTTTTATCAAAACAATTAGTTTTTTATTTTGATTTAAATAAAATTTTTTTTGATGGATAACATGGCTTCATATCTGATCATGTATATCATGTTTCCATGAAATTATAAATAAGATAATTGAATAAAGCTAAAGAAAGAAAATTAAAAATTTTTTTCCTTACTCAGAAAAGGATTTGATGTAAGACTCCAATTTATTATTGTAAAAAATTTTTTCTATGTTTTTTATAAATCTTCTTTCAAAAATAGACCTTCTTTCTAAAGACTTCAAGGTAAATATAATATAGACATAAACTGTTCTAAAAGATTTACTTTACTGAACAAACAAAAAATTTACTTTACTAGCTACTAAAGCAAATTTAAGTTAATGATCAAGGTTTACTGATCAAACTCAAAAAATATTAAATTTTTTGCAGAAACATTTTTTTAAACATTCAAAGCCTAATTAAGTTTTTATGTCTGCAAAACTCTCCATAATTTGTTATGATAAATAATTTGCGAGGAACGAGCGGCGCGTGACGAGCATATTAAGCATAGAAACACGTGAATAAGAAACAAATACAGAATAGATATTAAAAAAATTCTGGACGTAAATTGTCAATACGCGTTTAGAAAAATTTTTATGTATTTTCTTAATAAAAAATTTTGACAGACAATAATTAAAGATATTCAGATAAAACTTAATTTACTAAGTAAAAAATTTTAATATTTTCGCTAAATGACATTCTAATAAGGATCAATACACATTTAACACAAATAAAAGCATAAAAACATTCAACTAATTCAAAAGAAAATCTAAAAAAAAATGAAAATATAAACCTTTGTTATTTTAATTTGTGATTTTATTCTTAAATTAAAGTTAAAAAATAACGTCTCGTTAATCGCAATTATAAAGTCCTGCTTCCCTATCTTTACTAATAACACTTAGCTAGACATGATCTGCTCACTATTAAAAATGACGGCACTGTATTGAAACATAGAAAAACCAGAAACATAGAATTTAATTTACCTGGAAAAACAAAGAATTAATTAATATAGAAAAAGTAAAAACATAGATAATTAATAAACGTAGAAAAAAAACATAGAATAATTTAAAACATAGAAAACGTAGATTAAATAG
Source organism: Brachionus asplanchnoidis (assembly GCA_025491095.1). Lineage (NCBI taxonomy): Eukaryota > Metazoa > Rotifera > Eurotatoria > Ploima > Brachionidae > Brachionus > Brachionus asplanchnoidis. Next base: position 2,071,344 of record JAILYF010000008.1, on the reverse strand, counting down.
TTCAATGGTTCGTTTGTAACTCGAGCTATTTTTCTTGAACGCAAGTTCAAATTTGGTGAGAATGGATTCGCATTCATTAAATTGCTTTTTTTAATTTCTAAGATTAAGCTTAATTAAATTTATTAGAACAATTGAAAAAAGAAAAATTTTTATGGCTAAAATTAGAGAAATACAAACAATTAAATTTTGACTCCTCCAGATGCTTGCACACTGGAATTTCTTTGTAAATATGTCTTGTTTTTTTTGAAGGTGGTTCACAATTTTCAGCATCTTTTTCTGTTAATTCAGATCTTGACTCTTTAGTCACAAAGGCGAAACTAGAATGGGAATTTGGCCTAGCTGTCCGGCCATATCAGCCATGCAGTAAAATATCTTTATTTTACAAAAGTTAATTTTGATATTAAAAGATAAATAATTTTTAATTCTGTTCTTTATATAATTATGCAGCCATAATACTTTTAAATATATGTCATATATAAGTCAATTTTTTAAAAATAAATGTTATTCTTAATTTTTTTCGCTTCTAAGTAAAACCTAGTTTTTATTATTCGTTCAAAATGGACAAAAAAAGTTCGCTTACTATAGCGTTTGTTTGAAATCCTTTAAATTTTTAGGTTTAGCTAAAATATTTTTTTTTCAATTCTAGCGCAGAGCGTCACCAAAATATTTGTTTGCCACTCCGACCTGTCCGACCCATACCACTTAACCAGCCTTCAAAAACAATTCTTTTTTTGTAGGTTTAACTTTTTTCAAAATTAGTCGAGTAATTTTTTATTCTGAAATGAATAGTTTATTTTAGGATTTCTTTATATTTAGATTATTTTGGTTATCCTATAGAAAATGACTGGGAAAGCAAAAGGAACGAAAGAAAATGAAAAACCAACAAAAAAACAGGCTCGTAAAAAAGAAACTTCGTCTAGTGATTCAGATGACCAAAAACAAAAAACTAAAAAAAAAGTTAAAAAAGAGGAGTTTGTTGAAATTATTTCTATTACATACGATATTCCAAACCCTAACCACCCGTTTCATCATCTCCATGAAAAAAAATCAAGTGTTTATATTTCAAAAACAAATGATAAGCTAGATAAGACAAGGTGAAAAAATTAATTTTAACTTTTTTTTTATTATTCTTATTTAACTTTTATATTCATTTTTTTAGTTACTTAAAAATACAAAAATAGAATTTTTGTATAGTGAAGAAAATGAGCATTGTGTAGTAAATGCAATCATAACTAATGATACCATTTTCAAAGTGCCTAAACAAAAAGTATAATTATTCTACCAAGCAACCAAAAATGAAACTAATCAAATTAATATTAGGGGACTAAGTTTATCCAAGAAACAAACCATGATACCAAATCATCTGGTCTGGAAAACGCATTAAAAGTGGCTAATGAACAATTACTTAAATAGAACGAAAGCCAGACAAAGCTTTTTCAAGAGATTACAAATATTAAAGCTCAATTACCAGAATCAGAGTATAAATATGAGATTTTAGTTGATCTCTTTAAAATTTACGACACACACAAGGTTATTATAGACACGTTTACAGAACCATTTACAGTGTCGATTTGACAAGTGGATTTCTGGTAATTTTACGTAAATTTACGTAATAAATAAGGGTAAGGGTTAGGGTTAGACAAGTTAAACTAACATAGTTAGTTTAGTTTTAAAATTTAATTAATCAAAAAAGAATATCATTATCTAAACTTTGAAAAGAGTCTATTATTGTCAAATTCAAATCATTATCCTTACAACATACCGGAAGGTTTTTATAGAAAAATCTTTTTTCCCATTTAATTTTACTTTTTTTATCCATCCATCTTACTCAATTAGTTTGTCGTAATATTTTTAATCTTCTTCATCACCATGTCTTTCCTCGTCTGAATCAGAATTACAATAATGCTCAAAATATTTGGATTCTTCTCTATTGTATATCAATGAACCATGCTTTTTTTCACTATTTTTTTAAAAAGAATATTGAGTTGAGAAAAAGCTATGAGGGAAAAAACCTGTCCATAAAGGGATTAAATAGAACTTTTTTGAAATTATTTCAGAGAGTTCAGGTCTGTAAAATTCATTAAGAATATTCATTTCATATTTTTCTTCAGACAAGAGAGATTCTTTGATATCTTGTATAAAATTATTATAATAATGCCTGAATGGAGTTGTTTTTTTAAGACTTTCTTTTGATTCTTAAATGAATAAAGACTGGTCAGAAATGATGTAACCAAATTTGGAATCTCTTTGGAATTGTTGAGGTGACATGTTTTCTTCACAAACTTGATTATCTAAATTAAGAGAAATTAGTTCTTTTCTTCTATTTTCTAAAGAATATTCTAGTGAATCAGTTTAAAACTTATTATTAAAAACATTAAAAAGGTTTGCTAAATAATTATCAAACTGCTCTAATGAAGTGCTGTTCTGTAGTTACCCAAAACAAAATATTAAACATTTTTTTAGCTTTTGTTGAAGCATTTAGTTTATTTGTCTTTTTTATTATCTGTTTTAAGAAATTTGTTGAACAAATATATGATATGCGGCTGACTTTGTCAAAAAATTTCCTATAATTCTTACTAATTTAAAAGTCATAACACAAAAATAAAAATCTATATAAATTTAGGGTTTGGTTTATTTCATCCAAGTCTTTATAGAAGTAAATGTACTTCTTAATAGATATCATTTTAGAAGTAAAAATAAAATCAAATTAATAAAATTAAGTTGAAAATATTGAAATGAGTTAGGTTTAAACAAAAAAAACTAATCAAAAAGAAAAAAAAAATAGGACAAAAAATTTGATAGATTCTATATAAATAATATATAATAAGGAATATATAAGAAATATGTGGAAGATGACGACAATTAGGACTGCAACTCTTTAATTAGCTTCCTGACCAAAAATTTTAATCTATCTTAAAATGTTACGGTATAGCGAGTCAATAATTGAGTAGTTCCTTTTGCCGGTGTATGGTTTGAATTCGTTTAATAGATTGTTTGTGCTTTTTAATTTTATGGTGCGGGCGTTAGATATGTATTTAATGAGTATTGGTTTGATTTTTGTGTTGAGTGGTTGGGTGTAAGCTAAAGTGTGGATTAATTTGGTGGGCGTTTTTTGTGACACTTTGAATATTCTTTTAAGTGTTTTGTTTTGAATGATTTGTAATTTATCTCTTATTGATTTGGAAGCGACAGTGAACGGGAACATACTGTATTGTATTTTGGAGAGGATGAGTGCTTTGTAGATGGTTATGAGGTATTCGGGGCTGATATTGTAATTTTTACTGCTCAGGAGATGAATAAGGTTTCTTGGCTAGGGATTTGTGCATATCTTGAAAATGCTTATCAGAATAAATGCTTAGAGATGCTTGTCTAAGGTGATGCCAAGTAGGATGGGATTATCGATTTTAAGGATAGTAGTGTTGGCTATTTAGAGTGAGAGAGTAGGCGATTTGTTGAAAGCTGTTTTATATATTTTTTGTAATATATTTTAGTTTGTTTTATTTGCGTTGATTTTCATGCCCCATTTATTTGCGAAGTCGTGCATAATCTTGGTTGCTTTTTGTAATTTACGTTCGATAGTTTTGATATTTTTGCTGGCGTACCACACTGTTATGTCGCCGGCAAATAGGGCAAAGTGGATTTTAAGCAGCCGTTGTTTTTTTGCTACGTCGTTTATGTATAGAGCGAAAAGGAGAGCACTTAAACAGCCTCCTTGTGGCAGACCTGCCTTTATGTTGTGACTCGATGATGTACTTTTGTTTATGTTGACTCGAAGGGTTCTGTTGTCGAGATAGGATTAGATCCATTTCCCTAATTTGGCTGGGCACTTGAGTTTGTGAAGCTTTTGAGTCATCAGATTATGTGGGATAGTGTCGAATGCTTTTTCGAAGTCGTAAAGTACAACCCCTGTCTTTTGCCCGAGTTTGAATCCATTTTTTGTTGTTTCAATGAGCTTGAAGATGACGTCTTGGGTGGATCTATTTTTACGAAAACCGGCTTGTTCTTCGATAAGGATGTTTTTGTTAAATGCCCAATTGGTGAGCCTGGTGTTTATAATTTTCTCTAAAGTTTTACCAAGTGCACTGAGGAGAGATATGGGTCTGTACGATTTGAGCAGGTTAGGGTCGGATTTTTTTTTGTGAATAAGTATGCTTTTGGCTGATTTTGGGAAGCGTCGTTGATAAAGCATAAATTTTGTTGGTCTAAAATTTTCATTAGTGAGTGAGCTCGCTTATTTATTTTTTTATTGTACCGGGAGATGTGATGGGCATTTAGGTCACCAAGGAGGATTGCATATTTGTGGTTGGACATGAGTTTGGAGACAAAGTCAAATGTTGACCTGCTTTTAGGGTGAGTATAAGCTGCTATTAAAACAAAGTTATTGTTGATGGTTGAGTTGTAGATACTGATTGCTAGAACTTCTTCGTTGTAGTTATTTGATTCATGAAGTAGTTTGAATTTGAATTTTTTTGATTAAAATTGCTATGCCGCCTTCGTTTGAATAAGATCTGTCATTGCGCATGAAATTGTATTGCTGTAGTGTGTCTAAGTTGGATGCATTCTTCTTCAGGAACGTTTCGTTTAAACAAAGGATGTCGATTCCTTCGTTGTTGATGTAGTCGATTATTGGTGTAAATTTGTTGTTGATGGAGTGACAGTTCATTTGAGCGGTTTTTATATTATTATTGTCCAGCATTGAGGCGATTCATCAGTTTGGAAAGGGTTATGTTTAGTTGATCTAGAATCGACATTTCTAGCTGTGGAAGGTCAAGGAGTTGATTGAACTAGTGTATTGTTGCTGATAGTGTACTTTTTAGTGCTGACAAATCGTTTAGCTGGTTGTTTTGGTGTTTTTATAGGCTGTTTGATGTTGCTTGGGTGTATGACTGTCGATTTCCATTTTGGTTGAAGGTTTTGTTGGGAGTTGGGATTGCTGATTGTTGTACACCTTTGTAATGAGTGTTATTGCTTGGTTGATGAGCCACTTGACTTGTGGATGCTTGCTGTCTATTTATAGTTGGGTAGTTAGAGTTATTGAGGCGAGGAGCAGGTGTTTGGTGAAGTTGGATATGTTGTGGTCGGTGGTGTTGCTGTTGCTTATTTGGCATTTGCATGAACAAACATGATTTAGAGAATGCTGGTTGGTTTTCTTATCAGTTGGTGCATTTATACTTTGATTTGTCATCTTTGTACTGGCAGTTTTGAAGCGTATGCGCTCCCGTGCAGGTTTGGCATGTTGGTTTGGTATCAGTGTGTCTCATTTGTGTGTGTCCAATCTTAGAGAAGTTGTGGCATTGAACTGGTTTGGGGTCGAAGGTCCAGGGGGTAATTCTTACACTAGAGTAACCAAATTTATATTTACCTTCTTTTAGTAGATTGGAGTTTTTCGTCGTCAGTGGTGATTTGAATTGTGTTGGTTGGTTGCTTGGTGTTCTTTTTGAAGATTCGTTTGAGTGTGCAGTTTTCGATTTTGAGTGAATCAACTTCAGTTGAAGCGTGGATCCGGTGTATTGCCATATAGAATATCTTCTTTTTGTTTGTTGTTAGTGTTATTTGTGTGCCAAATGCCTTTTTGGGCCATGTGAAATTGGCTTTTTTATTGATTGAAGCCTCATCGCCTGTGATGATGCAGAGTTGGCCTGTGTACCTGTTGATGAAGGCTTTCTCAATGGTGACGTCTTTTAGGTTCTTATCGATTTCTTGTTTTAGTTTGATCGGGTCGGAATATTGGAGTAAATTAGTTCCTGAATACTTGAATAATAATTCTTGTTTACCTTGTTCTTGATCCATATCTTCCTCATTAATCTTGTCCGTTTTGGCCATTTTTATCACTTCGTTGGCCGACGTTGGTGAGTTGGTGGGTAAGCGCACCCGTTTCTTCGTAGAATTTGGTGTTTGTTGGCTTGGTTTGAGATGAGATGATGTTGACGTTTTGATAGCTGAGTTTTTGCGTGACACCGTGTTGAAGGGTTTTGTTTTCGCGAAATTGTCTCAGGATGTACCGGATGATTGATGTATATATTCAGTTGAAAATGTTTACTTTTTTATCACGTGATGACGCTTTAAAATAAACTTGTATTTTTCAAACTTACTGAGCCAAACGACAATTTAATTTTTTTTTAAAATGATATTTTTTATAATATATAAATTTAGTTGATTGAAAATTAAAATAACAGAATTAATTAATGCATATAAAAAAACTTTAACTATTATTGGAGCAAAATTTTTTCTTTAAATTTTGAAATGATCTTTTATTGAAAGAAGAAATTTTGAAATATTTGTGGTATTATACCAGTTTGTTACGAATTCGGCTATTGGTAGAAAAACATGTTTTTTTTTGTCATGTGCAATTATCCAATAAAGAAATGGTTTCTCTTGATTAGAAATATCATGTTGAATACTTCCTGTTGCGTCAAAATACCAGATAGAGTGACAGTACCGATTTGAGAAGTGGATTTCTGGTAATTTTACGTAAATTTACTAAAATTACTTTGTAACAAAATGTAAATTTACGTATTTTTACGTAATTTTACGTATATTAACGTATTTTTACGTAAAAATTGGTTAAAATGAAAATGCCAAAAAAAAGCTCGATCGTTTGAATTTTTTTTATTTTCTAATAAATTTTGGAAAAATTAGTTTCTATTTATTAAATCAAATTTTACCAAAAGAGACTTTTTTTTAACTTTTTTTTACTAATTTTTACGTAAATTTATATACAAAATTTTCAAAAATGAACCTTAATCTTGAGTTGAGCCCTGAAAGTTGATAAAATGCAAATTAAGATAAAACTTTAGTTTTATCAAAGTTAGATGAAAATTCAAAAAATGTAAAAGAGTAGATTGGTGAAACAATACGTTGCATCGCTTTGCGATTTAACCCTTCAAGAATCCAAAACTTTAAATTTTCAGATTTAAATGATACTAAAATGCTTTCAAACGAATCGATTGTTGATTTAGATTTTTTAAATCATTATCATCAGATCGAAAATTTGAATTAGTTAGTATTTGAAAATAGCGACTTGAAAAAATATTTGGAAAAACTAAAATCAAGATTCGATATGCTTTTTGGTAAATGCAAAGATATTGAAAACAGACTTTGCCTATCAAACAAGGAAAATACCGAATTAAAATACCAAGTTTTTGATCTTCAGGAGGAGGAAGTAATTTAAAGATTTATTACAAGTCAAAAAGTAAGATTGAATATGGATTTCATATAATTTGTTAGAAAATGGAAAAAATTATTTATTTGTTAAATATTTCTTTTGAGATTAGCCATAGAAATTTACAAAATTTTAAAAGATTCAAATTCTTTTTATTCTCTATTATACATAAGTTTTAATCAAGTTACATTCTTAGAAGATTCTCTTCAATAAAATTTATAGTAAAGATAATATTTTTTTTTATTCTCTCTTAACCCCTACGATTTCGATCATTAGTGTCAAATTTCTTGCTAATTCTTGATTAGTTCCTCGAAATTGTAACTTTTTTGGGAAGATTTTTAAATGAAAAATAATAAAGTAACCTAATTGAGACAATTAATTTGACAATTAATTCGAGACCTGAAAAAGAGAAAGAAATGATGAGTGAAACCATAAAAACTTTTGAGCGTTAAAATGTAACAATTATTAATATATAATTTTTAAAAATAATATTTTTCAAATAGTTTGAGATGAAGTTAAAAATCACACAGTTACAAGAGCTTGAGCTTCAAATAGAAAATTCGAATATAAAAATGGGCTCAAGTGAACAAGAAAATTCGAAACTTAAAGAATTCTTGGTCAATTTTGAGCGATAAAATGTTTTTGTTTTTTGATTGCCTTATTTTAATACAATTTTGCAAAAGTTTTAGATTTTGTTGAAATTTTGTTGAAAAACTCCAAAGATAGTGAACAAAATAAAGAAATTTACAATTTAAAAAATAATATTTCCGCATTCAAAAAAGAGAGAGAAATGATGAGCGAAACAAGAAAAACTCATCAGCGTGAAATTATAACTTTTATTGAAAAATAATTTTTATAAATAATATTTTTCAAGGGGTTGTGAAGTTCGTTTCAATTCGATCATTTCAGTTCAGAAAAGCTTGAATAACTTTTTTACTAAAAGATACAATTTAGTTCTTTAAAATGCTTAAATATAAGCAAATGTGCTTAATGCAGTAAAAAAGGTCTGCAAAATACTCTGCAGTTTTCTGCATTTTGCACGCCATTAAAAAGTATTCTAATCAAATGTCCAAGTACATTGCAGAGTTTTTGCAGGCATACATTTTCAGATTAAGCAAAGTTGCTTAAACATTAAGGATTTTACAGAACTAAATTATTCCTTATAGTAAAAAAAATATTCAAATATTTCTCAATTGAAACGTTCGAATTGAAATGAACTTCACAACCCCATTTTTCAAATAGTTTGAGATGAAGTTAAAAATCACACAGTTACAAGAGCTTGAACTTCAAATAGAAAATTTGAATACAAAAATGGGCTCAATTGACAATGAAAGGAAGAAAATTTCTCAGGATAATGAAAGCAAAATTTTTTTTTTTAATTTAAAATTGGTTCTTTTGAATTCTCGTTTGCAGAATAAAAAAAATTTATCTTACACTAATGATATTGTTATCTTTTCCTTAACATTATTTTTTCCAATTTTTCAAAAAAAATCAAGATATTACAATTAACAGTACATATACACAAAAACTCCCACAGTCTCTTCCAACGGATAATAAAACTGAGGAGAATAAAACTGTGAAACAGGAACGCACTCGCCTAAAAACAGCAAGTCATCGTCAGCAAAACGGATGCGCATCGACGACGAGTCTGTTCCGCCGATTGAAACGATAGATACGCAAAAAAGCATCGAAGAGCTAATGAGGCAGAACAAAAAAATAATTGAGACAAATGAGAAGCTGATGGAAAAATTTGACTCTCTCTCAGCCATAATTGAATCGCTAACGGCTCTCGTAACAAATACTACAGAACGAATGAACCAATCTGAAGTGAAATTTGACGCACGCATTCTGATCTTGAAATGAGGCTGACAAACCTGAACAATAAGTTTGAAAAGACAACCCGCAACGATGTGGAAATGGCAACAACAGCTGAAAGATCACAAGCTGCTGCTAGTAATTTCTGGTCATCTATTGTCGCTCGTCAACCAGAAAAAGTAGAAGGTAAAATAAAAAAGCCATCCCAGTCTCTCCAGTCACCACAGGTCGATTTGACGAACTCTGTCCTCGCAGAAAATTTAGAGAGAGAGAAAAAAAAGGACAGTTTGGTTGTTTTTGTTCTTAAGCAAGATTCTAACATCACAGATCAAAAAAGATTGAAATGCTTTTTGAAGTGATTGGAGTGTTTATAGACTACTTTCAGCAAAGAATTATCAAGCGTCTTGCTCATTTTGTAAAATTGTAATTTTAAAAACATCGCCTGTTGACTTATGAGAAGTTTTGATCAGCAACCGCTTGAAAAATATTGATTATAATCTAAGAAATTCAAATGACTATCTTGTTCCATCTAAAGGAAAGTTTAATGATTATGGTGAAAAAACGTTTGATTATTTTTATTCTAAGTTCATCAATAAATTACTTATTGATGATCTCCATTTAGATTTTGTCTTATTTAAACGAAGAATAAACAATAACATTAATTTAATTTTCATAAAATTTTGTAAAATTTTTTCTAATTTTGATATTAATTTCAAAAATTTAAATTTTTTTAATATTATAAATTTTTTTTGCTTTTTTTATTAATAAATGGGCTTAATCATCCTTTATGGGTTTTGACCTTAGGTCTCTTTAATTGAGTTGAAATATTAAAAAAAAAAAAAAAAAGTCTTGCAAGAAGGACTTAAAACCTGAATGTAAAATGAAGTACAAGGCTACATGTAGAGAAGTTAAAAAAAGTCTTAATGAGAGCGAAACTTAAATATGAGAACAAACTAACTAGTAAAGCAAAGAATGATCCAAAGCTTGTATACGAATATATTAGAAGCAAAATGGGTGTTAAAGATCAAATCCGTGCGATGAGAAAAAAAAATGGAACCATTACTGTAGACCGAAATGAAGTTAGAGAGCTTTTAAATGAACAATTTCGTTCAGTTTTCAAAAATGAACCAGATGATGAACTTCCGCTACGAACTTCAGCAACTTTTGACATTGAAGATGTATCTAGTTATTTGAATTGTCAATCATTCAAGAAAAACTTAAGAAACTTAACGGTAGTAAATCTATTTGATTCGATTGGGTTCATATTCTTAATTTAAAAAATTGTGCCGAAGGGATGTTAGCCGTTGGAAATTATTTTTAAGCAGTCTTTTGAATTGAGCAAAATTCCTGAACAATGGAAAATAGCAAATGTTTCTCCGATCCACAAAAAAGGGAGTAGTTTTGAACCAGAAAACTATCGACCGGTCTCTCTGACATCAGTGGCTTGTAAAGTACTTAGAGGTATTATCAGAGATCGACTTATGTCTTATTTAATAGAGAATATCTGAAATCCGGAAGTCAACATGGCTTTGCTCCCAAAAAAGGATGCTTCTCTAACCTTTTGGAGACTTTTGACATGATCACGAGTGAGTTAGCTAAGGGAAATAGCATTGACAAAATTTACCTCGATTTTTCGAAAGCCTTTGACACAGTTCCGCACAAACGCCTTCTACATAAATTGAGCAGTTACGGACTGAGTAAGCGAATGATCGAATGGCTTAAAGACTTTAAGCGGAAGGGTTTAGCGCGTTATGCTTGGAGATGCAGTTTCGGATTGGTCAGAAGTACTGAGTGGCGTGCCTCAAAGATCTATGCTTGGCCCTTTGCTTTTTGTTATATATATAAACGACCTACCTGAAACCATTTCAAACAAAATAGAAATTTTTGCCGATGACTCGAAGATTCTTGGAGTAGTTAACAACCTTTATGATAGGGCAAAAATGCAGAAAGACCTAGATGCTCTGTGTTAATGGATTGATGTATGGAGAATGGGTCTCTGTGCTCAAAAATGTAAGATTATGCATTATGGAAGGCTAAATGCTAGATTTTCGTATGAAACACCGGGAAAAGAGGGATTGGATAAAAATCAACTGTTTACCACTGAGTGTGAAAAGGAAATAGGCGTTATGGTGTCTTCAGACCTTAAATGAACATGTCAAGTAAAGAACGCTTGCGCGAAAGCTAATAAAGCACTCGGAATTCTTAAAAGAACATTTTTAAGTAGAGAAGAAACTCTTTGGTTGAAACTTAATACGTTTTTGGTTAGACCTCATCTCGACTATGCAGTTCAATTTTGGAATCCGAGCATAAAAGGTGACGTAAAAACATTAGAAAAAGTACAAGAGCATGCAACGAAAATTCCTTGGTCACTAAGAGAAATTTCTTACGAGAAAAGGCTTGCCAGATTGGGTTTAACAAAACAGTGAGAGAAGGGTGAGAGGTGATTTGATTGAATTTTTTAAAGTGATTAACGGTCATGAATAAGAGTCGATTACCAGAGAACTTATGGATCCTGTTGGTAGGAATGGATCGACACCGAGGTTAAGAGGAAACAGCGCAGAAATTCAAAGAGATAGTTTTCCAGCACAAAAAAGAAATGATTATTCTTCCGCAGTGAGTGCTTGGAACGTTTTTTTTTAACAGAGTAGCTCCGCACTGGAAAAGACTTCCTGAGGAGGTGGTTAAAGCTAAGACAGTTAATGGCTTCAAAGTAGTGTTGCAGCGATTTCGATTAATCGCGGTTAATCGCGCGCGATTTTTCAAATCGAAATCAATCGATCATGATGTACAAAATCGCGATCAATTAATATCAATTCTAAATTTTCTTATCATGAATTTTGGCGCTTCTTTTTTCTATTATAAAAAATTCACATAAAATTCGTTCAATTAGTTTTTCAATTTAGTTTTTGTTCATTAAATTATTCTTTAAAAATAAATATGAGTTCATCTTTTTCTTCTCTTGTTTGGAGACATTTTAAATTGAATCCTGACAATCCTACAATCGGTATCTGTCAAATAATAATAAATATACCTAAAAACTAAAATAGAGAAAGATTCATCAATTTTGAGTAAAAACAATACTACAAATTTATGGAACCATTTAGAAGCTGATCACTATCATGAGTTTATGTCAATTAAATCTTCTCAAGATAAATCAAAACAAGCTACTTTAAATGTTTCAAGTCAGAATAAATTAACATTTAATGTTGGCTTACAATCAAAATATTCAATCGATAGGTATATAGCTGAAATGATAGTATCAGAATGTCGTCCGTATAGAATAGTTGAAGAAGAAGGATTTAAAAACTTAATTAGCTATCTATTCCCAAATTATCAGCTTCCTGGAAGAGAGTTTTTTAAAACACTAATTAATAAAATGTATGATGAAAATGTTGAAAAAATTAAAAAAGAACTAATACAAGCTGAATTCGTTACATTAACTTCTGATTTATGGACCGGAATCAATCAAAAATCATACTCTACAATTACAGCACATTATATACATAATCAAGAGTTGAAAGGTTATGTTTTAGATACAAAACCGTTTGGGTCTATTAGACATACAGCGGAAAATATTTCTATTGTCTTTAAAGCAGCAATCTTTAAATGGGATTTAGAAAAAAAAATTGCTGCGATTGTGACGGACAACGCGGCGAATATTGTCAATGAAGTAAATTATACTGATTATCTCTCAATACGATATTCAGCTCATACAATTCAATTAGCAATTAATGATGCTTTTAAGAATAATAATCCAATAGATGATATTTTATCTAAGTGTAAGACAGTTGTTTCACATTTTAAACATTCAAGTCTAGCGGCCGCTAAGATTCAAGTTATTCAAAAACAATTTCATCTAAAAGAAAACAAGCTTATTCAAGAGGTCAGTACAAGATGGAACTCAAAATATTATATGATCGAGCGTTTATTTGAACAGAAGTCGAGTTTAAATCTGTACATCAGCGAAAATCCAGAACCGGATTTATCTCAATTAACGAATCAAGAATGGCGTATAATTGATGGCTTGATTAACATTTTAGAGCCAATGGAAGCTTCAACAAGAATTCTAAGTGGTGACAAATATTCAACTATTTCCCTCATTATACCACTTATAACAGGTCTTATTGTGAGTTTAAAGTCTCGTAAAAGCTCTGAAATAGCTGTAAATAAATTTCGAGATCATTTAGTCGATTCAATAAAGCGACGTTTCGCAGATGTAGAAAAAAATTGTTTGATTTCTACTGCAACACTTTTAGATCCGAGAGTAAAAAATACGTGTTTTATTGAAGATGAAAAAAAAAGAAAAGCAGGAAAAAGGCTACAAGATTTGTTAAAGGCTAATTTTCAATCAAGCAAAAAGGGTGCAACCAATGAAATTGAACGACTTTCGTCAGATGAACAGCCATCGGCAAAAAAGCCCCTGTTTTGATTTAAGAGAATTTATCATAGAACAGCAATGCATAGAAGATCAAAGTGAAAATAATGAGTACGTTATTGAATTAGAGAATTATCTTAAACAACCTATCATTTTGAAAAAAAACGATACAGATTTATGTGATATATTTGATTGGTGGGAAAATAACAAATATTCATTTCCTAACTTATATAATTTAAATAAAAAATATCTTTCTATTCCGGCAACAAGTGCACCATGCGAAAGAATTTTTTCAAAAGCCGGAGAGATACTTTACAAATAATCCAAAGAACTTTAACTCTCTTCTTTTTCTCATGCATAATATTAACAAATTGAGAAATGTAAAATAAAATATACCTTTTTTTTTATAATTATTTTTTTTAAATTTGTTTATATAAATATTTTTTTTGTATGCATTTTCGGGCGATTAAATCGACGATTAATCGATTAAAATCTTAAAATAATCGAAAATCGACGATCGTTAAATATCATTAATCGCTGCAACACTACTTCAAAGCAGCATTAGCTAGGTTTAACAGAATTGGCTGCTAAAGCTTCATACGCCTTTAAGCGTTTATTAGCTCAGATTTTCAACTTGTTAGGATTTCGCAGCAAAAACTACTACTACTACTACTACTAAAATTGGTTCTTTAAAATTCTCGCTTGCAGAAAAAAAAATTATCTTTCATTAATGATATTGTAATCTTTTCCTTAACATCATTTCTTCTAATTTTTTAAATAATTTTTTATAAATTCTGTTAAATCAAACAAATGAAATTTTTGAAGAACTAAAGCGTCAAAATCAAATTTTGGTATTTAATAATGAAAAATTGACAACTCTGAAACAAAACTAGTCTAATTCTGTATTTTCGGAGAATCATTACAAATTTAAAATTACTCCATTTTCAGAAAGTGAATTCAAAAATTTGAATCCAAAATCGAACTTTAATTATGTTGAAGACTCCTAAATCAATTAATACTAAACCGATGTTCAATTAATCCCAAAAATTAGATAAAGTTGTTTTTTTTTAAATTGTAAAAATTTTTTAAATCTTATAAGGACAAAAAAAACTTGTCCATTACCATACTGTTTTGGTATTGGTAATATTAACTCAAATTATCGGAGACATTTTTCAATAAACTCATGTCAAATATATTCTGGTGTTTTTACTAGAAATAATTTTTCATATGAAGCATTTAAAGTTTTTGAATTATTCGAATATGAAAATAAGATTTCATTCATAAATAAAAATATTTTTTTTCATTTCAAAAATTTAAAACACTCGTATAAAAATGCGTTTTTTTTGCTCAAGAAATCAAGCTGTAAAAAAAAAACGTGTTTTATGTTTCAATACCGGAAAATGCATATATCCAAATCACATAAATGCAACAATTGCTTACAGTTTTTGCTATATTGCTCTTGTAACTCATGAAAATAATCGACTAAAATCATACTTTGACAGTTCAATAAAGTCAAGTGTTAAGTGTGAGTGTAAGTGCTACATTTACACTTAACAATTACACTAGAACACTTGAAAAAATCAAGTGTGACACTTGGTCTAACACCTGGTACACTTGAAAAAATTTAAATGTAGTAAGTAAAAAAAAATTTTGATAATTATTTTAATGTTAATTAGTCATATTTGATTATTAATTAAAAAATTTGAATAATTTTATAGCTATTTTCATTTATTTTAGATATTATGTCAGCTTTTTAAATCTGCGTAATTAAAGTTAATAATTAATATTTAATACTAATGAATCTTATATTAATTAATCAAATCAACATTTACTTTTAATAATGCTTTGCAAATAAAATTTTTTGAATTTACATGTTGACTACGTTTGCTACTTACAACGCCACAAACACTGAAGTCCCTTTCAACAAACGCGCTAGAAGCAGGATTTGAGAATATTTTTTTTGCGACATCACTAAAAATGGGAAGCCTATGTGAATTAATGCTCCAGAATGTCTGCGTTGATTTACTTATTTCGCTCTGGTCTCTAATTAGGTCAAAAAATAGCTCCTTTTCCCGGTTAATCTTTTCGATTGTACTTAATCTTGTTCGATCAGATGGCGTCTCATAAGCATTTGAGTTAAATAAAAGCCCTAAATACTTGATTATCTCTATTATCATAAGGGAGTACTTGTGACCGATTATTTTGTGAAATACTTGCCGGTAGATCGTTATCAAGTAAAAAGATGACCGCTTCAGTGAAAGAGTTTAATGATTTTTCCTTATAATGTAGCCATAATCTTGATCAAACCATATATCTAATTTAGAAGTGTTTAATAAAGCGGCTAATTGATAAATCTTAGACTCTATTTCAAAGTTAAATCAACGTTTTAATGAATTAATAAGCTCATCAACTAATTTCTTAATGTTACCTCTTAATTGATTTGTATTAAATGTAGCATGGATTATCACTATAATACTTGGTAGAAGATCGCCTATGTGCCAGTCTGTCTTTTGACAAAATAAAGATAACATGTACCAAGGATGTTATATTTTTAAATAACCAATAATTGTGTTTTGACTTATTGGACATGGATTGCATAAGTTGAAAGCATTTTTTTCAAATGCTAAATAAAATGAAAATAACATTAAGTATGATGACGACCATTTTGTTCCATTTTCGCATCTTAATTTAGCTTTTTTAGCAGAAAAATCATAACTTATAACACTAGATCTTCTTATATTTGCAGCGAAGTTAGATAGCTTTGAAAGTATTTTTATAAAAGCTCCAACTGATTTGATTGATGAACGAACTGCCAAGTTAATTATGTGCAGCACAAGAATATCTAGGAACATTGTTTGTACCTAGCTAAATATTCAGAAAGTTTATAGAATCACTAAAAGTGTTATCCAAATCAGGTTCGTTATTAAGTTGTAAATTTTCTTCAATATTATCATCATCATTATCTGATTCGGATACATAAGGTAAATTCATGTAGTCACTTGCTTCTGAAATCATCTGATCGATTTCTCTATCTTTTTCATTTATGCAATGATAAAGCTCATTTTGAGTTTCATTAAGTAGATCAAAATCTTCGGCGTCGTTTACTTCCTCATTTTCATCGTCAACTTCATACTCCCCTTGATCTTCCTTGTCTTCTGCATTATCAGATACATTTTCAGCACTCTCTTCTTGAAAACTATCTCCGACAACAAAATCTACATCTTCATCATCATTATCATTAACATCTTGGATAAATGGATAAATTCATTCACACCATCACCATCATCATCCTCATTTTGTTCTAGGAAGCCATTTTCTCGAATATCTTGTTTTTCCAAATTCAAGTCAATATATATTTAAATTAATTATAATTGATAAATTTAAATTATTTTGATTTTAAAATTCTATTCAAGTTTTTTAATTGAGCACTTAAATTTTTTCAAGTAAACCAAGTGTTAGACCAAGTGTCACACTTGATTTTTTCAAGTGTTCTAGTGTAAATGTAAAGTGTGAGTGTAGCACTTACACTCACACTTTACTGCTCGACTTTAGTGACATTTCACTATATAACGAATACAGATTTTCAATTTTCTATAGTGACATGTCACTAAAAACGAAACAGGCATAAAATTGCACTTTTTTGAAAAGTGTTTTCTCATCTATAATGACATGTCGCTATAGTATAGTGACATGTCACTATAACAAAAAAGTTACAAAATGGATTTTTTAGCTAAATTTAAAAAAATAATTAAAGAAGTTTGGAATTCTGAATACCTCTACCAGAACCAGAAATACGTCTAATTACCAAGTTTCGCCTTTGCAAGAAATCTCGTAGCCAGCCATTGGATGCTTTAAACTTAATCTACTCATTTGATTCGGGCTTGACCTCATCCATCAAGGATAACATCTTTTGCTGGAGTTCAAAACAGAAAATGGCGACTTGTTCTATACGTTTCGCACTTAACCATGCGACAAGTCTGTCCTGTGACATGTCACTAAAGTCGAGCATTTACGTAAAACTGTATTTAACAAAATAATTTTTAATTCTGAATTATCTTTTATATCAGTGAAATTAATTTATAACAAACTAGCTTTAAAGGTTGAAACAAGCCGAATAAAATTTTAATCAAAGTCTCCATAACTCTTATTTAATTTTACGTTGCCTTTTTATACTTTCTCATTTGATCACTTCTCTTCTGTTATTATTCCCTTTCTCGCGGCATACATAACATTACTAAAAAAATAACCCTAATAGTTCGATATTAAGTAAAAAACTGTAAAGATATTTAAATAAGTTAATCCAATTGCTCACGTATTATTTATTAATAAGATAAGATGGCATGAAAGGCATTTAAATAACACACTTAAGCTTTTGGTAGAGTTAAGCTCAGGTAAAGCATAAACAGTGTAGTTTAAAAAAATTTCGATTCGATCATCTTATCCTTAATCTTTTAAAAATTAACAAACTATTTGGAACAACTGATTTTAGAAGAATACGAATTATTGATGTTTCAAAAATTATATTTAATTGTATCTTTCAAACAGATATATTATTTTATATATATGAAAATTGATTTTTATTAAAAATTGTGAAATTTTTATTTTTGAAAAATTCATTTTTTTAATTCGTATTGAAACACTTGTAAACTTCAATCAATATCAAAAATAAAACTTTCATTTTTCATTATTTATAATATAAAATGTATGGTAAAAATTCAAATATTTTATTTTCTAATTTTTATGGTTAATTTTTAATTAAAATGCTCATTTTTGCCACAGAGACAATAAGATCAAAAAATTGATCAGCTTTTTAAAAAGTTTAAGAAAAACATAAAAAATTAACAAAATACATTTTGAAAAAAAATTTCAAAATAAATAAAAACAGTTCTAAAATTAATTTACTCTTACACTATCCGCACTTTTTACCGCAGCGTCCCTGAATTTAAATTCTGTTGTTAAAATATATTTTCAAACTGTCATCTTGCATCAATCCATTTATTTAGACATTAATTTCAAGTCTAGATTTAAACACAGTTTCAACCGGACACGGGTCCAAAATAATGCTGGCTAGTTTGACAACTTTAATTTCTGATTTAATATCAAAATTTCTTAGTTCATTAGCAAAAGTTTGTCTGAGTTCACTTTTAATAGACCTTGTGAATGCACTTTTGTTCTAACGTTAAACAGGAGACAAACGTATTTTATCATTATTAATGAACCGAATAATGCCAAATTTGCACAAATCGTATCGTGCTGGTTCGCTTTTAAAGATAGACTGGTTATGATGGCTTAATTAAGATATTGGCCATGACCATTAGGAGCACCGGATATGTTTTAAGACGGATATAAAACAGGTATTTATAAGATTTGTTTGGACATTTGCCGAGCGAGCAGGATTTGAGGCACTAGATCAAGGTTTTTGCCCATGAGAACCCATTGATTCAAGTTGTTTGTTCGAATCAGACACCTCGTATCAGAATCGATGAACTAAGTGATCAGTAGCACATTGATTAAAATACTCAAATTATTCTCAAATATTTTTGTTTTCACATGGTTTAATTTTTTGTGTTTGAATTACAAAATGTATCCAATGTTGAAATAAAATTAGAAAAGTGCGATGTTTCAAATATTTTTTTCAGTTTCAAATAAAAAAAATAATTTTAAGTTAATATTGCAAACATTTTTATATTTGAAATTAAACTCTTTAGTGAAAATGAATGGGATTAATTTTTATTTGAAAATTTAAAAAAAATATTGAAAATTAATTTTGTTTAACTTTTAAATAATTTATTTACTTATTTGTTTATCTGTACCGAGCTACTGCTTCTTTAGAATAAATAGAAAATAAAAAATAAATAAAAGGAAAAAAAAAAGATAAATAATTCATGTGTTATGTGCAAGGATCTACCATAAGTGACCTCCTAGTAGGCCACCTCCGCAAGCTAGCCTTGCTGTAGCTTATATATATTATTATTATTATTTAGATTTAAATTAATATTGAATCTTTGAAAAACTCGATCTAGTCGGTTTGGTGAACCATTTTTTGTTCACGTAAAGCAGAACCAAAATATAATTAAGTGAACAAATTGAATACATCTTTTTAATATAAAGCCTAATTGTCGAAACTGATATAAAAATAAAGAATTGAATGAAAACTTTTTTTTAATTTAAAGAAGCTTTAGAAATAGCATTTAATCTGATCAAGTTGATCTGGTATTATCTTTTCAACAATCCAAAATACCCAAATGCACTCTCCAATTAAATATTTGCCTTAAAACATAAGTAATAAAATTTAAAAAAAATTAAAAATTAATTTTTCACCCTTCAAGTACTTTGGGGAACATAAATTCATTTATTTCCAAATTTTGCCTACTCCGCCCAATTTTGATTTTTTTATTTAATATTTTTTTTCTATCTTTTTTTAATATTACATTTAGTTTTTTTTCTAAATAGATGAAAAAATATCAAAATAGATGAACAATTTTTAGATAAAATGAACTAATAGTTCACAAAACCTGAGAAATTAAGAATTGTTCGAGTAATTGTGACTGTGAAGAAGTGTTCACCTAATCGACTAGACCCTGAAAACTTGTTTTTTTTTTTTATAAATTTTGACATTAGTGACAATTGACGCTCGTTTGATGCATTTTAACAAAAACTCAATCTATAAAAAATGAAAAACACAGCGTATATAGTTTTTTAAACAACAAATATTATCTTAAACATCATCATATCACAAACCCTAAGTCAAAATTTATAAAAAAAAAAAACAAATTTTTTCACGCTTGCAATATTAACTTAAAATTTTTTTTTTTTTATTTGAAGCTGAAAAAAATATTTGAAAAATGTAATTTCAAAATTGGATAAAATTTGTAATTCAAACACAAAAAATTAAACCACATGCATTATAAGATTTAAATTTTATTAAAACTTACTAGTGGTTATAATTTTTTTTTATTCTTTCTCCTTCAAAAACAAGAAAAATTAATTAAATATGAAATTTCATGACTAAAATTTAAAAAAAAAATCTGAAATATTGCACAAATAATATTAGAAAATATAAAAATATGAAAATGTAAAATCATTTACATTTTGCCTGATTTAACGCTTTTTTAAAAATCAATATAAATGAATAAAAATTAATAAATTCTTACTTCTTGAAAATTTTCAAAATCTTTGCAGTCCTCTATTAGAATATAACAAAACTGCTCAATTTGAAACAGCAACCGAAGCATTTTCTAAGTTTGACTGTTGACGAACCAAAAAAAATGTTTTGTTTGGACTTTTTTGGTGACATTGTGGCTGATGTGGGTAATTAAATTTTTAATAATTTTTTATCTAAATTTGGATTCTAAATAAATTGAACTTTCGTAGTGAAACAATGATTAAAGTTTCAGACTTAATTAGAAAATTAAGTTTGAAAGGACTAAAAGCTATTTAAATTCTTGAAAATGCACGAAAATCTTGAAGTAATTATAAATAATAAATGACTCAACATTAAAAAATATTTATTTTAGCAAATTGGCTAAAACCAACAATTTAAATTTTAAAATTTTCTAAAAATTAAGTGTCTTACAGAAGAAAGTTATCATTTTTATTAAAGAAATTATTTGAATTTATTTGAATTAAAAAGATCGAATTGAAACAAATTTCAAAATCCGCAGTCTCTTTATTATTTTAATTATATATTCATTTGATTTCTTTATAAAATAAAAAGTTTTGATAAATAATATTTTTGATACATTTAAAATTTAATAAAAAATATTCATCTTTTTTAATTAAATAATTTATTCAAAATAAAAAAATGATTATTTTATATTTAAAGTAAAAAAAACAATCGCATCTTGCTTTAGATACCAAAAAAATAGAAAAATGTTTTCACTTGTAATTTTACTAGATCCCGTCCAATTAAGCATGCTTTATTTACTAAGAGTTCGTCTATAGATGTCGATGAAAGAAAGAATCCATAGATTCTTATCTAAAGACTAAAAAAATACCGATGAATCCTTATTAAAATATGCCACTAACTAATAAAATATTAAAAAAATTTTATATTAAAACCGGACAATTAATACAAAAAAAATTGATGATTTAAACATTAATTTAATTTTAAAATCTGATAGGTTTAAAAAAATTTAATAAGCTTTTTAATAAGGTGTAAATGTAAATTATCAAATGTGATTAATAAATTTTTTTTAGAGGAAATTTTTTTTGTTTAAAATTAACAATTTCATTTTTAAACAATAGGGCAATGATGCAATTATTTTTTCTTAGGACTTAGAAAGTCAAAATAAATTCTAAGTTATTTTAAAATTTTTGTTTAAAAATAAATTAAATTTTCCAAATTTGGTGGAGCTAATTCTTTGAAAGGAAAAATTATAACAGTTTTATTATCTATTCCTGCTTATTTTTCAATAATTTCAGAATTAATAATTAGACCTTTGTGTTCAAAGGAACAGAAAAAAAATTATTTTTAAATTGTGGTTTAAATAATATAAATCAAGTGCTATCCATTGACTTAGCTAGCTTGGCCACTCTTAGATTTCGACTGCTCGCTTAAACCTTTACCGGACTTCTCACTTTTATGATCAATTGATCATATTTTTTATCCTTAAAAACCTTATAAACTCGTTAGTTCTTTTTATGAACAAACTAAAAATTTTGTGAGAAAATTGACTCATAGGTAAACAAAAAAACAGTTTTAAGCAGATTTAAGTCCAAGTTTTCTTTCAATTTTTCTAATTAAAAAACTTATTAAACAAAAGAAGACAATTTCAGTCTATTTTTTAATCAATTAATTTAATAAAATGAGATTTTTATCATTCAGAATGGCCAATTTAAATAATTCTTAATTTTAACTACATTTTATCATGTCAAATTTTATTTTGATTCTACAGTTATATCTATTTTAATTTTATCATATTCCATTCACTTTCATCACATTTACTTAATAAAAAATTCATATGAAATTCTTTGTTTATTTTTTCTATATTGAATTTAAAAAAACAAGATTTTAACTCGTAGAAAAATGTATTAAAATTTTTAATTTTAAATTTTTTGTCCTTTTTTCCCAAATTTCACAAAACTACATAAAGGCTATTGGAAAAGAAAGACTGGAGTTTTTTAAGATAGATATTAAATTTTAAAAAATAAATATCAAGCTTATCTTTGAAAACCATTAATTGTGTTTTTTCCACCATATTTTTTTGGTAAAAGATTCCTGAAAATTGCCCCTCAATTTGTTAAGAAGTTGATTTATTCGGAAAATTCAACAATCAAAAAAATAAAAGTCAATTAATTTAAATGAATATTCCATTATTTGTTTGCTCGACTGTAACTTTAAGTGGAAAAAAAATTGAGCGCATTTGACATGCTCTGAAATAAAATAAATTCCGATTTAAAAATCTCTTAAATGGAAAACAAAAGGATGCAATATATTAAACTTATTCATTTGATTTTAATTAAAAAATTCATTTAAATTCTTTATTTAATATTTGATGTTCATTTTTATATTTGAAAAGAAAATTTCATTTTCGTTCTAATGCAGAATACAAACGCCACTTTGGCAACTAATCAAATTCTTTTTCAAGCTTTTCTATGACCAAATAGGCTTAGGTGATTCTGGGCCAACAAATTACTAATGGGAAATGCAAATTTGACGTTCTGGTTACTTATTTTTGGAATAAACAAAGTTATATAACTTTGTGAGAAGATAGTTAATTTAATAGTTTTGCCGAAAAAAAAACAAAATTGTTTACAATTTTTAAAACAAGTTAATTAAAAAATCTTTTTTTTTCCAAAAATAAAAAATCCAAAAAAACAAGCATTAGGCGGAATTTTGTTTCCACATTCGTAATCAACGATTACCCAAGTTCATTAAATTAAATATTTGTTTTTTTATGATTTAATTAAAAATTATTCAAATAGTAGACCAAGTCACGGTTGAACACAAACCGTTTTTAAGCTCGGCGCACAACAATTTAAATTTAAATTAGAAAAAAAAATTTAGACTTAGATTGAAGAGAAATAATGGGTGACAAAAACTCTAAAGCAGTTGATACTGCGGCAATCAACTGGTCAGCCCGATTGGACGCCGACTTTCTCGAGCTCGAAAAGAAGAAGAAAAAGCTCAAAAAAGATCATCCCCAAGTGGCCAGCGCCTTGAACAAAGTGGCCACTGATTACAAAAATTTAGCTGACTTTTCAAACGCGCTCAAATACGAGCTGGAATCGCAGGAAATTCTCAAAAAAATCTATCCCGAACAAAACCACCTGATTCTGGCCCAGTCGTTCAACTTTGTCTCTGGTTGCTATTCAATGCTGGACAAGCATGATCAGGCCTTGGACTACTCCATCAAAAGCTACGACACCTATCAGCGTTTTCACAAGAAACCACATGCAAACACTGCCAGACAACTGGCCAATGTGTCCACTTGCTGCAAAAATTCAAATGACTTTGAAAAAGCCTTGTTGTACGCATCCAAATGTTTGAAGATGAGACAGGATTTGTATCCCAATGAGAACCACATAGACCTGGCCTACTCGTACAGCGATATTGGCTTTTTGTATGGCCGAATTGGTTATGTAGACAGTGGCATCAAGTTTTCCCTTAAAGCATTGGAGATTTACAACCGACTCAAGACAGACTATGTGCACATAGACCTGGCCAATTTGTACAATAACATTGCCATGGATTTTCGCACTCTGGGCAACCATGAAAAGTCAATTTTTTACCTAAAAAAATCCATCGAAGTTGTTCTCTGTCTGTATTCGGGAAATTGCCACCAGATAGCATCAAGCCTGCACAGCTACGCCATCGGGCTCAAGTACTATGACGACTATGCCAATTGCTTGAAGTATTGCTTGATTAGTGTGAAAATGTTCGAGAAACTAGATGAAAAAGAAATGGTCAAAAAGTATGAGTCAGAAATTGCCGAGCTTTGTTCCTTGGCAGCCATGTCCTATTTTTATTTGAACGACAGACAAAATTGTTTGATCTACTCTCTTGAATCTTTGAGGTATTATGAAAAATTTTTGGACAGCAAGCACCCCAAATTGGCTAGGCTTAAGAACAACATTTCGGTGGCATATGGAAATCTGGGCGATGGTCAAAAAGCGCTGGACTACGCGCAACAAGCGCTCAAGAGCTACACAAATTTGTACTTTAGCAATCATGTGGATGTGGCGCGATCGTTGGCGAATGTGGGCGCTGCATATGGAAATTTGGCTGATCCATTTATGGCACTGAAATATTGCCAAAAAGCATTGGAAATGCTCAAATCATTGTACCAGGGCAATAATCATGATTTGGCATGTGCATTGTACAATGTGGCCTGCTGCTATGATGATTTGGGTGACAAGCAGAACTTTTTGAAGTTCACACTCGACTCGTTGGAGATGCACAAAGAGCTGGCTGATCACAAGGACAATGTGGATACCATCATGCTGCTTAAAAATGCCAGCATTGCCTATTTTAAGTTGAATGATGCGCTCAATTCGCTCCAGTATGCCAAAGAGGCGCTCAAAATGGCCAAGAATATGTTCCGGGAGCCTCATCCCATAATAGCTGTTTGCCTGTTTTGTATAGCCAAGTCCTACCGGGTCAGCGGAGACCTTAGGCTGGAGCATGAAAATTTTGTCAAGGCCCTCGAAATGAAGAATATACTCAAGCATTTGTTTGATTTTGACATATCGTTTGATATGTCCATGGAAAAGTTTAAATTTGATCCAAAACAGTTCAGATACAAGGTAGTATTTTTTTTTAATTTTGAGGATTTAAAAGGACAAAGTTTTTTTTTAATTTTTCTCAAGGTCGAATTTTTTAAAATTTTTTAGCTTTAGATCTCAATTGAAGTTAATTATGTTTAAATTAAAAATATAATTAAGTTTTGTGTTTTTTTTTTGTTGTCAAACAAGAGCCTTTTAGTTTGTCAAAGAGAATAAGAGAATGAGTAGATTTTTTATTGAAAAATTTTTTGCATATTTGTTTTAATTGAAAATTTGATGGATACTCTTTTATTTTTTAAAAAGCTTTTAAATTAGAATTTTTTATATAATTTTTTCTAAATTTTGAAAAAAAAATCCAATTAAAAAAAGAGCTTTGATTAGTTGAATTCGATTGATTATTATGCTAACTAAATTTTTTTGTTTTAATTTAAATTAAATGATTGACTTTTAGTTTTCTTTTTAGATCCATTGACAAAAGTTTTTTTGATTATTATTTAATAGAACTTTAGCATAGACCTAATTAGAAAAAAATTAATTTTAAATTTTAAAATTTTTTAATTTTTTTAAAGCGATTTTTTGGTATTTTTTTGTACCTTGTCAATTTTTAAAATTTTTTAAACTTTAAAATACACAATTTATAATAATACTTTTTATAAAAAAATTTTGCGTGAAATTACTAAAAATGCTTCCTTTCTTAATGGAACTTAATTTTTACTCGGATAATTGATATTTTTTAGCATACGATAATCTTAAAATCAAGATTTAGGATTTAAATAAAAGGTTCCAAAGTAAATCTAAAAAACTACTAAAACATTTAAGTATAATTTTTAAATTAAACTACGAATGTAGAGAAAATTTATAAAATAATAGAATAAATATTATTAAATGAGGGAAGAAATTTTTATTAATTATCCAAAATTTTTCAAAAAATGTAAGCAAAAAACTTTTTTAAAAATGTCATTTCTCCTAGGTGTCAAATCAATAGTATTTTTGTTATCTACGTCCTAGTAGTTTTATTTTTTTAGAGGTGATAAAAAAAAATTATTTTAACTAGAGGGTCTTGAAGTTTGATTATTTTTGAAAGCAATGGTTGTGGTTTCTGAACTTTTTGGTTCGAACCATTTCTCAAAAGTCTTCATTTCTGTACAAATTCTTGAGGGGAAAGGAATTTTGTAAAAATAGCCTATTTTTAAAATATCCAAAGTGGAATTTGGCTTTATTTTTTATCTAATCAAATGATTTTTTTTCCTTTTTCTAGTTTTTTGATTGTCGTCTTAAGAATATCCCCAAAAACATACTTTTTTTCATTTTTGAAACTAGAAAAAATTTAACAAATTTTAAGTTCTAATTTTTTAATTTAAAACTTAATTAATCCAAAAATTGAGTTAAAATTGAATTTATTTCCACAGACACTCTTGCGTTTTTTCATATGATTTGATGAAAATCGCTTATAGAAAAAAAAACAATTAAAAATCTTTTAGTCAAATGGCCGATTATTATTATTTTTATTATTTATCACTAAGTCAATCAATTTAAAAAAAAAGGCAAAAAAATTTAAAAGAAAAGAATTGTTTCCATAATTTTAAATATTAATTTAAATACATTTTTATTTCAAGTGATTAATTAAATTTAAAAAAATTAAAAATTTTATTCAAGTTAAAGAACAAAAATGAGATTAAACCGATCAAAAATCACATAATGATCAGCTATCATGGCGACATTCTCAATCGCCACGAATGCATTGAAATAAAAGAGATTCTGGAAAAAAAGGACCATCGTGTTTACGTAGATCTGAGTGAAAGTGGCAAAAAAAGCTTTGACAAAATGACTGAGGCAATAGATAAAAGCACCATAGTGATCGTGTGTCTTAATGAAAAGTATGTAAAAGACGATTTCTGCAAACTGGAATCTGCATATGCCATCAAACAGAACAAAAAAATAATTCCTATTATAATCGAACCGAACACCAACTCTTCACTTATTACCGAATGGTTGGACCACTACAGACTTGAGGAGAAGCATTGCATTTTTTTCAAACTCTATAGCTATGAAAATTTCAGCAAAATTTTTCTTAATGAAGTAAATATAAAATTAAATATAATATCAACAGATGAGTCTTTGGTCGAGTCAAATTTAGAGGACATGTTCCGCAAAAATCAAGTTAATTCTAATTTATTGAACAAGTTGAGGCCTTTTAACATCGAGGTTATGAGAAATTTGGCCAAATTGGATTCCAGTTTGTTAGAGCATGTTTTTAATTATTTTAAGTCTGATTCGGCTGATTTTACAAATGATGATAGCCGAAAGTTCAAATTGTGTTTGAATCAAATTTTTGTCTAATTTCTTCCAGAAGTTGAAGCGCAATTAATCCGGTTTTTAATTTTCAACTTTGAAGCCCATCAACTGTATTATATAAAAGAAGGCAATTTAAACCCTTCAAATTATATTAAATTAAATTAACCATGTTTTTTTATCGTTTTTTTATTTAAATAAAAAGTATATGATGATATTTATTTAAGGCTTCGATTAAACTAATGTACCTGATTGATAATAAATCTAAAGAATAAAAATTTACTAATAAAAATTTTAGAACTCACGTTTGCACGCTTAAATTAATATTGCTTAGCGTTTTTTTAATAATTTTACAATAATTTAATTTTGAGTGATTTTTAATTAAAAATTTTACATTAATTGCAATTAAAATAAAAAGAAAATTTTTATTTTTAAAGAATTTTCCAAGACAAAACTTAGTTTCAAAAAAATAAATAGAAAATACAGATCTAAAAGTAAAATATTTTAAAAGTGACACTTTAAAATTTTAAATATTATTTTTGGCATTGGATTAATTGAACTAGCTATTTACTTTGCAGTAATGATTTTTCACGGGGATTATATATAATAAGAATTTTTTAAAGGCAAAATTCCATAGAAAAGTAAAAAATAAATGAATTTACAATGGAAAGTTGTTTTTTTAACCCCCGAAGCTAATGAATTAGAGTTAAAAAATCCCTATCATTTTAAAAAATTTTTAATTTCATAATCTAATCTTGTTTTTGCACACAATTCAATGAAAGTGCACAAGATACCATACTCGGTAAAGAATTAATATCCTAATTAATTCACAAAAAATATTAGAAAATAAACAAATATGAAAATCTAAAAATGTAAAATTATTTACATTTTGCCGACTTATCTATGATATTTTGAAAAATTTTAAAGCTAAAGTTTGAAAATATGATTGAAAGGCCTAAAACTTAAAGCTCCTTGTAAACAAAATTCGCACTAGTCCTAGCAGTTTGGAACTAATATTACAAGGAGGTCCCATTACTTGCTATGGAGTCTAATCTATAGGTAAAAAAAATTTCTTTGAAAAAAAAATTTTCCCAAAAAAACATTTGAATAATTAAAATAATAATATCAAAACCATGCTTTTAGAATATTTAAATGATAATTGATGTATTTTAATAAAGTGTTTTAATAGAAATCAAAAAAATTAATCTTTTTGAAAATACTCTGCTTCTTTCAGTCAGAAAGTTAATTTTTATTTTTTGATTATTAAAGATGACTCCTTATTCCAGTGTTGAACAAAATAATAATAAATTAAATCAAAGTAAATTAAGCGTATTTTTTTATTGTCTTTTTTATTTAAATAGAACATTTTTAATGATATTTGTTCACTAACTTTAATTAAACTGATGCACCTGATCATACAATTAAATTAAAAATAAATTCTACCCATTAAAATTTTTTTCAATTCAAATTTTCCAAGAAACATGCTAACTAAATCGAGTGATTTAAAAAATTTCCAACAAGCTCAGCCAGCACTCGGCGTAAGCATTTATAAAAAGTATTTTCGGGCTTTGAGCACAACTCGAAAAGTGCTCGAATCATCATCCAGCCACGGAATTCCCAATATCCTGAGAGCTGAAAAATTTTCAATCAAAATTCTTTGGACAATTTTTACATCCATAGCTACAGCTCTTTGTGCCGTTCTTATAATCCAATCCATCATTAACTACTTAGAATTTGGCGTTACAACCACCATTCGCATAAAAAACGAAATTAGTTCCATATTTCCAGCTATAACTGTGTGCAGCCTGGGTTCAGTTTTGCCTCTGGCAAAATCCTTCACAAAATCGGCCAATTCGACTGAGCAATTTTTAGCCAATTTGCTTGTGAGCCAGAGAAAATTGGACTACTCATGGAATGAGTTTATTTATGTTTGTTTTTTTGACGCAGTGCCGTGTACCAACACTAGCTTTAAAAAATTTCGCGATCCATCCGGATCAATTTGCTTTACTTTCAATTCAGGCGTTGATCACAGGGGTAAAGAAGTGAAGGCTTTGAGAAGTGTGAAAACTGGACGGATTAAGGGTCTATCGATGCACTTGAATACTTGGTCACTAAAGCAAATGTTTACAGGAGCTTATGTGTACATTCATGATCAAAATACATTTCCTTTATCTGTGGAACCGGTTGACATAGTTCCAGGTGAAGAAACCACTATTTCTATTTACAAGACTATTTCCAAACAATATCCACAGCCTTTCAGTGAATGTGAGTATGAGCAGGGCAAAGTTTTGAAAACTGAATCAGATCTTGTGAGCGCTTTTAATTCAACTTCATACCGGTACTCGCAAAATTTGTGTCTGGAACTTTGCTTTCATAAAATAATGCTGGAAAAATGTGAATGTTATTCACATTTGTTTTCAATGTTCTCCGAGGGCAGGCTTTGTCGGGAGATAGATGAAGTAATGTGCTGTTGGAAAGAGTTTCACAAGTTCAGTAACTCGAATTCAATTTCTGAAAATTGTCAACAAAGATGTCCTTTGGAGTGCGAGACCATATCGTACTCGAAAACATTATCTAGAAAAAAGTATGTGAACAGCCATGAGCTTATTAGTTTGGTGATACATTTTGATGGATTGGGATACACTGAGATTCAAGAGAGTCCCATTATGAACATTGTGGACTTATTGTCCAATATTGGTGGAATTGCGGGACTTTTTTTAGGAACAAGTTTGCTTAGCTTTGTCGAAATATTGGAAATATTTTTGGAAGTTTATTTTTTATTTTTTCAAAATGAACATTATTAAAAAAAAATTAATAATTTTGTGAATAGTTTGTTTAATAGAAATAAATATTTTATTTATTTTTATACCATTTAGTTGATTTAATATACTTCTTCTGATACACTAGCAAATAATTATTAAAAATTTTTGGTTTAATTAATTAAATTGCAAAATGCAAATAATTTTAAATTTTCAGATTTTCATTTTTTTAGATTTTCTAATATTTTTTATTCAATTTCTCAGTTATTGAATAAAAATTGTTTCTTGTTTCTCTGCAAAAGTTGCAAAAAATCATGAAAAGCTTTTGTCTTTTTTCATTTTAAATACTTTTTAATTGATACAAACAAAAATTTTTTAATAGCATTTTTTTATTAGTAATCTTCATCTGGCAATTTTTTTATATAAATTTGCAGAATTCTTTAAAAAGAATAATTGATCACTTAGATTTTTTTTAATCAATGTCAAGATTTATTTGAACGATTTAAAATTTTGCTTGAATGATTAGTAATTTATTTCAACGATTTTCTAAAAGTTATTTCTATTGTTACTTTATCCATGTTGAAGTCTAATTTATTTTCGATTAATTAATGAATTTTTCTTTAGAATTTTTTGTAAATCATTTTTTTATTTTTCTCCTGAAAACGTCCACTCGAGTGAAGATTCGTTCATTTTTTTTATGAAAACCAGACAAATATTCTTTCAGTTTTATGCTTAAACTTTTTTATAAAGGTAAACATTTTAATCTTTTTTACACTCACTAAAATAAGGAACTTAAAATAAGAAAATTCACTTCACATTCAACTTAATTTTCTAAAAATGCTCTTTTTTTATAAAAATTTTCGCGGTGGTGAAGTTTGGAGCAAAAACCCTTGCAAAATATGTTTTATCAAATTGAGCACCAGTTTTATTTCAATTTTTATTAATTATTTTATAAATAAATGTTAAACTTTATCATTTATAAGTAAACAAAAACAAAAAATTTTAAAATTCTTTATATTTAGAAGAAAATATCGAATATTTATAGAAACAGTACTAATGTCAAGTTTTTTAACCTTTTTACGAATTTCATCTTAAAAATTTTCAAAATTTTTCAAAATTATCATTTAATTTTCAAATTTAAAAAAAAAAATTTTCTTTGCTTTGCGCCAAACTTCGCCGCCGTAAATTTTCATATAATTAAGGAATTTTATAAAAAAAGTTCAAAATTGTTATATAGATTTTTCAGACTTGTACAAAAGTCACGAAAAAAAGTCTCAAAAAGTCATTAAAAAGTCAAAGACTTTAAAAATTTAAAAAGTACAAGTCTTGGCTTTGACTTGTTGGAAAAAATTTAAAAAGTACAAGTCTTGACTTTGACTTGTTGGAAAAAATTTAAAAAGTACAAGTCTTGACTTCAGATTGATGAATATTTAAATATTGAATATGATCTAGATGTTAATTTAAAGACGTTTTGGCAACAAAACAAATCAATTTTCCCCGATTTATATATTTTGGTTTTAAAATATTTATCAATTCCAGCATCATCAGGTCCAATTGAGCGAACATTTTCATATGCTGGCTATATAAACAGACCACATAGATCAAGAATGACAGTAAAAAATTTAGAAAATACAACACTTTTGCGGTGTAATTTTGATCTTTTAAAGATTTAAGTTAAAACTAAATATTTTTTAAATAAAAGTTATCTTTAACTTAAAATAAAAAATTCCTAAAATTCTTAATTACTTTATTTTAATAAAATATATGAAATGAAATAAGTATATGAAATGAAAATATTTTTTATTTAATAATATTTCTTAATCAATAATTAATTTCTTTAAATAAATTTATAAAAACTTTAAAGTTACAAAGTCAAGACTTGTACTTTTTAAATTTTTTCCAACAAGTCAAAGTCAAGACTTGTACTTTTTAAATTTTTTCCAACAAGTCAAAGTCAAGACTTGTACTTTTTAAATTTTTTCCAACAAGTCAAAGTCAAGACTTGTACTTTTTAAATTTTTTCCAACAAGTCAAAGTCAAGACTTGTACTTTTTAAAATTTTTCCAACAAGTCAAAGTCAAGACTTTGACTTGACTTAAGACTTGTGACTTTTAAACAACTCTGAGATTTTTACTAGACAAAATTCGTGTTTTCACCTGTTAAGATTTAATCATAATAATTAATATTGATAAGTATAAAATTAAAATATTTTTTTTAAATTCGGTCTGGTTTTTTATCCATTTGAAAAAATTTATTTTCTTCCATTTTGATTGGCGGAAAGCGTGACCATGTGATAATATTATTTTCTAAATCAAATTCGGGATATTGAAATACTAGGTTTTATGAAGTTCAGTACAAAAGAACAGAACAAAGTGTAAAAAATTAAATAACTTTTTTTCTTAAAGTTTAAAATTGATTCTGTGAGTGCAGCATGGTACAACATTCAAAGTTGCATCAACTGTGAAAGTCCGCTAATGATGTGCAATATCTCTGCAAAATGCACTACGCTCGATTATATTGAAATTTAATTTCTGCTAAACTCTGCAAAATTAGCAGACCTTTATATTTGATGCAACTTTGAATGTTGCACTATGTTGCATTTACAGAATTTAGTTAAAACCTTTTAAAAAAAAGTTATTCAGTTTTTTACATATTTTTCTTTTCTTTTTAACATATTGTACTTAATTTCACAAAACCGGAATACTATTGATGAATTTTTAGAAAGGAGAAGATCAAGAACACGTGGAAATAGCAGTTGTTGAGGCAATATCAGTTTTAACAGAATCATATAACAAGAAGGAAGTAATTCTAGTTTGCAAAAGCAAGTCTTTGTAGTAAAATACGATTTGAAGAAAATCAAAATAAAAAATTAAGAATATTTGAAATAATATTCAAGGAACTAAAACTATCAATAAATTTAATATTTTTTTCTTAGCCATTAAATTAAAATTAAATTACAAATTTTATTTAAATAAACTAAAAAAAATTAAATTGTCTTGATTCTTATATTGTAAAGGCTTTAAATTCTTTTTAGCAGGGGTTGTGAAGTTCATTTCAATTCGATCGTTTCAATTCAGAAAAATTTGAATAACTTTTTTACTATAAGGACTAATTTAGTTCTGTAATATGCTTAATGTTTAAGCAACTTTGCTTAATCCGAAAATATATGTCTGCAAAAACTCTGCAATATACTTGCAAAGTTGATTAGAATACTTTTTGATGGCGTGCAAAATGCAGAAATTTGCAGAGTATTTTGCAGACCTATTTTACTGAATTAAGCAAATTTGCTTATAATTAAGCATTTTATAGAACTTAATTAACTCTTTTAGTAAAAAAGTTATTCAAATTTTTCTGAATTAAAACGATCGAATTGAAATGAACTTCACATTTCTTTTTTAGCACTAATTTTACTTTTTTTATCACCAAAAAATCTCACTTTTCTAACAATACTTTTATGAAACAAAATAACTTCTTGCAAACAAAATTACTTCTTGAATATAAAATTACTTCTTTATTATAAAATTATAAAAAATATAAAAATAATTGATCTCTAATCGAAATTTAGTGAATCATGGATCGAAGATAAGAGTTTATCTGCTAATAAAATAGGCATTGAAATTGACAACCAGACCAACATCTCCAATTCTTTTAAATTTTTACTTTTTTTTTTATTTTTTATTTTTATTTTTATAAAAAATCATTTTAATTTTACTTAAGTATTTTTAGACAGCAAAAGTATTTTTGTTCCAAGAGAGTTTTTTTAGACAAAAAAGTACTTTAATATCACATGAGCATTTTTAGAATGCAAAGAGAAATTTTAGAAAAATGATGATTTTTGGTGATAGAAAAATTCTAAGCCTTTTACAAAATTCTTTTTTTTTATGGTTTAAAAAAACGAAATGATATTCTTTATTATTTCTGGATAAAATAGAAAATGGGGTAATTTTACTATAAATCAAAAAAAAAACTCTACTAAATTTCAGAGTACCCGGAAAGCATGTCTTAATTATTTTGCTAGACTATCAAACAAATTATTTTTCAGTACTTTTTGAAAAAGTTTAGATAAATTTTAAAATCAATTTACTGAACATAAAATAAATTATTTATTTGATAATTCCTGTCAAAAAAATTGAAAAAAAAAGGAAAAATTAGTTCTATCATTTAATATGAACGGATTAAGACTCAATTTAAATTCTTTAAGTAAAACTAAAAATTTAAGATTTAGAAAAAAAATCATGATTTTTCATCTTGTGAACTTTGGGCAAAATAACTGCTTTGAACTGAAGATTGAGAAAAAGATCTCAATCGAAAATTTTTATCTTCATTATTATCACCACTATGTCTTATCAGCTTCATGTTTACTAAATCAACCAAGTTAGCTTCGTCCTGATCCACCAAAAGTTTATCAATCAATTTTACAAAATAATTATTCATATACTCTTCGACGCTTTCATAAAAATAAATTTCTCCTAACAAACTCATATACTCCTGCTTTAGAATCAAAAGCCTTTTTAAAAAAATAAAAAAAGTTAAATAATTTATTTAAATCAATGAAGATTACTTATTTGCCAAATCGGTCCGTAATGTTTGATTTAAATTAGCGACACCAATGTTGATTACATGTAGACCGACAGCCTTATGTGAACTAGATGGTTGCTTGACTCCTGTGTTGTACAGGCCGATCAAGAATCTTTTATTTTTGTTTAAGCTAAATTAAACCATTTTTATTTAAAATCACTTGAATAAATGAAGTGTAATTTCGGTAGAAATTAAGACTTCCTTGAACAAACTATTGACTGGTACAGCTATCAAAGATTTTAGTTTGGAATGCTGAGCTCTCAATTGAAATAATGTTTTCTAAATTAAAAAATAAATTATTTTCATAAATTTTATTTTTATTTTTTACCTTAAAAATATGCTTATCTAATGAGTCTAGATCAATTTCATCTGGATTGTACAAAAGTCTGGTAAAAATAGAACCTTCATCAAAGGGCAGGTCTGAGTAATCGTTAGAATTAGATGCGATTCTGGACAAATAGGTTTCGATATGTCCCAATTCTAGCATGCATTTAGCTATTTCGCCATCTTTATCACTTATTAGTCCGTGATTTACCATCACAAGTGGTAAACTTTGTTTAACTTTAGGCTAATTTTGTTTTAAAAATAAATTAATTTTAAAAATTTTCTAAATACCAGTTCGACTTTTGTGTTCCACGAAAGACCAGCGAACATAAGAATCGAATTTAAGTTGAAAGCAAATGGATTTCTGTTAATGGAACCGTTGAAATTACACAATAAAAAACCCAATGCTTGGTCAAATTCTTGTCTTTTCTTCGCATCATTTATGTTGTACAGGCATCCATCAGGACAGCCTAAGAAACTGTTCCAATTTGAAGAGCCTACACAGTAAAAAAATGGTCTTCCCGATTTGTATAAATTTGTCGATTTAGACCCGAAATCTGTGCCTGACTTTAGACCATATTCCATTAGAATGTAGTTATCAAACTTTTCCAATTCGGAAATTGTTTCATCGTCTCCATTGTGGTACAAATATGAACAAAGCATCATGTACTGGTTTGAGTCAAGTGAAAAAGGATTTTTGTCTTCCATACAAGTCAATAGGCTCGATAGCCTGGGCCCAATATTTAGAAATCTAAAAATTAATTGAGTTATACATTATTTTTTAAAATATTTTTTAATTTACTTAAAGCCTTTGAAAAGATCTAAGTATTCTTTTATTTGAGCAATCACGTCGCATAGTTCTGCCACATCTGTTGTGATATCAATGGATGGCACTATTTCTAGATTCACTTCTTCACAAAATTTCATCAAGCCAAACCAATTTCTTAAAAAAAGTGAATCAAAAGTTATAAATAAAAAACTTAAAAAAAATTAATTAATTTGCTTAGATTAATTTAAATTTTGCTGATCATTATCCTTTTTGAATCAAAAATAATTTAATGAAAACAAGTTACCAGATTCTGCAAAAAAAATTGAATAGTTTTTAAAAAATGCAAAAGAATTTTAAATGAATGAAAATTCGTTTGCAGAGTATTTTCAGAAGATAGAATTAGGTAATTGGAAGCATCATCTTTTTAATTTTACGAGATCAATTTTAATCTTTTTGTTAGAGTTTTATTCATTTTCAAGTAAGCAAATTTTGTTCTAAAATTTCATTATAAAAAATAAAATATCTAAATAAAAATGATCTTTGCTTTTTTTAACTTTTTTTTTTAAATTCCAACCAAAAAAATATAAAAGACGATTAATTTATTTTTAAGAAATTTTATGCTTTTTTTCATTTATTTAAATCCTGGGACTTGTTTCTTCGATAAATTTATTTGATCATCTATTTTAGAAAAGAGCATTAAAACATCTAATATTATATTTTATTAAATTAGTGAAAGAAGTGTAATTTTTTTTTAAGTTTTAAAAATTTAAAAATCCGAAAAATATGTTTAAATTTTCCCTAAAATTCATATAAATTTTTTTTTTAATTTTTTAAACTGAAAAATTCGTAAAAATGAAATTTCAATTAAATAATTTCATTCCAAATATTTTCTTTGCTAAAAAATATAAAAATTTTAAAACTTTAGTTTCTTTTTAAGAATAAATGAATCAGGTTGATGTCTAAAATCGTTTTATTCATTTTTAATTAAAAAAAAATTGTCATTTATTTATCAACGATTTTCATTTATCTTTTAAAAAATCTGATGGAATTATTCATAAATTTTGAATTCTTTATATTTTTTAACACTTTAATCTTCAGGCAAAAATAATGGACCTTTTCTAAGCTGCTAGGGGTATTCTCTCGAATCAAAAAATAATAAATTATTTTAAGCATGTTAAATTTTCTTTTAGGTATTCTGAAAATATTTACTTACTCCATATAATGATACCATTGTTTTTTGTTAGACATGGCTGGCAACGAGGAAAATTTAACATAAAAATAAACCTGATTAATTTTATAAAATGCCATCATCTGTAGAACAGCTAGTAAATTTTCATAATTAAAATAAAATCCTTGCGAAAAGTCCAGCATAACACTGCGATACTTAACATCCGAATAGTCAATAATCTAAAAATAAAAAAACTCCAAAAATTATTTATTTAATTTTTTTTTAATTACTCTTAATGATGGAATTGAACTTCTGGTGTAAATTTTACACAATTGCATAAAGGTAAAAAAAGCGTACTGCAACGACACCGAATCAATGGCATTTATTTCAATTTTTTTCTTAGTGACCAAAATGGAATAAGCGCTTTGATGCTGGAACAAATTCTTGTCAATGGTCACAGATATGAATGGCAATTGGTCACTTGGTTTATGGATACAATAGAAAGTAATGCCACTAAAAGCACTTGCCAATTTGTTTATCAAATCCATGTAGGTGTAAGTATAAGGCGGCTTGAAGTAAATAAACAAAGGTTGACTTTTGACATTGGGCAAAAAAAAGCTATCACTCTCGTCCTCGCTCAGAACCGTGCAAAGCTGAGGCTGAGGCCAAATAAGGCTTTTTAAATCAGGCTTTTGTTCTTTTGTTTCAATGAATGGTGTAAGCGAGCTCTGCGACCAGTTGTTCAAGTGATCCGACTCGCTGGTCGATTTTCTGGACGAATTGGACACAGCTGAATCGTTGTGATTGGTAAGTGTGTCCAAAGAGTGCATTATATTTGTCTTGTTTGGACTGGGCTCAGAGTGGACTTTTTCCAATGGTGCATGGCTTTTAACTGATGCCACATCGCTTAAAAAATCATTTATTAAATTTAAAATTTCTGGTTCGGATTGAGATCTTGATCTAGCTAGATCCAAGACAGACATTTCTTTGAACTGACCAGAGAAACCTTTTATTCCAACAGGGTCACTTTTAAACATCAATAAAGTTTCGATTATTTTAAGAACTTCATCTTTTGGTTCTTTACGAACTACTGCTTCGTGTAGCGGTGTAGCACCATTTTTATTCACCGAATTTACCAAAGAACCATTGTCCAGCAATAGTCTAACTATGGGCTCAATTGAGTACATGCACGCCCAGTGCAAATATGAATTATCATCTGGCAAAATGACAGATTTGTTGTTCACATCAAATCCGGCCTTTAAATATTGCTTTACACTGTTTACATTGTTTTGGACTATGGCCTGCATAAAGCTGTCAGACAAAAGCTGCTGCATTGGGCTAGAATTGTCATCATTTATCAAGCTAAACAGACATTTTCCATTTTTTTCATCAACCAAGCTCGGATCAGCGCCAAAATTAAGCAAAGTACGCATGATGTCACAATCTTTTTGCTCATAAGCTACCAATAGTGGGCTTGTAGTTCCATTTTGGCAGTAATTTGAATTGAAAAAATATTTTATTTGTTCATGTTTATTTAGATTATCTTAAAAAAATAATGAAAAAAAAATATTTTTTTTTTAATTTTTTTATTAATTACCTTTAAACCATTGATTTAAAATGCTGACTACAATATCAGTTCGTTTGTGTAGAATGGCTTCATAAAGGTTTTTTTTTGCGTCTTCAATGTATTCATTGTTTTGATTTGGTTCAATCTCGGACTGATTAGACAGCGATTTATTACGATTTAAAAAACTGAACATTTTCAAATTTTATTCATGAAAAAAATCCAATTTTTAAAATTCAAAATCTCTACCTGAATTTTAAATAAAAATATAAATAATTTATTTTCTACCTAAAAGTTTGGGGAAGTTAAAATTGTGAAAAATTTTTTTGATTTAGAAAAAAGAAGAAAAATAACCATAGTTACCAATGGTTACAAAATTATTGTGAATGATTAAGAAATAAAAATAATTTTTTAATTAGTTTAGTTTAATTTAGGATGAGTAGTTATGAGCAAAAGAAAAGACACTTGGAAGAACTTAAGAGATCATTTCGCTATGATTGTTCAGAAAGCTCTGATGCCACTCTGAGAGAAGAAGCTGATTCTGAACCGGAAACGAGGCGCAGAAGGCGAAATAGGCGACATAATACCACTAGTTTGGATCAGTGTGTTGACTCATTATGTGACTTGCTTAAAAATTGGTGTCGTAAAATTTGTCGACCTGGCCAATGCTGGATACATTCATTTAGTTTATGGCTGATATCGTTTTGTCTCTTAAAGTATGCTTTAGATTACCTGCTTTTTAAACCTCAGAATATTTTTGTTGTAATTTGATGACAAACGTTTAAATTGAAAGAATTTTGCAACAAAAAAAATTTTCAATATGTGTCTTTTATTATGCTTGAATTTTTTTTTTAATAAATAGATTCCTAATGATTTAAAATACGTGTTTGAAGTTAAGTTTAGAAAATTTATAGAAAATTAAAAATTTGCCATCATAGTTTCTTGCTTTGGAAGCTTTCGTGCAACCAAATAAACTCGTCATCATTTATAATCAAATATTTTTAAAGTTGAATAGATATTCAAACTAAAAGTATGTTTTCAATTAGTTGTGAAAAGACATTTAAAAATTGATTTTTTTTCTCAAATAAACATTAAATTTTAAAAAAAATAAAAAATTGTGAAAAATTGTCAGCTCATTTACCCTTTTTGAATTAATATTGTACCTTGATTTTGTTGCGTTAGAAATTAATTTATTTTAGACGATTATTTTTTTATGTTAAAAATCGTTAAATGATTATTGA
The DNA here is from genome assembly GCA_025491095.1 of Brachionus asplanchnoidis. NCBI lineage: Eukaryota > Metazoa > Rotifera > Eurotatoria > Ploima > Brachionidae > Brachionus > Brachionus asplanchnoidis. Next base: position 2,031,570 of record JAILYF010000008.1, on the reverse strand, counting down.
ATAATTTAAAAATTAGAAATTTAAATATGACTTTTTAAAATTAACAAAAAAATTAGCATTTAATTTTGGTAATTGATGCTTAAAAATTCAAAACTTTTCTATGTAAAATTTGAATAATTTTTATGCAAAAAGTTTTAGTTTTAGATGCAATTAGAATGATAAAAATTTAGTCACGTTGTTTTTTGTAAAATCAATCAAAATTTTTAATTCATAAAATTGAATAATTTATTATTTTAAATTAAAATAATTTTTACAAGCTGCTTGTTACAATAAGTAGCCAAATTATTGACCTTAACAGCAATGAAAATATGGCTCAAAAAGAAAAATGTGTCACAAAAAATCAAATGAAAAATTTTAAGTATTAAATTAAAATATTTTTAGATCGCATAAAACTATATTTAGCAATTATTAAAAAATCCAACTGTTCTTTGTTTACTCAAAAACCTGACTAATTTGAATTTTTTTTTCATTATAATTTTTCTTAAGGTGTTTTTGTTTTAACACTCAAAACTAGAAACTTCTTAATGAATATAGTTTTTATTTTTTAAAAAATTAAAATCATTAAAAACATGGCTCTAATTGTATGTTTAAAAAACAAAAACAACTTTTAACGAAAATAAAATTAAATTGAAAATTATTTTACTATAAATATCATAAAGCCTACTTCCTAAACTGAGAAAAAAACCGAAAGTTCGTACTATATTACATACTAAATTTTTGGAATAATTATGCCTAGAAAACTTTGCTGAAAACCATCTCGTGCAATATCGCCTTCAAAATAATCGAAAAATTCATGATTAAAAAGTAAAATCGTAATTTGTTGATGAAAAATGTATACCATTTTTGGTATGATCCTATTTTTTTAATATTAAATCCAAATATTTAAAAATTAAAAAATGAAAATATTGAAAATTAGATTATATAATTCCGAATCTAAAGAAAAAAGTAATTTAAAAAAGCATATAAATAATAGTTTAAAGATAAGAAGAGAAGAAAGATAAAATAAATATCAATTCAAAAGTTCGATATATTTTATCTATAAAAAATTTTAATAAGTCGGAAAATAATATTCGAAGAAAATTTAGATTGAAACACACTATGGTGGTAAAAAACTATTGGGAAAATGTTAACATTTAATTGTGCTAATATCTAACAAGTCAAGTTACTAGTCTAGTTAATACTGGGAACAAAAATTACTTGTCAATTACATAAGAAACTTTAGCTAATTTTATTTAGATAAAATAAAAACAGAACTGTCATAAGAGCTCTTATCAGAAATTATTATAAAAGGAACTATAAATCAAAGATTAATCAAGATGATAGTTCCCTTTTATAAAGGTATAAAGCTTAATCCAAAATAAACCTAAAACTTGAATCATAAGAATTTAAAAATTAAATTTTATTCCATGTATTAGGATTGAAATTATTAATAATGCTCTAAATTAATTCATTATCTTTTATACTAAATCTTTTTTCTATACAAAATTCTTCAAAACGATCTTTTTGAGAAAGTATTTTCTAATTTTATACTTGAAAAATAATAAATCAATAATTCAACTGTTATCGTTTGTAAATATTAATAAATTATTTAACTAAGATAAAAATTAAATCAAAATAAAGTTAGATTTAAAAATTTTTTTAAAAACTTTTTTTATTTTATTTAGTAACAGTGGTTCCTTTAACTAAAAATTTAATAATATTTAAAATTGAAACTAAAGATTAAAATTAATCTTTTTCAAGAAAGAAAAAGCGATTTTTTTTTATTTTAGTCCGGATGCCAGTTCCATTAAAGTCTTACATTGTAAATTTTCGAACAAAAAACAAAATGAAATAATTTTTAAGCCGTAAGTCTAAAACTCTTTCTGCTAAACTGGCTAATAAAGTTTTTGCAAAACTCTGCAAGTCTGCAAAGTACTAAATGTATTAGAAAATCATTTAAATAAAATTACCGAACTATTTTAACAACAAAAATTGGGCGAAATTTGTTCCGAAATTTCAGTGAAAAATAATAAATCACCTTTATTTTACCTTAAGTATAGTCTCATTCATTCAGAAATTCAAAAATCATAAATATCATGATTTTTTTTTGCTTGAATATAAAAAAAAACGAAGAAACAAATCATTTTTTTAGGAGGGGACAAGTTTTCGAATAGAATCCTTTGAAAAAGTGAAAATAAGTTGACTAAGTCGAATATTTTTCTCATTTAAAAAAATAGTCATTTTAAAAAACTTATTTATTCTATTATCTTTCAATTATGTTTAAATTTTACAAACAAACAATTCATATTTTCATAGTTCATAACACTCACATTTTTAATTTGTGTATAACCATTTAAAAAAAGTTTCAATTCAATCTATTAATTTAAAAATATCTATTTATTTTTAACTTTTTTTTTTTACAAACAAAATTGTTTCATTCTTTTTAAAGTAATATAATGAAAACGAAAAATAATTTCTGTATGCATGGGCTGCTCCAGCTTAACATCTTCTGTTGTTGATCTTGTCAAAGAGATGAAACTCTTGATGCAGTCAGAACTACTCCTTTTACTTAAATTATTTGATATTTCTGAAAATTGACTTGTTCTACACTTAAACGAGGGAAATAATTTTTTTATTTTTTCTCGATGTAAATTTTTTTAAATAAACTTTTTTTATATGTTCTCTTATCTGTCCAAAATGAAAAAAAAATACGTCAAATACGGTTCATTTTGGACCCAATCAAAATGATCTAAATTTAAAAAAATAATTTTATATTTTTTTTAATTTTTGTTTTATAGTGCCCCAAATGATAAACCGGAGTTAGTCAGAAAGCTTTAAAAATTAAAAAAAAACTTTATTTTAAGGTTTTTTATGACGAATTATTTAAATTTTTCATCAAAATTTTTATGGGATTAAGTCTTAAATCTATGAATGAGGAGTCGGTTTTTTTTAACATTTTTTCAGAATTTACCGGTTAACATAGACCAGTAATTTTTTTTTATTTTTTTATGAAATTTCGCATCAAATTACCTTAGAAAAATCTTTTTTTATGTGAGATGTTGATATTTAGACCATTTTAATAATGGAAAAAAGAAAAAAATTTAAAAATTTCAGATTTTTTATCTTTAAAATTTATTCCGTCAACACGACTCCTTTCTTAACCCAAATTTTTTTTCTTATGAATTGTTTACTCACTAATAAGTAAAAGTTAGCAGTTTTTTTTTTTAATATTTTTATTCTAATTTATAGAAAAACTTCTTAAAATTAACCATATTTTTAAAGATTTTTAAGATTTTCTAGTTTTATTAAATTTTTTCTACTATTAATAAGTTTTTACAATGGTTAAAAATATGAAAATATGTTTTTTAATTTATTTTTGTGTTAAAATCTTTGTTTTTTTTATGCGTTTGAATATTACTGCTTGATTTTGCTCCAAATAATTGAGTTTCTGATAAGTTGATCCGTTTTGATACATTTCTAAAGCGTTCCAAAACCTTTTCCATAGTTTAATATTCAAATTTTTGGCTTTAAAACGCTTAAGGCCTTCTTCAATCAATCCCATAAGTTTATTAAAGTCTTGGTCATTACTTTTTCTAACATATGACTTGAGATCACACCAAAGTCCTTCAATAGGGTTTAACTCACAATGAAACTTAGGACAAAATATAACCTTATAACCGTAATTTGATGCTAATTTTTGTAGATGAGTATTCTCATTTTCAAAGGCCGGATGTTCTAACAACTTCGCTCTTAACTCATCTAATGTAATTTCATTTGATTTAACATTTTTGAGTCAACTCTTATTAATCTCTATCACTAATAACCTAGAAACAATATAGTTTTAATTTTTTGTTCATAATCGTCACTTTAATCAATAAAATTACAAAGTATTCATGACTTTTGGACCTCATATCTAATACAAAATTCTACTTATTACTATTAAATTATACTAATTTAGAAAGCCCATATAAAAATCTATAAAATTACGAGCTTTTTAAAATTAAATAAAAAAATTGTTTATCATGACTTAGACTGAAAATCAAAAAATTAAGGATTTTTTTAGACATTTTTTGGGTAAGCTTCAGTTTTCTGATCCTGATTGTATCATATGGTGTTTGTATCATTTAGCTAATCAAGATTAAAATATTTTTCATTAGTTTTAGAAGAATCTCCTTTAGTTTACTTTTAAATACCTTTAAATTTATAATTTTTTCTATAAAAATACCATTTTTTTCGATCGTCGATTTAAAAAAACAAACAGTTATTTAAAAAAAATAAATGCTAACTTTTATAGAGGATGGACTATTATTTCGAGCTATGCTGAATTTTTTGATTGATTAATAAAAACAAAGGAGAAATAATGTTTTAAAGATTATAAAAATAGGGAATTTAAAGGCTAAAATAGAGAATAATGAAACGGTATAGTGCAAGATCACATACAAAAATGGTCTTTTATTATTAAAATTTATTCCAAATACTATATAATTTTGAAATTTTTGGTTATGGGAGAAATTATTTTGTTTTTTAAATTCAATTTAAAAAATAGCAAAAAATGATAAAAATTAAACAGTTTTTTTTCTCAAAAACTATTGATCCGGTAAAAAAACTAAGCTAAAATTTGAATTCAGCATAAAAAATTACATATTTTGAAAATTTGAAATAAGTGTTTTGGCTAAACTGCGATTTATCATATGGGGCACTATAAATTGGTTTGATGAAAAGTGGCAATCAAAAAAGAATATTTTAAATAGCAAAAGAAAATACCATTGTTTTAAAAAAGTTTCTTATAAAAAAATATGCTAAGGTTATTATTGACTCGTCTTAGCCGTTCACAGTGATTTGTGTAATTTTTGACCCAATCTTGTACTTAAAAGGGTTAAATGAATACAAGAAAAGAAGCATTAAATATTATAGAAACAAATACAAAAAAACTATAAGAGTTATTTCTATCAAAAAAGTTTTCTTTTCTTTTTTCTTCAAAGTCGAAACAAAAATTCGACTTATATTTTCTCTAAGTTAATTTTTTGTCGACTGGGAAAAGATAAAGTCGACTAGAGCCAACTTATTAAATTTTTAGTCGACTCACAACACTAATTATTAATTATACTTCTTCAACTCAATTAATGGAATTTAAAACAAGCTCATAATTGTGTTCAAAAATCTTAGATAATTTTATTTTCAAAAAAATTTATAGCACAAAATTTTTATTAAATATATTTAGATTAAGGTTTAAAAAAATAAAAAAAGTTAAAAAAAAACTTATTTAGTTTTTCTAAATGATGCTTTTTCTTCGCCAAATTCATTTTCAATTCGAATAAAAATCTCCTGCGATCCACATGTCCAATTTTCTATATCATACACAATTAATTCATTTTCAAAACTAGTGTCCGCATATTGCATTATGTCATTATTTAAACTAAGTCCATTCATCGATTGATTTGTCTGTTTGAGCTCCTTGCTCGAGCTTCCATTCAAAAATCCATTTGTTTTCTGGTAAGAAGGCGATGCCGCATAAGTCTGCTTGTATTTGCTGTTGGCACTGGAGCCCTTGCGCGAACTAGCCCACAGTTTGACACTTTGCTTTGATTTGAGGATGAAATTTTCCGGAAATTTGAACGATATCTTGCGCACACTGCCCACACAATGCGTCAGTGTCCAACTGGTCATGTTTATGTCATTTCTTTTGCTAGTATTTTCGATCACTATGTAATCGCCATCAATGCAGCATTCGCTGATGCTAACAGGTCCTTTGGACGAGCGCTGTGCGCTCAATTTTTGGGGAAACTTTTGAACCAAAGAGCCTATTATGTCCTTTTGAGGCATGACGTCATTGGCTTGAAAGAATATTTCACCAATGGCGTAGTTAGAGTTGAAGATAATCTCGGTTTCATTCCAAAGACGTCTGTGCTCCTCGCATCGGTTATAGAGTTCTTTTACATCCTCTTCCTTAATGTCCGGTCTAAAAATGTGTGTAATGCAGGAGGAAAATTTTTTTTTTCATTTAATCATACCTCATCATGTCATCTAGAGATTGGTTGACAAATTGGAGTAGATTGCCATTTGTTTCCATGAATTCGGCGGGCGCTGAACGCAATACGGACAATCTGTTATTTTTAAATTCATCTATTTCGGTCAGAAATTCTTCCTCGAGTAAACGGATGTGGTCAATTATCTTCGATATTTGTTCACTTACTTCTATCTTTTTCATTTCACTTAAAGAGATCAATTTCTCTTCGCTTTGGTCAAGTTTGTCTTTAAAATTTAAAATTTTTTTTATTTTTTTTCAATTGTATTTTATTCAATAAATTGTTAACTTATTATTTAAAAAAATATTATTTTTACTTCTCTTACACCTGCTCACATATTTATTTAACATATTTATTTATTTAAAATGTTTTGACGAGCTGAATAAAAACCATCAAACTAAAATTCGAAGTTTTTTAAAAAATAATTTTTCTCATTTAAAAGAAATTTATTGAGACACTTTTTATGTAAAATGTGTGTTTTTATGTTTCTAATAAAAGAGAATAAATTGGATAAATTTAGTTTATTCAAATTATTTAGAGTGAAAAATTTTCGAAAAGAAGAAATCCTTTGATTATCGAACTTTCTTTTATTTAAAGAAATATGGTAAATGTTGACGATTCTTTATTAAGCCAAATTCTTTATATGAAGAAAAAATTTAAATTCAATAGTTGTCTTTGTCTATATCTTTAATAATTTTTTGATATATTGTAAAATTAAATTTTTTAATCAACAAAATGTAATTTTTATAATTTTTCTAAATAGTCTATAAAAATGCCACCAAACTTAAAACATTATTTAAAATTGAGTGAATAAATTATTTTCTCTTATATGCAAAGAAATTTGAAGTAAAAAAATGTATTTTTTCATTTAAAAAAAAAGCTGAACATCTAATTCATAAAATTATTTAATAAAGTTATTTTCAAAGAATTTTTAAAGGGACAAAAAATAGAAAAACAATTCGCAAAAAATTAATATTCCTTAAATCGATTAAATTGATTAAATTTTTCTTAAATCTATAAAAAACGAAAATTTTAATTGAAAATAATATATTTCAAAAGTTTATAATGAGCAAAAACATTTAATTTTTTGTTTAAAAAACAGTTTTAATTAATTTTGATTAATTTAATTTAGTAAAATTTATGTTTTTTTTATTAAAGTTTGCTTTCTTTGAAAAAAAAATTTATGAATGTATTTATATGAATTAGTTTTCTATAAAAATTTATTCAATGAGATTTTGAAAATGTTATATATTTTTTTTGAATTAATTTTTCTATGAATTGATACATCACCAAAAAATCGTATTTTAATTTTTAATTCTATTTAAATTTGTCTTCATTATTTCATCTAAGAAAATAATAAATTATTTGAAAATACTTTTTCATTAATAAATTAATCGTTATAATTTTCAAAATTCTAATGATCTAAACATCTTCTTTATTTTCATCCAAAAAAGTTAATTTCAAAAACCCTCTAAGGCGACCATCCTTAAAAAATCTAGTAACTTTATCTTTTTTGCTTATATCTTTAATTAACTTCTTTAGTTATATAACAAGATAAACAAAAAACTGAGAAAAATGAGCCATTTAAATAAAATAAAAAAAATAGAAACAAAACGATATTTGAAAATTTATCACATTAAATTTTAACACTTTAAGTAAATTATTTAATAATTTCTTTTTTAAGTTTTATAAATTGAAACTAAAACTTAAAAAAGAAATAACAATGCATTGGTTTATATAACAGTCGCCGTCACCTCATATTCAGAGTCAGGAAAAAATTAAATTTTAAATTTTGTGCCATACTCAATTTTAACACTAAGTCTGGGGAATTTTTTTATGACCAAAGAGGCTTTGTAAATATCAAAATTTTAAATTCAAAAAAATTCTCAAAAAAAATTGCTCGTTTTAGCCTAAAATAATTTTTTCATGTGCCAAAAAAACACAAAAAAATTAAATTTAAATGTAATTCAATTTTTTAATTGATTGAATTTAAGAAAAAAAAATTATACATTTAATTTTTGATAATTGCACTAAGCTACAAATTTTCTTTGTTTTAAAGAAAAGTTTTTTGACTTATCAACCACACACTAGGGTAATTTAAAGGACTTTTTTTTTTAATTTAAATTTTTTTTTAAATAAGAATTTTTCTTTTTAATTATATTTTTTTTTTTAATAAAAATTTTACCGGAAAAGTCAAGCAGCTTTGATTTGAGATCTTCAAGGGACTTGAGGGTTTCTTTGTAGGCAGCTCCGCGGTCAATTTCCACTGTAGGTATGCACTGTATGTCGGCTACGAACAAATTTTTTGGAAGTGTGTCCACCGCATGGCTGGTGACCGTGTGCAGCGAGTTGCACTTGATGCATCGTATGGTCGAGTATCGGTTCATTTGAACAAGACATTGGAGACAATACGTGTGACCACAGTGCAAAAGTCGTGGATCTCGATAGGGTTTTTTACAATATAGACAATGAAGTAAACTTAAAACCGACTCGGTACTAAACACTTTGTACAAACCGCTGCCATTAGTCAACATTAAAGCTTTGCTGGCCACCAGAGCCCTAAAAAAAAAGTCACAACCTGATCAAAACTGATTTATTGGCGCCTTACCCGCTCGCCGGCGAACCATTTTGACTCGAGAACGAGTTCTTAGTCCCGCTGGCACTTAGACAGCCATTGGAATTTAGCATTTTATACTCTTTAATGTTATCCAATTTTAGGATATTTAAAAAATTTTATTTTTTTTTTGTTTTAGATTTTTTTTCGTCTAAAAAACAATTATAGTTTTTATGTGTAATTTATAATCTAAATAATAAATTAATTAAATTGATCAAACTGAAGAAGTGTTTAAGTAATTAGATTGATTGATCTTTTTTTAATTTAATTATACGCCATTCTGGATATTCATTGAAGCAGAGAAAAAAAAGTAAAAAAAAACTAAGCGGCGGCCGCCGTGAGCCCATATTTTTGTGGTAACTTATAATTTTTTGTTGAGAATATTTGTCGAACATTGAATTAGTGGCTTAGCTTTGACCGAGATAAAACTAGTGACACAAAGCGAAATGAACAATGGAAAACAATGTGGAATTAGATACGTGCATCAATACTAAACGATAAATTAAATCGATTTTTAAATGAAAACTAATTAAAACTAGACAAAATTAAAGAGCAGATTAAAAAATGTTCAAAATGACCATTTGTTGTTTTTTTTTGTTTGAAAGAGAGCCTATAGATTAATGAAAATAAATTGTTAAATAATTTTTGTTTGATTTTCACTAAAATGACTAAAATAATTTTGTTTAGTTTGCTAGAATTTGGCTTTTGTATTTATGGCTATTTTTTTAGCTATTGTTTTGCGGACAAGTGGCTTAAGGAGCAAACAAACCGGTATCCTCTAAACTGGCTCAGAAACTTGGGCAACAACAACAAAAAAAATTTGAAAAAAAAATTAAAAAAGATTTGAAAAAAAATTTGAAAAAAAATTAAAAAAGATTTGAAAACAAAATTGAAAAAGATTTGAAAAAAAATTAAAAAAGAATTGAAAACAAAATTTGAAAAAATTTTGAAAAAAAATTAAAAAAGATTTGAAAAAAAAAATTTGAAAAAAAAAATTGAAAAAAAAAATTGAAAAAATTTTGAAAAAAAAATTAAAAAAGATTTGAAAACAAAATTTGAAAAAATTTTGAAAAAAAATTAAAAAAGATTTGAAAAAAAAAATTTGAAAAAAAATTAAAAAAGATTTGAAAACAAAATTGAAAAAGATTTGAAAAAAAATTAAAAAAGAATTGAAAACAAAATTTGAAAAAATTTTGAAAAAAAATTAAAAAAGATTTGAAAAAAAAAATTTGAAAAAAAAAATTGAAAAAAAAATTTGCCCCAGGAGAGGCTCGAACTCTCGACCTTCGCATCGCTCCACTGTATTTATAAGTACGACGCTCTAACCGACTGAGCTACTCGGGCACTACTGCTCAGCTTGTCAAAATTCGCTCTGCTCGTTCATGTGCACACAGCGGGATGGAGAGATGTGACAATTTTTTTGTCCTCAGGGAGCGTTTACGCAATCTAAATTACTTTAGAGAATTGAGCTCAATTTAATATAAGTTTAATTAATGATTTAAGTCATGCAATGAATTTTAATGACCATTGAGATTACTTAAAATTCAAGAGCTTAATTGCTCTAGTATAAATCGCGACCGATAAAGCGGTCAAGTTTTCTCAATTCTAAGGCGTTTTAGCTAACATCTAGAGGTCAAAGAAAAATAAACACCGCAAGAGAGCATTCATCTAATTGGGACAATAGCTATCAATTTCTAGCTGGTTACTCAATAGACCAGGTGCCAATAGTTGCCATAGATACAATTTTTTTTCTATTCACTATTTGCTAATACAAAAAGAGCCCTTAGTATTTCTTAGTATTTCTACACTTGTAAAAGTTTCTATAGATACTTTGCCTCAAGGTAACCTGTGTCAGATTACAACACTAAAAGTCTGGTAATCATCTCCCAAAATCGACTAGATTTAAAAACTACTCTCTCTCTCTCTCTTTCTTTACAATATTAAATTTAAGCTTTTCTTTTTTTTTCTATTTCGAACAAAATCGATATTTAATATCGCAAAAAAAAACAACTCATGTTAAAATTATTGATTACAAACATTCTAATTTGCACATAAATTTATTTGAATAGGGGTCTTTGATTAGAAATAAATTCACTTGAAAATTGAGTGGCAAATGAGTGTCGATGAGCCATTGTTTGTAATCTATTGATTGAGCACATGATTATTTTTGATGAAATGAGGCTTGGTTGCGTAATAGTTCTTATCTGTTTAACTAGATGATTGGGTGCCTGTTCGGTGACAATTTTGTCTGATTTTGAGCAACACTTTTGGAGAATAGAGAAAAAATTTGAAAAATTTTGCTAGCAAATTTTGCCATAATATGAATTTGGTTAAAAGCGATTTTTGAAAAGCTTTTGTAAAGGCTGTCAATTGAAGATTCACTATTTGGCGTCTTAACAATGTTACATCAATAATTAATTATCAACACACACACACACAACCAAGTAGGGGCCTCTAAACAAACAAGTCAAGCATTAAATGAGCTAAAGTAAAAAGAGAAAAAAGAAAAATGCTCGAATTTTGATTTATTTTAGATTGGTAAACAGGTAAATTGATAAATGAGCTTTGTATCAAAATAAATACTCTTTTTTTTAATAGGATCCATATGCATCAAAATAAACATTGATTTGTTTCTATTAATGCCAGATTAACCATAGACGCTCGATACAAAAATGCCAAGCGTCTACACAGGTTGTCGATTTTTTTTCAAATATTAAATAAATAGCTCCATTTTAGTACCAGATAAGTTGGGGGTTTATTTTCAAAATAAGAAAAAGTACCAATAAATTTACTTCACTCAAGACTACATTCAATGATTAATCAAAAAAAATCCTCTTGAATAACATCACTTAGCTTGAATAAATAAATTAAATAATTTAAATATTTCATTTCGTAATTATAAGAAGTGTTGGATGCGGACAGAGCTAACCGGTCCAATTGACGGACGGTTACTCGCGGTTCTACTTTTGGCCCGTTTAGTAACCATTTAAATTTAAATAATTTACTAAAATTAAATTTTTAAATATTATTTAAAAAACTTTAATTCTAGTGACTTTGACTTTAACTAGGCCTCTGCAATAACTCCATTGAACGGCAAAAAGATCATTAGGCCGCAACAATTGCTATCTGGAACGGCAAATATTCAAATTATAAATTGATAATTATCAAGTCCGTTTTTTGAATAATATTTAAAAATTTACTTTTAATAAAATATTTAAGAAAAATTTTTTTTTATTAAATTCAAACCCGCCCGCCAAAATTCGGACTTAGTCCGCCCGTTTAAATTTAGACATTTGTTAATTGGGCCAATTTCTGCCCGTAAAAAACTGTACGGTTAATACAGTCACGGTTTTGGAAAATTTTGGTCCCTTTACTTTCCACTTGCACGGAGACTTACACTAATTAAAAGACAAAAAAAGTGTTAGTAATGCAAAAATTCGCCAGTCACACCAAATAACTTAATTTGATTGTTAGGTCGCTCTTAAAATGCATTGACAAAGACACTTTATATTTTTTATTTTACAGATTTTATTTATAATATTATATTAAAATATATTCACATGAATATTTAAAAACCAAGTTTTATCATTAGGACTTTGGTGATGTTTTTATAAGTAATCTCTTATCCCGAAGGATATATTTAATTGAGATAAGATCGAGCGGTTAACTAAAAAATGATACAATAATATAAAAGATGCTCAGCATCTTAAAAAACTCATTTTGATGTGAACCAGGTGGTAAATTTATGAATAATAAAAGAGGAATAAAAATTCATATTGCTAGAAAATATAAATAATTAAAATATATTTTTTTGTTCATAAGATTTATTTAATAATTTAATGATTTGGAATCGAAAAATTGTTGCTAACAGAAATAGTTTATTGGTAACAATTTATTTATTTAATATTAAATAATAGCGAAATCTTTTGATAACATAACTGAGGATACCCCATGTAACATTACTTAAACTTCAATATGTTTTTTTAATTTTTTGACTTTTTAAACCTGCAAAAAAATGTTTGTTTTTTTTTAATTTATTTTGCACCCCAAGCCCTCTCTCTCTTTTCTATATAGATGTTTTAATTAAGTTTTTATGAATCAAACCTTAGAAGAGAAAAAAAAATTAATTTTATTTAATAGTGCTACGCTATTAAAGAATTTAAGTTCTAAAATTTTTACATATTTTTTATTCAAAAAAAATCATCAACTATATTTATATTCCTTTAAAAATTTAAGAATGCAAAATTCTGATGTTCTAAGCCCTTTAAATTAAAAAAAAAAGTTCTATAAAAATTATTTTATATCTCATAAAGTCGAAGATAAATTTTGAGAGAAGTAGAGATAGCTATGAGAGTGAATGGTTCCAAGGCAATAATTAATAAAAGGCTATTTAAAGTAGTGATCAACATCTAATAGCTTAAAAATGTGTAGGTGGTATATATTTAATCTAAGGCAAAGCTACTAGTGCCAAAATTATTTGATTATTTGTTTATTTTAATACTCAAGAATGTTGCTGTTTATTATAAACAAAAAATTTAAAGTAAAGATAGTTATAAATTAACTTTGAATTACTAGGCTAAATATTTTAGTTATCTTGGTTTGTCAAGATGTTGTCAAATTTTTAAAATAACCTTTAAAAGTTTTTAAAAAAATGGTTATTGAAATTTTACATATTGTCATTTTTTTTTCAGAATTCACGATGCAATATCTTAGCTTTTGATCATAATTAACGTGAATTTAAAAAAATTAAATTATTAAAATATAATAAAAAATTAAAATCTATTAAAAAATTATCTATACAAAATAATGCTAAAAATTTTATTAAAATTAATTATTAGACGTGTATTTTTATTATTGCTAAATCTCACACTTTTTAACAATTTTGGCAAATTATGATATAAATAAATAAATCAGACCATTTAATCATCACAAAAAAAATTCAAATTATTAAAATAATTAGCTTTCAAAATTTAAAATAAAATTGCCTAGACTTAAATACAAATTAGATATTTTTAATGTTTGCTTTCTAATTGTAATTACATTTTAAAACTTATCTAGGAAAAAAACCAAATGTTAAAATATTAAAATTTTCAAATAAACATTTGATTTGACTTACATGTAAATAAAAATTTATGTTGTTGTTTGTTTAAACAAAATTTAAATTTTGTGAAAAACAAAAAGTTTTATTCAAAAAACATTGAAGCAAAATTGAACGGTTGATGTACAAATTGTCTGCACAAATTTAAACTAAGTGTGGGGAATTAGTTTGGGTCAACAAAAATCCTATGCAAATTGGTAACAAATAAACGTCATTCATCTGTCATATAAAGAGACGGTTATTAATATCTATATGCTTATAGACTATTTATTAATTTTTACTTATTTAACATTTATTTTTACCTAAAGGAGCTATTGCTCGATCAGAATTTAAAAAAATAAAAAAAAAATCCACCAGTTTTATTTGGAAGCCAAATTTAAATAGCTCTAAAAGTGAAAAAAAATTGAATTGATAAAATAAAATGAAATAGACAGCTTAGAGTGTTTTCTAAGCTAGAGATTAGCATTTATAAATGTGTTTTCTAAATGGCCAAGATTAGATTTATCTAGGTAGCAAGTATTTTCTTATTACATAATTGAGAACGAGATTTTAACGTTGACAAAAATAAATTGTTTGTTGCCGAAGACCTAGAATGTACAAAGTACACAATCTAATTCTTGAATCTCTCATTGCCTAAGCCTTTTCGTAACCAGATCGCTCATCAAACGAGATTTTATCTAGCCAGACCGTCATCAAAAGGCTTCTCTCTAATCATAGCATACTTAGCCCGCGTCTCATTAACCTATTTAGGACTAAATTGCACAAGCCATCTGCTAGCCGTCATCAACCAGCTCAACCGAAACCTATCATGGCCACACGAGGACTTTCAAGCTCCTATTCAATCGATTAAATAATTTCTAGCTAGTATTATTCTCTTATGCAATCTGAATGAGCTCGTATTGAGCAAACTTTGGCCTTAAGTTATCGAATAACTGTGAGCGTTAATTAAGATTACGTTTTATCAAATTTAAGGCTTCTCATTCGGCCTAAGAATCTAATCTAAGAGCGCACATACACACACACACACACATTAGAGCTAGTTTTTGATTAATTCTCGGCCTACTATGTAGCTCGAAAATAATCTACAAATAAACACTAAAATATTATAAAAATAAAAAGCACACACACACACATATATATATTTACGTTTTTTAAATATTTGACTTTTAAATTTCGTAGATATTTAAAAAAAAAAAAAACCGTTTATTACAAAATTTGTCAAAAAAATATGAAATCATTAGGTAACAAAGCTAAGCAAAAAAATTCAGTTTTTTTTCATTGTTTCATTCGAAATGAATATTTTTACAAAAATAAGAGAAAGAAAAAAAGAAAAAAAAGAAAGAGAAAATGAAATTTGAGTAGATTTTGGAATGTGGGTTGATAAAAAAATTCTCAAATATTATGTGATTAATGATATTTTGGTATTTGTATCTAGAAAAATAAATGGCACTAGTTAAATGTTAGACGAAGAAAAAATTTGCCCCAGGAGAGGCTCGAACTCTCGACCTTCGCATCGCTTTACTGTATTTATAAGTACGACGCTCTAACCGACTGAGCTACTGGGGCTCCTGATCAACTGACACTTAATGCCACAATTAAACATTTCTACTCCAGTCTAGCTGTTCTTTTCAAATATTGAATTTCATTGCCAGATGCAGTCTCAAGTATTGCTCCTCAATTCAAAGCGTTATGTTTTATCTATTTTGCTAAAGTAATTCAAGAAGAATTAATATATTGTTTCATATAAGCTTTTTTTTTATTTTACTTGAATATTCCTCAAAATGACTAAATGAAAAAAAAATAATTTTCTTGCTAATCTTGCCTAAAAATCGTGTTTAGCAAGAGTCCAAATAAAATTGTTCGAGATTACACTCAGATTAATAATTTAATCTGTTTAAGACAAATGATAAAACTTGCCTTGAACACAAAATTTTATTAAGTTCTTAAATTAATTTGCTCTCAAATCCCCTTGGGATAAATTAAAAACAAAACAGATAATTTGTTTGTCTAGTTGAGTAAACTTGTTTTGTGTCAGGAGCCCCAGTAGCTCAGTCGGTTAGAGCGTCGTACTTATAAATACAGTAAAGCGATGCGAAGGTCGAGAGTTCGAGCCTCTCCTGGGGCAAATTTTTTTTATCTAAATTCCAAATCTAATTTTTGGAACTTTTATTTTTTCTTATTCAAACAATTTATTATGTAATAAACCATTTTTATTAAAGTACATATTTAGTGTTAGGTCGCCAACTACAAAAAAATCAACCATCAACCGTGATTAATTTATTCGATGGAAGCACTAAATTAAAGGACTTGAGTAATTTAGCAAAAAGAATTATTCATAAGTTGGTCTTTTTTTATTTGAATTAGACCTATATATTTGAATAATAATCACAAAAATTTTATTTGATTTTAAATTTTATTAAAACTCTACAAAAAATATTTTTCTTTCTTAATAATTTGGCAAATATTCGACTAGGATTTCAATCATGTAGTCGTAATTTTGAGTTAATGCAGAGATTTAAAATTTTATTATTCAATTTTTGTTATTTTGAATAGAAAAAAATTAATTATTGCGTTTTTGAAGAACATCTCTAAAAAATAACTATGCCTGTTTTTTTGCTTGAAATACAAGTTAAAATAAAAATTGTGTTCAAGGCTTATATTAAAAAAAATAATTCTACTGAAATAACCTATTTTTCTCACATAAACATTCTTGAATTATTAAAATATTTAAACACAATAGCAATTATTTTAAAATTTTGTTAAGTAATTATAAAAACATTCATAAAGGTTCATGGAGAAACAAAAGCATTTTTATATTTATTCTCAAGAATTAAACAAACAACAATTCACTTAATTTGCACATTAAAAAATAAAACTTTATATAACCTGATTTGGCTAAAATATGGAGAGGAAAACTTATTTTGAGCAACAAATAATTATCATGCATAATTTGGCCAAATTTAATCCAAACAATCATTTTTTGAATCCGAAAAATATTAGCTTTAAAAAAACCCCAAAAAAATGTTATGTACTTTTGTTTTTGAAAAAAAAATTTAAATTAAAAGTAAATTTTATAATGAATTAAACTCCAAATATTAAAAAAAGATTTACAATTAAGTACAAAAATTCTAATTAAAACTGAAACTTGTTTGGTACGTATTAAGGTGTATTTGGGTCTTGTTAGAAAACTGATTAACTAACTACTCGGTTTAAATATTCAAATAATGTGAAAATTTTTCGATTTTCATTTGATATTGGATTTAAATAATAATCAGTTTATCAAAAAAAAAATAATTTCTCCTCAACTTGGTTCAGATTAAATTACACTTATGGTTTTCGTAATTAATTTGATTAATAAAAGAAAAACAAATCTTAAGAATCATTTTTTAATCACTAGCTTCATTTAACAAAAAGGCGAATTACTTAAAATAAAAATTTTAATAAACTCCTTTTTAATTTTCGTTTTTGCTTTTATTCAAAAAAATCAAAGACAATTTCAATGTCTAAAATTTTATTTTAACTTAGCTACATTTAAAAACAGTTAAGCACTGAAAAAAATAAACACTTGTTTAAAAAAATATATGATATCCAAAAAAAAAGTATATTAAACTTAAAACTCGGATTTAAAATTAAAAAAAAATCAGTACATAAAATTAAAATACCAAATAAAAATACCAAATTTTGAGTTTCAGAGTTAATCAGAGTTGTTTAAAAGTCCCAAAAAAAAGTCCAAGTCATTTAAAAAAATGTCCAAGTCCGGATTTTTTTTTAATTTGCTAGATCAGGCTTAATATAAAATAATTTATATACTTTTGGGTTGTCTAATGCAATAGATTTGCAATTCACAGAATTTTCTTGCAATTTTAGCATAAATTTCTTCTTCAGGATTCAAAATTTTAAAGCCTGGACTTAGACTTTTGAATGAAAATTAAAAAAAAAAGTCTTGACTTGGACTTGACTTGAGACTTGTGACTTTTAAACAACTCTGGAGTTAATCAACAGGCTATTGCTCCAAACCATAAAAGACTGATTAAGAATCCATTTATTCAAATTAAAATTAAAATTTAATACATTTTTTATAAAAATATAAAAAAATAAATTTAGTTTAATTGTTTTTAAAAAAATATTAGATGAAAAAATTAAAAATTTTAATGTTTAAATTAAATCTTTAAAAATTAAGTTAATATTATTAAATTTTGAAGGCTTAAATGTAGAAATTTTCACCATTGATCTCTTGATTACAAAGCTATTAATTAATCTCGAGTAAAAATATCCAAATGTTTTTTCTCCTTTAATTATTTTTGACATTTGTTCGATAAGATTAGCACTATTCCTTAAATTATAGCTTAAATTTCTTGAGTCATTTTTTAGCAATTAAACTTTAAGATTTTTAAGGTAAATTATGATAAAACAATATTTTGTATTAAAAAGATAGCATATTCTTTAAAATTCTATGCTGAAAAGTGTTACTTAAAATCAAAGTTTTTAAATATTTTTTTTTCGTTTTTTGCTTTTATTCAAAAAAAAATCAAACAAAATTTCTAGATCTAAAATTTTATTTTAACTTAGCTACATTTAAAAAAGTCTTGCACTAAAAAAAATAAACACTTGTTTAGAAAAAAAATGATGATATCCAAAAAAAAAATTTCAACATTAAACGTAAAACTCGGATTAAAAAAAAAAAAATAATCAGTACATAAAATTAAATCAAATAATAAGACCAAATATTTAAGAACACATTGTCTTCAAAATGCGGTCTAGATCCATCACATTCTGTTCGAGTGGCACCATCTCACGTCTATAAGTGTCTATTTTATCATTATTTATTTTATATCTATGCTCCAAGGCAATTATTTGATCATCCAACTGATCCAATGCATCAATTCGCTTGACCATCTCTTCAAATTTAGCATCCAGTCTGCCCACTGCTTCCAAAGACAACCCTTCTAAAGCTTAAACAAAATATTACCAAAAATAAAAATTAAATTAAAATTATTTTACAAAAATCAGAATTTTTAAATGTATCCAAAAGATGCTCAGAATTGGTAATTCTGTTCAGTAAATTTTGTGACCTGTCCACAATGCTCTCGGCTTTTTGTTGAACTTTGCTCAATTTATCATCTAGCTGATTGTATTTAGAACTAGCTTGAGCAATAGCTTCATAATTATCTTCATTTCCAGCAGCCAGGTCGTTTGTAAACCCGGCCAAACTTAAAGCTCTACCATTTAGATCACTAGATTTGTTCAGCCCCAAAAGGTCATTGTTTGAGCTTTGAATAGAAGTGTTAGCTAGTTGAAGCAAAGTCTTAGTGTCTGATAAATCCGAGTTGATCTTTTCGAAATATAATTCCAGTTTATCATTTAGATGCTCCGCGTCAAAAATGTTTGACTCGGTCTCACTGCTCAAAATTTGGGCTTTGGATGCCCGTTCTTTGTTACTGTTCAATACATTGTCAAAATCTTCCAATGTTTCGAGCATATTTTTTGCGTCATTGAACACTTGGGTAGTTGTATTTAATGCTGCGTTCACTTTGGTCTTGGCATTTTCGCTTCTATCTAACAAGTGTTTTATGTCAGCATCTTTGATTTGGGATGATTTTAATCCATTGTTGGCCTTTTCAATGTTGGTCTGGGCAGTTTTGAAAAATTGGGTTAATTTAGCAATTAGCTTGCCAGAATCGGATTTTAATTTTGAAACCTTGATAATTGTCAAAATTTAGAGATTAATTTTTAAAGTTAAAAATTTGAAGCCCCAGTAGCTCAGTCGGTTAGAGCGTCGTACTTATAAATACAGTAAAGCGATGCGAAGGTCGAGAGTTCGAGCCTCTCCTGGGGCAAATTTTTTTTGCTTCTAAAAAACTCAAGATTGAAGAATTTTAACAAAAATTTAAAATATTATATTTATTTTTTTATTTATCTAAGTATTTCTGGTGACTTTGTACTGAATAAAAGAAAATTTTTATTTTTTTTTCAAATTTTGGACAAAATTGCTAATTTTTTATTAGTTTTTCAAAATTTATTTTAAAGACTTTCTCCCAGGATGTGTGAAATGATCTGAGATATCGCATTTTGCTAAATGTTGATTTAAAACTAATTTAAAAAAAATAGCTTGTTTATTAAAATTTAAATTTGCTGTAAACACATTCATTTAATTTTAAAATTCTAATTTACCTACTATTTAAAAAAGGGTCTTTATTAAAATAAAAATTAAACCCAGTAGAATACTCTTAGTTGTTTATTTGGGTCAAGATTAAATATTTCTATTTATTTTTAATTACTACCCTATTAATTATTTTTTCTTTCCTTTTATTTAATTTATTATTTTTATTTTTTGTTTTTGTCGAATAAATTCCCAAACTATCTAAAATTTTTGGCATTGTGAATTTTGGTACAAAAAGCAAAATACTGAAAATGCCAAAGCTGGAGTTCTGACGGACCAAAACATGTTCTGTAAAATGTAGCAGCTGATTCATTCTTTGTACCACCAATATGCTGATTCTGCAAAATTCTGCAAAATTCAGAACATTGTTAATTTTAGTACAAAAAACAAAAACAAAATTTAAAAAACGTCAGAACTTTAATCTGGACCGACTAAAACATGTTCTGTAAATTGCAGATTTATTGCAGAGTTTTGCAGAATCAGCATATTGATGGTACAAATAATGTATCACCTGCTACAATTAACAGAACATGTTTTGGTCCTTCAGAACTTTAGCTTTGGCATTTTTAATATTTTGTTTTTGAATTTTGTACCAAAATTCACAATGCCAAAATTTTTTACATTTAAGATCTGAGAGGCCTCAAAATCTTTTGATAAGCGAAAATGGAGAAAAAAAAAGTTTTATTATTAATTTAAAACAATTTTTTATTTCAGACTTAAACGGAAAAAATAAATCAAAATAAATAATAATTAAATTTTAATAGCTAGATAAATAGTAATAATTATTAGTTTCGAAAAGCTTAAAAAACTTCACGGGTCCATATGTTAATATTATTATTTGATATTATTTGAATAATTATAAAATTGTTTATTTGAAAATTAATGTTACAAATTTTTAATAAAAATAAATCAAAAGAAAAATAAATCGAAAAATACTTTTTGGTTTATTGTTATATTTAAATTTTCTTAAAGTCAAAATATGTCTAAAAACCTTTCAGGTAATTTATTATTTGTTTATATTTTCTCTTAACTAATAAAAAAATATTGTTTATTTTAAAACCAAAATTTTTTCTAAATTATTGCTAAAAAATTAAATAAAATTTCTTTCAAAAGCCAAATTTTGAAAAAAAAATATTCTAAACAAATATTATAAAACAGCTTAAAAAATACTGAAAACACTTCTTGAAAACGCTTAAATACTAAAATAAGTACTTTCAAAGTATTTAAAAGTTAACTTTATGTATTTAAAAGTTTTTTAGATAAAAAAAATATTTTCTTACCGATAGCCTAAAGTTTGTGTAATCTTCTTGGGTAAGAGTGTTCTTTTCATAGTCAGATTCGTTGAGCTTGAAATTGTTCAGTCTTTCATTAAGTTCATTCAATTTTTCGACGTCTTGATTTATTTTGCTTCCAACTTTTTCAGCTTCTTGGGCCAAAAACTGAGAAGTCTGAGCCAAAAAATAGAAATCAGCCTCAGGCTCTGTCTGAATGTTAACAAATTTCTCCAACAAATCTTGTATGTCTTGAATAGCCTTTGCCGAACCATTGAGAAAATTCTGTGTTGTTGCCTTTAAATCTTTGGCCAATTTTTCTTGCTCAGCCGAAGCCACCCGACTCGCTCTGGCCAATTCGGCCAATTTAGCATCATGTTCGCTTTGAGTAGCCAGCATTTCTTTTCTTTTTTCAATAACATTATCAGCCTCAAGTTGCTGCAGCGAAATAGACCTCAAAGTCAACTGCAGTTCAATACTATCTTGTAATTTTTTAATTTTATCTTTCAAATTTTCCCAAGCACCAGCGTTTTTTTCAAATAAATCATAAGGTTTCAGCAAAGTCTTAAATTCGCCATTTAACTTGTCCAAAGTGGTCACGAATTTGGCCACTGCCTCATCATACGATGAGCCTAGATTGAACTTTTCATAATAATTATAGTGAAAATCATTTAATTTATTCTTTAAAATATCTAAATTTTCTTGAAGCTCTTTATTTTTGTGCGCTGACTCCTCGGACATTGAATCTGGTATTATTTGAGTCAATGATTTTTCCAACAAAACTATGCCTTGTCTCAGATCAGTCACTGCACTTTGAACTAAATTGTAGCAGTCATCACACGGCTGACAACCGATGCTAAAATTGAAAAAGTTCTCCTGACATTGCTCACATTTGGCACCAGCAATATTGGGCTTACAAGTGCACTGACCAAGTTGATTGCATTGCAGGTGCTGTGAACCAAATGGATCACAGTCGCATTTATGGCACCCTAGACTAGAAAAGCCAAAGTGATAGGGCATGCATTCATCGCACTTGAGGCCTTGGACCCCAGGTCGGCACTCGCACTTTCCGCTAGTTTGATCACAATCTAGACTCAAAGATCCCAGCGGATTGCATTTACACTCTTGACATCCCTCAGCTGACTCTATATTCCAGAAGGTCTCTTTGCATTTGTCGCATTGACGACCAACCACATTCGGCCTGCATTTACACTGACCATTGTCCAAGTCACAGTCATTATGCTCACTGCCCTTTTCATTGCACTCACATGCATGACATTTAAGATCAGTTAGGGCATTTCCCCAGTAGGATGGCAAACATTTGTCACAGTTATCCCCGGTCGTGTTGTAAATGCACCGCAAACACCTTCCACTAGTGTCACAATTGCCCACGGCATTTTCATCAATGTTAGAGTTACATGTGCATTTTTCACATACTAATTTATTGCTTGATCTTTCTAGTTCGTAGAATCCATCATCGCAAATGTCACATAGATTTCCTTTGGTGCCTGTAGGACACTTAAGACACACTACTTCGCTGGTAGATGATTGATAGTTGTAGAATTCTACACATGGACCTTCGTTGGGACAGGGACATTTTCTGCAGTCATTTGAAGTGCCTTGTAGCGCATTGCCATAGTAACCATCGCGACATTTTTCGCAGTTCTCTCCTGTTGTTTGATGCAAGCATTCACATTTGCCTGACCACTGATCGCATGAAATTGAGTGATTGTTGCATGAACATGGTACACATTTGACAAATGAGTTGCCAAATTGAATTTCTCTACGATAACCGGTAGAGCAATTTTCACAAAATTGGCCTGTATGACCAGCTGGACAAGAGCACTGTTCAATCCATTTGGCTTGAGTAGAATTGGTGTTTTTTCCACTCTTGCGAGCTGATGGTAGAGTAAAACTTTGCAAGAATGTGTAGCCACCAGAGTTGGCTTTTACACGGATGGAAGAAATGTTAGAGAGAAGACGGTGAAAATCTTTGTGGCTAAGTGATGGTCTCCAACCTTCAGTTTCTTTAAGTTTTAAGTTGAATTCATGCTCGATTACTTCCATAGGGTCTGTAGCTTGAGTCTGAACGTTCACAAATGCTGAATCGTAGATTGTCTGATATATTTGAAGATGATTGTAGGAATTTTCAATTATTAGATCCTTGCGTGATAAGCCTGATTTGCCAATTTGGAATTTTAGCCCGATTTTTATGTCTTGATTGTAGCTGAGACGCTGATTGCCAAGATATTGAGCTTTAGACATTGAATATTTAGATAAATGGGTTTGCATGCAAAATTAAATTTTTAAGTAATTTTATCAAATTACTAAGTAAATTTTTAGCCAATTTTATTTAGATTAAATTAACTAATGAAAAATGAAAATCGTATGCATGAGTCCTGAGAACCCATAAAATGGACTCAAAATTACATAAAATTTAGAAAAGATTTGTAAATATGAATTAAAAATTTAATTTTTGTTATTAAAAAAAATTAAGTGGCTAGATTGAGTATATAATCGAAAACATATTTTTTATTGTTTTTAGAATTTTCATGCGAAAATATGTATGGTGTATTTCGTATACAAAAAAATGTATACTTAAAAAATAAATAAACAGAATTTATTTTGGGCTATGTATATTTTTGTACAAAAAACTAAAAGAGAATAATAATAATGCTAAAATTTAGGTTCTGGGTATTGTGAAATTCAGTACAACATGATAATGTTATGCCAGCAAAACTTAATCTATTATTGTTTAATTTTTCTCTCTTTAAATACTTGTTAAATTTCAGTTTGATGTAGTAGTAAAAACCACGGCATGAAATTGATCATGCGGAGCGCGTCAACAGTAGAAATAAAACTAATTGTAAAAACATATTTCTCTAAATCTCGAGTTTTTACATTGGCGCCCGATAAGGGGCTTAGTGTTGGCTTAACAAAATTTTCCAAAAGTGGCAGCATACCTGATAAGTATCTAAATAAGATATTCAAATTAAAATGCTTAATTCATTTCGTACCCTGTACGTTGCGTTTATTATTATGGTAAGCAGGAAAATTTTTCTATGGTGTGGTGAGGACCGACGAAAAGTTGTTTTGAACTCCAACGAGGCTATCCAATTTAATCCACCCTCAAAACCAACACCAAGTAACCAATCCTTCGACCAAGGATTGCTGACAGACCTACGAAATTATTACAATCATCTTTCGTATCTTCCATTGTCATCGCTCGGGTGTGAGGTAATGTTTCTGTTGGGCACTAAATCAACCGCGTGGCAAGTATTTGAATTGATTTTCAAAACCACGAGTTGGATTTACTCAATCAAATTACCATCTATTCAACTAAACAAACGCTCCCACATGCCGATATTCAAAAGTAGAGGCTACATAAAAGCATTGTTGAGCATGTTTAAAAAATAATAAAGATAAAGATAAAAAATTAAATAACTATTTTTCTAAAATATGAAAATTAGTTCGACAATGTTACATTCACGGAACTAAATTTTAATTTTAATTTCATCATTTTGTTCTGTTCTTATGTATTGAACTTCACAAAACCAGGTTCTGACGGATCAAAACATAGTTTGTAAATTGTAGCAACTGATACATCCTTTGTACCACCAATAAACAGATTCTGCAAAATTCAAAAAATTGTGAATTTGGGATATTATATTATATTAAAAAGCCAGCTTAACTTTAAGTGTTGATAAAGAGGAATTATCAGTTGCTAAAATTTACAGAACATGCTTTGGTCGGTCCGAATATAAGCTCTGGAGTTTTTTATATTTTATTTTTGTTTTTTTTTTAACCAAAATTCACAATATCAAAAAAATTCTGTTTTTGCATAAATTTTGTTTACGAAATACACCATAAATATATTCGCATGCATAGTAAAAAATAGACTTACAATGCTCAAGTAACCCAAAAATATATATAAATTGATTCTTTTTAATAATTTAAAAATAAACTGAATTTAATAATGAAAAAATTAATATTTATTCACGAAATTTTATTTTATAATTTAGGGAAAAAATTTTCAATACAATTTATTAATGTTTTTTTAATCTCTTAATTGGTTCTACCTGAGTTGAAAAATTGCCAAATTTTAAATGAGAAGTACATCTGCTATCTAGCATAGTCAATTATAATTAAAAGATAATTAAGTATTTATATTTTTAGTCAACAAATTGGACTTAAAAACTGACTATTCTTTTGATGACATTGTGAATTTTGTAACACAAAACAAAAACAAAATTTTTAATTGAGTATCACTATCTTTCACCCAAATGAAGTCTCTGAAAAAACCTCTGTAAGTGTGCAAAGCTTTATATGTATTAGAAAATTATTAAATTTAAATCTCATAGTTATCACAGATATTTAATTTTGGTGATAAAAAGTTTGTTAATTTTATAGAATGAGTTTTAAGTCTAAACATTAAATTTTTTTTAAAATTTAAATTTTTTGCTTAAAAATCACAAAGCCCTTTTGAACCCCAAAAACATTGTATGAAAATTTTATTTGATTTAATGACAATAAAAGGTTCATAGGAATATCATAATAATGCGAACTACTGAATTATCACTATCATAATGGGTGTAATGAATTTTTATTTTAAAAGACATGTAAATTGGAAATAGGTTATTAATTTTTTAAATTTGAAATTTTATCTATAAAAAAAAATCAAGATAAAAATTCTTTTTAAAACATTTCATTCATTGGCATAAAACATATAACAAAACAACATAAATAAAACATAAAACATAAAATTCATAAAACAACTTCATCTATATTCTATATAAATAATACGAAAATTATTAGAAAATTAATTTTCTTTAAAGAATCAACCAAAAAGTTTATTAAATGGATTAAACTGTATATTTTGATGATCCAAATTTTAGATGTCTTTCTAATTCTAATTTTAAAAATATATTAATAAATTTTTATATCTAAAATTATCAATTGTATCCAGCCACTTTGATAAATAAAAAAAATGTTTTATATTGATTAAATTTGTATTTACCAGGTGCATTGAACCAAACATCTCTGTCTTTTGGATTCACAAAAATTGCTTTATTCTTTTCATCTAGGCCAACAAAAACCAAATTTCCATCCGAATCAATTGCTGTCCAATTTTCTAGATTATTTAGCTCATACTTGGATTCGATTAAATACGGAGCGTAATTAGTTGCTTTTACACAATCAGATGAATGTCCGAAACAAAAACAAGGTAAGCAACCAAGAGTCAAATTTGCATCTTTGCCATAAAAACCAGGCTTACATCTGATTAAAGATAATAAAATTTTGAAATTAATTAATTTTTATTTTTTACTTATCACAATTTTGGCCTTCGACATTTTGTTTGCATCTGCACTTACCGTCGCGTGGATCGCAAACTGGTGGTGAGTCAAAACTACCAGCCAGATCACACATACACAACTTGCATCCATCTTGTGTTAAATCATAATGATTAGGAGCACATCTATCACACTTATCGCCAACAACTCCAGGCTTACATGCGCATTGTCCATCTGGATTGCACTGCAAGCTCACGGATCCTTCCGGATGACACTGACAATCAATGCATTCATTATCCTGCTGACTTCGATAGAACCCAAATTTGCAGTATTCACAATGGACACCATCTGTATTCTGTTTGCAGTCGTAGCATTGACCACCATGTCCTGTTAACTCATACAATGTGGCATTGAAAACACATTTATCAGATAGGCCATTACAATCGCATGCTATAAATTAATTTTTTTTAAATGTGTTTTTTAGATCATTTAATTTAACAAAAGGAAAAAGTCATTTGAAAATTTTTTTAATTTTTTTTAAATATAAATTTAAAATAATAAATTATTAATAATACTATTGTATTTTATTAATAATAATTGACAATTTAAAAGTAGAAAATTATTTAAAAAATATGTCTTAAATAGATTGTAATAGTAGTGAATGCTCTGAACCATTAATAATTAGATCTGGGAGTTCAACAGGGATTTGTTTTAATTCTTCCTGTCTTCCCTCTGATTTTCATATTATTATTAATGCAATTTTAATCAAAGAGATATTAGCTATTCTAAATCTTTTGCATGATTTTGTTTAATTTTTTTTCTGATTTGTAATAAAAAAATTTAACCAGAATATTCAACGGTTCTCAACATTAAAACTCAAATTAACTGCTGAAAATCTTATGACTAAAAAATGGGTATTTTGAATTAACAGTTTATTGTTTCTTAAATTTCTATTTTTAAATAATATTTGCAGATATTTTTCTTTTTTAAATAATTTTTTACTAATATTTAATTTAATTAAAGATGTCGTGTGAGTTTAAAATTATTATTTTTTGTATTTTATTAAAATATACCTATTTATCAAAATCTATTTAATCTATATCTATTTATTGACAAAAATTTAATTTTTATCTCTTAAAATAATTAAACTCAAGGAATTAGAAATAATTGCAGCATTTTAAAGTAGTATTGAAATTTTTTAATTTTCCATTTGGTTTAATTTAAGAAATTTAAAAATTTTTTTTACATAGTTAAATATTTTTGTTGATCTTGAAATTTCAATTTTACTTTAATGTGTAAATGTGTGGCTTTAAAAATTTTTTCTTTTCTCAAAACTCTCAAAATCAGATTTTAAAAATATTTTATGACTTTTTAATAAAATCTTTGTATTTTACTTTTTTAAAAAAATAAAATCTTTATTTTGTAATACTTTGTGAACCAAAAATTTTGCAATCAAAAAGCAAAATGTAAATAATTTTACGTTTTTAGATTTTCTAATATTTTTGTGCAATATTCCAGAAAATTTTTATTTTGGATTTTTATAAGTAAGTTATATTTTAATTCTCTGAAATATTGCACAAAAAAAATTAGAAAATATATAAATATGAAAAACTAAAAATGTAAAATTATTTACATTTTGCCAATCAAAAAAGTTCGAAGGGAGATTTTTTCTCTAATGTTCCATTTATTTACTAAAAAAATATAAAAAAAATTCTTAGCAAAAAATTTTCACAACTCAGTATTGTAAGTTATAACCTGGCGGAAATGAATCAAAAAAAATTATTCAGCTTACCAACGCATTCATTTCCATCTAGCAAAGTTGCCGGAGCCCAGGGTCTATCATTAAAAAAAGGCAAACACTTTTCACAATCAACACCATCCGTATTATGCTTGCAATCACATTTATACTTCTCCTCAAAGTCTTGATCCTGATAAGTAAAGCAACTATCAGCATGACCATTACATTTACATCTAAATAAAAAATTCAAAATTTAAAAATAATAATTTTTTTCAAAATTAAAAATCACCTTGCACCAACAGATATATCCGAAATAGCATAATAATAAGATCTTAGAACTTTCGGATCACCGAACAGCTCATCACCAAAAGTATTTAGTCTATTCAGGGTGATTTTGATAGCCGTGGCGCTAACCCATTCTTTTAAATCTTGGTTATTCTCAAAGTCATAGGCATTGGGTCTGCCTTCAAGGGTGCTAAAGGCCACTGAGCCACCGCTTAGCGGAGCTATATCACTAAACTCATCTGTACAACCTGCAGTTGTCTCATTTTCGCGTGTAAATATTGCTCGATTAGGCCTGGTATAGGTGTACTCACAGTTCGAACTGTAGAACTGGAACGGAATCCAATCCGAGGAATCATTAGTCTTTTTATAAATGGCAAAGCTTTCCGGTCTGGGAGAATGAAACTTGACTTGAATGTAAGTGATGTCAAATGATTTTCCCAAGTGCAAAGTTAAATTAATTGAATTGGGATACTGAACATCGAATTCCATGGTATCAGACTGCCACCATGTCAAATTTTCACCTAGATTTCTGTCTGTCAAATACTCTGGCGGATGTGATTTTTCCCTGCGACGATTGTCGCATATGTCACATCGTTCACTCTGGCGATCCGTGTAGTCGAACCAACTGGTGCCATGAATGTTGGTCTGGACACAAAATTCACTAGGAGTCTCTCCACAAGTGTTTGTCACCTCAACAGGACGGTTATAGACTGCATTTATAAATTCTGGAAAGCAACGAACCGGCTGGTTCATGTGGTCATAGCAGCTTTCTTGTCCTCTCACTTGGAATACATTTAGTAAAAAAATAAATGCTATACAATTAAATAACATTTTTTTTTATCTCATTTAGGTATCTAAATAAAAATATAGAAAAAAAGTTGGCTTGAGGTTTTTATTAAAATAAAAAAAAAAGAAACATCATTAAATGTCCATTAAGATCCGGGTTAAGCATTGAGACTCTTGAATCACTCGAGCGTTTAGTAATTAAAGGCTTTTGAGGCGTCAAATGATAAATGAGAATTTTTTTTCGAAAAAAATAAGCTTTTTGGTGGAAAAATATGTTTGAAGTTTTTTTGAAATTTATATAATCTTATCTTTATTTTGTAAAGGTGTTAAATGGAATTTTTCGCTCGGATTGAAAAAGTTGTGAAAATAAGCATTTTTGCTAACATTAAATTAGAAATATACGCTAATTAGATGCTGATATTTAATTTCAATTTTAATAGTAAAGCTTTGTAAAAAATATTTCAGGGTTCATTGACTTAAGCTATATGAGAACATATAAATTTAAATTGCAGTCGATAAAAAAATATTTTAATTTTAAATATTTTGTTTAGGTTTCTAAAATAGATAAGATACGATTGATAAGATAAAGTGGTGTTGTATTTATTTTATAGTGTGTTTTAGCTCGCCATATCGTAAAATTCAAACACATGGATAAGGTTTGTGGTCGAGCTTGATTTCGAATGATTTATGCCAAAGATCTGTTTATTATACTTTGATCAATTGAGCATAGTATGATAAATGCGCAATATGATCGTTTCTCAAGCAAATAAATTAAATTTAGGTCGTCTTTATCTTAAAAAAGTTTTGATTACAGTCAAAAATTTTACAATTTCTTCTATTCAAATACAATTAATTTAAGAAAAAAAAATAATTATATTTGAGATATAGAAATTTTTTAAATTAAAATTTTTTTTTTAATTTTTTTTCAATATTTAAAATTTATAAAATAAAAATTTGATTCTAAATTTTTTGGTCAAAATTTAATATCTATTATATTAAAAGGAATATAAATTTTCCTGAAACGATAAACAAATGTGAAAATATAAAAAAAGTTGATCAGGTGATTCAGCACTGATCAAAATCTAAATTTCTCTTAACTAATCTGTAGCAAGTTTCTTGTTGTATATAAGAAAAAATTTAATTAAAAATTAAGTTAATTTAAAATTAAAACTCTAATTGTCAACTTCTTTCAAAGTGCAGACTTTAATACTACCTTATTTGAATATCGTTCAACTCTTGCGATTTATTTTTCAAATAATCAAAAATAAAGGAGGAAATAATCAAGCTGGCTAAAAATTTTTATTTTTCTATTTTTAAATTCTATAAGTTTAATTTTGATTTCAAAAACTTAAATGATGTTAATAATTTTTTAGAAAAAAAAGGCTTATATGCTTTTCAGCGGAGAATTTTGGACAGAATGCTATCATTCTTTTTTAAGACACATTCTTTCAAAACTTGCCTGATAACTAAAAAAAAATTGTCAATTATTTTGGATTTTTTTATTCAAGATTGATAAATAGCTTTGTGATCAAGATATCGGATTTTAAAATTTGCAACATTCAAGCTTTTGTCATTTTATCAATTTGATTTAAATTGACATACTAAAAAAAATAAATATTTGACATAAATTTATCAGTCATTTTTCAAATAATCTATTTGATCATTTTTGCAAAAAAATATAATTTTAAATATTAAATTATTTTAAAAACTAAATATACGATGTGTTAATCAGTCTACTATGGCAATGACACTAACATGTTGATAAGCCTTGAAATATGAAAAATAGAAATAAAAAATACAAACAAAATTCTTTAATTATTTTGATTTAAAAAAATAAAAATTGAATTAAAAATTTTTTGATTTCAATAAAATTGATTAAGAAGCAGATATAAGTCTTGCAATGTGAAGATATGAGAATGTTGCTAGAAAATTTTTTTTCAGAGCTTTCTGTTTCCTTTTCGAAACTATGACTTTTCAAAAATAAAAGATAAAATATGAATATAAAAAATAAATAGCTATCTTTAAAAATTTTATTTTAAATGTAAAATTACTGAAAAAATTTATTTTCAAATAAACCAATCTTTTTCGTTTTATTACAACCAAATTTTCTATTAAATTTCTTTTTCTTCAGCGTCTTTAGAGCATATTTTTGATAGTTGATGCTCACCTTTTGTTTGTATTTTTGAATATAATGTACAGCCAGTTTGATGCCAAATGTAGTCCAATTTGGGGAGTTGGTCTTTTCTACAAAATGATTGACAAAATTCCATCATTTGTTTGGAGAATATTGAATATTTATTAAAGATTATCAAAGAAAGCTGTAAATATGAAGGAACGACAAGTCAAATGATGAACATAGCTGAAGGAATCAAACAAAGAAGTGTATTACCTTCAAATCTTTTCAATTATTTCACTTGATAATCCGTTTAAAAATTAAAAATTGGAGCAAAATTTAAATTTTTTTTTAAATTGTAGTATATTGTGATTAAAATCTGACTGTCAAGAATTTTTTCAAAAATTTGGAAAAAATATTTTAATGAAAATAAATATGCAGCTGTAAAAATAGAAATAGGGATTTTTTAGCATAGTTTAGTGGAAAAAATGTTATAAAATGTTTTATTCTCTTTGTGGACTTAAATATTAAGCAAAAATGTCTTGTCTTGATGGAACTGGTTTTCGCATTGTTTCACATCATGCGGACACAATTAGAATATTGAGACAGCTGAAAAAATTTTCCAAAAACATAAAATTTGTATTCTGAAACAAAAACGACAAGGCAATTTGAAGTTTATGATCAAAAAGGTTAATCAAGTTTGAAATATTAAATAAATTGTTATTTCTTAATAAAATTAATGCAGAGATTATTAAGAGAATATAGGACTCTAAAAATGAATGGAGAATAAATAAATGAAGATAAAGAGAGAATTCATGAATCTTTTAAACTTGTAAAAAAAAAATAGATAGTTTGTTACAAAATTTTTTAGAGATTACTTGAGATTTTCTGGAATAAATATTAACTTTTCAATATAACAAATAAATGCTAGTAAAAACTAATCTTTATTTCGTTAGCGAATCATCTTAAATTGAAAATGCGATTGATTCTCCAAAAAGATCCCAATGCTAAATATTTTTTTGGTTTGAAAAACATTTTTGCTTTTTTAAATGTCAATCAAAATATGCAAAAAAGAAGCTTTTATAAATAATTGAAAATAACGATTATTTTAATTTTATTTAAGAAAATTTTTTTGAATTCAAAGTAAACTTGTTACGACGCATTTCGATCAAATAGCCTTTTTAAGGTTTTTTGATTTAATATGAAAGTTTTAAAACTTTATAGATCAATATTTTGAGATATAATTGTTTAATTTTAGCTTCATTTAAAAGTTTTACTTTAATTAACAGCTTTTTTTGAATATTATTTAAATTTTTTTGATAATAGAGAAAATATCAGATTTAATTTTAAAAAAAGAAGTATTAATTATAATTTTTTATTTTTAACTTGATATTTTTGATATTTTCATATTAGATGATTTCATACCTGGCGTTTACTTTCAATTCCTTACAAAATTGCAATATCATTGTTTTTTATGAATAAACAACTATTTTTATCTCTTGTTATCTATTTTCAAGATTATTTTTATCGCTTAAAATTTGTATTCTATTAAATTAATATCAATTTTCTTTAAATATTTGCATTATTTTGAATTTTTAAAAAAAATATGTTTATGTGCCTTTTTCATTTCAAGAGGATTCAAAACAGACCGAAATCGCTCATATTTTAAAATTTAATATTTTTTTTTTAAATTAGGATACACATTTTTTTATTAGCTTGTTTTGATAATTCCAGTCAATCTGGCTTACACCTTTATTTATTCTTCTTGTGAGTTCCATGATGTCATACCAACTTCCTTAAGTATTTTATTGTATGACATGTTTCTCAGGCATATTACAAATTTTGTGGATATCATTTGGGCTTTTTTTTATAAAAGAAATTATTATTTTAAGTTTTAATAGCCAACTTATCATTCCCTCCTTTAATTAAAAACCTGTCTTTACTTGAAAATGTAACACCTGTCATGACTTTTTTCAACTTATCTTTCTTAATTTTGAAATTTAATTCGTTTATTTTTTTAATCTGAGAAAGCATTAGTTTGAAACTACAAAAAATAAATAATAAATAAATGAATGTTAAATTGTTAAATTGAGTAAATGTTTCAAATAGATTGTATTTTTAAAATTCTCATTTTAGTTAATCTGTTATTAAGTAAAAAAGTATTTTTTTTATTTTTAATTTAGTCTAAAATGTACTTAGTCTTAAATTGATTTTTTATTTTTTAATTAATAATAATAACAACTTTCAATAATTTAAAAATATTTTATTTACAACTTTTATTAAATATACAATTTTAATTAATTTTTTTTGAATAATCTAAATAATTAGGTAAAATTAATAAAAAAATTTGGGATTTTTATTCATTTTTTATTGTGTCATTTTTTTATTCTCAAAGCTTACAAATTAATTTCAATTTTATTTAATTGAAAAAATTTTTTTTAAAAACTTTAAAACTATTTATTAAAAACTAGTCGAACAAAAATTAAAGGTTATTTAAGACAAGTAATAATGCGAATCTATATAAGTCTTGTTGAGCTTGTTGAATTCAGGGACTGGTGGAACCAATGATTTAAATCGCTAAATTAATATTTTTTAGATAAAATTTATATTTATTTTAACTTAATTACTACATTTCCTTTCCATTCATTCGGCTTGGCTTCTTCTCTAAAATGTTGAGTACCATAATTCAATGATCCGAATTTAGATTTTGTCAACATTAACGGTTCATAAGATTTTTTGTAAATTGTTTTATCAATCGGATAGAATCTTAATAAAATTGTTATCTTGATATTTTTGATTAATTTAAGGCCAGTTTACATTTCATCATGAAGTCTCTCTGTCCATTCTTTGCTTCTAAGATTTTTTCTTGCCTTTTCTAAACCCTCAAAATCTGTCTCAACTCTCAAAGATGGACTAAATGGTCTATATCGCTGTTTTCTCACCTCTAATGGATCTCTAAATGGGCCCTACAAGACAAACAGTAAAATATCTTAATCTAATTTCTAGGGATTTATCTATTAGAAGACCAAATACATTAAGAATATAAATTATTTAGCCATTTATTACCGTAAACCTTTGCCCAGCATACTAGGAATAAACCTGAAATTTAACCGGAATTCTATATGGAATAGTTCCCATCGAAACCATGTTAAATTAATTTTTTTGAATTTTTTGAGAATTCCGGTTAAAATTAAGAAATGTTCTATTAATAAAAGCTAAATTTAACTAATGTTCTAATAAATTTCTGACGTTTATTCCAGAATTAAAAAAAAAAATAAAAAAATGTAGAATTAAATTCGAATTCGTTTATAAGTCAAAATTAAGGATTCTTCCAATTTTTGAGATTATTCTATGTGTAAAAAAATGAAAAAAATCGGAACTAAATTTAATAAATATATGTATATAATTGAAATTTTATTTGCTTGGTCGGATAATTTTTCCATTTTCATCTTTAGGAAGTCTCTTACGAACCCTTTTTTTTTACTGCTGTATTTTCTTGAGAATCTGTATTGTTTACAACAGGCTGTGGCCGAGGCCGAGTATTTTGAACTAAAGCCTGGGGTCGGGGCTGAGATTGAAGTTGGCTATTTAAATCATTTAAAATATAACGCCCTGATAACTGGAATCGTTGAGTCTGAGCTTGAGAAGTTGTTACATGAGTTACATCATTTAGATTACGATTTGACAACATGTTAGGATGTGTAAAAAGATTTTGTTGAACTAACACATTAGAAGCAAGCTGAATATCAGGGCGTTATGTTTTAAATGATTTAAATAGCCAACTTTAATCTCAGCCCCGACCCCAGGCTTTAGTTCAAAATACTCGGCCTCGGCCACAGCCTGTTATAAACAATATAGATTCTCAAGAAAATACAGCAGTAAAAAAAAGGTTTTTTTTTTAAAAATAGTAAAAATTTTACGAATATGCATACTTTTTTATCATAGAAATTATAACAAATTTGACAATTTCAGATATTAGATTTTATCATTGATTAAGCAATTATAGAATAAACCATAGAATATATTTTTTTAAAAAATTATAATCTGAGGTAATTTTCACAGCAAAATATTAAAAAATTTTCTAAAACTATTCAAAAATCTACAAAAAATGTAACTGTAATTAAGATGATTTTGTTTAAGGTGTCGATTTTTTTGTTTTATAAATTTTTTCAGCAATTAATCTCAAAAATTAATCTTATATATTTGTAAAATTACTTATCGATCTATAGCTCTTTCAGAAAAAATATCAAAATATTAAAAAAAGAAAAAATCCAATTTACTCTAAATATAATTAAAATATAAAAAGACTCAAATAATTATTGTCTTTACTTAAAAGCACAAAATGACTTTCAATAAATGGTGTTCTTAGAAAGAAAAAAAATTAAATAAAAGTGAAAAGTCTTCCTAAAGTCCTTTTTAATAGTTGAAAATCAATGCAACTGGACTGAAAAATTTAAATTAATTTTCTAATTGCATCATGCAGACAATTTATTTGTTAACAAAATAAATATTTTTTACTTTGGAAAAAATTTTCACCTCAAACTTGGGGTTTGACTGTTATTATTTTTTTGCTTATATCAAAAGAAAATATTTTTTAATTATAAAACTAAAAATTAATTAATTATATTTTTTAATTATAATATTTTTAATTATAAATTTTTTAATTCTAACAACTTCCATGTTATTTGACCAAAAATATAAAAACTCTCTCTGTGTATTAAATTTTAAGGCAATGGACTAGCTAATATATACCAATCGACTGTGTCTTATCCTTTTTTAAAGATAATTGAAAGTTTAATTTTCAAAATCTAAATTTAAACATCATTCTTAACACTCAAAGGACCGGTTATTTTTGACAAAAACTTTCTAAAACTTTAGTGAAAAAAAAATTAGCTTAAATTTGTGAAAAAATAAATTTAAATGTGAACTTTTGGAAAAAAATTTATATATGAAAGAAGGAAATAAATCCGACAGTGTTTTCAACAAATGAAAAAAAATTATCATTTAACGATCGTTTTACCAGATACAAATTTACAATTTTTTGAAAATTCATATATTTCCATATCAAACAGCATACAAATTAAATCGACGAGTTCTATAATGTTAAGTTTTAATAAAATACAATTTGGAAAGGAACGAAAAAGATAAATAAAAAACGCATTTAATATATTTAAATAACTAATATCTAAATAAAAAACTGAAATACTTAATGAAAATTAAATAACTAACGTTATATTTTACTTAAAAAAAAAACTTAAATAGATAATTTTGCGTTTTATAAGTTTTCTTAAAGGTTTATATTAATACAAACTATTAATACTTCATATAAACTTCCACATAGATAGACTAGATAAAATAATAATAAAGCATGCTTTGATCACTTTCAAGAAAAAATGCATTTTCATAACTCCTTTTAAGGTAATTTTCAAATTATCTAAAAACAAGACATTTTTTTAGAGTCGCTTGGTTTATTTCCTTCACTTTGGGTTCTGTTAATGCATTTTACCTAGGGAATACGGTACTACTATGTCTTTTCTTTTTTATCTAATGCAATTTTTAAGTTATCTGATCAATGAACAATAAATATATATTCTTAATATATTCTGATGATCTTTTAGGTGACCTGCTGGTATCATAATAGACAGACCCCAATTTTAAGTAAAATAACTTGTTGCTTGTTGGACAATGGCGGCAAATAATCCGGCAAAGCTACTGAATCAAATTTGTTGGCTTTGAGAGATTGAACATACAAATCATGCTTTTCCGATGGTTCCAATTTGACTGTTTTAAGAATGTATTCCATTTCAGATGCTGTTCTAAAAATTTTTTTTTATTTAAAAAAAAAACCAGAAGAAATTGAATATTAATTTACGGCTTATAAGGTGAATTGTAAATACCAGGAATTTGTTTTGTACTTATTAGATAATGATTTTTTTTCGCTTCTTTTTCCAATTGTCTATATCTTTGAATATTTTTTCGTTCTTCTTCCTGTTTGTCCATATAGTCTTTGTACTCTCTGAGTTCATTACTTTTAAAAATAAAATAAAAAAAAATTCACATATTTTTTTCTTTTTATTTTACAGAACGATTTCGTTCTTTTGTTCAATGGCCTTCAAATATGCTTTACGTTTATAATAGTTGGAAACATATTTTCTGCTGTAATAGCCTCGCCATATTTTTTGAATAAGAATTGCTTTTTCGTGATAAAATTCAAGTTTCATCTGTCTAACTCTTTCCTGATATTTAAAAAAATTATTTAATTAAAAAATAAAAAAATCCATTTAGTAAAACCTCTAGCTGAATTCGGTATTTTCTCCGACCCTGATAACCTCTCCATATTTTTTGAACCACGGTGGCGTTCTTATTCAAATGTCTTTATTTTGAAATAAATTTAAAAATTTTAATTTAACAAAAAAAATAAATCCACTTCATATAAGTTCTAACTTTGAGACCGCGATACCATGATTGTATTTTAATAGCTGCCTCGTTCTCTATGTACCTGAACTGATCTGCTTTTCTAAACAAAAAACGCTCAAAATTCGAAAAAAAAATATCTTCATTTTTTAACATACCGACTATTCTCATAAATTTCGTCAATAATGTTCGGTACTTGCTTGATCAATTCAATTATCCTGGCCATATCTTTGCATTCAATCAAATTAAACTCTAAACATAACTGTTAATTCATAAATTTAATTTTTTAGTTACCATGGAAACAAGATATTTGAAAATAAAAAAATATTAAAATTTATAAAATTTATAAAAGTTAAGTAACCATGGTTACTGATAACATGAGTTAAATTATGGAATAATTTGGCCAAAATAATTGAAAATAACCTTTTTATTTTGGTTAGTAAAGTTAAGCAAAATGTTAAAAGCGGGACTTTTACCTGCCCCTGTTATTCAGCCATTACGCTACGACACACTTGGCACTAGAATCAAAGTTGGTCCAAATACATACATTCAAATAAAAAGCGGTAGTTTTAATATTTAAAAAATATAAAATAATTAACTCTTAACTTAGATGTACCTGGAGCAAGGATTTATTTTACTACCGATGGAACAAAACCAGCTCCGTTTCAAGTTGGACGAACTGGTAAAGCATCGACCCATAAATACATTGGTCCTTTTCGACTGCAGTTAGGGAACCGAGTGGTCCGTGCCATCGTGTCCAGCCGAGATAGACTGAGAGAAAGTGCTGTAGCCACTAAATACATTGATGTTATTCAAAAGAAACCATTAAGTGACCATGAACATGATGCAAATGAGTCGTCTTACAGCGAAGATGAGTCAGAGTCAAGTGGTAAGTCACGCAGAAATTCAGTACAATTTAGACGACGATCGTCTAGTGAGTTCGGAGAATTTCAGGGAACTCTTGATGGCGCCATAAATCCAGTCAACTACAGTGGTACACAAATAAATGTTTGGGGATTTCCTAACCCGGAGCTGGCTAACTTTTTGCCCAAGCCACCCCAATCCCAAATGGGTTTTCTCACCGAAAATATGATAAAAGTAAAAATAATTTAATTATTTTATTTAATTTAAAAAAAAAAAATTAGAATCTCAATACACCGAGACCTGCTGCGATTGAACCAGCCAGAAATGAATGTAAATTTTTGATTTAAATAAAATTTTAATAAGCAAATTTTTTCTTTTTTTCTTTAGGGGAAAAATTTCCGGATAATTTGAAAAAATTTTTTAAACAAATTTTAAAATTGTACGAAAGAGACACAGATTTTCAGAACGGATTAGATCGAATGATAGAAAATGGTCAGATAAGAGATTGCGAAGCTTTGGAGAATAGTGAAGCGTTTAAAATAAGCTTTTATTGTCCAAAATTTTTAAGTAACTTAATTTAAATTTAATTTTAAATAGATTTTGATTGTTTTTATCAACAAGTTGATGAGCCGACAGAAGTTAAGCCTAAGCCTAAGCCTAAGCCGAGGTCGCCTTCACCGGAAATTGATCTTGTAGATGATTTACCAGATAGAAAGCCTAAGCCAAGGTCGCCTTCACCGGACATTGATCTTGATGATTTGTCAAATAAAAAACCTCAGCCACCATCAAAACCATTTGTCACACCACCTCCACCTAAACCAAAGCCTAAACCCAAACCAGTCACCGAATTGAAAGATGAGTTAAAGCCACCGAAAATTGAAGAGCCTAGTACTTATATTGAAGAATTACAAGTATTTAAAAAAAATAAATTTTAAATTTTAAAATTTTAATTTTTTTACAAAATTTTTTCAAAGCAACAAGGCACTGTTATTGACGCACCAAATTTTAATGCAGATAAAGATGCCGAAGCGCTGAGAAAAGCTGTCAAAGGTTTTGGTACTGATGAGCAGACAATCATAAATATTTGTGGTAATCGCAGCAATGAGCAAAGGCTGCAAATAAAATCAGTCTATACAGCCATGTTTGGAAGAGTAATTTTTTACAGAGGAAAAAAGATTATTTTTTACTTAAAAATTTTAATGAAGAATTTAGTCGATGATTTAAAAAGTGATACTTCGGGAAATTTTAAAAAGCTTCTTGTGGGCTTATTCATGAGCCCAGTCGAATACGATTGCATGGAACTGCGTAAAGCTATTCAGGTGAAATTTGGTTTAAATTTTAGTGAACTTTGCATAAATTTATCTATTTGAAAAAGAAAGAATTTTTTTTTTTGTCTTTTAAAGGGTCTTGGTACAGACGATTCAACGTTGATCGAGTTAGTGACGTCTCGATCAAACAATCGGCTCAAAGAAATGTCCAATTTGTATCAAGAATGTAAAAAAAAAGCAAAAAGAAATGATAATTTAATTTTTTATTCTAAATTTTATTTTAGTGTACAAAAAAAAAATGGAAGATGATATAAGGTCAGATACTTCTGGTTCGTACCGAAAGTTGCTCACTTCTTTGTTGAGTTTTGGCAGGGATGAGAACAACGAAGTAGACATGAATTTGGTTAGACAAGATGTAGATGAGCTTGTTAAAGCAGGCATAAAAAAACTTGGCACTGATGAGCAAAAATTCAACCAAATATTTGGAACTAGAAGCTATGCTCATTTAAAACAAATGTTCAAAGTTTATCAGACAAGGACTAACGAGTCCATCGAAGAGTCGATAAAAAGTGAAATGAGTGGAAACTTGGCAAAAACGTACCTTGCCTTAAGTAAATGAAAAATTTAAATTTTTATTTAAAATTAAATTTTTGTTTTAGTTAATAATATTAAAAATAAAGCGGCATATTTTGCCAAAGAGGTTAAAAAAGCAATAAAGGGTCTGGGCACCGACGAGCACACATTGAACCGTATTGTGATCTCACGCAGTGAAGTGGACATGATTCAAATTAAGGATGAATACCAAAATATTTATGATAAATCAATGGAAGATGAGATAAGAGATGATGTATCAGGGGACTATGGCAAATTATTGCTTTTGTTGCTTAGGGATCCTTCAAAAAGAGTATTCGAGGATGCTGTTGAAGAAGAACCACATGTGATTGAAGAAGTAGAAGAGCCACTTGTTGAAGAGACACCGACTGTCATTGATTTTTCTGATTTTAATTGTTCCAATGATTGTGAAAGACTTAGAAAAGCTATGAAAGGCCTTGGAACTGATGAGAAAACGCTTATTCAGATAATTTGCAAAAGGTCTCGGGCTCAGAGACAGCAACTCAAAACTTGCTTTAAGTCCATGTTCGGAAGAAATTTACTGGATGATTTACACAGTGAACTGAGCGGTTCGTTCCGAGATATTATAAAAGGACTTATGATGGAAGAAGAGGAATTCGATGCGTTTTCGTTTAGAACAGCCGTCGCCGGACTTGGAACTGACGGTATATTTTTTTAATTAAATTCAAAATTAGAATTATGTGATTTGTTAAATTAAGTTTGGATATAAT
Source organism: Brachionus asplanchnoidis (assembly GCA_025491095.1). Lineage (NCBI taxonomy): Eukaryota > Metazoa > Rotifera > Eurotatoria > Ploima > Brachionidae > Brachionus > Brachionus asplanchnoidis. The sequence continues at coordinate 1,990,320 of JAILYF010000008.1, read as the reverse complement.
TGGTTTAATTTTTTGTGATTGAATTACAAAATGTATCCAATGTTGAAATAGCATTGAAAAAGTGCGAGATGTTTCAAATATTTTTTTCAGTTTCAAATAAAAAAATAATTTTAAGTTAATATTGCAAGCATTTTCATATTTGAAACTAAACTCTTTAGTGAAATAGAATGAGTTTAATTTTTATTTGGAAATTTGAAAAAATATTCTTTTTTTTATTTTTAAATAATTTATTTATTTATTTGTTTATCTATAATGCTCCTTCAGAATAAAAAATGAAAATAATAAACAAAAATAAAATAAAGTTAAATAGGATAAAATAAAGAAAAAGCAAAAATCAGAGTTGCTTAAAAGTTCCAATTCCAGGTTTTTAAAAAAAAAAATTTTAAGTCCTAGACTTGGACTAGACTTGCTTCTTTTGACTTTTAAACAACTCTGGTATAAATATATAAAAAAAAAGTTAAACGAGATAAAAATTAAATAAAATTAAAAAAAAGATAAATAATTCATTTAAATTTAAGTTAATATTCAATCGTTTAAAAACTCGAATAAGTAAACTATTGTTCACCTATTAAGCGAACAATTCTTGTTCTTCTCGGGTTTTGTGGACTATAAAGTTCACTTTAATTTTTTGTTCGCGTAAAGATGGACCAAAATAGAATTAGGTGGTCAAATGTCAAATTAGGTGAAAACCTTTTAGCCTCAATCATTTTTGGATTAGGTGAACTAATAGTTCAAAAAACCTGAGAACAAGAAGTTTCTAGTAATAAATGAATCATAGTTCACCTAAGTTCCATAGTTCATCTATCACAAAACCAAAGTCTTTCATGCTTAAAATATTAACTTAAAATTATTTTTTATTTGAAACTGAAATAAATATTTGAAACATCGCACTTTTTCAATGTTATTTCAACATTGGATACATTTTGTAATTCAAACACAAAAAATTAAACAAATTTTTTCTTCAATTTAGACTAATTAATTAATTAATTAAATACTAGACATTTAATTGTAGAAAAAAATTTTGAAATAGGCAAAATTAAACGAGGAAACTTCAAAAAATTTTTTTTTCCCTTATGTTTCTAATCCTAAGCTTTAATTCTAGCATGATATCTCATTGGATAATAATTATTGTAGCAAGCAATTTTATTTTTTATTAGTAGCAAAAAAAAGTATTAAATATTATATCAAAAAGTAGCAAAAATATTTTTTTTAGTAGAATAAGAAATAATAAAAAAAGTGTGAAAAAAAAGGAAAAAAGAAAAGATAATCAATTAATCAATTAAATTTGTTTTATTCGTTTGTTTTATCTTTACGTGGACGTCCTCTGCCTCTTTTTTGAACTAATTGAGTTGAGTTGAAATTTACTGCTTGTAAAACAAACAAGTTATTCGATTCTGACTGAATTGTTTGAGTTTCTGTTGTAATTGGGATATCAGTTTGATTTGAAGAAGTTGGCATTGAAAAAAGTTCTTGATTGATTGGACCCATTGAATTTCTTTCGAGTGCTGGCAATGCTTTCTTTCTGCGACCTTTCGAAGCGTTTTTCTCAATGCGTAAATCTAAAGTTGGAAATGATAGTAAACCCATATTGTAACCGACACCAATTACATGTTTGCAAACAAATTTTTTCTTCCAACACGGACACGAACATTTACTCAACTGCCAACGCTGTTTGCTCATTTCAATTATTTTATGAGAGTCATTCCATTCTATATACTCATCAAACGTATCCCAACTATCCTTATTCAAATACGAACGACAACTTTCTTTTGAAGCCTCAAAACTGCATTTTTCTGACGAAACCATATATGTTATCATATCTTCTTCTTCTTTTATTTTGACAATTCGTTTCTTGAAATTTTGAGACATTTTAAATTTTTTTATAATTTTTGGATTTGGATAAAATAATATTTATAGAGTTTTCCTTATCAGAACTCATGTCAATTATGTTTTAAATAATCATTAATTAAATTGTTAATTAGTTAATACCTCTTAACTTTTTACTACTAATAAAATAAAATTAACACCTTTTGCAAATAAAAAAACTGCTAAAAAAAATAAATTATCTATTTTATGATCTGCTATTCAAAAAAAATATAATTGCTACTAGAAGAAATAAATTTGCTACTAGCGAAAATATAAGCCTATCTCATTGACCAAAAATTTTTCCAAGAGAATTATAATAGCAGTCCTCTGGGGACGTTTTTGGCGGATTTTGATAAATTCGTACCTGTTTCGATCTATATATGGTAATCAAGGGCGCTAAAAAATAATATTCACTAAGTTTCAGCTCATTCCGATTATATTTCGCGGAATAAACACCTTTTTTCGGCTTATGCTAAAACACGGACCAACTGCTTTTTACTAAAACATGGACCGCGGTCGGGTGGTATTAGGTATTATCCAAAAACTTCTGACCACCGACCATTTTGTAGAGAATTTGACGAACTTTTACGCAAAAGTATCAGTTGGACCACAAGACTTAGTTTTTGACTTGTAAAACTAGTAATAACGAGTAAAATCCTGAGTTGCTGTTAACGCACCATATGTTTTCAGGATAATGAAAGAAATTTTTGAATATTTTAAATTTAAAAAAAAATTATATTTATATTCATTTAAAAAAAAATTATTTTTATTACGGTTATTTTTTCTTTAAATTATTTATAAAAAATTGGCTTATTTGAAAGTAAAAATAAATCAAGAGAAATTTTGACCGAGACCCCTAAAATTAATTTATATTTCTAATTTATATTTAAAGAAAAAATAACCGTAATAAAAATATTTTTTTTAAATGAATATTAATATAATTTTTTTTTTCAATAATTAGTATTTTTTTTTAAATTTAAAATATTCAAAAATTTCTCATTCCTAAAAATAATTAAAAAAAATTGTTTTGGTTGAAAGTAAAACTAAATTCAGAGAAATTTAGACCGAGACCCATAAAATTAATTTATATTTCTTATGTTAGAATGTAGAGATTTTAATTATCTACAAAACGATATGTCAGAAGTATCAATTCTATGAAATTGAAGAATTCTCCCAAAAAAAAAGATATTTTTTGTTTGAATTTAAACTGAAAAATTTTAAGGTGAAATTCTCCGCATTTTTTTTGGTTATATCTGTCTTATAAAAAAAAACTTAATTTAACCAATTTTTACATCTTTTGCTAAAAAATATTTATGTTTTACCGAAATTTACCAAATTTAACAAAAAAAAATAAACAATATTTTCTAGTATGAAAAAAATTGGAAAAATTTAACTTTTCAAGAAAAAGGATATTTTCATGATATTTTGGCACACAAAATAAGCAAAATTCATTTAAATTCACTTTACGTTAATTTTCGTAGTTTGAAAAAAAATTTACGATGATTAACGTAAATTACCAAATATTAGTGAATTTTTGCTTTTAATATTTTTATGGTAATTTACGCTAGTTTTCGTAAAATTGAGTCAAATTACGAAAATTACCTTAGCTTACTTTTGGCATTGTCAATTTTGGTACAAAATACAAAAACAAAATATTAAAAATGCCAAAGCATAAGTTCTGAAAGACCAAAACATGTTCTGTAAATTGAAGCAGTTGATACATCATTTGTACCAGCAATATGCTGATTTTGCAAAATTCTGCAAAATTCAGAACATTGTGAATTTTAGTACAAAAAACAAAAACAAAATTTAAAAAACGTCAGAACTTTAATCTGGACCGACCAAAACATGTTCTGTAAATTGTAGCAACTGATACATCCTCTGTACCACCACTTAAAGTTGAGTTGGATTTTTAATATAATGTAATATCCCAAATTCACAATTTTCTGAATTTTGCAGATTTATTGCAGAGTTTTGCAGAATCAGTTTATTGGTGGTACAAAGGATGTATCAGCTGCTACAATTTACAGAACACGTTTTGGTCTTTCAGAACTTATGCTTTGGCATTTTTAATAATTTGTTTTTGTATTTTGTACCAAAATTCACAATGCCCTTACTTTTCATCTTTTCTTCCTGAACAGTTCAGTACTTAAAATGCAAAACCTGTCATTACTTATTTCAATATGCTTATTTACTTTTAAATTTTATTACAACATACTCTATTTTTTATTTTTTATTTTTAGTAATACGGCTGGTTTAAAATTGATTATTTAAAATGTTTAAGATATATTTTTATTTTGAAATTTTTAAAGTTAAAAATTAAAATAAATAATGAAATTTTTAATGCAAATTTACAATTTAGTAATTAATATTATTTTCAGTATTATTGGCATAATTTTTATAAATTATTTTTAAATAAAAATTTATATTAATTTTTCAAAATTGAAAATATTTTTGTTTAATTTTTAGTGAATTTTACAATATCTCTGATAGAGATCTTCTATTTTAACTCGAAGTAGGACTTCTCCGCAGGGCTTAGTTGAGCTTTCATGCAGCAGCATATTTTTGTAGTGAATATTATTATTTATTTTTTTATTTATTAATACTTTAAGCCACAAAGGCAATAAATTAAAAAAGTAGTAAGAGAAAAGTGTATAGAAAGATTACAATTTGAAATAAAAAATCACCTTTGAAAAATCACGTTGTTATTAATTTCAAAATTATTTATTCAAAGGGAAATTTTATAAAATTTATTTTTTAGAGAGCGCATTAATTGAACTATTAACTACAAGAACACCTGAACAAATAAATGCAGCAAAGTCTAAATATCATTCAAGTATTAAAAAAAATAATTCTTCTGAATAAAATTTCTATTTATTTTTTTTTTTAAATTAAGTGTATAAAAAAAATTTAGAAAATGATATAAAGAGTGACACTAGCGGTCATTTTAGAAAAGTACTAGTTTCATTGCTAACAGCGTCACGACCATCAGGCAATTTAGTCAACAGGACACAGGCTAAATTGGATTCTGAAGAGTTAATGAATGCTGGTATTAAAAAATGGGGAACGGATGAATCTAAATTTGTAACCATACTGTGCACCAGAAGCTTTTCCCAACTCAGAGCTGTGTTTGATGAGTATGAACAATTGACTGGCAACTCAATTGAAGAAGATTTGAAAAAAGAGTGCTCTGGCGATTTGCTGAAAGTGTTTTTGTCCATTGTGGCATGTGTGCGAGATAAACAAGCTCATTTTGCATCAATATTGTTAAAATCTATGAAAGGTCTGGGAACCAAAGAAAGTTCGCTGATTAGAGTGGTAGTAAGCAGATGCGAAATAGACATGGTTCAGATAAAGCAAAAATTTGAGCAAATTTCCAAGAAAAGCCTAGCTGGATACATCAAGGGAGACACATCAGGAGACTTTCGAAGAGCTTTGCTCATTCTGATCGGAGACGAAGATGCAATTAAAAAATAGACATCAAAAGCTTTACTTTTTTTTTCTTATTTTTTTTGAAATAAATTTTTTATTGAAGTAATTTTATTTTATTAGATGTGAATAATCGCGCACTATGTGCAGCTGATTACTACGAAGCCTTATTGAAATTTTTTCAAATTTATTTTATTCAAAATAATAAAATTTTAGACCCACTCTTTTTTTTCTTTCAATTGTTTATCTGCATAAGATTAATGTCTATTTGAAAACAATCACATTTGACAACAAAAATAAAAGCTCGAATTTTAGTAATTAGTGTGCGGAGATAATAAATATTTTTTAATTAAAACTTTTTGAAATGGATTAACGTTAGAGAAAAAAAAATAAAGAAAAAAAGTTATGTAATTTTTTGAACAGGTTTGGAGTTTTTCAAATTTTCGGAGGCAAAATTAAATAAAACAACTTAGAATAAATCATTCCAAAAACTAAAACGACTTTCTTACGAAAAAAAAAAAATTATATAAAAATATTTTCTACCCTACAAGTGTCTCACTTACTCGGTCAAATTTCCACTTGTGAAAAGTGCTCGAAAAATAGGTCCCTGCAAAACAAAAATATTTTTGTGTTTATTTAGGTAATTTTGGCCAAGAAATAAAGTCTCTTCATAATATATTCTACTAACTCAGTTTCATAATATTTGATGTAAACATTAGGAGATAAATCCTGTTTTCTCAGTTATTTTAAGACATAAACAAAAAGTGAATGGCACCATTTGGATTTCATCGTAAAAGCTAGTCAAAATGGTTCAATTGAGAAAAATTTTGGCTTGTTACAATGTTATGGGTGTCTTGATAGCTCAAATCCCACTATCTTTATTTGTGATAGGGATTTGGAGTTAAAAATTTTTAATTAAATTTCAGGTATTTAAATATTTATTAAACCAAGATTAATTGAATACTACAAGCGAGTTTTCTAAAATAATAAAAATTTTCTTTCTCGTTAGCTCGTTTACCAATTTAATCAAAGATAATTTTTTTATAATCTTTATCAAATTTTGTTTGCTTGAACAAAAATGAAACCATTTTACTTATCTAAAAGTCGTAAATTTTCAAAGTCTATAAATCGAGCTATTATTAATCATTTAAATTGCAGATAAATTTTTCTTATTTTCAAATTTTTTCTTTAATTTATTTGCTTATTTAAATTCATAGAGCTAATTGCATAATTTAATTTAAGTTCTTAAAATAAAAAGTGCAAATTAATACTTTTTCCTTTGAGATAAGATATGGCTTTCGAACGCTTATTACGGTACGACAATTCCTACACATAGATATTTTTGTTAAATTAAATTCTTATTTAGGTCAAATACCACTTAATAATTCTTATCTTGTATTTTATGCTTTATTTATTCCTTGTAATTCTAAGTTTTTTTTTTTACAAAATTAAAAAAAAAGTTTAATTGTTTTTTTTTTAATAGCAAGAAATCGATTAATCGACCAGATATGTGCGAAAAATTCGATATCTAGTTCAATGAGAACAAAAATTGATAAATGAATAATAGATTTTATCGTGAAAATATTCTATTTAGACGACAATCAATGTCTCATTTGACATGATAATCAGTGAGTGTTAGCAAAATTTTTTTTCACTTCATTTATCAATTGAACATTGAAAAATTTTAAATTAATTCTTGAGAAAAAGGTGATTGATCTATTCAATTAATTTGTATAGTAAAATTAAGTTGTTAATAGTTTAAAAAAATTTTAGTAGAAGAAAATTTTAAATTTTTTTGTTCACTGCTAAAATATAAATTTAAGAATTAATAAATATTTTTAAAACTATTTTTCGAGGAGCTATTATTTTATTTGATAAAAATTTCGGCAAAGTTCATTTTCAACAATTTGAATAAAATGAACAAATTTTAGAATCGAAAAAAAATTGCTAAATTAATTGGCATTAGCAGCAAAAAGTTTGTGTTAGGATTGAAGAAACATATAAAAAGTAAATAAGACATATAAAAAGTGAATCAAGCATAAGCATTATTTTATTTTTTTAAACTGTTACCAAACACATAATTTTTTTCCCATAAATTTTAATTAAAGCATAAACTTTTTTTTTAAATAAAAAAAAAGTCAATTAAAACATTAGAAAAGTTTCATTATGATTAAAAAAAAAGAAAAAAAATATATTCAAGTTCGACCTCAGAATTAATTTTGGTGATATAAATTGATTCAATGTTCATTTAGTGTGAAGTAAATTTTTTTGTCACTCAAAAAAATTTTAAAATAATCTAAAAAATATATCTTTTTGAAACCACCCACATCCAGCAATTTTAAATTTAAATTTGTAAAATAATTAAAATTAAAAAAGTTAAATCATTAATACTCGTTTTAGAATTAGTATTTGCTTTGTTTCTACTGATAACTGGCAATTAAAGATTTAAATCATTTGAATAAATATTTCTAGATTAAAATCTCCAATTTAAATTTTTTTTGGATAGAACTGTATCAACTTTTGCAAGTCAAGATTAGCTAAAAAGTTAAATTTATTTAAATTAATTTTATTGTATAATATTTAATTCAAGGTTTTGATAGAAAAAAAAATATTTATTACTGACAAAATAGGAGATCAACTTAGATAACAACAACAACAACTAAAAAAAATTGGTCTCCAAGACTCGCTAATTGTAAAACTTTGTCAACTATAGCAACGAGTGAAGATAAATTAATAAAACCAGGTTAATTAACTCGTAGTGGTTGTGTTGCATCATTTTGTTTGACAATAAAGAGTCGAAAAAGTAGCAAACCTTAGCGATTTATTTCAAATCAAGCCTGATTCATTGTGACTCGTAATCTACGCGTGGAAAACGCCTAGGCACAGATTAAAACCATTTCAAAATATTAGCCAAGAGATTAATTAAATCAAAAAAGTTATTGTTAGATTAGAAAAAAAAAATTGTATTAGGCAAAACAAAGTTTTGTTATTTAGTGTGCCGAGAAGAAAAGAGAAGAGACTTGATTTTGACAAAAGGATAAAGATTACGAAACGATTACAAATTTTTAAATTCACCTTTTTTTTTCTTCTTGTATTTGAAAATAAAATTCATCATTAAAACTAATATTAGATCATTTGATTGTGTTTAAGGACATTCTTGTATATATATATATATGTTGGATTTAGTTGTATTCCAAAATTTATAGTCATATTCTTGTTATTTTAGTCTTGTAACTTGATACCAAGCAAGCTAAATTAGACAAAGTTATTCGAATCTAAATGGCAATAGTGAAATAGAATTTGCCTAAGGCTTAGGCGCAAGTTACCTTCAAATGCATCCTTTTAATGTTTGAATACACAAAACATTAGTTATCTTTGGGCAATATTTGCCATTCAGGTAAATGTGTTGCTGTCCTGGTATTTGTCCCAAATGGTTGGCAATTAAACTATGTGTTTCATTCAATTTAAGATAAACCAAGGCACATTTTACTACGACTTGGTGAGTGTGTGTTCATTTTAAGATTAATTTGTTTGATAAAAATCAAGAAATTTTAAAATAACATAATTAAGATTATGTTTCATCACATAAGCAATAATTCTCTCTGTCGAGTAAAGAAAAAAAGTTTTTTTTTTGTTTTTTTATTCAAAGGTAAAATAAAATTTGTTTTAATTTCAAAAAAAAAATTGAAATAATAATAAAAATGATAAAAATTATAATAAACATCGCATTTAGACACTTTTAATATCGGAATTATTCTAATTTCGGTATTTGTCAAATGTTAACCTGTTATACAATTGAGCGAGGCCCTAAGCTAATTTTTATTACTTTTAGTTTTATGGTCCAAGCGTGACATTTAGAATATTTATTGCCGCCAATTTTTCTTTTAATGTCACTAGTCCGAGTCGGAGTGATAATTATCCCGAATGAGATAATTTAATATGGGCTTTGACATAGACTTTTCATTTAATTATTTCAATTTTGATATTTAAAAATTTCTTGATAAAAGTTCTTATTTGTTTAAATGATTAGTAATTTTTTTTATTTTTTTGTTTGACTCTTTTCTCCATCTCTGTATGCGATTATTAATTTAAAAAGAAAAAAAAATTAAACTTTTCATTTATTTCCATAAATATGATTTTGTATAGTTGTTTTTTTAGATAGAAAAAGCATCGCAAGACTTTGAGAGCCACGAATTTGATACCCATTATACCTGAGCGCAAGTATGTAATTAGAACGCTAATTTACAATCGTTTTGTCCTATCTAAAAATAAATCGTGTTGCTAATATGAGATTTAGCTATCGAATTACTACTCTAAAACTTGTTTTTGTTTTATAGACTAGAATTGGTTTCAATGACCATGCAATAATAAAAGTTTATCAATTCTAATGGCAAGATAAGCTTTTTTTATTTTATTTTTTTTCTATTTTTTTTTCAACATTTAAATTCATTAATTAGTTCACAGTCTATTAAGATTTTTTTGCTTGGAAACAGATTACCATTGCTCTTTGATTCATTTTAAATGATTCATTTTGTAAATAGTTTTTTATCACTTGATACTTGAATATTTTATTTTTCAATTCTACTGCTAAATATTAGTAATTAGATTGTTTATTTGATTAGTAAGAAAATTAGGAATTTTTAATTCTAATCTTTAATTTTTTTTTTGTAAATTAAGAAGTTTTTAATTCATTTTTTTTTTAATTTATTTTTACTAATTAGGATTTTTTAAATTCAAGTTTTAAAAAAATTTAATTTTAAAAATAGGAATTTTTTAATATAAATCTTAAATTTTTTATTTAATTTACGAAATTTTTAATTCAAATCTTTAATTTTTTTTTGTAATTAAGAAGTTTTTAATTCATTTTTTTTTTAATTTAAATTAATAATTAGGAATTTTTTAATACAAATCTTTAATTTTTTCTTAGAAATTATTAATTTTTTAATTCAAGCTTAAAATAATTTTTTTTTTTAAATTAATAGTTGAAAAGGGACACTGACGGAGTGAAGTGGTATAATTGGAATTTTCACCTTTAACAAAGTCGACACAATCCTCTATTAAACAAAATTAACTTTTGATAGAGTTGATAAAATTAAGGATTAGCTTTATTTTAAATTAGTCATAGGTCAAAATAGAAGACCGTGTGTCTACAAAACATTGGCCTAATATAAATGACCAAATTTGTTTTATCAAATTTTCAAAAGATAAATTAATTACTAGATAAATTTTATTTAGATCTTAACCAAAAGAGAAACAAATAAGTTTAAATAAACATAATAAAACTTGATTTTTATTTCCGATTAGAGTTTTCTTTCAGGCTATGTCGCTGGAATGAATCAATCAACAATTTTTTTAAATGATGGCCAAATCAAATTTGACTGTAAGATAACATCTATTGGTATTCATATTTATTTTTTTAATTCCTTCCGCCATTTTATGATTTTTTTAGTAATTTGAGGAAAAAAAATTTAATATCCATCCACTCATTCACTGGATTGTGCATGTGGACTTTTTATTGTAGCACTGACATGGTTCTTCAAAAGTTTCAGCACAAATTTCTTTCTTTTTCTTTAAAGGGTCTGATGAGTTTGATTTTATTAATTTGAAGATTTTATCAAAGAATTCCAAAGTTATACCACAAGATCTATTGATATATCTTTGAGCATGGTAGTTAATATCATTTTGGTTTGATTAACCTTTACGGTTTCCTCAAAGCGTTTGAATGTAACTGGTTTTTGAAAAAAAAATTATTTTTTATTTAATTTCAATTTAGAAGCGTTTTTATTTCTATTTAAAGGTTATTAGATTTAAATGCTAGGTACAAGTGATTACATGGAAAAGATAATTTAGCCTCAGCTCTATTTAAATTTCAGCTAGAAATGATTCGAAGCAAAATCTAAAATTAAAATGCATCTATAGCTTCTTTTTATTTAAAAAAAAAGTATATTTCTTATTATTATTTATCTTAAATTGACATTTTAACAAAAAAGAGTTTTTTTTTGCATAATTTTCTTTTTTATTCCAAATACTTTGCATATTTAAGATGAGTGTTGTTGAAGAAAATTTTAAAATTTAAACTCCATCATTTGTGGTAGTTAACTTTGAGTCTGTGTCCACACTTTGAGAAATGCTGCTCAAATCACACGATTAGCTCTTGATGTTTTATTTTTAAAATAGAAAAATATATCTAATCAGCTTGTTAATTTAAACAAATACTAATGTTGATAAGTAGACATGAGTTGCCAATGACAACACCATGTAGAGAAGATAATAACAGTGGATAAGAAATAACCAAGTTATAAACAAGATTTAAAAGGGGTTATATGATAAAAACAATTTGAATTTTAACATTGGCCGTAGATAACCACTACAATTTTTTTTTATTACACTCAAATTTTAGCTAATAGATAAAATTCATAATTTTGGTTTAGTTTTTTTTTTAGTTTTTTTTTATCTTAGCGTTGTTCGGAATTTAATTAAAAAAAAAAAAGAAAAAAAACTTCAAGCATTTATCGCATTTTGTACAATTTGTATTTGAAATTTAAGCCAAGCCGGTGTTTTGTTTAGATAAGAGCCACCAAGTTCTAATTTAAAATTTAATTGGAAATTTTTTTCAATAACAAGCCAAGATGCTGTGTTTACTCAGCAAAAAAAATTTTTTTTCTATTCAAAATCAATATTTGTCCTATGGACAACAATTTAATTAACTAATACACAAACTAATGAGAAACTGTCTAATGTCCGAGCAATTTGTTTTATATAATCCAAACTTTGGGATTTAATTTGTAAAATATCACTAGTATATAGAAAAAGATTAGATAGATCGAATTTAATAATGAAGAAAAACGAAAAGAATAGATTTATAATTAATTGCGATTTGTTCGCGCGCGGACCTAAAGCCCACCATTTCGAAGAAACAATTAATTTGCTGGATTAACACATTTTTATTTTTTTATTTTATTTATTTTTTCTTTTTGTTCAAAAATTTGTTTTTAAAAGTGTGTTGAAATTGAATAGCGGAAGCAGTTCAATTCATCGAAAACAAACTGGTCTTAATTGTGTCCACTGTTTGTCCATTAGTACCCTTGTCTATATTTTTTTCTTCATTGTTTTCCTGTTCATCTATCTGATATTCAGGTTAATCCGAATACAAATAAGCAAGCTCGGATAGCTATTATTAGCCAAGGAACATTTTTATTTTTTTAAATTTAAAAAAATTTGAATTTGAAAAAAATAGAGGAACAGAAAAAGTCGGCTAATTGTGGTCACAAAATGAGAATTTTTTTGGATGTGCCAAAAAAGCTTTGGTTATTCAATGTGCTTATTTGTCATCAAATTAAGGTCAACTTTAGTTCAAATATTGGCAAATATTTTGCCTAGTCAATGGCCAATTTATCATAGAGCATATTTTGGCTTCGAATAGAGAATTCGAGATGCGCTCCGGGCTCAATTTAATTACAGTTTAAGGCAAAAGAACCTAAATTAGATTGAACATGACAAGCCAGCAATTATCTATTCGAAAGGTAAACAAAAAAAAGATAATTAAATCCCAACAAATAAAATTCAAGCTAAAACAGGTTAATTGTAGCAACAAAAAAAAATAAATTTTTTAAATTTTTTTCTTCATCAAATGTCAATGCTTTATCTATTCTTTTTTTGTTTTTTTTTTGTTTCCCCTAAAATGATTGATTCAGCTCCGAATGTTGTTGTTGTTGTGTACATTTCTAGTTCAATAATTAAATTTTATCTTCTTCCTCACTCATTTCTAGTTTTAATTAAATTTTAGCCTAGATAATTTAAATTTTTTGTTTTTTATTTTAGCCCGTATAATCGAATGGTTTTTGTGTTAGTTAAAGATGCAGAGGAAAGAAGGTTAGAAACTTACTAAGGGAGAAAAAATCTTAAAAATATCTCTGCAGTGCATTTTTGAATACATTTTTATTTGAAAAAAGTGCATTGTGAAAACTTAGTTCAAAAATTAAAAAAGAGAATAAAATTTTTAGTGAAAATTTTTTTCGTAGCATTTCGGTGTACAAATTAAAAAGAATTCAAAAATATAAAAAAAAAACAGCAAATATTTAATTTTATTTATTTATTTTTAAATATTAATTTTTTATATTTTTAAATATTAATTTTTTATATTTTTAAATAAATGTACTAAGTTTTCGCATTGCCAAGAAAGGGGATTTGGTTTCGACTGGGTAATGATTGCAGTCTAGATGGTCAACCCGATTCAGTAACCAGTTTGCTAGATCGGAGCCGATTTTCTAAAAGAGACTGGAAAAGGAGAAGAGCGTCTCCTTAATTATCCACTAGGTTAGAAAAGGAACAAATTATTGTTAAGATTTATTTATTTTTTTATTTGATTTATTTGGGTAAAAGCTGATTTATCGGCCACAAACTTGGTTCAGTATTAAGAAAAAGTACCACTTGAAAAAAATTAACAGAATTTAAAATTGTTTTTATATTTTATTTTTATATTCAAAACCATTTATTTAAAAATTTTAAGTTTTAAAAAATAACAAAAAAAAAACACTCTCTCAAAAATTACGAAAATTTTAACACCTGGAATAACAGCTCTGGAATTTTCGCCCAGTCTTTATAGTCAAAGATTTTCTTAATTATCGCAATACTCGGGTCTTTTCTCGTAGCTTTTATATCAAGTTCGTTGAGAGTTCTCTTTTATTATTAAGACATAAATCTTAAACAGGTTAATTGTAGCAAAAAAAAATAAATTTTGTCAAATTTTTGCATTTTTTTTTCTCTTTATAAAGTCAATGATTTATCTATTTTTTTCGAAAGTTCGAACCGAGCCAAGGGTAAAAAGAAAAGATCTTAAAAATATCTCTGCATTAGGGGACGCATGTTTAAATACATTTTCATTAAAAAAGTTCTATTTGAAAAATTAGTTCAAAAAATAACAAAGTCAAATAAACATTCTAAAAAATTTTAAAGGAATTTTCTTTTTAAAACAACAAATATCTAATTTAGTTTTTCAATTTAAACATTTGATATTTTTTAGAGAAATGTTCTTAGTTTTCACATTTGGAAATGGTTCGAAATGGTTTCGACTCGGTAATAAAGTAGATGCTCAATAAAGTATAAGCGCCTCTTCTATTATCTGCTAAGGTATAATAAAGCTTAAACAGGTAAATTGTAGAAAAAATAAATGTTTAATAGATGCATGTTTAAATAAATTTTAATCAAAAAAAGTGCAATGAGAAAACTTAGTAAAATAATAAAAAAAGTGAATTAAATCTTTTAATGAATTTTTTTTTCGTAGCATTTCGCTGTAAAATTTAAAATAATTTAAAAATATAAAAAATCAGCAAATATTTTCTGTTTAAATTTTGATATTTTTCAATAAAAGTTTTCACATAACCAAAAAAAGTTGGACTGTTATCGACTCGGTAATAAAGTAAATGAATGTCTCCTTTATTATCCGCTTAGGTATAAAAGGGAAAAAATATTAAGATATAAGCTTAAACAGTTTAATTGACGCAAAAAAAAAAATTAAAATTTTTTCATTTTTTTTCTTCATCAAAAGTCAATGGTTTATCTATTTTTTTTGAAGGTTCGAATCCCGCTTAAGCAGAAAAAATCTTAAAAATATCTCTGCAGTATAAGGCGCATGCTTAAATACATTTTATTTAAAAAGTGCAATGTGAAAAATTAGTTCAAAAGTAAAAAAGTGAAGTAAACATTCTCAAAAATTTTAAATTAATTATTTTTCGTAGAATTTCGTTGTAAAAATTTAAAAAAATTCTAAAATATAAAAAAACAACTACAAATATCTACTTTAATTTATTTATATTTCAATAAATAATTTTTGATATTTTTCAAAGAAATGTACTTAGTTTTCACATAACCAAAAAAAGTTGGACTGTTATCGACTTGGTAATAAAGTAAATGAATGTCTCCTCTTTTATCCGCTTAGGTATAAAAGGGAAAAAATATTAAGATATAAAACCGAAACAGGTTTATTGACGCAAAAAAAAAAAAATTAAAATTTTTTCATTTTTTTTCTTCATCAAAAGTCATTGTTTTATCCATATCTTTTTTTTCGATTGATTCAGCTTCGAATGTTGTTGTTGTTGTGTACATTTCTAGTTCAATAATTAAATTTTATCTTCTTCTTCACTCATTTCTAATTTTAATTAATTAAATTTTAGCCAAGATAATTTAAATTTTTTATTTTTTTAGATTAAACAAATAAAAAAAAAAACACAACAAAATTTAAACATTTGAAGAGATTTAGAAGAAGAAAAAAAAAAATCTAATTTTACACTTTTAGAGTTGTTTTTAATGAACATTTTCTAGACTAGGCGAAAGGCTAACAAAAATGCAATCAATGGTTGAAGTCGTTTGTGTTGGTAACGGCTCCAACAAGTCATTTAACTCGGTGTACACCGATCCAGGCTTCTGCAAGATGGTGATTGTGCAAGACGACGACAAGTTTCCAGCGCCGCGTCTCTGTCTGCTGCGCCGCTGGCCCAACTTCGACGGCGGCTTCGGCTTCAGCCTCTACGAGGACCTGATATCGTCAGGGGCGCTCAAGGTCCAAGAGGTGGTCCGGCACAGTCCGGCAGAGGCGGGCGGCCTGCGCAAAAATGACGTCATCGTCGAAATAAACAAGGAAAACATTGAGTTCAAGTCATTTTTTCCGCTGGTCGAAATCTTAAAGGAAGCGTTCGCTGAAAACGAAATGGAATTGCTGGTCCTGGCCGAACAGGACGCCCAGTGGTACCGGCTGAGAAACATAACTGTGAACAACAACTTTCCGAATATCGAGTACTGCGAGACGCCCTACTACGGCCACATACTCAAGCCGCTGGACTCGATGGCGCAGCAGGGAAAGCTGGGCAACTCGCAGATCGAGTTTCATTCGAGCACGGGCAAGTTGTTCCGCACCACTCTGGTCATTGACAACGAGAGAGAGTCGGTGTATCGGCGCGTCGAAGAACTGCCGTCCAACACGCCGGTCCAGTCGGCCGACCAGTCCGTTCCGCCGCTCAGACCGGACGGCACGTTCAGACACCCGGGCGCCGACGCCGGCTCCGTCCGAGTCTATTACAGACGCGATCAAAGCTGTCGTCTGGCCAAAGGGGACGAGGTGATGGCGGACTCGGGCGTGGGAACCATCAAGGAGAGACGCTCGACGCCCAACAACTTGAACAACACGAGCACAAGTCCGTTCTCGACCATGGGCAAGTCGAATGCCGAGATTGCTGTCGATTTGCTGCACGACAAATGGGCTGATTTAATGGACGAGTATTTGGACGACAAGTTCAGGAGTGGACCGAGAGAGGACAAGTACGAGAGGCCCGATCGGGACAGCAGTGCCAAGAAAAGTCACGTGATTCGTCTTAATGAGCCAAGTTCGACCATGCGCTCCAAGTCACGCTCTAAGTCGCGGTGTCAAAGCCCCAATGATGCGTCCTTTTCCTATTTGTACTCGGGCAGAGACGACTTTCAGACAACGTCGGCCACTTCGTTCAAAGACTTCAATCAAAGACAGCAGTCGCCCTTTCAGAACACGTTGAATCGTGGATCGCCTCACACTCAATCGCACAATCGATTCACTTCACCTCATCACACTCTTCAATCGCCGCTGAAGCACAAGTATCCAATTCAAGTGACAAGTGCTGGCCACAAGTCAAGACCCTCTCAGGTTACAAGTCCCGTTCAACACAAGGTTGAAAATCAAACAAGTAGATTTATTTTTTTTTTTGATTTTTTTTTTATTTAATTTTAGTAAAAAATTTTATGTTTTTACAATTTTATTTTTTTTTTTGATCTTTTTTTGGGTAATATTTCAGAGAATTTTTATTTTGTGAATTGTGGTGAGAAAAATTTTTTTTTTTTCGAAAATTTTTTTCTGAAATATTGCAAGAAAAAATTTTAAAAAATTTTAAAATGTGAAAATGTGAAATTTTTTACACTGTGCCATACAAATTGTATGTCATGGGCTCAATATAGTCCCTATATTTTTAGGGTCCTAAAAATTTTATTTAAAATTTTCTATCGTTTATTTGTTGAAATAGGAAAAGGCTTCTTCTAGCCGAACTTAAAGGAAAAATAAAAAAATAAAAGCTTTGTGAAATTCAGTATAAAAGAACAGAACAAAATGATAAAATATATAATTTGTGAAAAAAACTTCAAAATTAATTCTGTGAATGCAGCATGGTGCACAATGGATAGCTGCGATGAACAGTCATAATAGAGAATATTTAAATAGAGGAGACAAAAATTAGAGTGTGTTTTAAACTAGAGAAAATAAATTGGAGAATTTTTTGAATAGAGAAAAAGTATAAAAGAGGATATACAAAATAACAAAAAAAAAGCTTTCGATGAATCAATTAAATTTATCAACAGTAAATCGACTTTGGTCGAACAAAGACTATTAGTTTAAAAACCCTCTATAATATTTCACTAAAATAAAATTTTTCTTATTTATCGCTTTCTCTATTATTGTTTTTTTTCTCTAAAAAATTTATTCTCTATGATATTTGCAATTAATAATTTATATATTTTTATCTCTAAAATAAAAATTCTCTAAAATTTTTTTCTCTTTTATGAAAGTTTACCATAGCTGCATCAAAGTCTGCTAGAATCTGCAAATTTAAAGTATTGTGAATTTTAAATACAAATTGAACAAAAATTATTTATTTTTTGATAAATTAAAATTAAAGTTGATTAAAAAAATTGTAGAAAAAATACTGCAACATAATGCAAAATATTTTGTTGCAGTTATTTTTACCTGAAATATTTTTTCTCGCTTATAAAAGGCAAAAAATAATGAATCAATTAGATTTAAATAGATTATTGATTTGATTTACTAAAATAAGGCAAAAGGTGCAACGAAGTATGCTGCACTATGTTGCAGTATTTTTTCTAATATTTTTTATTAAATTTTTTGTTTAATTAATCAGAGAATGAAGAATTTTTGTTCAATTTTTATTTAAAATTCACAACACCTCATTTTATTCTGTTCTTTTGAACTAAATTCAACAAAACCAATCAACAAACTGTTTTCAATTTATTCTTTAAATTGATCCAGTTTACACTGCTCAAATTTCAAGTTTACAAATGACTAAACAGAGTTCTTCGACATTGTGAATTTAGGAACAAAAACAAAAATTTTTAAACTATATTACTTTTTAACTATAATTTTAAAAATTGTTCTGCAAAATGAAATCAGCTGATACAAAATTTTTCCCACCCAAATTTAGACTCTGCAAAAACTCTGCAAGTCTGCAAAGCCAAAATGTACTAAAAAAATTTCAGAGTCTAAATTTGGGTGGTAAAAATTTTGCATCAGCTAATTTCATTTTGCAGAACAATTTTTTAACTGAGAGTAAAAAATTTATTTCTTACTAAGATTTTTGTTTTTATTCCTAAATTCACAATTCCGAGCTCTTCTTTAAGTCGAAAACAATTATTCAATATATTAAAATATAAATTAAAAAAAATTGTATAAAAAAAAATTTTAAAATGTAAAAAAGTAAATTTTGTAAAAAAAAATATTTTTTTTAAATTTTCAAGTGGTTTCATTGAAAAGTTTTCTATTTTTTTTTGTTGTTTCTAAATTTTACAACCTAGTAACTTCATACCAATATGATTCATCGTCATACACAGCAGCATCAGCCAAATATCCTCCAACAAATCAATACTCATACCAAGAACAAAGCTATTCAAGTAATTATACTAGAGACCCGGCGAGTCCGACAGGGGCTGATAAAACATACACCTTTAATAAGAACTATAGCAGTGATGGTAGTAGTTTGACGAAGCCGAGTCTGATACAGCACGAATACTCGAGCTCGTCATCTAACCAGCTTGGATTTCAGCTGGACGAGAACGAAATTCGCACCAAAGGTGTCTATTATGTGAAAAGTGTGGAGGCCAATTCTCCCAGTGCCATGGCCGGCCTAAAACAAGGCGACAAAATAACCAAAATAAATGGAAAGTCGACTAGTGGCATGAGTTATGATCAATTTTGTGACGAGATTGTGATTGCCCAGCAGCAACAGTTGAAGAACAACATGATCCATTTGATGGTGATGCGAAAATCGGCCAAATCAAGCGCCATCGGCTCTTACTCTAGCATTTCCAAGAGTGGCTCCACTGTTCTTCCCATCAAGAACTACAAGAGTTCTAGTTTTGTTGACGAAGGCTATGGACCAGACTCGGCCACTTCGTCCACTACTACTACCGCTGCTATTAGTTCATCATCAAACAAAAATTTAATTAGCTACGTCAAAGTAACCTCGCCCGATGGTAAGACACCACTCAACACTAACCACACACTAACAAATAGACTTACTAACTTTTAGACTGATTAATCACTTTTAGAGTCATTGTGAATTTTAGGCAAACTTTTTTTTGTCATCTTTGAAAGACACTCAATAATGTGTCAAAGGGTGCTTGAATTTATGGCAAAATGTAAATATTTTTACATTTCTAAATTTTTATATTTTAAGATTTTTTGTGCATTAATTCAGAAATTTTTTATTTTTAATTTTTATTTGAAAATTATTTGGGAAAGTATTTTTTTTTTAATTTTATGAATTACAGCACAAAAAATCTAAAAATATGAAAATGTAAAAATGTAAAATTATTTAAATTTTGCCGAATTTTTACTCTCATAAACTTTACAAAACTTTAGAAAATTTCGGTTAAAACCTATTTTTATTAATGACATTTTTATTTTTTCCACATTATATTATATGTAATGTTATATATATATTATATGTATTAATATGCGTAATTTTTTGAGATAAATGCCGTATTTACTCAAATAAAAGAAAGTTCGGTTATCAAAAGGTTTATTTTATTTGAAAATATTTCACTTTAAAAAAATGACCCAAATAAAAGAAATTTATCCAATTTTTTTCTTCTATTAGAAACAAAAAAATGTATGTTTTACATGATAAGTTACTGGTGAATTTTCTTTTAATAAGACTTTGAAGAACTAGTTTTTAGAATTTTTATATGCTGAGATTAAGAAAAGAAGATCAATTTTATTAAAGTTTATAATTATTTTTTATGAGTATTAGAAATTTAAAGTAACGAAGGGTGCAATATGTTTAAGTATTAATCAATAATAATATTAAGCATTGATAATAAGTTTTAATTGATTTCACTTGAATATATTCAAACTAGAATATTTTCAATTAGATTTTTTGTAAATTATATTTTTCACCATCAATCGACGATGGCATTGGCTTATATTTCAAACAGTATCTTTAAAAGTTTTTTTTTTCACAGTAAATCAATTAATAAAAAATACATTAAATATTTTTAATATACAAAAAAAATATATCATCTAATCATTAAAAAAAAAAGGAAAAAATTTTTTTTTTGTCACGTCTTCTTTTTTCGGCTTGACAGTTGGAACATTGAATTTATCGTAAGGGTACTTATTTAATTTACATTAACTAAACTAAGACTATAAATACTGATTTGATTAATAAATGGTTCAATATCTAAAAAGCCATTTCTTCTAAGCATCTTGTATTTAGTTCAACTCTTTTCCCCTATCTGCAAGCCACTTGTCTAATCTTCCTTTAAATTTTTTTATTGTCTGATTCTATAATTATGCTTGGAAAACTATTCCTCAAACCCATTAGTCTGAATTATAACCTGGTTAATTAGGACTAATCGGTTTACTTTTTTTTTTAATTTTTTATTTAAATTTGAAATGGCTCTGAGTTATAAAACTTCTTCTGTCATTTGCTACTGAAAAAGTGGTAGCAAGTTTTTTTTTTTTTTTTTAATGAAATAAAAATAAATAAAGCAAATAGATTGAAAATCAGAGAGATAATCCCTTTTCATTTAATCTTTCACTGAGTTCATTTCATAGATTGCATAATGGTGTTTTTTTCTAACAGGATCTTGAGCTATTAACAAAAGCACTGGCATAGTCGTTGATTAAAAAGGGAAGTTTACTTCAAATTGAAGCCAATTTATAATCAAGGCCTATTATCACATCACTAGTGTCAATTCTCATTAATTTTTCTAAATTCTCGTTATTTAATTATTAAATAAAGAAGTAACCAATGCTCAGCTAAAATTGGTCTGAGTTTACTTCTTGTTCTTTTGTCTCTCTTCGATATAAAGTTTCACTATCTGTTTCTTCAGATCATAACTCAGTTAAAATTTAGTTTGTTTATGAGTTGCTATTTTTTCTTTAACATTCATTTTTACTTTACTTTAGTATGTTGCAAAAGTTTAGAAATTTTTTTATTTGTTAACACAAAGATTGTTTTTAAGTATATAAGAGGCGGGAAAATAAGAAAAAAGTGTTTTTTTTTTTTAATTTTTATCTGTCATTAATCCAAAAACATAAAACCAAAAAAAAAATTAAGTGAAAAAAAAAATCACTGAAAAAAAACTTAAAAGGAAAAAGCTATTGCACTCAGTTTTTTGTAAAATACAACAAATAAACAATTTAAGATAAATAAAATAATTAATTTCTAAACTTTTGCAACATGCTGTATACACTGCAAGTATTACATATACGGATAAAGCAAACGATTTTAAAAAATCAGTATTTCGAAAATTAAATGACCGAATGGAAATTCTGGATTAAATATGTTTGACTGTATTTGAGAAAAGATTCTTTTTGGCACTGACAAAGACGTGAAAGTTGTTTATTTCACTTATTGTTAAATAATACCAATTTAATTTCTAAATATAGGCCTTTGGTGAACAATTTTATACATTTGAATCAATCTCTTTTTTTAATAGCAAAATGCAGAAAATTGAGTTTTTTGCAGACGCAATGTACTACATCAAGCAAATTTGCTTAAAATTAAGCATAGAACTAAATTATCTCTTTTAGTAAAAAAGTTATTCAAGTTTTTCCGAATTGAAATGAACTTTACAACCTGCGCTTATTTCTCTTGCTGTGAATACCAATTTAATTTCTGAATATAGATTTTTGGTTAATGTTTACTTTGTAAAGACGGTTAACAATTTTAAAAATTTGGATCAGAGATCTCCTAGTTCTGAAATAAGATTTATTTTAATAAAGCGTTCTGTGCACTTCATTTTTATTTAATTAAATTAAAATATGACCTAGAGTCTGCTGCTCGAAAGAAAATAATTTACAAAATTTCAAATACGAAAATTAATTAGATTAAGTAAAATTTTTCAAAATAAGAAAAGAATAAAAAATTAAATGTTAAGAAAAAAAATAGTTAGTAGTTTATAA
The DNA here is from genome assembly GCA_025491095.1 of Brachionus asplanchnoidis. NCBI lineage: Eukaryota > Metazoa > Rotifera > Eurotatoria > Ploima > Brachionidae > Brachionus > Brachionus asplanchnoidis. The sequence goes on along the minus strand of JAILYF010000008.1, from coordinate 1,967,807 downwards.
ATATTTTTTTATAATTGATTTTTTTATCACTTCTTCGTGCACTTCATGATTCTAGTAGATCCATTGTGCTTTCAGCAATTTCAGCATCAAAAAATTACTAAAAATTGCATATTATTATTTTTTTATTATTATTATTATTATTATTATTATTATTATTATTATTATTATTATTATTATTATTATTATTATTATTATTATTATTATTATTATTATTATTATTATTATTATTATTATTATTATTATTATTATTATTATTATTATTATTATTAATTGAATTAACCTCCTTTTAGGTGAAGTAAATTTAAAAAGAAATAAAAAACAAGAATAAAAAAAAAGTTAACATCGTAAATATCCGAATTTATTGACATGTCTTTAAAATAGAGTACTCTATTTTAGTGACATGTTATTCAAAATTGAGCACTGTTTTTGATAAAAAAAAGAAAATAAGATATTGTTTTTGAGAAAATAATAACAATTCATTATTAGTGACATGTAATTAAATGTGAAAAAACTTAAAAAATATTAAAAATAGTTTCAGATTTTATGAAATTATTTTAAACATGGAAATTTAATAATGTTTTAAATCCGAATGTAATTATAACCGGATGAAATTTAAAAAAAAAAGTTAACTTATTCATTTTTTAAAACAAGTCAAATAAATTGAACTTTGCTTTTTTAAAAATCAATGCTCATTTTTTACTGACGTGTCATTATTTCATATAGTGACATGTCATTAAATTCGTATAATTACGTTAATTGTATAAAAATAAAAAAAAAAAAAGATTAGTAGTAGTAGTAGTATCTGCAGTATAGATATTTCTATCTAAACTAACGCTTAAAAGCGTTTAGCCTTATAAACTAAGGCTTTGGCAGACTTTGCTTTTCACCATTCCAAAAACTTCATTGTCAATGACTGCTTTGAAGCTATTTATTGTTTGCACACTAACAGCATTAACTGATAAGCCATAATTTTACGCAGCGATTTGTTAAGAAATTATATCTTAAAGAGCCTCTGCGATTGATTAATGTCTAAAAATAAAATGTCATGTAAAAAGAAGAAGGAAATAAGAAATACGAAAGACCAATGAATGAACTTATTATTATTTTAATGCAGCTTCAATTTGACAAAATAAACCAAAAAAATGGAATTAACTAAAATTCACAATGTTCCCTCTTGTGACCACTTAAACCTTAACCATTAGAAAAAAAATTTTTTCGTAAAAATTCTTTTAGATCGGGACTTAACGCTTTAGATTAACTTAAAAAAAAAATTTCAACAACACCTAATAAAATAAACTTTTTTTTTTAATTAACAGAGGATAAATCGGCTTATAAGCTAGCCGAGAGTGTAGAAACGACTCCGCACACGACTTACGAGTCGACTGTGAGACCATTGAATGTGATCTATGATTCAGTGATAAGCGAGCCGGAGATAGCCAGGGAGAGCAAGATCACGCCAAGTGTATCAGAAGGCACGCCAATAGTGGCCAATGTGCTAGTTCAAAAGTACGAACGAGAGCTTAAGGAAAGAGAGTTGAGAGAGCAGGAGGAGCGCGACAGAGAGGCCAAAGAGAGACTGGAGTTCGAGCAAAAGATGAGGGAACAGCGCGAACAAGAGATCAGAGAGCAGAGGCAGCGAGAAGAACGAGAGGCTCGAGAGAGACTGGAGTTCGAAGAGAAGATTAGAGAACAGAGAGACATGGAGGAGAGGCGAGAACGAGAGGCGAGAGAAAGAGCCGAATACGAACAAAAGATGAGAGAGCAGAGGCAACGAGAGCTGCAAGAGAGAGAGGAGTTCGAGCGCAAGCTGAAAGAACAAGAGGAACAGGAAAGAGTGGAGCGCATCGAGAGAGAAAAAGAGCTTCGTGTGAAAGAGGAGCGCGAAAAAGAGCAACGCGATAGAGAGCGCGAAATGGCCAGACTTGAATTCGAGAGGAAAATTCGCGAAAAGAGAGAGCGCGAAGAACGCGATGCATCAGAGGCTCAAGCTGCCTTGGCCGCGCTCACAACAATAATTGTAACCGAGAATCAAGAGCCCGCCTCAAACAAAAAACTTCTCCAAGTACAAGACGAAATAGTGACCACAACATCGACCACAAATCAAGTGTACCACATTCAAACAGAAGATAATCAAGAGTCGATTAATCAAGTGACTCTGGAGCCGAACAACGAAATGATTGTCACAGATTATCATGCCACGTATGTTCAAGAAGACGAACAGGTCCAGTACGACTCGTCTAGTCAAATATCAGACGAAGAAGAACAACGCAGACAACTAGCAGGTAACTACACTAACTCATTAATATATAACGTTAGCAATGAGACGCCAACATATAAAGACAAAAGCGATGACTCGTTTACTTTGTCATCGCACAAAGCTAAGCCGTTGAGCGACGATCTATTGCATTTGATTGACTCGACTAGCCTAGAGAATAGCGGCTCTGGCGACCATGTTTACTTTAAGCGAAAATCCTACTTGTTTGAAAAAGAAGGAGAGTCGACCGAGCCCGGCTATAAGCAGCCGAGTTTGGCTCAAATAATACAAAGTTTAAATAGGGGTCTTGACTTGAGCTTGAGTGAGTCCAGCGAGGCGAACTCGATGCAGGAGAGCTACGCGCCGCCCTTTTCTATAGGCATACGCTTAAGACAAAAGACTAGTCCACTTGAAATTGGCGATCACGTGATCAGCTATGTGGAGCCGGACGGACTGGCGGACCGGGCCGGCGTGAAAAAAAACAGCCGACTTGTGAGCATAAATGAAACGTCTTGTGACGACAAAACTCACGAGTTTGTTGTTTTTTTTCTCAATTATGTACTAAGGAAGAATTCGTGCAGCAAAATTGTGCTTGGTGTCGAAGAGCCAGTTAGGTTAGAGCAGATAGCTAGCAAGGAGCAAGTGAGTTATATAACGGAGGCGTATCGTATTGAGAACGCCAATTTAAGAGCTATAGTCAGGAATATTTTGACAGGTGAAGAGTTCACGCCGGTCGGCCACGGCCCGCTTGACAACGTGAAGCAAGTTGCTCGCGAGGCCAAGCTAGCGGCGTCTGGTGACACCGAGTATCATGAGCTAGAGAAGATGGTGTCGCGGCCGGTGGCAGCGCAGGAGGCGGCGGAGGACTCGTCCGGCATCGAGAACCTCAAGTCTATTATTAGACAAATTAAGTACGAGTTTGAACAGCATGTGGAGCCTGATGACGAGCTCGAGACGCCCATTCACATTGACACTCTTCAGCTCAAACAATCGGACAATGGTCTCGATAATTTAAAAACTATTCTGCAGCAAGCTATTGACAGAAATGATTTTTATCTTAATAGTTCGCAATTTTTACTCTTACGAGGTATTCTAAAATAGATCAAGTTCTATCAGTTGGCTAACAAATCTTTTTCTTTTTTAAAATGACTCCTATCGTAGATTAAACATCATGTTTGCTCTTGGTTAACTCTAAAATATAATTGCTTAAGTCTCTTGAATTGATTTTTGACTGAACAAATTATTAATAACCTCTTTTTTTTTTTTGAATATCGTAAAAATGGCAAAAATAGATAATTGTTTTTTTAAGAGAACAAAATGAGTTTTTTTTTAATTTTTTTAGAATTTTTTTATTTGTCTTAATTTAAAATTTAAATGTTACCTAAATTTTGAAAAATGCTCATCATTTTACTCTATTTACATCTAATTAATGTGTCTTTTGAAATAGATTATTAATTATTATTTAGTCAGACTTGTTTTTAAGTCACAAGTTTAAGTCAAAGTCACCAAAGCCAAAATTACTATTAAAGTTCTCATCTGCGGTGTTCTAGTAATATTGAATTTGGCATTTCCATGTGGTCATGATCGCGGACTCATGTATATATAGCCGTTCCAGGCAGTAATTGTGAAGGCCACATAAATATTCTGTCGTTCCGGATAGTTTTTATGCCGGCCACATGATCTTTATGCCGTTCCAGATAGTTTTTATGCCGGCCACATGAATATTCTGCCGTTCCAGATAGTTTTTATGCCGGCCACATGATCTTTATGCCGTTCCAGATAGTTTTTATGCCGTCCACATGAATATTCTGCCGTTCCAGGTAGTTTTTGTGCAGGCTACATGATCTTTTTGCCGTTCCAGATAGTTTTTATGCCGATCACATGATCTTTTTGCCGTTCAAGATAGTTTTTATGCCGGCCACATGATCTTTATGCCGTTCCAGGTAGTTTTTATGCCGGCCACATGATCTTTTTGCCGTTCCAGATAATTTTTATGCAGTCCACATGAATATTCTGCCGTTCCAGGTAGTTTTTGTGCAGGCTACATGATCTTTTTGCCGTTCCAGATAGTTTTTATGTCGTCCACATGAATATTCTGCCGTTCCGGATAGTTTTTATGCCGGCCACATGATCTTTATGCCGTTCCAGATAGTTTTTATGCCGGCCACATGATCTTTATGCCGTTCCAGATAGTTTTTATGCCGTCCACATGAATATTCTGCCGTTCCAGATAGTTTTTATGCCGTCCACATGAATATTCTGCCGTTCCAGATAGTTTTTATGCCGTCCACATGAATATTCTGCCGTTCCAGATATTTTTAATGCCGGCCACATGATCTTTATGCCGTTCCAGATAGTTTTTATTCCGTCCACATGAATATTCTGCCGTTCCAGGTAGTTTTTGTGCAGGCTACATGATCTTTTTGCCGTTCCAGATAGTTTTTATGCCGGCCACATGATCTTTTTGCCGTTCCAGATAATTTTTATGCAGTCCACATGAATATTCTGCCGTTCCAGGTAGTTTTTGTGCAGGCTACATGATCTTTTTGCCGTTCCAGATAGTTTTTATGTCGTCCACATGAATATTCTGCCGTTCCGGATAGTTTTTATGCCGGCCACATGATCTTTATGCCGTTCCAGATAGTTTTTATGCCGGCCACATGAATATTCTGCCGTTCCAGATAGTTTTTATGCCGGCCACATGATCTTTATGCCGTTCCAGATAGTTTTTATGCCGTCCACATGAATATTCTGCCGTTCCAGATAGTTTTTATGCCGTCCACATGAATATTCTGCCGTTCCAGATAGTTTTTATGCCGTCCACATGAATATTCTGCCGTTCCAGATAGTTTTTATGCCGTCCACATGAATATTCTGCCGTTCCAGATAGTTTTTATGCCGTCCACATGAATATTCTGCCGTTCCAGATATTTTTAATGCCGGCCACATGATCTTTATGCCGTTCCAGATAGTTTTTATGCCGTCCACATGAATATTCTGCCGTTCCAGGTAGTTTTTGTGCAGGCTACATGATCTTTTTGCCGTTCCAGATAGTTTTTATGCCGGCCACATGATCTTTTTGCCGTTCCAGATAATTTTTATGCAGTCCACATGAATATTCTGCCGTTCCAGGTAGTTTTTGTGCAGGCTACATGATCTTTATGCCGTTCCAGATAGTTTTTATGCCGGCCACATTAATATTCTGCCGTTCCAGGTAGTTTTTGTGCAGGCTACATGAATTTTTGATCGTCTGTAAGGGAAAAAATATAAAATTTAGAATTTACTTTAAGGAGAAAAATGTTTAAATTATTGACTAGACTTTACTTAAGATTTTTGACTTAAAACAATCCTGATTTATTGAATAGAGAACGACAAGATAAAAAGGAAAATTCAAATAAAATGAAACAAAAAATTACACACGAAGTTAAATAATAATAAATTTGTAATGATATACAATCAAAATTAGTGGCTGGAGTTTGAAAAAATATAATATTTATGCTTAATGAATTAAAATAGACTTAAGTTTATCACTTTTTTTTTTCAAAGTTAAATTTATATTAAATTTTATTTTTCAAATTTAATCAAGACATTTAAAATGCATTTTATACAAATTACAGTCCTTTTTAAAAACAAAGTTTTGAGATGTTATAAAAATGTAAAAATCTGCTATGTAATTTTATTATGCATTTAAAATGTTCTGATCAAATTTGAAAAATGAAGTTTGATCAAAAATTTTTCGTTGACCTTTTTTTTTAAATTAACACCCATATTAAAGAAAATTATTCTTCATTTGACCCTGATTATTATTATTTTGATAATTAACCTCCGAATAAATTCAAAAAAAATTTAAATGTTATAATTCATTTTCAAAATAATTCAGGCATATCTTTTGTGGTTTGCAATGGTTAACTTGTTCTTCTTCACATTCCTATGGCAGATTTTGATAATTAAAACTTAAAAAATTTTAGATACATGTTTTCATGTTAGAAAATTAAAAAAAAAAAATTAAAAATTTTGGAACCATAGAGAATTCGTTATATGTGCTAATTTTTTGAGATAATTCAATGTTTTCTTGTATCGGACGGAATTCTAGTTAGATAAAAATCATTGCTTCATCATTTTAAATTAGAAAGACTAAATTAAGAAAAAAAATGAATAATAAAGTGATAAACTAAACAAATTATAATTTAGTACCGAAATTAAAATTTTCTTTTTTTTTTAAATAAATTAAATAGAAAAATTGATGAAAAAATCAAATTTATCCGATTCGTCGAAATTTTCCATCAAGAAATATGCCCTCAAAAACCTTAAGAAAAAATTCAAAAATTTAAAAATTCAAAAAAAAAAACTCATTTTGTCAAAATACTTAATCCGTCATTTGATATAAATTTGCTATTTATATGATCATAGACTCTTTTTTTTTTAGTCTAGTTTAGACTTAAAATAAAAAATCTAAAAAAAATTTATCCAATAGAGTTTGAACGTCAACAAGAAGTAATGACCGAACTGGTTGGCTGCATTAAACATCCAAAAATGCAGAGCAGTCTTGAAACACGGCGCGTATACAACCGCGAGTCATTTTTCGGCTATGGAATGTCCTTTCACCAAGAGCCAATATCACCCTCATTGCCACAACACAAGCTCGTCTATCCAAGGATCGAGATTGAGCCCGACTCACCAAGTGTCGACGCAGGTCTTGAGACAAATCAGCGCGTAGTAGCCGTAAACAACAAATATGTAAATGAAAAATTCCACACATTGGATGATGTTGCACAAGAAATCGAGGAAAGCTACTACGAAAAACATTACACTGACATTACTGTCATGAGCGCTGACCTGTGGTCCAAGCTAATCAACAGTCCAATATACATCAGCGAAATAGTTAGAGTTAGTCCTGAAACAATCGAAGCAGTGGAGAAACCGATTGTGGAGACGATCGCCGTTAACCAGGCTGAACCCACTAAGGTTAGATTGATTAGACTAGAGAGAACCTATGGTGATAAACAATTTGGCTTTGACTGCAAGACTCTCAAGCCTGAAATGAGATATGTGGCTAGCAATGTTCAGCCGAATCTTCCGGCCCACAGAGCTGGTCTAAGAAACAACGATAACATTTTGGAAGTAAATGGCGAGCCAATACACATGTTGGAACACGAAAAAGTTATCAAAAAAATCAAGTCCAAAGAAGACCAAGTTGATTTGCTAGTGGTGTCTGACATCAATGAATATTACAGAATAGTTAACTCGCATAAAAAAGAGGAGGTGGTGCCTGCCGAATCACCAAAGTCTTCACATGCTGAGGTCAACATTGATTTAAGAGTTCCGAACTATGTTCGCTACTATGAGGTTAAAAGAGACCCTAGTTACAAAGGACTGGGCATCAGTTTGACTCCAAGTGGGGTCATTAGTTCCATTGAGGCCGGTTCACCTGCGTTCAAAGCCGGTCTTAAAAAAGACCAGCGTTTTGTTGAAATTGATGGTGTAAATGTGAAAAATAAAACAAATCAGGATATATCAAAGTTAATTCAAGGAAAGGACAACCTAGTGATTGGTGTTGTTGATGTGGATGAAGAGATTGAAGAGTCTGAAAAAGAAAAGGAGTACAGCTCTGGATCAAATCTACCATCTGAAGTTATCATTGGCTCGGTTTCATCCAAAACTGGAAAAAAGATACAAAGTATTTGTTCTGCTTTTTTTTATTTAGATTTCATTAAAAATTCAAAAGATAATTTGACACTCAAAGACAATTGAATACATTTTTTTTTTAAAGAGATTATATTTGCTTTATGCAAATTTTAATCTTAGATCTTGATTTGCTTTCGTTCAAAAATATATCTAAAATTTTAATTGTAAAAAAATTTGCTCAGTTTTAACAAAAAAATAATCTTTTACAAAAGTCCGACTTGGTATCAATTAAAATAAGGAATATTTGAGACCCTTTTAAATATTTAAATGTTAAATTTAAATAAAAATGGTAACAGGTAAATTTTTAAATGCTCCAAAATTACATAAAAGAGGTTTTATAAAAAAAAATTATAACTCGCTTTTTATTTAATTTTCAAAGCGACCAAAAAGAATCTTTTTAAACTTTTTCTACTTGAGTTTAAAATGAAAAAAATATTTTAATATGAAAAAAATTATCGAATGATCTGAATTTAGGATAAAAAAATATAAACATGAATTTTTAATTTTAAAAAAATTTAAATTTCAAAGAAAAAATTTAAAATAACATAATTGGTTTAATTATTAAATTTTATATCTACTTATTTGTTAGAACATGTAAGAACTAATTTGATAGTAATTTTCTTATAATATGGAATCAATTAATTAGAAGATAACAATAGTATCAAATGTTTATTTTTGATATAAATAAAATAAATAAATCTTGATTGATTATTTAACATGTTATACTATTAAAGCATAAGACAGTACACTTAAACAAATAAATATTATAAAAAAATTTATATATTATTTTTTCTTCTTAATATGATTTAAAAAATTTCGAAAATTTTTTAAATTATTTTTTCAGGTTTTCCTAAGAATTTCTCTTTTTTTTAAATTTTTTTAAGTTAAATTTAATCTATTGCGTACGGCTATTTTGACATGCCATTTTAAACAAATTAGAAAATATTTGAGCTTAATTAGGCATATTTAGTATAAAAAGTGCAAAATTAACTTGATAAAATTAAAAAAAATTAATTACAATTCAATCAATATAGATTTATTCTTACAGTAATCAATTTTTGTACAAATTAGGCAAAATGATTTTTAGATACCACTTTTTTAAATAAATACTGCTATTTTAATAAAAAGTCATCTAAAATATAATAAAATAAAACGAGTATTAAAAGCAAAAAATGGTCAAAATATTATTGTAATAAAAAATAAATAAAAAACAAATATGAAAATGCTATTAAGAAACTTAAACTAAATTAGTTGAGCGAAAAACTGCAAATTCCACTGCAAATATAGAAAATGTGCTCAAATTGCAATGGCTAAAAGAAGATATTTTCAATTCTGAATACAACTCAACAAAAAAAATAAATTTTTTTAAATTCAATTAAGTAAGATATTTTTTTTTGAGCAAAAAAAAAATTTCTTTTACTACTGTTTTTTGTGGAATCACCATTCTCTAATCTTATATAAATTTTGGTATTTAAGTTTAAGTTTAAGTCCCATGGACAAACTGAACTATGAAATATACTAAGAAATAAAAAAAAAAGAAAAATACAATAAAAAAAAAAATTATTAAATGCTATAAACAACCATTCAAAATTCAGAAAAAAAATCGAAAAAAAAAACTTCAATTGTTAATTGAGTGTTAAATTAAATTAAGATTTTATTAACAAAAAAAAACACTTTAAAAAAAAAACAACTAATGTTCAGGTTCAACAAATAAACTGACTGGCAGTCAATCGAATCTGTCTTTTTTAAAGACAAAATTCGGCAGTTGTTTAGGCTTAAGCGATGATCGCACACGAGACTCAATTTCTCTAGGTATCCAATTTAAATCCATACTTGACTAATACTAGGCGCATGAACAAAAAAAAAAGCAACAAATAGATCAACAAATCTAATAGAGCATGCATAGTCCATTGAGTCAAACTCATAAATAAATCCAACTAATCTTTGCACCATTTTCAGATCAATTGACAGGCAACCGAGTTTGTACCTTGGTCAGACGACCGGACTTTGACGGCTACGGCTTTTCAATGAAAGCCAACGAGTCCGGTCCCCACATGATATCCAGTGTTGAGGCGGATTCGCCTGCCGAACAATCTGGCCTCAGAGCAGAAGATTTGATCCTGAAAGTTGGCGACCAAAGTGTGGTCGGCGAACGCTACACCAAAACTACAACTCTCATTAAAAATGAATGTGAAAAAGGACTTTTAAAGCTGGAAGTGGTCGATCCACTGTCATGTCCACTTGAGGTGAGAAACACGCCTCTTGTCCCGCCATCAGGCTTCTCCACCATCAGCTCGTCCTCCAAGCTGAACAAAAAATCTGACAGCATCAAAAACTTGCGCGACATCACCAGTGAAATGATTGAGAGCTCTTCGCCAGGCAGAAATCGGGCCATATCGGTCGACTCGGACCGAAAGCGGCCCTATTCAATGACTGACCTGGACCGCATCCCGGCCAATTCAACGGTCAGATCAATCACGTCAATTGGAACCACTGCGACTGGCTACTCGCAGTCCAACTTGGCAAATGTGTCCTCCAAATCAGTGGGCAATCTGTCCTCGATTCCTGCAGCTGAACTGCCCAAGTTCAAGCGATGCGTGGTTCAATTGATTCCCGAATATTCCGAGGGATTCGGCTTCACTCTCAACTCAAAGCTAAAGCCCAAGTACACCATATTTTCGGTGGATCCGGACTCGCCTGCCTATGCCGCCAATCTGCGTCCCACTGACGTCATTGTTGAGATAAACAAAAAGAATATACGCCGATTGAAATTCGACAAGGTTAAGGCCATGCTGTCCGAATCCAAGACAAATGGTCAAGTGGAAATTTTGGCAATTAGCAAAGAGGGATATTTGTTTTTTAAGAATAAGAAAAAGAAGTTTTCGTCGCGAAAATTGGTCACCACGGACAACACCGAGCTTCATTCTACTTTGGACGGCATTCGAACCAGAGCGTCCTCGGTCAACAACAACCGCGTCTCCTCAGATTATGGTAATTTTTTCTTTCAGTCTTGAGCTAAACATTTTTTTTTGTTTTGTTTTCAATTTAATTATTTAAAATCAGATGTAAAAAAGTTGTCAAATATTTGCCAAGAAAAAATATTGCTTGTTTTATTTGAAAATTTTTGGTGTTTTCTAACTGGTTTTTGTCATTTGAAATTCTTTATATATTCTTTTAAAGGTTTTTAGAGATGGGTTTTTTTTTATTTATCATAAAGCTTTTAATTTAATTGAAAAAATGTCGAATGGAAAATACTGAATTTGATGCTGAGTTGAGTTTGTTTATTTAATTAAATAAATTAGTTAATTCAATCGAATTTAAATCCGGCTCAAAATCTCAGCATTGGCTAAAATTAGAATGTATTAGAAAATTAATTGTAAAAAATAATGGGTAAGCTACCACGTAAATTCGGTGCCATGTGGTGCTTATTTCACAGCGTTAAAAAAATTAAATTTCTTATTAGACTTTATTTAATAGAGGAATTTTTTTTGTTGAAAATAAAATTAAAATATTTAAAATAGCTAATCAAGTTATTTAATTTTTTTATTTTTTGAATCTAATGCCAGGCGACTTTAAGTGATTATGAGCAAAAAACGATGACAAGATTTTAAACAAATTCATTTATTTTAGCTTTAACTTGTTAATTATTTTCAAAGTCAATTAAAAGAGCATAACTTTACTCTAGTTTTAATTATTCTTTTTTTTTTCAAAATCAAAATAAAAAAGATGTTTAAACTAATATATAAATATTGAATTATTTGAATGATATTAAATTTTCTCTAATCTTTCTTTAATTGTCAAATAATTTTTGTCAGCATATTTTTTTGATCTAGCAAAATTGACAGTAAATTCTAAATTTATTTTGTGACGAAAATTTCTTAATAGACAAATTTTGAATACAATTTTTTCAGGATTAATTTATCGGTAGGATAAATTATTTAGCGCACTGTAAGTGACAAACACTTTTTTACGCATTAGTGTCTAAATAACTATTTTAAAACAAAAATAACATATTTTTTATCAGAAATAATTTTTTATTATAACATTTTAATGAAAAGTAAAAAATTTAAATAAATTAAACCATAAAAAATCATCAAAAATATGTTAATGATAGATTTTTTTTTTGAAAATTTTCAGCAATTTATTTTTTAGCTAAGCATTCAATGTCAAATCATTAGATAAAATCTGAGATATTTTATTATATAATTTCGCATCTAATAACTAAACAATATATTAAAAAAAATAGATTTGACATGGTATTTTAAAAAAAATTGTTATCATTAATAATTAGTTAATTTAAGACTCACAAAAAATAAGGAACAAAAGTACATATATAATCAAAAGAGAGTAAAACATGATTAACTCTTTATTTTTAAATATCGCTCACGAAAAATCGTTAAAATAAGAAAACGAACTGATCATCAAAATTTGTGTAATTTTTAATTATTCCAAAAATAATTTCTACAGAGTCAACTCATCGTTCATTCCTCCATTTTAACATTGAATAAATCACTAAAAATATGTATCCGCACCATTTGTCATTGAGAAAAAAAAAACAAAATCTTATTTCCAAATTTCTCTAAAAAAATATACATTTTTTATATTTTTAAATTTTTTTTTAATAATTAAAAAAAATTACGAGAAAATTTTTCTCCTCTAATTAAATAAATAAGTTAATTCAATCGAACTTAAATCCGACTCAAAGCTCTCAGCATTAATTAAAATTAAAATGCATAAAAAAGTTATGACCAAAAAAATAATTGGTAAGCTTCCACATAAATTCGATGCCATGTGGTGCATATTTCACACCGATAAAAAAAATTGAAAATTTTATTAGAATTTTTTTATTATTATTATCAAGGTTGATCAACAGGCCAGTGCCCTTCTCTAGAATATAGAATGATTAACTCTCTATTTGTATAATAAAGATAAAATTTTTTTTTAAATAAAATAAAATTTAAATCAATTATCAAATAAAAAATTAAATTTTAAAAATTAAATTAAGTTTATCAAAAAGTTTGAATGCATCGTTAAAAATTAGGCTGATTTTGTTGAATATTGACAATTTAAAGGTGCTAAATTTGAGAACCATTCTGTTAATGAGGAATTTGTTAGCCAACTTTATGTACACATAACCAAATGAGTTTTCACCACCTTTTCTATTCGATTTCGGCACCATAAAATCCCTTTTTTTACTTAAGTCGTACTCAATTTTACGCGACTCATTTGTGACTAATTGTTCTTTGAGCTGAATAGGTGAGTTCTCCATTTTAATGATTTTGTATGAAAACGAAAGCATTCTCTCCAGAGCTCGATGCTGAAAAGCAAAAAGCCCAAACTTTTCTAGAACATTATTTAAATCATTAAAGTCACAAGAATTCAATTTAACATAAAAAGAATTAGTTAGCTAGCCTTTGGGTGGCTTCTTTTGAACAATAACAAATAAGAGTAAAAACATAATCAAAATAAGGTAAAATAAAACTTTTAAAAAAATGAATTTTTACACATGTACAAAGATAGAAAGGTCTTTTTATTGAAAATAGTTTCTTGTTTACCGATAAACATGTTTCCGAAACTAATTTCATGAAATTTAATCTGTTATCAATGGTAAAGCCCAATAATTTAAAATTATCAACAAATTTAATTGTAACCTCTATTATACGAATAAAATCTGGTACTTTAATTTTTTTCTTTGTAAATACCATAAAGAAAGTCTTTTCCCAATTTATATCAACCTTATTAAAATAACACCAAGTGGTGCATATTTCACACCGATAAAAAAAATTGAAAATTTTATTAGAATTTTTTTATCATTTAAATAGAAATTAAAAAAAATATTTTTTAAAATAATTTATTTGAAAGATTTAGAAGGAGACAAACGCGCCCAGTCAGTAGGACCGGCTTATTCAAGACCTTCTACTGAAACACCATCGAGAGCCCACTCGACAACGCCGACTCCAATAATTTCACCAATGCAGACCGACACCGCTCTAGACGATTTGATATTCTGCACCATAACGCGGTCCGAGCCCAGCCAAAGCATCGGCATGTCTTTGACCAAGTCTGACAAAGACCATCAGTCCAATTTCTATCCAATGGTGACGGATGTTGAGCGTGGCGCGCCCGCCGAACAAGCCGGCATCATGGTCGGCGACATTGTCATCGAAATAAACGGAAAGTCAACTTTGAACAAGCAAAACAAGGAGATTCGTCCGTGGATCGAATCGTCCGGCAACAGCATTGATTTCATTGTCAAAAGAGACAAGAGTGTCGAGCTAAAATTGAGACAAAGCGCCAAAGTAATCACCGATGCGGTGGTGGAGAACGCAGTGCAAAAAATAGCATCGCCAAGTTCATCTGAGCACTTGTCCAGAAAAGAAAGCTTTTCGCAAAGGGCCAGCGCCGAAAACTCGCCCAGATTGGTGCACAAGGAAATTCACATGTCCAGCAGCAAGCTGCAAGACTACTCGTTCGAGTCGTCCTCATCCAAAAGCAACAAATCGCCCAGAACTCGCAACCAGAGCGAGCCAGCTCTCGAAGAAACCATCAGATCGGAGAACACTGTTCAGTCTTCGTCTCCAGCGAGCCGCAGATCGGCTTCTACCTACACATTGCCGCGCGATGCGCCCATTCCGCGCCTCTGCCGAGTCAGAGCCTACGAGGAAAGTCTTGGCTTCACAGTGTCTGGCTCCAAGTCGGCGCCGGGCGTCTTCAAAGTGACTGACGTGGCTGCCAACTCGGCAGCGGCCAACTCTGGCCTCAGAAACAATGACTACATCATCGAAGTGTCTGGCGTCAATGTGGAAACACTCAACTACAACGACTTGATTGCGTTTATACGCAAAAAAAAACAAGAAGATGATCTGCAGCTGTTGGTTGCGGATCGTTCCACTCTAGAGTGGTACAAGAAGAAAAAAGTGCCAATATCAAGTCAGGTGGTGCCAAAAATGCAGTACATCGAAACGCTGCTGAAAGAAGAGCTTGAAAGAGAGATGGCAAGCACTGACTTGGACCAAAGTGGTTTGAACACTAGTGAAAATTGTAAGTTGACGCCACTTTGTTTTGTCTTAGAACCGTAGTAGACCTTCTTTAGTTTCTGTATGTTCGAGAGCCAAAACCATAAATGATTTTGCTTGATTTTTTTGTTTTTTTTTTTGTTTAAGTTTTAGAAAAATCATGTGTTTAAGATTGCTGGACTTGACAGTCAGCTAAAAAAAGCTATTTAAGCTCAGTGCTGACTCGGTTTTTGAAGGCATTGTCAAATTTTGTACAAAACTTCCAATACAAAAGCTAAACAATTTTGGGCATTGTGAATTTTGGTACAAAAAACAAAAACAAAATATCAAAAATGCCAAAGTTAAAGTTCTTAAGGACCAAAACATGTTCTGTAGATTGAAGCAGCTGATACATTCTATGAACAGTCAATAACCGGTTATCCGGAATGAGATTCGAGCTTTTTTTTTCAAAGTCTTCCGGATAATAAATTTTCCGGATAACATGATTTGATAACGAAAAGAGGGGTAAACACAGTGTTAATTGATTTTGAGTGTTTATTTAGAACAAAGAAACAATAAACGAATAAAAACAACAAATTAACGGAAGGAAAAAGTAAGGAACGAATAAAATTAGGGACTTGATACATAGGTCTTGTCATTTTTAATGCGAATAACAGAATTACTCACATCGTTTATGTTTATATATTAAGGTTTAACAAGAAGTAATACGGAAGTAATGCTGTTCTAATAAGCTCAAAGCCTAAAAAGGGTTTTGTGAAGTTCAGTACAAAAGAACAGAACAAAGTGTAAAAAAATTAAATAACTTTTTTTCTGCTAATGTTGTGCAAATCTGTGCAAAATTCACTTCGCTCGATTATATTGAAATTTTATTTCTGCCTTACTCTGCAAATTTAGCAGACCTTGATATTTGATGCAACTTTGAATGTTGCACTATGTTGCATTTACAGAATTAAGTTTAAACCTTTATAAAAAAAGTTATTCAATTTTTTTATATTTTTTTCTGTTCTTTTTATCATTTTGTACTGAATTTCACAAATCCCTAAAAAGTAGGAAGCGAAAAAGCTCAAAGTAAAAAATCAAAAAGTGCTGGTCCGAAAACTGATTCCGGATAAAAAATTCCGGATAATCGGTTATTGACTGTACCACCAATAAAAGGATTCTGCAAAACTCTGCAATAAATCTGCAAAATTCAGAAAATTGTGAATTTGGGATATTATTTCATATTAAAAATCCAAGTGGCACATTGCACTATAAAAGCAAAATTACAGAAATAAGAGAAACTGATAAGATTATGGAGTCAAATAGACATTATTATTAACTTTATTAAAAAATACATTATACAAATAATAAGTAAAAAAAAAAATTAGAAGGAACTTTGAGGGGTATACAATAAAGAAATAAAAATGAAAATTAAATAAAAATTCAAATTGAACAAAAAAATTCATTTTTTTTATTAATTAAAATAAATAATAAGATATAGTTAAAAAAATACTGCAACATACTTTGTTGCTCCTCTTAAAATAATTTATCTAATGTATTAAAAGACAAAAAATAAGATATCAATAATATTTAAATTTTTTATTGATTATATTTACTTAAAAAAAAGAAAATATAAAAAAAAATTATAAAAATTTAGGTTAAGAAAAAAATGGTGCAACTAAGATTTTTTAACACTGGTGCAGTATTTTTTTTTGGTATATTTTATAAAATCTAATTTTAATATATCAAAAAATGAAATTTTTTTTTTTCAATTTGTATTTTAAATTCACAACGCCTTCAAATAGCGGTGGTGAAGTTTGGATCAAAAACTGTAGCAAAATATGTTTTATTAGATTTAACTCCAGTTTTATTTCAAAAATAAATATTTTAAAAATAAATGTTAAACATTTTTAAAAAGAATTTCTTAAGCGTTAGCAAAAGCATAAAAATTTTTAATTCTTTAAATTCAAAAGAATAGATCAAATATTGATAGAAACAGTACTAATTGTTAGGTTTTCTTAACCTTTTTTTAAATTTCATGTTAAAATTTTTAAGATTTTTCAAAATTATAATTTAATTTTTAAATTTAAAAAAAAAATTTGCTTTGCTTTTAATTTTTTTGTTCTAAACTTCACCGCCGACTTCAAATAGTCAAAAAATTTTTCTGTAGATACTGCTGAAGTTTACAAAATATTTTCCAATCAATTGTGTTTTTTTTTAATACTTTAAATAGCGTGAAATTTTGCAAACTTCCGCAGCAGGTTAAACAAAAGTTGTTTCACTTTGTGTCATCTACAAAACAATTTTTTAACAATTTGAACACAAGTTATAAAATTTTTTGATTGTTGTTTTGGAAGTTTGGTATTAAATTTCATAATGCCGTTTTAGAAAACAGCCCAAGACCTGGCATGGTCGTTGAACCTAGGGCCTTCTTTGAAAAATTTTTATAAAAATTATCTAATACTCTAATTTAAAGTGAGGTCAAGCGATAAAGGTATTAAAGTACCATTCCAATCTGGTCGATCTGTTTGGATACATAGAAAAATATACTTGTAAGCAATCATTTGTGATTAAGAACATAAAGCCGATGATTATTAACAAAGCTTTTATTTGGTTTATAAAAAAATGCCAATTTAAAATTGCTCTAAAAATTTCTTTCGAATCAAGCTCAATTCTAACAAAATTTCCCAAATGCTTTGGCTACAAATTTGCTTTAAACCTTTAAACGGCGAAAATAGATTGATGAATTGAAAAAAAAAGATCATATTTTTATTATAAAATTTCGTCGTTTAAAGGTTTTTTAAAATAACAGTTGGTCAGTGGTTTTTTTAATTTTGATTGTTTTGGTAAACCATTGGCATTGAATTATGGTTTGGTGCTTTGAATTTTTTTACCCGATTAACACCCGAGATTTTTTTAATTCTTTCCTTGTTTGGTTCGAATCAAATAACTGCTTTTTTGTTACTCTGAACGCGTAATTTTTGATTTTTTTAATTTTTAATTTTAGATGCGATAAACCAGTAAATAACTTGTCGATTTCACACCATGATCTTTCTCAAGCAAACAATGTTTAAAATGGCTGTGTATGCTGATGTTGGATGAATGTTTTTTATTTTATTTCATTTTTTTCATATTTAATTCCATTCAAATTGATCAACTTCCATTTTTTATAATTTATTTTTTTTTACATCTAATTATAGCTCTTTTATGATAGATTTTGGAGATTTAATCCTTTTTAATGAGAATAATTTCAGAATAGACTTATGAATGATATTTTAGATTTTTTTTTAAGTATTAAGATTTTTTTCTCTATTTAAAAACAAAAATTTTTTCTTAAAATTCTTTTCTTTTTTTTGTTTCAAAATCAAGATTATTTTTTTCCAAAACCGATTTCAGGTTTTTTCTATTCGTTATGAATGTAAACGAATCTTGATATGTTTTAGGATGAATTCTCTTATACTTTTTTAATTTAAAATTTTAATAAATTCTTAAAATTAAATTCGAAAAAAAGAAGAATTTTTTAATTCTTATTTATTTAACATTATATCCAAATGCGATTTATTTCGTTTGATTCAATCAAAATTTTGAATAAATTTTAAAAAAATTATTTTTTTTTTAATATTTCTATTAACCTACTGACAAAAACAATTTATTTTCTACCAATTTAATCATTGAACTTCAAATAAAATAAATACCGACTAAATAAAATATTAAAAGAGTATTGAAATTTGAAGGAGATTATTTATTTTAAAAATTGACAGATATATTTATTTTTTAACTCGTAAAAGATTCTTTATTATTGAATTAATTCTTTTCAAAAATTAAGACGAGTCTGATCGATTATAGGACCCCTTGATTTTTGACCAACGCTGCTCCCTTATTATGTGACCAGATAAATTTCTCTTAACTGGTCATCCTTTTCAACAAAATTTATAACTGGTCAAATCTATTAATACAATTATTTTAAATATAAAATAAAATTTATTTAATAGAAAATAATAACAGGTGATTCATAATATTTTGCAAAATTTTTAGACCCATGTTAAAATATCAACAGATAATCAGATAAGGTTGAAACATACTTACTATCAAGGTCTACTAGTTTTTTGTTTTATGTTTAGTATCAAGTAAGTATACTTTAAACAAGTACTAGGCAAAAAAACACACCTGATACCTATTTGCACTTTCCTCGACTTTGATTTATTTTTTTGATAAAAAATTACTAAAATTCAAAAACTTTTAAAATTTTTCTACCCATAAATATTTCATACATCAGATTTTTTTGCAAAATTAATTAATAATTTTTGTTATTGATCGTTTATGTTTATTCTTCAATCGTTTCAAAACATCTATTTTTAATAATATAAATATTATTTTTCTTAAATAAATTAAAATTTTTGATAAATTAAAATTGGTTTACAAAAACTTATACAAAATCGATTAATTAAATTAATTAAATTTTTCTTTTTTTTTAATAATCTTTTTATATAAAACATTTTGATATATGGTATTTTAATGAATTTTTATTTTAATTGAAATAAATGAAGAGTTAATCAGTTTATTCAATAGATAAGGACAATAGCTTGTTGATTAACCTTGGAAACTTTAAATTAAAAAAAAAAAGACAAAATTTACCTTTTTTTGCTTGATGGTATGTCATTTACGAATCATTTGAACAAAAGTTATCATCTTAAGGATCAGTCATTTACGAAAAGGTTGCTTACAAATTAATTAATTATTTGGATTTTTTCATGTTAATGGAATGGAACGTGATAAATAATATGTTTTTTATTTAAAACTTATATAATAATATAAATTATGTTTAAACCATACTTGAATTTAAAATATTATTTTAAATGCTCATTTTCAATTAGAATTTCACTAATGTTCTTATTTTAAGAGTGATAACACTATTTTAACAGAAAGTATATAGGTAGGTTAAATTTTATCATTAGAGAGCTTTTCGAGATTAGGGAGCTGTTCTTTATCTGATTCCTTCTCCTTTTCAAATCACAATCAGCCCTATTGTCCCACATATTTTGTACCTAAATCATTTTGAAGGTAAATTTAAAGATTAAATACAGCATTGATCAGAGATTTATTTTTAAATCAAAAATATTACCTTCAAATTAGATAAAAAATCATGATAGAAAAAAATATTCCTTTAAAATAATACCATTTAAAGTCGACAAGATTCTTTATAAAGAGGTTGTACATCCTTCACTAGAAAATTTTCCTCTTTATTTTTATATGAAAATTTATAGCTTACGAGGCATAGATTTAAAATATCATATCCATTTTCAATAATTGTTTTTGGGCTTTTAGGGATCAAGGTACAAAAATTATGCATTTTAAAATCCAAGTATTCTAGATTTTATAGATTTAAGGCTTTAAACTTTTTTAAATTAATAAAAATCATAGTGAAACTTAATTTTGACCTTGTTTGAAGCCTATAAACTTTGGAAAACCTTTGGTCAAGATCATCGTAATGATTTCATAAATGATTATATGAAATAAACTTTTTACTTTGTAGACTTTTTTAGTTTTTTTTTGATTCATCTTTGATTAATCTTTTTTATAAATTAATTTTTGTATCATGACATAATCTAATCATTAAGTGACCCTTTGACTCACTTCGACTTAGAAAATTGAAAGAAAAAAATTCTTTTTTTATATTTTGTTTAATTTTTTTTTATTTTTACATTAAAAATTATAATCTGAATAATAAAGCAGCAATCTAATCTCTTATTTGTCACATATTTTTCTACTAATGTTGGATTCATTTCATTTATAATAAAAAAGTTCCTACAAATATAAAAAAAGGCCTTTAAAATGATTAGAGGTCGCTTGAAAATTGCAAAATAGAAACTTAAAAGTATTTTTATTAGTTTTTAATTCTACTGGAACATCATTGATTTTTAAATTTTGCATCGGGTTTGTTTCAATTATCATGAATGGAGGACTTTTTTTCATTTGTTTACCCTGTGTTGCAGCCTTTAGCAAAAAGATTGTTAATTTTCTAAATTGAATAAGGTATTTTTTCCATTTTTCCGAAACTCTGAATAGATTGATGTTCTACTTCTATTTTTTCCACAAAGTGGGAAAATTGAAATTTTTTTTAGCAAAAAAAACTACTTGATTTAAATTTCAAGATATATTTTAGTAAAATATACCAAAAATCAATATTTAAGTAATATTTTAGTTTTTAAAAATAAATAGATTACTTTTTCATTAAATTTATTTTTACAAGGAAGAAAATATTCTATTATAGTATTCTTTATTCAAGATAAAAATTTTATCTTAAATTCTAATTTCCTATTTTGGTTACAATAATTATTATTCTAAAAAAAATAAATCAAGATACTCGTACATTTTTCTTTCTATAAAAAAATTCGACTTTTGAAATTAAATAATTAATTGAAATTTTTACTTTTATATAGTTAAGTATTTCAGACCTAAAAAAATAATACTCATTAAAGAAGTAAAAACACAACTCCTGATACGAAACTTTCACATTTTCATTAGAGACAAAGTTTCGTTGTTGATCATTCATTTTGTGCCACTTGATTTTTATTTTATATCTTTTTTATGTAAAAATAGAGCTTCCATCATAAAATTTACAGCTAGTATTTTTTTAGCTTTTCCAGGATTATGATGAATAAATATATTTGCTACCGCCTCATAAATTTTAAGACTTTTGTTATCTTAACTACCAGTGAAAAAACACCTAGTTGAATAACTTATTTTACTAAATCTTTTTTAACTTTTTTTTAAATCTTAATTTTATTTTATTTAACTTCATTTTGTTTTTTGCATTTTATTCAGAAGGAACTGTAACTCAGTTCAGATAAACAATTAAAAAAATTAATATCTTGAAGTGTAAAAAATTTTAAAATAATAATATTTTGTTTTTAATAATGTTTTTTTTTAATTCTTTTTCATAAAATTGATTTAAAAAAATTTTATTGAAATTCGTATTTTTCGTAGAATTTTGGAATTTTTCTACTAAATTTTACAATAAATATTGGAAAATTTACGATAATTATCGTCATTTTACCAGACTTGTGCGTAAGTCAAAAATTAAAGTCATTTTTAAGTCATTTTCTGGTAAAGTCAAAGATTTGACTTGACTTAAGTTTTTTTTTTTTAAAGTTAAGTCATTTGACTTGACTTGACTTTACTTAGAATGACTTGAATTTCAAAAAATTTAATTTGTGTTTTCGAATGAATTCGATAAAAAAAATCATCTAATAAATTTTCTAATTTCATAACATTAAAATTTAAAGAATCATAATTAGGATTGATTGCTTGTTACCCGTTTTTTATTGACTTTCCCAAAAAAAATTCTAGTCATTCTAAGTCAAGTCAAGCCAAATGACTTAACTTTAAAAAAAAAATTCTTAAGTCAAGTCAAATGACTTAACTTTGACTTTGACTTACTGACTTACGCACAAGTCTGCATTTTACTATAAGTACCGTTTTTTAGATTACCATAATTTACTTAAAATATGGCGAATTCACCGTATCGTAGCAGCACTTTAATTAACAAATAAGTTTACTAGAAAAAAAAACTAGCCAACTAGTCATAAAATTTAGCAGCCCTTAGATTTTAATAGAATAACAAAGTTCCATAAGTTCAAATCCTGTAAACACTATTTCCCAAAAAAAATTAAAATTTTTAAATTTTTGATCAATGTAAATGGATCTTTTGTTCAATTACAAAAGCAAATTTTAATAGTTTTATACTTTTATTTTAATATCTTCTCTTTTTAAACACAGTTTCAATTTTAATTCAAGCCTGAATTTTTCTTGAATAAATTAGATATATTGTTAAATTAATTTTAAAAAAATTTCAAGGCCAATCTATCAAAAATTAAAAGAAGATTCGCTGCAAAATTTTTATTCGGTCTCTTAATTATTTTATTTTTCTTAATTTAAAAAAAAAAACACAAAATTTAAAATGAATACAAGAAAATTTAATTTTGAACTGATGGAGATGGATCTCGATTCCATAATGAAAATGGTCAATCAAGTAGACGATCCTTTAAATATGCCCACAGAACAGACCACATTTTACATGGTAAAAGTTGTGTCAAACAGAAAAAAAGCCAATAACAAACCAAACGTGTATGACAAAGAAATATTCATTAAAACAGTGTGTGAAACCGTACCCAAGGAGTCTTTGAACCACCTGGAAAAACTGGCAAAGAAACAAGACTCTAATGCCTTACTAAAACTTGCCGATTGCTATTTTTTCGGTCTCAAGGGACTTGAACCAAATCGCACCAAAGCTAAAGGCTATTATCAAACATGTGCCAACTTAGGCAATCAAGAAGCTATGACAATGATGGCTTATTGCTGCTACACAGAACTATTGAAACGTGTTGACTTGACCGATGACCCAGTACTTGAGTTCCCCACTTGCCAAGTTCCAACTCCATACTTGTCAATAACTCAGCCAATTCCAAATGTTCTAGTCAAAACAAATGTCTTCAAGCATTTATTAAACGAAATGTGGGACCGTCTTGAGAAGTGTGTCGACCTAAATTGGGTCTCACATTTTTTGATTCAACAAGCTTCCGATGTTCAATCAATAAGATATGAAGAAGAGCGTTTAAGACCATCTATAAAACGCGAACTGATCAAATACAATGTTCAACAGTACCAAGAGACCCAGCAAAAATTTGCCTATTCATGCGGCAACCCATTCTGCACATTTAAATTTGACTCTGAGTCAAGTCTTTTAGCTTGTCAAAAATGTAAAAGAATAAAATATTGCTCAACAAGTTGTCAACTATCTCATAGAGACAAACACAAAGATACATGTGTAAAATGTAATCAATCCGAGGAATCTTCACCAGACAAACAGGCACCTACAAAATCTTTATTTACCATGAATGGAAAAAATAATGAGACCCTCATCTTTGAGACCAAGTCGGTCAGTCTAAATGGATTTAAGTTTTTTCAGCATCAACTAAATCCTAAAGAGGCATTGGGCATCATTTTGGCCAAAACTAGACTTGCATCTATCCAAAATGGTAGCTTGAGTGAAAAAGAATTGGAGCAAGAAATAGACAAGTTGACTAACAGAGGAAGTTATCCATCAGCTATTAAATTTATAAATTTGGCAATTGACAAGCTACGCTTAGAAAACCCAATTTCTGTGCACAAAAATGATCATGTTAAATTTATCCAGCTTTATTACAAGCGGGTCCAGTGTTTTTTGAAGATTGGAGAATTGCGCAGGGCACCCAGATACAAACAATTGGCTTTGGACGATTGTGTTCTGATTTTGGAAAGTGGAATTTTTGAAAAAATCAATTGTGATGCTTTGAAAAGCCTTGAACTGATCAAAATTCAGCTTGAAAATGAGCAGATTAGTGGATCGAGTGTGCCAAATCGGCATAGAAGAAGACCAAGACACAGAAACAAACAGGATCAAATAAAAAAAGAATTTTCTGAACTAAGTGTAACCACATGCTCAAAATTGATTCAAAATAAAATGGCTGTGAACAGTCAAATTGACATGGATTTTTGTCCAATTTGTTCCACTGAATGGCAAAAATTTGTTGAGCCTTGTTTAGCTGTAATTTTGCCGTGTCAGCATGCGTTTTGTGCCAGATGCGTCCTTAACTATGGCACTGCTTGCAAACAATCAAAGATTGAATACGATGAAGAAGATGTACCCAATGATTCATGTTGTAGCTTGTGCAGAAATGAGTTTTCTCCCATGTATTTGGATGAAATATGCCAAAAAGTGTGTCGAGATCGGATTGTTGAGTCCTTATTTAAACAGCTTGATAAACTGCCGCTAGACGTGGACGAAGCGCAACAATTGGTGTCAAATTTGTTGGTAAGATATGAGTTTGATGTGAATAGATTGGAAGGGGTCTTGTTTGATATGGTCGGAATGGTACAGGCTGAGAAAAATCGAAATTTAGACTATGAAAAAAAGCGGGAGTATTTTGAGCTAGCCAGAGCTCCTGTTAGAAAATTGACCAAGGATTATGATGAGTTGAGGCAGCAAGTTGAATTGGTTTATGACAGTTCAAGCTCTGAGTGGCATGAGAAATTTAGGGATTTAGAAGATGTGAAAAATAGATTGAATTTAGCTAGGCAAAATGCGGCCCATGATATCTATGAACGCATGAATTCAGCCGAAAGTATGGGCACTTTGTCAAATGATAAAACTTTAGTCCAAGTTGATTTTCATGGTTTGTATGCTAAAGAAGCGATTGAAAAATTTGAAGAATTGGTCGAACCAATTTTGGCTGCTTTGGGCAAAATAAAGCTTATTACTGGTTATGGCTTGCATAATAAAAGTGGTGAGTCAATACTCAAAAATAAAGTAAAGGAGTATCTAAAAATGAAGAACATCAAATTTAGTGATGTAAATGGTAATGAAGGTGCTATTTTAATTTATAAAAATTAATTTTTTTAGTATTGATTGTTTTTTTTTTATTTACTCAAATGAATCATTAAAATATTTTTTTTTGATAAAAAAATTTCGAATTTCAACAAAATTTTTCCACTAAGGGTAAACTTTAACTTATTCTACTTATAATTTCTCCATAGCATCAACAGTCATAAATTTATGAATTTACTTACCCCTTAAACCAATTTATTCAAATTTTTTTTAAATTCTGACTCATTTAAAAAAATCGGTTTAATGAAAATGTCATCACCAAATTTAAAAATGATGAATTAAACAATTGAAAATATTCAATCTATCAGATTAAATTTGCAATCAAATTTTCAAACTTTTTAATTTGTGTGAATTTTTTGAATTTTTGTACGGACTGCCTGGAAGCAACTGCTTCCATACATCCCTAGTTTGTGCTTGGTTCTTTAGAAAAAAATAAAAAATAAAAGAGTAAATATTGGCTTTTTTTTCACCATAGTTGAGTTCAATTTTTGTAATTTGCTAAAATAAAATTTTTCATAAAAAGAATAATTAACTAAATAAGGTAAAAAAAAAATGAAAATTTAAAAATTAATTAGAAAAAAAGGTTTTTTTTTATTATTATAAAAATACAAATTTTTATTATCTAATTATAAAAATAAGCTACAGCAAGCTGGCTTGTGGAGACGACTTACTAAAGAAGCCGTCTTTGATAGCTGCTTTAAATTTGTAAATTTTTGCAAATTTTTATTATTTAATAAATTATTCTAGGGCTCCAAAAATTACTCTGTTCCTTCTTATGGTCAAATTTAATCCTTTAACACAGATTCCGTTTCAGATAACTATTTCTTAAATCATCAATTTTAATTCAAATAGATTGATATGATCGTGGTTGTAAAAATTGAATGACATTCTCGATAAAATTCCTAAATTTTGTTTTTTGGATTTGTATTGAAATACAGAATAAGGTAAACAATAAGGAATTTTAAATAAACGAAAATAATAATTTTTCATCAAAAATTTAGTCATATCTTGTAATTAAAATGATTGCTCAATTTTGAATTTTGAAAAATTGAAAATTTTTATAAAATATTTTAAATACTCAATAATTGAATACTTTAATATTCGCAGAATGATCATTCTGGGCCAATATTTTTTAAAAAATTTATTTTTATAGTAACACCAAAAAAAGGCCTTTTTTAATAAAACATTTTAAAAACTAAATTTAATTCGACCTCTTTTTGAATTTTTTAAAAACTTGATAATTCGTGAAGGAAAAAAATTCAATTAAATCGATACTCTTGAATGTACAAGAAACGGTTCATTAAACCGGTTCTTTAAACAGATTTCACATATGAACTGGCTAGATAAACCGGTTCCAAAGAAAAAAGTTTTTATTTAAAAAACCGGTTATGGATCGGTTTACCCATCACTATTAATTATTAATTAATTATAATGTGAATTTTTTTTTAATTAAAACTAATTAAATTTTAAAATTTATTGTAAAATAATGAAATTATGAAAATTAATTTTTAATCTCTACTTATCAAAATTTTCAAATTACGTTCATCTTTTTTCTTTCGCAAAAGTGCAATTAAATCATCGTATGTTAAGTTTTCTACATTTGTTCCTGATACTTCAACAATTAAATCATTGTCTTTCAAATTGCTGATGGCAGCTGAAGAGCCAGGAACTACATCTGTCACTCTAAAAATACCTGGAATTGATTTTAAAGACGCTACTGCAAAGCCAAGATTTTCTTCATAGGCATTAAATTCGCATAAATGCAAATTCATTTTTTTAATTTTTTCCTTATTGTAAAAAAATAATGTATTTTTGTTTGTAGCCAAATTTTGACTCAATTTTTTTCCATCACTCTTTAACTTCAAATATGCTTGTTTACTGACTGCCAAAATTTCCACACTACCATTTTTCTTGGATTTTAAAATCATGCTTTTTACTTTTTCGAATTCAGATCTACGTATATTCTTTTTGTCTATTTCAACTATTACATCACTTTGACGTAGATTGGCCGCATAAGCGGGTGAATCGGTTTCTACGGTAAATATGGTGAATTTCGGTTCTATTTCTGAATTAAGAGTAAATCCAAATCCCTCAGGATATTCAGGAGTCATACTAACAACACATCGTTTGAATTTTAAATTTTCATCATCATCATCTTTTACTTGAAAAAATTCTTAAAATTTGAATTTATGAAATCCAGTAAAAATAGCAAAATGAGTGATTAAATTTTATATAATAATAATAATATAAGTTACAACAAGCTAGCTATTTTAAGACTTATATTTTATGCTGATACTAAATTTATTTTTCAGCTACTAAAAAAAAAAATAAAAATGATACTAAAATTCACACTAAAGATACTAAAAATTTTATTTATTTGTATATCTGTATCGAGCATTAGCTCCTTCAGATAAAAAAAAAAGCCAAATAAAATAAAATTAAAAGTTTTGTTAAAATAAGTTTTGAAATAAATAAATAAAAAAATGATAGAAAAGGAAAGTTAAAATGAATAAAGGTACATGAGGTACATAAGGATTTTAAAAATTGGACAGTTAAAGAACGAAAGAAGAAATTACAAGATAGCAATTACACAAAGGAGTAGGGTATTCGATAAAAATAAAATTAAAATGATACTTATTTTGTTTATGTGATGCTAATATTTTTTTTAATTGGTATCAAATAATTAATCAAATAAATATTAATTGACAATCATTGAATAATTGAATAATATCCAATTATCAGTCGTGCCTCAAAGAAGTTAGTAAAATTTGGACAATCAAATTGAATGATGCTGAATGGAGAAAGAGTACGTGTACTTGTCCCTTTTGGAAAAAAAAAACTATATGTGCAAACATATAGTAGCTATTACTTGTCGCAGTAGAGGTATGCCATGGCACGAGAGCGCAAAAGATGTGCCACTGGGTGAAAACAGAAAGAAAGGAAGGCCTGCGAAGAATAAAGATGATCTTAACCGCCAGCCGATCGAAACTCAAAGTCATTTAGAAAATGAAGTGGCCGAAGACGAACTTTCGTTCATTATTGAACTCGAAGATGAACAAGAACCTGCAACTGAGAATGGTCAAAATTTACAAGAGCAAGATGTAGAGCCAACGACGTCAAATGAACAAACAAATGAGCAGCTAAATATCGTTCATGGTGTATTCGAATCAGAGCCAAGAGTGTTGAATTTAGTAGAAAATAGCCCAGCTAAACGTCCGAGAGGTAGACCTCGCAAAAACCCAATCAGTGATCAAAGTAAACCTGCGAGCAAAAGATCTAAAAACAATTAATTTTTTCTTTTTTTTTCTTATTTTTCTTTTTTTGTATTTTTTATTATCATCAATAAAAATTAATATCATTTTCTTATAATTTGTATCAATTAATTTTTTTAATAGCATAAAAATAAATTTAGTATCACGTAAAATACATGCCCTATTTTAATAACTTTAATGAAATTAATAAAAATATGAATGTAAATAACATGTTGCATTCAGAAAACTAACTTTCAGCTTACAGTTTACTTAAAAAACATGTTTTTTTTTTAAAATAATAAAAACAATTAAAAGTTTTTTGAAAAAACTTTTAATTATTTTTTTTTCTGATATGTAAATTAATATTATTTACACTAATTTACTAAAATTTAGCAGCTTTGAAATAAAAAAATATGTCAAATTTCCTAAAACAAAGTATTTTTTTTCATGGATTCAATTTGAAAAATAGAATTCTTTGAAATTTTTACTTTTGCCAAAATTTACGTGTAATTACGGAACTTAATGTGATGGAATTTATTTTTAGTTACCAGAAAAAAGACAAATTTTGGTAAAAATTAGAACAACTCATTTTTTTTTAACCTCAATTCATGAAAAAAAAATACTGTTTATTGGAAATCTTTTCTATAATTTGTTTATCTAAAATGGTAATTTATAGTAAGTTTATTTTTAAGTTATAATTTGTTTACCTTATTTTCTTATTCGCTAATTTAGCTCTTTAAGCTTAATTTAGATTTAAGTGTATCAAAAAAACACCATCTCAGGCAAATTGAAATTCATGATCAAATGTAAATATCAGATCAAAATTTTATAAAATCAAAAAATCAACTCTTAATCAATTTTTTAGTAATAAATAATTTAAATTTCTGAAAACAATTTGTTAAATTCATCTAACCGGGGTAAAATTATAAAAAAATCAAACTTAACTAAAAATTTCAAACTAATCAATATTCAGTTAATTCAAATTTATCCTGCTTGAATAATTAAATAATTTGCCGTTGATCATAAAAAATAAAATTAAAACTTTATATTTATTTTTACAATTTTTTACCATAAATTGCTATAAATCTCCATTTGAAGATAATTATGAGTATATTTACTTATCAAAAAATCAGACACCGCTAAAAATATCTTCAATCACACGAATTAAATAAAAACTTAATTGATTTTTTTTTTTAATTTCATTCAGATAAACTTAAATTTGTAAATAAAGAGAAATTTTAACAAAAATATGCATCAAAACTTTGAACGATCGTAGCTACTCAACGGAACATGCCAGTCCAAAAATAAATAAATAGTCTTAATCAGGACGAAAAGATCTACAAGAATACATAAAAAAAAATTTTCAAGCGACTTTATTTCCTTTATAGTAGCAAATGGAGAGAGAACAGAAGAGGACAAAATAAACTACCGAAGCCTTAGTGGTTTCGATTATATTATATATCTATTATATTATAAAAAAATTAATTTTTTTCTTTCCAATCCTTTTTAATTAGAAAAAATATTTTTCTAAATTTACCACCAAAACAGCCTTACTGGCTCAAAAAATTATTGGAAATCAACCTAAACTTTAATTACCTGCTAAGTTTTTCTAGTAAAATTATGTTAAATTTATAATTTAATACGATTTAGAACAATTAATAAGAATAATATCAGTTATGCAAAATTATCTAAAATAATTTTTTTTTAATAATTTTAGTTAGAGTTTCAGTAATTTTAGTTAAGAAATAATAAATCGTCAAAAAAAAAGTAGTTTTTTGGAATTTTAATTTTTAACAAAATTTATGTAATTTCCAGTATTTTTAAATCTATTCCGGTAGATTCCAGAAAATTTAATGTTTTTTCCATATCTTAAATTCTAGTAAAATCAAGCAATCGTTTCTGTCCTCGTTTAGAAAAAAAAATAATCTTTCATTATCAAAATACCTAAATTTTTATATTTTGAATAGATTATTAAGCCTACCTTCTGATTTTTGCTCCATTTCTAACTTAGCATCATTCATTTGATCCTCAACTCCCATTAATAAATCTTTTTTGTCTTTTATAAAATTGGCAATTTCTTTATTTGTTTTTCCGCTGAAATCAACACCATTTATTTCCACTAAGCGTTGCTTTTCTCTCAGTCCAGCTCTATAAGCAGGTGAATCTAAATCTATTGAGCTTATGGTGGCATTCAAACCCAGTCTGATTCCTAGAGATTGGTGACTCGAATCTTTTTTAACACTATAAGTAATTAAATTATTTTTTCCCGACTTAAAAGATGGTAAGTCAGAACTAGTTAAATTGATGTTATTTGAAGACACATTATTAATCTTATTTTTTTCAAAATCAGTATTCACTAACGATGAAGTTTTGTTCAAAATTTCAGGCCGATTTTCGCTTGAATGTGATTCAGGCCTTAATACTTCTATTTCTAGGAATCTTTTCTTGCATTCACTTTTTAGAATACTTAAGAGTTTGAAATAATCAATTTCAGCCACATTTTGTTCATTTATTTTAATTATTAAATCGTTTGATTTAAGACCAGCTCTTTCTGATGGAGAGTTTGGCTCGACCATTGCTACCATTTGCGGACCAAATTCATTTGATTTCAAAGAAAAGCCAAAGCCATCATAATTTTCGACACGAGCTAAATTGAAAATTTTTGTTTTTTTCTCTTCATCTAAAATTTAAATAAATTTTTCAAATAATTTTAAGCTATTTTACAAAATAAACTTTTTTTTGAAGATTCGGGTTTTTTCTTTTTTTTATTTATTGCCTTAGCTATGCGGTAATATTCGTCCACATCAGATATTACAAGTAAATCAATTTGTTTTCCTGATGATTTAAATATTTCACTTGCTTGGTCATTTTCCATTTGGTAAATTTGTTCACCATTAAGCTGCAAAATGCTGTCATTCTCCCTCAGACCAGCCTTGTAAGCCAAAAGATCCTGCTGAACATTTCTGGCTACATATCTCATTTCAGATTTTAAAAATTTCAATTCAAAGCCAATATTTTCATTTCTTCCTTTGCGAACAATCGAAATCAATCGCGGTTGCATAGGATCAATAGCTGGAGTGACCGGCTCAAAGGGTACACATTTTGATACTTCTAATTTCACAAATCCATTTTTGTATGAACAGTTAATTTGGCTGATTATTTTGGCTAAGCGTTCGCCCACAACACTTTGGTCATTCACTTTTAGAATTAAATCATTAACACCAAGGCCTGATCTTTCAGATGGCGAGTTTGGCTCGAGCTCTGAAATTACATTCATGCCGAGTTCATTTTTCTTTAAAATAAAACCAGGATTGCTGAAATTTGGGCTCAGACGAATGCGACATATTCGAATATTTTTCAAAGAGGCTTTAAATGTACAAAAAATATAAGACTACATTTTTTTTAATTAATAAAACAAAAATAAGCTATTTTTTTTTAAACTTACTTGTAGAAAATTGGTCAGGCATTTAAATGGAAGTTTCTAAGCTAAATAAAGGAAAATTGTCAAATGGTATCCTTTCTCTAATGATTTTTTTTTATTTCACTATTATCTATTAAAAGAATAGCTTTAAAAAATTATCTATTAAAAATGATAACTCTTCTTTAAAAATTATCACTTATGTTTGAATTTTTAATTTACTCAGAAAAAAATTAAGAGGTTAATATCAATTTTTTTTGTTTGTAAAACTTTTAGATGTTTTTTTTCTTATTTTTAACAGTTTGAAAAAATTTTAGAATAAAATTAAAATTTCATATAGAACTAAAACAAGTTATCTTTAACTTAATTATCAACTAGAGATAATTATATTTTTTTAATTAAAAATTAAAACTTAAAATATAAAAATCAAAAAAATAATTTAAGAGTTACTTATTAAAATTTTGTATTTTTGATTTTGTATTTTTGTAACACTAGAAGCACTGACGATGTCAAAATGACAAACTCAATGTAACATAACGTTACATAACCACTTTCAAAGAGAAAAAATATTTTCAAATTAATCGGAATTTGGCATCAAATTTTTACTCATATTTATCATTGAAAAAAAAATTTTCCACCAAAATTAAATTTATATCATCAAACAAATTTTTTACAACTGTTGTGCCGACTTACAATGAAGTTAGTTGTGTCAGAAATTAGCTTATTTGTATTTTTTAGTACATGTTTGCCTCTTTTTTAATTAAATAGGGTTACAATTTATAAAATAGAAAAGAACATAATCACCGATGTTTCAAATATTTTTTTTTCAGTAACAAATAAAAAATAATTTAAGTTATTGAATGCATTTTCATAATATTGTTAGTTTTTATAATAGTTCGAATTTAAAAAAAAATCGAAAAATCTGGACTTATATTTTATTTTGGGTTTTTTAAAAATTTTAACAACATTTGTTTAAAAGTTAAAAAAATTATTTTCAATATTCTTTTCAAATTTTCATGTAAAAATTAAATTCATTGTATTTCACTAAAGAGTTTAATTTAGGGTTGAGAATCGATTAAAGATTTATCGATATCGCATGCATAATTTTGATTCGGTAAGCAGATTTCTTTATCGATAAAATTGAATAGACAGGGTTAGTAAATTGACCTGAATTATATTTATCGAGACAGAAACTCTAGTTTCGATACGATAATTTTATAGCAGAATCTATACCGATAATTTATTATTCGAACCTGATTATCGATTCCATTAATCGATTTTACGAATCGAAAAAAATTTTATCAAATAAAATAATTTTAAATTTAAAGTATTTATTTCGATTTAATTTATTACATCATTAGTTATAATGTAATCTAATAAAAAATTTCGATACTTTTTACAATCATGATAGGTAAAAATTACTGTGGTATATCAAGAATGCTTGCATTGATCTTAATGAAAGTGATTTTTTCAAGATTTTTCGGGTTCAATCTATTTCGTTGCTCATCCCGAATAAAGCCAGCTACAGAGAACAATAGAGTTCTTGAAGTTGGAGATAGACAATAGAGTTCTTTGACTAAAACTCAAATCGAAAATATAGCTCTTAAGCTACAAATAGACATAATCAGTTTAAACGAAACTTTTCTAAAAAAATCCCAAAATTTCGAATTAAACAACTACCAAATTATCAGAGCTGATAGACAAAGAGGCAGAGGCGGCGGATCAGCTCTAGCTATTAACAATAAAATCCAAGGTAAGTCAATTTTATCACTAGAATTTAAAGAAGTAGCAGGCTTTGAGATTCAAATGAATAACGGAGAAAATCTCGGAATTTTCTCAATTTACTCCAGTCCAAGTACTATGATCAATGATAATTTCTTTGATTCAGTCGTCCAAAAATACAAAAATTTAATCATTCTAGGAGATCTAAACGCAAAAAGCACCAAATGGTCCTGCAAAAATAATAACTCTAAAGGAATGAGCTTAGAAAATTTAATAGAAAAACACAACTTGTTTATACTTAACTCAAACATTCCAACGTACACAAGCAGCGGAAACATTCTAGATTTAACAATTTGCTCTTCAAGCATGGTCAAAAATTTCATCGAGTTCGAAGTTCTAGATGAAAATATTAGTGACCATCAACCTACTGTGACCATATTCGACAATATTGAAGTCAACCACTCAATTTCCCTAGTATCGAAAATCAACTGGCAAAAATTTAAACAACTAATGTCAGCAAAAGTGTCAGTCAAAGAAAGCATTAAAAATAAAGAAGAATTAGATCTAGAAGTAGAAAATTTTAGTACAACAACGCTCCAATCTCTTGAAGAGGCTAAAACATACTTCCGTATATCAAACAATAATAAACAAATATTTCCAATGCCCGATTATGTTCTTGATTTAATAAGAGATAAAAATAAATTAAGGAAAGTGTTTCAAAAAAGTCGATCAAGCGAGCACAAAAAAATACTAAATTCAATCAATAATCGACTAAAAAAATAACCAAAAAACTCAAAATCGAAAAACTAAGAAACGAATTCGAAGAATTAGGAAAATTCAATCAATCAAGTAGTAAACATTGGTCACTCCTTAAAAGACTTGAAAATGGACACAGCACCAAAAAAAGCGAAATTCATATAAAACAAGATAATTCAATTATCACGGGCCAACCAACAGTAGCCGAATCATTTGCCGATAATCTGGCACAAATTTTTAGTTCACAGGACTCGAACTTGATAAACGAACCCAATATACCCAATAAACCAATTTTTAGCGAATCTGAGTACATCTCATTGAAAAATATAATTGACTCAATCAAATTAATAAATCAAAAAGCAGCAGTGGGTTTGGACCAAATATCAAACAAGGTTCTAAAAAACTTTCCATTCCTAGCCTTAAAAGCGCTTCACACACTTTTCAACACTTCGCTGAAACTTGGCCACTTCCCAACAATGTGGAAACAGGCAAAAGTTATAATGATACCGAAAAAAAATAAACCACCTGATCTAGTCGACTCATATAGACCAATTTCACTGCTAAGTTGCGTGTCCAAGCTTCTTGAGAAAATAGTGAATGAAAAAATCTTAAATTGGGCAGAAGAAAAAAAAGTATTCCCTGAGTGTCAAGCCGGCTTCAGGAAAAAGAGATCAACCCAAGAACACATTTTAAGACTTACTCAAGATATATGTAGTGGTTTCAATGAGAAAAAACTCACCGGGGCCGTCCTTTTCGACCTAGAAAAGGCTTTCGACAAAACTATACACCAAAAAATATTAAAAAAATTAAACGAACTAAAAATTAGCCCAATTTTTCTTAATTGGATTAGGAGTTTCTTGAACGGTCGATCATTTGAAGTTTTCATAAATGAATCAAAATCCAGTACTAAGCAAATCTACTGCGGTGTACCGCAAGGTAGTTGTCTGTCTCCAACCATTTTTATTCTCTTTTTTAGCGACATAATAAAAGAACTACCCGAAAATATAAAAGTAGCTCTTTTCGCCGACGACCTGTGCATATGGATATCATGTCTCTCCATCAAAGAAATTGAGTTTTATTTACAAATAGCTACAGACAAAATAAATGAATTTTGCAACACATGGGGTTTCATTATCAACAAATCCAAAACATGCCACACAACTTTTACAACAGCTGGACAAAGAAAAAACTATTTTATCAAATACAAGCTTAGCCTTAAAATCGAAAACCAAGACATTCCACTCGAACCAAACCCGACTTTTCTCGGCATCAAACTTGATCCGAAGCTATCGTTTAAGCCACATCTTGAACAACTAGGAAAACAATTAATACCCAAAACAAACCTCATACGAAGAATAAAAAACTTCAAATGGTCAAACTCAACTAAATTGAATCTAACACTTTATAAGTCTCTTATTAGATCGTTATTCGATTACTGCTTCATCATTCTAAACGTCGGAACAGGAAAAATAAAGACCTCTCTCCAAAAAATCCAAAACAAGTTGTTAAAAATAATTAAACACTTCCCAATTAAAACTTCAACCAAATCGATACATAAAGTTCTAAAGCTGGAAACTATTGAGGAAAGGTCAAATAGCCTATTTATAAAATTCCTAACGAATAAATCCAAACAGGAATTGATAGCAAAAGAAATTCATTAATACATGTCAACACGGCAATCAAGCACAAACAAAAAATTCGAGACGCCATTGGACGCATTTAATAGACTAACAAACTGTAAATAGAATTGTAAATGTTGAATGAACACATTTTTTCTTCCCATTTTATACTATTTATATTTCTCTTTTTTACTTTTTTTTTAAAATCTTTCTACTCTAGAAACTCGAACTTTTTATTTTTCCTTTTTTAATCAATGCTTTGTAACAATTGGGTTTAAACGAAGGCGCAAGCTATTCGGACGAACCTGGGGTCCGCCCCAAAGTATTTTTTTTTTAATTTAATTAATATACCGATAATTTATTATTCGAACCTGATTATCGATTCCATTAATCGATTTTACGAATCGAAAAAAATTTTATCAAATAAAATAATTTTAAATTTAAAGTATTTATTTCGATTTAATTTATTACATCATTAGTTATAATGTAATCTAATAAAAAATTTCGATACTTTTTACAATCATGATAGGTAAAAATTACTGTGGTATATCAAGAATGCTTGCATTGATCTTAATGAAATTGATTTTTTCAAGATTTTTCGGGTTCAATCTATTTCGTTGCTCATCCCGAATAAAGCCAGCTACAGAGAACAATAGAGTTCTTGAAGTTGGAGATAGACAATAGAGTTCTTTGACTAAAGATGAGAGAATGGGTAAATTAGATTCAAAATTTTTATAAAATAGAAGAGGATCTCCTAAATCATTTGAGGTGCTTAAGGAATGAAAAACATTTGCTTGATTTTCATAAAAATCAATTTCTTTTTCAAAGTCTGCGATTTTACTATCAGGACGATTTTTAGAATCCTTTAATTTATTAATTAGCGTTTTTCTCTTCTTAAAATTTGTCCTTGTAGAAACGGGGGTCGATTGCAAATTTACGCTTAAATTATCATTACGTGGAGATGAACTTGAGGAAGATGTGCTTTTTTTTGTTACGATCTGATCACGGTTTTGATCTAAAGGCGTTAGTGGAGATGCCTGAGATCCTGAAATTGGCTGTTGGATATTTGTTTTTTCAATTTGAATTTTTGATTGATATAAATCTTTCAAATATATTTTGGCCACTTCAATCAGTTGACGTCTTAGAGAAACGTCATTTACAAATTCAAAGTTTTTGTAACTTGGGTCAAGATAAGTTATTACCTTGAATTAATTATTTTTCAATAAATAGAAGAATCTTTTTTCAACTGTATGAATTAAAAGTTCTTTTAGTCTCATTATCTCTATTTTTGAAAATTCGATTGAATTAAACTCTTGACAAATGAAATGGTATATTGCTGGAAATAAATGGCTAAAAGAGACTTGATTCCGAGATGATAAAACTGTTGTGAGTTCTTTTAATGGTTCTAAAAGTAAACACAACTCATTAATAGTTTCAAACTCATTTTCACTTGGTACATAGCTTGCTATACACTGACATGCTGGGTCATACTTCATTGTGTTAAGAGCTTCTTTATTTACAATTATCGACATTTACAAATCGGATGTACTCCCCCATCTCGTACAAACTTCTTTTTATGCTGATAATTTAACTGGTTTTGTACTGATTTAAGTTTTCTTTCTAAAGCCTCAGAATGCTTAAACGAACCAACTAAATGTTTACATCTTTTTATGATATCATTAATTATTGTTTTGATTTTGTTATCATTTTCAATTATATTTTTATACTCATAATTTATTTGACTTTTTCTCAAATCACCTTCTCCGTTCATATCAAAAACAAAAAACTTTCCATTTTTTTCAATTATATTTTTTAGTTTAAAAATATCTCCAACGCATAAGTTTAATTTATGGCCAGCGCAAGGTAATTTAGTTACATTTTCTGGAAACATCTCAAGTGTAGCTTTGAAATTTGCTCCAGAATCGGATGTTCCTCCAATCAACTAATTAATATTGATGATTATTTAAATCGCTTAGGAATTGGTACTCTTTATACTCATTGTTAAGTATTTGTTTGGTTTTTGTAAATCTTTAATGTCTTTTTGGAACATTTGAAAGCACCAGTGTAAGATTATCTTTAACATTTTGACGAGGCCAACATCAAACTCAGATAAAAAACTGTTGTATCGGATTGATTTAGAACAACCACAAGTTGAACATCGCCATATATACTTGCCGGTTAGCGATGCTTTAGTGTCCCACTTCATGAGTTTATTATCTTTCTTACAATATGGCGTGGTACTTGAAATTAATCGGTGAGCCTTCATAACATTGGCTATTTTATCTATCTCACCAGAATTGATTAGCTCAGAAATTGTTTCGAGATCCATTTTCTAATTTTTTTTTGAAATGAAAAGAAAAAGAGAGAGAGAAAATGCAAACAAACTTGATTGTTAAATGTAGCTGTTAATGATTAGTCTGATCTTTAAATTTTTTTAGTTGATTTTGAAATTCAGTATCAGAAAATGTAAATTGAATAATTGATCTTGAATTTCACTGATCTTGAAAATTAAAGATCATTGATCTTAAGTTTTAATAGACCCATTTTTTTTTTGTTGTATCTATTTTAAAAAAAAAAGGAAGTAAAATTTTTTTGATATTTTATTTAGAATAATTAAAAAAAAAAACAAAAAGGAAGAAAAATTAAGAAAAAGAAAAAAAATTAATCTTTTTTTGTTTCTTTGTTTTGAGGTTGATCTTGAATCGATTTCGGCTTGTTTTTTGATCCAGTGGGTCTTCCTCTTTTCTTTTTTGGAATCTCAGACCGAACTGAATTTTCCTTAGAATTGTTTTCAACTTCAACTTCATTTTGAATTTCCATTTCTGCTTCTTGAGCCTTAATTTCTTCCATCACATCAACTTGACTCAAAATTGAATTTACAAGAGCCTCTGGTAATTTATTTTGATTTCGCACGTAATCTCTTATTTGAAACTCGGTTGGTTGAATGATTTAAGCTTTTTTTGTTGTAACTGGTTTACCGCGTTTCCTATTTTCACCCAAAGGAACATCTTTTGCGTTTCTATGCCATTCCAATCCTCGATAACGACAAGCAAGAACCAAAATGTGTTTGCAAATATTATTTTTTCTCCAATATGGGCATGTGCATTCACTTTGAGACCATTCTAAATGAATAGAAGTCATCCAGATTTTGCGAGCTTGATTTCGCCATTCGTCAAAGTTATCAATTTGCTATTTGAAAAAATTGGTTTTATAATTTTTTTATCATCCTTTGATATTTGTATGTTTGAACAACATTTTGACCTCATATAAAAAACATATGAATCCAAATTTGATTTTTTTGCTAGAACAACATTCATATGACTTAACTCCCAATGCCAAGCTTTTTCTCAATCATCTAAACTCGGATTTGGTTCGACATTAAAAGAAATTTTCCAGCATAATTATCAGACCTCTCTTTCGACCATCTCTTAAGAAGACGCATTGAAATCATAGTTAAAAAATCAGCAACCGGGAGTCTTTTAAGAAATGTGCCCTTTCTTTTTATGAGATTATTTGTAGATTCAAGTACATTATTTGTGCCAGGAAAACATGAAAAACCTTCATACCATCCACCATTGCTCTCGCTAAACCACTGATCTTGAAAATAGTCGAAAAACTGTAACTTACTTTGGTCCACCAAAAATCTTTTCCATTTTTTTATAAAATCTGTTGTTACTGAATTGAAGTTGAGACGTTCTGCTGTTACTTGAATGTACAAAATATCATTTCGAATCATTGCACGTATGAGTTGGTCTTTAAAAAGCCTCAATCGAGTGTCAATATTGCGAATAACGTGATTAGTTCAAAACATAGAAAAATTTGAAAACAAAGACAAGACAAAAAATGTAGAATTATAAAACATAGAAAAAAAAAAACATAGAATATAAAAAAACATAGAAACGATAAAGAATTTTTTCATTCATTTTTAGCTTATTTTATGTCCGAAATGAAACGAGCACAATTATCTAACGCTAATATTTTTTATTGCGATCCTTTCAACTGGAGAAGTCCTTAAAACTAAAATTCCAAAGTTACAACAAGCTAAAGAAAGAAACATTGAACGTTTAGTCGACTGTTATACTGGTAATATATGGGAGCATTTAACAGGTGTTGCTAAAAATTTTCTTGATTTAAAAAAAAATAAAAAAAAGAAGTTATATTTTTTTATTGACATTCAATCAAACTATTCACTTAAACTTAATTAATTAGTATCGATCTAAATAAATTATACCACATTCTATGTTTTTTTGGTCTATGTTTTTTTTCTATGTTAATTTATTTTCTATGTTCACACTTTCTATGTTTACCTGTTTCTACGTTTTTTACAGTTTAATTGATTTCTATGTTTTCAAACTTTCTATGTAATGATACAATGCCGCGAATAACATGTGCCCAACATACATTACGCTGATAAGCTTTGTCTGGAAACACTTGCTCAAAACCATTAGTAATTGCAGCAGCAGCATCTCCAATCAATGCATTAGGGTCCAATTCATCACCCTAAACTCGTTTAAACTCATCTTTTATTGATTGGAAAGTAAACTTGTAATCGTGCTGTGTTTCGTTTTTACATAAACATGCTCCAAACGGATGTTATTTTTTCCCTTTATCAGTTGTCCCAACAAGTATCCACGGAAAACCCTGCCAAAGAATTTGATTGTAGCATCAACACACAGATGCTTTACACCTTGAGCCAACTTCAACAATCTCTTTGTGGTGAAAAATATCCTCAAAGTTTCAGCACAGAATAGTCCAGCTTCAAATTCAGAGTTTTCGACGTACACTTCATCTTCATCTTCAGGCAAGTTTTGATGATTTGAGCACCAATCTTTGATTTCATTAAGTGTCATATTACGTGAGCCATACGTTTCTGTTTTGTATCGATGCAAGAGATTGTAAATTTGAACTCGATTCGATTTCATATTTTTTGCTGAAAGCTTTTCTAAAATCAAATTTGTTGATTGTGTTTCGTTTTCATAAATTCGAATAATCTCTGTTTTAACTTTTTGAGTTAATCGATCACTTTCGCATTCGAGTTCCAGTCTACCCTTGTGGTGGTGTTGGTCGGTTGAAATGTAGGCTGTACACAATTGGGAATCGTCATGCATGTCTAGATACATTCGGACAGGACATTTCTGTTTTTTTCCAAGTGTGTGACGATCATAAAACCGTATTTTGCTTTAGATCACCTTTTTTCCATTTTTGATTATCAAAAACCGTTTTTGATAATCAAAAATGGAAAAAAGGCTTTATTATCCGGCGGATAATAAAGCGCGATCCGCAGACTCAAAATTAAGAAAAACGCAAAATTGCTCATAAACCCTATTTTTTCCCCTCTTTTTATTCTCTATTTGTTCGCAAATTTCGGACTCCAACAATGATTCATCATTATTATTTGCCAATGGTTGAACGAATTCAATGCTGCTTGATTCAGTCATTCCATTCCAGGTCGGGATCTAAAGCTTGATTTAAAATTTCGCTGGCTATGTTTATCTCGGATCGAACCAGTATCGAATAATTAATAGCAACAACTTTAATTGAGCATATCAGGTTTTCATCATTATCATCCTAAACGGTCAGTGTGTTAGTTGGCCAGTCGCCATACGGTCGGTCTCTAAAAATCAGCCAGTAAACGGCTGGGTTTCTAAACCGAAGGTCCAAATTTCGATCGGCCATTTAGCGGCCAAAATTGGCCGCTGACCAACACTAGTGATAATATTTCCTAAGAAATTTCCCTTAAGACCAATAGCCAATTAACAAACATTTTTAACTCAGTATCCACTTAACTCAATTTAATAAATTAAAAATCTAATTTATTCAATAATATTTTTGTACCATATTTTCTTACATATTTGAAATAATAAAATATATGTCAAAATGACTATGCTGGTGATTTTAAGTGAAAAAACGGTATTTCTAGGGTCAAATATTATTAATAGATAAATAATATTGAATGCTTTGTTCCAAAGAATAATTCTTTATTTGATGATAATAAAATACAAAAGAAAAAAGTCAATAAAACTACGTAATTGATCCATTAAGGACGCTGTACAGAATATTCTTTTAAAAAGAACAATTAGTTTGATTTTTGCAGATCAAATGACACAAGTTTTTAATCTTCCTGAACAGCTCAGTGGTGTCTATTGAATAGCCCTTTGTTTAGTATACTTCATTTAGCAGTTTTATGTAGTATCCAACCTCATTAGATACAATTGCCTCACCAATCACTTGTTCAGTGTCCCGGATTTGCTTGACAAACTCAGGACATTTATTAGTTTGGTAATAACTCTTAAGAAACTCGGATATCTGATTCAGGCGGCGCAATTTGAAGTTTATGATCAATTTTTGATGCTCAAAATGATCAAATCAAACTAAAACTATTAAATCAATTGTTATTTCTTAATAGAAATAATGCAGAGATACATTTTTGGATTTACAATACTTTGTTTAATTAAAATATAAACTCTGCAATATCAAAATGCGCATTGTAGAATGCACACCATCTTAATGATTCTATTTTAAGAAGATAATTTTTTGCAGACTTTTGCAGATTTTACCTTAAGATTTAACAAAGTATGTTAAAACAAAAAATGTACCTCTGCACTAATTATATTAAATAATTACTATTTATTAAATATTTTAAGTCGTATTTGATCATTAACTTCAACTTGCCTCAGGCGATCTAATTTTTTAACTTGATTTAAAAACAACATTTTGAATTTGTAATAAAGTTTGCTAATAAAGCTGAAAATAGAAAATGTTAAACATTTTATCTAGTTTCAGAATATACAGTACTGCACAAAAATTTAGACGCAAAAGTTTTTTTCATACGTTTATTTCGTCAGACATAAAAATACTAAATTTTGCTTTAGAAATAAATTGAATTAAAATCGATTTTTAATAAAACTAACTCTGCCCTACAAATTGATATAAAATAAATAAATAAATAAAAATTTACACTTAGCTGAAAAATTGAAATTAAATAAAGGCCATATAAATTTGAGTCAAAAATTTTTGCACAAAAGTTTAGACGCACATCATTAATCTCTAATTAAATATCAATTAACTTACTTAAATGGATTTTTAAATATATTAATTCAAAAATTATCCAATAAGTGTTAAATTTATTTATGAAACATCGCTATAAAACTGTATATAATTTATATGGGGTTGCGGGGTAATCTTACTAGATACTAAAAAGTTAAAAAAAAGGCTAAAGTTTCAGCTTTTTTTCAAAATTTTTTGTAAAAAAATATTTTTTGGTTACAAAAAGTGCTATTTCTGAATATATGATCATTATTGAGGGTATATGTGGTATCTCGTAAGATGTCAGAGACATACAGCAACAACTTTGTAACCTATCAGAGACAACTTTACTACAACTCAAGTTTTTTTAGATCCCTAAAACCGGAAATTTTTTTGTTGACTTTCCTAGGCTTTCATATGTATAATTTGAAGTCAAAAATCGAATCATGATAGAGTATGAACGTTTTTCATTTCCAAAACCTTAGTAATTTAAGATCGTGCACTTGTTTTTAAAATCTTTAACTATAATCCCGCACCATTACCTTGGATTTTTAATAAAAAATATTTTTATTTCTTTAAAAAATTAAAAATTTTCTATAGATTTTAACCAAAATTATTATCACATTTTCTACAATATTAAAAAAAAAACAAATCATAAATTTCATAAAAGTGCTATCGATTGACTGGAAAAAAAATCAAGGCTCTGAATTAAAAATAAAAATGAAATTATTGAAAAATTTTACAAATTTATTTTATACATGACTAAAAATAGAATTAAAATTTTGTAGAACCTTGTTTCATTAGATAAAATTTTTGAACCAATTCGTCATTTAAACTTCCATAGGGTATCCGATTCTGCTCCAAATCGTACATACTCTTTGCCGATCTGTTTTTGACATAAACAGAATCCTCTTCGTACAATGGATTCAATTTTCCTGATTTTGATATATTTTCCGAGTTTATTTTCTCAATAATGTCTTTGGCAAAAATGCTTTCTTCAGG
Organism: Brachionus asplanchnoidis; assembly: GCA_025491095.1. Classification (NCBI taxonomy): domain Eukaryota; kingdom Metazoa; phylum Rotifera; class Eurotatoria; order Ploima; family Brachionidae; genus Brachionus; species Brachionus asplanchnoidis. Next base: position 1,923,653 of record JAILYF010000008.1, on the reverse strand, counting down.
ATCAATTTCTTCATTAGTCAAGCTATCGTCATAAGAAAGATAATTATTGGTTTGCTCCACAATGACATCATTTGATTTTATTTCGCTTATATTTAAAATAAATTGGTTCGATTTGAGGGTGTTGGTTCCGAGAGAATTTGAGCATGTTTTTGCATCTTTGCTTGTTTCATAGTCACTTAAATTAAAACTAAAGCTTGTTTGTTCAGGTAAAAGGAAGGGAAGAATGCAGAGCAGTGTGCACATTATGCCAAGAAACATTTTTACTCCTGGTGACGGAAGTGAGCTTATTTTGAAGACATAAATTGATAGCATTTCACTTAAGTGCTTTATTGACAGAAAAAAGCTTAATGATGAACATCGTATTTCGCATGGAAACAACTCACAAACAAAAAGGATTAGAACATTGGTCGAACAAGAAAGCATAATTTTTGCAAATATGTTCAGTATAAGTTTAATTATTTCCATTATTGGATGTTGATAACTAATAATTAATGAGCTCAAATAGAACAAACTTCCCAAAAATACGGTCATGCTCAATGGTATTCGTTTGCCAAGGCTTTTAAAATTAAAATTAAAAATGAATTAAAAATTTTTTTTTTTTACTTCAAAATAATGAGTGACAATATTAGATTAAAAATTCCGACAATAAAATTTACGCAAATTTCCGAGGTGAGCATGTCATCGGTAAAATGGAAATTTTCTTGATTATTAAAAAAGGACAAAAGTGAGGTTAATGACCATAATAAAACGAAAAAACTGATTATTCGACGTAATGTTGGTTGAAATGATTCAATATCTAATTTATCGTTTGATAATTTGTCTAATGATTTTATATGAGTTAAATTAAAGTTGGATCCGTTCGATACTTGAAGGATTTTGTAGCAAATGGATTGAGCTTTTTTGAATTCGCCTCTTATCAGAAGCCATTTGAACGATTCTTTTATCATCCTTTAAAATATTTTTAAAAATTTAAATTTTAATTTTAATTTTTTTTTAAATCAGAGTTGCCACAATTCTAAAGTCGAGTCCAAATCTGGACTTGAATTAAAAAAAATAAAAACTTGGACTTTAACTTTAATGACTTTGACTTTAATTTGGGACTTTTAAACTTGTCTGTTTTAAATATTAGAAGAAGAATTTTTAGAAAACCATTTTTTAAAAGAAATTTTAATTTTAGATAGAAAATTTAAAATTAATGATTATTTTTGATTTAAAATTTTTTTTGGTGTTAATTTGATTTTTAAATTTTTTTGTTTAAATTTTTCTAATGACCAAAATTAATTGAATATTAATTTTTAAATTTAAAAAGATTCATTTTTGCTTGTCTTTGATTTAATTTTTTTGGAAAAAAAGGTTTTAAATTATTTTTAAAATAAATCTGATTTCCTGTAATATTTTAGAATTGCAAGTAATAAAAGAAGAGAAGCAAAGAAAAAACATCATATTCTTTAAAAAAATTTATTTTAGTACTAAATATTAGTATTATAGGATTTTTATATCAATCGAAAAAAATTTCTCATAATTAAACCTAGCTTAAGAAGATACAAAATAAAATTTATCGAACAGAAGATTAGAATCAACTAGAAAATTATAAAATTTTAAGAAATAGAATATAAAATAAAAAAATATATTTTGAAAACATATATAAAAGATATAAAAATCACATACCATCTTGTAGAGTAAAAAATTCTCTACTAGAAAATAATTTTTTTTCCTCCAAAAAAAAATTTAGTCTCGAGATTTTTTCAAAATAAGCCTAAATTTTACCCATTTTTTTGTTTTTTTGTATTAGTCCCATGGACCTTTTATTTAATTTTTTATTTTAATTGATTGAATAATGGTTGCAGCTCTGACAGAAATAATAAATTTATTCTAGAATTTAATTCTAGAATAAATTTATTATTAATACTTAAATTAGAATTCATTATTGCCTCGCGTAAGTCTGATATCGTAATCGCTAATGTTTTTTTTGTGCTCTAGAAAAATTGAAGATGTTTTTTTAGCCCTATAAAATATCAAAATACAAAATCTAAATGAAATTTAGTCTTTTTAAAAAAAAATAAATTCTTTATTAATTATATGGGATTGAAAATTTGAGATGAAATTTTAAAAAAAATCTACACAAAAAAAATATCTGCTTTATCTTAGAAAAATCAGTTATCCAGACCAAAGAGAACTCTTTACTAAGTAATTAATATTTTTGACATGGTATGTAAAGATAAAATAAAAATGAAATTAAAAAAAGTTATCGTATGTAAGGTGCTCAATGATTCAGTACCCTGATTATTTTTTGATGTTACTTTGTTATTTTTCAATTATCTATGGGATCAACTATTTTTTCAAATATTGTTTTAATTTTTATAATTTTTTCTTGATTTAATTTTTAATAAAACAGTAGATACGACACATGAAACATTTATTTCTCTAAAATTTAACTTTCAAATTGAGAATTAATTTTTGTTTCAAAAAAAATAATCTTCTTATTATTTGTTTTTCAAATGTAATCATTTGAATGACAAAAATATTATACAAAATGATGCTGAATAAGCAACCATTTTTAATATTGAATTGACTTTATAAATTCTAATAATTTTTATCAAAATATTTTTTCACATCTTTTATATACTTTTTTTTCTTTTTTTACCATTTTTTCACTCCTTAAAAATCGAAAGAATACAAAAAATTAGGAAAAAAGGTTAATTCTCTTATTCAATATTTCATTCAATTGTTCTTTTTTTTTAGATATTAATTTTTTATTTTCATTTAAATTTGACAAAATAAGATTTTAAGATTTATCTTAGTAAAAATTATGAAAAAATGTCCACTTTTTGGTCCTTTTTAGATTTACGAATTTACGTAATTTAGCGTCAGCTAACATATTTTTCTACAAAAATCTTAAAATGAAATAACTTTTTTACTATGAGTCTAAAAATTGCTCTGCAAAATGTAACAGCTGATACAATCGTTGTACCACCCAAATTTAGTCTCTGCAATAACTCTACAATTTAATTTTAATGATTTTCTGATAAATTAAGCGCTTTGCATGCTTCCAGAATTTTGCATTAATAATCTTCAAGAGTTGTTTAAAAATCACAAGTCTCAAGTCGAGTCCAAGTCGGGAATTTATTTTTTTTTCAAAAGTCCGAGCTAAATACCTTATTTTTTAAAAAAAATTCCAAGTCCAGACTTTTTTTTTAAATTTTAAAGTTATGAATTTGACTTTTGAAATAAAAAAATCCAAGTCAGGACTTGGACTTTTTTTTGGGACTTTTGAACAACTCTGAAAAAAAGCTTTAAAATTTTATCCTTTTTGTATTGGAAGTTTTGTATGAAATATCACAATGCCAACTCTCTTTTTCCCCAATATAATTTCTCTCTCCCCAAGTTAAGTTAAAAATAAAATTTGAAAAGTTACCATGGGTAGACGAAGGCAACTGAGGCCAACAAACTGCCAGTCAACTGCAAATATCTCCAATCATTGATATACTTGGTCATAAGTGACACAAAAATGTTCATAAAAGGTTCCAGCGAAACAAAAGCAATTGAATAGAAATTTCGACTATTTGGGCTAATGATAGTTTCAAACAATAAAACATAGGCCACAACAAAACAGCCCTATTTAAAGTTAATATTTACAATTTAAAAAAATAAAAAAATATTCTAATACCTGAACTAGAGCAGCGATGACAAAGCGAACTGTCAAAAAAAGTCTATAAGTGTGAACCATTGAAACCAAAGAACCTACTATACCAGACACGTACAAAGTGATCAGATAGATATTCTTGCGCCCAATGTAATCAGCCATAATGGACAAAAAGATGGCACCAATTATCTTTCCGCTCAAAAAACTCATCTGAGCGTAAGCAATGGTCACAATTGATGAGTGCAAATTTTCACACGTAATGTTCCATTTTACCAGCACATTGGTCTGAAAGTCTTCATCTTGCAAAAGTTCGTCCAGCATTTGGTACTCAAGCTCGGAGCGAGTGCGCCTAGCCGAATTAATGAGCGATTTTTTGTACAAATCGTCATCACATATTAGAATTCTGTTCGAATATGGAATCCGATAGTACAATTGTTTTTTCACAGAGTTGACAATTTTTGCTGAGCTTATTGTGATCATGTTCAAATAATTGGTGTAATTTTTTGCCATGCATTCAGACTCACTCAAATATTTAATGGTAAGATTATTGAGACTTTGTTTGGTGTACAGTTCGTCCAAAATGTGAATATCCTTGAGAAATTTTTCGAGTCTATTTGAATTGGGCAAGCCGTACGGAAACAGTGTGTTGAATAGTATTGTTTGGTTAGCATTAAGGGTGTTGAATATTAAGGCAGTTGAATCAGAGCATGAATCATTCATCTTTAAAATTTGCAGATCAAAATTGCGCAAGTGAAACTGGATGGGAAAAATGGTCAGACCAAGCAGAACGAACATGATGGGCAAGTACAAAAAGGACCTGTAGGTTACTCGGATCATTTTTTTTTCACTGATGGTGGACTGTGGCGCTTTGGGGTGCTCTAGTTCGCCTAAAAAAGCCTTCATTTTGTTTATTTTGTAAATGAGTCTGCCTGAATTGTCACTGTATGTGTCACTCATTTTTGTTTGATATCGGTTTTCATATTTTTGAATACACTAGCTTCGAACTGTGCTCGTGAGATAAAATAACTTTAATTCTAATCTATTTTTTTTGTAGCATGAGGTCTTTGTGAATGAAAGATAATAAAGGTGGATGTTTGATGTAGAAAAAAAGTAAATATTTAAATGATAGGACTCTTTTATTTGAGAAAATCAAAATACAAATAAAAATCCTAGGGATTTAGATCAATTTGTCAAATAAGTTTTGTAAATAAGCTTTATTCTAAAGACTAGAGATTGATGGAGAACTTTTTTTTTTCTTTTTTTTTTAAATTTATTGTGCTAATCACCCTTAAGTATTCTTTTTTAATTTAAATATTAATAAAGCAAAGATAGGTTGTAATGGATTTGAGTCAAGATTTGCAATTAGATGTTTGTTTTTTTAATTATTTGAACTTTGGATTAAATTTACTTGGCTCAATCAAGTTCTTATCGATTCCTTGGTAAATTATGCAATCGAGATTAGTTTAATTTTTTTCATAAAAACCAAAAAAATACATCAAAAAACTTATCCTACATTTTTAGAGAAAAAAATTTTCAATTTTAGACAAAGAAATTTTGAAATTTTTTGATTTTTGGAAGTCTTTTTGATCTTATGGTCTTTCTTTTTCAAGTTGGTAGTGTAAAGTTTTGAGCAATTTTTTTAATTGTAGAGTAGAGCAAAATTATTTATTAAAAAAATAATTTAGGGAGAGGTAAGGTTGGTTGGAATGGATACTTAGCCCTTTCTTTCAGCCAAAGGATTTTGATTTTAATTTAAAAATTGTAAAGATTAAATTTAAAAATTTAAAAAGTATAAATATGGAAGAAATAAAGAGCAAAATTTTCATTCTTTTAAATTAAACATCAATACTGTGCATGGTTTATAATAGAAAAATAATATGAAATTAATCTTTTATTATTCTGGTAGGAAAATAATTTGAGAAACCTAGGGATAAAATCCACATTTATCTGCAATCAGTCACTCATTAAATTCACTCAATGTTAGATTATTTAATTAAATTTTGCAATTTAATTTTCAAATAAGTTTAAGTGTTTTAATGTAAATTCTTGATAAAAAAATAAAATATCATTGATGAATAAATGATCTTTGATTTTTCATTATTGAATGAAAAATTAAGTCGAGCTCTGCTTGCTACAATTGAAGGCGGACATACTTGCCTGCAAAAAATCATCCCGTTTAATGTGATTTGCATTTTATTAATGACTATTTAGATGGAAAAAAATTTTAGTTCTTTTAAATGTTCTTTAATCGGGTTAACTGTCTAAATCGGATTTAAAAATGCTTCATTCGTTTTACCACGAATAACCAACTCAATTATTTATGGTCGGGTCCACATTCTCAACAAACTTAAAAGTATAATTAAACATACTTTAAATATTTTTAGTATTAAATATTTTAATCAAAAAAACTAGCATATCAAACAAACATAAAATTTTTAAAGAAATAGATTAGAGATAAAGTTTCAATAATTAAGTAAAAAATAAAATTATTTGTATCTTTATTAAGAAACGACTTATTCATTTAATGAAAATTAAAAAAAGTTGAAACAAAAAAAATGGACTCAATTTAAAATTTTTATTAAAATTAATATTTAACAATTTTTTTATAAAATAAAGCTTATTTTTATTAAAAAAATTCATAAACCAATAATTGTTTTAAGTTTTAAGTACATAAACTCAAAGAATTTTATTAAATTAAATACTCACCGAAAATAATTTAATTCTTTAAAATTTTACATTGTTGATAAAACATAAAAAAAAATCTTTAAAATTAAAATTTTTAAATTTTTAAAATATTTTAAAATGATACCGATCATTCCGTTAAAATAAATAATATCACCATTGTTAACTTTTTTAATTTTTTTTAATAAATATAGATTCTTTGATCTTATCAAGAATTAAATAGAATATTCTTGTTCAGTTTTTTTAATTTAAGATGCGCTATAGACAAAAAATATATAAAATTTTCTTTTTTTTTACCTTTTCTCTACCTTTTAATTAAAAATTTGACAAATTTTTAAAAGTTTGATTCTGCAAGTCAAACTCAGAAATTCGATAAAAATGAATATCTTGGGAATAACAATTTTTATCAAAACAACTACAATTATTATGCCAATATGTCAAATCTATATGATCCTGATTCCTTCCAATTTAATCTATACCGCAAATTTAAACAAAATCTAGCTCAGAAAAATAAAATCGGACCAATAGTTAGAAAAAAACAAAAATCTCATTACCTTATCATTGAGTATACCAAGATATTTGGCAAGAATAAGTATTGTGAACACAAAATATCCAACGAACAATTGCTTACAATCGCAGACTAAGAACTTGTAACCAAATTTAGATCGAAAAAATCCTCCAATACAGATTACTTTTTGTAGGATAGATGTCGGTGTAAAAGTTTGGATTCTATGGAACGATGAAGCCACTTATTTTTCTGACACCCTTGATTCACTGTATTTCAATTGGACCATTTCATATAAGTCCATGTCTGAAGCATCTTTTTGTATATATTTGTATTTAAAATACAGTACTGCTACGAAAAACTGTTTTTACGTAATTTCACGTAAAATTACGTAAAATTACCAAAGTAAATAAAAGTAAATTTATCGGATTTTACGTAATTTCACGTAAAATTACCGGAAATTACGTAATTTTACGTAAAAAGTAAAAATTCCAAAAAATACTACTTTTTTTGAGAATTTTGACATTTTTTGACTTTTTGAAATTTTTTGGTCCTGAATTCGAAAAAAAAAAATTACTTTTTTTCACGTAATTTTACGTGAAATTTTATTTAATAGTGGTAAATTTTTGTAATTTTTAGTAAAAAAAAGTAAAATTTTTAAATCTTTGAAAAAATTTTTGCGGAATTTTATTTTTTTTTATTTTTATCATTATAAAGCTGTCACCAGCTTTTTCCCATGATTCTTTGAAATTTGAATTTTTAGGCACCAGCTTCAACAAATCTTCTTTAATAAAAAAAATTAAAAATTGAAGCTTTATTTTTCATTAAAATACTTACTTTTTATTTCCTCCATTTCATTATGAAATTTTTTTTCATAAAACCCTATAATCTGACCTTTGTCATTTACAAATCTCTTCATTATTTCACTTCTGAGACGATTTGTAAATGGCTTATTATTGACTTAATACTATTCTTATATTTAAGTTTAAAATATATTATATTTAAAAAATCTAAAAAAAAAATTTTTCATAATGAAATGGAGGAAATAAAAAGTAAGTATTTTAATGAAAAAGAAGAGCTTTAATTTTTAATTTTTTTTATTAAAGAAGATTTGTTGAAGCTGGTGCCAAAAAATTCAAATTTCAAAGAATCATGGAAAAAAGCTGGTGACAGCTTTAAAAATGATAAAAATAAAAAAAAATAAAATTCTGCAAAAATTTTTTCGTACGTAATTTCACGTAAAATTACGTAAAAACAGTTTTTCGTAGCAGTACTGTATTAAAAAATATAAACAAGTTTTGTTTTTGTGATATATTAAACCTAAAGAGATAAACAAAATATTCCATTGAATCAACTAGATCTAGATTGTTTAAAAAATATGATCAACTATAAAATGTGACGTGTAATCGAGTGTATCAATATGTGGGAAGTTTTTTTTTTCTATTTTACATTTTTAGAAATAATTGCGTAGTTATATTTAAAAATTTAACATGCTTAAGTATTGAGTTTAAATTAAACAACGTAATTTCAAAATTTAAAAAAAGTTAAATAGAAAAAAAAACTTGCCATGTGTTTTTTTCTCAACTTTTACAGCTTCTGACATTGTCTTTAGGTTAAAATTCGTGTCAAAGCTTGATCTTCAGTAGTTATCACCCTTCAACATAATTAAACTATACCCTATTTTACTATAATTATTTTTTTTAAGATATTCTCAGAAAATACTCAATTTTATAATAGAAGAACTATTTTCTAAGACATATTAGAATAAATTAATTCCAACTAGCTTTTCTCATAACTAAAAATATCTTCTTTATTACTGAATCATTAGCAAAATATAAAAATAAACAAATTTTTTTTATAGTTTAAGAATTAAACTACCAAATTTAGTATATTGAATAATTAATATGTAGTACTAAACATATGTCTAATTAAATTGATTTAGCTGAAAAATTGCAAGAGATTTTAAAAATAAATAGAAAATTTCTCAAAATTCAGATATATTTGACAATTTTACATTCTAGTCAAATGGTTAAATTAGCTCCGAAATGACAAATTTCAAATTGTCGAATATACTTTTTAATTTTAGAGACAAATTTCTAACATAATAATAAATTTTAGAAAATATTCCAAGTTTTTCTCATTCAAAAAAGAGTATGCAGTCATCATCAGGTAAAATGGCGGCCCACTTTTTTCTCCAAAAGGATAAAAAATTTAATTAAGATTTTTCAACATGGTCACAATTTTTTTCCAATGCTCAAATACCTCAACAGTTTGTGAACAGCTATGCGAGCAAATTTTGCGAAAACCGCATCCGATTTGACATGCTAGCGGACATAGACAAGACCTTGTTAAACGAAATGGGCATCACAGCAATTGGAGATTGTTTGAGCATACTAAAGCATGCCAAAGTCATAATTACCAAGTTGGAAGAGGAAAAAAAAGAGGCGTTTAGCCGAGAAACTCCAAAGAAGAGAGGAGAAGTAGCTAAACGAATCATAGAAAATTATTTGGGAGACACCGAATCTAAACAGGAAAAGTCATCCAGTAATTTATCCCAAGACCTGATATCAAGACTGAATTTCACTAAATCACCAGTGGTAAAATTCAATGAGGAATCGCTGGGAAAAGTTGTTGTTTCATCAACTACTGATGATTTGGATTATGGCGAAAAAACAAAAAATTTAAAGCGTAAATTAAATGAAGATGTGGAAAATACAGTCAAGGAAAAACCGCTTGAGTACCGCGGATTGCTAAAAAATACTTCTCAAAATGGCACCCAAGTGAAACCAGCTTCGTTGAATGATGCATTAAAAAAGAAAAAAACCGAGTCTAAAGTAATTTGTTTGAGCAAAAAAGAAGTGAATGGAATGGAAAAAGCTGGAGATGTGGTACAAGCGGAGACTAAAAAAATAGTCTCTTTAAAAAATATAAAACAATCAAGTGAACTAGAGATAGAAAAACAAAATAGTGTTTTTAGTCGAATAAAGCCCTTGGCTAAGTCCTCATCAGCTGCCGCAGCTGTTCGCCTTCTTAAGGAAGCGGTTCAAACTAAAAATCATGAGCAGAAAATTATTCCGATTTCAAGCGAATTTAAAAATGAAAGATCAACTCAAGGACCGAAAATTGTTAAGTTAAATCAGTCTCAACGCCTAAACAAAAGTGTTCATGACAGACTAACTTTTAAATAATTTTTTATAAAAAAATTTAATTTTGTAAATTCAAGTTTAAAAATAAATTTATTATTTAAAACAAAAAAAAATTAATTTGATTTTTTATTGGAATACAAAGTACAATTATTTTTCTCGTAAAAAAAAATTTAAAATCAAGCCTTTTAAGTATTTTAATTGTGTAATTTTCCTTGAAGATTTTTTTCTCAAATTGTTCTTATTTTGACGTCATTTACAAAAAAAATTTCAAAATTAAACAAATAGAAAAAATCATGTTTAATTCACTTTTTTATCATGTTTCAAGTGATTCATGTTTTGAAATTAACAAAATTTTAATTGAAAAAAAAATTGCAAAAATTTTTTTCTAGACTTATCTCGAATGCTAATGTGTAGTTTAGAAATTTTTTTTTGATTAAAGACTTGTATACCAAACGCATGCTAAACTCGTGTGATTTAATTCATTGAATATAAAAAAAAAGGCTTGGTAAAAGTGATAGACCATTTATTTGGCATATGTTACATCTAATTAGCTTAAAATAGCGAGTATCAAAATTGCTGAAATATTTTGTAATTTCTAAAAATAAAAATAAATAAATAGGGACATAAATAAATAGCGAAAATAGAGTAGTAACATTTCTAAATTTAAGAAATATTGCAAAATGCTTGAGCAAAAAGAAGATGGTACCCAAACTGAGAGCTCGGACAAGGCAGATGTAAGGATGCAGATGCTTTCCCGATCCAGACGAAACTCTCAACTTGAACACGAAATCTTTCTTGCCATGATCCCTGACTGGAAGTTTGACTTGAACGGCTATTATGACCAACTGACAACCAGTTTGTACAAATGGGATGAATTTTTTGAGTTGTGTAAATACAAAATATTCTCTTTTGAGGACTATATACACAATGAGTATTTTTATGAAATATATTCAATACACAACAAATTGATAAATGATGGCAATTTAAAGGGGATTTTGCCGGTTGTTTATGACCTAATGCAGCGAAAATTACACTTTTTGATTGTGTACGTTTTTCTTACCAATGAAGTGCCGAAAGAATTTAAAAATTTAAACTTTTTATTCTTTGGTCTGACTAACAAGTACCCGGAACTCATTGCTAAAGCTAGAAAAAACATTGAATCAACGCATTTACCGATAGTTTCAGTGAAACAAATTTTTAAAATCAAAGACATTGATGTTGATCCTCTTTTAGATTTAATTTAAATTATTTGGCATATTCTTTTTGTAAATAGTAAAAAATTTTTAATAAAAAAATTTATTTAAAAAATTATTTAAATATTTAATTATTTTATTTTTTTACTTTAAATTAACTAATTAAAAAATGATTCATATTTTCTTGAAAGTTTTAAAAAATCAAAATGTTAGATTGAAATTTTTTGTTATTTTTTTATTTAAATTTCAAATTAAAAGTAATATTAATAGTTTATTAAACTGTTTCTTTCAAAAATTTGATCGTGAATTCCAGAATTTTAACTTACCTGACAGAAAAAATGCATATGAATTTTTTCTACTTAGAAAATAATGAATCAAGGAATTTCATGGCATTTTCAATTTTGGAATTTATATTTTTTAAAAATACAGACACATTAAATTGGCATTGAAATAAATTTCATAGCATTTTAGTCAAATTTAAAAACTATGAATATTAGAATTATTTCTGAGCATAAACTTCAGTATTGTGAATTTGGAACTAACAACAATAAAAAATTAAAATTTAAATAGCTTTTTTTATTTAGGTCTAAAGCTCGTTTTATAAAATTTATCTATTAGACAAATTTTGTATCACACAAATTAGGCATCTGCAATAACTCAGTAATTTAATTTTAATGATTTGCTAATACAAATAGTAATTTACAGACTTGCAGGGTTTTTGTAGAGACTCAAATTGGGAAATTCGTGACATAAGTTGTCTTAGCTGATACATTTTTCAAAATGAGCTTTAGACCTAAATTTAAAAGGCAATTTTAATTTAAAATTTTTGTTTAGTAAAAATAGAAAAAAAAAGGTAAAAAATCAAATAAAAATAAAAAAAGCCATCATTAAAAGAATTTTATTTGGTTTTCGTATACACAGATTAATATTTAGTCCTAAGAAATTAATATTTCCATCATCTTAGGCATATTTCATTTAATTTTTAGAATTAAAAAAAAGTTTTTACTTTTTTAATAGCTATTGTTTGAAAGAGGAGGAAGCCAAGTTTTCCAAAATGGCCTAAAATAAGACAAAATGATGTGTCTCAGAAAATTTTTTTCTTAACGTCTTATCGCAACTGACGCTCTGGAAGAGAAAAATTATTTTTTGGATTATTCTAATTTATTTGATAAAAAAAAAAGTGATAAAAAAAAACTGATAGCATTTTCGAAATCCTGAGAGAATTAAATTAAAGGAACATTTTTTTCAGAAAAAAAAATTATTTGTAGCAACTTTTCTATCCTAAAACAAAAATTCCACCATCTTTAATAGGTTAAAAATTTTGAGTGGCCTTAAAATATTAAAAAAACTAACTAATCAGCAAAATTTAAAATATAATATTAATCAACGCATCGAGTTCTATAAGAATATCCCAAAAAAAATATGGATGAAACTGCTGAGTTATTATTTTTCCTAATTGCCCCGTATCCTTTGCATTAACATAGATACATAAAAGATAAATAATTATTATATAGTGCTTTTATTTTACGTGGTTCTTTCAACAATTTGTGTAATTTTACGTAAAATTACAGGATTACGCAATCTTACATTAGATTTTGTGTTTAAGAAAGAGTAAGATTACGTAAAATTGCACAAATTGTTGTAAGAACCATGTAAAATAAAAGCACTGTGATTATTAATTAACTTTGTAAATCCAAAAAAACTGAATTAAAAAGTACTGTCACCTAGAGGGTAAGGTATTTTTATTTTCAAAAAATCCAAAACATATAATTTAGTAAAATTAAAAACACCTAAAAAATTAGCTTCTCCAAAATATATTAAACATTAGATTTTTTTAAATAAAAAAATGTATAAAATAAAAGTGATCTGGCAAATTTAAAATGAATGGGTCTAAAAATTTTGCAAAATATTATGAATCACCTGTTACATAGCTGCATCAACTATCAAAGTCTGCTAATTATAATGATTATAGGTGTTGATAAGCAAAAGAGAAAATAATTTTTAATCAATTAATTTATTTTTGACTGAAGGGAACCATACAAAATGCAATAAAAAAAACATGAAATAATGAAATAATAAAATAAACTGACCCTTAACCTGGTAAATTTGCTTTTTGATCGAAAGAGGTAATTTAGTCATAGTAAGAAATAATTCACAGATTTATTTTCGACTTAGTTTTTTACCTTTTTTATTAAAATAAAAAATATTTTACGCCTCTATTTAAAATTGGTTTTGTGAATTTCAGATACAAAAAATTAAACAAAAATTCTTCATTTTTTATTAATTAATTTTAATAGAAAATAATAGAAAAAATACTGCAACTTAGTGCAACATACTTTGTTGCACCTTTTTTCCCTAAAATAAAATTTTTGTTTTCTTTTTTTTATTAAATCAAATAAATAATCTTTTCTTTATTTTTTGTCTTTTATTACATGAGAAAAATTATTTTTGGTATAAAATGTGCAATAAAGTTGCAGTATTTTTTCTATCTATTTTTATCAACTTTAATTTTAATTTATTTGAAAATAATGAATTTTTGTTCAATTTGTATTTGAAATTCCCGATACCTTTAAAAATTTAAAAAATCTATAACATATAGCATAAAAAAATAATTTAAACAAAATCGGACTATGTGCAAAATATTCATCTTTGGGGTAGGTGCATGCTTTTTTTGTTGATTAATTATTTTGTTTTAGAAATTTTAAATTCTAATTTAATAGTTAACCAGGACAAAATTATTTATTTATAAAATTATCATTTAAATATTCATAAAAGGAGTAAGAGCAGGCCTTGAATACAAATTTTTGAGGACATCTCTGACACCTTTGACATTGCGCATTACTTGATTTGTGGTAAAATGAGTAGCTCCAAACGAGCTAAAATTCCGATAATTCCTGGTTATCTCAACCTGCCTTCTTATTTCATCAGAAGGCCAATCATTATTCTCCAACTTATACAAGGCATTTCCGGAAAATACCAGCTTATTCTTGAAATTTTGTCCGCCCCACCACTTAAGCAGATTTGGAAAGCTTTGAGCTGGCGGATCAATTTGCCAATAGAGCTGCGGTGTCAAGTAATCCAACCAGCCCTCATTCAACCATTTTTTTGAGTCTGCAAAAATTTTATCATAAGAGTCAAAACCAACAATTCCAGATGGATATCCGGGCCTCCAAATTCCAAATGGACTAATACCAAACTGTACAAATGGTTTAACTCGCTTTACCAGTGAATAAATATCCTTGACCAGTTTGTTTACATTGTCTCTTCTCCAGTCACTTTTGCTCAAACTTCCACCATAGCTCAAATAAGTTGCATATGTAGCAGAGTCCGGAAAATCACTATTGTCCGGATATGGATAAAAATAATCATCCATATGCAAACCATCTATGTCATATCTGGTCAATATATCTTCCAAAACAGATAGAGTATGAGTCTTTACTTGAGCTGAGCCCGGATCCATCCACAAGTATCCAGCATAATTGTATGCATATCTTGAATATTTGTTGGCCATGTGGCTTGAAGATAGTGTATAAGTCTCACCTTTGTTTTTGGCCCTGTAAGGGTTGAACCACGCATGAACATCAATGTTTCTCAAGTGAGCTTCTTCGACAATGAATTGCAAAGGATCCCATACTGGACTCGGAGCCTTGCCTTGTGTTCCTGTTAAGTAATAGCTCCATGGTTCTATGTTTGAATTGTACAAGGCATCACCAGCTGGCCGGATCTGAAATACAACTGCGTTTATTCCAGTCAATTTTAAAGTGTTTAAAATGGTGATAAGCTCAGATTTTTGTTGCTCAGTGGTTAAAGCTCTTTTAGAGGGCCAGTCAATATTGGCCACTGTTGAAATCCAGACTCCTCTGAACTCGTAGTAGTCTACGCTTTTTTGTAAAGAGTAGCAACATACTTGATCCATGCTGCACTCATTTGTCAAGGCCACTTGAGCGTTTGGACACTTTTGTACTGACACACAGACACCTTTTCCTTTAGTGAGACTCATTGCGCATTTTTTAAGCTCATCTTTGCTTGGTAAATTAGTGTCAAAGCAGCATTTATAATCACTTGAGTAGCCGTCACAGTATCCGGACAAAGCTAGTCCTTGGCAAGAAGAAGATTGTACACACTGTCCGAATCCATATGTTGGGTGCTCGTACTTAGAACAGTCATCTGTAGGAGTACTGTAACAACATTTGACTTCGTTCGGATAGCTTGGACACAGATTGGAAACATATAAGCTGTATGGACATCGAGATGTGTGAACGCACTTGCCGTAGCCATAGGTTGGATGGTTTGTTGTTTCACATGGTTCGATACAAAATAGACTGTTTATCAAACCAAATAAAATTAGAGTTGTTAGATAAAGCATTTATTTTTTTTTAAATAAAATTGTTTTTATTTTTTTTTTTTTATTCAAAAAATATTTGGTAAAATAACATGTTTTTTTTTAGAGACTTGAATAGGTGTGCTATTTGAATTTGAATTAAATATTGATAAATTTGATCAAAATAAATTTTTCTTGGGAATTTTCTTTGAGTAATGAATCCTTTTAAAAAAATGATTTTTTTGAAAATTTTATTTTTAAATAATGGTAGATTTTAAGAAACAAAATTTAACGGAGTGCCTATTGACACACTATGCTTCAATAAAATAATTTATTGACACATGATCTTTTATTGAGAGGCAAAAATATGTGTCACCATTAGTTTATTCTATAAGACATTATTTATCGATTTAGCTTAAGTTAAGAAAGTCAACTCCCGAAAGCATGGAAATCTCCTAACATTAATATGATATCTAAAAAGTATTTTATAACACAAGAGACAGTTAACTACCGAACAATCAGCATAGGATATCTGTTGGAACATAAAGTCTACTCGAGATTATATAGATATTTAGAACAAAACTCATTACTAATTCAATCAGGATCAGGTTTTAGAAAAAATCGACGAACTGCTGATAATCTCTTATTCTTTATTCAAAAAATTGTTAAATCATTTAATAGAAAGAAAAAACGCAAGAATGATTGATTTTTAATTTCTAATCTAGTCTCAAATTTTTATCAAAAAAGTCCAAACATTAAATTTAATCCATGGTTGAAATTTTAATTACAAATTTGAAATTTAAAAACATATTACAAAAATAGTCCTATTTCATTGCCATGTGTCAATAAATTATTTTATTGCAACATACTGTGTCAATGAATTATTTTATTGTAACATAGTGTGTCAATAGAGTCATCCAAAATTTAAAATTAAGAAATTCGTATTTATTCAAATTCAATCAAATATTTTCGGACTCAACTTACAAGGGCGATTGAGCCGTTTTATTGATAAAAAGATAAAGCTTATTAATTGAAAATTTCTGTATATAATATAAAATTTTAAAAATATTTTAGCGAATTGTTATGAAAAATAACCAAAAATCATGCTTTTTTTTTTTAAATTTAGCTTTTTAATTTGACAAGTCATTTTTAAATAATTTATAAATTTCTGTTAACCATTTTCCTTTTGATGAATTAATTAAGTTTATCCTACAATATAATCAATTTAATGGGTCTGTTATACCTAAATATCATTGATGTTATCTTTTTCTCTTTTCTTCAACACACTTATTTGAGTTAATTACTTCCATCACATGAGCATTTTGAACAACATTTTCATTAGCTAAATCTGTTAATTTGTTTGCAACTTTATTTTTTTGTAACATTTCTTCTTTACAAATCGTTATCACCCTGTAGCGTGTACCTGAAGTAACATGGGTTAGATTTCTGTCGGTACACAATTGGTGAATAATCTCTCTCTGAGCGGTTGATAAATCACTTTGGAATCTATAGTTTATAAGGAACCACTTAAAATTAGAGAAATTATTTCAGTTATTGCCTTTTGGAAGTCTTTTTCATTTATTTCGCTTAATGGCTTAACCCAACATTGAATTGAATCACAATCATTTGATTCAAAAACAGACTTAACTTTATCATAAGTAAAAACAAAATCATCGATATCTCCAACTGGTAATGACATGTCAACATTTTCTTCATCATTATATTCCAATTCAAAGTCTTCATCATCATTCTCAATCTGTTTTAAACTTTCTAGCAAGCCATTACAAGTAAAAGAACCTTCATTTACCAATGTTTTGTTGTACTTTACAATTATAGATAAAAAAGCCCCAAAAGCACCAGTACGAGTTAAATTTTGATTGTGACGCCATGTGTACTCATCTAAATAACTTTGTAGATAAAGCCTACTAACTCCGCGCATTTTTTTGAACAGACTTTTTGCCGAGCACCAAATCGATTCGATCCCATTAGTGTGGACACCGGTCGAAGGATCAACAAAAAAAAGGTCATGATTTACAGTCAGATGTGTGTAATTTTTGTCTAATTTACTAATACGCTGATAAGCTTTCCAACAATCGCTGTGTATAATTGTCTTTGGATCAACGTGTTTATATATCACGTTTAGTAAATTCACAGCATCACGCTTATCCACGACAAAAAATAGGCATCGACGTGAGCTACGCTCGTAAAGCCCAAAAACCCAAACTTGTTTTCGTTTTAAGTCCTTTCCCTTGTGGTGCTTAACACGGACAAATAGACTCTAGTCAATTTCAACGATTTCTCCTTGGCCGCCCAGAGTTACATTTGATTTATTAAAATCTTTTAAGCACATAATTCGTATCTTTTGAAAAATTCTATTTATAGTTACGGGAGACACGCCAACTAAAGTTTTTATATCATTTTGGCAGACTTGGAGACTCCAATGGAATATTATCTTTAGAATTTTTGCCAGTGGTAGATCAAATTGAGAGAAAAAACTATTGTTTCTACATGACTTGGATTCACCGCAAGTTGTACAACGCCAATAATATTTGTCACTTAAAGTTGTTTTGATGTCCCATTTCATTTCTTTAGTACATTTTTTGCAAGAAGGTGCTTTATTTTGAATTAAATCATTATCTTTTAGAAATTTTACTATTTCGTCAATATTGTTAGAATTAATCAATTCTGTTAGAAAATTAACTTCAAACATTTTTTGTTGTTTTTTTTAATTAAAAATTTGTTGCACGAAAAATATAATTTACATTTAGATTCAAAGAATTTACAACATATAAAAATGTGCAAATTTAATTATCGAATTAATCAGTTTGATATTGAAATATTTAACTTGATATTGAAATTAATTCATTGATATTGAAATATTTACCTTGATATTGAAATTAATTAATTGATATTGGAATTTTTACCATATTTGTTTAAATATCAATGAAGTGTTAATTAATTAATTGATATTGAAAATCACTGATATTGAAAATTCAATATCAATGATATTGAGGTATAACAGACCCGAAATTTTAATTCAGCTGAATATTTAATTACAGTTGAACCCTTGAAAACTAGTCTTAATTTTAAAAAGGCAAATTGGGGACTTTACCGAGATTTACTGAAGTCAACAAATCAACATATAAGTTCTTTTACAAACATTGATGACATAAATAAACACATTTTAGAAAGATCGTTAATGCTGCCCAAAAAAGTATTCCAGCTTACACTCAAAAGTCTTTTAAATCAAGCTTACCAAAAAACATTGTCTTATTAATAAAAGAACGAAGAAAAATTAGAAGATTTTTCCAAAAAACCAGGTGTCCTTCTTCAAAGATAATTTTTAATAAGCTTACATCTGAGTTACGTCTAGCTCTTAAAGAATTTTGGAACCAAAACTGGCAAGATTTTATAAATAAAATGGGAAAGAATACTTTATCAAGCAGGCCTTTCTGGAAAAAAATAAATAAGTTCAGATCTAAGAAATGTTCAAAACAGATACCATCATTACTCAAAGATGGTGTTGAGTTTAAGACAGATATAGATAAAGGAAAAATCTTTGGAAATATCTTGGCCTCAACTTTTAGTCCTCATCTAGATCTTGTTGAATCAGAGGATAGTTCTGAAATATCACAAACCATTACAGATTTCTTAAAAAATAAGGTACAAAATAACTTGGACGAGCCTATTACTCTTTTGGAAATAAGAAATGCTTTAAAAAAATTAAAAGAAGAAGCAGGCTCTGGATTAGATCAAATCCACAACCTAATGTTAAAAAATTTACCTAAAGAGACTTTAATTGAACTAAGTATTCTTTTTAACAGGAGTTTGGAACTAGGTCAAGTGCCAAAAGCTTGGAAAATAGCAAGTATAACCATGATCCCCAAGAAAACATCTCCCACCCAAGATCCTAATAACTATCGTCCAATTAGTATGACAAGTTGCCTTGGAAAGTTACTTGAACGCCTCATCTTCACAAGAATATATAATTTTCTAGAGAACAATAGTCTACTTATTCAAGAACAATCAGGATTTATAAAACATAGACGCACTGCAGATAATCTTTACTTTCTTATTCAAAAAGTTTCAGAGTCCTTTAATAGAAAGAAGAGGGTATGTTGTCTATATTTTGACATTTCTAAAGCTTTCGATAGAGTTTGGCATGATGGACTAATTTACAAGCTAATAAAAATAAATCTACCACCTTATCTTATCTACTGGATAAGATCATTTCTGCACTTAAGATCTTTTAAAGTAAATATAAATGGTCATCTAAGTGATCAATACCCTATTAAAGCAGGAGTTCCACAAGGGTCAGTAATTAGTCCGCTTCTTTTTAGCATTTTTATAAATGATATACCAAAAAGAAACAAAACAAACTGCCAATACTCTCTTCTTTTTGCAGATGATTTGGCTACCTTTTTTACTTTTAAAAAGATAGGAAATCTTGAAAAAGTGATTAATAAGTATCTAAAAGAAGTTGAAATATGGCTTTTCAAATGGAAAATGAAAATTTCTATTGAGAAATCATGTTATATGATCTTTGAGAAAAAAACTAAAGTTAAATTTAATCTTGACCTTAAAATTAATAATAGTAATTTAAATAAAGAGGAAAAAGTTAAATTCTTAGGAATAACATTAGACTCAAAACTTACTTTTAGTCCAATGGTGGATGAATTAAAAGAGCGTTGTAATTCAAGGCTTAACTTAATAAAATATCTTTCAAATAAAAAATGGGGTCTAAAACCCAAAACATTAGGTAATCTTTACAAATCCTTAATAGGATCAATTTTGGATTATTCTTTTCCTTGTTTAAATTCATTCTCAGAAACTAACATCAAAAAAATACAAGTTATTCAAAATTCAGCAGTTCGATCTATATTGAAGCTAAAATATGATACCCCCTCCAATATTATACACCAAGAGGCCTTCAATAAACTTAATCTCGAAACAATTTCAAATAGACTTTTTGAGTTGAGTGAGAGATATGTCAGGGCAGGATTGAGTCATTCTGTTCCACTGGTCGTCAGACTAGTGGAAGAATACAGAGAAGGTTTCGGATCAAGATATATCGAATATCCAACTCCATTGTGTAATTGCTACCTAGTAATTTCTTCTTTTTTTCCTGACTTATAATATATTAAAAAAAAAAAAAAAAAAAAAAAAACATTTTTACCTAACTCACTACATATCAAAAAAAAAAAAAAAAAAAAAAATAAAAGCTGTAACACATGTAACAATCTATTCCAAATCATGTCTTCTAAAATTTCATTTATTTAGCTTATTTTACTTTTTTTTTTTAATTTTTATCTCATTTTATTAACTTTAATTTTATTTTTATTTTTTTTTTTTTTTTTAATTTATTCTGAAGGAGCTCTTGCTCGGTACAGAAAACAAATAAATAACAAATAAATAAATAAATTCAAAACATATTACAAAAATAGTCCTATTTCATTGCCATGTGTCAATGAATTATTTTATTGTAACATAGTGTGTCAATAGAGTCATCCAAAATTTAAAATTAAGAAATTCGTATTTATTCAAATTCAATCAAATATTTTCGGACTCAACCTACAAGGGCGATTGAGCCGTTTTATTGATAAAAAGATAAAGCTTATTAATTGAAAATTTCTGTATATAATATAAAATTTTAAAAATATTTTAGCGAATTGTTATGAAAAATAACCAAAAATCATGCTTTTTTTTTTAAATTTAGCTTTTTAATTTGACAAGTCATTTTTAAATAATTTATAAATTTCTGTTAACCATTTTCCTTTTGATGAATTAATTAAGTTTATCCTACAATATAATCAATTTAATGTATCATTCGTAAATTAAAAGTATTAGTTGTCACAGAATTTAGTTAAATGTCATTTAATGCATCTGCAAAGTCGATTTCAAAAAAATTACTAATTAATAAATAAATTATATAAGTTAAAAAAAATTGAGAAATCGATTATATAAATAATTTTTAAAATTAAAAAATTGTATAATTTTTACTTTTACTTTTAATTTTTACTAATCTTTTTTACTGCATTTTTAGTTACCATACTCCTCTTATATTTTCTAAATTGATGTGGCATGCTTCAGCTGGTAAGAAATCCAATAATTCTTCACTATATGACTATTCTCCCTTTGAATTGAATACAAATCCTTGAATAATTCTAGGACATTATTAAACAGTAATTGATGAAATTTTTTTTCACACTCAATTATTTCAAGAAACAATTAATTAAAATTTATGTCGTTTAATTATTCTCAGTGATAATAAATAGTTATAAGTTATATTTAATTTAAAAAAAATATTTTTTTTACTTTTCTGTTCTATGTAATATTAAAAATTCAATTTGCCAATTAATCTTTTAAAATGACAACTAAAACTTTGCGATGATGATTAATACATTTAATTGACATTTTTTCTAATGTCTTTTAATCAAAATAAATAACGCCTTAATAGTATACGGTCTTAATTTTATTATTCAAAAAATTGAAATTTTTTTTTCTAAAACCAGAATTTTTAAATTTTGTATAACAGCAAATAAAGTTTAGGCTAAAAAGGATATTTGATTATCGTGAAGATATTTTTTATATTAACATTTAATCTTTAACAAGTTAAAAAAAACTAATGATAAATATTATTAAACAATATTTACAGCTTACACATTATAAACATGTATTAATAGCAGTTTTTTTTAAATTTATTTATTAGGATAAAAATTTCAGGATTTTAGACTTATAAATTTCGAATTATTTTTGTTGTGATTTAAAAAATATTCAGAAACTCAACAACTTTTTTCAATTTTTTTCAATTTTTTTTAAATTTTATTTTTATTTTCTTTTTTGTTCATTTTCCAAATGTAATTGCATTTTTTGCTCTTTAATTTTATTTAAAAAGAAAAATACAGTAAACTCTTGACCATTACTCTTGGAACTATGTCAAAATTTGGGTTTATTCTATACGGAACTAATACCATCGAAACCATGTTATAAAATTTTTTTATTTTTTTAAGAATAAACCTTGACGCCTGACTTTAAACTAAGTGTCAGTGCAAAAGCTGGATTATATCCTAAGAATATTTTCGAATTTATTTTTAGAACTGAAAAAATTGTAGAGTTATATTCGAAATTAAAAAAAATTAATAATTTAATCTTATTCTAATATTTGTATTTATTCTAAGAGTAAAAGCTAAATTCGATTAAAGATTAAAAATTAAAATTAAATTTAAAATTAAAAAAAATCGATTAATAGCCAAAAAAAGCTGTATATAAACATTTATTTTTTAATTTTATTATTTAATACTATTAATTTTACCATTTTCGTCACGAGGTAGCCTTTTTCTACCACGTTTCTTTGGTGTTAGTTGATTTGAACAAGTTTCGATATTGATAGTTATTAAAATTTGGGATTTGGCTTGGTTGTTCTGAATGTTCAATTCCCTCAGAGCGTTTCGATTAGTTCAATCAAATTAACATCTTCTAGGTTCTCATCGAAGTTATCTTAGCCATGTGACACTAAATCTTTCAAAGTTGAATGTCCGACCATTTTATTCCGCAATATTACTCAAAAATAGATATAGATCCAAAAACATATGTTTCACCAGTGTCAACTCAAACAGAAAATACAAAAAGACTACAGCCAACTAATCCAAACCCTCTTAGGGGATTGAACCTTCAGACCAACCAAGCCAAATCCCAAATTTCAATAATTGATTAATTTCTTAGCTCTTTTATTTAAAAGGCCGAATAAAATTTAAAATAATTAATTTTTTTTTAAACTGACTAAATTACCGCCCAATAAAAAATTATAAAAGCTTAGGATTTTTTTATACCCTTTTATTGCCTAAAATCTTCCAAAACAATGATAATTTTTTCTTCCTGATAAATATTAGATATTTAATGTTTTTCAGCAGATTTAAAACAGAATAATTCTTGAAAATTAATTCTTACTGATCGTTTTTCACTTAAATATTTTCATTATTTTCTATTTGAAAGAAATTTGATTTTTAATAAATTTGTTTGTGACTAATTAGATAGTATAAAAAAAGATAAAATATTTGAAGTTTGTTTCTAAAAATTTTTTGCAAAGTTGAAAACTAATCTATTTCACCACATTGATTGGATATATTTTCCAAATTAAAATTTCAATTTTAACGAAAATTAATAGATTTCAACAGAGAGCTTTTATTTTGAAACGTGACACGTATCAAAGTGACAAGTAAATTACAATGCATAATTATACACTGAGCATAAATTTCACATTCAGCAATTTAAGAGTAAAAAAAAAAAATTTAATTTTTTAATTTTAAACTAATGTCGAAAAAATATCTAAAATTTATTAAAAATCTAATAGACAAAATGTTAAAATAATTATGAAAACTTCTAGCAAATTTATACTCACGAAGAGAAAAAAAGATTAATTTCAAGTTAAAAACAAATGCAAATTTTAATTTTGCAATTTTATAATTTATCTGTTAACTTTTAATAAAATCCCTGAATATTATACACAGTTTCAAAGTAATGTCTGAGCTGGAAAATTTGTATGCACCGAACAATGGATCTTTTGATTCGCAGGAAAGCACAAAAATTACATTAAAAACCGAGCTCGATTTGGACGCCAACCATCTGAACACCTCGGACACAAACAGCTTTCTGGACCAAAGCATAAACACCGAATCCCAGATTCTGACCAAAATAGAGACCTCGAATGACCACATATTTCAAAATGGAGTTAACTATCAAAAAGTTTATCTTGAAGATTTAAATGAAGACATGAGTTTTAACACTAGCTTAGAAGATTCTATGTTAAAACAATTTAAATTTCAAATTTTGTACAATGAACTAAAAAATATGGTCGACAATAGTGTTCATGACCCAAACTCGACCAAGCCTTACCGATATTTGACAGGTAACTTTATCAAGGTATTCGAGAAACATGTGGAAAATTATGAAAAAATGAAAATTCCAATACAAAAAAGAAACAATGTTGTTTACGAGGAATCATCGCGGAACAACACAGTTTACTTGAGAATAAATGGAGACTGCAAACTATGTCCCAAAGAGAATAAAGTAAGATATGTTTTTATAGTACGCAAGAAGCCAGATGGTAGCGAGAAATTTGTGGATGTGGAGGCCAAAAGTAGAGGAATTCATTATCACACCGATTGTTCTGAGACCTTTACCAGAAAAAAGAGGATATCGGCCATGAAGCAAGACATTGTGCAAGCTAGTCCAAGTAACGAAAAGGTTATAATTTTAGCTAAGAAAAGAAAGTCCGAGGACGGAGACAGACTCAATTTAAGTCTGGATCAAAGTGTCAATTTTAATTTTTTGGTCAATCCAAATGACCGAGTCTTTTATCAAACGATTGCTAACCAAGTATCAAATAAGTTAATGATCAAGTTGGATCAAATAAATTTAAAGGTAAATCAAATAAGTGACAGGCTGTATGACTTGGAGAAAAAGTTGGAAACTTATGAAGTTAATGATATTCAAATATAATTGAGCCAAATGATATCGGATGTTTATTCATTTTATTGAACTGATTGTTTTTAAATTTAGAAATTTTTTATTTTTTTTGTCGTTCGGTTTGTTCTGGAATCTAATTTTTTTGTAAATTTCTAAATAAAATAATATTAAAAAATTTATTTTTTTATTAAAATTTGTTGCTCGAAATAGAAATTAATAGTTTTTTTATTTAAAATCAAAATGAAGCGATTTTATCGATGATTTTAATTTGGTTTACAAAATTAAATTATTGAATTAAAGCTATTAAAATTGATATTTGTATATGCACTGCTTAAATGAAGAGTTTACTTTTGGTTATTTTAAGTAAATAAAGTTAAAAAATGATTTAGCAGAAAATTATCAAAAATTATGTTCAAAAATCTGTGTAAAATTATTTAAGTGAAAATAATTTTTCTAAATCAATTTTTTTTTTAATTTTGAAACACTAGAAAGTTCTAAAAAAAATTTGAATTTAAATAAAAAATTAAGTCTAACTTTCTTAGATTTATTTTAATTTACAAAAATTTCCTAATTTCAAATTTTATCTACTATTTTTTATAAATAATACTAAATAGAAGCATTTAATTTTTCTATTCTTTTAAGTAAAGGGTGATGTTTATTATATTATCAAATATCTAAAATTTATCATCAAAAAAAATGAAATTTTTCGCCAAAATATTTTTAATTTATAACCAAATTATTAAAATTTCATCGAAAAAAAAATGAATCAATTAAAATAAATTCGTCATCAAAATACACGAAAATTTAGATTAATCAAATAGAAAATATGCAACAAAAAATTTTTTATCATTAAATAAAATAATTATTATAACCAAAATCAATCGGAATATAAAAAATAAAAAAAACTATCACAATTCAGCTTTTTTGACTAGTTTTGATCAACCACGAGTTTTTTTTTACCAACATCAAGTGTCCTAGCATTTTCAGGAATTTTAGTCAATTATTTTGAACAGCAATATAACATGAAATGTTTGCATTTATAACATTTTGAATATCTTGGACAATCACATAAAATTCTCCTATATTATTACCAGTTATTTTCATTTACATCAGCTGATATCTGCTACTTACATTATTTAAAAAATCATCGAAATTTTTCTATATTTTTTAATTTTTTTTCATATTCAAATCTTGGGCTTTTTTGGACTAACTCTTGATTTAATTTGAATTGTGAATTGAAGAATGTCGATTTAAAATAAAATATGCAATTATTTGCTTGCAAAACTACTGGTATAAGTATTTATAAATCATAAATAAAATTCCATAATTTTTACAAAAAATAATGTATTGCTGATTCATTTCAAAGTAATTAAATTTTGAAGTAAAATTTTAATTAAATGCTTTATTTATTTTTTTTGTTGTGTAATTTTTTTACTTGATTCTGATAAAATTAACTAAATTCGTAATTTTTTCATAATTCAATAAAATGTTTCTTATCTTTGTAAAATTGAAATTTTTTTTTATCCGAAAAATTTAATCCGAACCGAGATTCTTGACTCCGAAAATGTCCGGATTAATGCGACACGACTGTATTAAAATATTTTTTTTAATTTCTTCTACAATTGAACTCCTTTAACTTTTACTTCTCCAAATGTAGCTTAATTCAATTTTTTGAAAAATAATATTTATTAGATGTAATCTGAATTAAATAAGTAATAAAATATAAGAAATTAAAAATCTGCTTAAATTTTTGTTCTTAATTTTATCAGATTTCGTTTTTTTTATGTTGTTTAAGACATTAAATTTTTTTAATTTTTATAATGTATTCTAAAAATAGGTATAAAAATCGTTATTTAAAGAATCATTTTTAAACAAATAAATTTAATTTTTGAAATATTCAAAATCCAATTTATTCAAAATGAAAATTAAATTTATGGCTGAAAAATTTCTTACATTTTTGTATTTAGTGAATTTTACAATTGAAGAGAAATTAAAAAAAAATAATACAAAAAAATGTCTTGAAACAATGAAGAAAGTGACATTAGAGATAAATTTTGGAATGTTTTATGAACTCCAAATCAGAAGTTTTGTTTCATTTGATCAATTGAACTTTAAATGCATTGAAAATAAAAATCATACAATAATGAAAATTTTCATAATACCCGATAGATTACTAATAATAGATAGACCATTAATGTTTAAATTTAATTTGAATATGTTAAGTTATATTTGTTTAGTCAATATTAAAGGTTTGGACATCAAATCGTCAATTTTTAAAGATTTTATTGTACAAAACAACTTACAATTTTATTATTCCGAACTGAGTGCATACCAAAATGGAAAAAAGATTATAGATTGCTCAACAAATACAAATTTCAAAATGTTTTTGAATTCAAAATCAATTATTTTTTCCAACACCGTAAAATACAATAAAAACACGTGTTCATTAATTTTTAACCATTTGAATTTGGATCATTTAGAATTCAGTGGAATCACTGAAACTTTTTATAAAAACAATCAACTCGGTTTTGTAGATCAGAATTTTAGTCATAAACTGAATGTAAATTTGTTGACTATAAAGTTTTACAGATTAAAATTATCTGAAAAATTGTTAAACAAAAATTTGTTTAGAATGGTAGAAAATTTGGAAATCAGTGGAAAATTAAAATCTATAGATAAAAATATTTTTGATCATTTGGAAAATTTACGATCTTTGAGATTAGATTTTGCCAATTTGTTTGATATTGTGGCTCTGGATAAAAATGGATTTTCCGGTTTGTTTAAAATAAATTGCAGTTTTTATCTTTCTTTTCCGCCCTTTGAATATTATAATTTCCCAGAGGAAGATTTTTGCTATTTTAAAGATTTCCATCATAAAGGATTAATCGATTCAACTTTCACCAAAGAGAAAAGTTGCAGCTGTACCAAAATTTGGATTTTGCAAGAAAAAATTTCAATTTATTGTGAGAATTTCAAAAGTCACGAGTGCAATTTTACAGAAATGATAATAAAATGCAATAAATCAATTAGAAAAAAAACAATTTTTAATAAAATCGATGTATTTTATACATCTGAATTGATAAGTTTTATCAATTTGACTTTTTTCCCTATATTTTGTATTCTTGGTATGGTTAATAATATACTTATTATTTTATGTTTTAGAAATCCACTTCTAAAGGCAGAACTTAAAAAAGAAATGTTCAAATTG
Source organism: Brachionus asplanchnoidis (assembly GCA_025491095.1). Taxonomy (NCBI): domain Eukaryota; kingdom Metazoa; phylum Rotifera; class Eurotatoria; order Ploima; family Brachionidae; genus Brachionus; species Brachionus asplanchnoidis. Next base: position 1,895,490 of record JAILYF010000008.1, on the reverse strand, counting down.
ATTTTGTTGAATTCATTTTTGAATTTTATATTGTGCTTTTTATATTTGTTTCATATGGCAAATGTGTGCATCACTTACACTGGATTATTTTGTTCTACTATTCAGAAAAGTTTTTTCGTTCAATATTATGAAAAGTATGTGATTGAATTTTTAGGCAATGTTTTAAAAACTTTATCTAACATTATCAATGTTTTTATATCATTGAATCGGTTTTATTATTTGAAAAATCAATTAAAAAAATCTTCACTAAATAGACTAAATCAAAATTATTCAAAATTTTTTATTGTATTTATAGTGATTATATTAAATTGTCATTATATTTATATAATTAGAATAAATAAAAAAATAATTTACAATAATTTTTCAGATTATACCGCTTATCCGGTTGAATTTGCGTTTAGAGGTTTTTTTGATAACTTTAATGATCTAACACCAATTCCAAGATCAAACAATTCCGATGATAATAATTCATTTTATTTTTTTTGGTATCTAATTTATTTTATATTCAATGACATTGTTCTGTTTATTCTGATGGCATTTCTTGATGCACTTTTATTAATCAAATTTAGATCCTCATTAAAATTCAAAGTAAATGTTTTGAAATGCTCACATGAACAAAAGAGAAAAATTTCTCAAAATGAGGACAAAATAACCAAGACAATTTGTTTAAATTGTTTAATTTTTTTCATTCTTCGTTTACTGGAGTTTAGTGTGTTTTTATTCATTTTTGTAGAAAAGATAAATGGTATTAACTGCTTGAGATTTGACAAAATATGTAATAATATATCTCAAATGGCCAATTCTTTTTACTTGGTCTCATGTTCTTTTCAAATAATTACTTATTTTAGCATGAATAAGATTTTTCGTCAATCAGCAATTCATATTTTCAAATGCTTTGTCAAAAAAGTCTAGATAATGATTAATTTAATTGAATTAATAATAAATATAGAAAAAACTTACGTGGATTAAATTATTTGCACTATCCAAGGTTGTTTTTTAGTCTTAAAATAAGTCAAGTTATTGAATTAAATATTTTTTAAAGTCTGTATCTACAGGACCGATTTGACAAGTGGATTTCTGGTGATTTTACGTAAATTTACGTAATTTTACGTAAAAATTGGCAAAAATGAAAATGCCAAAAAAAATTTGCATTTTTTATTATTTTCTTTTAAATTTTGAAAAAAGTAGTTTCTATTTATTAAATCAAATTTTACCAAAAATTACTTTTTTTACCATATTTTACCTTTTTTTTACATAAGTTTACGTAAAAATTAGTAAAAAAAAGTTAAAATAAGTATCTTTTGGTAAAATTTGATTTAATAAATAGAAACTAATTTTTTCAAAATTTAATAGAAAATAATAAAAAATTCAAAAAATCGAGCTTTTTTTTGGAATTTTCATTTTTACCAATTTTTAAGTAAAATTACCAGAAATCCAATTGTCAAATCGGTCCTGTAAATTAAACTTTTTTCACTATTTTAGGTCAAAAATGCATGTAACAGTGATCGTGACCGCATAAACAAGTTAAAATTTACGATTTTACATTAATTTGCGTTGTTTGACAAAATTTTACGATGATTCGCGAAATTTACCGTAAATTCCTAAAAAAAAATCCTGAATTTACATTAATTTACATGATTTATCGTAAAATTTTGTCAAATTACGGAAACAAATGTAAAAAAAAGTTCCACTTTAAAGAGTCGTAATGAAGAGCTGCTAATAGCCTAAAAAGAGAACGACCAAAGATTAATTTGATTTTTATAATTTATTAATTAATTAAGAAAAGACTCTGAACTAATTTTTAAAAAAAATTAAATTTTATTTCCGATTTTTTTGTAATTTTTTGTTTATTTGTAATTAAAAAAATTAAACTTAATTTAACCAATTTTTACATTAATTACCAAAATTTACTAGTAATTCTTGTGTCCAATCATTAATGTATCTAATTTTACTCTTAATTAGGTTTATATCAAAGAATAAAATTATATGATTGCTTAGCATATATTATATTTATAGGGGCTAATTTTTAACTTTACAAAATTAAAAAAAATAAATTATTCTCAATTAAAAATCTAACATGACTAGTGAGTTCTAAAAAAATTTTTTCTGTAAGAAAATCATATTGCACTCTTCATCACTAAATTTTAGATTCCATGTTTTTTAAGATTCGAATTGACCGAAATGCTAAAATCTAAATCTTTATCTAATATCTAATCGCATGAACTAAATCTGTTCATCAAATTAATTAAAGAAAATAAGGAATTGAAATAAGCTAGATCACAAAAAGTTAAATAAATATTTTTTATCATTGAATTTTTAGATTATAGATAAATTCTTAATTTAAATAAAATAAGCTATTTTTTCCTTTAGATAGAATTCAAAAAAAAAATATAATTTAATCGATTTAAGCTCACAGTGCAATACTAAGATTTTAAATGGAAAGATTTTTTTTTCTATTTAAAATTTTTCAATAAAACTTCGAGTAAAAAAAGCCAAAAAAGAAATGGTTTTATAATAAAAAAAAACACCATGATAAAATTCAAGTTATCTTATTTTATAGTAGTAGTAGTAGTATTTTTAACCGCAGCATGACGTGAATCATGCGGAGCGCGTCAACAGTAGATGTGGCGGTTTCAAAGTGCTTATCGAGTTTGTGCTTGAGAGAATTGACTGTGGGTGAGTCGATTATTTCGTCTGGTAGACTGTTCCAGATGTTTGCTATTCTGCTGTTGAAAAAAATGTGTCTGGGGTTGCAACATCTTATCAATTCGCGTCTAAATCGGCCTCTGTGACCTGTGCGAGGTTCTGAGCATACTGGCGGTGCGTGCCATTCAATGTACTCTTTTTTAGTTTCAAATTTGAATTTTTGTATTTTATCTCCTCGGATTCTTCTGGTTGATAGCGTGGTGAGTCCAAGTTTGCTGCATCTGTTTTCGTAGTTTAATCCTTTCAACTCATGTATTATTTTTGTTGTTCTGTGTTGGACTTTTTCAAGCGCGTTTATGACCTTTTGAGTGTATGGGTTCCACGCTGCACTTGCAAATTCTAGTTGAGGTCTGATATAGCAGTTGTAAAGCTTTTTCCAAAGATCGGCATCTCTTAGAGTAAAGGCGTTTTTGAGCGAGTTTAGCATAGAGTTTGAGTTTGCGGCCGCTTTGTTTGTTTGACGAGTTGGTTTTAAATCATTTGAGATTAAGATGCCGAGGTCTGTTTCGCATGTAGTTTCGGTAATTTCGATTCGTTGGTTCTAGCTATAATCGAGCATTGTGAAACTTGCTTTTGGGTTGTTTTTCCCGATGTGCATTATTTTGCATTTTAATACTTTTAAGAGCATCATCCATTCGTTCGTCCAGTTTGCGATCTTATCAATATCAAATTGTAGCTTCTCAATATCTTGTAGTGTGTTTTTAGGATCAATCTTAGCTAAATTTTTTGTATCGTCGGCGAACATTTTAGCTTGATTTGAGATTGAATCGGTTAAGTCGTTTATGTAAATTATAAATAATGTAGGACCGAGAACAGAGCCTTGCTAAACACCACTTAAGACTGGTAGCTGAAAGATGTGTGTGAGAGGTGTTACAAGTGTTGCAGAGCAATTTTTAAGAACATGAGGGTGAAGTCCGTCGGTGCCAATAGATTTATCCGAGTCAAGTTCGTTAAGAATTGTTTTCATGACTTTGCTTTCAATTATTATCGACGATAAAAAGTTGGTTGTACGCAAGTCGAACTTAGGAAAAGAATCAGCGAGGTTTCATTTACAAAAACGGAGAAAAACGGAGGAGTCATTCTTGCTTTCGATGTCGTGTAACTCTACCAATAGTATAGATTGCCTGATTGTCGTGTTATCTGTTTGAGTTGTGCGAGGTCGCGTTCTATATTTTCTTTTGCATTTGCTTTTGTCAATGCCAACTCTGTCAAGTATTCTGTGTACTATATCTTTATCGTGGTTTTCTTTTTCGTTTTGTGATTCGATTACGCATTCAGCGACGCCACTAATGACTATTTTGTTTTCTATTTTGTTTTTATTGTTGAGATCTTGAGCTCCTTTTGAGAATTAAACAAAGTCAGATTCGTTGTTGTGATTTTTTTTTCGACTAAACTACCGAGTGTGCCGTCTGTGTGAGTATCGGTGATCGTTGCTGGTTGTTTTTCGAGTTCGGTTATTCTTATTATTTGTTCGTTAATTATTATTTCTAAGTTCTGGTATTTAGATTCAAGTCCACTAACTCGAGCTTGGAGGGATCTGAAAGCGGCGACAAATTCGGTGAGATACTCACTAATCTTGCTTGATCAGTCACCAAAATTTCCCTGTCCCAAGCCAGGCCATTCTCAAGAGAGTTCATTGTTCATTTCCAAAATTTATCAATCAAATTTTTGAAATTATTAAATTATTATTGTAGAATCAAATCATTTGATAGTTTTTCCTGCTATTTTTTTATTTAATTGAAATATCTTAAATGCACTTTTTTATAATTTGTCGAAATTTTGGGAATAAATAAAAGAAAATTATCGAACAGATTTTCTTGATTTTTTAACAAAATAAAGTTCTAAATGTTTTAAATATTTTATTCGATTTTGTTTTTTAATTTTTTTAAACTAAAAATCAATGAATTTAATCATTTTTTTCGCACATTTAAGATTTATAAAAAAATTATTCAAAAACAGTCTTTATTCTTAAAAAGGTAATTAAACATTGGACCTTTAAAAAAAAATTGTTTTTAGAAACAAATAAAAATAACATATTTCTAGGACAAATATTTAATTTTTTTTCAATTTTATTTTATTTAATCATTAATTTCAAAAGCAATAATTAATATTTTTTCATAAAATTAATTAATACAATTATATAATTTGAATTCTATTGGATTTTAATGCTTTAAATTTTCAAAAGGAAAAAAAATTGGTCGAAAATCGAGTTCGAATTCTTCAATTTAACCGATTACACCAAGCTGTTCTGTTGAAAAAAAAGTAATCTCTATGTTGGAGCCTCGATATTTCTTTTTGACATCTGAGGCAGTGACCTCTTCCTTGGTTTTTTGTGACATTAAAATTTTTGCTTTTTTCAACCGATTCTATTCCATGCATGAACTTGTATAATTGAATTAGATCACCTCTTTTTCTTCTTTCCACCAGATTTGGAATGTTCAAAGCCTTCAATCTCTTTTTATACGGTTTGTTTCTAATTGAAGAAACAAATTTCGTAGCTCTGCGTTGAATCCTTTCAACGTTCTCACAGTCAGACTTAAGAATTGGAGACTATATAGGCACCGCAAATTCCAAAAGAGGACGAACAAAAGTTAAATACAAAGATCTAAATAAATTATAATCAAAACGAGCGAATTATTTCTGATGCGATCTAACATTTGATTTGCTTTGTTTGTAGCCTCTATCACTTGATTTTTCCATTTAAGATTTGTATTGAAAATAACTCTAAGATCTCTTTCGGTTTCTGATTATAATAACTGCTTACTGAATAACTCTTATCTTCTATTTTTCAAGAAAAATTCAATCCATTTTAGTGTCAGACCATCAAAACCATACGCTTTCAATTTTGCTTTTTGTCGTCTGTGCGGAACAGTATCAAATGCTTTCGCAAAATCTAACAGAATCACATCAACAGGAATACTTTTGTCTAGACTCATTGAGATGAAATCTAGAGTTTCCAGAAGATTAGATGTACATGAGTTTTTCTTAACAAATCCATGCTGTTCATCAGATATAAAATTATTTTTATAAAGATAGTCTTCCTTTTTGGTTCTTTTTATGCTTTCAATAATTTTGCAACGAATTGAAGTAAAAGACACAGGAAGATAATTGCGATAACCTTTTTATACAATGAAGTAATATTTGCTGATCTTAATTGTATTGGAAGCTGACTATTAGATAATGATTCTCTGAAAATCAAAGTTAAAGGAACAGTAAAGAGTTCTGCACAGTTTTTTAGCAATAACGGATGAAGCTTGTCTACATCACATGATTTATTTTGATTCAGGTCTTGTAATTTATTGAAAATCATTTCATAACTAATGCCATTTGGCTCAATCTCAATATATTCTGAGCAGTTTTCATTAAATTCAAGTTCGAAAAGAGGAAGCTTACCATCTTGTTCAATAACAAAATCATCTTGAAAAAATTTATTAAGAAGATTTGATTTCTATTTCGGTTCTTGCGATAATTAATTGTTTGACTTTTTTAATGCTTTGAAAGATTCTTTGATTAATTGTTGATCATTAAGGTATTTGTTCAATATTTTTGGATTCTTCTTAGGTTTTTCAACTAAATTCTGTTCATAAAACATTCTGGTTCTTTTTATTTCTGATGAAACAAATTAACAGGTACGCTTGTAATCATTATATACAGCGGTTCAAATAAAATCGTAACGCCGTTCGGCCGGACGGCGCGACCTCGGCCATTTTTTTGGCCCGGTGCGGCCGGCCTAATCGGCCATGTCGGCCAAGGTGTTCGGCAATGTCGGCCAAACCGGCCGCCCTAATCGGTCGAGTCAGCAAGCATTTTTTGTGAAGCCAACTCTTCAGTGCCAAAAAAGAAATTTTTACAAAAAAATTTTTATTACAGGAAAATTTTTTTGAAAAATAAAACAAATTGATTTGCAAAATAAAATTTTATTTAAATATACAATAAATAAGAGTAAATAAATCCATAAATAAAATATAAAAATTTCTCATCAAAAATAAGTTTACAAAATTAAATAAAATTTTTTCAATCTGAATATATAAAATTTTTAATTTTCAAGGTAAAAATTGACAGGGCCGACATGGCCGAAAACCTTGGCCGCCATGGCCGAACAACTTGCCGACATGGCCGATTAGGCCAGCCGAACGGCATTACGATTTTATTAGAACCGCTGTATATTCATATCCTTCCAGTTACATGAAATGTTCTTATAAGGCATTGAGATACTTTTCTTTTTTGTGCCATCCGTCACTGGGATGAATCGATTACTAGCTTCGCTGACATAGAAAATTAACTCATTGTACATTTTATTAATATTTAAATTCTCCAATAGGTGAGCCCAATATATATTTTATAGAAAATGAGATATTATTTCAAAGTCAGATTTATTTAAAATAAATTTTTTACAGGTATATGATTCCTTACTTACCTTATTTTTGAGAACAAAATTGAAAAAGATAACCAGATGTCCTTTATTAATGTTGCCAAGAACGAATTTTGAATCGATTGCATACACACTGCCAGGCTGAGTCGTGAAAATCAAATCCAAAGTGTTGACAGCTTTTTCGTTTGACATTTGAAAATTTGGGATATTTACATGCTGATATACAACGGCATCGCTTAGTGTCTCTCTGAATTTATGTTCGATCCATTTTCGTTTAAGATTTACAAACACACAGCCATTTGACCAGATGATTGATGGGAAGTTTAAGTCACCTATTATTAAAGGATCCTTAAAACCTCTCTCGTCCACATAGTCTTTAGCTTGTTTGAAGACTAAATCGAAATCGTTCATATCATAAAAATCTTTTGGCATATAAAGACAGCAAACTAAATACTTTTCACAGTTAAAATTAACTACTACCCAAATTTGTTATTTGTTGTTTATGTTTTACTTAAATTAAAACCTGCATCATTAAATTCAAATAAGTCGATTTTTTCATCAATGTAGAGACATACAACACCGCCTCTGCATCCATCACTGTGGTGTCGCAACTACAAAAACAAACAAACATTTGCCAGCTCAACAAACTACTACACACCACACACTATTTACAAAAAAAGAATCAAACATAAGACTATTTACAACTTTATTTATATATTACATTTACAACTAATTTATTTACAATTAAGCTATTTACATTCCATATTAACACTGGCCACAGAACGGCCGTTTTCCATTTATATTTAAGATTGAATAAAAGCTAAGAAAACTGTTTCCTTTTTGATTAAGAAACATAACAACTGGCGACGAGGAACAAAACAAACAATTATAACCAAGAGCAAACAAGGTGTCGATGAGCCAAAGCACCAAAATCGAAAAAATAAACGCGGATTCAAGCACAGACACGCCAACAGACAGACAAAAAGTTAAGCAGACAGACATGCCATTAGTCAAGCAGACAGACACGCCATTAGTCAAGCAGACAGACACGCCATTAGTCACGCAGACAGACACCTGAAAAATCATACAGACAGACACGCGAACAAATCAACAAGCAACTTCGCAAGTTAAGCAACAAACAGACTCCAGAGCAGACACGCAACAAGAAGAAATGGCAGACAACGCAACATGTGGAACATTCCAATACCAGACCGGAGAGGACCTGACCACAGTTGGCTCAAGATGGAGCATGTGGTTGGAAAGGTTCAAACTTTACATCCAAGCCAAAAACCTACCACAAGAGCGAATTATGCCCACATTTATATTGATGATAGGCCCAGAGGTTTACGAGGTATACAAAAGCCTAACTGAGGAAACGGAGGATATAGACAGTGTATACAAAGTCCTCATTGATCACTTCACCGCGCAAAGATCCGAATTTGCGGAGGAGCAAAAATTCCGCCACATGAAGCGCCGCGAAGGTGAACCTGTGCACGATTTTGTGATGAGACTTCGCAAGCAAGCGGTCCATTGCAACTTTGGGACGGCACTAGAACGCAATATTCTGTCTCAGTTCGTCGCAGGATCAAACATGCAGAGAGGAATGTCCTGCAAAAGGAAAAAGGTGTCTCAATTGCGAAAAACTTGACCACTTTGCAATAGTCTGTCGAAGCGCGAAAGCAAAGCCAGCTAGGGATCAAGCAAAGAAACACATTCGCAGCATTACTACCACAAATAAACCAGAGCCTGAAGGACAATACATGCGCAGGGAAGAGGACTACTCCGAATTCAACCGTTTAGAGCAAGCAAGAGAATTCGGACTGTTCGCAATAATGAAAGGCCAAATGCATACAAATGATGGACCGAGAGCCGTGGTGACCGTGAACAATACCAAGTTCTCATTTCTAGTCGACACTGGCGCCCCCATTAATGTAATCGACGAACAGACATACAACAAAATTGTCCCAACTCCAAAGCTAGAAAAATGTACCACCAGTTTTTATGGCTACACTGCTGGAGAACCTCTTCCAATCCTGGACCAATTTGTCACAAACGCCAGCTGCAACGGAAGCACAGTGAAAGCTGGATTCATCGTCATACATGGAAAAGCAGAGCTTCTGTTCAGTTATAAAACACAGTCAACTAAGGTGTTGTACAGATCCTGAACACACTGAAAGCAAAACAATTCCCCCAGAGCAGCGACCAACAGAACTTAAAAAGCGAACTCAAGGAACTGTATCCATCACTATTCTCAGAAAAGATGGGTTGCATTACAGGTGCATCAGTTAAGCTGGACATAGACCCAAACGTGAGACCGGTAAGGCAAAAACTCAGACCAGACGCAATACACCTACAAGAGGCTGTCAAAGTTGAGCTGCAACGACAAGTTGAAGAGGACATTCTGGAGCGAGTAGACTCCACAATGGAACCAACACCTTGGATTTCCAATCTTGTCGTCGTTCCAAAGCCCAACAAGCCAGGTGACAATGAAATAAATGTACGACTGACCTGCGACTCCCGACCAATGAACAAGGCATTGCCGCGAGTGCGGTACCCTACAAGATCAATAGAAGATCTAATATACAGCGTGAATGGGGCAGTTAAGTTCTCCAAACTAGACATCCGCAAAGCTTTCCATCAACTCAGGCTTGATGAAAAATCGCGACATCTCACGACCATCACAACTCACTGCGGTCTGTTCCGCTACAAGAGGCTCCACATGGGCATCTCCAGTGCATCGGAAGAATTCACTGAATGCATCCGAAAAATCCTAGAGGGAATTCCAGGTCAACTTAACATGACTGATGACATCCTGGTCTACGGCAAAAAGGACCAGCAGCACGACACGACACTCATTCAAGTGCTAAATCAGCTCCAAAAACATGGCGTCACTCTCAACGGTGACAAGTGCGAGTTCGGCCAGCGCCAGCTCACGTTCTTTGGAATAAAGATGTCAGCAAGCGGGATTGCCCCAACCAAAGATCGATGCAAAGCGCTGCGCGAAGCTGCACCACCTACAAACGTGAAAGAGCTACGCTCACTTATTGGTATAATGCAGTCTAATAGCAGGTTTATCAAGAACACATGTTCGATAACAGAGCCACTCTGGAGACTTACCAAGAAGGACACTGAATGGAAATGGTTGCAAGAGCACGAAGAAGCACTTCGCAACCTAAAGGAAGCCATATCCGACAAATACATGGCATTCTTTAACAAAGAATGGAACACGGAACTAGTAGTGGACGCGAGCCCAGTTGGACTTGTGGCAGTTTTAATGTAAAGCAACCCCAAAGATCCAAAGGAAAAGTGCATAGTATGCTTCGGGTCAAGACTTTTATCGGAGACCGAGAGAAGATACAGTCAATGCGAAAAAGAAGCCCTTGCAGCAGTCTGGGCTTGTGAAAAGTTTTGGCTTTATCTAATTGGGTCAAGCTTCAAGCTCATTACTGACAATCGTGCTGTTCAGCTAATATTTAACAACACCGCAAGTCGACCACCAGCTCGAATAGAACGATGGGCCCTACGACTCACTCAATTCCACTTCGAAATAGTACACCGACCCGGAAACTCCAACGTTGCTGATTATTTCTCAAGACAACCTGTGAGGTCAAGCGTTGAAGATCCAATCTCAACTGAAAAGTGTGAAAGCTACATAAACGCAATCAGCGAATGCGCAAGACCATATGCCCTCTCACGGAAAGATATCTCATCTGAAACAAGCTCCGATACCGAGCTCCAATCGTTGCGAAAATGGCTAACCACAGACTGCAAAAGGCTACCAAAGCACATAGCTCATTTCAACCAGATCGCTGCCGAAGTATCTGAAACCAACGATGGAATCTTGTTACGCGGAAGCAGGATCATCGCACCGAAATCACTTCGAAAGCGAGTAATCAGCTTGGCGCACCAAGGACACCAAGGAATCGTGAAGACTAAGGCACTGATCAGATCAAAAATTTGGTTCCACGGAATCGACAAAATGGTCGAAGAAGCCATCCTGCAGTGTAAAGTTTGCCATTCAAATGCAAATACAGTGAAGCTCGCACCACTAATGCCATCAAGAATGCCTGATGGACCCTGGCTCGAAGTCAGTGGCTACTTCTACGGACCACTTCCAGATGGATCATACTACTATGTCATCCACTGCGAATATAGCAGATGGACATCAGTCGACAAAATAAGGGCAACAGACTTTCAAAACGGGTCAAGAGTCCTCAACCTTCTGTTCACGGTCATAGGTGTACCGCTCATCTACAAGACTGACAATGGCTTACCATTTCAATCATACAAATTCGCCGACGATGCCAAACAGATGGGCTTCATTCATCGCCGCATTACACCAAGATGGCCCAGAGCAAATGGCGAAGGAGAAAGGTTCATGAAAAACCTGGGGCAAGTTCTCCGCACGGCCTCAATAACAGGCCAAAACAAGGAAATAGAGCTTCGTGCTTTCCTCAAGACCTATCGCGAAACGCCCCACTCCACCACGAAAGTAGCACCAGCTGTCTTGCTGTTTGGCTTTTCCAGAACATCTGGAATCCCAGGAGTCGACAAACTGGACTTCACCAAACTCAAAGAACTTCATGAATTCGCGAGAGAAAATGACGCAAAGGCTAAAGCCGCCATGAAAGTAGACTTCGATCGAAGAATGAAAGCTCGAGAGCCTCAAATTCAAGTCGGTGTGAGAGTTCTACTCAAAGTAGAACAGAGGCGAAAATCAGACCCATACTGGGATCCAAACCCGTAAACAGTCTCAGAGGTAAAGGGAACTTTAGTCACCGCCGAACGAGGTAGACATAGGGTCCAAAGAAACGTAAGTTTCTTTAAGCCACTACAACATGTGCTAGCTCAAGAAATCCACCACTCACCATCGCAACAACAGCATCAACCCACTCCGTCATCATCGCCCCAACAGCCTATGAAATCCCAAACTGACCACCCACCAGTCACAGTCCAACAAGCACCCCTCACAGCACCAACACCTGAAACAGCACCAGCAAAACGAAAACCAGGCCGCCCACCCAAACAAGAAGTCATACAGCCCAAAAATAGTGACACAAACACTGCTCTTAGAAGATCAGAAAGGATCATGGCAAAAGGTCAACAGCCGCGGGAAGATGTGGTGTCGCAACCACAAAAACAAGCAAACATTTGCCAGCTCAACAAACTACTACACACCACACACTATTTACAATAAAAGAATCAAACATAAGACTATTTACAACTTTATTTATATATTACATTTACAACTAATTTATTTACAATTAAGCTATTTACATTCCATATTAACACTGGCCACAGAACAGCCGTTTTCCATTTATATTTTAGATTGAATAAAAGCTAAGAAAACTGTTTCCTTTTTGATTAAAGAACATAACAATCACTTCTATCCTTTCTGTACAAATTGTATCCTTTAGCGTTCGTAATTGAGATGCTCTTGAACCAAGTCTCACTAACTGATACAATTTGTGGGCTATTTGTTTCAATAAAAACACTGAATTCATCTAGTTTATTGTCCAAAGAAATAGAATTTAAATACATATATTTTAAAGATTAGAGACTATTTTCACGTGATGGCGCTTCTGATGAACGATTATTGCTTCTTGAATTTGACGATCTGATTTCCACGGATGCCATATCGAAAGGACGAGTCTTGTGAAAGACCATTATTTGCTTCATTTCTTTGTTTTCTCAATTAAAAGTCTAAAGCTCTTTCGGTTTCAGTCAAATCTGGACTAAGATAAACAGATTTGAAAATATTTGAATCTCTCAACTTTTTCGCTGCTTGTAGAAGTGGATTTCTGTTTGCTTCTTCTTTAAGTTCTACTAGAATTGGTCCTGGTTTACTTTGGTCTTTAGATCTCAAACGTCTCGAATGCGCTGGCTTGACATCACTTTTTCCAATAGTGGATAAAATTTCATTGATTTTTGCTTCATCTTCTGCTTTCTTGTCTGCTAAAATCTCTTTCTTTGATTCTGGCACACCGTAAATAATCACATTTTTTTCCTTCTATTTCTTTCATTCATTTCGCTAATGTTTGCATTTTCTACAGCTATCTGATCCGCTGGTTTTTTAGCATTTTATGTTCCTTGTTTTACCGTTTGAATCCACTTGCTACTGTTGTTGGATGAGTTTGCTGTTTTATTTGCTGCTGACAATTCAGATTTCAGTTTATTTAATTCAATGTCTTTCTCCTTTTCTCTTTCTTCTAGAAGTTTCACATGATTTGAAAGCTCCAGGACGAATTTCGAAATATTACCAAGCCATTCATGCAAAGTTTTCGAGTGCCCAGATACGACACCTTGTCCAAACATTGGCCAGTTTGTTTCAAGCAAAAAATTTGAGTCCATTTAACAAAAATGCGTGCTTTTTATTTTGGTTCACTTTTGCTTTTCCTTTCCTGACTTTTGGCTTACGTGTGCTTATTTAATTTAAAACTTTTTTTTCTTTAATAAAGTATTAAGTTTATTCTAAGAATACTCTCTAAGAATTTAAATTTAAATATAGAATAGTCTTAAACGTATGAAATAAATATTTAGATTCATTTATTTATACATTATTTTTAGTTTTAAAAAACCAAAAAACAATATCGGACATTATAATTTGTTCTTTTTAAATTTGTTCCCAAATTTTCGGGCTTTTTTTACTTAAAGTTTTATTGAAAAATGTTAAATAGAAAAAAAATCGTGCCATATATATTTTATTTGTTTGTTTATTAAACAATTTACCAAAAACAAAGAACCAAAATAAATTTTTTTATTTCTTTATTTAATATTAAATTTTGAACAAATTTTATCATTTTTCCAAATTTACTTTCCAATCTTCTTTGGTCAATGACTGAAGTCTTTTAAAGTATTTGTTAGATACAAGTACCCAGATAATTCCGTAAATTAATAAAACACCGGTTAAAGGATAAAATGGATCAAACAACAACTCGCAATTTTCATCACCAGCATCCATTACTTTGGTTGAATTATTATTGATAATTAAATTTGTACTATTTGACTGAATAATATCACATTTTTTAAAAGTGAGTAGATTAATGGCAAATAATGAGCTAGTTTTGGATAAAATTGTTCCCAGACTAGGCCAAAAAGCTAAAAATGTCATGTAAGTTCCTCCAATTAGTCGATCTGTTATTCTAGCATTAAAACCCCCAAGAGTTACACAAGCTCCAAATCCAAAACAATCTTTTATTAAACTTAACAAGAACAGAAAAAAATAAAATTGAATTGAAAAATTTCCTTCTTTGTCTCGAAAAATAAATAAATATTTTAAAAATACACAAAATATGACCATTGTTATAATCCTTTTTAAATAAAAAAGATAAAAATATTATGACAAAAAAGATAATTTTTTACTTTAATCCAATAAATATGTTAAAATATTTAAGAGGCTTTGAGCCTTTTAGAAATTTACTCAAAGCTATTGGAATCAGTGTGAGAATTGGAGACAAAACTATTCCCATTAGACTAAGCTTTTCTCTTGTAAAACCATTCTCAACCAATTTAAGTCTAATAACACTCTCTGTCCAAAAGCTAAATCGAAATGTTGCCATTAAAATTACCAAAATACGAATGGGCTTAATGCAAAGAATCTTCCAAATAATTATGTAAGTTTGCCAAATGGATCGATTTTTTGATTCCATTTCATGTCTTTCAATTATTAAACGTTCAGATTCAATCTTTAACTTTTTCAGATTGTACTCATTTTTAAAAAAGAGAACCATTATTGAAATAAAAATGGAAATTGATCCAAATATATAAAAAAATTCTAAACTTGTAAAATTTTTCTTTAAATTCGTTGTAAAAAAATCGCAAAATAAATTACTTTCCAGGGTGACTATTCCATGTTCTTGGGGATCAAGATTCAGAAAGGGTCTAATATACTTGTTGCTAAATTCTACAGACTCAAAAATCAAAAATCCGGCATTTCCTACAAACTGACCGATTCCAAATCCAATTGAATTGCATAAAGCTTGAAGAGGTGCATTTTTTCTTATTAAAATTTTTTTTTAATTAAATTAATTTAATATTTATTGGCAGTAAAAAATAATTTTCTCTTCTTTCGGTATCGATTTTCTTATTTTTTAATAAAATAGTTTATTAAAAAAAACTCAGTTACATTAGAAAAATATCATAACGTAAATGTCAGAATTTATTGACATGTCTTTAATGACATGTTATTCAAAATTGAGCGCTTATTTTGAAAAAAATAAAAATTCATTATAAATGACATGTAATTAAAAGTGAATAAATTTAAAAATTATAAAAAATAGCTTCAGCTTTTAAGAAATTCTTTTAAAAATAAAAATTTAATTATGTTTTAAATTTGAATTTTATTAAAACCGGATGTACTTTTTAACAAAAATAGCTTATTCCTTTTTTAAGACATGCCGTATAAATTGAATGTTGCTCTTTATTAAATTAGTGTTCAGATTTTACTGACATGTCATATTTTAATTTAGTTACATGTCACTAAATTAAGATAATTTCGTTTTTATAATTTAGATTACTTTTAGTTCGAAGTTTCGATTATTGAAAAAAAATAAAAATTAATATTTTTTTATTTTAAAATTTTTATTCATTTATCGTAAGAGATACCAAAAAAAATTGGTAAATTCAAGAAAATTTAACAAAAAAATATTGCTATTATTGGCATTGTGTAATCAGGAACAAAAGTTCTGTTAAATCTATCAGCTAGTTAGCTTATTCTCTGCACAAATTGTGCAATTTGTGGAAAGACTAAGTTTGTTCCAAAATGTAACAACGCATAGGAATTGATATTCTAGTATTTATTTTTTAGATAATTTTTGGAAAGATTATTCTTGAAATTTTCTTCCTTCTATTTTATCCTTATTCACTCTTTGTGGAGCAAAGACTCATTAATTTCGATTAACACTCAAATAGATCGTTTGCCTTAACACATGCCTCTTCCCATATAATTTTTTTTCGTGATTTTTGATCTTGGCTTGAACTCACTTGATGTTTTTTCGTTTTTTAAAGTTAACTTTTGACTTGACTTTAAACTTTGATTTGTTTATTTTAAGTAGAGAATAATTTTACTCTAATAAAGAAAGCGTAATTTTCCTAATAGATTAAATTTTATTTTGAATTTATGATGATATAAAACTTATAGGTTTAATTATTTTTGGCATTGTGAATTTTGGTATTAAAAACTAAAACTAAACTAAAATAAAACAATAAAATATGTCAAAACTTAAGTTCTATCGGACCTTAATATGTTCCGTAAATTGTAGCAGTTGAGAATTTGGCTAAATCAGAATTCTGGTACAGAGGATATGTCAGATATTCCAATTTAAAGATTATGTTATTGTCGGATAGTTTTGACATTGTTTAAATTTTGTTTTTTGTAATAAAATTTACAATAGCATTATTTTTCACTCTTATTTTAGGTATTTTTTTAAAAGTCAAGTCATCGTTTGACTAATTTTAAATTTAAATCTCTTGAACTTCACTCAAAAAAGTTTCATAACAGATAGTTTTTTTATAATGTAGCTAAAGCTGCCTGAAAACTGTTAGAACAGGCGTCTGCAAGCGCTTCGGCTCGGCATAACCTAACCCATTTCTTACCACAAATAATATTAAAATTTAAATATTTATAAACAGTTTTTAGTTATTTTTTCATTAGATTTTTATAAATATTTTTTATTTTATCCTCAAAACTTTTGAAGAAAATCTAAAAAATTTTAAGTTTTTTTTAAATCTTTGAATTTTATTTCAATATTTTTAAAAATGTGTATGCGATAATTATATAGAGAATATATTCAATGATAATGCCTTCTTTAAAATTATGATGAATAACTTAAAATTCAATTATGATTAATTTTGTTTATTAGAAAAATAATGTCAACTGTTCTTACTGGCTGATCAATAATAAAACTAAAGTAAAGACATAGTCTGAATATTTATCATTCCAATTGTCAAGTTTTGGCAGTCAACAAGTTTTTAAATTTATTTAACTTTTTTTTTAAATAGTTTTTTTGTTTATTGATTAAAAAGATTTAGTTTTAGAAAAAATTTAAATTTTATTAATAATTTAAATAAATGGAATTGGTCTGATGAAAAATTTTCTTGATTAATTATAATTCTTTGCAACTTTAAGTTTTTTAATATTTAAAATTCTTTTTAAAATCTAAATAATTAATTAACAAAAATAAAATAGATTCAAATAAATAGAGTAGATAAATTTTTATTTTTGTATCAATAACAATTTTCGAACTTAAAGTAAATTATTTTTATTGATTTTTATTTCTCTTTGAAAATGAATTTATTTACTTAAAAACTGATCTCAGCTCCATTTTTAGTGTTCAATTAAAGTAAACAAACTTTATATCTGTTGCATATAAAAAAAGTATAATCACTTACTCCATTAGAAGATCAAGAGACCATGCATCAAGAGCCACGTCTTGGGTTGCACTTAGAAAGACAATTAGCCCAAAAAACAAAGCAAGTAAATAGATTTCATTTTTTTTATGCTCTATGCTTTCGTCAATAAGTTTGTTGACTCGAGAGGCCAAGATTATCATAACTAGACCAGAAAAAAACTGGCACGAGACAACCCATGTTTTGCGTCGACCAATTTTGCGGATAAAAAATGCATCAATAAAGGGTGCCCATAACAATTTGAGAGAGAATGGCCAGATGGCAAAACTGTATGTGCCTTGTTCTGAATAGGCTACTTTTCTGGTGCTGAGTATCAATGGAATGCTGAAGGCCAGACCGATCGGAATGCCTAGAATAACATAGAGAAATATGAGGAAAAATATATTGTTCAAGTCTTCTGATTTTTTAGTCTGATCAAAAGGCTTTTCGTTTTTGTTCTCTTCAAATAAACTGAGTACTTCTACTTGATCTTCTGGAACTTGTGCAAGCATATCTAACTAAATATAATAAAATTAGATTTAAGTTTAAAAAAAATATAAAAATTATTTCTCTAAACGTTTAATGTAATAATTTTTATTTTTTAAATTTTATTTCTCAATACATATTTATTGATAAGTTTTCTTCCAAAATAAATTTTGGAAAAACTGAAAAAAATTTATGAATTTATTATTAATGATTTGGTTCTAGCAAAAACAAATCAATAAAATTAAAATTTTCTAATAAATAAAAACCATCATGTTACGTTCTTTTCACTTAAAAAGAATCTAGTCAGATATTATTCCAGCAATAAATTGATTTTATTTTATTTATTTATTATTATAATATAAACTAAGTATATTTTAGTTTTGAATGCGTTCGCAAAAATGACAAACACTAAGTACAAAAACTATGCTTTGTTTTTTCAAGGAGGTTATTTTTGTTTAAGTTTTTATTACCGATCAAAAAAGGAGATAAATTTTTGTCTTAATGTTATAGAAAATTTTGAAAATTAAATATCAGACTTTAATAATTATTAACTAGAAAAATAGGAAGAAAAATTAAATAAATAAAAAAAAAATTTAATTGGTGAGAAATGAATCAAGAATAAAAAAAAATAATCATAATTTATTATTAAATGGTTAATAAAAATGTTGCAAAAAACAGTTATCTAATATAAATTTCTGATTCAATTATTAACCTTTTTTAATATTCTAATAAGTAGAAAAATACTTAGATTAAATTTAAAAGCTAAAACAAAATTATCAACAAATTTTTAATACAATATTTTTAGATCTTTTTTATCTTTTAAAAAATAATTAAAAAAATTTTAAAATTTTATAAATAAATAGAATAAATTTTTAAATAATCTAATGAAACTTTCTATAGATATTAATTTTTAACGTCGGTGTAGAATTGACAACGGTCATTCTAGTAAACCGTTTATTAATACCCGACTAAATAATTTATGGCTGTTTGGCAAACAGGAATAATTTAAATAAAAGAATTCTTAAAATTTTTCCAAGGATAATCATTATAATAAAGGTTAGATAAGTAAAATAAAGAGCTATTAATTTTAGAAAACTAAAATTATTAAAAATTATATTGCTAATTTAATAAAATTATATTGTTTTGATTTTTTTTAGATAGTTAATCAGAATATTTAAACTTTATTTTTATTGATGGAAATTTTAATTTATTTAAAAGTTAATATTGATATAAATCATTTATTTTTTGATAAAAATAACAAAATTTCGAATAAACTACAAAAAATTCTTCATTTTTTTATTTTTTTATTATCATTTTTATCACTAAAAGCTTAATTAAAATATATCAGTAATTAAATTCAAATTTCTAAATGTTGATACAAAGTTTTAATTGACCATCCATAAATTACTTTTGATAAAAATCTATTTTGATAACAAATTATTTTATCAATTCGATGCCATTTTGAACTATTAAATGTTAAGATAAATTAACAAAATTAAATTTTAAACTAATAAGTTTTTTTTTTACATAGCATTCAATATGGTTGCCAATTAACTTAAATATTTAGTTCTTTTTTTATCCCTGTCAAAATTAATTGATAAATTTTATGTACGATTTGAGAGAAACCTTTAAATTTTTGGAAAAAAATTAATTTTTAATTATAATTAAAAAAGTAATTTTTAATTTTCAAAAAATTTTGAGTTGCTTAGGCATTAATTAACAGAACTAAATTATTACTTTTAGTCAAAAATTTACTAAAGCATTTCTGAATTGATACCATTGAATTATTAAAAATAACTTTTAAGAAAACTGAACTATTAATTTTATTAAATTTTATTGAGTTTTTGCTCTGGAATTAGAATATATGAGGAAATAATTTTCACACAACTTATTTTATACTTAAAAGCCAATTGATAATAAAGTTATTTCATTAACAAAAACAATAATTAAAAACATGAAAGGAATAAAGACGAATTAAAATTATAAATTAATTTTAAATAATTTAATTTTTTAACTTTTCACGATATTAACAAACACAATTAAAATTATAAATTAATTATAAATAATTTAATTTTTAACTTAGCTTGATTGTAATATAAATAATGTTGTTGTGTGATTTACTTCGTTTTATTCATAATTGTATCAAGAAAATATTTGATTGTTTTGAATATCTTAATTTTATAAAGCCAGAATCACAATTAAACTTAAAATCTATTTCCTTTAAATACCATCTCTAATTCGTCTCGAAGCTATTAATTAGAGTTGCCTAGTAATACCAATTAATATAATATATTAATTAACCACAATTAATATAACAATCAAACAAGTAGAGTAATGCTTAACAACTGATCTAACTAAGTAAATCAGCCCTATAACATTAATAATAATGATAAGCTACAAAAGGTTTACTGTTAACTGAGCAGAAAAATTAAAGCATATTTGAGTCTAAATCCTCAAAGAATTTCACAATTTCTAAAAAATTTTGGAATTTTTGTCAATCATCTGTAATAAACCTTCTTATTCGACACTAAGCGGTTTATACTCAAGTAAAATATATAAAATATATAAAATATAGTTATTGTTTTCAACAAAATTTATTAGAGAAATGAAAAAAGACTGTGAATACTTGAATAAAACAGATATATTATTTGTTAACAGATAAGTAAAAAATTTAGGTTCGATTTTTATTCTAGGATTTAAATTGAATAATTGTAAAAAATATTTTAGTGATAAATGTTTAAATGAAAATTGTACAATTTGCAAGTATACTAATAAATCTTGTTTTTTAAAATATAAACAATTTTATATTCCATTTCAGAATAATTCTAATTGTAACTCAATCGGAGTAGTTTATATAATAAAATGTAACAAATGTAATATTTTTTATATTGGTGAAACAAGTAAACAGACTAGCTTTAGAATAAAAGAGCATTTATATTCAATTAAATATTTAAAAAATAACGTAAATAAATGTTTAAGCAAATTCTCTAGTTTAAGTGAAGTAGCAGTACATTTTGGTTTTTATACTCATACTTTTGATGATTTTAGTTTTTATATTTTTGACTCAAATATTGTTGAATTAAATAAACGCAGATCAATTGAAACCAATCTAATAAATTTCTTCTTTAAGCTAGAAATACCCATATTGAACAAAAAAATTCCAAATATTGAAAAGATAAATAACTTTTGTTTCCTGAAATAAAATTGTTAAATTGTAAATTTAGTTAAGTTAAAGATTAAAATAAAAATATTATAAATTATAATACACTATGATGATGTAAAATTTGATTTCAAAAAGTCGCTGATATTAAATAATAAAATAATCTTTTATTAATTCTTTTATTTTCTATATTTTTTTCTTTTTTTCTTCTTTTTTCTGTAAATTTATTCTATATTTATTTAATGATTAAAAATTTGTGTATTTATAAAATTATTAAAAAATATAAATTAAATTAAGATGAAATTTTTACTAAATTAAATTATTATGATTTTCAATTTTTAGACTCTGAGGAAGGCTTCATAAAGCCGAAACCGGTCAGTTTATAATAAAATAAAAAACTTGAAATAAATTTTTATTAAACAAAAAATTATTTTTATTGTCTATTTTTTATAAAAAATTATATAAAATATATAAAACATAGTTATTGTTTTCAACAAAATTTATTAAAAAAAACGACCATATTTATAGTCGTAAAATATAAGGTGAAAAATAAAAATGAAAAAAATAAAGAAAAATAATTATTGCATTACCTGATGCAATATTTGAACATTAATGATAATAAGAACATTTTTTGTGTTTCAAATTTTGAAACAATTGAAAAAATAGAAAAATATATTTTTATTATTTTTTACATATTTAATGCGGCATTTATACCAAAATTTTGACATAAACTGCAGCATTTTTAGTCGCAGCGTATCTGAAAAAAAAGTCGGTTAAATGCAGCATTAAAATCCAGAATTCTGGTTTAAAGTGCAATGCATTAGGGGGCAAGGCATTACGGTATTAATAGACTTTATTGTATAAAATTTATATATGAAATAGACTTCATATTGGCTTCATCAGAAGCTTCTACTCTTTTTTTTTTAATTGTTTATTTTTATTTAAATCTCCATTTTTTAAAAACAAGAGTTTGAACCATTTTATCTTGTTATCTTTTTTTTTACTTTATTTTTATTTTTTTTTCAATTTTTTTTTTTTATTTTATTTAACTTTATTTTTTTTATATTTTTTTTAGGAGCATTAGCTCGGTACAGATAAAACAAATAAATAAAAATAACATTTTATCTTGTCAAAGTATTTTACAATAAATCACCTCTCAACCTTCTCGTTTCAAGTGTTGTCAGGTTCATCGCTTTCAGTCTATCACTGTAATTCAATTTCTTAACTTCAAAAGCGAGCTTAGTAGCCGGCCTTTGCACTGATTCTAACACAGCAATGTCTGTTTTAAGATACGGGTTCCAAACTTGGACTCAATATTCTAAATGTGATTTTGCAAAGGCTTTGTTAAGTCCACTTACGGATTCAATGTTTTGGAATTTAAATGTTCTTTTTACCATTCCCAATACCATATTAGCTCTGGTGGCACATGAATTTACTTGGTCAGACCAGTTCAAGTCATTAGAGACAATTATAACCAAATCTCTATCTGGAGTTGTATAAGAGAGTGGTTTGCTATTAATTTCGTGGTCAAAATTTTGGTTCTTGTCGATCATGTTTTCAATAAGGTCAGGAAGGTCATTAATATAAAGAATGAATAAAATTGGACCAAGGAATGAGCCTTTTGGTACACTTAGTACATAAATCCATTATGGCACAAATTCACCAAGTATTACTCTTTGATTTCTGTCTCTTAGAAAAGCAATGATCCAAAGTTTGAGTTGACCAAGGCCGTATTTGTCAACTTTGTGATTTAGACGATTGTGTGGGATGGTATCAAAAGCTTTTGCATAATCGAGATAGATTATTTCAAAAACAATCTTTAAATTTTGTGCTTCTGTTGCCATAGTTTCTAGCAAGTTGGTAATACAGGATTTGCCCTTAACAAATCCATGGTCAATTTTTTAAAATTTTTTTTATTTATTAAAAAAATTGTAGTTTTCTTTATTAAATACAGAGATGATTTGACACGAGGATTTTATCAAATTTTACGTTAATTGCCGAAAAATTCGGTAATATTCTAAGAGTCAAAAATCAAGAATTTACGAAAATTTTCGTAATTTTTTAGATATTTTTGGTTAATTCTAGGAAAAATGAAAATTGCCAGATTTATTCTTACCATAAATATAATATTTTTTCGGTAAAATTTCTTAAAAAATAGTTATTTTTGGGTAAAAAAATGTAATAATTGGTAAATTAAGGTTAAAATATATTTATACAAAAAACACATAAAAAATATGATAATATCAAATTGTATTTAAGAAATTAATAAAAAATTATATTTTTTTTTACCTAGAAATAACTATTTTTTACGAAATTTTACGTAAAAAAATCTAAACTTTTTTCCAGCATAATTTGGTAAGAAAAAAATTTGGCAATTTTCGCATTATTTATTTTTGACTTTACGTGAATTATCGTAAATATTAAATATTGAAAAAATATAACCCAGTTAATTAGAATTCGATGTAGCATCAATGGAAAAAAAATATTTACATCGATGTTTCGTCGATGAGGAGTGAGCAGATTCATAATGTTTCATCGATGAAAAATAAAAATTTCATCGGATTTTCATTTATTTAAAATAATTTTTTATTTTTTTATTTGAGAAATTATAGTTTTGTGAAATTTAGTACAATTAAACAGAACAAAGAGTAAAATTAAACTATTCCTTTTTTTCTAGATGTTAAAAATTAATTCTGTAAATGCAAAATAGTGGAACATTCATTGTGGTATTAAATTTCAATGTCTCTTAATGATGCGCAAACTCTTTAAAAAATGCAATACGTTCAAATACATTGAAATATAATTCTGCTAATATTGAAGAGTTTTAATAGAATGTTTTCTATTATGCAATTATGAATGTTGCACTTTGCTGAATTTACAGAATTAATTTTTAACATCTAGAAAAAAAGGAATAGTTCTATTTTACTCTTTTTTCTGTTCTATTGTACTAAATTTCACAAAACCGAAATAATTATCATCTTGCTAATGTTACAAGGTGCGATACCGATTCTTAAAAGATCTGTAACCGGTTAATAATAAACAATGTTATTCTTTAAAAGCTTTATTTAAGATATTGAACGTTCTGAAGTTCTAAGAATGGAATTCTTATTTATACCTATATGCTCGTGTCAAGAACACGAGCTTATAATTAACTCAAGATGTGAGCTTAGTGCTTAATGTATATGTCAGCATTTCGAAGCGTCTAACTTCTGAGATACGTGACAAGTATAATTCTTACTTATCTTTGTGCATCAGTTGACAAGCTGATGAATAAGTGATTATTCAGGGTAACAGATCATTCCATATTAATCCAGATTAATCTAAAAAAAGGTCTCCTCATATAATTAGCTTAATTTTAAATTTTTTTAATTTATTTATTTATTTATTTATTTATTTATCACTCCTATTCTTAAAGATCATAATCTCATCTTAAATTTATTGGTTAATTTGATGATTTTTCGATGATCCTCAATTTTTCTCGATGAAACATTATTAAGGTTTTGACTGGGAATAGCTTAAGGAGAAAAATTTTTTTTTCCATTTAAATAAAAACTTAATCTTTTTCATTTAATAAATTAAATGAACTAATTAATAAATTTAATAATTTAATAAATAAATTATTTAATTTCACGCAATTTACCTGAAAATAAACAATTTTTTTTGTTACCTGTACAAAATAAATAGTTATTTAGCCACAAATTGATATTACATTTTTTATTTTATCTTTATATTGAAATCCATCAATAAAAAAACTATTTGAAGTTCATCAAGCAAATTAATTTGTAAGTAAGAACGAACAATCTATATAACATAAGTTATGACTCTATAAATTAAAAGAGATAGAAATCAAAAAACTTAAATTTGATTCTATTCTTTGTAATCAAAAAATGTAGCAGTAAAAGGAAAAAAAAGCTAAAAGAAAAATTGCTTAAATCGTGTTTAATTCTTTCTCTTTTTTTATTTTGGTTTTTGTAAATATTACCTTTTATTTTTTTCTCTTGCTTTTCTTTTTCCTTTTTATTTAAAAAAGAATTATTTTTAAATTACGAACGTTTATAATTATAATATTTATATTCTTTTTGGGGACTGTTTTCATGAACTTGGCAAAGTAGCGAAAGCTCGAGCCATTATTTATTAATATTCTAAATATATAAATCACTTTCAAATATTAAACATGGTTGTACTGGACATAAATCAAAACCCGTTCAAAGATATGTATACGAGAATGGGCGGTGCTTCAAATTATGTTATAAGAAAAATACCGAAAAAGACATGACAACAGTCTTACTCTTATTGCTAAAAATAAAGTGTCGCGCCTTTATATAATTGAATAAAGCGCTAATTTTTCTTTTTGAGATATTTTCCATATAATCTAATTTTTAATTCATTTCAAATTGAATATTGAAATGAAAGAATATAAAAATTTTGTTGAAAATGTTAAAAAATTTTATAGGAGGTACCCGACTTGTTTATTTTTATGTTGTAGGCTTACTTGCCTATCAGAACTCAATGTAAATACAGAAACAAAAGTTTGTGTTTAAAGCTCTTTATTATAACTCTATAGCTCCGCCGAACTATACCAAATAAAATCTTCTTTTTATATACATACTTTAGTATTATATCTCTTAGCCACCAATTACAGTAGTAAATATAAATAATAACTAGGGAATCATAACTAAGAAATGTAAAGTTAGCTACGAACTAACAAGTTCATTTAGCCGCTAACACACTCCTCGAAGTTAAGAAACGTCCTCATCGAAGACATATTGGTTTAATCACAAAACCAGTTTATCTGCGTCTACTACGGGTGCAGTCCAATCTCGAGGATTGGAATATTACATTCCGTCACCGTTTTTTTGTGGGACGCCTGGCGATCCCTCTTCGGGAAAGCAGCCGATCGTGAACCACTAATGATCTATTACGGCTCCTGAGTATCTTCCTAGATTTTTTTCAACTTAAATTAATGGCTTTCTTATCTTATTTTATTTTATTTTTTTTTAAACATTAATAAAATACGGTAATATATTTTTACTGGTTGAAATATTCATGTACCGGGTCGTATTTTCGCATTAGCCATTCGTAATCTTCGTAGGCTACTCTAATTTTGTTTGAATCATTATATAATTCATCAATTATCTTATCGCATTATTCAATACTTTCTTTTATATTTGGCTCTAGATATCCTCTTAGGTTGATTCCGAGCAATTTTTTTTCAAACTTTAAATTAACTGGCCGGTCAACCGTCTGTCTGAATCTTCCAGCCAACTATGGTCAACCCATAAAGTCAGAAGTGAACAGTCGTGACAACATGACTTTATTTGTACCAAATAGCAGAACTCTTTGTTTTCCGTTTTTGGTTGATGACCATTTTTCTAGCTTTTATTGACCATGATGTGTCCATATCGCATTTGTAATAAATACAGTTAAATAATATTACAGAAAAACGATCTTTTTTTTCTTCTAAATTTATATCAATAACTTTCTCTACCATTTTTGTTTTATTGCTATTAAACTTATAGGCACAGCGTTTCTACAAGCTCTGACAAATGAATCTCAGTAGATCATTTAAACAAACCCTAGGACTCCAATTAACAACCTGACAAAAGAATATTCAAAGCTTATTGCGTTAGGTTCTTCTTGCTGAATGAAAGACAATAATCCAAATTTTGGCAAAATATTAGCGAATTGAACTGTTTCATTAGCATTTAGAGTCTCCGAACTGAGCCTTTAAAATATTTCCAATTCTATTTTCGACATTAGTCTTACTCGAGAAGAAAAGCAACAAAAATTCCATCAACTAGTCAAATGTGATTTAATCATCTTTATTTTAATCATCTCCCTCCAATGCACTGTCAATGTCCGCATTCTAAGTAAAATTTCCTTGGTTTTTTTTTTTTATATAGAAAAGCTTAAAATTCTTCCTTACAACACTTAAATCTAAACCTAATTCCAATGTCCAAGTCAAGTTATATATCCATTATCGTTATTACAATTAAAATTTAAAATACTCAGCAACGTGACACAGTTACACTGCACCACCTCATACTATCTCACTTTCTACTCTACCAATAGTTTCCTATAATGTAATTGGCTAGTTCCAACAAAGATTTTAGTTAGCCAAGAACAAAATTCCTAATCATATCTATTTTCTTAACTATTTATCTTTTTATAACAATATCTTTGTTGATTTTTATTATAAAAAAATGTAAACAATAACCTCTCTAAGAAGTTTGCTGAAAATACACTCAAACTTTTTTTAATATTATATAACTTATTAAATCTACTTATAAACTTATTAATTTCCTAGTTCATTTTTTTTTAATAAGATTTAGACAATGTAGAAGATCTACTTGGTTCGTGAAAAAAAAATTAAAAATCAAAAATTAAAATTAACAAACGAGACTTGCTTGTAAAATCGATGAAAAATCAACAAAATGCTCCTAAATCTTTATGAAACTTCTTTCATTCCTTAACTTAACAATGAATCATCAGAATTTAGCTCTATCTTATTTGAGACATAATCTTGGAGGTTGAACAGAAAGAATAGCGTTGGACTCTTTTCTTTCTAATTCAAATCAGAATTAGTACCTAGTCTCTTCCTCACTTTTTCATTTGATTTTACTTTTATCTTAATGTTATAGGCTTTTCTCCGCAGTTCTTTTAGTCGCAGCGCCATTATGTTGTAGACTTTCTTGCCTATCAGAATTCATTGTAAATAAAGAAACAAAAGTTTGTGTTTAAAGCTCTTTATTATAACTCTATAGCTCCGCCGAACTATACCAAATAAAATCTTCTTTTTATATACATACTTTAGTATTATATCTCTAAGCCACCAATTACAGTAGTTAATATAAATAATAACTAGGGAATCATAACTAAGAAGTGTAAAGTTAGCTACGAACTAACAAGTTCATTTAGCCGCTAACAATATATTTATTTTTTAAATAAAGACGTATATCATAATCTATAAATTAGTTCCTAATGATATATCAGCTTACAACGCTATCGAAACAAATAATGACAAATCAGTCGATGAATCTATTTCAGTTGATGAACAAATCGATTTACAATCACCGAGTATACAAGACGATATTGAAAGAATCAACTTATTCGCGACAGAATCAGCTAAAGATGTATAAAAACGAGGAGTACCAACTTTGAAAGAACGTAAACGAAATTCGAAAGCAAATACAATTACAACACAGAGGCCAAAATCAACCAAAGTCAGCGATGAGATGAGTTTAAGGAACTTTTTAGTCATATTCTACTTTAAGAATTCAAACCAAGTATTGATGCGTTCCTTGCAAAAGTCATTGATGAAGAGCATATTCAAGTTTTACCATCGAAAATTAACCCTTGTGTCCTTAGCTCTTCTTTTGTTGGCTCAAACAATGAAATATCATTCTTAATTACTTGTTATTTTACTACAGACGCTCTCTTAATGTTGCAAAATAACTTAACAACATTGAGATCAGAGGGTCGATCTAATTCTTGCAACTTATGTACTTTATCTTGCGACTCAAAGTTTATCATTTGTAGTTCAAAATGTGTTAAAAAAGCTTATGCACCTAATATCAAAAAAATGGATTTGTGCTAATTGTAATACTAATTAATTAAACTTAGCATGTTGATCTTTTTTTTTTATTTTTTTTATTTTTTTTTCTAATAACTTGTGGCTAAATAAATAAAAAAAATTCAATTCCACATCCACATAATGTGTGTATCTATTTTTGTATATTTACTTACAAAATGTGTGATTAAAAGTCAATTTTTTGTTTATTAAAAAAATAGAAATAAAAATTTTAAATAAAAAAAAGTACAAAAATTATAAATTGTCTAAATTGTTCACTTTTTTTATTACATTTTCTTCATCCAATTTAAGATCCGAACATTTATCGTAATGGACCACAGAGTGCTGCATATCCAGCGAATTCAACTTAGAGTCAAGCTTGAGAATAACTGTGCTCACATCAGTCGACATTGTGTTCGAATTGGAGCCGGATTTTTTTATTTTATCTCTTGGACCATCGGTCAGCAAACTTTGAACATTCTTTTCATTACCATCCCACCTTACTTCACCAGGCTGAAAAAACCTATTCCTCAACTCTTCATAAAAACTATTCAAATAATTGCTCTTTGTGGATCGATTATTCGATGGACAAGTCGAATAAAAAGTCGATTTGTCTTGCGAGTTTTGCAAGCTCAGCGACTTTTTCTTCCGGTTTGGCTTGAGTTTTTTGCCAGTTGAATGCAACAAATGGTTCGAGGACCTATACTTGTATTTAATGTTGGAGTCGGACTTGCTCAAAACGGCCCTTTCGTGCATCTCAAGCAAAGTCCGCCGCACAATCATTGGTATCCAGCTTGGATTAAGCAAATTTGGATCATTGCACTCATTCAAAACTTGAACACTTGTCTCCTGGCCAGTTGGCTCAAAATTCTGCTCATCCACAATCGCCGGAATGGCTGACTGATTATTCGAATTAATTGACATTGAGTTAAAAAAGTCCACACTGCAATCATTAGCTATCGAGTCTTGCCCAAAAGTGGTTTGAGCACAGCGCTTTGAATTGGCAAACATGTGACGCCTCAGCGAGGATATTGGGTTGATGGGTCTTTGACTAGTGGGCAGCACAGTGTTCAGAGAGGGAAGCTTTAAAAACTGAGATTGTTGCAGTGACGAGCTTGAATCGATGTCATTACAATCTGAGTTGTCACAGCTGCGACCGGGCCTGATCCAACTATTGACCGAATCAGAGCCCGATCGCAAAGAAATAAAATTAGCATGTGGCGTGCCACAAGCCAGTATGGAAAGCTTTGTATCGTTTCTGCTCTCTTTTAGCTCAATCTCGGGCACATCCACAGAACTTTCGTGTATGGTCGAGTTCAGATGGGATATCCGGTTCAATTTGTGCAAAGCATTCTCGTCCAGAGACATCAAATTAAAGTGTTTGTTTTTTATTACATCACGTCTAGATACCAAGCTCTCTTTGGCATTTGTTCTCAAACTTACCCTGTTCAGCATGCTTGAGCTGTTTTTTTGTATTGGACAAATGATCCCGTGGCTACAATAGCAGTCCAATTTGCCACATTGGCCAAAGCACTGGGTTCTATTTGAATAAAAGGAAAAATTTTTGTGCATGGATTTGTTACTAGAAAAGTTAAAGTGGCCATTTGACAGGGACTTGTAGCAATCTTTGGGTCTGATTCGATGGCACTTTTTGCACATTCGTTGGTCATAGTTGTACTTGGCGCTTTGTGTTATGGATTTGTTAAGCAGAGCGTTGGCACTTGGGCTCTTTGGACACATGTCGCACTCTTCTTTGTTCAAGTGGCTTTCGTTTAAATGCTGATGACTCGATGGGCTTTGGGGACGAGAGGAATACTTTTCGGTAGATAGTTTAGTCGACACATTTATTAAACTCGAATTATAGAATGGAACATCTCGCTTGTGGAAACAGATGAACAGAGAGTAGCGTTTGAGGCATACGATTATGGATATTAACCACAAGCTTATCACAAATGCTATCAGGAATAGTTCGCTGGTAAGCAAGCGCGGCATTCGGGCACTTTCATAAAAATCTTGAATATATTCAAATAATTTAATATAGGAAAAAATTGGGAATTTTTTTGGGAAACATCATTTTATTAAAAAAATTTTTTTTTTTTTTGAAAATAAATTAAATTATTCTGATGTGAGAATTTTTTTTTGATAAAAACAATTAAAATCAAAAAAAAAATTTTAATTATCCCACTTTGACAGATATTTCACTTGGAAAAAAAACTTAAAAATTATAATGGTCAAATTGACAAATAAATTCTTAATATTTTTTTTCATTTTTAATGTATTTTTTTAATTATTTGAATAAATAAAATGATTTTTTTTCTTTTTTTTCAATTTGCACTCTCTAAAATATTATTCTGAACATAAACACCTTTTTTGAATAAAATAACTTAATATGCATTATTTTTTTTTAAATTAAAAAATAGTTTTATTTAATTTATTATTTTAAGAATATCTGTATTCACTTGTTCGATATGGCAGTAGTAGCAAATACGGCTTTGGCCCAGACAACAAATACTGGTCCATGTCAAAACATTTTTAATATACAGATGTGTTGAAGAGTACACATTAAAATCAAGTTTTTTAAGTTTAATGTGGCATTAAAGCTTGAGATTTTCGTGAAAAATAAAAATTATTTTTTTGAATTTTATATTCGATCTAGAACTGGAAATTAAATTTAAAAAAAAATGATTATTTTATTTTTAATTTCGGAAAAATTTCAATCTATAATGCTTCATTAAACTTAAAAATTTGATTTTAATGTGAGCTCAAGACTTAAAATAAATCTTTAGAGCGTGCCGTGATAACAAAGAATGCTTTAACATAGGCGAGTTTGTGGCTTGCACCAAAGCTGTGCTACTTAGAACAAGAGAATACGAGAAATGGAAAAATCAATGTTTGATTCGGAGAGCGACAAAAAGAAAAAATTAGGAACGCACGAAGGTTTGAAGGTCCTGCTTTGTTTATTTTAATACTAATAATAAACTCGAATGATAAAATTAATTTTTATTGAGGAAGAAAATCAGTCGATAAAAAAATTCAAACCATTTTAAACTGATTTAAATTTCAGTTCTTTTTTCATTTTTAAATTTAGAACTAATATTTCAATAAATAAAATGATTGTATCGAAGTTTTTTAAAGCAACGAAATTAAACTTATCAAAAATTTGACTTAAAAATAAGCAATAAATTTTCTAAAACAAATTGATTAAAAATGAAAATTAAATTGATCATCTTACATAGTAAAAAAAAATTATGCAATTTAAACACCAATTAAAAAATAACTTGATAAAAAATTAATTAAAATTTTAAATTTTCCTTTTTAAATCTAGTTAAATGGATTCATTAATAACTATAGCAAAATTGTTTGTCCGAAAAAATTGAAAAATGATAACCAAAATTCAAATTAAAAAAATGGAAATTCAATTCAATTGAAAAAAAATCATAATTTAAGATTTTTATGAATTACTCGCAATAGGATCTATCATATTATCTAAATGAACATTTTAGACTGTTGCTTTTAATTTAAAATTTATAATTAAAATTTTTTGATTTAAAAGAGAATTAATAAATATTGATTTTTTTACTATAATTTTTAGTAAAGAAAAAAGAAAACTAAAAAAGAAACATTTGGAAAAAAAATTACATGTGTTATATATAGTGCTTTTTATTTATTGAAATTGAAATTTAAAATTGTTTTCCTTAACTAATTTGTGTTTTTGAAAAACCAATCTTTCGCCCGATTTTCCTCCCCAGCTTTCCTGTTGAAATTTATTTTGATAGTTAATTTGTTTATTTTTATTAATTATTTATTATATATTTTATTAATTTTTTGGAATCACAATAAAAAAATCTTCCGGGTGTAATGAATTTTTTAAATAATAATTTTTACAAAGATTGTCAAATTTTAATAGGTATGCAAAAAAAATACCGAAATAAGTCTGAAATAAGAACAACTCTCAGAAGATACAAATGAGCTTTTATTTTAAGATTTATTGTATACAGAATTTTCCATATGGAAAAAAAATAAAAAATTTTAGAAATTTTTTATAAATTAAAATAATAAAACTACTTAAGCTTTACTTCAAATAATTTAATCAAAATTATTTCATTCGGGAAAAATATGAATAAAAATTGAAGAAAAAATTCTTAGCAGTTTAGTTATTTTCAAAATTAATTTACACGTTCTTTTTCTAATTGTGAAATTTTGAGTAAACACTATTAATAACAAAGTAAAATCAAATAGTCATAAATTTAATTTTGTATAAGATTTAAAAATATTTTTCAATTAAAATTTAATCAATCCATGTCGTTTAATTTTAATTAGATATGAATTTAGCATTGGTTCTCAAATTAGAGAGATTTAATTTTTTTTCTCATTAATTTTTTAAAATTGATAAAATTATGCAATGTGAAAATTTAAAAAATATTTACTGTACAAAAATAAACTTTCTCACGAATTGTGACTGTAATTTTTTTGCATTTCGATGTTTAAATTTTAAAGGAATTTAAAAAATAAAATCATCTAATTTATCTTAGATTTAAATTTTGAATTATTTTAAATAAATGTACTTAGTTTTCATATGTCAAAAAGAAAATATTTAATTTCTCGCGATTAGTTTTAATTATGTCAGATTATTTCTCATTTTTGCTTGATTTTTTTTCTTGTTTATATTCAATCATGAATCTAGTTACAGATATCTTACATCAACACTAGCTTTTGAATACATTTTATAAAGCATTAATATTTAAATGCTTTAAAAATATATTGATTTTATGGTGAATATTAACACAACAGATTCCAAACAACCCACTTTAATTAAACTAATAATCTATTCAACAGGGAATTAAAAAAATTAAATTTTCCACCAAAATATCAAATTAATATTTATTTTCTAAATGAAATGATTAATTTCGTAAGCAAATTTTTCCTTTTAGCTAAATTTGATTCCATCCTTCTGCTCCTTAACTTCATTGTAAAAATTTAGCTTCAAATATTTCAGATTAAATAACTAAATAATTGCTTCGTAGTAAAAGAGGAAATAAAATAAAATCTCATTATTTATAATGCGCAGGTTTTTTTTCTCGTCTCGAATGTTTTTGAACAAATTTTTTAAAAATAAAAATAAATTTATAAATAATTTGTCATTTCTATGATGTTTTTAATAGATTAGATTTAGAAATTTCTCAGTAATTTTGGTGAATTGATTATAACAAGCAAACAAAAAACCATGACAAAATTTCTTTAAAAATTCTCATCGGAAAATTAATTTGAGTTTTTTAAAAATCTATAATTAAAATTTTCTGCTCTATATTACTTCTACAATATCTAAATGTTATGCATTTAAGTTTCAATAATGAATATTATCAGCCTCAATTTTACAAATTTTACTAAAACTTTAAACATTATCTAATTTTTTTTGATTATTAAACTTCTAAATATCTAGCATTAAAAACTTAAAAAATTATTTAAAAAAAATATTTTGCACTATTTCAGATTAAAAGGCGGTTTAATAATTTAAAAAAATTATTAAAGATATGAGTAGCAATCGAAATCACATTATAGTATTTAAAACTTGGAGCTTTTCTTTCAAAAATATTTTAAATACTTTTGAAATTAAAATTTATCTCTTTAAAATCACATCTCAAGGATGAAATATCACTCCTATGTTTTATGAAAATAGACAAATAGTGAAAATTTTGAAAAATTCTCAGGTTTTTATTTTAAATTAAACCTTGAGTATCATGTGATTTAGTGAAAATTTCTGATAATTTTTTGTGATTGATAAAAAGTATAGCCTACTAATGTAACTCTTAATCATTGTAATCAAATTTTGATGGTTTAAGAACTAATAAGATTTTTATTTAGAAATTAATTTAAAAATGGATAAATTATTCAAGTACGATAGAACTTTGTTCCGCGGCTAAAAACGTCGCAGAAAATAATGAAAATAAAAAATTAATCAAATTTTATATTTTCTTTTACTATTTTTTACTATTATATTTTGAAATATTTTGAAAAAATATTTATTTATTATTTTTATTCTTGTAACAAACAGCAGCTCATTTAGATTAATAAAAAAAATTTCAAAACCGAATTAACTTTTTTCTGAAAGAGTTAAATTGCAGATTTTCAAAACAAAATTTAAGAAAAAAATGTTAAAAGGAGGTTTTTTTTTATAATCAGACCCATATCTCTTTAAACTTTTATTAATTAGAATACATTAAAATATAAGGCTTAGCATGTTAAATTATTCAATAAACTTATAGAAGAAATAATGAGGATTAAAATATTGACCTTATGCAAAATCTGAGATTCAAAAAAAAGATAAAATCAGACTTGATTTTATGAAATTTTTTTTTTTTACTAATTAAAAATCCTAGATTATCTAGATACTTTTAAGTTCAAAATATCTGATTATTATTTTTATCCGAAGGTATTTGAATTATCAGATCAAATTTTTCACCAATTCATTATAATACTTTCAGCTTCCTACTGTGCATGATAATTCAAAAGTAAGAAATAAAATTTACCAAAATAATTCTCCAATTAAATTAACTTCATTATTTAGATCTAACTTAGTTAAAAAAAAAACAATCTAAAAGTACTTTACGTAGCTAATCGATATCTTTTAAATAAATTGAATTTAAATTTTAAAAATTAATTTAAAAGTAAAAAATATGCTTGGAAAATATCACAATTTATCCAGGACTAAGCGTGAAAGCACTTAGTAAATAATAAAAAATAAATATTTGCCTAATAATGGTATATGATTACAAAAATAAAGTTTTGTTAATCAATAATTTCTAGTAAAGAATTTTAAATGGTTTTTTAATAAGTTGAAAAATAACAGACTGAAAAAACTCAAAAAATAAAAATTTAACCTGAAATTTGTCTATTCCAATTATTTTCCAGATTGATTGCACTCAAATAGAAATTATTAATGAATGTATTTGCACTGGAGTTTTTGCCTGCTAGGCCAGAAACAGGGACTAGATTTAGCCGACCGTAAACGTCGTTGTAGAGAAGTTGATCGCTTCCGAGTGAGTTATTCGGCACTGTAGGCAAATAAAAAAGATTTATCTTATTTGAGTTTGAGTTTATCTGTGCGTATAAATTTTTGAGTAGAGTTTTATTTTGGTTTATCAAGTCACCAAGTTTGAATTTTAACAAATCGCCGGATTCTTTATGGTTTGGTCTGTAAGGACTCTGGTAAAGGTAAGAATTTAGGTGCTGATCTTGATACTCTGAATTAGAATCTATTGATTTTATGACTCGTTTTTTTCTCCGTAAATAATTTCTTTTTATGTTTTTATCGATCGGTTTGAGTATGCTTCTTGAGCCCTCATCGCTAAAAAATTCTCTCATTTTTATACATCTAATGATCTGATCCGTTTTGTGTCAATCATTGCTAAATCCGCTCTAAATGCTGAATAAATAAGGTTTTTTTTTAAATAAATTTATTTAAAATAATTAAAGCTAAAATGTTTTTCGAAACATTGTGGCCAAAATAGAAAAATTAAATTAATGAGTTTTTTTTCAGACTCATGTGTAATCAGGTGATAGAAGCTGCCATTCAAAGAGAACCGATTTTAATTTGGGATTTTTAGAAATCTGTTTAAAAATTTAATTTAAAAAAGATTTTTATAGCATATTTATTTTTTTATTTAATCCATTATCAATCGGCTTATTTAATAGATAAAAAAAATGAAAATCATATTTGGCAAGGTTTTTGCTCTTGAATTTTTCATTGAAATGTGTTAATATATAATTAAATAAATAAATAAAAAAATTAATTCTACATAAAAAATAATTTGATCAACATCTTTAACGCTTTAAATTTATTGTTGGTGCTTAAAATGTACGAAACCAAATTAAAAAATTAAATTATTATCTGGAGCAAAATCATCTATTTAAGATTCTTGGTGTCTATAAAAATTTTATGTCATTTATTATATAAAAATATTATCTGTGAGTAGAGTAACTCTCAAAAATGTCATTTAAATTTTTGCAAGCTTTATAGATATGTCCCGGAGATGGAAAAAAACAGAATATTTTTATTTCGTATTTTTTAATTATTTTAATCGAATTATTTGGATATATTTAATTTTTTAGAAAGTAAATAAGTCATTTTTAAGTTCTTTTTGAAAAATATGTTTTTGTCTCAAGCATCACTTAAATAAATCTCATTAAAACAAAAAAATTATCACCAAGTGAAAAACATGTAGAAGTACTCCGAGCTGTTTTAAAACCTAATCGAACTATAAAAGCTTACATATTTAAATTTTGCTAATTAAAAAAAAATTTTAATAAGTCAATTTGTCTAGCTTTCATTTCGTGTTTTCTATTCTGTTTGAGTTGTAAGAGAAATAGACTGCATTTCTGAAGGTTTTATTTTATTTTTTGTTTAAAATGATCACTGCTACCAACTAAGCTATTTGCTAAGTTATAAAACTTAATTAAAAATAGTAATATTCTTTAAATTCCACGTTATCTAAATAATGGATTTCTGACCTAAGATTCAAATTTTGAATCCAAAACACCGAAAATTTAATTTTATAAAAAAAATAAGGATCTATTCGGTAATGTGAGCAATAAATAACCTTTTATCAGGAAAATTCTTATTTCAAGTTAAGTGAACCATTAGCTCTGTTAGCACCTAATTTGAAAAAAGATGAATATGATATTAAAATAATAAATAAAAAGTTGCATTAAAAATATCAAAATACTATATTATGTATATTTTTTAAAAT
The DNA here is from genome assembly GCA_025491095.1 of Brachionus asplanchnoidis. NCBI lineage: Eukaryota > Metazoa > Rotifera > Eurotatoria > Ploima > Brachionidae > Brachionus > Brachionus asplanchnoidis. The sequence goes on along the minus strand of JAILYF010000008.1, from coordinate 1,858,063 downwards.
TAAATTTTTTTGGTGAACAAGAATTGTTCCCATAATATGTGAACTCTGGTTCACTAAACCAACTAGAGCCAAAAATACTCTTAAAAAAAATATTACTTGCTGTTTCGGGTTTATATATTCCTTCATGTATAAATCATATATTTATGGCTATATATTCTGAAGGGCAAAGATTCTTATTCAAATGATAGAATTGTAGAATGTGAGAAAAATAAAAGTTTTTTTGTCTCAGATAGAAAAAATGTTAAATGGGAAAATAAAATATTTATTAAATTTTTTTATTAAGATTATTAATCTAAAGAAAATTTGGAACTCATTATTGAATTATGGATTTAGTTTTTTGACTAAAATTAAAATATTCTTCAATTAAAAAAATATATGTGAACGTTTTAAATGGTTTTCCATTCAATAAATAAACCATTTAATTATATAAATGTTCAGGCTGAACATTGATAAAATTAAATATATTTAATCTTGTAAAAAAGCTTAGAAAATCTTTTTAAAATTTTATATCAAGGTTATTATACCATAATCATAATTAAAGTACCATAATTAAAACCTGTCTACTTAGTCGATTTTTTTTATTAAAAAAAAATTATAATTTATGTATATTTTATTATCTATAGATTAATGAACTTAAAAATGAACTGAAAAAATGAATTCGATTTTTACAGATATTACAAAAATTTTATATTAAAAATCAGACGATAAAAAAAATGTATTCACCCTTAAAAATTTCTTTAAAATAAGATTGAAATTTAATCTATTGAATAATTATAAGAATAAATTGATGATTCTCAGAAAAATTAGTAATTTAATTTAAAAATAAATAAAAAAGTTTATTTAATTTGAAAAATTTTAATTTAAAAAATGCAAAAATTAATCATAACTTTAGTTTCTACAGTTTAAACTAACTCAAAATATTAAAAAATGAAGTATGTGAAATTTAATAAGCAAAATCATTAATTACAGTAGATTAACTATTAATAGTCCTAAAACTCCTCATTTTAATATTTAATTTGACAAAAAAAGGAAAACGCCTATAATCTAAAGCATATCCCTATGGAAATTCTAATTTAAATTTCATTCTCTTCGATTATTCACTAATCAGAAGAACAATTTGAGATTTATTTGCAAAATAATTCGAGAGAAAACCTAAAGAGAATTATTGAACCCGATTAACACTTAAATTCAATAGATTCGATTATTTTACACTAAAGTATTTTTCAAGGAAATAAACAAAAAAAACAGTTATTAATATTCTTTCCTTAGAAAAATTCAACCCGTAATTCACCATATTCATGTTAATAATTAGAAAAATATTTTGTTTTTGATATTTTGCTAAATTTTTCAACATTTTTTGCCATTGATGATGGAAATAATAAATCAAAGAGGCAGTAGCTTCGCTAGGAAATTGTAAAAATGTCTGCTGACAAAAATGTTTCTAAACATTGAAATATAAATTTATTCACTTTTTCAAAAAATTCTAATCCGAATTAATATTTTTTAAAAAATTTAATTATTTTAGTTAAAAAATAAAAATTTTAAAAATCTAAAATATCTTTTTTTAACTGAAGAAAAGATCTCTTTGATCTTTCCAATTTCTACATAATTCAGTCAGTCTATTTTATGTTATTGAATTTCTTAAGAAAGCTAGTTCTCTTCAGTATAAAAAATGATCTTTGAAATTATTTAATATGGAATCAAAATCAATAATATGTATTTAATTCCAAAAGGGTTCATTCTGGTTCTTCAAATAGAGATACAGCACCCTACATTTTTCAAAATAAGGGGGGTTTTGCTTTTTTGTAGCTACGCCACGGCACAGATAAATTACAACAGCAAGTTTTTAGTCATTTTGAATAGTTTTTTAACTTATAAAATTAAAACCGATTATAAAAGAAGTTTAATTAAAAATGATTTTTTTAGTATGAACGGATCCAGATGATCTTTAAAAAAGAAGTTCAATTACAGCCATAATAGTAAATCTAATATCTTATAGAGAATTTTATAAAGTTAATTTTATTCTCTGTAAAAGAAAGTTATTTGATTCAATTCTCGGCAAGTGTCAAGAAAATATTTTGCCGAATTAGATTTGAGAAAACAAAAAGATTTAATAAAGCCAAACAGTCAAAAACTAGTTCACTTGGTCAAAAGTAATTGTGTCTCTTAAATCAATCAAACTTAATTATTATGAATAAAAAAATTTCAAAATTTCATAGAATTTAAGAAATAAAATATTATTATTTCTGAATCTAAAAATTAGCTTTAGTATTAATTTAGGCTCAAGCAAAATTAAGTCCACGAACCTTCATTGAATCACATTACTTTTTTTAGTTTTTGATCAATAATTTGATTTGAATATCTTAAATTAACGTGAGTCACATAAAGGTTTTCATTTTAAAACTGTAACTTTTATCAACCAAATGATAGTTCAGTGCTAAAATTATTAATAAGAAAATGTATTCCAAAATGGAACTAAATTCATGTAGCTATTAACCAAGTTAATTAGTTGAAGAACCTACAATAAACATTTTTAAAACAATTGATAACTGGAGGAGTACTAATCGGTTCCGTAAACTGTCATTGTGAGCTTGACAGCTAATTTACTGTCAGTGCAATTGACTTCGTTTATTAACATTGCTTAACTAAACTAATGGTTTAAAAAGTCTATCAGTATTTTCAGGCGATTTATCAATTCACTAAAAAAAAAAATCTAATTTCAAAAGAAATTTAAAATATTAATTTAAATTATGATTTGAAATTTTTTTATTAAATGATTTTATAATTGCAGTAACTTATAATTGTTTTCTTTATTTGATTGTGTAATGGAAATAAGTAATTAAATTAATAATACATTATAATTTTAACACTTCTTATTTAAATTAAACTATAAAAAAATTAAATAAAAATATTTCGATAAATTTTATAAAGATAATTGGGTATAAAAGGATTTATATTTTTTTATTTTAGATGAAAAAAAAAGATTTAGTTTATAGTATAATTGGAAAAAAATTGAATTGAATAATCTTTTCTTTTAAATAAAATAAACAATGACTTTACTAGCAGTTTTGATCTTTTAATTTAATCTTATGAAATAAAATAAAGCTTATTTTCAGACAGATTTAATTTTTTGTCCCTTTTACTCAACAATTTTTTTAAATTTTATTTGAAAAAATTAACTTTTTTTTCATTTACATTAAATTTAATATTTAATTTAAATGTAAAAAATAATTTTAGAATAAATTTAATCTGAATGCGTAATTAAATTTTAAAATTTTTCATAAAAATTTGATGAGAATAAAAATTATAATTATATTTTGAATAGCTGCAAAATAACGAATGAGACTCAAAAAGATCAGGAAATAATTTCCCGAATAGTTTAGTTTTAAATAATCATAACTAGATTTGAATTTAGTTCCTAATTTCAAAAATTACAGACAAAAATCTAAAATTCTAAATTTTAATAATGTTTTTAAAAATAAAAAATTTAATTTTTTTGATTGATTTCTTTTGGACTCAGTAATCCAATTTAGTAATTGAAAAAATTTTAAATATCAGATCTAGAAAACGTGCAAAATATAATGCTTCATACCGATTGCTGCATTTCATTAAAAATAATGCGACTTGGCATCTACTTGATCCGAATAATTCATGCTAGAAAAACTAAATTGCTTCTAAGAAATCATTAAAATAATTAATCTAAAGGAAAATTGAATTCATGCTAAAAAAAAGAGGAAATAAAATTGAAAAATAAAAAAAAATATTATCAGGCTTATACGTGTTCTAAGCGTAAATGAGCACAGTTTCATTTTTTCTAATTACTTTTTAAAACATTTTAAAATTTAAACGCATTTATTTATCTCTAAGTCTAAGCTTTTTTTTCAACCACATGAGATGCCTTTGATTTTTACGGAAATTTCTTAATATTATTTCTTTTGTTTAGAAATAATCTTTTTTTCCTTGACGTTAATCATGATAAATTATAATTAAATTGTGCTAATATTTAAAATAAGTAACTAATGTAAATTTAACTAAAGATTTAGAATCAATTACATCCAGGCAAATAACAATTGTTTAAATTAGTGAGAGTACAATGTCTGAATTCACATCTGAAAATGCCAAGAAAATATAAATGTTTTCCATACTATTAACAATTGAACAGATGGATTTTTCCAAGTTTAAATGGGTTGTGTGTGGCAAAAAGTCATGTCTTGTTTATTATATTATTGATTTCTTTTTGTATCTTTAATTTTTTAAAAATTTTAAATCTTCAAATAAATGAAAGACGTCAATGAATTGCTTGTTAAGTTTTAAATTTCAGCAATTTTAAAATAGTTTAATTACAACAGAAAAATTTAATTACATTAATTTCACAAAATACTTAAGTAATTATTTAAGTGCATTGTATGACACGAAAAATGTGTATTTATTTTTTGTTAGAAGAATAAATTGGAAACAAATTGGATCATTTATTAAAAAAACATTTTTTACAGAATATTTTTGATGTAAATTCGAAATTTAATTATTTTTCTCCAAGATAGAATAGCTGTTAAATGGATTATTTTAAAAAATTCAAATTAAAATTCTGTCAAAGCGTGCATGATCTAAGACATGTCTTACTGTCAGGACACTCAAGTCATATCAATTCGTAGATAATAAATAAACTTGAAAATCAAAATTTATCAATTACTAATCAGAATCTCAAATTAATTTAGTTATTCTGTTCATTCTTTTCTTACTTGTTTCTAATAAATATCCAACTTCCGAGAACAAAAATACATTTAAGTCTCTATATTTTGATAGAATTTTTTTCATACTAACAGAAATTTATTTTAATTTAGCTAAAATGAAACATTTTCCTGATTATTATAAATTTTGTAAGCAGAATTTGGGCAAAATTAAAATCCGTCAATCACGAGAGAATACCATCTCAAATGATTTTTACATTTTGGAGGAAAGAATAAGCAATGCCGGTGTGTTAAATGAAATCGTTGGCATCATGAAAATTTTCATGACAAGTTTAAGCCCTGTTTTTAATTCATTAATTAAACAGATAATTCCAAGAATTTTAATTGAAATAAAATATTAAGCTTTGTAATTTATAAATCAAAAATAAAAAATTTTTGCCATATTTCCAATTAAGCTACTTCATATTTAATAGATCAAAAAGTTATGTCCATTTCGAAAAGACTCAACATATCCTTAATAACTATTTGAAAAAGTCTAGGTATTTTTTTTAATTAAACAAACTTTGCCTTGACTTGAGCTAATTATTATAAGCGTGCGTTATTAGTAAAATTAGTAAATTATTTAATTAATCTACTAAGTTTTAAGAATATAAGCAAGCTTTGATCCTTTTTAAAATAATTTTGTTATTTAACTAATGGAAAAAAAATTAATTTATTGAAAAATTTAAAAATTTTAATGATTTAATTGATTTTTAATTAATTCATTCACTACAACAATATAAAATTAATATTTCGTTTTCCTATTAACTTGAATTGAAAATTTTTTGGCAATGTTAAAAGATGGGTATACGAGAAGCTTAGATTTCATTAACATTTTTTTTTATAATTGTTCTTTTTTTTTTTAAATGCGCTCAATTTAAAAAGACGTTTTTACTTTCTAAAAAATTGATCATTTGCGCACCATTTTTTTTTGACTTGATTTTTTTTATTTAAATAAATTGCTACATCTGAAAAAACAAATAATAATTTCAGAAAATTTACTAAAAATGCCCCAAACAGGATATACACTCATTAACAACAATAAACTTCATGAATTTATGATGCGTACTAAAAGCTTTTTCGAAACCGAAGAAAAAATTTTAAAAAACTTCTCAGAAGAGCGATCTAGAATTAACGAAATGAGGGCCAAGTTAGCTGATTATGCCTTTGAAAATTTTCAAAACAGAAGGGTATTCACTTTTACATGTTTTTTTTATTATTAAACTCTATTATTCATTTACAGTTGGATGAGCTTATTAGTTTGGACACTCGAAAATTCAGAAACTATCTAAATTTTCTGAGTCATTACAATGAGTTGCTGAAAAGGGTAGATCCGCTGCGTGTTGAAAGAATGCATAAGGCAAATGAAAAAAAGACTAAATATTTGAAAGATTATGTTTTCAATAAATTTAAAATTCCATTTACAGAGTTTTATCAATTTGTACAAGATTATGAGGATGACATGATTTTAAGCCAAATGGATTTAAATTCAGTTCCGAAACTAAATGAAGCTTCAACAATTAAGGATTGTTGAAGCTATTTTATTACCCTAACTTTTCATAATAATTTCAAGAACTTTTCTTAACTTAACTTAACTTTTCATGAAGCTTTTCATAACCCTAACTCATTGAAAATGTAATAAAAAGTTTGTGAAGCACTTTAATAAAGCAAAATTTTACAAATCGTTTTGATATTGATAATGAATGTAAATCAAAGTTAAATCGGATATTTCTTCAAGAATATACACCAATAAAAACCCCAGGAGATGGGAATTGTCTTTTTCATATGATTTCACTTTGTCTCTTCGGTGATAAGATGTATTCGAATCTTTTACGTTTAATTACGGTTTTCTACATTGTAAAATAAAAGATTATTACAAAAACGTTATCAGATCAATAGTGACCCAAGGACGATCTAATGGCTTCAACTTAGATATAAATTCTCATGTCGAATATAATTATAGAAAATTGCTGCATGATGCAAGGAAGAATGGTGTATGGTGTAATATACCAATAAATGGAGAGTTAACCGATAATTTTATTTGTGGTTTCTATAATATTCAAATTGGAAAATTCCATTACACAGCCATTGTCCCAAATTCTATTAAAAGCTAAGAGTTTGTTCCTAAAAATAACTTTTTTACTTAGTTTTTTTTTATCATTAAACTTTATCTTTTTTTTATTTTTGTATTATATGTGTTTTTCTATTTTTTTTAATAAAAGTATTTAGAAATTGAAACCTAATTTTAATAATTATTGATTAGTCTGAAAAACAAAACTAAATATATTTATGTTGTGGGGGGAGGTAAAAGAAGTTAAAGGAGTTTAAAATAAAATTAATTTTTTTTTTTTAATTAAAAATCATTTCAAATTAATTTTTAATTTTTTTTTTTAATTTTATTACATAAGGTTAAAGATAAATGTACTGCTTCACAGATAATTAATGGTTTAACAACAATATTTACTATTCATAGCTTAAAATAAAATTTTGAATTCTATTTTATTTAAGTTTATATTGTAATTTAAAATTTAGTGTTTTACTAGTTTCCAAAATTTAAATTACGATGTTAATAATTTATGATTTCAATAATTTTTACTCTTATTCTTTATCTTATTTTATGAAGTTTCAATTAAATAATGATTATGAAGTATTTTTTTACAAGATTGGCTTAAAAAATGCATAATTTCTAGAGTTAATCTTAAAAATTTACTATTTTATTAATGTTTTTTGAAATATTGATAATTAATCGACTTGATGAAGCTCATAATAAGTAAAATTATAGACTCAAGAGAATTTTTTTCGTAATAAAATTCTTAAACGCTTTTCTAAAAATTGACTTTTAAATAATTTAACATCCTTTCTTTAGTTTTAGTTTGTTTTGGATCTGTTGCAACTTCTTATCTTGAATTTTTAATCGATCTGGTCAGCAGTACCAGCTGATTACAAATTTTTCTTAAAAAAAGAATCTTAAATTAAAACAAGAATCTTTAATTTTTTTTTTTAATTCCAAAAATTTTTTTTGATTTTTTAAGATATTTAAATTTTGTTGTGATTGCTCCTCAAAATCTAATTTTAAATAAATTTTGTTGGGAGTTTGTTGGTAATTAATTGACACTTTAGTGTAAACAAACCATTCTGTTTAAGAACTGATCTTGTTAATTTTAAAAATAAAAAAAAAATCTTTAATTTTCGTATATTGTTAATTTTTTTGGGAGGTTTTTGGCTAAATCTTAGTGTCAAATCAACACTTTATTATATAATATCAAAATAATTAAATTTAATTTAATAAAAAGACGTTTTTAATATAACAAATATTGCGAATTAGGCATTTTTGAAACACGTCTTGGCCTCTACACTCTTTCTTCTCACTTTCTCTGCAAATCAATTTTATCTATTTTTGATTTTGTTTAATTTTATTTTTTTATTTAAATTTAATTTTATTTTACCCATAAATCATTATACTTAAACTTATAGTTGACGTACCATATTCTTTGTTTTTTAATAACGATAAATAATTCGCTAATTGCTGTTTTGTTGGTACTGGTAATGATTTTTCAGCTAAAATTTCCAGTATGCGCTTGGGTTTAATTTTCAATTTAAATAATTCACAGATCTCTTTTTTTGTCTCTTCTTTAATTCATGTTGTTCGTCGATCTTCGTGGACATGATCATCATTTGTTGTAAACATACTAACATCATTACTATCGTTGTGATATAACAAATGTATTGTTGCTGGACATTGTTTTGCACGTCGCTTCACTTGATTGCATCTATAATACACGCGTTTCCCTTCACTTGTATTGTTTGTCATCGAAATACTCCAAATTCCATCACTTTTGATTTTTTCCATTGCTTCGTTCTTGTTGTTAAATGTACATAATGGAGTCCATTTTCTTCTTGTTTGTTTGGATCTTTTTTTGACAATTTCTGTTTCCACATATTCTGTATCATCAGTATCTGTATCGCTTTCATATTGTGCTACTCGTTGACTTGCCATTTTATGTATGACGTAAGTTTTTTCATCGTATTTGTATTATACAAAATGTACCGATACATAGTAAAAAGTACTTAATGGTAGCACTGTTAAGCAATTAATGTTGTTTTTTTTTAAATTAATGTAAATTTTTTTAAATTAATGTAAATTTTTTTAAATTAATGTAAATTTTTTTAAATTAATGTAAATTTTTTTAAATTAATGTTAACTGCAAATTTATAATGTTCAAAAAATTTAATTAATGCAAGTTTGATATAATTAATGCACACTTAAAATAATAAATGCACGTTTAAAATAATTATTGCTTGTCCAATATAATTAATGTTCTTTCAAAGAAATTAATGCTAAATATTATTATTGTTCAAATCAATTAAATTAATGCTCAAATCAACAAAATTAATGCTCATTTAAATATAAGTTAATCATTATTAAAATAAAGAATTTTCTGATCTATCTAAATGTTACATTTTAATTAGAAACAGTATCAATCTAATAAAAAGATTGTTTTCATGTAAAAAAACATGTTCAAATAAACATTTTTCAATATTTTTTTTTACTTATTTCAATTAGTACATCACGAACAAAGTAAAAATAAAATATAAACTTTTTTATTAAAATGCAGAATTGAGAATTGAAGTTTTACATTCAATGTTGAATTGAAATATGTACTTTTAGAAGAAAATCTTATTTTTATTAGCTTGATTATTTATTTTATTTTATTTTATTTACTGAGCAGAGGCCACCAGTTGGGCCAATATCGATACGCTGTAAAATAAAGCGTGTCGTTTAAAATTAGTAATAAAAAAAAAAGCATAAAATCAGTTTGTACAAAAAAAAAAAAACAGAAGAGTCGTTTTAAATTCTAAAGATAAAAAGAAAAGGACAAACATTAAATATAAGAATATAATATTCAATTTTTTTTTCTGCAGTTTTAGTTTTAGTTCTGTCGATCAAATCTGGTGAACTCAAAAATATTTTTGGTATCTCCTCTCTATTCATGTGGCTAAATATCTCTCTAATTTTCAGGACTATATGATCTTCTTTTGAAGCCCTCAGGTCAGTCTTTACTATGTATTTGTAGACGCTACAAACTTCACTCCGTTCAAAAGAGCTGTCATCTCCTACAAAGCTTTTAAATTCGTCTTTTTCAGAAATAAAACTTTGATTGACTTCAATTGTTTCGAAGATTCTTAATATTTCCCTGGTGTAGGTATTTCGGATGAGTCTCTGATAGAAATCACATTTTAAAGTGTTGAGTCGAATAATGGTTGGCTCTAAGTTAAGCGCCAGAAGTAACTCAGTTGTCCTGCACCTTTTTGGTATCCCAAGTATGCTTTTAATGACGTTACCCTCTATTCGCTTAATTTTTAGTTTTTCTGTTGAACCTAGATTGTAGTTCTCTAGTCCATAAAATAAGAGTTAGCATAAGAATTAGCTTGATTATATCTTAAAACAATTTTTAATTGAAAATTAGCAAACTTATGAGAAAATTCAAGGTGATTAGTTGAAGAGGTTTTAATAAATATTATATGTATATTAGAGATTAATATTTCTTTTTAATAACTTATCAAAAATTTTAATCAATTAAGGAAATTATTTTTATCATATTGCATTTGGGTTCACTTAGATTAAATCATTTAAAATTTTAAATAGATAGAAAAAAATCAACTATGCTGTCTATGTCAATCTTGATTTTTGTTGAGCATTTTTTTTAAAGGGTCCACTTAGACGCAGCTCTTACACTTTAATACAAAAACAATCGACTCAATTGAGGACTTTTGACCATATACTGAAGTAAATTAATAAATCAAAGCATAATTCGAATTATTCTGACTTATTTTTTAAATTAAATTTAGTGTTTAGAAGAAGTTTTAGCAATAGCATTGATGTAAACTGCTGTACAGCGAAAAAACGCTCTACTAACGCCAATATGGCGTTTAGCCCATTAGGAGTCTTATCAGTCGTTGCTTCTGTCCATTCTAGAATATATTTTATATTAAATTTATAAATTTGCATTACATTTTATTAAAATCCTCAAAAATAGCTGAAAATCTTGAAAATTTAAATAATTTATTTTTTTAATTACAAATTCTTACTTTTGATTTTCCATAATTAACAATAAATCAAGATGATACATAAAAATAGATTGGAAAATTTTATTGCACAAAAAACACACTATAACTGGACTTGTTATCTTTGCTATACAAAATTAAAAATATACATAAAATCAGTGTTGTTCAAAAATCAAAAAATTTTCTTAAAAAAATTGCTTGAGTTTACTTAAATACTTCGACTTGTAAATTTGAAGATGAAAATAATTTTACTGTGGGATACGTAATTTATCTATTTATGTAAATTTACAACAAATGAAATAAAAAAAAAAATAATAATAATAATAAAATATATAATTTAATTATATATATATTATATATATTATTGTATTGTAAGCGGCTAAATGAACTGTTTAGTTCGTACTTTATATTACACTTCTTAGTTATTATTCCCTAGTTATTATTTATATTTTATTAATTACTTTAATTGGTGGCTTGGAGATATAATAGTATGTTTATAAGCAAATGCTAAAAGAAGATTTTGGTATGGATTTTGATTGATTTGCAAGCAGTTATGGAAATGCTACTGTTTTGATTTAAAATAAAAGATTACAAACTTCACAACTTCTTTTAATCAAATGGCCAATATAAAGCTAGTTACCCTACAACAATATATATTATTATATATATTTAGATTATTATATTATTATAGATAAATTCTATTCTAATTTTGTTCTCTTATGTAAACAAAAAACAAAAAGTAAAGCACCAAATAAGAGCTATTAGAAAAGGAACTAACGAAGTAACAACTGACAAAGCCGATATTGCTAACGTTTTAAATGAACAGTTTAAATCAGTTTTCGTCAATGAGTGCGACTATTAAATACCAGTGTTCGAAAAAAGGACCGAAACTACATGTGATCAAAGTAAATTTTTTAGCTTAATTTCGAATGAGCAGTTTTCAGAAAGACTACAAGGACTACAGGAGTTTAAGGCAATGGGTTATGACGAGGTTCACCCGTTAGTTTTGAAAAGAGCGGCTGAAAGGTTTTCAATTCCTATTCGAATTATTTTCAAGTTGAGCTATGAGACAGGTAACGTACCTGAAAAATGGACTATTGCAATTTTTTCGCCCATACATAAAAGCGGATCAAAGTGAGACCCATCAAATCATAGACCAGTTTCGTTGACCTCTGTTCTATGTTAATTGTTCGAGAAGATAGTATAGTGCCCCAAATGATAAACCCTAGTTCGTTATTTTATGTATAAGGATATTATTTAAAATTTTGAATCCTATGTAATTTTAGTCACAGATTACGAATCTGAAAGAATTTTTGAATTATATTTTACCATTCTAAAAATATGATGTAATAAAAACAACAAAAAAACACTCAATTTTCAAAATAAAAATTTTTCAAAAAAAAATTCAAATGAGAACTAACTTTTGTGATTAATTTATAGATTAAATAATAAAATATGAAAAAATAAAAAAAAAATCGATCCCCAATGTGTACACTCCAAACTTTAGAAACAGAAAAAACAATCAAATATTAGATAAATTTGATATTTCAAAATCTATGTCCTCTTAAAGAATTTTATCTAAATAATTTTTTTTTCAATTTTATGAAATTTAATCTACTCTCTACAGTTCTTGGTAGTATCTTGGTCATATCTTTTTATATAACCTGAAAAAAATACTTCAAATTTGATCAATTTTTGCTTTAGAAAATGCCACCAAAAACAAAAAAACAAATCGCTAACTTAAAAAATATTAATGCTAGGTATTTCAAGAATAGAGATTTTTTGACTATTAATGACCCGTTACATACTTGGATTGATCAACCCTCTTCAACCGTAATTTTTCAAAAGCAGATGATTTATATGACTTTTCAGCAATTTGCTACCGCTCTACCCAAAAAAATCAAGGGTGTCAGTATAAACAGCAAATAACAAAAACAAGCAGTTATACTCAAACAGTGAAACATGGTTCATCAAAAGTATTAAACATTATCAGTCAAAATTCTACTGTGAATTGAACCCAGTTGAAGGAGTATTTTGTGACCTTAAACATTATGTAAGAATACATAATGATCAAGATTTTAACAAGCTAAATAGTTTAATTATGGCATCGTTTGAGAAATTTAAGTCAAAAAAATTAAATATAAAGCTTTGGAATCGTTTTTGGGAAGCTATAGAAATGTATAATTATGGCGCAAGTTATCAAGAGGTGTTGGAATCATTATTTGGGACAAAGTCAAGTTCAGAAGTACAAACTCATAAAAAAAATAAAAATTTTAATACTAACCTATGAAGCTTTGCTTTAAAAATAAATTTGAAAAATAAATTCATTTTTTTTTCAAATCTAAGATAAGCTGGTAGTAAAAAAACAAGTTCTCGGCAAATAACTACCTGAAATAATTTTCTAAAGCAAAGTGAAAATAGTACCGAATGAGAAAGATTATAATTATCTATCTGTTTAGATTAAATAATATTATAAACTACTTTTTTTTGTTGAAATACTTGCAAAATATATGAAAATAAAGGTTAATTTTTCGACATTTTAGATTTAATTAATTTATGTATTCAGTTTAATATTAAAAATTGATAAATATGGTATCAATCGATAGATAATTTTCTTCTCTACAATTTGATATAATTTTTAAGTTGTTTTGAAAATTATCTTGGAAAGATATCTGTGCCGAACCATTTGGACCTTTCGGATAGGTTTACCATCTTCAAGATTTATTTATTTTTTTCGAGAGATTTTTTATCAATCATTAAAATACTACCAACTATTATTAAAAACAATCTTCTCTTTAAGATAAAAAAGGTTTTACGGAGGTAGGAAGAATTGTGTCAGACTACATAGATTTTTAGTAAAAAAAATTGATTTTTCCAATCTCCACGATAAAAAAGCTAAGTTTATATTTAAATTTATTATTATTTTTTTGAAAAAACACTTATTCTAACGTTATTTTGGCCGATCTTTAAGAAAAAAACAAAAAAAATTTTAAGTCAACATGTAATTCTCATAATCTAGAAAATTAGGCCTAAAAATGAGGGGTATGGGGTTAGGTTTTTCGACCGAGAGCCATAAAATTTTTTTGTCTAAATTCTTTTTCGTCATGTAGGAAAACCTAAAAATGATAATTTTCATCCTTATATAAGTTCCCTATCCGACTAGGGTTTATGATTTGGGGCACCTTACGAGAAATTCTTGTTGAGCATCTTACTAAAGCCAAGCTTATCAGTGATGAACAAGCTGGTTTTGTACCAAAAAAGTCTTGTGCAACGAAATTACTTGAAACGTTCGACAAAATAACTTATAAAATGGCAAAAGGGAAGCCTTTAAGGGTTGTTTATCTTGACTTTGCTAAAGCTTTTGACAAAGTACCACATAGGCGTCTATTAAAAAAGCTAAAAGCGTATGGAATTATTGGTTTCTTGTTTAATTTGATCAAGAGTTTTCTAAGTATGAGAAAGCAGAGAGTGGTACTCGTAAGTGTATCATCCGATAGGAGTTGATAGTGAAGTCCCCAAAGGCTCAGTCCTTGGTCTAATTTTGTTCATCATCTTTATAAATGACCTGTCGGGAGTGGTAAAAAACTTGTTTAAGATGTATGCAGACGACAGTAAGATAATTGCGACTATGGAAACGGAGGAGAACCTTAGGCAGCTACAGAAGGATATGGATGTGGTACTAAGATGGTGCACTGATTGGAACATGGAGTTGAACTTAAGCAAATGAAAAATTATGAGTTTTGGTAACCAGGAAACGTCTGTCGGCTTTGATCGCACCCTCACTATGACTATAAGTAGAACAACAACTGTGCTAGGTGAAAGTGAAACTGAAAGGGATTTAGGTATCTTTATAGAGCCTGATATGAAATGGAAACACCAAGTTCAAGTGTGTGCAAACAAAGCATTTTTGCTTGGACTTTTAAAAAACACATTTGAGAGCCGTGAAAGTGAATTATGAAAGAGGCCTTAAATGTTCTACGTTAATCCACATTTTGAGTTTGCAGTGCTAATATGGAGTCCACCAAACATATCGGAGGTCATTGTCTAAGAGAAGGTTCAACGAAGAGCAGCTAAAATACCAACCGTTAATAGGAACATTGGGTATGAGACAAGATTGAAAAGGATGAACTTCACTTCGCTAGAAATGCGAAGAAAAAGGGGAGATTTAATCCAATTTTATAAAATAGTAAACCGTCTTGAGCATTATACTATAAGCCAGTTTTCAAGACAAGTTTATATATAGTGGGCCAAGCGGCAGGGACAAGAGGTCATATAAAAAGAGTGAGACCACAAATCCAGGGAAATAAGTGATTATCATAAGTGCGTAAGCGCAAAAATGCACTTTTTTTCAAATAGAGTGTCTGGCTGGTGGAATATGTTGCCAAACAGCAATGTTGAAGCGAATACTGTAAAAAAATTTAAAGCCAGACTGGATGGTTGGTTGTCAATCAATGGGGAAAGGCTGATCTAGAAGCACCGAATTAATTATTTAGGAATCGTTATTATCACTAATTCATTAATATGTTTTTATATTTTTTTCATATTATTAGTTTTTCTAGGAACAATATTCAATTTGGTTTTTATTAGTGTTAAATTATTTGTATAGAAAGACTAAAACTTAAATTATGAAATTGTACTGCTATAGCTGAACGTTACTATGTTGCAGCCTGTGGATAAGATCCACGCAGTATTACTACTACTAATTTATTATTTTTATTATATTCTAATAATAATAATAATAAAATAGAAAAGAATTTAACAAATTTTATTTTGTAAAAATATTTTCGAATTATAGAAAAAAAAAAAAAGAAAAAATACACAAAAGAAATTAAAATCAAAATAAATAAATTGATTATATTTGATAAAAAAATATTAAAAAAAATTGTCTTTTTATTTAGTGCATGTTCATTAATTTTCTGTAGGCATTGGGTTTTTTTTCTAAAAATAAGTAATTGAGTGTCGAGAGAATCCAAATAAAAAAAACAGCTTGTAGAAAAAAATTTTTTCTAATTTTTTTGGAGTCAAAAAATAAAATTGGTCAAAATGGGTGATTTTCTATCAAAATTATGAATTTGGTTTAGGGTTTAAATCTGAGATATTTTAATTTTATCTAAATCACCTTTTTTGCCATTTAATCTAAAAAATGTTCAACGAATTTGCTAAAGAAAAAAATTTTTGCATTTTTTTTTAGACGGAATTTTTAAATGTGTAAATTTTTGGGCCAATTCGGTTAATAGGGTATCACCTAATTAGTGCCGAAATTCACACAATAAACCTTGAAAATAACTCATTTATCTCATATTATCCTTTGTAAAAATACATGACCACCCCATCTGTGTGATTTTCAGGGCTAACCAGTTGAAAAAATTGGCAAATTGGGTAAACAGGATTAACCGAATTACCCCTCATCCCATTAACTCCAGCAGCTAACCGGGTGACCCAAACATTTCGAACTTAATGGGTGATTAAATTTCACGTTTTCTATCGTTACTGAGTCTTTAGGAAAATTGTCAAAAAAATAGGTGACCCGGTTAGGTCGTCTTACTAAAAATAATTCACAGAATGTTGATGAATTTTAAGGAGTCTTAAAAAATTCCTTTTTTCTTTATGAAAAAAAATTATTTAATTTTCAAAATTTATTTGCTAAATTGAATTAATAAATTAAACTAACATTTTTGCTTAATTCACTAGTCAATTTTAAATACTTTAGCCTACAAATTAAGATATCTTTAATCTCTCTACATAAAATAATCATAAAATTATTTAAATATCATTAAAATTCAATTAAAAAAATATTTCAAATTTTAATTGCAAATTTTTATTATTTAATTATAAATCTTTTTGCTAAGATTTCGCATTAACAAAATAAGCAAATTCTGATCAAAAGTAGCTTTTGATTTGCAAATCTTTCACTTAACCAAATCGGCAACTCATAAAAAAATGTCAGTGTATTAAAAAAATTTTTTTTCTAAAAAAATTACCATTAACGTCATCATTATAAAAAAAAATTTTTATCACGACGACAGACCATAATGATTGCATTTACAGACTTACAAAGTAGGTATGCTTAATTGTCTTTCCATGTGTATTTTCTTATATTCAAAAAAAAAAATTTAGAAATCGGAATTGGGCTATCAGGCTTTGGCCTTTTTTTTTTGACCTTAGGCATGCTATTATTATTTGATAAAGGTCTACTAGCAATCGGCAATGTAAACTTATGTAAATTTGTTTTAAATTAAATTTAATTACCATATTTTTTGAGTAGATTTTGTTCATATCCGGAATTTCGCTCATTATTGGTCTTGAACGTACAGTAAAATTTTTTTTCGGACCCCAAAAACTCAAAGGCTCTGTGTTTTTTTTTGGTGGCGTATTTATTGTCCTAATAGGATGGCCACTAATCGGAATTTTAATTGAATTATACGGCTTTATTTACCTTTTCGGGTAATTATTTATCAAAAATTTAAATAATTTAAAATTAATTTTGTTTCTAGTGGATTTTTGCCAGTTATTGTTAGCTTTTTGCGACGAATACCATTTATTGGAACATTATTTTCCTTGCCCGGCATAAAACAACTCATGGATAAAATAGGAGATGGAAATTCAATGGTTTAATTATACTCTTTAATTGGAATAAAATATCCATGAAAAAATTCGAGTGTTTTTTTAAGTTATTCCAACATGAAGAAATAGCAGAATAATAATAATTTTATATATTTTTTTTAAATTATAAAAAAATAAAAATTAATTTAAAATGTTTTCCTTTTGAGATATTTTTTGCTAATTAGAGCAATTGTTATTGGAATCATTAGCACTGCGAAACTAATCACTAGTACTAGCCAAAAAGGAACATCATTGACTTGATCTAAATTTTTTTTATTTTTAATATTTAAAATAATAAAAAAAAATGCTATTTACCTGATAAAATCATCGGCTCTTTAGTAGGTTTTAGTTTAGCTAGATTTTCCTCAATGATGGCTTTCTTCTGAATTATTTGACATAAAACTTCAAAAAATTCAAGCAAATTCATTTTTTAAAAGGCGACAAAAAAGTACTTTTTTGATAATTGTTCCCCTTTTGTTTGTTCAAACTAACAGAGTTTATTTTTGGGCCACAATTGCTTGCGGAATAATTCATATTTTTTTCAAGTTCAATCAATAATTGCTCAAATTTGTCAACTAGTTTTAGACAACAAGATTTCATTATTTTTTTTTTATTAAAAAAAATTTAATAAATTGAAATTTTTAAAATTTTTTATTTTTTATTATTTCATATAATTAATCATCGTAATTTATCTCGGGAGGAAAACTACAATTAACAGATTCGACATCTAGTTCTAGTATATCACACTCTTTTTCCAAAATAGTGCACAAACTCGGCTCAGTGCGTCCCAAATCTCCATGCACAAATTCTTTAACATAGCTAAAAAATGATTAATTAGAATTTGTTTAAGACTCAAGCAGAAATAGCTCACGTTCCAGCCTGGGTTGTCATTTTTACCCTAAAATGATGCTCATCTATCAAATGAGCGCTGATGTCAGTAATATATCTTTGCCTAGTCATTACGGTTCTTCTATGCAGAACCCTTATTGGAGTCTGTTGTAATAAATCAACTCTTTTTAATGAATTTAATTTTTCAATGTCATTAGAGTCTAGTTTTAAATAGCAATAGCACAAGGCACTGTAAGATTTTGTCTTGTTTTCAGGTGACTCTCTCATTAGCTTTGTGTCTTCTCTAATGAATGGCCGACCTTTTCCAAGACATTTAACATCAATGTCCTCTCGGCCCGATGAGGTAAAAATAAATTCTGTAGCACCAAGTTCTTTCTTTAAACAATTTCCCATAATTTCTTCTATTGAGCTGCTCATTTTACGTTCTCCTTCAATGATCCATGCTGTTTGAGACAAAGTTCGAGAAAATTTTAGATAGCGTCCGGCCAAAAATATAGGGTCATGAACACATTCGAGCTCAAATGAGCTTGTCAATCGCTCGAATGGAAGAATGTAATATTTTTTCATTTTTTCTAAATTTGATTCTTTAATCAAGAGATCCACATTTGGCTTGGTAAAACCTTCTTCTTGGATTTCTTTTTGAAGCTAAAATCAATTGAATTTTAATTTGAAAAGGGAAAAAGTTTTGCTGAAAAAATACTCGAGCTTTTTTAGTTAATTTTTTCTGCTTGCCTTCAATCACAGGTACCAAGCGGGTATCTCTAAAATAAAATTAGATCAAATAAAAATATAGAATATTTTAAAACAACGAAAAATACAGCAGTTTCAAATCAGCGTCCACTTGAGAATCATCGACTGTAAATTTTGTTTTTACATCAAATAAACTCTAGATTAAAAAAATTTAGAATTAATTTTTAAAATTTTTTATTAAGGTTTACATTATGAAAATATGGTTTTCCCATGATAACCTCTAAGGGGTGAAATGTCAAAATTTTCCATAGTTCTTTTACCGACTGGCATTTTGGATTATACAAAGTTATTGAAACTTCGCTTGATGGTATACTTTCCAAAAGTAATTGTATATATTTCTTAAAAATGAGATTTGAAAAATTTTAAAAGCTTAATTTTGATTTTAAAAATTTTAAAATATGTGTATAAAATGAAAATTTTTTTAACTAAATCTCAATTCAGTTTTCAAAATTCTGAACTAAAAATATTTTGGATTAATTTATCCATCAACATGGGTGGTATTTTTTTATGAATTCGATCGTTCTTATTCGGAAAAACTTGGATGACTTTTTTATAAAAAGGAATAATTTAGTCCTATAAAATGCTTAATCTTTAAACAACTTTGTTTTATCCTAAAATATATGTCTGCAAAAACTCTGCAAAAAAATTGTACAACTGATTAGAATGCTCTTTGATAGCGTGCAAAATGAAGAAAATTGCAGAGTTTTTTGCAGACTATTGTATGCGAAAGTCTGCAAAATCTGTGCGAAATTTCTGCAAAATTTCACCCTATTTAAAAGCATTAAAAATAAAACGGAACTAATTTGCACTGATTTTGCAGACTTTCGCATTACTTTGTTCATCTGCAAAACAAGTTTTTGGCCATTAGAACAAAAGTTACAATTTTTTTTTTACCTTTTGTATTGGAAGTTTTGTATGAAATTTCACAATGTCTTCTTTTAGTAAAAAAACTATTTAAACTTTTCTTGAAAAAGTCGAATTGAAATGAACTTCACAGCCCTTAGATCAACTAATAAATTTAATTTATTTTAATTTATAAGATTTTAAACTTGATTGTCCTTCTTTATAATGATCACTTTATGTGATTAAAATTCTTTAAAAAGTTTATCTCACTCGACTCGAAATTAAAGAAATATCTTCTAAATTCTGTTTATTAAATACATATTAATTAAAAATCAAATGTTTTGTTAATGCCAGAGTTTTTTAAAAGTCTTAAGGCAAGTTCAAGTCCGGTATTGAAATTTTATTTTATTTTTATGGCATTTGTTGGACTATTCAGAATATCCAAGACAGACTTGGAATAAGTATTGCTCAAAAGTAATATTCAAGTCACTGACTTTAATTTGACTTAAATTTGAAATGAAAAGACACACAAAAAATGAAAAAATAAGATGACAAAAAGTTGTGAATCATCATAAATTTAAAAAAAAAGTCAAAAAAGCAAGGAAAGCGATTCTTTATTTTTATCACTGGAAAAAAATTTTATCTTCGACCTTTAAAACTTTATTTACAAAAATTTTAATCTAAATTTATCTGAAACTGTCTCAACTCAAATTACTGACTTGACTTTTGATTTTTTACAAATTTTTTTTATTTTTTTATTTTCATTTTTAATTTTCTAAACGGAGTTTCCTCTTTTTAACTTAAAAATGACTTGATTACTTTAAAAAAAATTTAAAGTCCGGACTTAGACTTTATTGATTTTGACTTAAACTTAGGACTTAAAAATAAGTATGCTGCAAGCATATTATTGGTATAACATAATAAAAAAAGTTTGTGACCATTACAATTGAAACATAAACTTATTTGAAAATTTAAAAAATCTGTCTCTTCTGTTACAAAAGACCGGAAGAGAAATGATGGTAGGCGGGCAAAAGCAAAGAAAGCTCAATAATTTTAACCTTCTGATAAAAAAGTGATTATTCATGCTGAAGATCGTGATAATGATGAAGAAAAAGATAATGTAATACTAAAGCAACCAGCAAAAAGAATATAACTTGAACGAATGTCTATAACTAAAAATTCAGCACCTGTAGCTGAAGTAAAAAATAAACTTGGAAGACATGTTGCCTCGAAAAATCAAAAAATAGCATGAAAATATTTTTTAAGTAATGACTTAATCTGTGTTCCTGAAAAATACAATTTATATCTTAATTCAATATTTTGTAGTATTGTTATGGATGATTAAAAACGATACTTCTAAATTTTAAAAGAATACTTCTATTTTTTTAGTTTTTTTCCCAAATATTAAAAATAAAATTCCCCAATTATTAAGGTTATAAATGAAAAAATTAATTGATACTAAATTAAAAAGAAGTTTAGTATTTTTTATCTGAAGGAGCTTTAGTTCATTACAGATAAAACAAATAAATAAATAATAATAATTTTAACTTATTGACACTTTTTCTTAAAAATGGGACTCACATTTTTTCTCTTTGACAAGTTTTAATTGATGTAAAAATTGTAAAATGAAAATAAAATTAAAAAAGGATATAATGTTGTAATTGCTACCTTATCTTTACCTCTTATTTTTTAGAAGCTATCAATACTTGTGCATGTATAACCTCTCATTACTTATTTATATTTATTTTTTTCAATTTTAATTATTAATTAATGGTATTTTTATTTAATCTGAAGGAGCATTAGCAAGAATCAGATAAAAAGCAAATATAAAAATAAGTTTTTTAAATGTCTAGTTCAGTAAGTATTTAAAAATACAAAATACAAAAAACTAAAAATTAGTTTTTTGTATCTTGTAATTTTAGTTAATTTGTTTTTATTTAAAAAATGAAACTATTTTATTTTTTTTATGTATTTTTTTTTATATTTTTATTATACAATTTAGGTACTTAGTCTAAAATTAGTGATCATTTTTTAAAAAAGATTTATTTTTTTTAAGAAAAAGTGTCAATAATAGATTTCTATCTATTTGATTTTTATTATTTCATCAAAGTTCTATAAAAAAATATAATAAGAAGATTATTCTATTATTTAAAGGCAAATTTTAGAGATTTTCCAATTCCAATAAGATATCATTTATAATCTTATAAGAGATTATTAATTCGTAAAGGTTAAGTAATTATTTATAAGGCTCAACTAGAAACTTCCCTATTAAAATGTAAAAAATTTTGTATCTTAACATTCAATTTGACTAAAAATGTTAGAGATTAAAGACAAAAATATACTTCTCGTAAAGTAATTGCATTTGAGGTAGTCAATGAGATCCGAAAATCCTTGAATTGTATTCCACAGTTGTTTACTTGTTCAGCTAGCTGTAAATAAATAAATATCCGCATCAAAGAAGTTACTAAAATACTTCTTTAAGATAAGTCTGATCACTGTGCTTTTCCAATAAACCAAAACAAATTCCACAGCCTTTAAAATCAGCGCTTTTTTGTTCAGATATTTTTTTCTGCTCAATATACTTTTGTATCCAACTATAACTGGTGTTTTGACACGATGCAGTAAAGGTAAATAACTGAAAATGCAGAATTCGTTTCGTACAATTCCAACACAACGAATCGATAATATTTTTAACTAATTCTTCGGTCATTCTTCAACAATTAATTAATTAATTTTATTAATTTATCTTTAATTTTAATAAAAAATTTTCTTTAAATTTATTTTTTTAATTTTTTTTTGTAATGAGAAAAAAATAAATGAGTTCAATACCTGGCTAATGGTAGTGGCCAACAGGGACAAAAAACAAAGATAATAATTAAAATATTTATTTACAAAGTAAATTTTACTGTGAAAGAACTTGATACAAGAATTTAAAAGTATCGTAAATCGGTAAAGTTTTCTCTTTGGCAACAACATTTAAGCCGTATTTTTCTGAAATAAAATTCAGCCAAACGACAAGGCGTCTTTGATCATGCGCTTCATGGTTGTGCCGACTGAGACTTGATTGACTGTGCCATCTAGAGAATAATAGATGCGAAATAAATAAGGTTGTATGTCTTTGAATTCGGACTCGTAAATTGTGTCCAGTTGACTTTGGTTTTGTAGTTTTGGTGTGTAGTCCGGCTTGTCCATAATTTCAATTATTTGTCTCACTTTTTCACCCAACAGGTCACTTAGCTTTTCGCGCAATACTTGTCGCTCATTTTCGTTCGATAATTGCATTAGTTCGATTTTGATGGTCCAAATTTCCCAAGGTATATTCTCTGACTGAAAATTTAAGGGCCAGCTGCGCTTTTTTTTTGTATAGAACTCAAGAGATATTTTATTGCACTCGGCCGCTTTTAGACCTTCACTGAACGCAATTATTTCCTGATTGACTTGATGGGCAAGCTCATTCGAGTTTATCTGAACGTAAGTGTAGTCCAAAAAATCACAGTCTAGATCGCAAAAGCCCACAGAACCAATTGTGTACGCGTTCGGACTGTCAACTTTGGGTGTATGCTTTATTATTAATTTTTTAAATTTTTTTCAAGTAAAGTTAAAATTAAATTTTGTAATTTGTTTCCCTATGGATGGTAATTTTCAGAGTTATTTTCAAGTCCCAAATTAAAGTCAAAGTCAATAAAATTAATGGAATTTTTTAATTTTTAAAAAGTTGGACTTGACTTGAAACTTGTGACTTTTAAAACAACTGTGGTAATTTTTAGAATATTGATGACTTAAAGTTTTCATTCATTCATCATTAATAAGTCTATTATTTATTATTTGATTGATAAAAAGCTCAATTTAGTCTTTATTATTATAAATTTTTTAATCTATTTTTTTGTAAAAATTAGAAAGTAAAATAAACAAAAAAAAATTTATTATATAGCTCGAAGCAAATTTAAAAAATATTTTTTATTTTTCATATTTAAAAAAAAGGAAATTATATTAATGTGTTATAGTACAAAAATAAAAGGTTTTTTTCGAAGAATAATAATTTCTATAGAATTTTTTAAGAATAATTCTCGCAATTTTTCATTGATAATTAATTTAAAAAATATTTAAAAGTTTCCTTTAATCTACAAAAAACGATAATTTTTGTTACAATTAAAATTATTTTCTCAAAAACAATTTTAAATTTATTTAATATTTCAATTAAAGTTTGTAGCATAATTCCTATGACAATGAAATTCTATGAGTATATTGCTATGAAATATTTTTCAAGCAAGATATATTCTATGAGTTATGTTTAATTTTATTAATTTTCCATGGATTGATTCGTCAACAAAATAACTTATTTTATAGCATTTGTTATGCAAGATGATTTTAATAATTAATTTAAATTATGAAAACATTTGATTTATATATCATTAAAAACCCTTTTTTTAAATCTTATTATTGTCTAATAATTTTATAATCTTATAATTTTTTTCCATATAAAAATTAAAAAAAAATAAAAATGAATAATAATTTTGTTGAATTAAAAAAAAAATTAAAAAAAATTAAACATTTTTCTTATATATTTATTAAGAAACTATCTAATTTTTTGTCTTATTTTTTTTAATCTTATAACTTTACATCGGCTTCAAGGCGTTTAATGAAAAAAAATATAAAATAATAAAAATAATTGGAAGAAAAACTTTGATTAATGATATAACAATATATATATACATTTATTTTTCTTTTCTAATTGCTTAAAAAATTACTTTGCGAATTTGTTTAGCTATTTTGATATTTTTGTTTATTGTTTTTAAAATATAAATACCCAGTTATCTGTTTTATTCATTCGCTAAAAAGTTTATTAGAAATCATTCCTGAATTATTTGTTTTTTATTATTCTTTTTAATTAATTAATTAATAAATTTTAATAAGTAGTTTAACGTTGTTTTCTTTATTTATATTTTCAGTGTGAGCAGTAGCAGGAGTAATGAGAAACGGCAGTAAAACTTTTTTTATTGACGAGATAATTCTTTGTTACAGTAATTTTTTTAACCAAAATTAATTTTATTTTTCTAGGTGACCATCAAACATCAAAATTTTTTTAAAATATTTTGCAAAATTATAAAAAATAATTAATTATATTTTTTTTTCAAATTTACCCCTTTAACCTTGGGTAATATTATTTGTACTGTATTTTTCTTTAAAAAATTTAAAACAGCTTTGTAGAACATTTAAATAATAAGCCCTATTCAAAAAAAATGAAAAAAAATTTCCACATACCTTTCCAGCTGTTCGGTGAATCAATATTGTGTGAAAGATAGCTTTAAACAAATCATTAAAATTAATTAGTTAAAAAGTAATTTATTTTTACTTGAAACTATTTCGGGGACATGTCGACTTTCACAAGACTAAAATAATAATAAGATAATACTGAAAAAAATAAAACTGTAAACAAAGCTTACAAACTCGAATAGTTGGGTCCGAGCGTTCATTCTATCATAGTAATATCTAAAACTTAAATATCTAAATTTGAATTTAAAAATTTAAAAAATGTCCAGAGAACTACATCCGGAAAGTAAGGCATAAATAGAATATTTTTTTTTAAATATTTAAATTTATTTAGTATTTTGGAAAATTAGGGTCTATCTCTTTGCTCCATGACTGCAAGCCACCTTTAATGTCTTTGACTATCTTTGGACTCAAATGCTTTTCGAGTATTTCAACAGCTAATTGTGAATCATTTCCGCGTCTACATACAACAAAAATTGACTTTTTCTCTCCCAAATTTTCCCTAATACTTTTTACTACATTTTCTTCATCATAAACCAACTCATCAAATGGAACATCTTTAATTTAAATTAAAACTGGATGAATAAAATTCATCTCTTACTTAATGACTGGGGCAGGGAACAAATATTGAACTGACACTTGGGTCTGACATCAATCAAAAGATGTGGCTCGGACACATTTTTATACTCAGAACAATTAATGCGCTTTTCATCGCTCAAAACGCTGACATTCTGCGATTTATCATTGTAGTTGGAAACACCACAAAATTGGCTATAATCAAATTTATCCAAAATTTGATTTTTACATGCTTGACTTAATTTGGTGTCCGTAGCGCTTTGGCACATTAGACAAGTTTCTATCTGCCTTGGTCTCAGCTTGATGATCCTGGTCTGAAAATCAAGCCCATCAAAAATCATCATTCTTCCACTCAAGCTTTCTGATTAATTTGAAAATAAAATTTAAAATTTTTTTTCTCTTTTATTTACTTGGTATTGTAAATTTCAAATATAAATTGAACAAAAATTCTTCAATTTTTTAATAAATTAAAATTAAATTTAATAAAAAAATTTAGAAAAAATAATGCAACATAGTGCAACATTCTTTATTGCACCTTTTTTACCTAAAATAATTATCCTCATGTAAAAAATGACAAAAAATAACTAATCAATAAGATTTTAAAAAATTATTGATTTGATTTACTAAAAAAAATGTAAATAAAAATTTTATTTTAGGCTATAAAGGTGCAACAAAGTATGTTGCAGTATTTTTTCTAGTTCTTTTATTTTAACTTTAATTTTAATTTATTAAAAAATGAGGAATTTTTGTTCGATTTGTTTTTGAAATTCACAAAACATATTTACTTCCTATTCCTGCTATAATTTTAATAGCCTCCAATGCTTGCAAAGAACCTATGGTGCCTACAATTGGTCCCAAAATTCCTGCATCAGAGCAGTTCGAGACCGAATGAGCTGGCGGAGCTTTTGGGTACAAACACCTATAACACGGTCCATTTAAATAATTGTAAACTGTGAGCTTAATATTTTTTTTAATTAAAATTTTTTCTCCCAAATTGATAGAATACTTGTCCTTCAAATTTAAGAGCGCTGCCAGATACCAAAGGTTTGTTCAGAAGAACGCAAACATCATTTATTAGGTAACGTGTTATCACGTTGTCTGTACAGTCTAGAATTAAGTCATACTTTTTAAAAGAGTTAAGGAGATAAATAAGAGGATTTTTGTTTTCTTTTTTTCTGAAAAGGATATTGTTCTATTAAAGTTAAAGCTGAGCTTTGGTCAAATAAAATTTCATGTACATCATATTTTATCTGGTTGTTTAATCTTGGAAAAATTTATTTAAAGAAAAAAATTGTTAGTTTGGATGTGGCTTACGATTGGCATTTGTGGGCCAAATTTTTGGCCTTGTTGACACCAACTTGGTGGATTTCGTGGGCAATTTGTCGATGAATGTTTGATATTTCGATAAAATCGTTGTCCACTAGACCCAAACGGCCTATGCCAGCAGTGCTCAGGTAGAGCGCTGATGGACATCCAAGGCCGCCGCATCCAATTATCAAAACACTTGAAGATTTGAGTTTGATTTGGCCTTAATTTTTGAAAAAAAATAAAAGAATTTAGCATTTTTTTCTTCAATATACTTTCAATTCCATAATCAGGTATGATCAGCTGACGAGAATAGCGCTCTATTTCAGCATTAGATAAAATTTTAATATTCGACATTTTTTTTAAATTGCTAATGAAGACCTAGTATCTTGAATATGCAGATTTTAATTGAAATTTATAATTGAGTCTATGCATTTGATTTTTAAAAGCGCAAAATATAATTAATTCAAATTAATAAATTTTAATATTTTTTGTTAATTTTGCAATTGCAGTTTTAGCTTAAAATTTGCATTCAATATTTTGACTGTGAAAAAAAAATAAAATAATAATGAAAATGGTTGTTTTTATTTGGTTTTTGAAGTCACTTAGGGTTTTTGAAGCCAATGGTCTCTGTAGTATACCATTTTAATTTCGTTTCTTTCCAAGTCTTTGTCCTATCATTGCACAATACATGGTCATGTCTCAGACTGAAATCTTTTTGAAATTTTTTAGGGATGAATTAAGATCTCTCAGTCCTCTAAAAATTTCCTCAATCAAAGAGATCAAAAGTCATAAACCCATTCAGTGACGTAGCCAGAAAGGGACTGAGGAGCGATCAAGTCCCCCTATTCAAAAATTAAAAAGGGCTGATCTACCCTTAAAAAAAGTTTTATTTTTCAAAAATAGTCATAATTCTTCAGTTAAATTTTAAATTTTCAACCAAAAATAGAAAAATACGATCTTTTTAGTTTATTTTTTTTATATTTTTTTTTGTTTTTATAACATGTTTATTTAATTTTTTTTAAACTCCACCTAATAAAATGTAATTTTACTAATGATTACATTTTATTTTTAAAAAAGTTTCCCCTTTTAGTCCCCTCTCACTTGAAATTTTCTGACTACGCCCCTACAAAAATTTTCATTAAAATAATTTAAATATATTCTAATAAATTAAATTCTTTTATAGTTTATTAAAAAATTGCTTCAAAATAAAGATTATAAGATTATTTTATTTTTTTATTTCTTATCCTCTATTTTATTTGAAGTAAATAATCAAATTATCTCTTATATTAATTATTAATATAGTTAAGTTAAAGTTTGTCTCTGAGCTGGAATTTGCTTTTTTTTTTTTTTATTAAATTTTGAAAGATGTAAAAAAATTTGCTGTTTTTATAAACGGTTAACTTATTGATGATTCGAGACATTTAATAAAAATTACACTGGCTTTTAATCATTATATTTTTTTTAACTTAGTAATACGTGATTAGATTCATTGATTTGTTCTTTATTTTATTATTTAAAATTAAAAAAAATAAAAAAACTAAATCGAACAAAATGTATTGAACTTTATTTGGTTAAAAATTCAAGAATATCTGTTCGGCAATTGCCTTAAAATTTTTTTTCAAAATTTTGACAAAAAATAAAATAGTGATGTGATTGATGTTATAGTGATTGATGTAAGACAAATCTTAATTTCTCTATTTAAAAATAAACAAGTTAAATCAAATTGAATATGATGTTGCAAAATATGTAAAAAAATAATAAAAGTTTGATACATTTTATTGTAATTTCTTATTTTAAAAAATGAAATATCTACCTGGAGAACATCTCCAAGGAATTGATTGATAAACTCAGAATAAAAACAATAATAATAATAATAATAAATAAGCTACGGCAAGCACACTTGCGGAGACGTCTTACTAGGAAGACATCTATGGTAGCTAGATTCATTGAACTTTAGTTACATATACAAAGTTATTAATAGTTTTCTATTTCATTATAAGTTCAATCTGTAAATTATAAAAAGAAAATGAAAAAACAGATCTTTAAAAAGAAAGGGAGTTCCTCAAATCGCTATTTTTTATCGTTATTTTTTTTTGACTTGAGACTTCAGGAACAACTCTGATTATGCATGAGATAGAAAAAAATTAAAAAAAACATATAGAAAAGAGAAAAAAACATATAGTTAATTTTAAAAATTTAGCTTATATAATTAGGCAAAAATAAAATAAAAAAATTTTAAAAATTAAAAATAGATAAAACATAAATTATTCAAAAAATAACTAAAATAGTTACAATGAGACGAAATTTAGACTGAATCTAATTCAAGAATTGTTTTAAAATAAAAGTTTAAATTTGACCTCCCATTTGAAAAATGATTTTTTAGAAAAATTAATTTTGATTTTAATTTTTTACACGTTGTTTATCTTTAGTAAAGAAAAAAAATGTGCAAAAAAACTAGTTAATCTAAGTGAAAAAGTTAATTCGCCTATTTGCGCAATACATTCATGCACATCGAAAGAAAAATATAATATTGTTATTTAAATAAACAATGGAATAATTCTAGTAATTGAAAACAATTTAAAAATTTGGATTAAAATTTATGCTTTTTATATTTAATAATAAATTGATCATATGTTTTTTTTGAATATATTTAAAAAAATTGGATTTTTAATTTTTTTCTATTAAATTGATTATATGTTTTTTTTCTCATTAATTGAATCAATATTTTGCTATATTTTTTATTTTATTTATTTATGATTTTTTATCTTGTTATATGTTGCGTTCAACCTGCCTCAAACGTTTTCAATTAAAAACGCATAGTCTTATAGCGTTATCACGGGTTTAGGTTCGCATCAAGCTTATTAACTAAAATTTGGTATTATTTTTTTTTGTTTTGATTTTAATTAAAAATTTTAAATTATGAACCTTTGTATATTTAGGTAAAAATATAACTATATTTTTTTGACCGAATTGATTTTTTAAACTGGTTTTAAATCTAGCTTGGTTTATTGAATCGATTTTTCAATCGGTTCTACTTTGAAACCAATCTAAGTAAAAACCATCAAAATAATTATTCTTTATGAATTAACCAAAATTATATTTTTATTACAAAATAAGAATTGAAATCAAAATTATTAAATTTGAGAATATATAAGAATTAAATTTTGTGAAATTCTTACCTCAATATTTACTATTGCTAGAAAAGATTGCTAAGAAAGCCATTGAATTTTATTTTCATTGCATTATAATTTCAAAATATAATATTTAAAAAAGACAAGATTATTTGAGGCTGATTAGTGAAACAATTTTAGCAGAAACATTTGCTTTCTTTGTTATATACTCAATGCTTTAAAAATGCTATGAATACTTTGTGAACTGAATTTCATTTTGATCGTTTTTACTTAGGAAAATATAAATTTCATTTGAAATGTTGATTATTTTTTATAAAACATTTGATTTAAAAGGCAAGTTTAAATTTTTTTAGATTATTTTAATAAACATTTCAGTGTCAATCTAATCAATTTATTTTAATTCAGCGTAAATTTTATTTTAAAAAAATTGAAATTATAGACTATACTTAATTAGCTTAAGTTTTGGTATAGAAGTAAGGTCAAGAGTTTTAAATTTAGACCGATTCAGCTTAAAGTATGATTTTGACTTTATATGATTAAGAAAAATGAGACTGCATTTTTTTTGCTCAA
Organism: Brachionus asplanchnoidis; assembly: GCA_025491095.1. NCBI lineage: Eukaryota > Metazoa > Rotifera > Eurotatoria > Ploima > Brachionidae > Brachionus > Brachionus asplanchnoidis. The sequence continues at coordinate 1,827,369 of JAILYF010000008.1, read as the reverse complement.
TCATCAAACAGTTAAGAATTTAATTCCTTGATATTTAAAAATTCAGAATTTTGTGTGTGCATTTTAAGAATTCATATAAAAATCAGAAAAAAATACTCAAGTTTTTTTCCTCTAAGTGTGGTTTAGAACTTTTTTGGAAATTAAATCTTTAGAAATTTTAAATGGCAAAATTTCAAATTTAAAAAGAGGTGGTTTTATTTAAAAAAGAAAAATTACGCTAATCAAGATAGTCATTAGAGTAAATATTTTATAATGTGTCGGGTTAGCTTCTAAGTATTTATGATGCACAAAAACAAAAAAATAATTTTTTTATAAAAATGTTTAATTTAAATCATTTAAGTTAAACATTTTTTGTCAATAAAACAAGTTGTTTTATTGACAAAAAAGGTTATTAAAAATTTGATTATGGTTAAATTTTCGCTCAAGAATGTTTGAGTGACTCAATATTGATAACTTTGCATGCTAAGTCTGAGCTAATGAATGAAATAAGGAAAATTAAGGCGCTATTGGGATTTAAAATACGGACTTGAACAGCATAATTTTTTCCAAATACGCAACTTAATACTTATTATTTATTAGTTGTTATGGCAACTGATCAAAACAAACATTCTTTCGAAAAAACGAAATAAAATTTATTAGGCAAAAAACAAATCTTAATTCTTGCTGCATTTCGTTATTGGTATTAACTTTTCACACAATAATAGACCATTACGTGAGCTCAATGTTTCATTATTATTATCTTAAATTGGTAATTAGTTTCCACAAAGTAAATAAAACTCTCTAGTGATTTAATTTCAAATCGAATTTCGTCTCTTATATTTCTAGAGCTTAAATCAAATAGCAACCAGCATATCAACAGAACGCATTCTCAAAAATTCAAATGGAGAGTGGCATATTCTTTTGATTATTTATTTATTTTCAAAATTTCTTTAGCTTCGAGGCTAAAACGATTAATTCTATTTGTTCTTGTATAGATAATAATAATAATCTCATTTTGTTTGTTAAGTCACAAAAAGTCCTATGGATAAATATGAAAAGATTCGAAAAATTGGGGAAGGCTCGTATGGACAAGTGTTCAAATGCCGCAACAAAGAAACTGGACAGACAGTTGCTATAAAAAAATTCCTGGAAAGTGGCGATGATCCAGCAATTCGCCGCATTGCCATGCGAGAAATAAAAATGCTAAAGGTATTATTTTTTATCAAGTTTTTTTTATTTTAAAAATTTATCTTTTACTTTAGAATACAGTTTTTTTTTTAAAGATTTATTTTTAGTAAAAATTTTTTTCATTATCAAAAGAAATAACTTTACTAAATTATTTATCTTTAAATATTGAAAGTATTTTTTTTTAAATTTAAATTTTTAGGGAAATAGTTGGGGATATAGTTTTTTTACTAAAAGATTTATTTTTATTAAATTAATTATCTTTTATGATTTTTTTTGTTGTTGTAAATTTTAGTTAAAGGAAATAAAAAATTTCGTAATCAAAAGATATATGATATTTTTTATAAAGGATTTATTGGTAAAAATCATTTATTATTTATCAAGAGAATAATTTTTAATTCGAGATTTGAGTTTTTGTGCAAACGATTTTTTCTTCAAAAAATACTAAAATAAATTTTTTAATTAAAAGACTGATTAAATGAATTCAAAGATTGATTGATTTAAAAAAAACTTTTTTTCAACAAATTATATTTTATTATGAGAAAAAATAATTGAACTAAAAATTTTGTTTATTCATGTATACTTAATTTTATTCATTATGTTATTATTATATCTGAAGCTACAACTTCAAGATATTTAATCGAAAGTTTTGAAATTTATATTCGTTAAATTCAAGAAAAAATCTGCCATAATTTTTTTTTTAAATTAATCTATTTTAGTTTTACTAATTTTAACTTAAAGATATTGTAAATCAAGGATTTTTTTATTAACTAAAAAATATTATTTTATCAAAAGATTTAATTTTTTGATGATGTATCAATTCATCGAAAAACTAATTCATAGAAAATTAATAAAAATAAACAAAACACATATAAAAAGTTTTGGTAGAAAAATGTTTCATAGAAATATCTCCATAGAATTTTTTTTCATAGAAATTATGTTAAAAACTTTAATAGAAAAATTAAAAGACTAAAATTAATTTAAAATATTTTATACGAACAATTTTTAAATGTATTTATAATTCATTAACTCTTGAAATAATTTTTTTTTAATTAAAATTTTGTTTTTGTAGATTAAATTAAAGGAAAATTTTAAATGTTTTTTCAATTTGATGTCAATTAAGAGAGTTCATTACTCAATTTTTTTTTAAATTATTTTTCCATATTTAATCACTTAAAAAAAATCCTTTGAAAATGATTCCATGAAATAATTATTCTAAGAAAAAAAAAATATATAAATTGAACGTTTACCAATTTTTTAATTCAATTTTTTAATTAAAGCATCTTAAACATGAAAATCTGGTAAATTTAATCGAGGTGTTCAAAACACGACGCAAACAAAAACTTCACTTGGTGTTCGAGTACTGTGACAGGACGGTGCTTGATGAGCTCGTCGCCAATCCCAAAGGAGTACCTGAACCGATGATAAAGCGGATAACATATCAAGTTCTAAAAGCTGTAGAGTTCTGCCACAGTCATAATGTAATTTTGGTCAATGCCAAAATAAAAATTTCAAAAAAATAATTTTTTTCCCAAGTGCATTCACAGAGATGTGAAGCCAGAGAATATACTTTTGACCAAGCAAAACGTGGTCAAGCTGTGCGATTTTGGTTTTGCCAGAATTTTAGTCCAGAACGAAAATTTTACTGAGTATGTAGCGACGCGTTGGTACCGAGCGCCCGAACTTCTTGTCGGCGACACCCAGTACGGTACGCCAGTGGACGTGTGGGCCATTGGTTGTGTGTTCTGCGAGCTTTACTCGGGCCAGCCACTGCTTCCGGGCAACTCCGATCTGGACCAGTTGTACTTGATCAAAAAAACATTCGGCAATCTTATTGACCATCACATAAAAATTCTCCAAAATAACGCATACTACCGCGGCGTGACCATACCAGAGCCCGAACAGATGGTATTTAAAAATAAAAAAAATTTTTTTCACTAAAGATCAATTTAATTTATGTTGTAGGAACCATTGGAGAAAAAATTTCCCTACGTGTCCGAGAACGCACTGAACTTCATGAAATGCTGCATGGCCATGGACCCTGCCAAACGCTGGTCATGCGACCAATTGTTACAACATCCCTATTTTGACAACTATTTAATCGAGACCAAGCGCGATGACAACAAAGCCAAATCATACCAGCAGGCCATATTCAACTCAGATCGAAAATCAAAGCATCCAGGCGTAAGTGATCCTCATTTTTAATCTCGATTAAAAAACAAACTACTTCATAGACCTTTCTTTAAAAATCTTTTTGCATTTTTTTTTAAATAAAATTTTAAGTTTCGATCAAATTTAAGATTAAACAATCAAAAAACAAAAAAAAAAATTTAAATTATTTCTTATCTTTTATTTAAATTTAAAAAAAATTAGTTTCCCACGCTTTCGAATCCAGTAAATCCAGTGGCTAATGGCGATGTTGATACTCAATTTGATGATTTGCTCAACCTGAACGAAGCTGAGTATGCCACAAACCGAAAAAATATATCAAGTCTAAGTCAGAATGTAAATAATCAAAACCACGATAATCGAAATCGAAATCGTAGCAAATTTGACTTGAATTTACCAAATATTTAAAAAAAATAAAAAAAAAAAACTCACTCACATTTAATAGATTTCTGTAATTTTTTTTAATTATCATGTAAGGTCCACATAGTCACCAGAACACTTGTTGAGTTAAATATCCCTCACTTTCACCATTTTTCCCCCAATAAATGTTAAGTGTTTGAAACAATTACTTTTTTCTAATAAAAGTTTGAATTGAAGGGCATGTTGCCGACGCTGCACCACGGCATGGGTCTCAACCAGTCCAGACTAGATTACCAATCAATTGGAAATGACACTCGAAACAGCAATATAAACAACATAAGCAATTTGGACACTTCGGACTCAAGACTAAATAAGTCGCGCCTACTCGACTATGGCAACATTGGTCAAAGTAATTATTCCAATGAGCATTTACAGCATACGCAACAAAGAGGCCAGAACAAATATGATTACTCACATTTACCACATATTCGTCAAAATGATTAGTTGTATTAGTTTTGTATCGTTTTTTTCCTCTTTTTTTATCTTAATAGGATTTATTTATTCAAAAATTTGGCAATATAGAAAATTTTTTATTTTTAATTTTTGATAAATGTTGAAATTCGAATTGAATTTAATGTTTTTTTTAAAGATTTTTTGCACTTTGTTTCCAGTTACAACCCGGAATCAATATTGGAATCCGGTTTTTTTTTTACTGACCTTTTCAGAGCCATTCATAAGAAATTTTGTTGATGATAGTTTTATTTTTTTTTTTGAAATTTTATTTGATGTTTATATGCAAATTTTTTGTATTTTAAAACCTAGATTTTTCGGATTCCAATAAATTTTAACTAGTAAAATTTTTATTTTAATTTGTTAGGAAAAAAATACATGAAAGTAATGGATTTAGATTTATTAGAATTTATTTTAAATCAGAAGTCATGGAAACAATTTTATTCTTATTTTTTTGTTGAAAGCGTCACTGAAAAAAATAGACTCAATATAGACTTGGTTCGCATAAAATTTTTGAAGTGTTAGATTAAAAAAAATATTTTTTCTATTTTTTAAATTTTCAGGGCCCACACATTAATATTGATTTTTTGCAGTTTACTTCTTTCAAAGAAGTAATTTCAAATAAATAGAAGCTCAAATAAATAAAAAAAATAGAATTCTTTGAATTTTATTTTTTTATTTATTGATTGAATGAAGAATTAGCCTCCTGTAAGGATAAATGAAAAATTTAAAAAAGCAAAATATACAAAAAGATAAGATTATTGAGACTTAAAAAAGAGAAGATAAAAATTATAAAAAACAATAAGTTAAGAGTTGGGTAATACTTGATATTTTGTTCCACAAAAAATAATTAGAAATCAATTTTTCAAAAGTATAATTAGAAAAATATTATTCCTCCCAATTCGTTGGTCTTTCCTTGACAAATATATTATTCAACAATCTTGTCCCTTCCCGTACCAAAAAAAACTTTTGAACTGTCATCTATTTGTAGCGGCATAGCTAGAGAGGGACTCAGAAGTGTTCAATTCCCCCTATCCGAAAATTAAACAGAACTGGGCTTACTTTAAAAAGCTGTATATTTTTCAAAAAAAGTCATAATTTTTTGGCAAGATGTAAATATTTACATTTTAAGATTTTCATATTTGTGTATTTTCTAATATTTTTTGCGCTATATTTTTAATGATTAAAAAATAACCTTACTTTTTAAAATTCAAAATAAAAATTTCTGAAATTTTTTCGCTCAAAAAATATTAGAATATATAAAAATGAAAAATTATTTAGATTTTGTTAAATTTTTTCAGTTTAATTTTAATTCAAGAAAAAAATTGAAAATTAAGATTATTTTAATTTATTTGTTTTTATAATTTATAACTCATAAAATTTGGAATTTTTTTTGATAATTTCATCTAATAGAATGTAGAATTCTTTCCACTTCGAGTAGTTTTTAATTTTCATTTAAGATCTTACAGAATATTTAAGGTTTGTGATAATAAAATAAAAATCATAATCAGCTCAAACCTCTAAGGCATTCATTTAAAAATTTATATCAATTTATGAGTAGATTTTTATTGCTCTCAGAACTATAAAATGAGTTTTCTACTTATGTTTTTCGTAGAAATTATGTTCTCAAAAATTTTAAAATAATTTCTCAACTTAAAAAAAAAACATAATTAGCGATAAAAATGCAAAAAAAAAACAATTTTTCTAGAAATTTTTAGAATAAATTCATAAAAATATAATAGATATTTTAAAAAAATTGGATTTTTTCTATCTAATTTTTTTTTCCTTTAAACTTTCCAATGCTAAATTTTTATTTTATTCGAAAAATTTTAAAAATCGAGTAAAATTAAATTCAATAAAAAAAACTTAACTTCTTCAAAATTTCTTTCAACGAAAAAAAATAATAATCCATGTATGAATAAATAAAATACAGATAAATGGTCCTGATGGTGCAAATGTAAACCAAAAATCTGATGATGAGAAAAATAGCCTCAGAAAGCAAATTAAAAAAAAAATAATATAACAAATTCTCGATCGGATTTAAGGGGCTCCCTGTTCACATCTGATAAGATTCCTTCTTGATTCTTGATTAATAACTGGAAAAATATTAGTCTTTGACTGTTACCAGCAGAGATGGTGGCTCAAAAATTTGACTCAGGTCAAGTACAACTCGAGTCTGACTTCGTAGTAAGTAATTTTTTTGACTTGAGTCGATTCATTTTTTTTGATAAAATTTACTTTGACTTGAGTCGTAATTGACTCTAAGTCAATAAAAAAGGCCGACCCAAAAGTCATTTGACTAAAAATGACTTGAAAATTAGTGATAATAGTGATTAGCAGTTATCATAAAGCTTTTGGCTGGGAAAACGTGTTCTGAAATTATATGCATGGTTTATAAAAAATATTCATAAAGTTCTTTTAGATTGATTAAAATCGAAAAAAATTTACTTTAAAAAATAAAATTTAATAGCTGTTATTAATTTGTTTCATTCATTTTTTGAATCCATTACGGGTTGCTTTAGAATTAACGAAAGTGCGGTAAACATATAAATGTAAAATATTATATAACCAGTCATTTATTATAAAAATTGTTTAAGCTACAGACAAATATTTTGCTTTAAAGCAAGCAACTCATTTAAAGGTAATCAAACGACATGAATAATTAATTCATTAAATAAAAAATTCTTTATCTTTTAAAATATTTAACAAAAGTCTATGCAAACAAATATTTGAATTAAATTAACTCGCTGAATTAAAAAAAATAGAACATTAAGTAAATGTTTTTACTCAAATAAAAAGTACATTTCTTTTTTAATTTTCTAGATAAACAAACATGACTAAATTAATTGCATTTAAAAAAAATAATTCTTTACAAAAAATAAAAGCTTTTAGGAAAAACTACCCCCAAAAAACATACTGTTTTTTAAATATTTAAAAATAGTTTTAAAGTTTAAATAAATTTATTTAAATAATTTTAATTTTTAATAATAATTGAGAAAAGAAAATTTGTCTTTGACTTGGATTTAAGTTCGATTTGGTCGAATTTATTCGAATCTGTTTGATTGTTAGGTTCATTTTTTGTCAATTCCTTCTCAATAGCCAAGTAAACTCTTTTTCTAAGAATATCCAAATTAAATTTCTTAATAAAAATGAATTATTAAAAGAAAAGAAACAGTTTCAAATTACTTTATCAAGCCCATTTGAAATGTCAATTTCAATTGTTCCTAAAGATATGTCATCGGTCAGGTGATTAGAGTCGGCTTTTGTTAAACTTTTATTCTCAAAATCATATTTAGGGTTCCATGCTAATTTGTAGTACAGGCCAAGGATAAGTGCGACCAACGAAACGGAAATTATGTAAGTGATTACAGTGATAACTTTTACCCATTTTTTATTGATATGTTCAAGTGTTTTACGTTCTTCTGAGAACATGGTTTTTTTCCAAAAAAATTTTTATGCTTATTTGAAGAATTTATGCTTAATATGGATTATTAAAATTATCATTCGAATAAAAAATTATTATTATTCAAAAATGCTTGCTCGCTGATTGACGGAATAATTTTCAAATTATTTGCATGCAGTTAATTTCGGGATTAAATTCAGCTAAAATCAAGTTAGTTTTACGAGTTTAGCCCAAGTCTGAAAATATTTTATTTACAGTTTAATTAGATTTTATGATAAAACTTATTTATCATTTATTATAAAGATCTAAATTATTCAATTTTATTATATTTCCTTGGGATTAAAGAACACGTTTGTTCCTAATGAAAATTCTTATTTTTAAAATAGATTTTATTATTTACTTTTAAGCTTCGATAACAAAATTAATTTATTGACACAAATTTTATTAAAAAATAAAACAAAAATTGAAAAACATTTGTTGAGATTTTAATAATAAAATTTTTAAATAATGTTTCAGTCTAAAAATTAAAAGATATTAAAAGATAAATTTAATACTAAAATTAAGCATTAAAATGCTTTTGACGAATGGCGGATGTAATTATTCAAAGAGCCTTACGAAAAATAATTAAAAGTATAAGTATTAGCCAAACAAAGTCCTTGCATCGATTTATTCGAGACCGCAGCTACCTTAGCAAACAAGAAATATAAAACAAAAGAAGTTTTATACTGAATGGTAAAGTTTTTAGAAGATAAATTATATAATAATAATATAAGTTACAATTAGCTAGCAAGCTAGACTTGTGAAGATGAGAAAAAGTAGGATCCCATCTATGGTAACTGTGGTTTGTACACTGTGTTTAGAGCACAATCACTTCCAGCTCTGATATTAAAATTAAAATAAAATCAGAGGTCATTCAGAATTCAGGCTAAATTCAAATTTACTCTAAATAAATTTATTATCTTTAAAATTAAAACACTATAAATATTTATTTTAATTAGGATACACAGCGATTTCGAAGAGTTGATACTGATTCTTTAATCTAATTTTTTTCTATTTCAAATTAATTTTGGTCGGCGGTTTCACCCGTTCTTGTCCCTATTAAATGGGATCAAATAAACCATTTGGTTTTAACTAGAAAAATTTCATAAGATTTTTAATTAATTTTATAATTTTATGAATTACTAAATGACGATTAAGTGTAATTAAGTCTAGTCTTTTTAATTTTAATTTTTCAATGATAATTTTAATATTTTTTTAATTTATTTTAAAAATAATTTAGTATTTGACAGTTGTAAAGGAGACTTAGTCCTTTCTTTTAGCCACATGATAATAATTATAAAAAAAATTTCAATCTTCTAATAGAAATCAATCAATTTCTTATTCAAAAAGAAACATACAAGCTGAAAAAGAAATCTAAAAGCAAAGTTTTGACTAGACTTTGCCTTTTGACCAACCTTGTCCCATACCATTATGGAACTGGGTTTTTTGGCTCATTGTTTTATACTATTATCTTCGAAATTTCCTTTTATGCATGCTTTAATCAATTAGATGCGCCAAATTTTTGATGCAAGAATTTTAAATAATTAAAATAACTAAAATTATTAAAAAAATTTTCAAAGTTCAAATCAAAATTGTTTTTAATATTATGTTTTTATGACGAACTCAATTAGAGCTCATGGAAAAATTAAATAAATATAATTAATTAATATTTTGAATGTTTAAATTGCTCAGTTTCTTCAATTTTCAAGCTTGAAATCTATATTTTCATTTCAAATTCTGTACCAAAAAGCAAAATAATATTTACCCAAAACCGTAGGCTGATGAAAAAATAAAGCATTTTATTTTAGTTTTAAAAAATGATCGCACCAAGGATCGAACTTGGGACCTCCTGTGTGTTAGACAGATGTGATAACCACTACACCATGCGATCTATAATTAGATTTTGTTAAACTTTAAAAATAAGAAAAGCTTTTTTTAAATTTAAATTAAAGAAAATAAATTATTAAAATAGCTGCTGTTCACTTTTTTTTATAATTAAACAAACTGAAACCCTAAAATTGAATTTTTAACAATTTCAAACTTGTGCTATGAAATAAGGTATCAGAAAATATTTTAATTAGTTTATTTAAAAATTAGAAAAAAAACAATCATTTAAAAAAAAACACTTAAATTATTTAATGAGTTAACATTACATTTAATACTTTCGAATTGCTTTACCTTCGGTAATAAAATTTGATATTTGATTACTATTGTTATTATTGAGATGAATATCAGGCAAGCCAGTTGAATAATTGCTTGTCTTTGAAAGCATACTTTTGGCAGATGATGCCGAGCCATTGTCATGTTGAAAATGGTTGATATTATTGCCAATTTTGGGGAAAAATAGCGCTGTATTTTGCAAAAAATTTTTCTTTGCTGGATAATTTAGCTGATTACCATATTTTAAATTGAGATGGTTGTACTGATTACTGACCGGTTCCTTCTCGACTATATTTGACAGCGAATTATTGCTTAAAACCGAATCTTTTTTCTTTACATAATTTGACAAAGATGTAATTGAATTGTATTTTTTATAAGTTTTCTTTTTACCCATATTTTTATTGCTCATCAAAACTTGAATTGGCTCAGATGCATTGCTATCTATTGACTTTCTAGGCGCGGGAAAAAAATTTTGTTTCTCTTTTTCTTTATCATGTTTTATTAGAATATCAAAAAATTTATGTTTAATAGCTCGATTAGCTGTGATCCTCAAATCTGGATCATAGGTGCACAGCTTTTTGATCAAATCAACAGAGTCCGGATTAAAATTGCTCATGTATTTGTCAAGACCAATTCCTTTTTTGGGTCTAAAAGTGTAGCGTATGTTGCGACTCAATTTTTTGAACTTTTCCAAAAGAAGCGGGTCCGGTGTACCAAAGACATCATGGATTTTGTCAATTTGGTCAATTTCATTGGAGCCAGGAAAGAGTGGATGAAGGGTGATCATCTCAAACATGACACAACCGGCACCCCATATGTCCATTGGATGATTGTAGTACCCATCGGTTAGCAAGCACTCGGGAGACCTGTACCATCTAGTTGAAATATATTCAGTATATGGATGTTTTGTGTTTATGCGGCGACATGAGCCAAAATCAGCCAGTTTTAATAAATCTCCCTTTTTTAAGGAAATAAATAAAATTTGAAGAAAAAAAACAAAAAAGGTTTTGCACACTTTTATTAAAATGTTTTCCGGTTTTATGTCTCGATGAAAATATCCAAATTTGTGCATGTGTTCAATAGCTCTTAAAATTTGATAGGTAAATTTGGCCACTCTTTCAATGTTCATATAGCTTCGTTGCACTTTATTAAAAAAAAAAGATATCTAAAATTAATAATTAAAATTTAATAAAATTTAAAAAAAATACATTTTATTAATTCTAATAAATTCATGTCCATTAGTTCGAATATCAAGCTTAAAGTACCTGTTCTACGTTCGCTAGATTGGTAAATTGTTTATTTTACTAAAATTTTAATCAATGGGAACTTACTACACTACTTCATGTAAATGTAAGATGTATGGACTGTTGCTTAGGTAGCGGAGAGCTTGGATCTCGCGAATTTCTTTTAGCTCATCGGCACTTAGGCAAATATTTTAGATTTTACCAAAATTTATTTAAAGAATTTACCTGGTGTATTTTTGCTTCATTCGTTTGCAAGCCCAAAATGTACCATCTTTAACATTCTGGCACTTGAGCACTTCTGAAAATGTGCCTTCGCCTTTTTTGTTCAGCATGCGATATTCTACTCAATAAAATTTAAATTTTTCAACAAAATAAAATTTAAATGTTTACTGTCCATTTTAGCACACTATTAGCAAAAAAAAACAAATTTTTTAACTTAATTTTTCATACCAAACTTCTTAATTGATTCTAGTTGTCTATTAAGAACTTAAAAATTTAAACGAAAATTTCTATTTGCTTTTATTTTTTTCGAAAAGTTGTTCTAAAAAGCTTTTCTAAACAAACTCAGGTTTAATTTAAAAAAAAAATCATTTTTCCAAGTTTGACTGATTCCTTATAAAATAAACTGCTGTATTTGTTATGTTAAATGCAGTTAAATTATACAGAGCGGGAAAGAGAAAGTATTACTTTTTTATTAATAAAAATTAACTATTTAGTTACGTTATTCAATAATAGAAGTGTTTCTTCAATATAAGTGTAATAATATTTAAGAAAATTTTGTATATTATCTACAGGTATTACTTGATGCTTATATTTGGTTTTAATTTAGCTTTAAATACATTCCATTTCGTGATTGAGAATAAAGTGTCAGAACTGAGTCAAATTTCAGCTAAATGCTCTTTAGTCGGGTTCCAATTTTACTAGTTAAAATAAGTTAGGAAAGAGCTCTCAGGAATTAGGTTAATTACTTGAGCTAAAGCTAAAATTTTAATGGCCGCTTTATTGTTGATTTTTTCGATTTTATTTTAAAAATTTAAATCTACCAGGCCGATTTTCGGCTCAACTTAGAAATCAATTTGCTTCCGCTTGTTTGATTGATTGAATCCGGAAAATTGCTCAATGATAATCTTTTTTTACTTCTAAATTTGATTGATAACCTTTTGATTAGATTTTTAAAAGCTTAAATAAACATAAATTTAGTTTTCCATTAGAAGCCAAAGTTTCAAGAAGCAAAAAGTACTGTTAATTTGATATCAAAATAAATTATTTGAATAAAAATTTAAAATTTTAATCAAATATTTAATATTTAATGGGTTTGCAAAATGTATTATTTTTTTATTTTTTGAATTTAATTATTATATTAATTTATTCAAAAATTATTAATATATCAATTAGAAAAAAAACTGTAATGCACCACTGCCTCTCGAATTAAAAGTTCTAATTATGTCAATCTTAGTTTTTTTTTTTAAAGTAAAAGTATTAGCTTTAAAGAAATTTTTGAAGATTATTTTCATTAATTTTAATAAATATATTCAAATATTCAATGATAGGCTTTTTAAATCAATTTAAATCTAATTAAACTAAATAGACCAATCTTGAGAATAAAGTATAGCTGCAAATGAAATTTTAATTACCTTGAAAAATTTAAAGTGATTTTTAAGGGTTAATTTTAATGAAGGACTACTTTTTGAATCAAAACTTAAAATAATAAGACTTTTTTCTGTAAATTAGAATGCAATCAATTTATAAATAGAAATCAACAAATCATTAAAAGTTTAAATTTGAAATAAAATTTTGAATTATTCTGCCAAAATCAATTTTTATTATTCTATTATGAATTAAATTTCGAAAAATTTTCAATTTGTTAGTGAATAACGAAGTTTAAAACTCGATTTAAAACTAGATTTGATAGTTTGACTCTTGATGTTGTTTGAATGAAAATTTTGGGCTTCAATGATACACATAACGGCATGAATTATGTTTAATTTTTTACAAACTTTAGAAATTTATCAACAAATCATTTTTAAATTTGTAAAAATTTATTCAAAATTTGTTTTTAATTTTTTTTTAATTCTAAATTTTTAGTTAAATATTTGGTTTAGAAATTTAAAATTTCATTTATTATTTTAAAAGATTAATTATTTGAAAACAAAATTATGAATTAATTTGTTACTTATTTAACTAGAGATAAAATTTAATTTTTGATCAAAAAAAGCACTACGATTTTTACTAAAAAGTCTGGGAATGGAACTATATACACTTGAGAAAAAATTTACTCAATCTGATAGAAATCTAAAGATTGAATTTTACATGATTTAGAAAATAAGGTATATATTTTCTTACCACTGATAATCAATCAAATTCCAAAAATATATCAAGATTTCAAATTGAGTAAAATAGTAATTAATTAGTCCAAAGATTATTGGTATGTACTCATTTTTAGTTAGATTTTATCACAAGTTTTCTTGAACTAGAAAAGAATCTCTAAATAAATTACATATTCAGAATTAAAAATTTAAAAAAAAAATAAAAAAAATTTAATCAAAATTTATTTTTATGCGAAAAAATTTAAAACTGAAAAAAATCACAAGCTTTTAATTTTATCAAGTTTTTTAATACAATTGATAAAAACAGATAATTCAAGTTTTATTTTTTCAAATTTGACAACATAGGCTAATAGATTTAATGACATTTTTATGTCTAAGTGCCAAATTTTGAGATCAAAAATCTATCAAAACTCAAAATTCAAAAAATAAATTTATCAGCACTAAAAAAACGGTAGGCACTCAAATCTTGATAGAAAAATCTAGATAAATAAACAATGGATTTTTGATAAAATACCTTTTCTTTTTTAAAGTTTCAAAACAAATCCATCCGTTCTTATCAATTTCACTTTTTAGTGATTTCACTATATCCAGTCTAATTTGAATTTTAGATTAGGAATATATAATTATTTTAAATTCGGGTTAAAAAAGTACAACTATTTTTAAGCTATTTTAAATAAACATTTACTCAAGTTGTATGTCATCTAAGTGATATTGAGCAAAATTTCAAAAATATTTTTTGTTAGCTTTAATCTTATTTTGAATAATTATTGTAAATACTTTAATTTAGAGTTGGTTCAACCCATAAATCGACTAATTATTTTAAAATTTTGTTTAGTGAAAAGAATTTTCTCTGGCATATTTAAATTAAAAAAATTGAAACTTTGAGATGATTTGACATCAGATATTTTACATTTATACAGTATTTAAATTTTTTTTATATAATCATTAATTTTTTGAAATAAAAATTTAAATCATGTGACCAAAAGGAAGGACTAAGCATCCATTCCAACAAATCAAGGATCTGTATAAATTATTATTCTAAATAAAAATATATCAGATCATACTCGAACAAAAAATTTTATTTTTTTTATTAAATAAATTTAAATAATTATTAAAAATAATTTTGTGAAAATTTTATTTTTCATCAGTTAGTCAGATTAATAAATCAATAAATGTATTTTATTTTATAGAATTTAATTAATTTAAAAAAAAATTTAAATTATTTTGATAATTATTTTCCAAGTGTTAAAGAGGTTCTATTTTTATTTATTAGAAGATTAAGGAATTATGTCAAGATTAATTATGTCCTCGACTGGAACACTGGTCATGGTGTTATTGATAAACAGATCAATTTCACTCTCCATCTAAATAAACAAAATAGCTGTGGGCTGAAACGATGATCAACCAAAAAGAACGTTCTTAGGCATAGATTGTGTTGGATAAACAAAGTAAAGTCATTAGAATTTTTAGAGCAAATTTGATAAGATTCTTATGCATACAAAATGTACAAAAACAAAAAAAAAGAATAAGTCGACTAATCTTGATCTTATATAATTAAAAAAATTTCAAAAAGATTATACACACTTAACACTTTGCTTAATGAAAGAGAAAAATTCAAATTTGGCTAATTTTAACGCCGGCATGATCAATTCGATTTGCTTTAGAAACAAATATTATATGCTTATAAATCAAGATATAATAAAAAATTTCTCTTAACTCATCATCTTTTTGATGAGTTCTGCTCAAGTATTAAAAAGGTATGAATTATAAGATCTATATCTTATAATTGCACATAGTGAGCATTGAACAAAATCAAAGCCGTGGTAGCCGTGTGTGAGCCTTTCTTTTGATTTAGCTTTGGCCAAAAGCTTGAACAGGTACGCAAAATCCAGAGTCGAACTAATAGCCATAAGACATTGAGCTTTCAAATTGTAACCGATCTAATTACAGATCTGGACTAGTTGCAATTATCCATCGCGGCTATCTTCTTGGCCAAGCGAAAACAAACTACGGCTATTACCACTCGCATAGCCTTCAACCATCTTTTCCCATAAATACTTATCTCCTAATTATATGTTTTTAAAATTTATCAAGATCTAAGAATGTACGATCTCAAATCGATATGGCTCTGGCTATTATCGATTTTAATCGATATCAAGATGTGTGATTGTACGCTACTTGATTCTAATCAAGCAACTACAACTTTTGACTTTTGGTCATTGCAACAATTTTAGATAATAACACTTCTAATGAGATTTTTAGTGGAGGTAGTGGTGGTGGTGATGGTCGAGCTTAATCGCTCAATACACGCTCAATGATCTGATAAAAAATTTAATTAATTTTTAATCTTGGATTGAATATTTTTTGATTAATAAAAATTACCACCTAATGATGATTTAAATTTTGTTATCTTTCAAATCTCTTCTCAAATTGACTACATACTCGATTGACTCTAGGACTAAAACTTGCGAATCTGAACTTTTTTTTTGTTATCAAAATATTTAAAGCAAAGTTAATTTAAAAAGTTGCATCATTCATTTTTCTTGGTAAAAAATCAAGTTTTTTGATTATTGATTTTTATTTATTTATTTACTGTACTGAATAAAATAAAGTAAATAAAAATAAAAAAATTATAAAAATAAAAAAAAATAAAAAAATTAATTTAAAAATAAAGTAAAATAGGGATAAGAAGACATGAAATTACGCTTTAGTATTTATATAATAGGGGATCTTTATTTTGTAATGTTATTTTTTTAATTTTGAAAATTATTGATTGATTTTAAAAGTTCAATTACTTTATATTTTAATCTAAAAAAAAATTGCCCAAAAATTGAATCTTAAATTTTTATTTAAATCAAAATTCTAATTAAATTTTATTGAATAATTTTAATTTTTCAAAAAAGTTAATACTTTTGAAAATTTGCGTCCCAGGTGGGGATCGTGCCTTCGACCTTTTGATCAAAATTTTGCACAGGACTAAATTTTGTCTGCTAAATTTTAAAAACCAATTAATCAAATATTTTCGAACAATTAAAAATAGATCAAGAATGCGAATGTGAATAGAAATATGGAACAAATGGAAGTTTAAATGACAAAAATTAGGATATGGTGTCAATAGTGAGGAAGGAAGAAAAAAAATGTTTTTACTCGAATAGTATTTGGTTCTAGGAATTCCGTAGGGCAAAATATCTCAAAAGTTAAAGAATTTATGACTCGTTGTTAACGCTTCTGGTTAATATTATTTATCCAGAGTCAATGAGTCTGCATTAGTAAAATAAACCAAGTAAAAACTAATTTCCAGGATGACTTTGACGTATAAGCCGCATTGCCAGCCCATAGCTAATTAATTTTAATCAAATAATTTTGTTTCTAATTAAGCTAATGCACGGCTAAAGGTAGTACTAGGGCTTATCTACAAATTGCTCCATTTGGCCAAGTTCCATTCGCATTGATTCAACTTTCTTTCTAACATATTTCGAGCATTAATAAAATGATAATTTATAGATACATATTGACTTTGCCAGAATCAAAGATTATTCTAGCTGTTGATGCATGAATTAATTCTTTAATTAACTTTCTCAATTTAATTAAAATAGAAATTATTCCTAGCGTCTATTAATATAAGCCAAATTTACATTTTTCTCCTATCTATTATTATCCGCTAAGACTTGCTATCTTATTGCAAATGGTAATTTGATATGATACCAACGATTGACAGCTCCTCGTTTGCGTGTTAATCGCTAGGCAACGTTTTTACTTGACCCTATTTAGAGCCCTGTCAGTTTCAAATAATTTATTTACATCACTTTTATTTTGTTTTCGAAATTTAATTTTTTTTTGTCAAGTAAAAAAAATTTATAATCTTTCATTCTTCAATTTTATTTAAAAAAAAAATTTTCATTATCTTTTATTTTATATTTTTTTTTTTGAAAGAAAAATTTTTTTTTTAGAGATTTTATTTTTGATATCCATTAAAAGCTATTTTTATTTCTATTTTTAAATTCACTCATTAGTCACGTGAACTACATTTTGAATTTATTGGGCAATTCTTTTTGTTGTGTAAGTCCTAATTCATGTTTTTCTTTTTTTTTTCTAAAGGAATAAATAGCTAAAGTGCATTTTTGGAAAATTAAAATTTTAGTATTTTATTCAAGAGTTTTTTTTTGTTGCAAAAGTTTTATATTTGTGTGGTAGACCAAAAATCAATGAGTTGCAACTGCTGTGCAATCTTTGATGATCAGCACACCTTTTTGTTTTACACAAAATTGATTGTTAGAAAAAAAAGTAAAAAAAAAATTAAGAGAGATTAAGGCTTAGTAGAAGTTGAGTTCTTAGCTGCATAGTAGGAGTCGATTATCTCTTTTTGATAGCTAAAATAGTTGGCTCCTAATTGCTTAGTTAATTAGGCTAACTTGGTGAGAATTTATTTCTAAATTGGAAGTAACTGGTAATGAGAT
The DNA here is from genome assembly GCA_025491095.1 of Brachionus asplanchnoidis. Lineage (NCBI taxonomy): Eukaryota > Metazoa > Rotifera > Eurotatoria > Ploima > Brachionidae > Brachionus > Brachionus asplanchnoidis. Next base: position 1,809,536 of record JAILYF010000008.1, on the reverse strand, counting down.
TTATTTAGCTTTAACAAATGACACAAATTGGTTTGAGCAGCAAAGTTTAGATTCATTTTAGTGGGGAGCGAGCATTTAGCTTAGCGACTTTACTATTTAGGGCCGTAATTGAAGATGACTTGTTGCGTGTAAGATCCCATATGCGATTTGTGTTGTATTTAACTAGTAATTAGTTTGCTGGGCCTAAATATTGGCTCCTAAGAGCAATATCGGCGCGTTCAAACACTCCAAATGATAAATCCAATTGTGATCAACTCTTTAGAGGTTTAAGAAAGATTAAAATTTTTTGTGTTTTTTTTTTTTTTTCTATCAAAAAAAGCTGCTCATTTAATGTGTTTCTAGTCGAACACAAAATAGAAGAGGGCCCTGAGGGAAATAGATTTTTGAAATTAAAAAATCAGGATTAATAAATTTCAAATCGAGCAGCACACAAAGAGAAACTTGAAATGATAAATTGAAATCCAAAAGGATCAATCTAATTAAATGGTTTTTAGAGAGAAAGAGTGAAGGGACTGTGATTTTCGGCATTCTAGGTGAACGTATGCTCTTTGATTTATCTGATTAGCAGAGTTTTGGATAGAGCTGGCTTTTAGCGAGCTGGAGCGGCATCGCTTAAATCTAAAAAATTAAATAGAAAAAAAGAAGATAATAAACATTTGGAGTATTTATTTTTTTTGTATTCTAGTTTATTTAGAGTTTGGCAGCGAAGAAGAGAAGAGTGCTTTTGACACACAATAAACATTGGCTAAGTTGCGGCCCTGAGCCCAGGTCAGCCACAAAGTATTTATGAATGTGTGTGTTGTACAAAAAAAGCTTTCATTTTTGATTGATGGCTAGATTGATCGTATGATTGATTGATTGATTGATGAGTTGACTGACTGGCTGGCTGGCTGGCTGACTTACTGAATTACTGGCGTATTTATTCAACAAAATGAATAACAAATGATTGATTGATGTATGTACGGCATCTATTTGCCAAATAATTAAATAATGCAATATGACATGAATTTTTGAAATGGAATTTTTTTTTCAAATTTTTTTTTTCCAAAATAGCTTAGGTAAATGAAGAGAGGAGCAACTTGGAGAGGGGCAACAGTTTCGCTTGATAGACACAAGATAGAGCATGCGCAACAATTAGATGCAAATATCCATTTCTTTTTTTTTGTTTGGTTAAATAATGCACAAATTAGCAATCGAAAGCAAACACAATCAAGTTGTGTTATCGATGTTTGGCATCTTTGGTTGCGTAAGCAAGTGAACATGATGCTGTGTGGTTACGGCCGTGTGCTGGTTGCATGAGCCCGGCCACGACCTTAATTAGCAGTATCAGGCAAGATTGACTTGATAAATGACATTCTAAATATGCCTTACGTGACCAAACTACTTTGCAAAGCGATTTTTAATTAATTTCAAAGTTTGCAACGTGAATTTAAGACTTGGAGATTATGGCAACTAGTTTGTTCGCCTCTCTCTCTTTTCTGACTAGTCCTGTAAATCTTGTGCATCAGGAAAGCACCTAATTTGCTCTAAGCCTCTAAATGACAAATTTTAATAATTCTCCGTTTCTTTTTTTTTCTCTTTCAAAATCGATTCTTTTTTTTCTCTTGTTTTTGACAGCTAATATTGCTCGTATTTAGGATTTTGATTGATATTAGTTTATAATGGCTGAGAACAAAATATGTCAAAAAAAAAGAAAGAGAGAGAGAAAAAAATTGATTTATTTGAAAAAAAAAATTGGCAAAGACATTTTTATGCTGGGTCGTAAAAGCAAGCCCAGCATGGAAATGGCTGATCAGCGATGATCAATGATAAGATCGGCAGTGTTTGATTTCGATTTGGTCTTGGGGTTTTTATTGCATTGGGCCAAGCACACCGATCAGTTTACCTTTAAAGATAATCTATTCGAAATCTTGAATTTCACTTGAATGTGTTAGATAATTTATAGCCTTTGTGAGTAGTGCCATTCATACGTAAAATCGCCTAGGTATAAATGCACCGACTTTTTCTCTCTATCTCTCTCTCTCTCTTTCTTGTCTCTTTCTACCAATTTCACCATATGACAAATCCAATCCAAAATGATTATTTAAAGAGCGGATTTTAGTCGACAAGACACACAGCACTGTCAGGAAATATTACAGAGCTATTAATTGTACACTTCCAGATTTGTTTCTAAATGACATGGAAATATGATAATCTAAATTGAAATAGACGTTTATTTATACAAAACTCAAATGATAAGGCATTGAGTTACAGTTTTGTTTTGTTTAAGGCTATAAATCAAAACTAGCAGTGTTTATTAATTTCGAGTGCTAGCAGCTCGATTGACCGAAGTTAATTAGGCGATAGGTGTCCCCTACGCCCTAACTACGACATTGCCCACACTCTCTCTCTCTCTCTTTATTTATTAAATTATTAATTTTTTTTTTTCTATTTTCAATTAACACTCAACGACAAAATATTAAAAGATAAAGTCTAAGTTTGTTTTGTTAGTGTTTATTAATTTATGACTTTTTTTTTTTGCTCAAGAAATAAAAAACTGAGTCAATTGGCACGAAAATTTTAATTTCAAAAATATTTAAAATATTGGAAGTTTGGAATAAAACCAAGCAAAATGTTCATTCAAATTAAAAATATTTAATAAATGCTTTAAAAATATGAATTTTTTAAATTTTTACTTTTTTTTTCAAAGGCTAAAAATAAATGTTTAAAATGTTATGTAAAAAAAATAGAAAAGAAAGTCAGTTGAAAAATATTCCATTTGAATCACCAGTATTTATCATCATTGATGAGGTGTATGTTTAGGATGCGTGCGTCACTATCTTTGACAATTTTTTATTTGTCTGTCAAAAAACAATGAATCTTTATCCTGTTTATATGTTAACCCTGGGATAAGGTTAAGTTAATGAAACTCAAATTTATTTGTTTTTAAAATTTATTTTATCAAACAATCACGAATAAATGAAATAATGTGTACTTGGTGTATTTTGTGTTTGGTTGGCATAATAGTCATTTAATAATTTTAAAATTTATAAACTTAATTATTCATTTTTTTTTAAATAATAATACTAGGAGGTCGCCTATGGCAGCACATTGCGCTATACAGGGAAAATTACAGAAATAGAAGAACTTTAAAGTTTTTAGAGTCAATAGATATTTCTATTTTGTTCAAATAGCTTTTTAAATGAATCAAGCAGAGTTTTTCCATTCAAATCACCAACATCAACACAGACATGTTTGGATGCGTCACCAGCTACAATAAATTTTGATCCTGTCAATGTCAAGTTTATCTAGTGCATTTTGTGTATGGGCTATAGGTGATTTAGGATTCGACCAAAAACCCCTTAATTACATTCGCAAATATTTGCTCATGAAATTAAACTTTTTGTTCTTGTCTTCTTCAAATGTAGGATTTTATTTAACAAAATAAAAATAAAAAACTAAAAAAATTAATAACCATAATGCAAAATTTAAATATTTAACATTTTTCTAAATCAATAGGGATATCAAAGGTCGATTGCAGCAAAATGACAGGACCGGACTAGATTTGTACTCTCGTTTGTGGCTAAAGAAAAAGAGAAAAAAATAGTACTTTTTCTCCTCTCTCTCTCTCTCGCTAAATTTTCGATGTGTTTCTCGATTGGCTGAGCCAAATTGAACACTCAAAAAAAATAAAAACACTACACAATTCCGCTCACACTCCGCCTCTAATTATTCATGCACATTCTAAATTTTTCAATTGGCCCAGCACACCCAACCAATAGGCTCAAATAAAAATAAATTATAAAATATAAGAAAAACAAACTAGGAGAACAAGAACGAAAAAGAGAAATAAAATATTTTCTTTTTCGTTTTCGTTTTTTTTTTTTCTTCGTTTGCTCTTGTTGTTGTTTCAATTCTTCGAGAGAGAATAAAAAAAAAAAGAAGAAAATAAAATAAAAATATAATTTTCAATTTATGCTCAATTTTAACTGGTTGATGCAAATATTATCCAAACATACTCTCAACAACCGCTATTTATATTTTTATATATATTTATTATTTTTTTTTTTTTAGTATTTTTTTTGTTTGGTTGCTTCTTATCTATTATAATATTGTAATAGCGTTGTTATAATTTTTTTTAGAGAAAATAAAAAAAATTCGACTTTGGCGCGGTAAATGAACAATTTGTATCTAAGCGACACTTTTGGTAGCAAAGCAGCAGCAGCAGTAGCGTCCATAGCCAAGTCCAAATTAGTTGTGTCCAATTCAACTAATTCCACCATGGTCAACGAAGCACAATTGAAACGCGACAAAGAAGCTATCTTAAAGTAATTTGCATTAAAAAAAAACACAGACATAATCTCTAGGCTATGGATTAGATCGTGATTTTGGACGTGTTAATGATGATCGATTATCACGATTTGATCGCCTCAATATTCAATAAATAATCTTTTTTTTTCTCTCTCAAGACATCCACTGTTTTCATTGCTGGCACTGATGCTGGAAAAGTGCGAGCTGGCCACATGCACACCAAGGGATCCGCGGGTCCGCGACGACATCTGCACCAGCCAAACGCTGGACGATGACTTTAGCGAATTTTCCAAGCAAATACGCAAAGAACATCCGTTCTATGTGCCCAATGCCGAGCTGGACAACCTGATGATCCAGGCGATCCAAGTGCTCCGCTTTCACTTGCTTGAATTGGAAAAAGTGCACGAGCTGTGCGACGACTTTTGCGATCGCTACATAGACAGACTAAAGGGCAAAATGCCCAACGAGCTCAGCCTCGAAGAGAACAACTCGACTGGCTCGACTAGCGCTCTAAACGACGCCCACTCGTTCGACTACTCGACCAGCAACAATTCAGCAACAACGCCAACCGCTCTACGTCAATCGCTCTCCACTTCTAGTTTGCTGCACGCGCCTCCAAATCTAAAAATCGAATCGGACCATCACCAACCAGCCAGCCTGGGCCAAAGCATGTCCTATCAGTATCCGATTGTCGACTCGAACCAACAGCTCTACCAGCCCTATCCGACCGCTTATCAGTCGGCTCCGTACTTGGCTCAGAATTACGGACAGCAGGCGGCCGGCTACTTTGCCAACGCACCATTTCAGCCCGGCCCCTATGCCGACTATCCGCCGCAGGAAGAGTCGCAGATCAAGCTGGCTAGTCGCCCGGCCTCGCAGTCCAACGAGCATTCGCTGGCCGTTCTGGGCCAGCAGGGCTCCGCTGCGGCCCCTCCCGCTCACTTCAACTTGGACACTAATAGTGAGACGGGCGACGCGCTCGACAACAGTGTCGGCTCCAATGAACAGTCCGGCGACGACGAACTCGAGGAGAGCTCGTCGAGCAAGAAGCGACAGCGCAAACGTGGCATATTTCCCAAGGTGGCCACTAACATGATGCGTGCATGGCTATTTCAGCACTTTAGTGTAAGTAGACATGTTTAAAGTTTTATTTAAGGGTGGACATTATTTTATTTTTGGCTACAATCAACGACCAATTTTGAGATATAGAAAAAAAAAACAGTTGTTACTCAACAACAGCTGAATAGATAATAGCTTGCTAAGAATGCAATTAATCATTTTTTTTTCTGAAAAAAATTATTTTTTTGTTTATAAGTTTAATGACGGTAATTAAGACTGATAAACAAAATATAACGAATAAAAAAAAAATGATTTATATTTAATTCCTTTTTTTTTTTCTAATTTTTTTTTCTTCTAAAGCATCCATATCCATCCGAAGAGCAAAAGAAACAGCTGGCCCAAGACACCGGACTGACCATACTCCAAGTGAACAATTGGTGAGTTGATCATTTTTTTTTCTTCTTTTATTATTGTGAAAAGGCAAAGATATGGAACAAAAAAATTATTTAGATCATCTTTTCACTTAAAGAACAGTTTATTTTGATTTAAAAGTATTACATATGCATTTTTCAAATTATTATGCAATATTATCACTATTTTTTTAGAAGTGGTCAAAAAATCAGTAGATATTTTTATACGTACCTGTAAGGTTTTTGGTGTTATTTTGTTTTAAAAATAAGAGATAATCAATCAATAACTTTATTTTGTAATAAATGGCCACTTTTAGTCTAAACAAATAATAAAGAAAATAACAAAATATAGGAACTTAAAACAGCAAATTGCTAATAGACTAATCCCAAATGACTATATTTTACACAGTGTTAAATACTAACAAATTGCTAAACGCACTAGATCGTAGACATCTAAGTTGAATGGAGTCGATAACATAGTTTCTAAAATTCAAATTTAAATTATTTTAAATTTAAAAGCACAAAATTAATCCATTAGCGATTAAACATTCACTATTGGTTAAAAGTTCTTGCCAACATCTTTGTGCATGTCTGATTTCTCTCATTTTCTAAACACTCTTTTATTGAATCACCAACCATTGACTAAACAGAGTGACCAATGAAAACGAAAAAAAATTTTACTCCTTCTAAAAATGCCGAAAAAAAAATGCAAACAAACTTTTAAGCTGATTATGCAACTCTATTCCAAATGCTGATATAGAATAAAATTATTTGCTAAAAAACCAACAAAAAACAGTGATGATAGTGCCAATGAGTAACCCTTTTTTTTATTGAAGTTTTAATAAAAAATTTTTATGCATATTTTAATTTATTTGCAAAAGTCTAAAGAATTGAAGTTCCATTAAAAAAAAAAAAATAAAAAAAAAATATTTTTCCTATCCCTAAATGTCATCAAAAAAATAAATAAAAAAATATTTATAAAAAAAAATTTATTTAAAAATAGGTTCATAAACGCTCGGCGTCGAATAGTGCAGCCAATGATCGACTCGAACAATCGAGCGAGCGGCAACTCGTCGATATATCAGTCGAACGGTCCGTCATCGTCGTCGTCGTCTTCGTCGTCGTCGGACACGAACCAGGCGGAGGCGGGCTCGTTCGCGAACGCATCGCAACCCAACCGCAGCCAGACCTATTCGCCGTACTTGGGCGCGCAGCCCGCAGTGGCGTCAGCATCGCCCGGAGCGTCCACAGGCGCCTCTTCCTCTTCGTCTAGTTCGTCGACGCCGCACCACTTGGCCGCAGCGGTTCACCACGCCGCGCTCTTCGGCTACGGCGACCAAGCCAACTACAACAACAACAGCAACAACAGTCAAAACTCGTTCAACGCCAACTACAATTATCACGGGTCGTTCGGTCATCACTCGCCCGTGTCGCCGTCGGCCAACTCGGGCCCTCAGCTGTCGGCCGCAGCCGCCGCCGCCTATGCCGCTGCTGCCTACAATTTTAGTAATTCGACACTGCCCCATTTGCCCCATCATTCACATTCGCACCCGAACGCTCACCATCCGTACGCGTCCCAACTGCACCAAATGCACAATCAAATCGACTCGCAGAACAATGCGGCCAATGTGGCCAACTCGCTTGTGAACAATCTGGTGGGCGCTGCCGCCGCTCTCAATCACTCTTCTGGTCTCCACAATGGTCTCGTTGATCTCGGACAGTCCCAATGCATTCAGGACATACATGCTGCCAGCTAATTGCCCAACCGTGCCACCACCAATCCTATCCAAATGCATTAAATCAATGAGAAAAAGAAAAACAAACAAACAATATTTTTTTTTATTTATTTAATTTTGTGTAACATAGAAAGAAAAGAAATTGAATAAAACAATGAGTTTACCTTTTTTTTTGTTTATTTTGAGTTTTTTTTTTGTTTTTATTTTTTAGAAATTATTTGTTTAAATTGTCATTAAATGTAATTTAAGATTAAAAATAGCTTTTAAAAAATTGAATTTTTTTCTTTTCGTTTTGCTTTATTTTGTGATCAACATTCTTAGAGAAAGAGATTGTGTTCTTCTTATTTTTTCGTTCTCTATCAGCATAATTATCAGTTTTATTTACGCACTTTTTTTTCTTTTTTTTTTTTGCATATTTTCAATTAACTGTTTAATTTTCGTTTTTACAAAATTTTATCCTTTTATTTTTTTTCTCTTAATTTAACTACCAAAAAAATAAAAAATTCAAAAATTATTCTCTCGTTTTTATTTTTTTTTGTTTTTTTAGTCGAATTTAATTGATCCAATTGCTTTTTGATTTCAATCATTTTCTAAAATAGAAAAAAAATCTCACAAAAAATAAATTCAACTCAATTAAATTATAATTTTGATTTATTGTGTTTATTGTTATGCTAATTAATTTTTGCATAAGAATAGCTTGCACCCTAGCTAGCACATTTTGTTGAACTGCTGGCTTACAAAACTCTAAACCCATGACAAATTTAATTGTTGAGCCTTGCCACTCTATAACTTTATGATTTTTTTAAATAGTAGTAGAAGCAACCTCAAATGGTGCTTCAAATACAAATGGAACAAGAATTCGTCATTTTTTGAAAAAATTAAATTTAATACAAAATAATCAAAAAAATACAAATATAAAGTGCAAAATACTTTATTTTACCTTTTTTACATAAAATAAAATTTTTATTTTCTTTTTTTAGCTAATCAATTATCAAATTAAATTTTATTGATGTTTAATTTTTGTATATTTTTAAATCAGAAAATTTTTTTATGATAATATTACATATTTTTTTTTAATATTATTCATTAACTTTAATTTTAAATTATCAAGAAATGAAGAATTTTTGCCCAATTTATGAATATTTGAATTTCACAAAACAGCCTCAAATAAACAATTCTTTTTTTTTTAAATATTCGTATTGGTGACGCTCTTAGTCACCGCGTCCAGAATGTTCCAATTTCCTGATGTCCGCTCAATAAAAAAGTTGTGTCTAATTTTATTTAAAATCATTTATTTATTAATTTTTTCTAAAATTTAAAAAATTGACTTCCAGCTATTGAAAAATTTTATTTTAATAAAATATTTTAGTGAAAATTTTCCATTCAAAAATTGATTTTTGCAGCAGCAAAAAAATAATAAATCAATGATAAGATTAAATTTTAAAAACTACGCGATAAAAATAAAGTGATTAATCTTGAATTTTTTTGTTAGGTGGTTAACAAAATACAAGTCCCACAGCAGTCCATGAGTCAACATTAGTAATTTAATTAAACTGTAGAGTCTTTTATTTAGATAAATAAAATTGTGTTGTTGTTGTTGTTCAAGATTAATGTTTTTTTTTCAATGTAATGAAATATTCATGATTATATGAAATGATTAAGTGAGTGCTATAAATCTCGAAGTGTTAAAGCGTTATCGAAGGGGTTATTGCAGCTAGTAGTTGTGTTGAAAGCCTGGAGGGCTATCGAACAGCAGCACTAGTCGAGATTAGAGCAAAGTTTATCTCGGAAGAAAACAAAACGTTTATCAGGAGTTGAGTGATCAAAGTGGACGCGGCGGGTTTATCAGCAACCGTTATTGAGATAAGCAGGTACGCAACTGAATGCTATTGAATGTCAGGTATTTTAATTTTAATTTTATTGTTTACTAAAAGTATTTAAACTATTCTCAATATTTGCATAAAAATTTCTATTTAATAATTGATGATCTTAGCATCATAATCATCGGCCTTCGAATCCATAGAGTCCTATTCAAATATTTATGAATAGCAAAATTTCAAATAATGAAGAAGAGAAAAAAAAGGACCGCTTGAAACAAGAGAAGTTTAAAATTTAAATTTAAATTTATTAAGTTCGCTTCGGCTAGAGTCTGATATCGATAGCCGTAATGAGAAAACCTTATGCAAATCGATCAAACAGCTGAGCCGATGCGGAATTATACTGTTTTTTTTTTCTTTCTCAAACAAATGTTAAACATAAATCAATCACAAACTCTCTGGCAGCAGTAGCAGCAGCAGCAGCATCAGAACAACAACAAAAAAAACACAACAAAATGATTGATTGACGCTTATTTGCCTGAGCTTGTTAAGTCCAACCATCAATCAATCATTTCTGCAACTTATCAGCAATTGACCCTGTGTTCGATCGGATTGCGTATATTCACTCGAGTGGATTGTGTTCAGATGTTCAGTGAATAGATAAGATTGCACTCGAGAGTTATTGAGCGCAAGGTGCACTAATTGAATAAAACAGCAAGAGTTGGTATTTTATTGCTCTGCCATTGATAGTTCAAATCAATCTGGAAGCCGAACGGGGGGTCATTAAGAGTCAGGTAAGAGCTCATGAAAACTGAAAGTCTCAATCTCGGCTTGAAATTATCTATTTCAATTAGCAAATAGAAGAAAAAAATTAATAAACAGAAGGGGGTTATAAAAATTTTTTTTTTTTTATTAGCTTCTAATTTAATTCGGTCTAGATAAGATTAGCTCTCATATAAAAAAATAAAAAAATTAATAAAAATAGAGAGCTCTTGAAATTATCTGTTAAAGTTTGTTGCTGTTATCAGTGGCAACTGTTGCTTGTCAATCAAAGCTCTTTAACTCGATGGGAAATTAATTAAAGTTCAGTATGGTTGCACCCGGATGGTTTTGCAAGGAGCTCTATTCTTGACAAAAGCGATGAGTTGTGACCTGATGCGCCTCATCGAAAGTACGCTCTCTCAATCTGACTTGTGATCTGAATCGATTCGCTCGATCAATCTCTTGATTCGAGTTTGATCGAGAACAATGCAAATGTGCTAAATCTCTCATCTGACTTTGATCTCAAATTCCATTACCTAATGATGCTTGGACACACTATTTGGCCACAGATTCTTATCTCATCCATATTCACTATTACTTTCCGTTAAACAAGACTATTCCGCATATACTTTTCATGACTGACGTGCAATTAAATTTAATTATATGTTGTGAATGCTGGAGTCAACTATTCCCCGGCGATTGGCTCTAGATTTGCACAAAATATTTTCGACTTCCGAAAAATTAACAATTCTCTTGGCACTATTGTTTTAAAATTATTTTCAAAAATTAATTGCTACTTTTTGTTCAAATAAAAATAGAGAAAATACAAGAAGAGATTTTCTTGTCAAAATTGAAATGAAATGAAATTCGACTCTGTTCGATTGGGAAATGAACCAGCAACTTGTACTTAAGATACTTATCTGGAAAAATTATATTAATTTAAACAAAAAAATCTAAAATTACAATGTTTGGACAAAAAATTTATTTAAAAAATAAATAAAAAATAATGATTTGTTTGGACATGACTTGAAAAAAGTGTTTAGCTAAATCCGTCTTCTAGTGATTGAATAAATGACTTGCCATTTATTAAACAGGTTGTGGCAATTAGAAATTCAGTGGGGCCTTGAATTAACAAAAAAATAATAATAAAAATTTTTAAATTAAAAAATAAATTGTATACTTTCATTGATTGATGATAGGTATCTCAATGCGCTTATTTCTGCATATGTACAGCCGCCAACAAAAAACACCAAAGTCATTTTTTGGTCCAAACTTTGGCCAGACTGAGACGAGTTCAAAGATGCATTTGAATTTCCTTAGCAAAAAAAAAAAAACAATTTGATTTTTATTTGGCAATCTTTATTGATTTTACTTCTTTTTCGCATTCCACTTGGCAGATACTGGACTTCTTCGAAAAATTCGCCAGTTATCAAACCAAATAGATCACCATACATTTTCCAGTTTGGTCTAGTTAAATACTGACAGAAGCGAATTGACAAAGGTGCATAGCCACTAAAAACATATGATATATCATTTGGATTTTCTTCATTTACTTTGTCCACTTGTAAATTCATTTTTTTGCTAATGGTATCAAAATTTTTAACTCCTTGATTGTACAAAATATTCGATTTTTCCATATTATTCAACAGTTCAAAGTACATCATACCATAAGCCTATAAAAAAAAAAATCTCAAAAATTTTCAATTAATTAATTTTTTTATTTATTTTGTAAATTATGGAATAGTTGATATTCTATTGTTTTTGATTTAAATAATAGTTAAGGGTTACCCAAAGATTATTTGAATGATTCAAGCCTTCATTTAAACTTTCTGAGCCGAACATTACTGATTTATTTTTTATGGGGATTAATTTTTTAGATTTTAAATAATATGATTAAAAATGTAATTTGTACAAACGAATAGATTGAGATAGATTTTAAAGTTTTCTTCAGTGAAATTTGAAAAAAAAAAAACTAAATTATTTTTAATTTATTATTAGTCAATAATTTTAGAGACATTGTTTTTTAAGGAAACCAATAATTAATTCCCTGTTGATTTTATTCAACTGGCTAATTAAAAGAAAATATTATAAGATTAATCTTTTTTTTTAATTTAGTAAACTATGGAATAGTTGATATTCTATTTTGTTCAAAATTAAAAATTTAGTTTTTTTATTTATACAATAATTTTGGGTTACCCCAAGGTTCGTTCGAATGGCTTGAGCCTTTGTTTTAAATTAAATTATTTTAATTTATTTTTAGTCAATAAATTTAGAAATATTTTTTTTGAAGTAAACCAATAATTAATTTTTGAATCGTTAATTATTTATTTTTTTTACTAACTCAACTGAATATTTTAAAAGAAAATTTTAATAGACTCAAGATAATTTTTTTGAATTTTTTAATTGAAAAAATTTTTTGCACAAAAAGTTAAATTTTGATTTTTTTGTATCTAATTCCAAGCTGACAAAATTAAAATTGACAAAACTCTAATCAAAGCTCCAAAAAGCTCAAAAGTAAATCAAAATCAAAAAAAAAATTGATTATATGCAAAATTTAATTACAAATAACTTGTTCAAATATATGAATCGAGATTAATTTAAGCGTTATGGTAAATATTGTTTAGCTTTTATGAGAGTGTTTGTATATTAGATAAACTATTTGAATTAAATATATAAATATTTAATTTTAAATTAAACATACAAAACAAAATTAAAGACCGAAACATTAAATTATCTTTTGAAGTAGAGAATAATTAATTGGATATCTGAAAATTTTCAAAAAATAAAAATATTTTGAAATTTCTTTAAAAAAGTGATTTAATCATAAAAATATTTACTCTTATTATTTCACGCTTATAAGTCTCCAACAAAGAGGTTTTAAAGCCATTATTTACCGCACAATGTAGGCATATTAATCTCAATACGGTGTAAATATCTTCACCGCGGCTCATACAGTTAATTATATAACTGTTCGCTTTGTCACCACTTAACCCAGCCAATAAATCATTTTGACACTGAAGTTTCTCAAAAAACTCATCAGACATAGTCAATTCTTTAATTATTTCCGCAATGGTCATATCTAAAATATTTCTAAAATTATTGAATAATCAATATTTCCTCTGAATTACGATTTTCCAATGAAGTCTTTTTGACTTGATAAGTTTTGAGAGTTTTTTCAACAAACATTCTCAATTGACTGACACTTTGTAAACGATTTTTTTCCTTTTGTCAAAATTTTAGCACTCAAATTGAAGAAGAAAAAAAGGAAAAAAATGTATATTTTACTTCATTGGTTTGCTGAAGTTCTTTAGCTGTTCGACTCAAAACTGGATTAATTGCATTAAAATTACGATCCCGAATCTCGCCAAATAAACTGTCACCAGAATTGAGTATAACTATTGATTTTTTCATTTCAACTACATTCAATTTGTCATCTTGATTGGGTTTTTTAATTTTTTCCTGCGGAATTTCCAGTTGGGCTTTATATAATCGGAAATTAAAAATGCAAATTTTCTTTTTTATTTTTCCTTACTGTATTTAATGCCAAAATTTTCATCAATCAGGCCTTCATAGGTTAGCTGAGTCATCATGGGAGTTATTAAGTCAATATTTCGATCGATCAGGATTAAGTTATCAATTTTGGGTGCTGTTTGTGGTTCTTGATTCTGTGGCATTTCACGTCTCATTCTCAATATTTGATCCACTACCATTTGCGAATACTTTCCTTTGCCGTAAATGTTAGGTATAATGCCATACAAAGACTGCATGGTCATTAGGGACTTGGCAACATTGTACAAATAAGTTGGATCATTGTGTAGAAACAAGTCCTTGACGCAAAAAATAAATAAAATTTTTAATGAATTTTTATTATTTTAATTTACTTTAAAAAGTTGTGGATTTTCCATTGAAAGCAAGTCGTTGTCTAATGGTATCAAATCCAAAAAAATTTCTTTCAAGTTATTTTTGAAAGAGCCATAAACACCTAGTTCCTTGAGTTTTTTTTCGCATAAATGAGTCATGCGCGGAACAAATAATATATGGAATTCTTTAATCTCATTTTTTAAATCACTTTCACTTAGAAATTAAATGACTTTAATAAAAAAATTAAAGATAAATATTTGTCTAAATAAAAAAATATTAATGGCTGAAGCAACTAGAAAATATCGATAAAAAAAATTAAAATTTTGGACAAAAATTTGGTTTTATTACTCCAATAATTTTGATAAAAACTGATTAAACACGTACGAAGTCTTCAATAGATCTGAATTGGTATATTAAATTTCATTAGATAAAGCTCATTGTGAATTTCGAAAAAATAAATTGAACAAAAATTAAAAAAACTTAATAACTTTTTATCTACGAGATTAAAATTGGTATTGTCAATTAAATTAGCTGATACATTAAATGAACTACCTAAATATACTGCAAAACAATTCAAATTTATTTTAATGTATGTGTTGGTGTTGAAAATCTGTGTAGTGTTTAAATATTTAAAAATAAATTAAATTAATTAATTATATTAAAATAATTTTAAAATTTATTTATCAAAAATATTATAAATTAAAAATTGAAACAAAAAAAAAATTATTTGGATAAAATTGAATTGGATAAAAAATATTGAAAGAATACTTGATATTAAGCTTTAAAATTTTTGAAATCGATAACAAAATTTGAAGCTTTCTTTGTTTGCCTCCAAAAACATTAATAAGAACTTTATTCTCAAAAGGTTCAAAGTTATATTTTTCTATTTTTTATCTAAATAGATTTGGAGCCAAGAAGAAGTGTGTGTGTTATTTAGTTTAAAGTAGTTTTTTAATTCTAAAGAAGATATTCAATTACTTGTCTAAAAATTATTATTGCTCTACTTATCAATTCCATTCAAAAAAATTAATTTTTTTAAAAAAACTTTATACAAATATTTAATTTTTTTTGTTTAAATTTCTAAATTGAATTTGCAAAAAAATCAAATTTATGTTTAAATTTTGAAATTATTTTTATTTTAAAAATTCAATAATCTTTTAAAATTGAATTCGAAAGTAAATTATATTGGTGTTTTAAAATATTTTTATCCAGATTTTGAAATGTTGTTCAAATACATGTTCAATTCAAATTATCCAAAAATTAAAAAAATTAATTTCAAAATAATCGGATATTTTCGGACTTAATTTTTTTGGGAAAAAAAATTTCATTAGGGACATTAAGTCAATTTTTAATAATATTTTAGCCTCAAAATAAATAAATTCCTTTTTAATCATTAAAAATATTTTATTCATAAATCCATTAAAATCGTACTAATAAATGGAAAAGCAGTAACATATCAAAGTTTTTGTGTTAAAAAAGTTATTTAGTTCTTGAATTTCTGTTCCAAAATTGATAGTGCCAAAATGGTCATATTAAGGGTAAAAACACATATCAAAGTCTGATATGCACAAGAAATAAAAAGAAAAAATATTCTAATAATAAAATTGGTATTTTCATTACAAATCAAATTTAGCTGATCAAACCGATAAAAATAATTTACTATATTTAACTTCTTTATGGAAAATAAAAAAGAGATACACTACCCTACAAAAATGGTTCTGCTTTATTCTACATAAAATACAACTATCAATCTAATACTTTTAAATCAAATTGAATGATTTGAACCTTTAAATTTAAATTTTTAGATTCAATGCTGAATTTTGTTTTAGAATGTTTCTGCTAAATTACTTTTAACCTCACTCTTCCAAAGTGAGCATAATTTCATTTTTGATAAATTAAATTATTTTATATTATGTTATTTATGATTTTCTGTGTTGTTTAAAAAACTGTTTTACTTTTGCTTCATATCAGCCAAAATAAAATTTAAACATTATTCTTAAAATTTGTTTTGAAGATTAAAGAAAAAAATATTTTTATTTAAAGCTTAAAACTAGTCTTTAAATTAAAAAATTATTTTCAAAATAATCAAAAAATTTTCAGACTTAGTTTTTTGTAAAGAAAATTTTCACTATGGGCATAGAGTAAATTTTCTTTTAATTATATACTTTAGCCTCAAAATAAATGAATTCTTTTTAAATTACTAAAAATATTTTAATTTATAAATTAATTAAAATCGAATTAAAAAATCGAAATTAAGAAAAATAAACTAAATTACTTACACATTAAGTACATTTGTAGCAATTAAACTCATCAATTCCAATCTAGGCTTTACAATGAAAAAAATATGAGATATGTCAGACAAATCTTTTTTTTTCAAAAGTCTATTATCTCTCAGCTCTCTCAAGTCCATCATTTTGTCGACACCACGCTCCTTTAGAACTCTGTAATCAGCAATCAAGCCCAATGGCTGTGTCAAATGTTTGTCCCAAACGACAAGTTTTTTGCCGGGACAGTCTTCAAAAAAGCTCAAAAACTCACGTCTCAACCACTCTTTTAGATCGAGCAAATTTACACGATCACTTGACAAATGGGACGAAGTTGCGGCCATTTCTTTCAGCAACAAAAAATAACAATAAACAAAATTATTCATGGATCATGTCATGGATCGGCTAAAATACCGATCAAAAATTTCCAAAAGCATTTCAAAAATCAAAATTTAAAAATATTTATTATTTAAAATTAGGAATATTCAATTTTTAATTTTTAAAAAGAATTTAGTACTAATATGCAAAGCCTTTGTTGGAAACTTTACGCTTTAAAGAATTAAAAATATTGATAAAATTTTCGGATACACGCGGATCTACATAAAAATAGAACTTTTTTTGTCTATCATCACTTTCGGACTGCAAACTCAGACTACTTTGTATTTTATGAATTTTGGCCACATCTGATTCCTGTCTTGAATGACCAACACTTGTCTCACACTCACTGCGCATCGGCTTAAGTCTGTGTCCACAAGAACAAGTCACCGCATTTTCTGACTTACGTCGCTCACTTTGCATCACAAAGTCCATCAATCGACTAAGATTATTTTCATATAATTTATCATTTTCTTTGACAAAATCCTCTATTTTCCGACTATTCAGCACCACACACAAACCAATCTCATTGTCTGATTCTCTACTAAGCCTTACATCTATTTCGCTGATGTAAAAAGCGCGCAAAAGCATGTCCTCATGTTTGTCCATCATGTACAGTATTTCATCACCAAGTGCCAAATAGCATGGCGATAAGCCCAGCTGACTTTTGCTAGTGTAAACACACTCTATTATTGAATTGACCCTGTCCACCGTTTTGCTTGAATTCAAAAGTTTGTTGGTAAACTTGGTGCTCGAGATGGAAAATTTGGAAAACTGCATATTCAATGGTCGTTTGTACAGGCGCAATTGACCAAGAGGCCCGCAGCTAATTCCAGTTATTTTGAGCAAACCCTGTCCTGTCTGATTGACCAATTCAGCCACTGCTCCCACAGGCTTTGTTACCAAACCAATAATGCCCTTGCTTAGACCCTTGAGAATACTGTCCGAATTGTGCACAGACTGAATTGGCTGCTCGGCAAGACCACCAATGGCGCCCATTATGGACACCAAAAAACTTGAGGACACTTGCACAAAACCGGAGCCTATTGAGTCAGAGTGGTAATGGCGCAGTGAATCCTGGCGGGCCAAGTGCTGCGGATCAAAGGACAGAATATCCATGTTGCGCGATATGAATGATGCAAATGAAGTCATGGAAGTGATGGTGCCAGCGCTCAGGTTTCTGATGAGCGAGAGAGAGCCCTGGCTGAAGCCTTGGAACAGGCCTCGTGGTCCGTCACGGCGCAGCTCTCTATAAGGCAAAAGCAAAAAGTCCAACACTCCATTGCTGACTTGTTGCACAAATGCAGTTGGAGAGCCTATGAGATCAAGTGAGCCGATGAGCCATCCGGCGCGGAAAATCAACGAAGTCAAATAGTGGCTAGTTAGTTTGTTTATTAGTTGAGGAAGTGATTGAAGTGATTCGGGATGACCGATTAAGTGAAATTGGTCAAAAATGACCGGGGTTTTGTGTGTGGCCAAGTAGACTTTTGATGTTGTCTGAAGTGTTACCAAACAGTCAATGGAACTTATTTGTAATTTTTTTAGACGCAAAATGGGACTTGATATTAGATCGAGATCGATTTCAGCATGTTCCTTTGGCTCCCCAATCAAGTCAACATAGTCAAAAATAATTCGTATTAAAAAAGTGATCAGTGAATCTTCCAAATAGACATCAAAATTTTTAAAATTAACTTCTATCTTTTCCACGCTAAAACTGGACAAATTTAGGCCTAGATTAACATTTAAAAATGATTCAAATGGATATGGTGAGCTTTTGGGCATCGGGTACACCGAACCAAAATCAATTGAGCTTGGCTTCAAGGTATTCACTTGTCTTGGTATAAAAATGACCGGAAAGTCAAACTTTTCATTGTCATACATTTGATTGTCCAATTGTAAATAAGATAGATCCAGTTTAATATCCAAATTGTGGTCCATTTCAACTTTTAGCTTGTCAATGCTCAGACGGAGTATTTCAACTTGGTTAAAATTTGACATGTAATCATCGTTTAGTGCCAGCATAAGCCGGTCCACATTTAAATTAAATAAAATTTTTTGTCTTTTTTCATCATCAATAAAATTTTCCATTAAATGGTCCTCATGGGACAAAATTCTTATTTTAGAGTCCTTTTTTAGATAGAAAAAATGGTCGTCCTTCAAAGTCACTTTCAAATTGTCTGCATACATTTTGCACAAAATTTGGCTCAGGTGCAAATTTTCATCGCTGAACATGAACACAATTTGTTCGTTGAGGTTCTCAATGGGAAAGTGGTCAGTGCCAATAAAGTCATAATTGTAGTGCAGCAGGCCACCACTTGGAATTTTGTGCAAATAAACCAAATAATTGGCAAACATGGACTTTTGGCAACAATTTTTCAAATAATTCTCCGCAATAAAATTAGTGCTCAATCTAGGCCACACGTAAACACTGGTTTGTAAGCTATTACGCAAAGTTACCAATGGTTCCGGATCCTTTTTTACAGCAACTACGAGCTGTCCATTTTGAGCAACTAGCAATTTTTGTGTTATTATTAAACCGATGTATTGGTCATCATTTTTGATTGTAACACACTGTCTGCTAATCAACAAATTCTCATCCTGATTACACATTTGTTTCAGTGGCTTTTCATTACATGTTAATATCACACATTTAGATTGTTCAACATTTTCAAATACTAAAAAATTAACTTCACCCAAACGACCATCTTGACCATCTGGCTCCTTGATGAACATATTTTTTCGGTCCACTATAAATGAAACTTTTAGATGTTGTTTCGGCTTGGCACAATTTTTTTCCATAGCCACATGACTCCGCATCAAATTAGCACTCAATTGTTTAA
This sequence comes from Brachionus asplanchnoidis, assembly GCA_025491095.1. Classification (NCBI taxonomy): domain Eukaryota; kingdom Metazoa; phylum Rotifera; class Eurotatoria; order Ploima; family Brachionidae; genus Brachionus; species Brachionus asplanchnoidis. The sequence continues at coordinate 1,790,122 of JAILYF010000008.1, read as the reverse complement.
AGCTGTTCGATATCAAAAAATTGATATCCATGTCAAGTTTATTTTTGAGAACAAACTTTGGCTCTAGTTTTAGAATGCGGTAAGTTTGTTCGGTCAAAAAAGTGAACTCATCTGCACTCAAATTTTCCATAGTTATTTCATTTAAATTTTTATTCAAAAAATTTCTGTCCTCACTGCTAAGGACAAAATAAATTGAGTCATATCTTGGCTTGGAAGCTCCAATGGGTCTAAGCTTCAAATCAATCCAGCATTTGTTCATGTACAGCACATTACTGGCCACTCTTTCGCGGTAAAAAGGCGACACTGGCTCGTCCTTAAGCTCGATCCATTCCGATTCATACTCTACCACCACTTTTTCCAAATCAATATTATTTACATCCTGCAAAGAATACTCTTCCAAGCAAACAGTGAATTTTATTCGCTTTGAACTTCCAGGATGAGATAGACACACTTGACCATCTAGCTTGCCAATGTCATAAACCAAGCCGGATTGATGCTCGGTTATGCGAACATCAAACTCGGTACTGTTCAGCAAAAGACACTCGGGACGAATATTGACCCGTTGGGTGTTTGACAATGGCCAAAATTTTTCTCTATTTATTACAAAATTACTTTTTAAAATTTCTAATTTTTGACCAAGATTAGATTGCGTTTCTTCCAAAGAGACCGCCTCATTTGTCTCATTGACCACTTTGACTGACACTCTTTCACTATTTTCCCTATTTATATTAATAAAACTATATTTGAATGGATCATGTATTACTAATTTTTTATCCTCAAAATTACACAAATTTGGATCTAATTTTTTAAGGCCAATGAGCTCATTTTTTTCCTCGAACCATTTTGAATTAGAGCTGAAAAACTGAGCTTGTGGCGCATCTGAAAGCTTTAGTGAATCGATTATTTCCAAATTTAATTGATCACTTGGGCACTCTGGCACACTGCATGAATTGGATGTGAGAATTTTTTTTTCCTGATTTAAGTTAATTGTTAAATTGTAGGGCAAGTAAGAGCATATGATGAATAAAGGCGACAAAATAAGAGATATTTGACTTAGTTGTTCGTTTTGGTAAATATTCAGCCAATATTTGATACCAAGTGCATCATCATGCCACAAAATACCATTTTTAAGCTCTGTTAAGCTGCTTTTGATGTTTTTGCGTGCAATTTTCAATGATTGTATTTGCAAGTCAGCATTGGACTCGATCAGACAAAGACTGGTCTTTGATCTCGAGTACTCGCTAATCTCATCCAGACTCAATTCTTTGCTTTCGTTGCCATATACCAATCTCAGTTGTTTTATAGCTACATTCAAATAGTTGCATACAAAAAATTTTGATTGAATCAAAACAACTTTTTTGTGCTTTTGTTGACACATTTGACTGTTTAAATTTATAAAAAAACTCAAATGGTCATTTTTGTTTATTTGAATTTTAACTTCTTGAATAACACTTTTATCCACTTGATTGTTAAGTGTAAACTTTTGCGAGTGCTTTTTGTATTTTGGTACATAGAGTTGCATTAGTGGCATTTTTTTGTGAGTTCGCCAAAAGTATGGCATCATACCACCGCTGGAAACTAGACAGGTCTCTTCAGTGTCAAATTGTTTGATGCTTAAATCCAAATTGGTATCATTTTGAATGGAAAAATAGTGAAAAAATTCATCTTGATTGTCCACAAATTCATTTTGAACTGCTTTCAAGGCGTTCAAGCTTGACTGACTCACATAAAAATTAACAGTGTCAACATAGGATTCTACAACAGTGGAACCCGCGTATCTTGTGCATACTTTGAGTCTAAATGGATCAATAATGGGCCTATAGGTTCCAAATTGATATTCGGAATAATCAGCACCAATTTGAGATATTAAATTAACTGAAAAAATTTTTGATTGTTCCGCTTCTAGTAGAGATACTTTTGAATTTAAATCAGTCAAATTGACTAGAGCCAGATCGATGATACCAAATTTTTTGCTAAAACTATTTACCTTTAGTTCAATATTTGATATTTTGACATCTATATCGATCTTGATGTGCTCTTCAGTCAGTTCTATTGAATTGACTTGAGTCGAGGCAAGCAAACTTGAGGCAAATATGAATTTCTTGGCCTCGTTAGAGAGCCTAATTCGCCATGTCTTAGCCCATATAAGGTCTGTAAGCAAAAATTGGTCAAGATCGATGTCAATAACAGTGCTTTGAGTACCTTCTTGGATATAAAATTCTTTTATAAGATCGAATTTTTTTGACGATTCATTCAAAAAGTCCACGTAAAACTTGAATTTACCACTTGCTTTGATCTCTTGGCCACCGATGAATGGCAAAGGAAAAATTTTTAAAGATGTTATGGATCTTTTTGTTTGGTACTTCCAGCAAATTGAGCTTATAGTGTCCGTAGTGGATAAGTCGTCGATGCAAATGATTTCATTAGAGCTCGGAAGTAGAAGATGTGGATAGAAGCTCTCTACATAATTTGTGGAATACATTTTTTTAATATAATTGTCGTCTATGATTTTATAGCTGAATGAACCGCTGCGTAAATCGTCACTATGTTTGGTAAACAAGCTTTGAGATATTTCATCATCATGAATTGTATCAGTTTGTTCAAATTTTTTATCTTCTGTGGTTAAAGACTAAAAAAAATAATAAAAAATTAATTAGTTAAAAAAAAATAAATCTTTTAAAATCTTGATCATTTATTGGGCTATAATACTCAAATTGTTGAAGCTATTTGTCAATTTTTTTTTAAGTCAAAATTGTTTTAAAAAAATAAACAAATTTTCGTGTAAAAAAGCTGTTATTCTGAATTTGACAAAATTTGTAAATGAAAAAATGCATATTATTAAAAAAAATGTGAAATTTTAGTACAAAAATTACAGAACAAAAAGGAGTATGATTTTTTAATTGTAAAAATATGATTCTGCAAACAGTGCTATATATTAATATAATATGTTTCGATTCGCTGTGTTCGATTGGACAAATTTTTTCAAACAAATTCTAAGCTTTGAATAAACTCTTTAATTTTCTTTAAAATGTATACCATAATTTCGCTTAAAATATCCAATAAATTGAAGAGTTATTGCAGAGCTTAAAATTTGCTTGTTCAAATTTGTCAAATTATATAGGACTGCTTGCAGAACCATTTTTTTATAATTAAAAAAAGTGATTTAAGTTTTTCCTTTTCTTACTAAAATTCACATTTACTGATATTTTAAAAAATAACTTCAAGGAAAAAAATATTGAATATAAATATTAAATACTGCTTTCAAGATCTTAAAAAACTTTTTTTTTGAAATCTGGCAATGTGAAAATTTAGTACAAAAATTACAGTACAAAAAGAATAAGCCTTATAATTTTTTTTCTGATTTTGCAAAAATGGTCCTATAAAGAGAACAATATTATGGTCCTATAAAGAGAACAATATTATGGTCCTATAAAGAGAACAATATTATAATTTGTACAAATTTGGCAAATTTGTACAAATTAATTTCAAGCTCTGAAAAAACTCTGAAATTTATTGCATAATTTATTCAAATATTTTTTTATGATGTGCATTTTACAGAAAATTGTAGAGTAGAGTTTTAGAGTTTTTTAAAATAATAACGTTTTTACTTTTTATACTGAAAATTTTATACTAAAATGTCACATTGACTTGAAATTTGATAAAAAAAGATTAAATTTTTTATAAATTATTTGAATAGGACTTATTTTTAATAATCAAAAAAAATATTTGTAGTAATTGTTGGGCAAAAATTTTTGATTAAGGGATTGTGTCCCAAATAAAAAATCGAATAAGTCATTATGTTTTTTTTTTTAAACTCAAATATTTAAAATTTATTAATAAACATTCTCTCATATGATTGTAGAAATAATCAATAGCTTTTATTAATAAAACGTATTTTTTTTTTTTATTTATTTATTATTATTAATATTGACAACTTGTTTATTTTAACCAATGTTACAGAATAAAAATGAAAATTACTGAAATTTTATTACTCGTATTATTATTATTAAAATTAATAATCAAAATTTAAATTATTGTTAATTTATAACAGGCCAAATTAATCTGTCCGACTGCGATTTATGATCTAGGGATAAAATACAATTTGAGTCTTTAAATTGTATTGATATACAAGAGTCGTTTTGGGAAAAAATTCGGCAAGATGTTAATATATTTTTACATTTTCATATTTATATATTCTTTATTTTTCATTTTGATAACTAAATAATTTGGTAAAATTTTTATATTAAATTTTCTGAAATATTACACAAAAAACAAAAAAACATGAAAATGTAAAATTAAAAATTATTTACATTTTGCCGAGAATTTTCGACTATTATTTTATGTATTTATCTCTAAAATTTTTCAACAAATTGATTAAACAGTATCTAAGCTCATTAAAATTTTTTTGACTAGAATATTTCAATTAGTGTGAATCAAAAAAAATTTGCTAATTTGATTAATTTTAATTATTATTAATCAAGTAAATCATAAATTTTTTGGATAATTTTGGAATTATAAAAAAGAGATAGTTTTGTCTTAACCTCTTATCAAAATACAATAACAGAGATACTAAAAAATAAATTTCCACAAGGATCATATTCGATGAAACATTTAGAAAATATTTTAATTTTAGAAAAGTTTTGCTTCTGTATTTTTTGCTACATTTATTCATATATTTATTCCCAAAGATAAAATTTTTAGTATTCGTACTTTTTTTAAGAAATAAAAATAATTACCTTGGCATTATATTTTTCTATAAACTGTTGAAATTGATTAATAAATAAAGCAACATAATGATTTAAACTGATCGTAAAAGAGCCCAAGTCAAAATAAAAGGCCATTTGATTTCGCATTAAATCATATCCAAAGGAACCATTGAAAGACATGGGTCCAAAAAAGTGTATCTTGGTCAATGTATCATTTAAATTTATATTTAAATCGTTTAATTTAAAAAAACTAGATAAATTTTTTGACTCAATGGAACTTTTTAAATTGAAGCCATTCAGAGATGTTGTCAATGTAAACATTTGGTTCAACTCGACTGATAAAACTATCTGACTAGTCAAAGCATTGATATTCAAAAATTTAAAATAATCAAATTTTTCATCAATTTGTTCATTCTTTGTTTCGCCACTTCCAAATTTGTTCAAAAACTCAACGAAATCATCTATTAACTTTAAATTAAGCCTTAATCTTATCGGTCTTTCGAAATAAATCTCAGTTTTTAATTTCTCAGTCGGACTAGTAAGCTCATTTGACCTAAAACATGAATCGCAAAAAACATGTTTTTTGCTCACTACCTCAACTATTTCGTTCTGAAAAGCTTGAAATAAATGCGCAAAATTCTTCACCCGAAACATAAATAAACCTAGTAGAATTCCGGTCTTGGCATCTGGCTCGCCGGGCTTGGTCTCCATAACACCTTCTTTGGCTCCCATATCATAAATTGATACTTCAAATTTTTGTGAATTTTCATGCATAAAAAAACAAATGTGAGGCTGTGTAAGGACCAGATTTAGCACTGGAACTTTACCATTACTCAAATTTAAATTAATTTTTTCAAATGTAACTAACAGATCACATGGAACTAGACTAAAATTTTGATAATTTTGAGTATGCTTTGGCTCAGTTGTTTGGAATTCTTTGGTCAAAACATCCCACATTGTATTCAAATGGCACGGCTCTAGGTTAACACTTAGCTGTGGTATACTTAACTCCAACGAATATCCATGGATCAGTCTAGAGCCGAACAAAATAGGCAAAGCTACAATAAACTTTATTCTAAATTCTTCTATTACTTTAAAATTGTTTATTTCTAGCTTGATGTCATTTAAGTTTATCAAGTATTGCCTATCTTCGAGCATGTATCCGGGTCTGTTGATGAGCCCATGTGATTTGGCCTTCAAGTATATCTGTTGACTAGTTGAATTTTGGACAAAGTTGCGCACCAAAGGGTTCTCAAACTGGCTTGTAATTGACATTGACTTGAGTTCAATGGACAAATTACTGTCTCCCGGGATCTGAATTTTGGCATTTTTAATCTCTAAATTGACCAGTGGAACCTTGCTGGCACCTATCACTGGAATCAAATTTGTGTTTGTTTCTTCTCTTGGCTTGCCATCCTCACTCACCAATTCAGCTAGTTTAAATATCAACTGGAACAGTTTTCTGTTGTAATCAAGCTCAAAACTTCCAATGCTCAAATTAAGCTCACCAATGTATTTGTGATGCTTTTGGAAGTTTTTTTTCAAAGACTGATTCATTTGTATTCCAATACGCTTGGTCAAATTTTTGACCATAGCACTTGTATAGGTGAACGACAAAAAGTTGTCGCTATCTGACACAAATACTTTGCCACTTGACGAGCTAACATTGGCTTTTTTTAATTTAATTTGGTACCTTTGGTATATTTGGTTGATGTCGGACTCAAAAATGAGCCGATTTAGACCCAAATGAAGAGACTCGGAGCCATTTTGACTCAAATTAACACTAAAACTATTGATCAAAAAGTTAAGACTAAAATTTATTTTGGCACCTTGGTCACTTTTGTGCACTAGACTAAAATTTTTGACCAGATTTAAATTTCTAGGCCGGTATTTTGAATAGTTTGAAGCGTTGGACTCGGACGATGACACGTCACCAGTCGATACTGGTTCGTAGTCAATGTCATATTCGTCCGTGTCAATCCAGTCATACTCTTTCAAAATACTGACACTTGAATAGCTTTTTGTGTCGTCTTCGGACGTTTGCCGAGTCCGACTAGCTTCTGGACTGCTAATTTTTATTTCCTCATAATTAATTCTATACTCAAAGTCAGCCAAAGACTGGCTTAATAAATTGACCAAATTTAGAATAAATTTTAAATTGTCCAAAGTGATGTTGAGCTGAATTTTTTGATTTATTTCCAAGTCCAAAATGATTGCCAAAGAGCTCAGCAAATTGTCATATTGATGGTATTTTGGCTTGACCATAAACACAGAGTTAAAATCAACCTGATCAACAATGCTTCCATTTTGGTCTATTTTTATGCAAAAATGTTTCATCTCCATTATCCATGGTAGTTTGTTGCTGGTTTTTTCGCAAGCACGCAAGTATGTGCATGGAAGTTCGACCAATTTTGAATTTATCAGCTCTTCCTCCAGATCACATTTGGTTCCTGATGATTTGATGTACACATGTGGCAAAGTTATCCAAAGCTTTGAGTTGTCATGGCTTAAATCAATGTCTATAGGTCCAATTGAGATTTGTATATGCAAACTTTGGATCAGATCATAGTAGTAGTCAATCAGAGTTGGTTTGGGCAGATTAGAGTCAACCGAATCGTCTTGGCTCAAATTTTTTACATGGTAATAAACAAGGCTTTTTTTAGAAGAAGAATTGTCCAAATTTTCACTCGGAGTTTTTGAGTGTCGACTACGCTGAGAAGACAAAAGGTTGTAGTTGTCGTCTATTTTGTCAATATTGGCTACATCGTCAAACAAGTCAAGAACCAAAAGATTGAACAAATCGCTGTCTCCTTTGCTACAAGGTTTGTAGCTTAGCCATTTGAGAAAATCATCCCGTATTTGAATGTGAGAAGTGTTTAAATTTAAGTAGATAAATAGTGGATCAGGCACATAGGAATTTTCCGTGTCTATTTTAAGCGGTAATTGCGCCTTTACGGTCAAAAAGTCTTTTATTTTTCTCTTTTTGTCTCCGGACTCATTTGATGTTTCCAATAATGGAGTTAAATCTTAAAGAAAAATAAACAATTTTTTTTTTCTTTAAAATTTTATAATTTTCATTTTTTACCAGTATGATCATTTTTGAACAGATATAAGTTACACATATTACAATTGATTTGAATAATTTGCATTATTTTGGTCAATGAATACTTGGTCTTTAGGTCATTTATGCTGAGTCGGAGGGTCTCTGAATTTTGGTACTTTGTGCATCGGATAAAATCTCGCAAAAGTTGTTTGTACATTATTTGACGATATTTGGCCTTTTTCATCTGAAGTTTGTTTATAAATGGTCGTTTAATGTGCTCCATCATGGTATTATTCAATATTGAATAAAGATAATTGTCCAAATAGTCCGATATAAGAAAAACTATTTCTTTATTAAGATTCAGATTGAGAACTGGTAATTCTATATAAAATTCGCTCATTACAAAATATTGTTTGTTCCTAAAAGGTGAAAAAATTTGAAAATCATATTTTTGATGTCTAAGTACTTAACCATACCACATCTCTGGAGACATGATAACATTTGAGAAATGAAATTCCAAATAACATGGCTCAATAATTGCACATTCGTGTTGATAATTTGAGTTTAGGATACCCAAACTCAGCTTTAAGCCATCGGCCTTTTTTAAAAAAATTATAAATTTATTATTTTTTTTTTAAGATAGTTTTGTGCTTTTTAAAGATATCAAGAAATAAAAAATTAGCTTCTAAATCATAGATTTGTAATTTTTTTTGGAATTTAAGAAGACATTAGTTAAACAATTTAATTTGATGATGTTTTCGATATTTAAGCTGTCAATTCTCTATAACATTCATTTTATTTTTCTAGAATTTGTGCAAAAATTTTAATTGAATATATTAATTTACTTAAATATTTTTTTGTAAGATTTTTTCAAATAATTTTGGATTCAAATGTTTTTTTTATTTTTTTAATAAGAATTCTATATATTCTATAAGGGATTTAAATAAATTAATTTTTAATCAGTCATAAAGACAGGAACACTAGCCTGGTGATTAACCTTGTAATTAAAAAAAATTGTCATATTGTCATTCTAATAGAGTAATTGTACAGCATTGATTTCACATAGGATTTTTGCTAATTTTACGTAATTTTACAAATATTTAAGTAAAATTACTTCATAAAATTTTGTTAGGTTACCAAAATAAACAAAAATTTTCATTTTGTTACACTGATCAGAATTGATTTTTGAATAAATTGGATTTTTGACAAATTTAGTCAAGTTTTAGCATTTTTTTTACTCAAAAAAAAATTACGTTATTTTACGCTAAGTTTTTTTTTCGATCTATGAAATTAGTCTGAAATTCCATAAATTTACGTAAATGATTTACGTAAATTTATGGAATTTCTGAAGGATTCTTGGTAAAGTTTACCAAAAATCCTTGAGACAAATCAATACTATAAAGAATTAGGGTGAGATTTTATCTTTTTTTAATATGTATATAAAATTCTATAAAACTTTGTCATGCATTTTATAACTAATCTATCTATTTTTTCTGAAGGAGGTAAGCTCAATCAGATGTTCAAATAGATAAATTTATTTGAAAATTGTTTCTCAAGTTTTCCTATGCTTTCCGTTAAATTTTTTTTTAAATTCAATTATTTTTAGAATCTATAGTAATAAAATGTCTCGCAAGATTCGTTTTGAATAAAAATAATATGCTTTTATTTAACTAAACTCTTGGAAAATCACAATTAAAAACTGAATTAAAAAAATATGGATTTTTACATGATCCAGAAAATATTAATTGATATTTAGAATACTTGTTAACACTTTATTTTTCAATACACCTAACTCACAAAATTATTAAATCAATTTAAAAAAATTGGAAAAGTAAAAAATAAAAAAAATCAATCATTTTAATTTGTTGATTTGTGAATTTTTTTAAAATAATATAAAAACCTTTACCGTAAATTGATAGTGAGTATAAGAATCATAAACAAGCTTTTTAGACGGATTGGGCAATTTGGATGCCACATCAAAAAGAGATTTTTCATCAACTGGCCGAGTTATATTAAAATACAAATAATTCAGATCTAATTTGAAAAAGCATTCAAAATTAACATCCTTAAAACAAATTGAAAAAATATAAAATTTTTAGATTTCATTTATCTTACCTGAGAAGCTATGGGTGCAATTAGAAAATGAGAATATGGATAAAATTTTATCAGAGGTTGTTTGAAAATAAAATTAGTCATTCTAATGGGAGTATGTTTTTCAAATTGTCGTGCTTTTTTAATAGGACTATGAGTTCCAATCTGATCAACACTCTCTACAGACTCAACAAAACTTGAATTTGACTCACTTCTTAGCTTTTGGAATCGGGAATATGGTTCTGTGTACTCATGATTCAAACAACACTCGTATATCTTATACAAACGGTGCACTAAATTTGCTGATACATTAATTTCAACTGAGTAAAATATAAAGTATAGTGAAAAAATATCAGCTTGAATTGTTGACAGCTCTATATCAACATCCTCAGATGGTTCTTTGTTGGCCGTGTCTTCTACGCACAAATAGTCCATAAATACAGCGCCGAATCTACGTACACCATAATTTTCATCAACATTTCCATTTTTGTCACGTGACTTTTCATTTTTGTTCGGATCTATACTCTCAGAACCAATTCCTGAATCAACTGAAATATCAAACAAACTGTTTGATAGGTAATGGAATGTTTTTTCTTCAATATCTTCATGACCAGCTCGAATAAAAATCTTGAAAATAAAATTATCATTTTTTTTAAAATTAATTTCATTTTAAATTAAAAAGTGTTTTAAAATTTAGATTTTATAAACTAGAAGCACTGAATGATTTTTAAATTTTTTATTTAGATTTTGAATTATTTATAGAAGAATTAAGAAAAATTTTAAAAAGGGCTCAAAATCTAATAAATATAACTTTTTGCAGATAATATTTATTAAATCAGGTTCAAAGTCTCATGAATTCAAAATTGATCCATTATTAGCTATAAAATGCGTAACTATGCCTCACAAAACAAAGAGCAGAAAACAATAAATACTTTTTTTTTTAATTATTAAATTTAAAAATTAAAGAAATTAAAAAACATCATAATTATTAATAAGAATTAAATACGAACATTTAAAAAAAAATTATCATGGTTTGCAAAAAACTGATCAAATAAAGAAAATTTTAAGTTTAATTCAATTTTTTTTATTTCATCAGTTTTTTAGCAAACCAAAATTATTTTTTTTAAACTTAATTCAACTAAAATAAAGTTTAAGTTTTGACAGCCAAAAACGAATTTTTTAAATCTGAACTCACAAAAAAATTTTCTCAATTTTATCTTTAAACCATCAAACTGCGATTCAGAGAAAATTGAATCTTTACATAACTTGATTGTGGATATATTAATATATAGCTTATTAAATCAAAGCTTAAAAAGGATAGTGACAGATACTTTAAAAAATATAAAATGACTTTTGACTAGATTTCAATATTGAAAAATTGATCAAAATTTCCCAAAAAAAATTAATATCAAATTTAAATTATGACAAAATTTTTTTATTAAATGCTGAAGAAGTAATAAACATTTTAAAACAAATTTTGTACTTTTCCTTGAAATATTTAGTTAAAAAATATTCTAAGTAAAAAATTTAGTGATTTAATTTTATGATGCAAACAAAAATTGGTTCTAAAAAAATTTTGGGTTAGGACCAATTTTTTTTTGATGAAATCCTAAATTCTTGTGAAGTATTATAAGTTATAATATTAATTTATTTAAAAAAAATATATATAATTTTTTACATTTAAATGGGTCTAATTACAAAATATTAGACAAAATAAATTATGGGACCTGATTTTACTTTTTTTCATTATCTTATTTTTATATTGGTTAACTTTTATTTTATTTAAAAAATGTGTTTTTATATTGTGCCTCATACCATTAATCGTATTGTAGAACATATTAGCTTTTATTTTTAAAGCAAAATTTTCTTATTCACTTTTTTTAATTTAGAAGAAATCATCATGACTCAAAATTTATATGTTAGACTCAGTTGTCTTTTCTTTACTGCTATATTAAAATAATTAATGATTTATCAAAAAGTGAAGTGGATCTATTACAATGAGCCAATTTAGATTGCAAATGGAAGGTTTTGTGAAATTATAAAAGAACAGAAAAAAAATGATAGCTAATTTTGAACTTATTGAAAAAAATTTTTTAATTTTTGATAATTTTTGCAGCTCTTCTTTACTGAATTTTACAAAACTATACAGAAGAAGTTGAAAAAAATTTCTTGAAATTTAAAATATAGCATAAAATTAAAAGTTTGAAACTTAAGGTTTCGAGTAAAAAAAACATAAAATATCAAAAAAATCCAGAATTACAGAAATTAACGACTTTTTTATTGCATCAAGTGTTTTTATTTTTTTAAATAAAAATTAACCTCATTTTTAATTAAAAATTCAATAATAAAAAATTTTTTTACCAATTCATTTTGGGCCGGTTTTGGACACAACTTACAGCAACACTCACCCATACTTTGTACACAGATGTACGAAATACCGAAAAGTACATGATTAAAATTTGTTTTTGTATTCACCTCAACAGCAATGCCTTTTGAACAACATGAAACAAAATTGGCAAAATTAGAAGCATTCTTATTTAAATTGGTGGAATTGTGCTGGGTCAATTTAAAGCTCAAATTAAACTGATCAAAGTAACAGCCAATAATGACATGAATATCACCTGAGTCAATTTGTGTAGAGTTTTTTAGTTCACTGGGTTCATTAATTAAACTGCTTACTGAGGGTACATATGACCATGCCCAGGACATCCAGCCTTGCTGGGTCTCACTGTCCTCGGGTTCAACACTTTTCTTTAGCTGCTCAACAATCTTGAGTCCATGGGAAATGTTTTCAGTGACCTGGAGACCAAGTTCGCTTTGCTGTTCGCTTTTGGGTAAATTCAAATCTCCATTTACAATAGCTTGGATTAATTCCACAAATCTGATTACCATTGGCAGCTGTTGGTCAGTGATGGACACATCAAATTTTCGGCAATAAAAATTAAGTCTGATTAGTTTTAATTGTTGATCAAAATTGTTTGAACTAGCGCCCATTGAGTACCTGAAATCAAGACGTGACTCAATCGAGCATCGATAAATCAGTGGATCTTGGTAATTGCTTATCTTGGAACTTTTTTTATTGTCCATTTTGTCCAAACAAATTGTGACATCATTTAATTGTAGAATTTTTTTTAGATCTATTTTTTGTGTGTTCACGTCAACAAAAGTTTTTTCCCACAATTCATTGACACTATAGAACTCGGCCGATTTCATGTTAAATGACAGCACCATGTCATCTTCAACAAATTTTACTATAACATTATTTACAATAATACAAATATTGAACAAAATTTTTGAGATTATGTTCTGAATGTAGCCAGTGGGAACAGGTTGGGCGGCATTTTCTTCCGGAATGGGGTTACCAGGTTCGCTGGGTGGCACCTCGGCACTTTTGTTCAAGCTACTTGTGCTCTGGTTGAGTGATTCTACATCTTTTAGTTTGGCTACAAACTCCAGTGTGTTTATGGTGACTACGACTGGTTCAGATGTGATCCGGGTCCATGGAATGTGAATGCGAAGTTCGTGTATTACACCTGATTTAAATGCTATTGGAATGTTGGTCAAGTTTTCAATTACATTTAGTCGGAGATCAAGTCTGAGAGGAAAAAAGAAGAAAAAAAAATTATTTATTGTTGTTTGAAAAAAAAATATAATCTTTTATTACTTATTAAAAATTAATAATTTTTTATAATAACTTTTTATATTTTACTTTTTTTGCTTTTTTTATACTTGTCCATGGGACTATAATTTTAATATATAATAATAAATAATAATTACTTATTAAAAACTGCATCGCCGCCCCACAGTGACAACTGGAAGTCTTCGGGTTTCAATTTGACATATTTGTCCAAATAGCCCAATAGCCACGGTGTTAAATACGACTCCAATCTGAACATGGTATCAAAAATATTTCAAATGCCAAATCATTGAATTATTAAAATTGAGAAAAAAAAATAATTTATAAAGTCATGTGATTGTTAAAAAAAATTTATTTACGCTTTTTTATAAACAAGTTAAACTTAACTTTATGCCAAGACAAATTTTGATAAAAATCTAAATTTTTTTCTTTGAATGCATTTAATAAAAGCTTCTAAACGCTTTGAGTTTATTTTTTAATTAGAATCTTACATAAACATGTCTAAGGCATTCAAATTTGGTCAAGCGGTGCGCGAGCTCAGAATTCACTTGTGCCAATCGAGTCCAACTTCGGCAGGTGTGCGAAAATTTATCGAACAGTCCTATGTTGGCTTAAAACAAGCAAATCCGAACGTGCCAATATTGGTACGCGAAGCAAGCAATGTACAACCTAAAATGTGGGCTCGTTATGAATTTGGCAAAGAGGCGCACTTACCATTAGCCAATATGACCGATGCCCAAGTCAAAGCAGCTCTAGAAAAACTAGCTAAAGTTTGAATTAAAAATAAAAAATAATTTGACTAAAGAGAATATTTTAATAAATTTTTTAAAATTAAATTTTTTTTTTATTTTAAATTGATCGATTTAAACCGGTCAATTAAAACCAATTTTAAAAATTATTTCACCTGATAAGAATGATTTCTAGGCGCTTGATTAAGCCTGCTGGATTTTGGTGCCGCGGATACAGCACCGGAATTTTTTCACTGGATTCAAGTGTCGGACTTAACGATGAACAAAAAGAAATACATTCGATGGCAACTAAATTTGCCAGAGAGCAAATGAAACCATACATGGCCGAATGGGACAGAAACGAGCATTTTCCAGTGGATGTGTTGAGACAAGCTGCTGAACTCGGCTTCGGAGCCATTTACTGCAGTCCGGACTTTGGAGGAACCGGTCTAACCAGACTAGATGCTTCGGTTATTTTCGAAGCTCTGTCCGAGGGATGTGTGTCCACTTCGGCTTACATAAGCATTCATAATATGTGCGCATGGATGATTGATGAATTCGGAAATGAGCAACAAAAACAGTTTTGGCTACCAAAGCTATCCACAATGGAAACATTTGCTTCATATTGTTTAACTGAAGTAATTAAGAGAAAAATTTTATTTTAATAATAAGAATAATAATATGTATAAGCTACAGCAAGACTAGCTTGCGGAGGTGACCTACTAGGAGGCCACCTATGGTAGCTCCTTGCTCATAAAACATAGAAAAGTACTGAAAAAAGAAATACAGTTTAATTTTTAGGTCAAAATAAGAGTTTATTGTAAAAATTTTATTAAAAATTTATTTACTACAGTTGAGTCTGGATAATACGATGTGTTTAGGCGGAAAAAATGGACATCGTATTAACCAATATCGTATTAATCAAATTTGCATGTCAAAGGATGTGAAGAAAAAATTGAAAATAAATTTTTTTTAAAGAATTATTGTTTATTAAAAAATAAAAAATAGATTAAAAAGAAAAATATTTATATAAGAATAATATTATGCCTTTTTTTAAATCCGTTTAACCATCCATTGCTAGCTTTAAAATCAGCTTGATTTAACATAGTTGCATATTTAATAGCCTGGGCTTGAATCATATTTTCATTTTTTTATTTTGAGTAATATTTTTATATGACATAACTGATTTGAACCAGTGATCAAGGGCCTCTTCAATTTTAACATAATTAGAACTTCTCATTCATTTAGAGCTAGGATTGATTAAATTATTTTCATATAAGTTTTTGATCTTTTCCTGATTCTCTGCCTTAAAAATTGAAGAAACAGTACATTTTTTCACAAGTTCTGTGACAGTGAGATTATTTTTATTAAATTCATTCGAAATTTCAAGTTTTTCGTCTAAAGACAAAGGTTTTCTTTTAATTTGAGTGGACATGTTTTGTTTACATATGCATATAAATTTACCTTAATATACACACAAGCAATTAAATTTACTATTTTTTCTTAATATTTAATTATATTTAATTTTAACTATATTTCATTGATCTTCTATTTTTTTGTTTAAAAGATCAATATCGTATTAAAAACGATCAATTAGCACTGATTTGTTTGTTTATTTCTTAATAAACCTATCGTATTAATTAGATATCGTATTAAAGAAACATCGTATTAACAAAGAAATTTAACATGCTATTATATTGGAAAATGTAAATTATAAAAAAAATATCGTTATAGAGCGAATATCGTATTAATCAGCATCGTTATAACAAGACTCGACTGTAATCAAAAGAAAATTTTTTATTAATTATTATTCAATTATTATTAATTAACAAGCCTTCTAATGGGTCAGATGTTTCGTCGCTAAAAAAAAAGCTGTCTCAAGGCTTGTTAGTTGATAATAAAAACAATTTTCTTTGACTTGATAAATAAATTTTTAATAAATTCAGTGGTTTTTTACAGAATAAATAAAAATTCAAGTCATTAGATTAAATTTTTTTGACATTATAAGGATTTTAGAATATGAGCAAAATATAATCAAGCCTAAAAGTGGTAGGTCATCGTAAATTCAAAATAAAATTTAATCGATTTAAAAAAATTCAGTATTAAGGCTTTCTATCTAAGAGTAAAATCATTCCAAACTTCAAATATGCAAGTAAAATTTAAACGTCAACTTACTTACTTAACTTTGAAAAGACTTTAAATGACGTCAACTAATTCATAAACTAAAGTTAGTTACGAGTGTTCAAAATATTGACAAATTTAAAAATTTTGTTGTTCCATGATTTACTAAAAGTAAAAGAGCACCAAGAACACTTTTACCTCTAGCTCCTTTTGATCAATTTTGTGTAAATTATAGTTCAAAAGTTATTTTAGTTTATCAAATTTTACTTTCTATTTTTTACCGTAAATAAAAGCAAAAATTGACAAATTTACGGTAATTTACGTTAATTGTCGTAATTTTTTGCTAGATTACGGAAATTAACAAAAAAAAAGCCAAAATTTCTTGAATTAAATTCTTTGAAAAATTTAAATTTATAATTTTTTTTTATTTAATTATATTAAATATTGGATTTTTTTTTGTAAAATTTGGTAAACTTTTAGTAAGTCAACAAAAAAATTTTTTAGTATTCTTATTTGTTAAAGTCTATTAAATGTTGATTTGTACAAAATTTGATCAAATTCGTACATTAGAAACAAATTTTTTTAACTTGTCAATATTTTAAAAATTCTTTTTAGAACACCCGTTACTAATTTTTCATTAGTTATTTTATGGTTTTATCAAAACTTAAAAAAAATTCTTCCATAAAATTACTTAACTGATATAAAAATAATGATTTATTATAATAAAATTAAACTCAATTAACAAATATAGTTTCTAGGGTCTCTCTTATTCTCTTTATTTTTTTTAATTTATAATCTAAAATAAATAAAAATTAAATAAACTATATTTCTTACCAACTTGCAACAAATTTTTTTAAAATTTAAACAAGATAAGAATATTTGGCTCTAAAAATTTCTAAAGATTAACTTCAATGTCAATTCTATATTGTAAATAAAACAGATGATTTTTAGTTGTTTAAAGTAAACTTTTGAATAGTTAATATTTTTAATACGATTTTGAAAGATTATAATAAAAATATAGGATATGCAAAAACAATATTTTTTTTTAATGTTGGAAATTTTAGTTAAAGTTACTGTAATTTTGGTAAAAAGTAATAAATAGCATATTAGAATGTTTTTTTACCTTTTGCACAGGTCTGATTTCCTCTTCACTATATCATAGACAGTAATGTTCACATGATCTGAGAGAAAACCAGACTTGCGCAGAAGTCAGAAAAAAAAGTATTTTTAAAGTCAAGTCAGTGACTTGCCACAAACAACTCTGGAGAAAACTAAAGAAATTATTAAAAATTTATTTATTAATTAAATTACATTTTTTATATTTTTTAATTATTATTAATTAACAAGCCTGCTAATGGGTCAGATGCTTCTTCGCTTAAAACAAGCGCTCGTCGCGAAGGTGATTATTACATTTTAAATGGCACTAAATCGTTCATATCTGGCGGTGGCCACAGCGGTTTGTATTTGGTAATGTGTAGGACTGGTGATGCTGATTCAGGAGCTAAGGGAATTAGCTGTATAATGGTGGAAAAGGGTACGCCAGGGTTACATTTTGGTAAAAAAGAGTCTAAAGTTGGATGGAACTCGCAGCCTACATGCCAAGTCATATTCGATGAGTGCAAAGTTCCGATGACGAATTTGATCGGAAATGAGGGTCAAGGTTTTTCTATAGCAATGAAAGGTCTTAATGGTGGAAGAGTGAACATAGCTAGCTGCAGTCTAGGCGCAGCTCAAGGCAGTATTAATACATGCATTGATTATATGCATACTAGAAAACAATTTGGCAAATCTTTGGCTCAATTTCAGCATTTGCAGTTTAAATTGGCCGATATGGCCACAGATCTGATGGCTTCAAGACTAATGGTGCGCAATGCAGCTATCTCCTTGGAGAACAAACACACTGATTTGGTTACTTTGTGCAGCATGGCCAAGGTTTTCGCTACCGAAAAGTGTTTTAATATTTGCAATGAAGCACTTCAAATACATGGTGGATATGGCTATTTGAAGGACTATCCGGTTCAACAGTATCTCAGAGACAGTCGTGTTCACATGATCCTAGAGGGAACTAATGAAATTATGAAACTCATTGTATCAAGACATTTATTATTTTCGGCTTAAAAATAAATACAAAAATTAGGCTTAAAAGCATTTTTGTAATAAAATTTTAGTTAATTGGAATTTTGAGATAAATAAAATTTTTTAAAGTTTGACTTGAGGTGTCTTAAAAAAATTGTGAGATTTGTACACTGAGTTGTTTGGCTTGTCTAATAGCTCATTTGAATCTGATATATCCTTTCTCATTGCTTTTATTAAATCATCTTAAAAAATTTATTAAAAGTGGATTTTTTTTAACAAAATTAAAATTATAAATTACCAATACTGGTGAAGCTGGTCATGGGGCGAATAAAACCAAGCATTACTGTCTTTAAGTTTGAGCCGTAAAAGTCTTGATCAAATTCATTGATAACATAAGTTTCCTAAAAAAAAAACTCAATTAATTAATTGATTAATTATTAATTTTTTTCAATAATTTGAGAACCTCATTTTAAATTAAGGAATATAACCAAAAATTCGTCTTAAAAAATAAATAAAGGCCAATTTAATGATTTAAATTACTTTCGGTTTTGATTATTTTCTTCAATCAAATAAGCTGTAATTAAAAATTATTGTATTATGTCTTAAATTATCCATTTTAAGTCTCAAAAATTATGGGTAAATAAAAAATAAAGTTTTTTGGTAATTAAATCAAATTTAATTAAAATATCTTAAATGTAAATATGAAATTTAATTAGTTTTTATTAAATGTTTTTTTTATTTCATTATTCAGTTTTTTTACTTTAAATTAATTTTTCTAATTTTATATACTGATTTGACTTAATTTTAAAATAAATTCCTAATTCGGAAAAAACACATATTTTTTAAATTTCCTGGTCACGAGATAAGTCGCGAAACTTAATCCGGACCAATGAGTCCGAATTAACCAGATTAGACTTTATTATAAATTTTACTTATTCACTAGTTTTTTTTTTAATTTTTTTAGAGATCTATTAAGACATGAAAATTTATTGCCTCTGTTAGGTATTTTATGAAAAAAAAAATGCTTTCAGAAATTTTAAAATCAGTTCCATTTTTAAAAAAAATAAACTTAATTTTTTCTTCAATTCTATTTCATTTTTAATATTTATTTGTTGATTTAAATTTTAAAAATATTTTTCCAATTTAATAAATCCTGATTATACTCCTTTCAAAATATTGTCTCACTTTATTTTATTTTTCTTTTAAGTTACTATATAATTCATTATGAGATTAATTTAAAATTTTAAACCTATCAGTAAGCCAATTTTATTGAAGGAAAAAAAATTCTGATCAAAATATAATGTTGTGAATAAATAACAAGAAAAATTAATTAACCTTCTAATCAAGCTAACTCAGAAATTTGTTTTCCCAAAAAACAAAAAGATTCTAAATAAAAAAAAACGTCAAACTAACTCACCATAGTTTTTTTCTCATTATTATAATATGGATTGTTACCAATACTCATGACCATTTTATGTACAGGACCATCATCGACTTTGGCCCAGCCATAGTAAACTCCATTGTCAAAACCAGCCGGTAGTTTTTCTACAACATTTTCTGGATAATTAGCTGTTGGTATGCCCAGTTGTTTACTTCCTCTGCCAAATCCTTTAACGACCTCGCCAGTTGCAAAGTACGGAAACCTCATATCGGTGTCATTTTGGTTGTTAACTAAACTTGTCATCTCGTCACATGAACCTGGCATTTCTAAATTACAATAAATATAAAATTTATCATGACTTTTTTATCCAAAGAGTTTTTGAGCCCTTTTTTTTGCAATAAATTTTAAAATTAAATTTTTTCTAAATTTTATTAACAATCACAATTAAATTAGGCTTTTTTCTCTATATTGTCTTATTGAATGTGGAAAAGTCTTCCCAAAGTTTTCCGATATTAATTGGAACAATTCTGCATTTTAAATCAGTAGAGATATAATCATTTATTTTTATCTTGACTACAAAAGGTTCTTGGCTAAAGTCCTTCCAGTTTTTATCTGTTATCTTAAGATTTTCGTCTATATGAATGGAATCGTTGTTGCTCATTATTTTGTTGTATCTGAGCGCAATGCGTATATTGTCCTTTTCCAGAACCCATTCGGCATCAACATTCATTGGTACATCCAACACCATTTGAGACAGTTCTTCTTTAGTCTTCATGGCAAATGGAGACACCTTGGACTTAGTTGATAAAGATTCTCTTTCTTCTTTAAACATTTCGAGGTACTCATCAGTTGGATAAACTGCTAGACGAGCAGGTATCAGGTCATAATAAGCAGTATGTCTGTCCACATTGACTACTTCACCTTTGTGACCAATTCCTTCAACATATTCTGTCAACAGCACGTCAATGCTGCCCCATTTCTGAGTGTGTGTACACTCGACTAATTTGTATTGAAAATGCTTTGATTTAAGATTGTATTTACGTACGTCTACGCCCTTGGGAAGTAGCGGTACCTTCTCATGTCGTTCCACAATACATGTGTAGAATTTTTTTAAACTCAAATTAAGTGATCGATTTTTTATGATCAAATTTTTTGCAAACATTCTAGGCTTTATCTAAATTTGGCGATAATTGCTTTAGGTAAGCTGAACCAAAGCATAATTAAATAAATTTAAAATGAAAAAATAATTTAAATGTCATTAACTGGAAAATATTGATTATTATATCGTTTCAGATGTTAGTGTTCAGGAATTTTAGACTCATTACTAATTTATAATTTTTATTTAAATTGAAAGATTGCAAAATTTTATTAGACTTTAAAATTGTCTTATTTCTAGAAAAGTAAGCATTTTTTTTTCTATTATTTTCAATATTAATACCAATTTTTGATATGTTATAATTAGTGTTGGGAATCGGCACAGAAAAGTTCGAAATAAACTCAAACTTTCCAATGGTGGAATTTCAAATAACATTTCTAAGTTTTTAAATAAATAAATTAATTAATTAAAATTTATTTTTTTATATTGAAAAAAAAGATTTAAAAATAGAATTATTTTAAAAAATCACTTTTTTTAGAACCAGCATATAAATGGTACAGTTGCTACAATTTACAGAACAGGTTTTAGTCCTTCAGTACTTAAGCTTGGGCATTTTTATATTTTGTTTTTGTTTTTAGTATCAGAATTCACAATGCAATAAAAATAGTGAAACAAGTCCAAAGAAAAGGTTAAGGAAAAAGCTTCCACGTTGTGAAAATAGAAAAATTATCATACTAAATAAAAATAAACAATTGCTTCTTTGTGATTCAATAATTTAAATTCAATTATCTAATTCAATTAATTTTTAGAATCTTTTTAAAATTTTACCTTTAATCTCTGTTGGATAGATAAACTGAAATTTCAACAGAAAAAAAATTTGAATATTACTTTTAATCTCACAACAATGCTCAAAAATAGAAAAAGGCTTAAATTTGACTAATTTTCTTTTTCAAAATTAAATCTACAATTTTTTTATATTTTTTTATTTTTTTTATAAGACCAAAGACAATTTTTTTTAGTTAGAGTTAAAGTTAAATTTTAGGCTTAGTCTTTGGAAAATATCTCATATTGAGGGTATTTTCCGGCTAATTAATAATTCAATTTTAATTGTTATAACATAGAAGCTAATTAATTAACTCTTAAAGAAAAAAAGGTTGGATTAGGGCATTACTCTTAGAGTCATTAACGCGAGTTTATGGAATAATGAAGATTCATTTTTTCAAATTCATATTGAAAAACCATTTTATTCTACTTTTTAAAGGTGGTTAAATACATTTTTAAAACGAAACAAAAAGCATGGTTTTAATCTGGTGTCAATTCTAACTTTGACTTTTTGTTTTTACTAAGTCATAAAACGAATGAGCAAAATTCTTAAAATCATTAAATAAGTTTTTCGAAATCGGAACAATTGGTTTTTAAAAATATTTTGAAAAAAATTCATAATGCTAAAGATTTTTAAAGAAATTTAAAATTGAAACTCAACTTGGTTTAATTTTTTGTGTTTGAATTACAAAATGTATCCAATGTTGAAATAACATTGAAAGAGTGCGATGTTTTAAATATTTTTTTCAGTTTCAAATTATTTAACTTTATTTCTAATTTTTTTGTTTCATATATATTTATTCTGAAGATTGGTACAGGTACAGATAAACAAATAAGTAAATTTTAAAAGTAAAACAAAAAGTTTTCAATATTTTTTTCAAATTTCTAGATAAAAATTAAACTCATTCTATTTTACTAAAGAGTTTATTTTCAAATATGAAAATTCTTGCAATATTAACTTAAAATTATTTTTTTATTTGAAACTGAAAAAAAATTGAAACATCGCACTTTTTCAATGTTATTTCAACATTGGATACATTTTGTAATTCAAACACAAAAGATTAAACCAAGTTGACTATCAATTTTAAAATTTAACTTTAACTTTGACTTTTTTCGATAATGAACATTTTAGACCGGTTTTTCAGTCATTTAAATAGGATTCTTAATTAATAAAAGGGTACAAATTATTTTTGTACCTAATTAAATTATTTTAGTACCTAATCAAAAAATAAAAAAAAAATTAAAACAATACCTAAATTGATTTATTAATACCTAATTTATTTTTTTTCGTACCAAAAAAAAAAAAAAACACAAGTGTTTATGAAAAAAATACAAATAAATTGCGGTAAAATAAAGGAGACATTTGATAATTTGATAAAGTGTTATTAATTTTTTCTAAAACGTTTAGATGAAACTTTTTCGACATCCTCTGGATTTTTACGTGGCCTTCATCCAAGTGTGCACGAAGCCAACGTTTAATCACTTTTGGGGGTTGCTTTTCTTCAAAACATTTCTTAAAAATTAAATTTTTTGTACTTTCGGGTATCGCTTTTTTTTGCTCGTGAATATGGGGAATATCTTCAATAAATATGTTGGCTCCAGAATTAGTCTTGGGTTTTTCAATGTATAACATTTTTGAACAGCTTGAGCATTTAAAATATTGCTTATCGCTGTTTAACCCTTTTCCTTTTTGCGAGTTTCGCTTTTCCCAAGTAGCACCTTCAAGTCTGGTTTCGGTGTCTTGGACCACTTTTAATGCTTCTTTGTAAGATTCATAAGTTTTAAGAATTATATAATCTTTGCATTTTCCTCTGTTGGTTATTAAATCAAGTTAAAAATTAAAAATTAAAAATTAAAATTAAAATAAAATAATTAAAATTAAAATAAAATAAATTTAAAGAATTAAAAAAGAATTAAAAAAAAAGTAAATAAGCTAAATAAATGAAAGTTAAGAATATATTGAATTGGAAAAGATTGTTATTATTTATTTATTTGTATATCTGTATCGAGCTAAGGCTCCTTCAGACTAAAAAAAAAAAAAAAAAAAAAAAGAAAATAAAATAAGTTAAAATAGAAGAAAATTAAAATTATATATTGAAATTGAGAATAACAGGATATTTTTAAATGTCTGATTTTTCAGGGTAAAAAGAAGAAGTAGTAAGGTTGCAATTACACAATGGAGTTGGGTATTCAATATATCTTGCTTCGAAACCTTCTTTGTATTCCTCTACAAGTCTGACAACTAATGGAATAGAATGACTCAGTCCTGCCCTAACATATCTCTCACTCAACTCAAACAGTCGATTATTATTTTATTTATTTGTTTTCTGTACCGAGCTAGAGCTCCTTCAGAATAAGTTAAAAATTAAAAAATAAAATAAAAATGAAATAAAATAAAATAAAAATAAAATTAAAGTTAATAAAATAAGATAAAAAAAAAAAAAAAGAATTAAAAAAAAAAATAAATAAGCTAAATAAATGAAATGTAATAATATATAAAATTGGAAAAGATTATTACATGTGGTTCATGTTTAAATAGCTCAAGTTTCAGGAAAAAAAGAAGAAATAGTAAGGTAGCAATTACACAATGGAGTTGGGTAGTCAATATATCTTGATTCGAAACCTTCTTTGTATTCCTTCACCAGTCTTACAACCAATGGAATAGAATGACTCAGTCCTGTCCCAACATATCTCTCACTCAATTCAAAAAGCCGATTCGAGACTGTTAGTAATTTTAGTTTATTAAAAGCCTCATGATGTACGATGTTGGAGGGAGTATCATATTTTAACTTAAGAATAGATCTGACTGCTGTATTCTGAATTGCTTGTAGTTTTTTGATATTATTTTCTGAAAATGAATTTAAGCAAGGAAAAGAATAGTCTAAAATTGATCCAACTAAAGATTTATATAAATTTCCTAGTGTGTTTTGATTAGGACCCCATTTTTTGTTTGACAATATCTTAATAATATTTAGCATCTATTGACTACCAGAACAAAAAAACTATGATTGTACTTTTTGTCTTTTTTTAAAAATTACATTTTTGCGTTAGTCTAGAAAAGACGTCCTTTTTATCCTTTTTGTTTTTTTTCAATAAGAAAGGATGTTCTTTTTTTACTTTCAAAAAATTATATTTTTGCTTTAGTCTAGAAAAGATTTCCTTTTTATCCTTTTTGTTTTTTTTCTATAAGAAAGGATGTTCTTTTTATACTTTCAAAAAATTAAATTTTTGCTTTAGTCTAGAAAAGACGTCCTTTTTTATCCTTTTTGTCATTTTTCTAGTCAAAAAGGATGTTCTTTTTGTACTTTTTATTTTTCAATCAAAGTCTTGGTCTAAAATAGACGTACTTTTTATCCTTTTTGACATTTTCTAGTCAAAAAGGATGTTCTTTTTGTACTTTTTATTTTTCAATCAAAGTCTTGGTCTAAAATAGACGTACTTTTTATCCTTTCTGACTTTTTCTAGTCAAAAAGGATGTTCTTTTTGTACTTTTAAAAAATCATATTTTTGCTTTAGTCTTGAAAAGATGTCCTTTTAATCCTTTTTGTTTTTTTTCTGTAAAAAAGGATGTTCTTTTTATACTTTAAAAAAATTTTATTTTTGCTTTAGTCTAGAAAACACGTCCTTTTTATCCTTTTTGTTTTTTTTCTGTAAAAAAGGATGTTCTTTTTATACTTTTAAAAAATTATAATTTTGCTTTAGTCTAGAAAAAACTACCTTTCTATCCCTTTGTTTTTATTCTATAAGAAAGGATGTTCTTTTTATACTTTTAAAATATCATATTTTTGCTTTAGTCTAGAAAAGACGTCCTTTTTATCCTTTTTGTTTTTTTTCTGTAAAAAAGGATGTTCTTTTTATACTTTTAAAAAATTATTTTTTTGCTTTAGTCTTGAAAAGACGTCCTTTTTATCCTTTTAGTTTTTTTTCTATAAGAAAGGATGTTCAAAAGAATAAAATTTTTATTTAGGAAAAAGATATATTATAAAAATTAAAGTTCTCAATAGGATTTTTTAGTTAAAGGAAAATAACCCTTTAATTAACCATATTTTGACTAAGCGATTGACGTCGTAAGACGTCAAGAGCTTTGTCAAATTAGGGTTTATTAAAGGGTTATTTTCGTTTAAACAAACAAAAATTAAAAGGAGCTTTAGGGAATTCGGGTTTTTTGAATTAAGGGTAAGATACAATAGAAAAAAAATTACCTCTTTTCTATACAAAGAATTAATAATAAAAATTTTTAAAAGAAATTTAGAAAAGGAATTGTATTCTAAACTAAACTCAAGGATAAAAAGGATAAAAAGTACGTCTATTTTAGACCAAGACTTTGATTGAAAAATAAAAAGTACAAAAAGAACATCCTTTTTGACTAGAAAAAGTCAAAAAGGATAAAAAGAACGTCTATTTTAGACCAAGACTTTGATTGAAAAATAAAAAGTACAAAAAGAACATCCTTTTTGACTAGAAAAAGTCAAAAAGGATAAAAAGTACGTCTATTTTAGACCAAGACTTTGATTGAAAAATAAAAAGTACAAAAAGAACATCCTTTTTGACCAGAAAATGTCAAAAAGGATAAAAAGTACGTCTATTTTAGACTAAGACTTTGATTGAAAAGTAAAAAGTACAAAAAGAACATCCTTTTTGACTAGAAAAAGTCAAAAAGGATAAAAAGTACGTCTATTTTAGACCAAGACTTTGATTGAAAAATAAAAAGTACAAAAAGAACATCCTTTTTGACTAGAAAATGTCAAAAAGGATAAAAAGTACGTCTATTTTAGACTAAGACTTTGATTGAAAAATAAAAAGTACAAAAAGAACATCCTTTTTGACTAGATAATGTCAAAAAGGATAAAAAGAACGTCTATTTTAGACCAAGACTTTGATTGAAAAATAAAAAGTACAAAAAGAACATCCTTTTTGACTAGAAAAAGACAAAAAGGATAAAAAGTACGTCTATTTTAGACCAAGACTTTGATTGAAAAGTAAAAAGTACAAAAAGAACATCATTTTTGACTAGAAAAAGTCAAAAAGGATAAAAAGTACGTCTATTTTAGACCAAGACTTTGATTGAAAAATAAAAAGTACAAAAAGAACATCCTTTTTGACTAGATAATGTCAAAAAGGATAAAAAGAACGTCTATTTTAGACCAAGACTTTGATTGAAAAATAAAAAGTACAAAAAGAACATCCTTTTTGACTAGAAAAAGACAAAAAGGATAAAAAGTACGTCTATTTTAGACCAAGACTTTGATTGAAAAGTAAAAAGTACAAAAAGAACATCCTTTTTGACTAGAAAAAGTCAAAAAGGATAAAAAGTACGTCTATTTTAGACCAGGACTTTGATTGAAAAATAAAAAGTACAAAAAGAACATCCTTTTTGACTAGAAAATGTCAAAAAGGATAAAAAGTACGTCTATTTTAGACTAAGACTTTGATTGAAAAGTAAAAAAAACAAAAAGAACATCCTTTTTGACGAGAAAAAGTCAAAAAGGATAAAAAGTACGTCTATTTTAGACTAAGACTTTGATTGAAAAGTAAAAAGTACAAAAAGAACATCCTTTTTGACTAGATAATGTCAAAAAGGATAGAAAGAACGTCTATTTTAGACCAAGACTTTGATTGAAAAATAAAAAGTACAAAAAGAACATCCTTTTTGACTAGAAAAAGACAAAAAGGATAAAAAGTACGTCTATTTTAGACCAAGACTTTGATTGAAGAGTAAAAAGTACAAAAAGAACATCCTTTTTGACTAGATAATGTCAAAAAGGATAAAAAGAACGTCTATTTTAGACCAAGACTTTGATTGAAAAATAAAAAGTACAAAAAGAACATCCTTTTTGACTAGAAAAAGACAAAAAGGATAAAAAGTACGTCTATTTTAGACCAAGACTTTGATTGAAGAGTAAAAAGTACAAAAAGAACATCCTTTTTGACTAGAAAAAGTCAAAAAGGATAAAAAGTACGTCTATTTTAGACCAAGACTTTGATTGAAAAATAAAACGTACAAAAAGAACATCCTTTTTGACTAGAAAAAGTCAAAAAGGATAAAAAGTACGTCTATTTTAGACCAAGACTTTGATTGAAAAATAAAAAGTACAAAAAGAACATCCTTTTTGACTAGAAAAAGTCAGAAAGGATAAAAAGTACGTCTATTTTAGACCAAGACTTTGATTGAAAAGTAAAAAGTACAAAAAGAACATCCTTTTTGACTAGAAAAAGTCAAAAAGGATAAAAAGTACGTCTATTTTAGACCAGGACTTTGATTGAAAAATAAAAAGTACAAAAAGAACATCCTTTTTGACTAGAAAATGTCAAAAAGGATAAAAAGTACGTCTATTTTAGACTAAGACTTTGATTGAAAAGTAAAAAGTACAAAAAGAACATCCTTTTTGACTAGAAAAAGTCAAAAAGGATAAAAAGTACGTCTATTTTAGACCAGGACTTTGATTGAAAAATAAAAAGTACAAAAAGAACATCCTTTTTGACTAGAAAATGTCAAAAAGGATAAAAAGTACGTCTATTTTAGACTAAGACTTTGATTGAAAAGTAAAAAAAAACAAAAAGAACATCCTTTTTGACGAGAAAAAGTCAAAAAGGATAAAAAGTACGTCTATTTTAGACTAAGACTTTGATTGAAAAGTAAAAAGTACAAAAAGAACATCCTTTTTGACTAGATAATGTCAAAAAGGATAGAAAGAACGTCTATTTTAGACCAAGACTTTGATTGAAAAATAAAAAGTACAAAAAGAACATCCTTTTTGACTAGAAAAAGACAAAAAGGATAAAAAGTACGTCTATTTTAGACCAAGACTTTGATTGAAGAGTAAAAAGTACAAAAAGAACATCCTTTTTGACTAGATAATGTCAAAAAGGATAAAAAGAACGTCTATTTTAGACCAAGACTTTGATTGAAAAATAAAAAGTACAAAAAGAACATCCTTTTTGACTAGAAAAAGACAAAAAGGATAAAAAGTACGTCTATTTTAGACCAAGACTTTGATTGAAGAGTAAAAAGTACAAAAAGAACATCCTTTTTGACTAGAAAAAGTCAAAAAGGATAAAAAGTACGTCTATTTTAGACCAAGACTTTGATTGAAAAATAAAACGTACAAAAAGAACATCCTTTTTGACTAGAAAAAGTCAAAAAGGATAAAAAGTACGTCTATTTTAGACCAAGACTTTGATTGAAAAATAAAAAGTACAAAAAGAACATCCTTTTTGACTAGAAAAAGTCAGAAAGGATAAAAAGTACGTCTATTTTAGACCAAGACTTTGATTGAAAAGTAAAAAGTACAAAAAGAACATCCTTTTTGACTAGAAAAAGTCAAAAAGGATAAAAAGTACGTCTATTTTAGACCAGGACTTTGATTGAAAAATAAAAAGTACAAAAAGAACATCCTTTTTGACTAGAAAATGTCAAAAAGGATAAAAAGTACGTCTATTTTAGACTAAGACTTTGATTGAAAAGTAAAAAAAACAAAAAGAACATCCTTTTTGACGAGAAAAAGTCAGAAAGGATAAAAAGTACGTCTATTTTAGACCAAGACTTTGATTGAAAAATAAAAAGTACAAAAAGAACATCCTTTTTGACTAGAAAAAGTCAAAAAGGATAAAAAGTACGTCTATTTTAGACCAGGACTTTGATTGAAAAATAAAAAGTACAAAAAGAACATCCTTTTTGACTAGAAAAAGTCAAAAAGGATAAAAAGAACGTTTATTTTAGACCAAGACTTTGATTGAAAAATAAAAAGTACAAAAAGAACATCCTTTTTGACTAGAAAAAGTCAGAAAGGATAAAAAGTACGTCTATCATAAAGTAAAGTCAATTTTAAAAAGAACATCCTTTCAAACTAGAGAAGATATCTAAGCCCCCTTTGTCAATAGGTCATATTTAGCCTTTTATTGCAGCGCTCTTAAATTTCATCTACCAGTATATTAAAGTTTAATTTAGAATCAAATTTAATACCAAGAAACTTGATTTCTTTTTGTCTCTCTATTCTGTTTCCATAAATTTTTAAGTTAAGATTATCACTCTCTTTTTTGTACCTATAAAAGACTACTGAACACGACTTTTCAACTGATATCTTCATTTTCCACTTAATAAGCCATTGTTCTAGTTCGTTGAGGTATTTATTGATCTTATTTTCTAGGTTCCCCTTTTTGTTATAAATGAAGAATGTAACTAGATCATCTGCGAAAAGCAGGGAGTATTCATTATTTGTTTTGTTTCTTTTAGGGATGTCATTAATGTATATACTAAATAAAAGAGGACTAATTACTGAGCCTTGAGGAACACCTGCAGTTATTTGATATTCTTCGCTCAAATGGTCATTCACATTTACCTTAAATGTCCTAGAGTCTAAAAAGGATTTTATCCAGTTAGTCAAGTAATGAGGTGGATTTATTTTAATCAATTTAAAAAGTAAACCTTCATGTTAAACCCTATCAAAGGCTTTAGAAATATCAAAAAAAAGGCCGCAAACTCTTTTTTTTCTATTAAATGATTCCACAATTTTTTGAATTAAGAAAAGATTATCTGCTGTTCGCCGGTGTTTCCTAAATCCAGATTGCTCCTGGATAAGGAGTGAATTTTGCTCTAAAAAATTGTATAATCTTGAATATACTATGCGTTCCAGTAGCTTTCCTAAACAACTCGTTGTACTAATTGGTCTATAATTTAAAGGATCTTGTAAAGTAGAGGCCTTTTTTTGAATCAAAGTAATGTAAGATGTCTTCCACGCTTTCGGGACTCTACCTTCTCGAAAGATAAATTAAAAAGTTCTATGATTTCTATTATTGAATTTCTAGGTAAGTTTTTTAACATTAAATTATGAATTTGGTCAGGTCCTGATGCCGCTTCATTTTTTAATCTCTTTAAAGCCATAATTAATTCATTTAAGCAAATTGGATCATTAAAATTAGACTGGTTATAATTCCTAAAGAAAACAGAGTTAGAATTTAGTATTTCGATATCTTTCTCAGTATCAATTAAATCAGAATTAGGACTAAATATTGAAGATAAGAGTTCTCCAAAGCATTTTCCCTTTTCTTCATTAGTTTTGAATTCCCTTTCATTTAAAATCAATTTAGGAATTAAATTTGATCCTTTTTTTGTTCTAAATTTATTTATTTTTTTCCAAAAAGGTCTACTTGTCAGTGGGTTTTTTCCCATCTTCTCAATAAAATCAAACCAATTTTGATTCCAGAATTTTTTTAAAGAGGCCTTTAACTCAGATGAAAGTTGATTAAATTTTTGCTTGAGCTTTTGACAGCGAGTTTTCTGGTAATTTCTTCTTACTTTCCTACGTTCTTTTATCAAATTAACAATGTTTGGCGGAAGACTCGTTTTGTAGATTTTCTGAGAAAGAAATGGAATGCTTTTATGTGAAGCAGAAATAATTTTTTCTGTTATTTTATCATTTAGTTGATCTATTGTGAGGGAACTTTCAGTGATATTCACTATTTGAGAATTTAAAATCTCGCTGAATATTTGCCAGTTTGCTTTCTTATAGTTAAACTTTTTAGATGCAGATTTATTTTCTAATTGATTGCCAATAGAAATCGATGCTTCGATTGGGAAATGGTCACTAGTCATGTCTTGACTATTTAAGACACTGAAGTCGGTAATTTTGTCAATTAATGAAGATGAAACTAAAAAAAGGTCAAGAATTTCAAAGTAATTCTTATTAAAAATATTGAAAGTAGGATGCTTATCATTGATTACTGAAAAGTCTAACTCGTTGATTATTCTTTCTAATATTATCCCGTTTTCATTTTCCCCTACGCAGCCTATTTGCTTTGTTCTAGCGTTTAGATCACCACCTAAAATGTAGTTTCTACATGTTTTATTAACTGTTTTAAAAAACTCAAAGTTCAAATTTAGAGAAATATTTTAATTCATTTTATCTTGAGAACTTCATTATTACTATTGAAAAATTCCAAAAAGATAAATCATAGGGAATATAATGAACAATATGAATAAAATGAGCAAAATGAATAAAATGAGCAAAATGAATAAAATGAGCAAAATGAATAAAATGAGCAAAATGAATAAAATGAGCAAAATGAATAAAATGAGCAAAATGAATAAAATGAGCAAAATGAATAAAATGAGAAAAATGAATAAAATGAGCAAAATGAACAAACTGAGCCAAATGAATAAAATGAGCAATATGAATAAAATAAACAAAATGAATAAAATGAACAATATGAATAATATGAGCAAAATGAATAATATGAGCAAAATGAATAAAATGAGAAGAAC
The DNA here is from genome assembly GCA_025491095.1 of Brachionus asplanchnoidis. Classification (NCBI taxonomy): domain Eukaryota; kingdom Metazoa; phylum Rotifera; class Eurotatoria; order Ploima; family Brachionidae; genus Brachionus; species Brachionus asplanchnoidis. The sequence continues at coordinate 1,758,160 of JAILYF010000008.1, read as the reverse complement.
TCTAACATAAAGGATAAAAATGAAAACTCTTTTCATAGTAAGTCATATTAACAGCTATCGTCAATAGGTGATAAATTTACACAAAACAAGTTTTTTATTTTAATTCTTAATGTATTAACTAATAAAATTGAATTAGAATTATTGAAAATTTTAAAACAGTATTTGCTAAATAAAAAATAATCACTCTGATATCCAAATAATGATTTAAATCAAATTAATAAAAGAAATTATTACTATTTAGGCTGAAGTCATAAAAAAAGTTAAAATTTTCAGTATATAAAATTTATTGGCCCAATGTTTCAAAAAAAGTTAATAAATTAAATAAAATATTGATAAAATAGTAATTAAAAATGTTGAACTGAACATATTTGTTGAAGTTGCTTTGCCATTTGAATTATCTGGTGTTGAAGTTGCTTTGCCATTTGAATTATCTGATGTTAAATCAAAAACTTAAAAAAAAATATCAAAAAGTAAAATTTTTCTGAAAAGAATTTTTACGCGAATAATTTCCTGAAACCTGAAGCGTAAATCCGCTTTTTGCAGCAGTTTCCTGAAATTGTTTTTCTTTCTCTTTAAGATCCTCAAATATCCCTTGCGCAAAGTCTTCAACACTCTGAGTTCCATTAAAGAATTTATTTATTTCAACATTTATAAAATATTCGGTCCCATTTCTAAATAATAATTTAGCATCATAAATTGAAAGAAATTAAAATTTTATTTTACTGGGTGGAATCTAAAGCTGAATCAACTCCTGTAACACTTTTAATTTCACTCTCTAGTTCAGATAATTCCCTGCCGTCAATAAGCAATATTCTTCTATTTCTGTTCTGCAAAATGAAAATTTTTTCCAATTTAATTCTTCTTCTTCCAATTGGATTCGGTACCGTGCTACTAGTAAAAACAGCGACAGGAGTCGTTGGTGTCTGATCACTAACTATAAAAAAATTAAAAATTGAAATTATTTCTTACAGAATAAATACCAGAATAATTTTCAGAAACTTGAATTATAAATCCGCTCTCTTGGGCAGTTTTCTTAAGTTGGTCTTCTTTATCCTTAAGATCTGCGAAAATATCATTCGCAAAGTCATTTAAACTCTGACTTCCATCAAAATCATTAACTAATTCGGCATCTATAAAAAATTCATTCCCAACTCTAATTAAAAATATCAACTATCTAAATTTATAAATATAAATAAAATTTTACCTCCTAGAAGTCAAAATTGAATCATCTCCAGTAACAGTCTTAATTTGAGCATCTAACTCAGGAAATTGTATTCCTTCAATAATCAATATTCTGTTGGTTAAGCTCTGCAAGACGAAAATTCCATTAAGTTTAATTCTTCTACTCCCCATCGGATTGGAAACAATACTACCCCTAAAAGTTGTAGAAGATGTGGTTGTTTCAATATTTGGAGTAACAGTGGTGGTGGTGGTAGAATCAGTACTTTGAGTTCCAGTGGTGGTGGTGGTAGAATCAGTACTTTGAGTTCCAGTGGTGGTCGTGGTAGAATCAGTAGTTCCAGTGGTGGTGGTGGTAGAATCAGTACTTTGAGTTCCAGTGGTGGTGGTGGTAGAATCAGTACTTTGAGTTCCAGTGGTGGTGGTGGTAGAATCAGTACTTTGAGTTCCAGTGGTGGTGGTGGTAGAATCAGTACTTTGAGTTCCAGTGGTGGTGGTGGTAGAATCAGTACTTTGAGTTCCAGTGGTGGTCGTGGTAGAATCAGTACTTTGAGTTCCAGTGGTGGTGGTGGTAGAATCAGTACTTTGAGTTCCAGTGGTGGTCGTGGTAGAATCAGTACTTTGAGTTCCAGTGGTGGTGGTGGTAGAATCAGTACTTTGAGTTCCAGTGGTGGTCGTGGTAGAATCAGTACTTTGAGTTCCAGTGGTGGTCGTGGTAGAATCAGTACTTTGAGTTCCAGTGGTGGTGATGGTAGAATCAGTACTTTGAGTTCCAGTGGTGGTGGTGGTAGAATCAGTACTTTGAGTTCCAGTGGTGGTCGTGGTAGAATCAGTACTTTGAGTTCCAGTGGTGGTCGTGGTAGAATCAGTACTTTGAGTTCCAGTGGTGGTGGTGGTAGAATCAGTACTTTGAGTTCCAGTGGTGGTCGTGGTAGAATCAGTACTTTGAGTTCCAGTGGTGGTCGTGGTAGAATCAGTACTTTGAGTTCCAGTGGTGGTCGTGGTAGAATCAGTACTTTGAGTTCCAGTGGTGGTCGTGGTAGAATCAGTACTTTGAGTTCAGTATGGTAATCAGTTTTTTTTTCTCTCTCTATTTAAACATAACGTTTTTAACTTTCTTTTAATTTTATTTTATCCAACTTTTATTTAATATAATTTATGTTAGACTAATTTTAAAACAAGTATGTTTTTGTATACATTAAATTCTTGACCAATAAAATAAATTAACAACAACAACAATATAATTTATGTTATTTAACTTTATACTTTTTTTTTTTTTAATATTTATATTCTGAAGGAGAATGAGCTCGGAAAATAGAAGAATCATGACCTCTTAATCGTCAATCTAATTAATAAAAACTTAGGTTCAATGTTAATCCATGGCTCGAAACCAGAAATTACATCTAAATTCTTTTTTCAAAAGTGTCTTAATCCAAATTGTAAAATATGTAACTTCATTATCAACTCGTATTACATCGGATTTCAAAATATTAAAATTCCTATTAAAGAAAATAGCAATTGTAATTCTAGTGGGATCGTTTATGAAATTAAGTGTAAACTTTGCAAAGTGTTCTATATTGGTGAGACTGCTAAACAAGCAAAAACGAGAATATCTCAACACATTTATGATATTAATTTCTTTAAAAGTAATGTTTTAAAATGTTTAATGAACTCAGGTAAATGTTCAGAAGTAGCTTCACACTTTGCAGATAAAAATCATGCCTTTGATCAAACATTCGAGTTTTTTATATTTAAGTCAAAGCTTGAAGACAGTGATTCTAGAAAATCGGTTGAAACAGAATTGATTCACTTCTTCATATCATTAAAAATTCCAATTTTAAATAAAAAAATACCCAACATGAATAAAATTTTATGTTTGTTTATTTATTTATTTATTTATTGAATTGAATTAACCTCCTTTAAGGAGAAGTAAAAGAAAATAAAAATAAATTTTTTTTTTTTTTTTTTTTTTTTTTTTATGTTTAAAAAAATTAAAAAAAAAAAAAAAAAAAAAAATTTTAGTTTTATTTTCTTTTATTTTGTATCATGTAAAATTTCAATTAAAAAAAATTCAATAAACTTGTTTTACTTTTAGATAGTCCTGACGAAGACGCATTTGCGCCGAAACGCGTCGACAAACGACTAGAAAATAAATTTTGCTTCTTTTTTTATTCAAATCAACGAATTTCACAAAATAAAAAATTTGCTATATAAATCAATTAAAAATTATTGATTCAATCAATTTTAAAAAAATTAGTATTTTTGAATTTAATTTTATCAATTAATCACCAGAACTGAACAACGAATTAGAACAAAAATAAATTTTTTTCCCTCTCGGTCAAAATTGATCCATTTTCGTCTTCAACGTAGTAAAAATTTGCAATTTTTTGCTGGGTCAAAAATGACCCATTTTCGTCTTCAACGTTAATTTTTCTATTTCCTCCTGATAAGGGTTAAAAAGTATTCTAATTAATTGTGCAAGTACATTGCAGAGTTTTTGCAGACATATATTTTCGGATTAAGCAAAATTGCTTAAACATTAAGCATTTTACAGAACTAAATTATTTCTTATAGTTAAAAAGTTATTCAAATTTTTCTGAATTGAAACGATCGAATTGAAATGAACTTTACAACCCCTTTAAGGTTATTTGATGCATCACTTTTGTTTACGATCCTAACACGAATCGTGTTATTTTTTATTAGTCTATGATGATAGCATTCAAGATTATATTTATTCATTTTATATAATATTTGAATTGACAAAATCTTCAATATTAGATGTTTTGATGTTTATATTCAGTAATTTTTACAAGCAATAAGAATCGACTTATTTTTGAATTGCTCGTTTAGGGAAATAAATAAATAAGACATTCAGGAGTCAATATGAGCTAGTATGAAATTTTTGAAAAATTGCAGTATAACTTAATGAGATTTATATATATATTAATATCAATGAATAATAAACAAAAGTAAACTTAATATTAAAGTAATCGAAAAATAAAAAAAGGATTTTAAATATTTTTGATAATTTAAATTCTTTAAGTGCAAAAAGAATTAGCAAATTAATATTAAAACATGCTAATTTTTTAAGAATAAGTAAAAAATTATTAGACTTAAACAAAATAAAAATTTTTGATTAACACCAAACTTAAATTTTTTTGAAAAATATGCTGTGAATTTTTAAGCTAACACATTTTGCTAAAAGAAATAGCAAATTCATTTTCAAGGAATGTTAAAAAAATGTTGGAAAAAATGGAAAATGTAATTTTTAAAATAATTAAATATTTTCAAATATCTTTAATTAAACAAAAAATTTCATAAGATGAAGTGTCTGTAAAGCATTAAAGCAAGGTTAGATTTTTTTTTCAATTTTCTTTTTGTTCTTTTTTTAAAAACACATTTTTTTCTTATTTTATTTGTTTTTTAAAATGACTAATTATCGCCAAAAAGTAAACGATTTTAATCATGCATATTTTCAATAATATTATTTCTTTTAAAGATTTGAGTAAATAAAGCCTTAAAAGTGTTTGAATTTATTTCAAAATAATTAAAAAAAAATTAATTAAAAAATTCTCTTATACAGACGTAATTACTTGTTGTTTCTTGTGTAAAAAATTTGAAATATTTTTTATACGATTATAATTTTTTAGTCGAATGTCTTGAAATAGTAAAAAATATTAATAATTTGAAATGAACTTTATTCTTAAAAGAAATGATTCGATTTAGCTAAATAATTTTATATACAGCTTCACATTGACCAAAAAAGCTAGTTATTCTCTTTATTTTATGTCAAATACTAAATCTAGCTAGTGATACGTGAACTTAAAACTATTTAAATATCAAGAGACCAAGTTAAGGGTAAAAAATGACTTTTTTAAATTTTTCCAACTCAATTCTAAAATTTTCCAAATTTTGAGAGTTTTTTATAAAATCAATTACTTGTTCTCGATTAGGTCAATTTCGATGTTTTTTTCTTCGGGACAGAATAACTGAATCACTTTGACTAAGTTAATAATTTTTGACATCTGGCACTATACAATGTATGCAAGAACTCAAATTTTTTATTGGTATGGTTGAAGCAAATCATGCTTAAGTCTTTCATGCAAATTAAATTTCAAGCATAGCTTTTTCTATTTTAATTAAAAATGGAGAAGCTGGTTTCGAAGCTTTATCTTCAATATATTGAAGACTATTCACAAGATTGCAAATGTATAAAAAATATGAAATTTCAACAAAATTATGCACAAGTTTTTTAGAATTTTCTGTAGTTATATTTTTTCTAAAACTAATTTTCACTAATTAAATTTCTCTAATTTACCTTTTTTAGAGAAAGGTAAATTAAAGAAATTTTTGTCTAAAATGTTACCCATTTTAACATATTATTATTATTATTATTATTATTATTATTATTATTATTAAATAGTTTAGATCTCTGTTAAGTTCTTGAATCAAAAAGGAAGCAGTTTTTCTAAGCTTTTATTCAATCTAAAGTGTAAATGGAAAACGTCCGTTCTGTGGCCAGTGTAAATATGGAATGTAAATAGCTTAATTGTAAATAAATTAGTAGTAAATATAATGTGTAAATAAAGTTGTAAATACTCTTATATCTGATTCTTACATTGTAAATAGTGTGTGTTGTGTAGTAGTTTGTTGAGCTGGCAAAAGTTTGTTTATTTTTATGGTTGCGACACCACATCTTCCCGCGGCTGTTGACCCTTTGCCATGATCCTTTCTGATCTTCTAGGAGCAATGTTTGTGTCACGATTTGTCGGCTGTATGACTTGTTGTTTGGATGGGCGGCCTGGTTTTCGTTTTGCTGGTGCTGTTTGAGGTTTTGTTGCTGTAAGGGGTGCTTGTTGGACTGTGACTGGTGGGTTGTCAGTTTGGGATTTCATTGGCTGTTGGGGCGATGATGATGGAGTGGCTTGATGCTGTTGTTGCGATGGTGAGTGGTGGATTTCTCGAGCTAGCACATGTTGAAGTGGCTTAAAGAAACTTATGTTTCTTGTGACCCTATGTCTACCTCGTTCGGCGGTGACTAAAGTTCCCTTTAACTCTGAGACTGTGTACGGGTTTGGATCCCAGTATGGGTCTGTTTTTCGCCTCTGTTCTACTTTGAGTAGAACTCTCACACCGACTTGAAATTGAGGCTCTCGAGCTTTCATTCTTCGGTCGAAGTCTACTTTCATGGCGGCTTTAGCCTTTGCGTCATTTTCTCTTGCGAACTCATGAAGTTCTTTGAGTTTGGTGAAGTCGAGTTTTTCGACTTCTGGGATTCCAGATATTCTGGAGAAGCCGAACAGCAAGACAGCTGGTGCTACTTTCGTGGTGGAGTGGGGCGTTTCGCGATAGGTCTTGAGGAAAGCACGAAGCTCTATTTTCTTGTTTTGGCCTGTTATTGAGGCCGTGCGGTGAATTTGCCCGAGGTTTTTCATGAACCTTTCTACTTCGCCATTTGCTCTGGGCCATCTTGGTGTAATGCGGCGATGAATAAAGCCCATCTTTTTGGCATAGTCGGCGAATTTGTATGATTGAAATGGTGGGCCATTGTCAGTCTTGTAGATGAGCGGTACGCCTATGATAGTGAACACAAGGTTGAGGACTCTTGACGCGTTTTGAAAGTCTTTTGCCCTAATTTTGTCGACTGATGTCCATCTGCAATAGTCGCAGTGGTTGACATAGTAGTATGATCTAGCTGGAAGTGGTCCATAGAAGTCGCCACTGACTTCGAGCCAGGGTCCATCAGGCATTCTTGATGGCATTAGTGGTGCGAGCTTCACTGTATTTGCATTTGCTTGGCAAACTTTACACTGCAGGATGGCTTCTTCGACCATTTTGTCGATTCCGGGGAACCAAATTTTTGATCTGATCAGTGCCTTGGTCTTCACGATTCCTTGGTGTCCTTTGTGCGCCAAGCTGATTTCTCGCTTTCGAAGTGATTTCGGTGCGATGATTCTGCTTCCGCGTAGCAAGATTCCATCGTTGGTTTCAGATACTTCGGCAGCGATATGGTTGAAATGAGCTTTGTGCTTTGGTAGCCTTTTGCAGTCTGTGGTTAGCCATTTTCGCAACGATTGTAGCTCGGTATCGGAGCTTGTTTCAGATGAAAGCTCTTTTCGTGAGAGGGCATATGTCCTTGCGCATTCGCGTTTATGTAGTTTTCGCATTTTTCAGTTGAGATTGGATCTTCAACGCTTGACCTTACAGGCTGTCTTGAGAAATAATCAGCAACGTTCGAGTTTCCGGGTCGGTGTACTATTTCGAAATCGAATTAAGTGAGTCGTAGGGACCATCGTTCGATTCGAGCTGTTGGTCGACTTGCGGTGTTGTTAAATATTAGCTGGACAGCACGATTGTCAGTAATGAGCTTGAAGTTTGACCCAATTAGATAAAGTCAAAACTTTTCACAAGCCCAGACTGCTGCAAGGGCTTCTTTTTCGCATTGACTGTATCTTCTCTCGGTCTCCGATATAAGTCTTGACCCGAAGCATACTATGCGCTTTTCCTTTGGATCTTTGGGGTTGCTTTGCATTAAAACTGCCCCAAGTCCAACTGGGCTCGCGTCCACTTCTAGTTCTGTGTTCCATTCTTTGTTGAAGAATGTCATATTTTTGACGGATATGGCTTCCTTTAGGTTGTGAAGTGCTTCTTCTTGTTCTTGCAACCATTTTCATTCAGTGTCCTTCTTGGTAAGTCTCCAGAGTGGCTCAGTTATCGAGCATGTGTTCTTGATAAACCTGCTATTAGACTGCATTATACCAAGAAGTTTTACGTTTGTATGTGGTGCAGCTTCACGCAGCGCTTTGCATCGATATTCGGTTGGGGCATTTCCGTTTGCTGACATCTTTAGCCCAAAGAACGTGGGCTCGCGCTTGCCGAACTCGCACTTGTCACCGTTGAGAGTGACGCCATGCTTTTGGAGCTGATTTAGAACTGGCATGAGTGAAGTGTCGTGCTGCTGGTCTGTTTTGCCGTAGACCAGGATGTCACCAGTCATGTTAAGTTGACCTGGAATTCCCTCTAGGATTTTTCGGATGCATTCGGTGAATTCTTCCGATGCACTGGAGATGCCCATGTGGAGCCTCTTGTAGCGGAATAGACCAAAGTGAGTTGTGACGGTTGTGAGATGTCGCGATTTTTCATCAAGCCTGAGTTGATTGAAAGCTTTGCAGATGTCTAGTTTGGTGAACTTAACTGCCCCATTCACGCTGTATATGAGGTCTTCTATTGATCTTGTAGGATATCGCACTCGCCGCAATGCCTTGTTCATTGGTCGGGAGTCGCAGGTCAGTCGTACATTTATTTCATTGTCACCTGGCTTGTTGGGCTTTGGAACGACGACAAGATTGGAAATCCAAGGTGTTGGCCCCATTGTGGAGTCTACTCGCTCCAAAATGTCCTCTTCAACTTGTCGTTGCCGCTCAATCTTGGCAGCCTCTTGTAGTTGTATTGCGACTGGTCTGAGTTTTTGCCTTCCCGGTCTCACGTCTGGGTCTATGTCCAGCTTAACTGATGCACCTGTAATGCAACCCATCTTTTCTGAGAATAGTGATGGATACAGTTCCTTGAGATCGCTTTTTAAGTTCTGTTGGTCGCTGCTCTGGGGGAATTGGTTGGGCGTCACGAACCAAAGATTTGTGCGTAAAACCAACTCACAATGCATTAGCCAACAAAGTATACATTTATTCTTAATTTTTAAATATAAAATGTTTAAAAAATTAATTAAGGTTTTAGCCGATCATTTCAATGATCATGATGCTATTTTAGAGCTGACTTTACAGAAGTTGAAAAAAGATGCCGGTTTTGTGGCGAATGAATACAGTGCTGTTGAGTCACAGGTAGCAAATAAATTTAACAATAATAGAAGTGATTCTCGGGTCTGGAATAGTGAGTATGATGAAAATTTTCCTGATTATTCCAAATCAGCATTGAGAAAAGAACTTTACATGCAAATCAATCCAAATCGTTTGACAAAGAGTTCTTTAATCAGCAATATTCAAAATCCGTTAAACCGTGGTCCGAATATGGCAAAAAAAATTTACTATTTAGACTAAATTTTTGTTAATTTTTTAACATTTTAAAATAGATTAGTAAATCTTTCCTTTTTTAAAAATAAATATTACGAAGATTGATTTTAAATTTTTTGTTTAAAAACCAAATGGCGTTTTTTTTTAACATTAAATTATTTTATCCAAATAAAAAGTTAAGCTTGGGAAAGAGTTAAGAAATTATTTTATAACAATATAAAAACTTAAAAAAAATTTAAAGGAGAAAAATAACTTGAAAAATGATCAAGTAATTTTTATCAATCTATAAAAAAATCATTTTCGTTTCAAAATAAAGTTGAATTAAAAGGTTTAAACCAATAAATTTCATGTATTGTCGATATGAATATCAATTTCTTATTGCTCATTTTGCTCATTTTGCATATTTTGCTCATTTTGTTCATTTTATTCATTTTGCTCATTTTATTCTTGTTGCTCATTTTACGCATTCTGTCCATTTTGCTCACTTAGGGTAAATTATAGGCTTGATTCTGAATATTATCGAACTAAAGAATATTTATGATTTGTTTATTTTAACCGCGAAACCTGATTTTATTTTTTATTTATAAAAATTAATTATTTTTTTCTTAATTTTCTTTTCATTAATTCAAATAATTAAAGTTTTAAAAAAATTTGCAAATCAATTTTGGAAAAATTATTTGCTTATTTGTTTATCGCTAGAAACAAAAATAATTAAATAAATTTTTTGTCGGGTAAGTAATCCAAAAATAAGTAATCCCAAAAAATTAAAATCTTAAATGATTAATTGATTTAAAATTCTGATGCAAAGGCATGGTATGAAAATTAAGGTCTCTTTTTATAAAATTAATTAATTAGTTAAACTATTTATTCAAGCTAAAAATTATTTTTTTATTTTCTTAAGTTTACTCTTTTTTTATTAAGAGTGAGCAAAAGCTTGGGACAGATTAACAAATAAGTAGACAAATAAATTTTCAAAAAATAATTTTATAAGTAAAATCTTATTAAATAATAATATAAGCAAATAATTTTTTCGTAAAATAAAATTTAAAAAATAAAATAATAAAAATTCCGCATTTTCAATAAAAACCCTATTTTTTTAAAACCCATTTAAATTAGAAGCGGGTGTATCCAGTCGAGATCCGGGTCAGTGCCCTGGTTTAGAGATAAGGGGTTAGACCAAAGGGGTCCGGGGCGAAGCCCTGGTTTAGGGAATAGGGGCTTAGGCCAAAGGGGTCCGGGGCGAAGCCCTGGTTTAGGGAATAGGGGCTTAGGCCAAAGGGGTCCGGGGCGAAGCCCTGGTTTAGGGAATAGGTGCTTAGGCCAAAGGGGTCCGGGACGAAGCCCTGGTTTAGGGTTTCGGGTATGCAGATGGTTAAGGTCTTTTTATTAAATTAGTCTCAACTTCAATTAAGTGGTCTATTTTTTTCAAAATATTCGAAAAGTTTATCAAAATTAGCATCGAAGGGAAATTATGTGATCAAAAATCATTTTTAATCATTGATGATTCATTAAATTAAAACATAATCACTTATTATTTAATCTTTTTTTTAATATTATTAGATAAATGTGATAATAAATTTATTAAATTTTTCAAAAATTTTATACAATCTTTTGGCATCATTGATCAACTAATGATTTCTATACTCTTTTTAACCAATCTTAAAAGATTGAGTCAAACAAACGAAGAAAAAATTATATTAATAATTGAAGAAATTACTACAAAAAGATTGTCAGGTGAGGAATTAAAATCATTTATTTACAAGATTGATTTTTATACAAATTTTTACACTACAAAATTTTTCGAACGATTTTCAGACCTCGAAATCAATTTATTTATTTTTATTTATTTATTTATTTGTTTTCTGTACCGAGCTAGAGCTCCTTCAGAATAAGTTAAAAATTAAAAAATAAAATAAAAATGAAATAAAATAAAATAAAAATAAAATTAAAGTTAATAAAATAAGATAAAAAAAAAAAAAAAGAATTAAAAAAAAAATAAATAAGCTAAATAAATGAAATGTAATAATATATAAAATTGGAAAAGATTATTACATGTGGTTCATGTTTAAATAGCTCAAGTTTCAGGAAAAAAAGAAGAAATAGTAAGGTAGCAATTACACAATGGAGTTGGGTAGTCAATATATCTTGATTCGAAACCTTCTTTGTATTCCTTCACCAGTCTTACAACCAATGGAATAGAATGACTCAGTCCTGTCCCAACATATCTCTCACTCAATTCAAAAAGCCGATTCGAGACTGTTAGTAATTTTAGTTTATTAAAAGCCTCATGATGTACAATGTTGGAGGGAGTATCATATTTTAACTTAAGAATAGATCTGACTGCTGTATTCTGAATTGCTTGTAGTTTTTTGATATTATTTTCTGAAAATGAATTTAAGCAAGGAAAAGAATAGTCTAAAATTGATCCGACTAAAGATTTATATAAATTTCCAAGTGTGTTTTGATTAAGACCCCATTTTTTGTTTGACAATATCTTAATAATATTTAGCCTTTTATTGCAGCGCTCTTTAATTTCATCTACCAGTATATTAAAGTTTAATTTAGAATCAAATTTAATACCAAGAAACTTGATTTCTTTTTGTCTCTCTATTCTGTTTCCATAAATTTTTAAGTTAAGATTATCACTCTCTTTTTTGTACCTATAAAAGACTACTGAACACGACTTTTCAACTGATATCTTCATTTTCCACTTAATAAGCCATTGTTCTAGTTCGTTGAGGTATTTATTGATCTTATTTTCTAGGTTCCCCTTTTTGTTATAAATGAAGAATGTAACTAGATCATCTGCGAAAAGCAGGGAGTATTCATTATTTGTTTTGTTTCTTTTAGGGATGTCATTAATGTATATACTAAATAAAAGAGGACTAATTACTGAGCCTTGAGGAACACCTGCAGTTATTTGATATTCTTCGCTCAAATGGTCATTCACATTTACCTTAAATGTCCTAGAGTCTAAAAAGGATTTTATCCAGTTAGTCAAGTAATGAGGTGGATTTATTTTAATCAATTTAAAAAGTAAACCTTCATGCCAAACTCTATCAAAGGCTTTAGAAATATCAAAAAAAAGGCCGCAAACTCTTTTTTTTCTATTAAATGATTCCACAATTTTTTTAATTAAGAAGAAAAGATTATCTGCTGTTCGCCGGTGTCGATTCAAGAAATAATGATTTTATATTAACAAAAGAACTAATTAAGTATGTGGTAATGAAATAATTGAATAAGATTAAAGGAATGATTGATAAATTTGACAACTAATTTTAGGTACTAATTAACACAATTTAAGTATTAAATAATTAAATTAGGTATGAAAAAATTTTTTTTGGTTTCATTATTATCAAATTAGGTATTATTGCAGTTAGGTACAGTTAAAATTAAAATTAGGGACGAAAATAATTATTTTTAGTACAATGATAAATAGTAGCCAGTAATTAAAGACTGATTAAATGAATACCAAAAAAAGCTCAACCAACACAGGATCCGTCGAACTATCGCCCTATTAGTTTGACCAGTTTTCTTGACAAATTACTTGAACGCATTATTTATACAAGGCTTTTCAATTACATTGAGAGAAATTTTTTACTCATTCAAGAGCAACCAGGATTCCGAAAACATAGACGCACAGCGGACAATCTCTTTTTTCTTATTCAAAAAATAACTGAATCGTTTAACAGGAAAAATAAAATGTGTTGTCTTTTTTTTGATATATCAAAAGCATTTGACAGAGTATGGCATGAGGGGCTTGTGTACAAAATGATCAAAATGCAATTGCCAAAGTACTTAATTTCGTGGACCAGATCTTTTCTAAACTCAAGATCATTTTGTGTAAATGTGAATGGACAAAAAAGCAATGATTTCCCAATCAAAGCCGGAGTACCTCAAGGCTCAGTAATTAGCCCCCTCCTATTTAGTATTTTTATTAACGATATACCAAGAAAAGACAAAACAAATAATGAATACTCTCTTCTTTTCGCTGATGACTTAGTTACCTTTTTTATCTATAAATCTAAAAGAAACATTGAACTTAGGATCAATACTTACCTTAAAGAATTAGAACGATGGTTTACAAAATGGAAAATGAAGATTTCAATTGAAAAATCTTGTTACATGATATTCACAAAATCAACAAGAGAAGAGCTCAATCTTGATTTGAAAATATATAGAGACAATTTAAAACGTTATCGTGGTTATTTTTATCTTCATTATCATCGAAATCGCTGAATATTTCTTGTTCAGGATCATTCAATTCAATATTTTGATTTTAAGGAAGAATGATTTTATTTTAAATTTTTTGTTTTCTATAAATCTTAAAAAAACAAAAAGCAATTGAATATGAAAATTTATTTGTAGTAGATTTTTTAATTTAATAAAATCATGTTACTAACATAATTGTGAAAAAATTCTATTTTATTCTTTAATTTTATTTAGCAAGACTAAACTTTACTTTATTTTATTTCATTTATTTTTTTTTTAATTTATACATCATCTTCTCGGTGTTTACTAAATAAAAAATAAAAATAATTTTATATTTTATATCAGTCATTTTGATTCAAATTTCATATTGTAACAATCCCTCCAGCAGACCCCGGTTTTCTGGGGCCTTACTTGGTTTATATATATATTTGTATTTTTCCCTTTTTAGATTTTAAAAAATAAAGAAGTAGAAAAGAATTAAACTTATGTTTTTTTCTCCCCATCTCCCTCTTATTTATTTAGTAGCGCAAGCTATTAAAATATAAAAATCGCGAATTGAGAATTTATATTTAAAAAGAAAATTAATAAAAATGATAATAACTTTTTGAATCTGTTTTTTTATCGTGATGAAATTACGACACCACGTTGTTAAACATGAAAAGTAAATACTACTTTTCCTAAAAAAAAACAGAGGACTCTACTTTTTTAATGCTTAACAACGTGGTCTGATTTTTTCAGACTTCTTTTCAGAATTTTTTTGAAATTTAAGTACCCTGAAATTCAATATGCACTTGCCTTATAATGCAACATATATAAAAAAAAAACTCAAGTTCTCACGTAAATTCATCAAATTTAATTTTTTTCAATTTTTATTATTATTTTTTTATTTCCTTATTGAATAGAGTCTCTTACATCTTACTGGCGGTGTAAATTTTTGTACAAATTGAACAAAAATGTTTCCAATTTTGAACAAAAAGATTAAAAAAAATTAAATAGAAAAAATTATGTTTAATAAGTATTGAATTTCATTTTTCCAAAAGATCATCAGTATGAAATAAAAAAGGTACAATTTTAGAACTTTTTATTAAAAAGCAAAAGAAAATAAATATATGTATATATATCATTAAAAAATGATGATAAAACGACAAATATAAAAATTAATTATTTTTTAGAAAAATTAAAATTAAGCTGTATTTTGGGCGTTTTAGAACCAGAGGAACTCTGGTTCGAGGTTTGTGCGTTTTCTTTTTGACTAGCTGACGCTTTGAACGCATTGCCGATTTTAGTTTTCAACTCAGGCCATTTTTCCAACACCTGCTTAAATTCTTGTTTATAATTTAGACCTAAATTAAGAAGTTTTTTGATAACTATATCATTCAATTGTGTTTGTTTTCGCTTAATTTTCGAATCATTTTCTTCTAGGTTCAAATAAGCGCCCAAAATGTGCACATATATGGTCAGAGTTTCATCAACAGAATTTAAATCGTCCTGGTCTTCGTTGGTCAACGCAACCATGCTTTCAAAAAGATCTATCAAACTTTTAACTAGTTCAAAGCCACATTCACTGGTAAGAGATATAAAACAGTCGGAATCGTTTGTGTTAGATGTCAATTTGCATAGATAAGACAAATGCTCACGTAAGAGTATAATTCGGATTTTTTTAGAGGTATCTTTATTGGAAAGTATTTTGGTCAAGCTTTCGATCATGCAAAGAAGTTCTTTGCGATCATCAGAACACCGCATTGAACACATGAATACTTTGCACTTTTCGTATACATTCAAAGGTTCGAATACATGAAGAGAACAATATTGGAAATAGATGGCTAATAGGTTCATTATGACAAGATTGGAAGTGTTTTTGAGAGCCAAAGTGGATATCAAAGATGACTGCTGAATTTGGATCAGCGGGTTAAATGATTCCGAGTTATCTGATTGAAAAAATGAATTGTATTCCGAATTGTTTGCCGAGGCGGAACACATTATTCTGAATGAATCGTAAATTGATTTGTATAAATCTGATTCTAATTGGCTGCTTGGTTCATCTTTTTGGTCGTTTTTGTTCAGTAGACTGACGCTTGATTGGATCAAATTAAGCAAAATGTGGTAGACAATCGATACCAATGAAACACGCTCTTTAAAATAAAATAAAGATTTATTTATCAGGTTAATTTTGAGAAAAGAAAATAAGATTTTTTCAAAAATTATTAAATTATTTAACCTTTTTAATCAAAAAAATTTCTTAAATGAAAATTAAATAAAGAAGAAATAAAAATTAGAAATAAAAATTAAATAAAGAAGAACTACTCGGTAAAATATTTTTCAAAAAATTTTAATTTTTGATGTTTGATTGATAACATATTTTTATCGTCAAACAAAAATCAATGTTCAAAATTTAATAAGTAAATCTAATTTGTATAAAACTGTAAGTAAAGGCGTTTGGAATTATAGATGCTTTTCTACGCTTTAATTATTTGCAGTTTTTTACTGTAGCTACTTGTAGCTACTACTTTTTTTTTACACAGCGAATTTTTTTATTTACCTAGCATTTCAAACTTTTTACTGCAATATTTTTGGAATTAATAATTTTCCACCAATTTTTTTTATTTTTTACACTTTTCAATCCCTTCAATTCAAAATTTTCTAATTTTTAAAATAGATAGACAATCACAATAGGAATTTAAATAATAAACCAACAAAAATAAAAAATCAAAAGTGTCTTTCATAAAACTTGGAGGAGATAAAGAATTTGATTTTGTATTTATATGGGAGGATATATTCAGAATATGGTGCAAACTTCATTAAATTAATTTTTATTTATTTCAGAATTAATTTTGTTTTTCCTTAAATTTCATAAAAAAAATATTGCATAATTCTGTATTTGAAATTAATAAAATTATGCTATCTAATTTTTATTTAAGTTAAATAAATTCAACGCTTGAAAGACTTGACGAAATTTACAATAAAATATTGAATCAGTTGAATAATTTTCTATATATAATTGTTCTCATCGGTAGGTGAGTTTTATTAAAATTAAAGTTGTTTCACGTTCTTGTTTAACTTAGGATCTGCTCGAATAAGTGAGCTTATGTTCACCTTTTATGTGACTAAGTTCTAATGATTATTAGCAGAGTTGTTCAAAAATCACGATTAATAATTAAAAAAAAAAGCATTTTGAAATGACTTTAAAATTTTGACTTGTATGTGATTTTACCCTTAGAAAAAAATACTAAATGCTGTAAATTTTCAAATAGATTATTAAATATCATTTTGAATTTATTATTATTTAAAACTTTTATGCTTGATTATTTTTCAATCTTTTTAAACCCTTTTAATAAAAAATTTAGAGTTAAATGATTTGACTTTAATAAAAAAAAAAATGAGTAATTTTAAATAAATTTTTGAGAAAAAAAATCTACAAAAAAAGACTGCATCTTCTTAGCTTATTTTTATGTCATTTTGGCTTAGCTTTAATAGAAAAAAAAATTTAAAGCTTGAAATTCACAGTTTTAAAATTTAAAACTTAATGAGAGTAAAAAAAATCTTTTGCTTGACCAGAGCTAAGCTTGTGATTCAACCAGGTCGGATGAATTAGTAGTAGTAGTATAAATGCTGTGGGAGACTTGGGTCTCCAAGAAGTGGCGCACGTAGACCCCCCACTATAACAGCCAATTTCCTTTTTTTTTAAATAAGCTATTTATAGATAGCTTATTTTTACAAATTTTATTAAATAAATTTTTTTTTACATATTTTCTAATATCCTATTTTTAAAACAATTTTTAATCTTAGTGGTAAAATAGAATGAAGGATTCGAAAAATGTATTTACTTTCTAAGCTAATTCCAAAATTAAATGGTAAATCGTTGAGTACAGCCATGACTTGCTTAAGCAGTTCCACATCTGTCTCTGTTAATTTTGCACATTTGGTTACATGAAGATACAAAAATGAACTTTTACTCGAGTTAAATTTTATTTTGTTCCTATTGAATTCAACTGATCCTTCAGCATTTTCTTCATTTCTCTTGCCACTGTGCAGCAAATTCGGTAAATATCTGATCAAGTCTTTGATGCATATTTCCAAAATGACAAAAATAAGAGCTGATGAATTTTTTTCACTATTTTTGGCCTGTTCAGCGTTACACTTACCTTTCCATAATTCATTAATTTGTTTAACTATTCCGACTACCAACAAATTAATGTTCATCAAATCACGGGTAAGTTTAATTCTAAACAAAAATTAATAAAATTATTTTTTGGTCTATAGTAATAGGTGACCAGTTAGTCACCTAAAATATTTAATCTAATTTTCAAAGATGGAATATGAGACCAGAAATTGATCACCTATTTTTTCATTTGGTCACTTATTTTTTTGTTAGTTCTGAAAAATAATCTGACTGCTGTTCAGAGTTTGGTTCTATTGAAGGAAATTTTGGAAGTGAGATTGGAATAGAAGATGAGATCAATAGACATTTAGATCTGGATGATAAGAAGAATTGAATCTCAAGCAACTGGAGAAACAGGCAAAACACTTTTGATTCAGTTAATGATCTTGACGTTATTGATATCGAAGATGAAGATGAGCAAGAGTCAGAAAATAAAAAAAGATAAAATACTTTATTAGAGGAAAAAATTGATAAAATGAACAAGGAATTGTCAGAAGTAACATTTGACAGAGTTAAATATAAAAGTTTGTTATATGAAAAGCAGGCACTTGGAAAATCATGTGGGAATATTATTTCAGCACAATCAATTTCTGATTAGCGCAATGAAAAAAACATTCAACAAAATTCGATTTCTTCTCAGCACAAAAAATTATATTTAAAAAAAAACATTTAATACAAAAAAATTGTGCTTGAAAATAATTCTTAAAGGAAATTTTTTTTCAACACAAAAATATTTATAATACAATAATTTTTTTTTTAATTTTAAATTTTATTTAATGATATTTATAAGTGGAAGTTAGGTAAATAAAGTAAATTTCGAAGCTTAAAGAAAAGAAATTAAAAAAAATTAGTTTCTAGAAAACCATTTTTCAGCATTTTTTGCTCAACCTCTTTTTTTCAAATTTTAATTTTTGTGTTGAATGCATTTATTTTTTAAATTTTAATTTTTGTGTTGAGAAGAAATCATTTTGGGCTGAGCGTTTTGAAATTGTGTTGAATGGTTCTTTTTTGTGTTGAAAAGGGAGACCCAAATCAAAATGCACAGATGGAACTATAGAAGAAGTAAAAAATTTTTCCTTTGGTTGATTTTTTATTTCTTTGGTCACTTAATTTTATTATTATTTAACTTCCTGATCACATATTCCATTTTTGAAAAATAGGTGACCTTTGGTCACATATTTTAGGTGAGAGATACTGGTCACTAAAGGCTTTTTTTTATTTTAAATTAATATACTTGTATAATATAGACAAAATTTCTACACATAAATACACACTTTTGCTTGTTAGAACATCTCTACAGAACTTAATTTTCAAGAGTGAATCAATCGATTCGAGAATGTCTTGAATTGTATCGTCACTAAGCTGAGCCAGGCCCTGGGTGTTGGACAAAGTCTCCAGACTTAAACCAAGTAGCATGAAAAAAAGTCTTTCCTTGAGCTCTTCACTCTCATTTATTTCAAACGCTATCTCATTTAACCATAGGGAATATCCGAGCAGAATTCTAGTAAAGTGCTGTTTATAGATTGGTTTTGAAGAGTCGACCAGATCAGCGTGATAAAATGAGCCACCTTCGACCGGCAACTGGTTGGAGTATTCGGTGGGAAGACAAAGATAAGAATAATCCTTGAGAGCAACCGACCAATGATGGCTTAAAATCTGTAGTTCTGGTTTTACCAAATTTAGCAAGTTTTCTGATTTGAGACTCTTTCGGGCCACAATGTACACATCAGCCCAGGCTCTTAGCACAGCGAGTTTTTCCACAGTTAAACTCAATTCACTGTAAATAAGCTGGTCATTATTGACCATGGTAGTGCCGGCTGTTTTGTTTAAATTTAATTTTTGAAGTGAAGAAGCAAGAAGTTGATTGACTCTTCTCAGATCGTTAAGATCTCTAGCAACACCACTGCTGATCCACATTGAGCATACTTGGCACGCTTTGGCAGTCACATGTGCACTTGTTTCGATGCTGAATTGAGGTCTTAAAGCAGCACTGACTTGCGCTTGATACTGTTCAAGAATCAAATGGCCTTTAAACTCCGGATTGGGCTCCTCACATTTGCCAAAGTACAAAATCAAGTCAAGCAATAGGTCTAGGCCTACAAGCTTAAGTGGGTCTAGAGAACTGGTTGCGCCAATGCAGGCTATTCGCATAAGATCTTGTAAGAAAAGAATCAGATAATTTTGATCGATGTCATCTTGATTTTTAAAATTAGCTGGTTTTGATTTGAGTTTTTTGGCTAAGAGAAGATCAAAATGTGCCTTGTGTTGGTAAGAATCGGTCGAGTTAGTGGAAGTGTTTTGGGCAAAGGTTGATATAATACGGCGTATTAAATCAAATGCAAAGACTCTATTTGGCCATTTTGGAGATATTATTTTTGTTATTTGCTTTAGTTTAAGATTTTGTGAATCGGAGTGATTAACTTGGTTTTGTTGAGGTGAAGAGGATTTATTAAATGAAAGTGAATCGTCGTCAAATTGGTCATTTTCTTCATTTTCTACATTTTCTTCTGGTTTCTCTACAATATTCTTCTCTTTAACCGAACTCTCACCAGTTCCAGAAAACGATTCTTAAATAAAATGTTTTTTTTTTAAACAATCTCTTATATTTTATAAATTTACATAATCAAATTAATAGTTTTAATGTTAATAAAAAAATAACTAATAAAATAATGTAGAAACTTATATTTTTTTTTAAACTTGAAAAAAACATAAAGAATTTACCGAAGATGATGAAAAAGTAGAGGAATCTTGATTGAGATTGAAAAAATTAAATTTGCAATTTATCAGAAAAAAATTGGATACATTTTAATAAGGAATAGCTGTATTTACAGTGGCAATTTGATCTGAGGTTTTGTGATTATTTTTCGTAATATAACCACTTTTTATATAAATTTTTATTAAAAAAATGTAAAAGATAAAATTCCAAAAAATATACTATTATTTCATTTATTATGTTATATTTTGTCAAAATTTTAAATTTTGATGCAATTCAAATTTTCATTTTAAATAAGGCAAATGACATGTAATAAGTGTCACTTTTATATCACTTTTATTAATCACAATAATCAATTTATTTAAATGAAAATATTCATTTTTTATAGGGAATCGTCACTTTTTAAAAAAGCACCATTTTTTATTTAAATTTTTTTTTTCATTTAAAAAAGTTTTTTTATAAAAATCTTTAAATTTTTATCGAGTATAGAAAATAATATCCATCAAAAGGACAAAATATTATAATTTAATTTTTTTATTTGAATCAAATTTTAATTGAAAGAAAAAAACGATATTATTTAATTTGAATTTAATAAAATCGCTGAAAACATTACAATTACAAATTTAAGGGTAAAAAGTGCAATTTTATTTTTTGAGTTATTGTTTATTAAAACATTAGACTAAAAATTGAGAAATTAAAAATTAAGAATCTTGATTGGGATTCATGACCAATCGATGGTAGATTCAAATTAATTTTTTGAGTTTTTCAAAGACAAAAAATAGTGCTAAAGAAAGTGGAACTTCACATACTGTGAATTAGACTTATTAAATATTGATTAGCATTTAACCTGGATTTATCTAAAGACTTTGAACCAATCTTGAAGTAAAACAAATATTCAGTCTAAAAAACTGGACTGAATGAAAATAATAAACCAATTCCAATTATTTTTTTAGATATTTTTATTCTTATTAGAATTGAAAAATTTAATTTTTTTTTTTAAAATCATTTAATAAACTAAATTTTAATTTTCAATTTATTTATTTAATTTTAGGGGGAAAATAGAGGCAGGTCAAAATGGATCAAAGTCTGTCTTTCCAGACTAGCGGTGAATAAACATTAAAAATTTAATTTTTAGGTGTTAATAAACTAAATTTAACTAAATATAAACTAAATTTAAATACTTTTATTTTGTCAATGACTTGATGTAAATTTATTTATTTCATTTTTTCATGTTTCATGTTAATTTTTTCTTCGAATTCATGTACATTACAATAAAATTTAAATCTTTTAAAATAAAAATTCATCATATTCGATAAAAATGAATTCAGATGACAAAAAAATTATTTTGAATCTCAGTAATAAAATCGCTGAACTAAATCAATCAAAAGAGGTCAATTTCGAGGAATATTTGAAAATTCTGGAACAAAATAAGCTGAAATGTAAACAGAACAAAATCATAGAGCATTTGTTAATCAAACTATTAAAAGTATCTGTACAAAAAAATAACAAATTTGAATTATCATTAATCAAAAGTGTCATTAGATCAAATTTTAATATTGGAGTAAAATTTTTGAAACTTTATTTAAAAATGAATATAAAACGAGACCCTGAAAACATTTCAGAATTACTCGATTTGATTAATACGTCTCTAGAACCTGAACTTGACTCGTTCACGATTTTACCATCTTTAAGCATTATAAAAGAAATCATAATGTCAAAGTATTTATCAGACAATAAAAATTTGATTTCAAAAATTGAATTTTTTTTTATCAATATCGATTTAGCAAAGCTCCTAATCGATCAACAATTCTTCATATTTTATAAATATCTTAATTCATTGAGTTTGTTTACTGAAATTAAAGAATTTGACAAAGAATTTTCGAAATCTATTTTTAATAAATTAAATGAAGAATTTATTTTAGAGCGAATTGAAAAGTTGGAATGTTTAGAGGAGATAAAAGAGGACTTAATGGTGATTTTTTTGATAATGGTGTTTAAAATTTTGGCCCAAGCAGAAATCAGTGATATTAATATTGATCAAATTAATCGTTTATTCTTCAATGAAAATATGCTTCGACTAGATTTGGTTTTTAAAGGAAAGGATGATGACTTGGTTATTAATTTTTGCTTTTTATGTTTAAAAAAAGAAGCTGAGAAAAAAGTTTTATTCAAGGAAATGTTTTATTTTGACTTAGATAGTCATGTAATGTTTCTTAAACTTTGTTCAAGTGTTCGCTTTGACTATCAAGTATTGATAGATTGGCTTATTAGCAATGAAACAAATTTTTTGGAATACTTTCTTAAATATTTGAAATTATTAAATTCTAAATTAATCGAGTCAAGTAATTTTGTTGATATTATCAAAAATAAGTTTAGAGAGTCTCAAGTAAAAATAGAACATTTTAAGAGCGTAATCAAAATGGAGAGAAGTGAGAAACTGGATTTTGATCAAATGTTCGAAGCACTGAAAACGGTTGAGACCAAAATAAGACAATTTAAACGTTCATTTCCTTATAACTGTGAACCTTTGTTGCGTCGATTAGAGACTATTAATTCTTTAATTTAAGACTAATAGATTTCTTAATTAATTGGAAAAATATTTTGATTTTTTGTTTCTTAAATATTTATAATAAAAAAATATTATCCATTGTATAAGTTTAATTATAAAAAGACTTAAATTTATTTGTTACATAATAGAATCATTAAAATGATTTACTGAAATATATGTTTAATTTGCGTAGAATTATCAAATTAAAATATCTTAGATTTTTCAAATTTGCAAAAATTTACGTAGTTAAGTCTTGGAAAGCTTTAACATTATATTGAAGGACACCAATTAACCTGTCACATAAAAAATCCCAACAAAAAATTAATTTTCACATAATCCCAAAAACGAATTAATTATCACAAAAATGTTGAATACGTCTTAAAAATATATTAGAATCCTATAAAATATAACTTGTCCTAAAAATGTATTATCAGCCATAAAGAAAAATTTAAAATCATTTATTTGATTGATTTTTACATTAAAATATTAACAATCTCAGAAAGATATGATTATTTTTAAAAATGTTTTAATTTACTATAAAATAAGTACTTTTTGAAAACAAAATCTTAAAAAAGTATAATCAATTCTGTTCAAAAATGCTAAAAAATGCAATGAACCCACTACAATCAATTGAAAATTACGATTTGGACTCATTGGATCTTTTAATTGGATTTGGATCTGCGTATGTTCTATTACATAAGTAACGAAAAGAATATTTAATAATATTTTTATGAAGTTCCTTCAAGTTAATTTCCTTAATATATACTTTTGTCAAATTGAAAAACTCAACACTTAAGCTAAATAAATTTAATTTTTTTGTATGCATTTTTTTTGCGTTTTAGTCGTATTTTTTCAATTAAAAAAAGCGAATAATTTTTTAATACCACTAATTTAATAAGCTCAGCTCTTTTTTAATAAAAACTCATCTTAATAAATAGAAAACTCATTTAAATAATAAAAACACGTCTAAATTAATATCCTTTAAATTAATAAAATTATTTTTATTAATATTATTAAATAATAGTAAAAAAAGTAATAAATGGTTACAGATACTCAGATGCTATTACATTTTATCAATTTTAATTGTCTTTTATAATATATTTTAACTTATCTTAATTTATTCTCATTTTTTCTTTACATTTTTATTTTATTTTATTTTTTCTTAATTTTTTTATTTTTATTATTTTTTTTAATCTGAAGGATCTTTTAATAGATAATAAAAGTTTAATCAAATAGATAAAAAAAGATATTAACATTCCTTAACATAAAACGTAAAAAAAATAAATAAGCTTAGCGAAAGTATTCTCTTAAATAACCCTGACTAGTCAATATTGGACGCTGATGATAATGATGATGAAATTGTTGTTGCTACAAGAGGAAAATGAAAAATTTATAAATCGTTTAGTGACTTTGAATATTTTGAAAAAGCCCAACAAAGTATCGAGAATGTACCAATTGCTGCTAACAGAAAAAAAGGAACACCTCAAAAGTCTCTTTCAATTCTTATGCGACAACCAAATGGAATAACGCAGCGCACAGGCTCAAAGAGTATTCAAAATGCCAATGATGAAAATCAAACTGCTTCTGAATCTTTTTCTGCAAATGCGAAAAAAAGAAAACTGGAAGATGGTACTCAAAATGTAGAAAATAAATTGTGCTCAACTTGCAACATGGTAATGGCTAAAAGAAGATATTTTTTTTTTGTTCTAGATACAACTCAAAAAAATAATAAAATTTTTTTAATTTTATTAAGTTAGATATTGTTTCATTATAAAAGATAATTTTTATTCAATTAGACCTAACTTTAATAAATTAGATTTCTTTTTATTAAATGGCATAGTGTTGTTTTATTGAAATTTTTTTCATAGAATAGTGATATTGAAATGTTCTTTTCATTGAAATTTATCTAGAAAATTTTCAAATTAAAATTTCAAATAGAAAAATCTAGAAATTGATAATGATATTGTATTTGTTGAAAACAAGTCGTATGAAAGAAATGGATAGACAATGAGATCTAACTGTTAAAAAAACGTTTTCCTAATTGTACTTTTTCTAAAATTTAATTAATTTATTTTAATAACCATAATAAAAAATTAAACGAGGCGAAGTCCTGGTTTAGGGATTCGGACATGTTAAAAATAAGAGAAATTTTAGTTTCTAATTAATATTAATAATTAAAATTTTAAGTAATTATAATCTTCATTTTTAATATGAAAAAGTTCAGAAAGAACTGAAAGGATTTTTACTTTTAAATATTCTCATTGTCTTTACCTCATGAAAGAAAAAATTTTCAATCATTTTTTTATAAATTAATTCATGTGTTAAAAAATAAATGCATTAATTATGGCTAAAAAAAATTTTTTTATACCTAGGGTTCCAAAAATGGCAAACCCTTTAAAAAAAGTTGTTGTTCTTTAAGACTCAAAATCTCAAATATAAAACTTAAATATACTATAAAAGTATATATATTCTGAAAGAGCATAAAATTCTCTACATGCTAATGTAGATTACGAATTTTGAGTAAAAAATGTGCAATTCAGATAGCACTAAAGTTTTTCTTTCTGAACCTTTTCATATTAAAAATGAAGATTATAAATAATTGAAATTTTAATTATTAATATTAATTAGAAACTAAAATTTCTCTTATTTTTAACATGTCCGAATCCCTAAACCAGGATTTCGCCTCGTTTAATTTTTTATTATGGTTATTAAAATAAATTAATTAAATTTTAGAAAAAGTACAATTACGAAAACGTTTTTTTAACAGTTAGATCTCATTGTCTATCCATTTCTTTCATACGACTTGTTTTCAACAAATACAAAATCATTAAAATAGTGATATTTTTATTACTTTTCTCTAAAATGAGAAAAGTTTATCAAAATTTACAGTGAGGAAAATTATGGGCCGAAAAAAATTTCTTTAAAAAAAGAAAAAAAGATCTCTACACCAACCTTCTGAGCTAATGGCAATATCTTTGCATAAAAACAACCAATCCTTTAGGGTACACTCGTCAAGAGTGCTGCTCAAAAGACTGTACAAAATGTCGTGTATGTCCCTGACAAGCTTGTAACTAGTTTCTATGTCGAGCATTTTGAAGAGCAAAAACTCAAGACCACGATCACTAATGAGACACAGCAGCCCACTTGGATGCGTTCGCTGCACATACTCCTTGGCTATTCTGCACACATCGAGCGAATTTTTCTGACACAACTGCCTCAAACAATTCACGCTCACTCTCCTCAGCACAAAATCCTTGCTTACCAGCGAATCGAGCAGATAGGGCACCAAACTGTTCAAATCGATGAGCTCGGCCGCAAACAAATGCATCTGCTGCAAACACTGAATGGCCTCGGCGTTTATGGCCGCGTCCCAATGCTGCTTCATCACTGTGCACGTGATCAAACAAGAGCTGCACACGTCATGCTCGAGCTGAAGCTCGGGGCCCACAAACGTGATCAACGAGCTCAACAGCTTGCCCAGCCCGATGAACACGTCTCGATTGGTGAGCGGAATGGTGAGCGCCGACTGCACAATAAACTCGACGCACGGCTCGATAAAATTGCGGAACATGGAGCCGCCCGAGTCAATGATCAGATAGAGCGCATGAATGGCCCAGACTTGTACGATGCTCGAGCTGGGACTTTGGGCCATGGCGAACAGGGCCGAGACCGTGGTGGTCATTTGCTGGCCGGCGCCCATCGAGCCCACGTAGCGGTGCAGGCAGCCGAGGCCGAGAGCGTAGCCGGTGCGCGCCGTCACCTCCTGGCTGTTTCTCAGCTTTTCGAAGCAAAACTGGCCCACTTCGCTCACAAAGTGAGAGTCGGCGCTCACTTGGGCCAGTCGACCGAGCGCCTCGCCCGCCGCACACCTCAGTATCGCGTTCGAATGGCTCAGAGTGTCCAGCACCAGGTTGAGGGTGGCGCGACGAATCGGCTCGTCGCCCAAATCACACTTGATCTCGGCCAAATTTTTCAAACTGTTCAACACAGCCGTGAATATGTTTATTTGAAGCGCTTGACGATTCGACTTTGTTTGTTTGTGTATCAGCTCGATGAAATGGAGAAGTATTTGGAGTCTGTGCTTGTTGGGACACTTGGGATACATTTGGCCGAACAAGTGGATGGACGCGTCGATGACGGCGACGCCGAGCGGCAGCGCTGACTGGTAGTCGCTTGTGGTCGCGTTTTGGTACAAGTATGTGACGTCATGTTCGAATGTTTCGCAGCCGGACGCCGAGAACGGCGCCAGTTGGTCCTCGATGGACTTGTACTCGACGTGGTGCAGCGAGTTGGAAAAGAGGATTGAGTCGTTGGAGTGGCACACTGAGCGAAGCATTGACGTGACTAAATTTGAGTTGGACTGGTCGGCCATGGTGAACTCGGCCACGAGTTCGCTAAGCAGCATGGCAAAACTGGTCTCGTAGAGTCGAGTGGGCAAATGGCTGAGCAGTTGATACAGCTTGAGTCTGTACATGGCCGACTGGGCTTTAAGGGTCACAGACTGGTTTAGCTTGAGAATGGAGGGCAGCTGGCACAGAAGCAGAATGGCACACTGGACCGGCTGGACAAATGTTTGACAAGTGCTCTCGTCGTCGAGCATGTCGCTGCAATTTTGCAGAAACGAGCTCATGCTTGCCAAAGCGCCCGCTCTGCTCTCCAAACTAAGCTGCCATGTGCTCGCGTCGCCTCTTTTTTTCTCCTGTTCGATCTGCTCCAAGTCACTGGGCAGTGTTAGGGTCCAGAGTTTTCTAATTCGATTGAAGTGTTTGCGCACCAGGCCGCCGCCTACTGTCATGAACGCGCCGATCAGCATCCAGCCAATGCTTGTCTTTTGCATGGCCAAATTTACATTTGAACTTTGTGACGCACTGCGCAACAACTCTTCGCCAATATTGTAGCCTAGCTTTGGCTTGAGACTTGGCACGCCCAACGGACACTGATTTATGGCGCCCATGAGAGCTGAACACGCGTAACCATAGCCAGTGAGCGCGTCAGACGAATTCCTAATGAGAGACAACTTGTCCATGCACGTGTCCAGAAGAGAGGACATAAGTGACGGTAAAGAATTGGTGAGCGCACGCAAACACCACGCTGTCATGCATTTGACGCCCACGTGCGCATGCAGCAGCGTGTTGAACAGCTTGGCGACCAATTTATTATCTTCGGACAACAGTATCGAACACGACGTGTTCAGCGTTCTCAAAATGCAGCTGAGCTCGTGCAACGCACATATTAAAATGTGCTGACTGTTCTGTGTTGCATTGAGCTTTTCGATTAGATACATGAGCTCATTAGCTGCTTGTAGCTGCACTTTTTCGTTCAGCATTCCGCCTACAATCGAGCGCAGAATGTACTGAACACACTTGCGCGAGTACACAGCGTCCAAGTGACTTTGCACTGATTTTGTGTTATTGACCAAATTGAGCACGTGACCTAAAAACAAATTGAGATTTTTTTCCAGCCAAGCAGCGCCCAGCAAATTGGCCAGCTGAACATAGGCATAGGTGAGACCGATGCGCATCTCGCGGCTGCTCGACACCGAGCCACTGCTTCCCTGCGGCATCCCGCCTTCCGAACTTTGACTTTGCTGCGACTCGTTGCTCAACGAACTCGAGCTTTGCGAGTTCGGCAGTGTCACATTGCGCACCAAATTGAAGCCGCTGAACGACGCGATCGTCTTGTTAAAACCATTGGCCAACAAAGCTAAATAGTTGCCGATTTTGCCAGCCTGACCTGTCTGTTTGTGTTTGCCGGGAGATTTTTCCTCGTTACTCATCGCCTGTCTGTCCCCACTCACAATCGCGTAGTAGACCAACTGGGCCAAGTACACGCTTGTTTGAACCCGCACGTCAAAGTTGGAGCCGTCCAAGGCCTTCAGACCGAGCTGAACACTTGACTCAAGCTCGTTGGACACGGCCGAACTCGACGGAGCACTCGCGCTCGACGACATATACAAAAACGAGCAGTGCTTTATCATTTCGGACAGGGCCTTGATGGCGGCCGAGCGAACGTTCATGTTGCGGTCCTGACACAACGGCTTCAGTTGTTTGAATATGTCCTTGTGGCTGGTGGAGCCGGCACTGGCCAGGCCCGTTATGATCGCTTCGTATGTGTGCACTATTTCGATGCGCAGCTGTGACTCGGCGCTCTTCATGCACTTGAACAAAATTTGACACGTGTCCTGGTACATTGTGCCGCAAGTGCGGCCCAGCTGCTCATAGAGCTTTTTGAGACACGCCAGCGAGCAAAGCTTGGCCATTTGTTGAAGCTGTGTCTCGTCTTTTGATTTGAGAATTTCGTTGCATTTTTCTATTGTGGAGTAGAGCGACAAAAAGTCGCCGTGCGAGTATAGGCTGGCGATGGTGTTGGCGATGAGGCTGCGGACGGCCGGGCCCGGAAATTGATTGAATAGAATGAAGAGTTGCTGCACCAGCTTTTCTTGTTGTTGTTTGAGCAGTGGTTTTTGGATGCGGCTGATTTTTGTGTCCACGCTCAGCAGCCAGTCGTGGAGGTAGAGCGGGCGCTTTTTGTGACAGATTATTTGATCCAGTAGGCTGTCGCTTAGAAGCAAGGTGTCGCTATTTGACAGTGTTTTTTTCAATTGGTTTTCTATCGATTGTGATCTCGAATCCATTTTTTTTGTTTAGACAAA
The DNA here is from genome assembly GCA_025491095.1 of Brachionus asplanchnoidis. Lineage (NCBI taxonomy): Eukaryota > Metazoa > Rotifera > Eurotatoria > Ploima > Brachionidae > Brachionus > Brachionus asplanchnoidis. The sequence continues at coordinate 1,728,670 of JAILYF010000008.1, read as the reverse complement.
ATTAAATTTAAATTAGAAAAAAATAAATAATCTAAAAGATTTTTGTTGATTAATTTTAATTTTTTAAAATAATTAATTTTGAAATGTATCATAAAAATAAATTAATGTTGTGTTGAGCTAGGATGGTAAATTTTGATTTAATTAAGGCAAGTATTGGAGAAGGAGGAAATTTTTTTTCTTGTTTCGAGTTGGTTGTAATGATTTGGAAAGATGGGGCAAAATTTGTCATTTTAAATCGATTTTTGATAGTTATTATTTGCAGTAAAATCTATGATTTTTTTCGCTGAATTAATAAAATATGCAAATTTATTATAATAATGCTATATTATATTATATCAGTTAAATATCGTTTGGATTTATGTTTGGAAATTAATGCAAGTTCTAAGCAAAATCTACTTAGGGCCTTTTAGGTGTAATTTACGGTAAGAAGTTTGATAACAAATTAAAATGGCATTTTATTTGTCTTCTTAGTATTTATATCACAAGCTGTTTTTTTTTTAAATGAAACATTTCAGCATTAGCTGATTAAATCGAGGGTGGGTTAATTTTAAGCACGACAACTGTAAATTAAAGCTGTTGGTAAAATTTGGAATTCCAAAGCTTAAGTTCTGAAGGACCAAAACATGTTCTGTAAATTGTAACAACTGATACATCCTTCGTACCACCAATGATTCTGCAAAACTCTGCAATAAATATGCAAAACTCAGAAAATTGTAAATTTGGGATATTATATTATACTAAAATCCAACTCAATTTGAAATGGTGGTTCAAAGGATTAATCAGTTGCTACAATTTACAGAACATGTTTTGGTCCTTCAGAACTTAAGCTTTGGCACTTTAATATTATGTTTTTGTTTTTTGTGCCAAATTTCACAATGCCGAGCCAAAGACTTATATTTAATTTACAAATGTCCAAAACTTTTCAATTTTTTTTTCAAGATACCACGTAACCCAAAACTTGTATACAGATACATTAATTCAAACATGGACAACAGACAAAGTCTAAAAGCTATATACGACAATAATGCATCTATCATCACAAATCCAAGTGAAATTGCGAATCAACTAAATGTCTATTTCAAATCAGTTTTCGTGGAAGACAACCCACATTAAACTTTACCAAATTTTCCAATGAAAACAGACAATATATGTGAGTTTAATATTAATGAGACGATCAGTTACCTTTCGGTCTCATCAAAGTTAAAGACTTTGAATTGCAATAAGTCAATGGGCCCAGACCGCATTAGTAACGCAGTCTAAAATCGAGTTGCTGATTCTCTCTCAGTACCAATAATCATCATTTTTAGACAGTCGTTATTATCCGGTACATTTCCATCGGTGTGGAAACTGGCTAACGTAACTCCGCTTCATAAAAAAGGAAATAAACTTCAAGTCAGTAACTACAGACCAGTTTCTCTTACTTGCGTTTTGTGTAAAGTTCTCGAGAGTTTGGTAAAAGAAAAAATGATGGATCACCTTTGTAAGTATAACCTAATCTCGCCGGCTCAACATGGTTTTATGCCAAAAAGGTCCTGCTGCAGTAATTTGCTGGAAACCATCGACATATTAACATCCGCATTAGCCAAGGGCTACTCGGCTGACGTTATTTACACAGATTTTGCCAAAGCATTTGATAAGGTGTCTCACATTAAACTTCTGCACAAGCTTCAGTTCTACGGTTTTTCGGAAAATTTGATAAAATGGATAAGAAGCTTCTTGTCGGAAAGAAAACAAAGAGTAGTTTTAGGCAATCAAACATCAGAATGGTGCGAGGTGACTAGCGGAGTCCCCCAGGGCTCGGTACTCGGCCCAGTACTATTTATAATATATATAAACGACATGCTTGAGGGTGTTAAAAATCATTGTAAGGCATATGCGGATGATACTAAAATAATATCGTGCATAAAGAGTATTTTAGATAATACGAGTTTACAAGATGACATTGATTTTATCTCAACTTAGTCTTCAAAATGGTCAACAGATCTTAATGGCGATAAGTGCAAAGTAGTACATTTTGGCCGCAAAAATATGAGAGACAATTACACAATTTTTACCAACTCAACGGGTACTACGCAATTAATGAAGTCGTCTGTGGAAAAAGACCTAGGTATCCATATTTGCGAGGATCAAAAATGGGAAAAACAAGTTAATTTTTGCTGCGGTAGAGCAAATAGAATGCTTGGCATGATTAGGAAGTCGTTCAAATGTCTAAATGTTGAGATTACAAAGATGCTATATATGGCGCTCGTAATACCACACATTGAATATGCAAATAGTGCTTGGTGTCCGTATCTAAAAAAAGACATCTTGGAGTTGGAAAAAATACAACGCAGAGCTACCAAGCTACCTCCCAAATTAAGAAACATATATTATGATTCCAGAATGAAGATAATGGGCTTGCATGATCTAACAAGAAGAAGAATGAGAGGCGATCTAATTCAGATGTTCAAAATAGTCAACGGATTCGAAGATGCTAAATTTTTGAACGGATGTAATTATTCAAATAACTCTCAACTTGGCACTCGAACTAAGAATTTAAGAAGGCACAATAAAACAATTGTAAAAGAAGTAGTTAAAAACTGTAGCCAAAGATATAGCTTCTTTACTAACAGAATCACGTCTGCTTGGAACAATCTACCACAAGAAACAATAAACGCAAATACAGTAAATGGTTTCAAAGCTAGACTTCACAAATGGAATGAATCGTCTGCTACAGCCCATAAGGGCTCTGCCTAATCTTAGGATTAGGTCGCAGATATTTTACTACTTCTAATACTACTATGAATATGATGACTAGAAAATTCTAAAAGTGTTTTAAAATAATAAATTGTGTTTGATGACTCGAAGTTCCGAGATCCCAAAGTCAATTTTTTCCCAGTTAAATTAATCAAATAAATTTTCTGGTTTTTCCATTTATGTAGAGTAATTTTTCTAAGAAAATTATATTTAACGGAAGATCACGAAAATTTCTGCCTAATTCTCAGCTACTGTCAAAGTATTTTTTCCAGTCATTTTTCATTGCTTAACATGATCAGAAGTCCGGACTTGGACATTTTTTAATGACTTAGACTTTATTTTATATATTTATTTGCAAATCTTTATCGAGCTTTAAAACTCCTTCAGAATAAAAAAAAAGGACATTGAAATAAAAAATAAAGTTTTAATAATCTGAAATGGAAGTAGTTAGGAAAAACAGAATAATAAAATGGAGAAACATATTTTTTTTTAATTTTGATTGAAAATGGAAGCTATAGCAAGGTAGCAATTACACTATAGGGCAAGGTATTCAACGTGTCTTGCGTCAAAACCATCACAGTACTCTTTTACCAACCTAACAACCAATGGAACTAAATAGCAGAGTGCTTATCCGATATATTTATCTTTTAAATAAGAAAGTCGATTAACTACTGTTTGGATTTTTAGTTTATTAAAAGCCTCATGATGTAGAATGGTAGATGAGGTCTATAATTTTATGTAAAGGATTGATCTTATTGCGGAGATTTGAATAACTTGCAACTTCTTCATATTTGTTTCTGCTATTGAGTTTACTCATTGAAATGAATAATTACTAATTGAGCCTATTAATGCTTTATATTAGTTATCCAGAGTTTTTAAGGAAAGGCCCCAATTTTTATTTGAGAGAATTTTTATCAAGTAAAGTCCAGAGTTACATCTTTCCTTTATATTGTAACACACCCTCTACCCCAGCCCCTTACTCCGGCCTCTTCTCCTACTCTGTTTCTATATATATTTTTTTAATTTGTTTTAAGTTTTCAGTTTAGTTTTTTAGTTTTTTCAATAAAGTTTTGTGAAGAATTTAAAATTATTTTATTTAGTAGCGCCACGCTATTGAATTGGTGATAGCGGTGAAAACTACCACGTGTGTTATTTTTAAGGCTTTTTTTTTTAAAAAGAAAATTTTGAATATGCAAATTTTCGAATGGTTCCGCCCCATATTTTTAATACACATTGGCGTGTTATATTTGGGACTATGGACGTTGATTGATAAGTAGAGTATGGATGTAGTGGCGAAGAGTGCTGGGGGCCTAGGTTGCGATTTCTTACTTAGCGCATGTATTGGAAAAAAGAGAGAAAATGGATGGCGAAGCTGAACCTGTGCGAAGCGGGGTGAAACCGACTCCGGATGATAAAAAGTTTAGTAAACTTGCATTTGGTTGTGGTAAATTGACACCTAAATGCATTGGAGAAATAAAATTTTGGAACCCTTGGGGGTGATGAAAAAGGATATAAATTTGGAGACAGGGAATCGACACGAGCATCTGAGAGAGGTTTTGCTGATTTTAAACATCAGGATGCGAGAAGAAGGATTGTTGATGAATTCAGATGGAGAGCAAAATGGTTGAGTGAACTGGATGAAGAAACGACAAGCAGTATTGCATTTTTCAGAAGTGGTAAGTTACGTGACAGAGCTGAGCCGAAAATTAGAACCGATCGTAAACCCACATTAACACGACCTCGCGATTAGCCAACGAGTACACGTGCTGATGTTAAGCCAAATGTTACACTTGCCGAGGTTGAGCCGATGCTAACACGTGTTGTTATAAAGCTAGCAAACACGATGCCGTTGGGTTTGACAAACGCTCCAGTCACATTACAGCGTATGATGGAGAAAGTTTTGAAAGAACATTTTGTTAATGTTAGGACTGTTTTGGTTGGAATTAAAACGGAGCTACTCAAGATCGAATGGAGAGAAGTAAGTGGTTTCAGTTGTAGATGGAATATCTTGGTCATATAGTTTGTAACCGTGAAGACCGACTGACCCCGATCTTTGCTAGATGGTTATGTATTTTACGAGATTATGATTTTGATCTCGAATATCGTGAAGGCCCTAAAAATGGTTATGCCGATGTGTTTTCACGATGGTTACTAAAACTCAGTGAAGAAGATGAGGACATCATCGAAATTGAAGAGGGAGAGAAGGCGATTGATCTTGGTATGGTGATTAAATATGTTGTTTTACAGGAGGTGGAATTAAATTAGGCCAAACTAGAAAATTAAAGTGAAATGACCCTGTTTAAGTTGTTGACAAACGGTGAAATGCCGTATTAGTGCAGTAAAGACGGTTCAAATATGAACATTTATTGCTGCAATTTTCGTGATTTCAGAATTTTTGGTAACAACGTGTATCGCTGTTATTTATCGGATAAATCCGAAAATGGTGTTCATTTTCAGTACGTTGTACCGACCACTCGGCGATCGAGCTCCGACAAACTGTTACAGACCCAGTACAAATGCTAGCCCCTACCACGGATGCAGAAAAAGAAGACCAGAGTACGTAGATGTTGCTGACGAGATTTAAAACGAAGAAGGATTTTGTTTTATTTTTGGTTTTGTTTTTTTGATTTTTTTTTGTGTTTTGTTTTTTTTTGTTTTTGCTTTTTTTTTTGGTCTTGTTTTTTTTTGTTGAAAAGTCTCCGGGAGGAAACTTGTTTTTAAGGAGGGACTAATGTAACACCCCCTCTACCCCAGCCCCTTACTACGGCCTCTGCTCCTACTCTGTTTCTATATATATGTAACAGTAAATTTCTATAACACGTAATTTTGTAAATTTTCTGGTCTTACAGTAAAAATGTAAAACTAATATGAAAAAAATTATTTTTTGCTTGTTTACTAGTAATTTATATAAAACTTTTTTTCGTGAATTGTGTTTCAATATTTTAAAAATACCGGTAAAAAGAAAAAAAAACTAAGACGCAACATCGGTGACTGATAATCATATTTACTGAATAAGCTTTAATTCTTCAAATCGAATCTAAGGCAACACGTACATAAATAAAATGCTGGCTACTTAGACGCAAGAAAAAAAATAACTTAAATAACTTAAACTTAGACATAGCTTTAAGTGTGAGGCAAGCAGTAAATGAATTATCAATTGGCGGTTGTCAGGACATGGTTAAATGCAACTGTAATGGCCAATGTATGACAAATCGATGTGGTGGCAAAAATCCCAGTTGTTGTGTAACTCAGGATGTCATGAAGGATATTCAAGCTGCAAAAACATACAATTTTTTTTAAATTACTCTTTTACAGTAATTTACTAAAAAGTTTCCAGTAAATTACTTAAACTTAAAGAGAAAAATATTTGTTTTTTTTATTTTGGAAATATACGTTTCGTTTTAGCATATAATTATAATTCAAAAAAGTCAAGTGTCAAGTGTGAGTGTGAGTATTAGATAATACTTGGACTTAAACTTGCACCCAAAGTATTTTCAAGTGTAAAACTTTCACTTACACTTGAACATTTGAAAAATTCAAGTGTTACACTTACACTTACACTTGAACACTTGAAAAACCAACTGATTAATTATGACTCCTTCCTAATAATGCTAGATTGCATTAGATGTCCGTACGATTCAATACCGTTTATTTGAAATTCGACCTTAGGATCTTTATAACAATCAACATTATTTTCGATTGTTATTGTTTCAATAACAGTACAAGCAGAAACAAAGACTATACTATATCTCGAGTAAGTTTTTTTGCCACGATCTGTGTCTTTTATAATGTCAAAATTATCTTCGACCAGTGACATAATTTTAAATACCTCAACTTATTTAGACAAATATTTTCTTTTAGTTTATCAATGAGATTATAAGTTTTTAATTCTTTGTTATCTGTATCAGTTAGTAGTAATTCGTGGACTGTCCCAATATCATTTTTTGCTTTGGCTAAATTCGTTTTATTGTTCTTACAAAAAAAAGTCTTCTGATGTTTCAAACATTTCAATTTCACAATTAACCGTGTTGTTAATATTCTTGAATATAAGGTTACCCAATGAATTGCTAAATATGTTGTTAAAAGGTGTCTTGAGTGACATTGAATCCAGCATCCTAAAGGGACATTTGTTGATTATTGTCTCATTCCAGATAAATATTTAATTTTCAGTTTTACATTCCAAATCTTTGACATCACAATTATATATTTTCGAGTTTTTACTTTGTAAATTTAACAACCTCAATCATCATACAAGCCCGTACGCATAAGAAGTCTTAAGCCAATGATTCACAAGTCGTGTCGGTTTAGAAAAAAGACATCGTTTGTCTTTACATACCATTACATTTCCAAGGCATTGTTTAGTAAATTTTATTATTAAACATTCTTCTCTAGACATTTTTCTAATAACTATTTGTTTATCCTTAGATTCAGCACCAAAAAAGTTTTTAAAAGTTTAATTGGTTGTTTCTACGATTAAACACTCATAGCCAGTTTCGTCAATGGTTATGCTTTGCCGTACCAATGGTGTGACTCTCTTAAATTTTCAGTCTTTTCTAATCCATATTTTTTTATTCACATGGTGCGGATGACATTTATCGTCTAAGTTTAATGTTGTGTACTTATCTCTAGTTTCCCATGTAGGAGTATCACATACAGATAAACTACCTTTTAAATCAAAACAACCTGTGAGGCTGATAAGAAGAAAACATATTTTGTAACTGATGATATCAAATTGAATTGATGTTTCTTCCCCTAAGCTTTGCTTTTTGCATCTTTAGGATGCTCTTTTCCTAACTTTTTCCAGTATTTATCGATTGCTGACTTATCAATAAAATTTTCCTCCGGTTCCCATATATTATGCTTATTTCACATGGTCATTTTACATGAAATTCGTACTTTTTGTTTTTACTTAGTCTATGATCTATTACCTTTTCTACTTTGTTAACATTTGACTCATCCCCCTGGTTTAATGGTGCCTTATCCACTTTTAAGCGTTGTAGTGGGAATGTGTCTTTAAGTCTTTGGAACTAGAACTAGAACAGATTGCATCTTCTGACAAAGTTTTGTCCGTTACTGACCAATCACTGAAATTGTTTATTTTTCGACCAAATATCAGTTCAAATGGTGAATACTTTGTCGTAGAGTGTATTCTTGTGTTTTACGATAAAAGAACATACGAATCCATTTTGGCCAGTCTTCCGGATTGTCACAATAGTGTTTGCGTTGACAGGTAATTATTTCCCTATTTAATCTTTCTGTTTGACCATTTGTCCTTGGATGGTATGCTGATGTAATTGCATGTTCCGCTCCAACTTGTCGTAGAAGTTCGTCCATTACTGAAATTAAATTCAGTCCCTTGGTCAAAAGTAACAACTCTACTTGGACCAAAGATACAAATGTATTTCCATAGTATACTCGCTATCTCATTTGCTTCTTTACTTTTAATGGGTTCTGCAAACGCGTGTTTTGACAGGTACTCAATAATGAGAATAATTCCCCCGCACCCTTCAGCAGTTACTGGTAAACCGAAGACAAAGTCGATTCCAACTCTATCAAAAATTCCTTTGATCGCTGTCGTCTTAACAAAGTGTTCTTTTGGGATAGCTAGACGGTTTCGTTTACAAGGTTCGCATTTGTTCACAAACTTAATTATATCGTCCCACATTTTTGGCCAGTAATTTTCTTTTTTAAGTCTATTATAAGTGGTTTCCGCCTGAAAATGCCCTTATAAATGAACATCTCTTATTAGATTATCTCTGACTTCCGGTTTAGGAACATACACTACCTAACCTTTCGTGTTTTTATGAAATATTTTATCAGATATTGGCTCGTAAGAGTAGCTATTTGCCAATTTAGTAACTCTTTTTACCTGTTTTCTAGGTAATCCTGACGGGAGTTTATTCATTTTTAACATATGTAATAGTGCACTATCGTCATACACATCTAGATGCCTTTAGGATACATTGGCTTCTGTGTCATCATTGTTTTCTGAAGACTCAGTAAACATTAACACAGGTCTACTTATCGCATCGGCGTTACCATTCGCTGTTTCTTTTGCGATGTGTAATTTATATGTCGTAATCTTGTAACATGATGGCCCATCTCGCCAATCTAGCAGTAGGATTTTTTATACTCATTAACCATTTTAACGCAATATGATCCGTAACTACTTCAACAACTGTACCAGATTGATGAATTAAAAGAGCGTTGCAACTTTAGGCTAAATTTTATTAAGCGAAATATATGTTAGGGCTGGACTTACTAATTCTGTTCCATTACTTCTTAGACTGGGATATGAATATAGACGAGATTTCGAATCTAGATTTGTTAACTATCCAACTCTATTGTGTAATTGCTACCTTGTCATAGACTCTTTTTTCTCTGAAAATTAAACCGGTATAATTTTTCTGTCTATTTTCTGCCTTTCAAAAACGATTTTTTTTTTCATTACCTTTTCAAATTTCAATTATTTATTTTTATTTTTTAATTCTTATTTTCTTATTTCATATTTCTTTTTAATTATTATTATGTAACTTTTATTTTATTCATTTTTTTTTTATTGAATTTTATTTTTATTTTTTATTTTTCTCTGAAGGAGCTATCTCTCGATACAGATTTACAAATAAATAATAATAATTAGGAACTTCATAAATATTAGATATTTTTAAATATTTTTTATATAACTTATGTAATAGAACATTCGTAGATCCAAATCCAATTAAAAGATACAATGAGTCCAAGTCGTAATTTTCAATTGATTTTAGTGGGTTCATTGCATTTTTTAGCATTTTTGAACATAATTGATTACACTTTTTTTAGATTTTTTTTTCAATAAGTACTTATTTTATGGTAAATTTAAACATTTTAAAAAATAATCTTATCGTTCTGAGATTGTTAATATTTAAATGTAAAAATCAATCAAATAAATGATTTTAAATTTTTCTTTATGGCTGGTAATACATTTTTAGGACAAGTTATATTTTATAATTAAATTTATACAGTGGAAAATTTTATTTTATTATAAATATTTAAAAAACGAAAAAAAATTATAACTTTTATCCATTTAATTAAGAAATCTAATAGTCTCTTAATCGACGCATCAAAGGTTCTCAGTTATAGGGAAATGAACGCTTAAATTGTCTTATTTTTGTCTCAACTATTTTCAGTGCTTCGAACATTTGATCAAAATTCAATTTCTCACTACTCTCTATTCTAATTATGCTTTTAAAATGTTCTATTTTTACTTGAGATTCTCTTAACTTTTTTTTTTTTTTTTCCTTATTCACTCCTTGTGGATTATAGGGTCATTACTTTTGATTTCAAGTTGATCTTTTGCCTTTACCCTTGCTTTTCCCCATGTCATTCCCATTTCGATGAAATCTTTCGTAATTGTTGACATCCATGTTGCTGCCGGTCGTCCTACTTTACGTCGCCCTTGAGGTGTCCATTGAAGGGCCCTTTTTGGTATCCGTGTTTCTTTCATTCTTAGTATATGCCCGAGCCATCGCAGTCTTTTGTTCTTAATGCATTGACTAAATGGTTATGAATTTGTCATTCTGTATTGGTCAGCATTCGACAATGTATCAGACCAGTGTATCCCGAGAATCCTCCGCAGGCTTCCAGTGTGAAGTTGCTTAGGCTTTTTCTGTCAGATTCACACATTCCCCAACATTCACTTCCGTACATCAATGTTGCTTTTTCTACACTATTGTATAGTTTAAGTTTTGTTCCCTTGCTGTAGCTTTTTGATTTACATGCTGGTCGGAGTCTAGCAAATGCACTCTTTGCTAGACTCTTACTCTTTACTCTTTGCAAGTCTATCGTTTGTGTCTGAGTGTTCCCAACGTTGTACTGATAGTGCTGCCTAGATATGTGAATTCACTTACACACTCGATTTGTGTACCATCGTGGGTTATTGGGGTATCCAATTTGGTGTTTATGCACATAACTTTCGTTTTGGCCCCATTCATTTCAAGTCAAGTTGGTTTAGCGTTGTTCACCAAATCTTGCGTCTTCATATGCATATGTGCTTCTGTATTAGATATTTGCACCAGATCATCCGCAAAGTCTTAGTCTTCAAGTTTTACAGTTAATCCCCATTGAATACCCCTCGCACTAACAGTTGTTTTCTTCAATTCATAGTCAATCAATATAAGGAATAATGTCAGAGATGGAACGCACCCTTGTCTGACTCCTGTATACACTTTGAAACTCTCAGATTTTCCTTTTTCCAGAATCACGCTACACTCGAAATTCTCGTAGAAGAGTTTTATCAAGTTTACCTTCTTCTGTATTAGGCCATAAGCCATAAGATCTTAATATGGCCTGCAAGGTTTCTCTGTGTATGCTATCAAAGACTTTCTTGAATACAATGAAGTTAAGATACAGGGGGCTATTCCATTCTAGACTTTGTTCTATGATGTTCCTTAGTGTAAATATCTGGTCTATGCATCCTCTACCTCGTCTAAAACCTGCTTGTTCTTCTCTTAGTATAACATTCAAGGAGTTCCTGATCCTTTTCAGTATTATGCTACAGAACGCCTTGCTAGCTATTGGTAGCAGTGTTATTCCTCGCCAGTTGTCGCAAATCATTCTGTTACCTTTCTTTGGGAGCCTTACTATTAGACCTTTTGACCAGTCCTCTGGTATGATTTCTTGCCGCCATATCTTGCTGAAGAGGTCTTGCAATTTCCCTATTGTGATCCTACCGACAGCTTTAAACATTTTTGCTGTGACTCCGTCGATACCCGGGGCTTTTCTGTTCTTCAAAGCCTATATCGCAGCTTCTATTTCTTTATTAGGCTTGGTACTTCGGTGTTAATATCGAGGTCAGTGTTAGCTGCTTCAGGGTTTAAAGACTCTAAAGGTTCTGGTCTATTTAGAACTTTTCTAAACTGCTCAACCCATCATTGCCCTTGTTCTTTTTCAGTTGTTAGGATACGATCTTCATTGTGTTTCATTAATGTTGTACTTTTCTGTGAAGAGCTACATATCGAATTAGTGATCTTGTGTAGTTAATGTAGGTTCCTTTTTGAGCTGGCTTCTTCTGCTTCGCTAGCACATTGGTTTAAATAGTTCCTCTTATCACGCCTTGCTCCTCTCTTCACAAGCGTGTTATTAATTCCATAACTTATTTTTGATAAAATCAACAAAATTACTTGACTCGATTAATTTTGAATTTAATAATTTCAGATATTTAAGAAAGTATTTCATAAAGTTTGTTTAATGCTAAAAAGCCAATCTACCAATACTTGAGAGTCAAAGCGAACACTTGAACAAAGTTTAAGAAACATTACATGACTATCTAAGTCAAAATAAAACATTTCCTTGAATAAAACTTTTTTCTCAGCTTCTTTTTTTAAGCATAAAAAGCATAAATTAATAACCAAGTCATCATCCTTTCCATTAAAAACCAAATCTAGTCGAAACATATTTTCATTGAAGAATAAACGATTAATTTGATCAATATTAATATCACTGATTTCTGCTTGGGCCAAAATTTTAAACACCATTATCAAAAAAATCACCATTAAGTCCTCTTTTATCTCCTCTGAACATTCCAACTTTTCAATTCGCTCCAAAATAAATTTTTCATTTAATTTATTAAAAATAGATTTCGAAAATTCTTTGTCAAATTCTTTTATTTCAGTAAAAAAACTCAATGAATTAAGATATTTATAAAATATGAAGAATTGTTGATCGATTAGAAGCTTTGCTAAATCGATATTGATAAAAAAAAAAAAATTTTTGAAATCAAATTTTTATTGTCTGATAAATACTTTGACATTATGATTTCTTTTATAATGCTTAAATATGGTAAAATCGTGAACGAGTCCAGTTCAGGTTTTAGAGACGTATTAATCAAATCGAGTAATTCTGAAAAGTTTTCAGGGTCTCGTTTAATATTCATTTTTAAATAAAGTTTCAAAAATTTTACTCCAATATTAAAATTTGAGCGAATGACAATTTTGATTAATGATAATTCAAATTTGTTATTTTTTTGTACAGAAACTTTTTTTAGTTTAGTTTGATTAACTAATGCTCTATGATTTTGCTCTGCTTACACACTGCCAGGCTGAGTCGTGAAAATCAAATCCAAAGTGTTGACAGCTTTTTCGTTTGACATTTGAAAAAACGTATTCATTTTTTTTCTTTATTTTTTTTCCAGGTAAATTCTACATTTTTTTTTTCAGGTAAATTCTATATTATCCAATAAAAAATCGTTTTATACATTTTGTCTTTCTATATTTTGTCACACTGCCAAAGCGTTACCAATGAAGTAAGATGTCAGATAATTGGTCTCCTAAAAGATAAGACCAAAAGTAATAGGGAAATAGCTAAACTAGTAGGAGTATCAGAAAAATGTGTGTACCAAAATAGTTTATCTATACAGGTAAGAAAAAATTATACAATAAGTAATAAAAAGTTGGCCTCTGACTTTATTTCTAAGTTTAAAAATGTAAAGATAAGTAGAGAAACAGTAGGGGTATTTCTAACTAGAAAAGGAATAGGAACTTATACAGCTCTGAAAAAGCCATTGCTGACGGCATCGGATAGAATCAAAAGATAAAAATGGTGTAAAGAGAGATTGAATTGGACAATTGAACGTTGAGGAATGGTAATTTTTAGCGATCAATCCAATTTTTCATCGCGCATCGCAGTGTTTAATAGGAAATCAAGGGTTTTAGTAAAAGGATTAAAAAAAGAAAAATACGACACTAGATTTGTAATACCAACTCTACAAGGTGGTGGTGGTTCCGCAGGAATATGGGGTTGAATCAACAGTAAATGTACAGGATGCTGTCGTATATATGAGGGTCGAATTAATCAACACGCCTACAAGGAAACGTTATAAAATGAACTTTTGGCACCTGTCGATATTTTTTACCAAAAGGATGATCCTTGGTTTTTTCAACAGGATGGGGCTCCAGCACATAGAGCAAAGCTAATTAAAGAGTGGTTTGATGAGAATAATATTGCCCTCTTACCATGGTGTGCCAAATCATCTGATCTTAATCCTATCGAGAACTTATGGTCATATATTGATGCTAAATTGGTAGAAACAAAGTTGACCTCAATCGAGCACTTAAAAACGACTCTTCTGAAGGAATGGCTAAATGTACCTGATGATTATGTGAAAAAATTAATCGAATCAATGCCTAAACGTATTCGTGCTTGTTATGATGCAAAAGGTTGTAATTTTAAATACTAAAAATTAGTATGCGTCTAAACTTTTGTGCAACTTTTTTTTTCCGAAATTTAATCACTATTTTTCTCAATTAATATATTCAGCTATTTTTTTTTCTGTCTAGTTTTTTATGCATTTTTATTTAATTAATTATGTTGATTAATAAACTAAAAAACAGAAATATTCATACTAGCCTTCTATTCTGTAAATAATTGGCACATGATTTATTTGTTTAAAAAAATGCTTATGCGTCTAAACTTTTGTGCAATACTGTATATGATATGGAAACATCTAATTATCAGCAAAACATCAATGCTTTAGAAGATATTTTAGATTATAAAAACCCAAATAGAGAGCTAATATTTATTAATAAAGACAGAACATATAAGCCAAATAAAGCTTAGTTAAATAAAAAAAAAAGAAGAAAAAAAAAAGAAAAACGAACAAGTTGCTTAATACTTATTTACTGTAATTAATTATTTGCTTCTTTTGTTTTTTTTTTATAGATTTATTTTTGACCTTAGAGATTGTGGTGTCGCAACCACAAAAATAAACAAACTTTTGCCAGCTCAACAAACTACTGCACAACACACACTTTTTACAATGTAAGAATCAGATATAAGAGTATTTACAACTTTATTTACACATTATATTTACTACTAATTTATTTACAATTTAGCTATTTACATTCCATATTTCCACCGGCCACAGAACGGACGTTTTCCATTAACACTTTAGATTGAATAAAAGCTTAGAAAAACTGCTTCCTTTTTGATACAAGAACTTAACAACTGGCGACGAGGAACAAAACAGACAATAATAACCAAGAGCAAACAAGCTATCGATGAGCTAAATCACCAAAATCGAAAAAATAAACGCGGATTCAAGCACAGACACGCCAAAAGACAGACAAATAGTCAAGAAGACAGACACGACATTAGTCACGCAGACAGACATGCAATTAGTGACGCAGACAGACTCGCCATTAGTCAAGCAGGCAGACACTCCAACAGTCACGCATAGAGACACGCCATTAGTCACGCAGACAGACACGCCATTAGTCACGCAGACAGACGCGCGAAAAATCATACAGACAGACGCGCGAAAAAATCAACAAGCAACGACGCAAGTTAAGCAACAAAATGATTCACGAGTAGACACGCAACAAAAAGAAATGGCAGACAACGCAACATGTGGAACATTCCAATACCAGACCGGCGAGGACCTGACCACAGTTGGCTTAAGATGGAGCATGTGGTTGGAAAGGTTCAAACTTTACATCCAAGCCAAAAACCTACCACAAGAATGAATTATGCCCACATTTCTACTGATGATAGGCCCAGAGGTTTACGAGGTATAAAAAAGCCTAACTGAGGAAACGGAGGACATAGACAGTGTATACAAAGTCCTCAGTGATCACTTCACCGCGCAAAGATCCGAATTTGCTGAGGAGCAAAAATTCCGCCACATGAAGAGCCGCAAAGGTGAACCTGTGCACGATTTCGTGATGAGACTTCGCCAGCAAGCGGTCCATTACAACTTTGGGACGGCACTAGAACGCAATATTCTGTCTCAGTTCGTCGCAGGATCAAACATGCATTCTTCTCAGGAAAAATGCTGTTTAACAAGAGATCTAACACTTGCAAAGGCGGTACAAGACGCAAAATCATTCGAAAGCTCCGCACAGAACATGAGTATGCTGACAAACCCGTCTGCAGCAGCACAATCAATGATCTATGCTGAGCAGCGCCAGTCAAACAAACAAGCCTCAAAACTTAATTCCAACTATTTGGCAGACCAAAACAGAATGAAGCAATGTGGATACTTTGGCCGGAGTTGCAAAAGTAGAGAGGAATGTCCTGCAAAAGGAAAAAGGTGTCTCAACTGCAAAAAACTTGACCACTTTGCAGTAGTCTGTCGAAGCGCGAAAGCAAAGCCAGGTAGGGACCAAGCAAAGAAACACATTCGCAGCATCGCTACCACAAATAAACTAGAGCCTGAAGGACAATACATGCGCATGGAAGAGGACTACTCCGAATTCATCCGATTCAAGCAAGCAAGAGAATTCGGACTGTTCGCAATAAAGAAAGGCCAAATTCATACAAAACGATGGACCGAGAGCCGTGGTGACCGTGAACAGTACCAAGTTCTCGCTCCTCGTCGACACTGGCGCCCCCATTAATGTAATCGACGAACAGACATACAACAAAATTGTCCCAACTCCAAAGCTAGAAAAATGTACCACCTGTTTGTATGGCTACACTGCCGGTGAACCTCTTCCAATCCTGGACCAATTTGTCACAAACGCCAGCTGCAACGGAAGCATAGTGAAAGCTTCATCTTCATACATGGAAAAGCAGAGCTTCTGTTCAGTTATAAAACAGCAGTCAACTTAGGTGTTGTACAGATCCTGAACACACTGAAAGCAAAACAATTCCCCCAGAGCAGCGACCAACAGAACTTAAAAAGCGATCTCAAGGAACTGTATCCATCACTATTCTCAGAAAAGATGGGTTGCATTACAGGTGCATCAGTTAAGCTGGACATAGACCCAGACGTGAGACCGGGAAGGCAAAAACTCAGACCAGTCGCAATACAACTACAAGAGGCTGCCAAGATTGAGCGGCAACGACAAGTTGAAGAGGACATTTTGGAGCGAGTAGACTCCACAATGGGGCCAACACCTTGGATTTCCAATCTTGTCGTCGTTCCAAAGCCCAACAAGCCAGGTGACAATGAAATAAATGTACGACTGACCTGCGACTCCCGACCAATGAACAAGGCATTGCGGCGAGTGCGATATCCTACAAGATCAATAGAAGACCTCATATACAGCGTGAATGGGGCAGTTAAGTTCACCAAACTAGACATCTGCAAAGCTTTCAATCAACTCAGGCTTGATGAAAAATCGCGACATCTCACAACCGTCACAACTCACTTTGGTCTATTCCGCTACAAGAGGCTCCACATGGGCATCTCCAGTGCATCGGAAGAATTCACCGAATGCATCCGAAAAATCCTAGAGGGAATTCCAGGTCAACTTAACATGACTGGTGACATCCTGGTCTACGGCAAAACAGACCAGCAGCACGACACTTCACTCATGCCAGTTCTAAATCAGCTCCAAAAGCATGGCGTCACTCTCAACGGTGACAAGTGCGAGTTCGGCAAGCGCGAGCCCACGTTCTTTGGGCTAAAGATGTCAGCAAACGGAAATGCCCCAACCGAATATCGATGCAAAGCGCTGCGTGAAGCTGCACCACATACAAACATAAAAGAGCTACGCTCACTTCTTGGTATAATGCAGTCTAATAGCAGGTTTATCAAGAACACATGCTCGATAACTGAGCCACTCTGGAGACTTACCAAGAAGGACACTGAATGAAAATGGTTGCAAGAACAAGAAGAAGCACTTCACAACCTAAAGGAAGCCATATCCGGCAAAAATATGACATTCTTCAACAAAGAATGGAACACAGAACTAGAAGTGGACGCGAGCCCAGTTGGACTTGGGGCAGTTTTAATGCAAAGCAACCCCAAAGATCCAAAGGAAAAGCGCATAGTATGCTTCGGGTCAAGACTTATATCGGAGACCGAGAGAAGATACAGTCAATGCGAAAAAGAAGCCCTTGCAGCAGTCTGGGCTTGTGAAAAGTTTTGACTTTATCTAATTGGGTCAAACTTCAAGCTCATTACTGACAATCGTGCTGTCCAGCTAATATTTAACAACACCGCAAGTCGACCAACAGCTCGAATCGAACGATGGTCCCTACGACTCACTTAATTCGATTTCGAAATAGTACACCGACCCGGAAACTCGAACGTTGCTGATTATTTCTCAAGACAGCCTGTAAGGTCAAGCGTTGAAGATCCAATCTCAACTGAAAAATGCGAAAACTACATAAACGCGAATGCGCAAGGACATATGCCCTCTCACGAAAAGAGCTTTCATCTGAAACAAGCTCCGATACCGAGCTACAATCGTTGCGAAAATGGCTAACCACAGACTGCAAAAGGCTACCAAAGCACAAAGCTCATTTCAACCATATCGCTGCCGAAGTATCTGAAACCAACGATGGAATCTTGCTACGCGGAAGCAGAATCATCGCACCGAAATCACTTCGAAAGCGAGAAATCAGCTTGGCGCACAAAGGACACCAAGGAATCGTGAAGACCAAGGCACTGATCAGATCAAAAATTTGGTTCCCC
Organism: Brachionus asplanchnoidis; assembly: GCA_025491095.1. Classification (NCBI taxonomy): domain Eukaryota; kingdom Metazoa; phylum Rotifera; class Eurotatoria; order Ploima; family Brachionidae; genus Brachionus; species Brachionus asplanchnoidis. The sequence continues at coordinate 1,710,537 of JAILYF010000008.1, read as the reverse complement.
GGAATCGACAAAATGGTCGAAGAAGCCATCCTGCAGTGTAAAGTTTGCCAAGCAAATGCAAATACAGTGAAGCTCGCACCACTAATGCCATCAAGAATGCCTGATGGACCCTGGCTCGAAGTCAGTGGCGACTTCTATGGACCACTTCCAGCTAGATCATACTACTATGTCAACCACTGCGACTATTGCAGATGGACATCAGTCGACAAAATTAGGGCAAAAGACTTTCAAAACGCGTCAAGAGTCCTCAACCTTGTGTTCACTATCATAGGCGTACCGCTCATCTACAAGACTGACAATGGCCCACCATTTCAATCATACAAATTCGCCGACTATGCCAAACAGATGGGCTTTATTCATCGCCGCATTACACCAAGATGGCCCAGAGCAAATGGCGAAGTAGAAAGGTTCATGAAAAACCTCGGGCAAATTCACCGCACGGCCTCAATAACAGGCCAAAACAAGAAAATAGAGCTTCGTGCTTTCCTCAAGACCTATCGCGAAACGCCCCACTCCACCACGAAAGTAGCACCAGCTGTCTTGCTGTTCGGCTTCTCCAGAATATCTGGAATCCCAGAAGTCGAAAAACTCGACTTCACCAAACTCAAAGAACTTCATGAGTTCGCAAGAGAAAATGACGCAAAGGCTAAAGCCGCCATGAAAGTAGACTTCGACCGAAGAATGAAAGCTCGAGAGCCTCAATTTCAAGTCGGTGTGAGAGTTCTACTCAAAGTAGAACAGAGGCGAAAAACAGACCCATACTGGGATCCAAACCCGTACACAGTCTCAGAGTTAAAGGGAACTTTAGTCACCGCCGAACGAGGTAGACATAGGGTCACAAGAAACATAAGTTTCTTTAAGCCACTTCAACATGTGCTAGCTCGAGAAATCCACCACTCACCATCGCAACAACAGCATCAAGCCACTCCATCATCATCGCCCCAACAGCCAATGAAATCCCAAACTGACAACCCACCAGTCACAGTCCAACAAGCACCCCTTACAGCAACAAAACCTCAAACAGCACCAGCAAAACGAAAACCAGGCCGCCCATCCAAACAACAAGTCATACAGCCGACAAATCGTGACACAAACATTGCTCCTAGAAGATCAGAAAGGATCATGGCAAAGGGTCAACAGCCGCGGGAAGATGTGGTGTCGCAACCATAAAAATAAACAAACTTTTGCCAGCTCAACAAACTACTACACAACACACACTATTTACAATGTAAGAATCAGATATAAGAGTATTTACAACTTTATTTACACATTATATTTACTACTAATTTATTTACAATTAAGCTATTTACATTCCATATTTACACTGGCCACAGAACGGACGTTTTCCATTTACACTTTAGATTGAATAAAAGCTTAGAAAAACTGCTTCCTTTTTGATTCAAGAACTTAACAGAGATCTAAACTATTTAATAATAATAATAATAATAATAATAATAATAATAATAATATGTTAAAATGGGTAACATTTTAGACAAAAATTTCTTTAATTTACCTTTCTCTAAAAAAGGTAAATTAGAGAAATTTAATTAGTGAAAATTAGTTTTAGAAAAAATATAACTACAGAAAATTCTAAAAAACTTGTGCATAATTTTGTTGAAATTTCATATTTTTTATACATTTGCAATCTTGTGAATAGTCTTCAATATATTGAAGATAAAGCTTCGAAACCAGCTTCTCCATTTTTAATTAAAATAGAAAAAGCTATGCTTGAAATTTAATTTGCATGAAAGACTTAAGCATGATTTGCTTCAACCATACCAATAAAAAATTTGAGTTCTTGCATACATTGTATAGTGCCAGATGTCAAAAATTATTAACTTAGTCAAAGTGATTCAGTTATTCTGTCCCGAAGAAAAAAACATCGAAATTGACCTAATCGAGAACAAGTAATTGATTTTATAAAAAACTCTCAAAATTTGGAAAATTTTAGAATTGAGTTGGAAAAATTTAAAAAAGTCATTTTTTACCCTTAACTTGGTCTCTTGATATTTAAATAGTTTTAAGTTCACGTATCACTAGCTAGATTTAGTATTTGACATAAAATAAAGAGAATAACTAGCTTTTTTGGTCAATGTGAAGCTGTATATAAAATTATTTAGCTAAATCGAATCATTTCTTTTAAGAATAAAGTTCATTTCAAATTATTAATATTTTTTACTATTTCAAGACATTCGACTAAAAAATTATAATCGTATAAAAAATATTTCAAATTTTTTACACAAGAAACAACAAGTAATTACGTCTGTATAAGAGAATTTTTTAATTAATTTTTTTTTAATTATTTTGAAATAAATTCAAACACTTTTAAGGCTTTATTTACTCAAATCTTTAAAAGAAATAATATTATTGAAAATATGCATGATTAAAATCGTTTACTTTTTGGCGATAATTAGTCATTTTAAAAAACAAATAAAATAAGAAAAAAATGTGTTTTTAAAAAAAGAACAAAAAGAAAATTGAAAAAAAAATCTTACCTTGCTTTAATGCTTTACAGACACTTCATCTTATGAAATTTTTTGTTTAATTAAAGATATTTGAAAATATTTAATTATTTTAAAAATTACATTTTCCATTTTTTCCAACATTTTTTTAACATTCCTTGAAAATGAATTTGCTATTTCTTTTAGCAAAATGTGTTAGCTTAAAAATTCACAGCATATTTTTCAAAAAAATTTAAGTTTGGTGTTAATCAAAAATTTTTATTTTGTTTAAGTCTAATAATTTTTTACTTATTCTTAAAAAATTAGCATGTTTTAATATTAATTTGCTAATTCTTTTTGCACTTAAAGAATTTAAATTATCAAAAATATTTAAAATCCTTTTTTTATTTTTCGATTACTTTAATATTAAGTTTACTTTTGTTTATTATTCATTGATATTAATATATATATAAATCTCATTAAGTTATACTGCAATTTTTCAAAAATTTCATACTAGCTCATATTGACTCCTGAATGTCTTATTTATTTATTTCCCTAAACGAGCAATTCAAAAATAAGTCGATTCTTATTGCTTGTAAAAATTACTGAATATAAACATCAAAACATCTAATATTGAAGATTTTGTCAATTCAAATATTATATAAAATGAATAAATATAATCTTGAATGCTATCATCATAGACTAATAAAAAATAACACGATTCGTGTTAGGATCGTAAACAAAAGTGATGCATCAAATAACCTTAAAGGGGTTGTAAAGTTCATTTCAATTCGATCGTTTCAATTCAGAAAAATTTGAATAACTTTTTAACTATAAGAAATAATTTAGTTCTGTAAAATGCTTAATGTTTAAGCAATTTTGCTTAATCCGAAAATATATGTCTGCAAAAACTCTGCAATGTACTTGCACAATTAATTAGAATACTTTTTAACCCTTATCAGGAGGAAATAGAAAAATTAACGTTGAAGACGAAAATGGGTCATTTTTGACCCAGCAAAAAATTGCAAATTTTTACTACGTTGAAGACGAAAATGGATCAATTTTGACCGAGAGGGAAAAAAATTTATTTTTGTTCTAATTCGTTGTTCAGTTCAGGTGATTAATTGATAAAATTAAATTCAAAAATACTCATTTTTTTAAAATTGATTGAATCAATAATTTTTAATTGATTTATATAGCAAATTTTTTATTTTGTGAAATTCGTTGATTTGAAAACAATCCTTCAATTATGAAAAATATATTAAGGATTAAAAGTAAAGCGTTTTTTTTTAAGATTCTAAAGAAGGGATAAGCAATTTATTAAATGAAAACTAATTGTTTGATTTTTAAAAGCAAAAACTATTGTATGTTTAGTTCAAATAAGATTTGTCAATTAAAAAAACGATAAAAATAAAAAAAAATTTGCTTGGGTCAAAAATGACCCATTTTCGTCAACAACGTAGTGCTGGGTCATTTTTGACCCAGTTTTCGACGGATAAGGGTTAATGGTGTGCAAAATGCAGAAAATTGCAGAGTATTTTGTAGACTTATTTTACTGAATTAAGCAAATTTGCTTATAATTAAGCATTTTATAGAATTAAATTATCTCTTTTTGTAAAAAAGTTATTCAAGTTTTTTTGAATTGAAAAAATCGAATTGAAACGAACTTCACAAACCCAACCTTAAAGCTTAATTTCCAGTAAAATATGCTATAAATTAGTTTCTTATGAACTATGAAGTAGAAGTATTTTTCTTATTCCATCATTTTGCAAAATTAATGATCACATCGCAAGCACTATGGGGAAATTTTTATCAAATTTTATAAACAAATTTCGATTTAAATATTTAAATCTATGTTTTAATCATTTTAGTAGAAGAATTAAAAATAAAAGTCATCTGAAATTTTTAAAATTTTGTAACATATTCACAAAATTAAAATTAAACTTTAATTTGTATTATTGTTAGATTATATTTATATTTTTTATTCTACCTAATTTAATAAAAGGATTCAATCGTCCCTTTTCAAATTCATTAATTTCAACATAAATTGCTAAAAAAATTACAATATTTATTATCTATTTAACTGTTTTTTGTACCAAGCTAGAGTTCCTTCAAAATAAATTATAAAAAAAATCAAAATAAACTAAAATAAGCTAAATTATAATGAAAAGAAAGTCAAAATTATTAATGGAAATTAAAAAATTAAAATTGGTTTTAATTGCTACAGCCACTCATTATTTGTTTTTATTTTATTTTTACTCACTGATGTTTTATTTATCTATTTTCCGAGCTCATTCTCCTTCAGAATATAAATATTAAAAAAAAAAAAGTGTAAAATTAAATAACATAAATTATATTGTTGTTGTTGTTAATTTATTTTATTTAAATGACCCCAGCTTTGGTCAAGAATTTAATGTATACAAAAATATACTTGTTTTAAAATTAGTCTAACATAAATTATATTAAATAAAAGTTGGATAAAATAAAATTAAAAGAAAGTTAAAAACGTTATGTTTAAATAGAGATAGAAAAAAAAACTGATTACCATAACTAATTAATTTTCTTCTGTAAGAAAATTACAATTCGTATAAAATATTAATTGGCTGATATAAAATTGACAGCTAATGATTTGAAAAAATTCAAAATGCTATACTGAAATAATTAAAGAACTTTGAGTTTATAAAAACTTTTTTCACTAAATGACAATAAAAAAATAAAATTATTAATAAAGTTAATAAAGTTTTATTTAATCTATTATCTACTTGCATTATCCTGTAGGTTTCATGTTTTAGAATGGCTCTCTGGAGACGTGCCTCTGTGTTGTAATAGGAAAAAAGGCAGACCAGCGAAAAACAGAAAGGCGCTTTAGAAAAAAACGTCTGAAGTTGGCTTTAATTTTGTAGATTATTCACTTTTCATTGAATTTGAAGAGATATTGATTGAGTTCAAATTAATTAAGATATTCAAGAACTCATACAATTCGGGATAAAGAAGAATAATCGAATTATTTTTTTAATTTAAATGAATAGGATGACGAAAATCGAATAAATTTAGAGCTTTCTCAAGCTACTAATAAAAGAGGACCAAAGCCTGGATCGAATTTGCTGGTACTAGTTAGATAAAACAAAAGAAACAATAAATAAATAAATAACTCATATTTTTATATTATAAAATAATTTATTTTTTCATACCAAAAATATATAATATATTTCTGTTAGTATAGAAGTTTTTTATAGCTTCAGAAAAAAAACAGTAGTTATAAGTTCATATTTTATCATTCATTTAATAGAAAAAGTATTTAATTTTCATTCATCTCTTTTTATCTTTTGAATATAAAAATTATTTTATTATAAAAATTATAAAAATTAACATTCCATTTATTTCCTCTAATAGAGGAAATAAAAGCTTCAATTTTATTTTTTCATAAATACTAAAAAAAATAAACTCTTAAATAGACTTTGTAATTTGGAATGCAATGTAATTTCGTATTTTAATTTTTGAGCGAAACGCACAAATTGAAAATTTATCGAAAATTATGCTTTGTGCTTTGTGTGTGTTTCTTATTCAAAATCCCAATAAAGATATATTTTGTAATTCAATTTTTAAATTTCAAACAGAAAGAATTTAAATTGTTAAGACTGAGTCATTTGAATAATCTTTATTTTTTAAAACTAATAAACAATAAATTAATTAATATAAAAATATGATCAAATTGTAATTAAATTTCAGAGTAATTTAAGAAGCAAGTTCTTTTAAAATCTCATAAGAAAAATATTTTGAACTAATAGTATTTTTAAGTTAAAATATAATTTAAATATAATTTAAAATCAAATAAAAACGAGTGTTGAATTCTAAAAAAAATTTCATTTTATATTTTTTTATTTAACAGCAAATATTAAAGATATGTTAAAGAAATATAAATAAAATCTTTGAAAAGTCTTTAAAAAATTTTGAAAGATTAATAAGGTTTCCAATAAATTAATTTTTACTTCCATTGAGTAAAACTTAAGGCTAATGGAAAGGAATAAAAAACAAATAACTTTGAAGACATCCGTTTTGACATTTAGCTGAATAGGATATGGAAGTTAAGATAATCTAACTCAAGAGCAAATAAATTTTTTTACAAAAATTCTTATTCATCGGTGCAGGTGATAAAAACCGAAATTAAATTGGAAAAAAGGATATGCTAATGGATGTAAAAGCAAGAACTAAAGATTGATGAAAACTGCCTAGATGATTAAAAAAATTTAACTTAAATAAAGTACATTTACGGATTTGTAAATATGAAGTTAATCAACAAGAAAAATAAAAAAATTTAATTAAGCTAAAAAAGATAAAAGCACGTTATTATTAAAAATAAAATTAATATCAGTCAAGCTTACAATTAAAAAAAAAACAAAAATAAAAAAATTATCAAATAAAAAGAAACACGAATCTAAAATCATGAATTGAATGAAATGAAAAATTTAGAAAAATAATTGTTAAAAATAAACGAAATTATAGATATATCTAATTGAAAAAAGAAACAACGAAAACCCTCAGCGAAAAAAAAAGAATATGAAATAACATTTTTCAAAAATATATAAAAAGGTTAGAATCTTCGTTAAGTATGAACATAAAAAAATAAAATAAAAAATGAAAGTGGTTAAAAAATGCAATCATTTTTTGATAATATTAATATCATGGTCATTAATATCACCTGGAACTCAAAGTACTGATTCTACCACGACCACCACTGGAACTCAAAGTACTGATTCTACCACGACCACCACTGGAACTCAAAGTACTGATTCTACCACGACCACCACTGGAACTCAAAGTACTGATTCTACCACGACCACCACTGGAACTCAAAGTACTGATTCTACCACGACCACCACTGGAACTCAAAGTACTGATTCTACCACGACCACCACTGGAACTCAAAGTACTGATTCTACCACGACCACCACTGGAACTCAAAGTACTGATTCTACCACGACCACCACTGGAACTCAAAGTACTGATTCTACCACGACCACCACTGGAACTCAAAGTACTGATTCTACCACGACCACCACTGGAACTCAAAGTACTGATTCTACCACCACCACCACTGGAACTCAAAGTACTGATTCTACCACGACCACCACTGGAACTCAAAGTACTGATTCTACCACCGACCACCACTGGAACTCAAAGTACTGATTCTACCACGACCACCACTGGAACTCAAAGTACTGATTCTACCACGACCACCACTGGAACTCAAAGTACTGATTCTACCACCACCACCACTGGAACTCAAAGTACTGATTCTACCACCACCACCACTGGAACTCAAAGTACTGATTCTACCACGCACCACCACTGGAACTCAAAGTACTGATTCTACCACGACCACCACTGGAACTCAAAGTACTGATTCTACCACGACCACCACTGGAACTCAAAGTACTGATTCTACCACGACCACCACTGGAACTCAAAGTACTGATTCTACCACGACCACCACTGGAACTCAAAGTACTGATTCTACCACGACCACCACTGGAACTCAAAGTACTGATTCTACCACGACCACCACTGGAACTCAAAGTACTGATTCTACCACGACCACCACTGGAACTCAAAGTACTGATTCTACCACGACCACCACTGGAACTCAAAGTACTGATTCTACCACGACCACCACTGGAACTCAAAGTACTGATTCTACCACGACCACCACTGGAACTCAAAGTACTGATTCTACCACGACCACCACTGGAACTCAAAGTACTGATTCTACCACGACCACCACTGGAACTCAAAGTACTGATTCTACCACGACCACCACTGGAACTCAAAGTACTGATTCTACCACGACCACCACTGGAACTCAAAGTACTGATTCTACCACGACCACCACTGGAACTCAAAGTACTGATTCTACCACGACCACCACTGGAACTCAAAGTACTGATTCTACCACGACCACCACTGGAACTCAAAGTACTGATTCTACCACCACCACCACTGGAACTCAAAGTACTGATTCTACCACGACCACCACTGGAACTCAAAGTACTGATTCTACCACGACCACCACTGGAACTCAAAGTACTGATTCTACCACGACCACCACTGGAACTCAAAGTACTGATTCTACCACCACCACCACTGGAACTCAAAGTACTGATTCTACCACGACCACCACTGGAACTCAAAGTACTGATTCTACCACGACCACCACTGGAACTCAAAGTACTGATTCTACCACGACCACCACTGGAACTCAAAGTACTGATTCTACCACGACCACCACTGGAACTCAAAGTACTGATTCTACCACGACCACCACTGGAACTCAAAGTACTGATTCTACCACGACCACCACTGGAACTCAAAGTACTGATTCTACCACGACCACCACTGGAACTCAAAGTACTGATTCTACCACGACCACCACTGGAACTCAAAGTACTGATTCTACCACGACCACCACTGGAACTCAAAGTACTGATTCTACCACGACCACCACTGGAACTCAAAGTACTGATTCTACCACCACCACCACTGGAACTCAAAGTACTGATTCTACCACGACCACCACTGGAACTCAAAGTACTGATTCTACCACGACCACCACTGGAACTCAAAGTACTGATTCTACCACGACCACCACTGGAACTCAAAGTACTGATTCTACCACCACCACCACTGGAACTCAAAGTACTGATTCTACCACGACCACCACTGGAACTCAAAGTACTGATTCTACCACGACCACCACTGGAACTCAAAGTACTGATTCTACCACGACCACCACTGGAACTCAAAGTACTGATTCTACCACGACCACCACTGGAACTCAAAGTACTGATTCTACCACGACCACCACTGGAACTCAAAGTACTGATTCTACCACGACCACCACTGGAACTCAAAGTACTGATTCTACCACGACCACCACTGGAACTCAAAGTACTGATTCTACCATCACCACCACTGGAACTCAAAGTACTGATTCTACCATCACCACCACTGGAACTCAAAGTACTGATTCTACCACGACCACCACTGGAACTCAAAGTACTGATTCTACCACGACCACCACTGGAACTCAAAGTACTGATTCTACCATCACCACCACTGGAACTCAAAGTACTGATTCTACCACGACCACCACTGGAACTCAAAGTACTGATTCTACCATCACCACCACTGGAACTCAAAGTACTGATTCTACCACCACCACCACTGGAACTACTGATTCTACCACGACCACCACTGGAACTACTGATTCTACCACGACCACCACTGGAACTCAAAGTACTGATTCTACCACCACCACCACTGGAACTCAAAGTACTGATTCTACCACCACCACCACTGTTACTCCAAATATTGAAACAACCACATCTTCTACAACTTTTAGGGGTAGTATTGTTTCCAATCCGATGGGGAGTAGAAGAATTAAACTTAATGGAATTTTCGTCTTGCAGAGCTTAACCAACAGAATATTGATTATTGAAGGAATACAATTTCCTGAGTTAGATGCTCAAATTAAGACTGTTACTGGAGATGATTCAATTTTGACTTCTAGGAGGTAAAATTTTATTTATATTTATAAATTTAGATAGTTGATATTTTTAATTAGAGTTGGGAATGAATTTTTTATAGATGCCGAATTAGTTAATGATTTTGATGGAAGTCAGAGTTTAAATGACTTTGCGAATGATATTTTCGCAGATCTTAAGGATAAAGAAGACCAACTTAAGAAAACTGCCCAAGAGAGCGGATTTATAATTCAAGTTTCTGAAAATTATTCTGGTATTTATTCTGTAAGAAATAATTTCAATTTTTAATTTTTTTATAGTTAGTGATCAGACACCAACGACTCCTGTCGCTGTTTTTACTAGTAGCACGGTACCGAATCCAATTGGAAGAAGAAGAATTAGATTGGAAAAAATTTTCATTTTGCAGAACAGAAATAGAAGAATATTGCTTATTGACGGCAGGGAATTACCTGAACTAGAGAGTGAAATTAAAAGTGTTACAGGAGTTGATTCAGCTTTAGATTCCACCCAGTAAAATAAAATTTTAATTTCTTTCAATTTATGATGCTAAATTATTATTTAGAAATGGGACCGAATATTTTATAAATGTTGAAATAAATAAATTCTTTAATGGAACTCAGAGTGTTGAAGACTTTGCGCAAGGGATATTTGAGGATCTTAAAGAGAAAGAAAAACAATTTCAGGAAACTGCTGCAAAAAGCGGATTTACGCTTCAGGTTTCAGGAAATTATTCGCGTAAAAATTCTTTTCAGAAAAATTTTACTTTTTGATATTTTTTTTTAAGTTTTTGATTTAACATCAGATAATTCAAATGGCAAAGCAACTTCAACACCAGATAATTCAAATGGCAAAGCAACTTCAACAAATATGTTCAGTTCAACATTTTTAATTACTATTTTATCAATATTTTATTTAATTTATTAACTTTTTTTGAAACATTGGGCCAATAAATTTTATATACTGAAAATTTTAACTTTTTTTATGACTTCAGCCTAAATAGTAATAATTTCTTTTATTAATTTGATTTAAATCATTATTTGGATATCAGAGTGATTATTTTTTATTTAGCAAATACTGTTTTAAAATTTTCAATAATTCTAATTCAATTTTATTAGTTAATACATTAAGAATTAAAATAAAAAACTTGTTTTGTGTAAATTTATCACCTATTGACGATAGCTGTTAATATGACTTACTATGAAAAGAGTTTTCATTTTTATCCTTTATGTTAGAGTTCTTCTCATTTTATTCATTTTGCTCATATTATTCATTTTGCTCATATTATTCATATTGTTCATTTTATTCATTTTGTTTATTTTATTCATATTGCTCATTTTATTCATTTGGCTCAGTTTGTTCATTTTGCTCATTTTATTCATTTTTCTCATTTTATTCATTTTGCTCATTTTATTCATTTTGCTCATTTTATTCATTTTGCTCATTTTATTCATTTTGCTCATTTTATTCATTTTGCTCATTTTATTCATTTTGCTCATTTTATTCATATTGTTCATTATATTCCCTATGATTTATCTTTTTGGAATTTTTCAATAGTAATAATGAAGTTCTCAAGATAAAATGAATTAAAATATTTCTCTAAATTTGAACTTTGAGTTTTTTAAAACAGTTAATAAAACATGTAGAAACTACATTTTAGGTGGTGATCTAAACGCTAGAACAAAGCAAATAGGCTGCGTAGGGGAAAATGAAAACGGGATAATATTAGAAAGAATAATCAACGAGTTAGACTTTTCAGTAATCAATGATAAGCATCCTACTTTCAATATTTTTAATAAGAATTACTTTGAAATTCTTGACCTTTTTTTAGTTTCATCTTCATTAATTGACAAAATTACCGACTTCAGTGTCTTAAATAGTTAAGACATGACTAGTGACCATTTCCCAATCGAAGCATCGATTTCTATTGGCAATCAATTAGAAAATAAATCTGCATCTAAAAAGTTTAACTATAAGAAAGCAAACTGGCAAATATTCAGCGAGATTTTAAATTCTCAAATAGTGAATATCACTGAAAGTTCCCTCACAATAGATCAACTAAATGATAAAATAACAGAAAAAATTATTTCTGCTTCACATAAAAGCATTCCATTTCTTTCTCAGAAAATCTACAAAACGAGTCTTCCGCCAAACATTGTTAATTTGATAAAAGAACGTAGGAAAGTAAGAAGAAATTACCAGAAAACTCGCTGTCAAAAGCTCAAGCAAAAATTTAATCAACTTACATCTGAGTTAAAGGCCTCTTTAAAAAAATTCTGGAATCAAAATTGGTTTGATTTTATTGAGAAGATGGGAAAAAACCCACTGACAAGTAGACCTTTTTGGAAAAAAATAAATAAATTTAGAACAAAAAAAGGATCAAATTTAATTCCTAAATTGATTTTAAATGAAAGGGAATTCAAAACTAATGAAGAAAAGGGAAAATGCTTTGGAGAACTCTTATCTTCAATATTTAGTCCTAATTCTGATTTAATTGATACTGAGAAAGATATCGAAATACTAAATTCTAACTCTGTTTTCTTTAGGAATTATAACCAGTCTAATTTTAATGATCCAATTTGCTTAAATGAATTAATTATGGCTTTAAAGAGATTAAAAAATGAAGCGGCATCAGGACCTGACCAAATTCATAATTTAATGTTAAAAAACTTACCTAGAAATTCAATAATAGAAATCATAGAACTTTTTAATTTATCTTTCGAGAAGGTAGAGTCCCGAAAGCGTGGAAGACATCTTACATTACTTTGATTCAAAAAAGGCCTCTACTTTACAAGATCCTTTAAATTATAGACCAATTAGTACAACGAGTTGTTTAGGAAAGCTACTGGAACGGATAGTATATTCAAGATTATACAATTTTTTAGAGCAAAATTCACTCCTTATCCAGGAGCAATCTGGATTTAGGAAACACCGGCGAACAGCAGATAATCTTTTCTTAATTCAAAAAATTGTGGAATCATTTAATAGAAAAAAAAGAGTTTGCGGCCTTTTTTTTGATATTTCTAAAGCCTTTGATAGGGTTTAACATGAAGGTTTACTTTTTAAATTGATTAAAATAAATCCACCTCATTACTTGACTAACTGGATAAAATCCTTTTTAGACTCTAGGACATTTAAGGTAAATGTGAATGACCATTTGAGCGAAGAATATCAAATAACTGCAGGTGTTCCTCAAGGCTCAGTAATTAGTCCTCTTTTATTTAGTATATACATTAATGACATCCCTAAAAGAAACAAAACAAATAATGAATACTCCCTGCTTTTCGCAGATGATCTAGTTACATTCTTCATTTATAACAAAAAGGGGAACCTAGAAAATAAGATCAATAAATACCTCAACGAACTAGAACAATGGCTTATTAAGTGGAAAATGAAGATATCAGTTGAAAAGTCGTGTTCAGTAGTCTTTTAAAGGTACAAAAAAGAGAGTGATAATCTTAACTTAAAAATTTATGGAAACAGAATAGAGAGACAAAAAGAAATCAAGTTTCTTGGTATTAAATTTGATTCTAAATTAAACTTTAATATACTGGTAGATGAAATTAAAGAGCGCTGCAATAAAAGGCTAAATATTATTAAGATATTGTCAAACAAAAAATGGGGTCTTAATCAAAACACACTTGGAAATTTATATAAATCTTTAGTCGGATCAATTTTAGACTATTCTTTTCCTTGCTTAAATTCATTTTCAGAAAATAATATCAAAAAACTACAAGCAATTCAGAATACAGCAGTCAGATCTATTCTTAAGTTAAAATATGATACTCCCTCCAACATTGTACATCATGAGGCTTTTAATAAACTAAAATTACTAACAGTCTCGAATCGGCTTTTTGAATTGAGTGAGAGATATGTTGGGACAGGACTGAGTCATTCTATTCCATTGGTTGTAAGACTGGTGAAGGAATACAAAGAAGGTTTCGAATCAAGATATATTGACTACCCAACTCCATTGTGTAATTGCTACCTTACTATTTCTTCTTTTTTTCCTGAAACTTGAGCTATTTAAACATGAACCACATGTAATAATCTTTTCCAATTTTATATATTATTACATTTCATTTATTTAGCTTATTTATTTTTTTTTTTAATTCTTTTTTTTTTTTTTTATCTTATTTTATTAACTTTAATTTTATTTTTATTTTATTTTATTTCATTTTTATTTTATTTTTTAATTTTTAACTTATTCTGAAGGAGCTCTAGCTCGGTACAGAAAACAAATAAATAAATAAATAAAAATAAATAAATTGATTTCGAGGTCTGAAAATCGTTCGAAAAATTTTGTAGTGTAAAAATTTGTATAAAAATCAATCTTGTAAATAAATGATTTTAATTCCTCACCTGACAATCTTTTTGTAGTAATTTCTTCAATTATTAATATAATTTTTTCTTCGTTTGTTTGACTCAATCTTTTAAGATTGGTTAAAAAGAGTATAGAAATCATTAGTTGATCAATGATGCCAAAAGATTGTATAAAATTTTTGAAAAATTTAATAAATTTATTATCACATTTATCTAATAATATTAAAAAAAAGATTAAATAATAAGTGATTATGTTTTAATTTAATGAATCATCAATGATTAAAAATGATTTTTGATCACATAATTTCCCTTCGATGCTAATTTTGATAAACTTTTCGAATATTTTGAAAAAAATAGACCACTTAATTGAAGTTGAGACTAATTTAATAAAAAGACCTTAACCATCTGCATACCCGAAACCCTAAACCAGGGCTTCGTCCCGGACCCCTTTGGCCTAAGCACCTATTCCCTAAACCAGGGCTTCGCCCCGGACCCCTTTGGCCTAAGCCCCTATTCCCTAAACCAGGGCTTCGCCCCGGACCCCTTTGGCCTAAGCCCCTATTCCCTAAACCAGGGCTTCGCCCCGGACCCCTTTGGTCTAACCCCTTATCTCTAAACCAGGGCACTGACCCGGATCTCGACTGGATACACCCGCTTCTAATTTAAATGGGTTTTAAAAAAATAGGGTTTTTATTGAAAATGCGGAATTTTTATTATTTTATTTTTTAAATTTTATTTTACGAAAAAATTATTTGCTTATATTATTATTTAATAAGATTTTACTTATAAAATTATTTTTTGAAAATTTATTTGTCTACTTATTTGTTAATCTGTCCCAAGCTTTTGCTCACTCTTAATAAAAAAAGAGTAAACTTAAGAAAATAAAAAAATAATTTTTAGCTTGAATAAATAGTTTAACTAATTAATTAATTTTATAAAAAGAGACCTTAATTTTCATACCATGCCTTTGCATCAGAATTTTAAATCAATTAATCATTTAAGATTTTAATTTTTTGGGATTACTTATTTTTGGATTACTTACCCGACAAAAAATTTATTTAATTATTTTTGTTTCTAGCGATAAACAAATAAGCAAATAATTTTTCCAAAATTGATTTGCAAATTTTTTTAAAACTTTAATTATTTGAATTAATGAAAAGAAAATTAAGAAAAAAATAATTAATTTTTATAAATAAAAAATAAAATCAGGTTTCGCGGTTAAAATAAACAAATCATAAATATTCTTTAGTTCGATAATATTCAGAATCAAGCCTATAATTTACCCTAAGTGAGCAAAATGGACAGAATGCGTAAAATGAGCAACAAGAATAAAATGAGCAAAATGAATAAAATGAACAAAATGAGCAAAATATGCAAAATGAGCAAAATGAGCAATAAGAAATTGATATTCATATCGACAATACATGAAATTTATTGGTTTAAACCTTTTAATTCAACTTTATTTTGAAACGAAAATGATTTTTTTATAGATTGATAAAAATTACTTGATCATTTTTCAAGTTATTTTTCTCCTTTAAATTTTTTTTAAGTTTTTATATTGTTATAAAATAATTTCTTAACTCTTTCCCAAGCTTAACTTTTTATTTGGATAAAATAATTTAATGTTAAAAAAAAACGCCATTTGGTTTTTAAACAAAAAATTTAAAATCAATCTTCGTAATATTTATTTTTAAAAAAGGAAAGATTTACTAATCTATTTTAAAATGTTAAAAAATTAACAAAAATTTAGTCTAAATAGTAAATTTTTTTGCCATATTCGGACCACGGTTTAACGGATTTTGAATATTGCTGATTAAAGAACTCTTTGTCAAACGATTTGGATTGATTTGCATGTAAAGTTCTTTTCTCAATGCTGATTTGGAATAATCAGGAAAATTTTCATCATACTCACTATTCCAGACCCGAGAATCACTTCTATTATTGTTAAATTTATTTGCTACCTGTGACTCAACAGCACTGTATTCATTCGCCACAAAACCGGCATCTTTTTTCAACTTCTGTAAAGTCAGCTCTAAAATAGCATCATGATCATTGAAATGATCGGCTAAAACCTTAATTAATTTTTTAAACATTTTATATTTAAAAATTAAGAATAAATGTATACTTTGTTGGCTAATGCATTGTGAGTTGGTTTTACGCACAAATCTTTGGTTCGTGACGCCCAACCAATTCCCCCAGAGCAGCGACCAACAGAACTTAAAAAGCGATCTCAAGGAACTGTATCCATCACTATTCTCAGAAAAGATGGGTTGCATTACAGGTGCATCAGTTAAGCTGGACATAGACCCAGACGTGAGACTGGGAAGGCAAAAACTCAGACCAGTCGCAATACAACTACAAGAGGCTGCCAAGATTGAGCGGCAACGACAAGTTGAAGAGGACATTTTGGAGCGAGTAGACTCCACAATGGGGCCAACACCTTGGATTTCCAATCTTGTCGTCGTTCCAAAGCCCAACAAGCCAGGTGACAATGAAATAAATGTACGACTGACCTGCGACTCCCGACCAATGAACAAGGCATTGCGGCGAGTGCGATATCCTACAAGATCAATAGAAGACCTCATATACAGCGTGAATGGGGCAGTTAAGTTCACCAAACTAGACATCTGCAAAGCTTTCAATCAACTCAGGCTTGATGAAAAATCGCGACATCTCACAACCGTCACAACTCACTTTGGTCTATTCCGCTACAAGAGGCTCCACATGGGCATCTCCAGTGCATCGGAAGAATTCACCGAATGCATCCGAAAAATCCTAGAGGGAATTCCAGGTCAACTTAACATGACTGGTGACATCCTGGTCTACGGCAAAACAGACCAGCAGCACGACACTTCACTCATGCCAGTTCTAAATCAGCTCCAAAAGCATGGCGTCACTTTCAACGGTGACAAGTGCGAGTTCGGCAAGCGCGAGCCCACGTTCTTTGGGCTAAAGATGTCAGCAAACGGAAATGCCCCAACCGAATATCGATGCAAAGCGCTGCGTGAAGCTGCACCACATACAAACGTAAAAGAGCTACGCTCACTTCTTGTTATAATGCAGTCTAATAGCAGGTTTATCAAGAACACATGCTCGATAACTGAGCCACTCTGGAGACTTACCAAGAAGGACACTGAATGAAAATGGTTGCAAGAACAAGAAGAAGCACTTCACAACCTAAAGGAAGCCATATCCGTCAAAAATATGACATTCTTCAACAAAGAATGGAACACAGAACTAGAAGTGGACGCGAGCCCAGTTGGACTTGGGGCAGTTTTAATGCAAAGCAACCCCAAAGATCCAAAGGAAAAGCGCATAGTATGCTTCGGGTCAAGACTTATATCGGAGACCGAGAGAAGATACAGTCAATGCGAAAAAGAAGCCCTTGCAGCAGTCTGGGCTTGTGAAAAGTTTTGACTTTATCTAATTGGGTCAAACTTCAAGCTCATTACTGACAATCGTGCTGTCCAGCTAATATTTAACAACACCGCAAGTCGACCAACAGCTCGAATCGAACGATGGTCCCTACGACTCACTTAATTCGATTTCGAAATAGTACACCGACCCGGAAACTCGAACGTTGCTGATTATTTCTCAAGACAGCCTGTAAGGTCAAGCGTTGAAGATCCAATCTCAACTGAAAAATGCGAAAACTACATAAACGCGAATGCGCAAGGACATATGCCCTCTCACGAAAAGAGCTTTCATCTGAAACAAGCTCCGATACCGAGCTACAATCGTTGCGAAAATGGCTAACCACAGACTGCAAAAGGCTACCAAAGCACAAAGCTCATTTCAACCATATCGCTGCCGAAGTATCTGAAACCAACGATGGAATCTTGCTACGCGGAAGCAGAATCATCGCACCGAAATCACTTCGAAAGCGAGAAATCAGCTTGGCGCACAAAGGACACCAAGGAATCGTGAAGACCAAGGCACTGATCAGATCAAAAATTTGGTTCCCCGGAATCGACAAAATGGTCGAAGAAGCCATCCTGCAGTGTAAAGTTTGCCAAGCAAATGCAAATACAGTGAAGCTCGCACCACTAATGCCATCAAGAATGCCTGATGGACCCTGGCTCGAAGTCAGTGGCGACTTCTATGGACCACTTCCAGCTAGATCATACTACTATGTCAACCACTGCGACTATTGCAGATGGACATCAGTCGACAAAATTAGGGCAAAAGACTTTCAAAACGCGTCAAGAGTCCTCAACCTTGTGTTCACTATCATAGGCGTACCGCTCATCTACAAGACTGACAATGGCCCACCATTTCAATCATACAAATTCGCCGACTATGCCAAACAGATGGGCTTTATTCATCGCCGCATTACACCAAGATGGCCCAGAGCAAATGGCGAAGTAGAAAGGTTCATGAAAAACCTCGGGCAAATTCACCGCACGGCCTCAATAACAGGCCAAAACAAGAAAATAGAGCTTCGTGCTTTCCTCAAGACCTATCGCGAAACGCCCCACTCCACCACGAAAGTAGCACCAGCTGTCTTGCTGTTCGGCTTCTCCAGAATATCTGGAATCCCAGAAGTCGAAAAACTCGACTTCACCAAACTCAAAGAACTTCATGAGTTCGCAAGAGAAAATGACGCAAAGGCTAAAGCCGCCATGAAAGTAGACTTCGACCGAAGAATGAAAGCTCGAGAGCCTCAATTTCAAGTCGGTGTGAGAGTTCTACTCAAAGTAGAACAGAGGCGAAAAACAGACCCATACTGGGATCCAAACCCGTACACAGTCTCAGAGTTAAAGGGAACTTTAGTCACCGCCGAACGAGGTAGACATAGGGTCACAAGAAACATAAGTTTCTTTAAGCCACTTCAACATGTGCTAGCTCGAGAAATCCACCACTCACCATCGCAACAACAGCATCAAGCCACTCCATCATCATCGCCCCAACAGCCAATGAAATCCCAAACTGACAACCCACCAGTCACAGTCCAACAAGCACCCCTTACAGCAACAAAACCTCAAACAGCACCAGCAAAACGAAAACCAGGCCGCCCATCCAAACAACAAGTCATACAGCCGACAAATCGTGACACAAACATTGCTCCTAGAAGATCAGAAAGGATCATGGCAAAGGGTCAACAGCCGCGGGAAGATGTGGTGTCGCAACCATAAAAATAAACAAACTTTTGCCAGCTCAACAAACTACTACACAACACACACTATTTACAATGTAAGAATCAGATATAAGAGTATTTACAACTTTATTTACACATTATATTTACTACTAATTTATTTACAATTAAGCTATTTACATTCCATATTTACACTGGCCACAGAACGGACGTTTTCCATTTACACTTTAGATTGAATAAAAGCTTAGAAAAACTGCTTCCTTTTTGATTCAAGAACTTAACAGAGATCTAAACTATTTAATAATAATAATAATAATAATAATAATAATAATAATAATATGTTAAAATGGGTAACATTTTAGACAAAAATTTCTTTAATTTACCTTTCTCTAAAAAAGGTAAATTAGAGAAATTTAATTAGTGAAAATTAGTTTTAGAAAAAATATAACTACAGAAAATTCTAAAAAACTTGTGCATAATTTTGTTGAAATTTCATATTTTTTATACATTTGCAATCTTGTGAATAGTCTTCAATATATTGAAGATAAAGCTTCGAAACCAGCTTCTCCATTTTTAATTAAAATAGAAAAAGCTATGCTTGAAATTTAATTTGCATGAAAGACTTAAGCATGATTTGCTTCAACCATACCAATAAAAAATTTGAGTTCTTGCATACATTGTATAGTGCCAGATGTCAAAAATTATTAACTTAGTCAAAGTGATTCAGTTATTCTGTCCCGAAGAAAAAAACATCGAAATTGACCTAATCGAGAACAAGTAATTGATTTTATAAAAAACTCTCAAAATTTGGAAAATTTTAGAATTGAGTTGGAAAAATTTAAAAAAGTCATTTTTTACCCTTAACTTGGTCTCTTGATATTTAAATAGTTTTAAGTTCACGTATCACTAGCTAGATTTAGTATTTGACATAAAATAAAGAGAATAACTAGCTTTTTTGGTCAATGTGAAGCTGTATATAAAATTATTTAGCTAAATCGAATCATTTCTTTTAAGAATAAAGTTCATTTCAAATTATTAATATTTTTTACTATTTCAAGACATTCGACTAAAAAATTATAATCGTATAAAAAATATTTCAAATTTTTTACACAAGAAACAACAAGTAATTACGTCTGTATAAGAGAATTTTTTAATTAATTTTTTTTTAATTATTTTGAAATAAATTCAAACACTTTTAAGGCTTTATTTACTCAAATCTTTAAAAGAAATAATATTATTGAAAATATGCATGATTAAAATCGTTTACTTTTTGGCGATAATTAGTCATTTTAAAAAACAAATAAAATAAGAAAAAAATGTGTTTTTAAAAAAAGAACAAAAAGAAAATTGAAAAAAAAATCTTACCTTGCTTTAATGCTTTACAGACACTTCATCTTATGAAATTTTTTGTTTAATTAAAGATATTTGAAAATATTTAATTATTTTAAAAATTACATTTTCCATTTTTTCCAACATTTTTTTAACATTCCTTGAAAATGAATTTGCTATTTCTTTTAGCAAAATGTGTTAGCTTAAAAATTCACAGCATATTTTTCAAAAAAATTTAAGTTTGGTGTTAATCAAAAATTTTTATTTTGTTTAAGTCTAATAATTTTTTACTTATTCTTAAAAAATTAGCATGTTTTAATATTAATTTGCTAATTCTTTTTGCACTTAAAGAATTTAAATTATCAAAAATATTTAAAATCCTTTTTTTATTTTTCGATTACTTTAATATTAAGTTTACTTTTGTTTATTATTCATTGATATTAATATATATATAAATCTCATTAAGTTATACTGCAATTTTTCAAAAATTTCATACTAGCTCATATTGACTCCTGAATGTCTTATTTATTTATTTCCCTAAACGAGCAATTCAAAAATAAGTCGATTCTTATTGCTTGTAAAAATTACTGAATATAAACATCAAAACATCTAATATTGAAGATTTTGTCAATTCAAATATTATATAAAATGAATAAATATAATCTTGAATGCTATCATCATAGACTAATAAAAAATAACACGATTCGTGTTAGGATCGTAAACAAAAGTGATGCATCAAATAACCTTAAAGGGGTTGTAAAGTTCATTTCAATTCGATCGTTTCAATTCAGAAAAATTTGAATAACTTTTTAACTATAAGAAATAATTTAGTTCTGTAAAATGCTTAATGTTTAAGCAATTTTGCTTAATCCGAAAATATATGTCTGCAAAAACTCTGCAATGTACTTGCACAATTAATTAGAATACTTTTTAACCCTTATCAGGAGGAAATAGAAAAATTAACGTTGAAGACGAAAATGGGTCATTTTTGACCCAGCAAAAAATTGCAAATTTTTACTACGTTGAAGACGAAAATGGATCAATTTTGACCGAGAGGGAAAAAAATTTATTTTTGTTCTAATTCGTTGTTCAGTTCTGGTGATTAATTGATAAAATTAAATTCAAAAATACTCATTTTTTTAAAATTGATTGAATCAATAATTTTTAATTGATTTATATAGCAAATTTTTTATTTTGTGAAATTCGTTGATTTGAATAAAAAAAGAAGCAAAATTTATTTTCTAGTCGTTTGTCGACGCGTTTCGGCGCAAATGCGTCTTCGTCAGGACTATCTAAAAGTAAAACAAGTTTATTGAATTTTTTTTAATTGAAATTTTACATGATACAAAATAAAAGAAAATAAAACTAAAATTTTTTTTTTTTTTTTTTTTTTAATTTTTTTAAAAATAAAAAAAAAAAAAAAAAAAAAAAAAATTTATTTTTATTTTCTTTTACTTCTCCTTAAAGGAGGTTAATTCAATTCAATAAATAAATAAATAAATAAACAAACATAAAATTTTATTCATGTTGGGTATTTTTTTATTTAAAATTGGAATTTTTAATGATATGAAGAAGTGAATCAATTCTGTTTCAACCGATTTTCTAGAATCACTGTCTTCAAGCTTTGACTTAAATATAAAAAACTCGAATGTTTGATCAAAGGCATGATTTTTATCTGCAAAGTGTGAAGCTACTTCTGAACATTTACCTGAGTTCATTAAACATTTTAAAACATTACTTTTAAAGAAATTAATATCATAAATGTGTTGAGATATTCTCGTTTTTGCTTGTTTAGCAGTCTCACCAATATAGAACACTTTGCAAAGTTTACACTTAATTTCATAAACGATCCCACTAGAATTACAATTGCTATTTTCTTTAATAGGAATTTTAATATTTTGAAATCCGATGTAATACGAGTTGATAATGAAGTTACATATTTTACAATTTGGATTAAGACGCTTTTGAAAAAAGAATTTAGATGTAATTTCTGGTTTCGAGCCATGGATTAACATTGAACCTAAGTTTTTATTAATTAGATTGACGATTAAGAGGTCATGATTCTTCTATTTTCCGAGCTCATTCTCCTTCAGAATATAAATATTAAAAAAAAAAAAAGTATAAAGTTAAATAACATAAATTATATTGTTGTTGTTGTTAATTTATTTTATTGGTCAAGAATTTAATGTATACAAAAACATACTTGTTTTAAAATTAGTCTAACATAAATTATATTAAATAAAAGTTGGATAAAATAAAATTAAAAGAAAGTTAAAAACGTTATGTTTAAATAGAGAGAGAAAAAAAAACTGATTACCATAACTAATTAATTTTCTGCTGTAATAAAATTACAATTCGTATAAAATATTAATTGGCTGATATAAAATTGACAGCTAATGATTTGAAAAAATTCAAAGTGCTATATTGAAATAATTAAAGAACTTTGAGTTTATAAAAACTTTTTTCACTAAATGACAATAAAATAATAAATATATTAATAAAGTTAATAAAGTTTTATTTAATCTATTATCTACTTGCATTATCCTGTCGGTTTCATGTTTTAGAATGGCTCTCTGGAGACGTGCCTCTGTGTTGTAATAGGAAAAAAAGCAGACCAGCGAAAACAGAAAGGCGCTTTAGAAAAAAACGTCTGAAGTTGGCTTTAATTTTGTAGATTATTCACTTGTCATTGAATTTGAAGAGATATTGATTGAGTTCAAATTAATTAAGATATTCAAGAACTCATACAATTCGGGATAAAGAAGAATAATCGAATTATTTTTTAAATTTAAATGAATAGGATGACGAAAATCGAATAAATTTAGAGCTTTCACAAGCTACTAATAAAAGAGGACCAAAGCCTGGATCGAATTTGCTGGTACTAGTTAGATCAAACAAAAGAACCAATAAATAAATAAATAACTCATTTTTTATATTATAAAATTATTTATTTTTTCATACCAAAAATATATAATATATTTCTGTAAGTATAGAAGTTTTTTATAGCTTCAGAAAAAAAACAGTAGTTATAAGTTCATATTTTTTCATTCATTTAATAGAAAAAGTATTTAATTTTCATTCATCTCTTTTTATCTTTTGAATATAAAAATTATTTAGAGGAAATAAATGGAATGTTAATTTTTATTAGTTTATTCAAAAAACATGATACGCATTAAATTTTTGCTTGCTCATTGTTTTTAGTTAATAATTTTTAATCATCGTTCAATTATATTTTAGAAATTATTGGTGCATTAAAAATAAAATCTTCACACTTTATAATAATATTCAAAAGAAGGCACTACGCCGTTCGGAGCTGCCAAGAAGAACTATTCCCTCTAAATAATATATTAAATAAATAAATAAATATAGTTATTCGTTCGTTCACAAAAAAAGAAAAGTATGACATTACAATTTTTTTACAAATTATGTTAGAAAAATAAGATCGTCCATTTTCCAAAACAAAATTATTTTTAAAAGCTTCAATTTTATTTTTTCATAAATACTAAAAAAATAAACTCTTAAATAGACTTTGTAATTTGGAATGCAATGTAATTTCGTATTTTAATTTTTGAGCGAAACGCACAAATTGAAAATTTATCAAAAATTATGCTTTGTGCTCTGTGTGTGTTTCTTATTCAAAATCCCAATTAAGATAAATTTTGTAATTCAATTTTTAAATTTCAAACAGAGAGAATTTAAATTGTTAAGACTGAGTCATTTGAATAATCTTTATTTTTTAATACTAATAAACAATAAATTAATTAATATCAAAATATGATCAAATTGTAATTAAATTTCAGAGTAATTTAAGAAGCAAGTTCTTTTAAAATCTCATAAGAAAAATATTTTGAACTAATCGTATTTTTTAGTTGAAATATAATTTCAACAAATAAAAATGAGTGTTGGATTCTAAAAAATTTTCATTTTGTATTTTTTTATTTAACAGCAAATATTAAGGATATGTTAAAGAAATATAAATAAAAAATTTGAAAAGTCTTTAAAAAATATTGTAAGATTAATAAGGTTTTCAATAAATTAATTTTTAGTTCCATTGAGTAAAACTTAAGGCTAATGGAAAGAAATAAAAAACAAATAACTTTGACGAAAACCTCTTTGACATTTAGCCGAATAGGATATGGAAGTTTTGTTAATCTAACTCAAGAGAAAATTAACTTTTTTTAAAAAAATTTATTCATCGGTGCAGGTGATAAAAACCGAAATTAAATTGGAAAATAGGATATGCTAATGAAACTAAAAGCAAGAACTAAAGATTGATGAAAACTGCCTAAATGATTAAATAAAATTTAAATTAAATAAAGTGAATTTACGGATTTATAAATATGTTGTTAATCAACAAGAAAAATTAAAAAATTAAATTTAACTAAAGAAGAAAATGCATTATATTATTAAAAAAAAATTAATATCAGTCAAGCTTACAATTAAAAAAAAAATAAAAAAATTATCAAAAAAAAAGAAACACGAATCTAAAATCATGAATTGAATGAAATGAAAAATTTAGGAAAATAATTGCTAAAAATATGAAATTATAGATATATCTGATTGAAAAAAAGAAAAAACGAAAACCCTCAGCAAAAAAAAAAAGAAAATGAAATAACATTTTTCAAAAATCTATAAAAAGGTAAAAATCTTCATTTAGTATGAACATCAAAAAATAAAATAAAAAAATGAAAGTGGTTAAAAAATGCAATCATTTGTTGATAATATTAATATCATGGTCATTGAGATCAGAAAGAACAACTGGATCTTCTGATTCATCCACCACTACCAATGTAGCTCCAAATCCTGATTCAACCACCACTACCACTATAGCTCCAAATCCTGATTCAACCACCACTACCACTATAGCTCCAAATCCTGATTCAACCACCACTACCACTATAGCTCCAAAGCCTGATTCAACCACCACTACCACTGTAGCTCCAAATCCTGATTCAACCACCACTACCACTATAGCTCTAAATCCTGATTCAACCACCACTACCACTGTAGCTCCAAATCCTGATTCAACCACCACTACCACTATAGCTCTAAATCCTGATTCAACCACAACTACCACTGTAGCTCCAAATCCTGATTCAACCACCACTACCACTATAGCTCCAAATCCTGATTCAACCACCACTACCACTATAGCTCCAAATCCTGATTCAACCACCACTACCACTATAGCTCTAAATCCTGATTCAACCACCACTACCACTATAGCTCCAAATCCTGATTCAACCACCACTACCACTATAGCTCCAAATCCTGATTCAACCACCACTACCACTGTAGCTCCAAATCCTGATTCAACCACCACTACCACTATAGCTCCAAATCCTGATTCAACCACAACTACCACTGTAGCTCCAAATCCTGATTCAACCACCACTACCACTATAGCTCCAAATCCTGATTCAACCACCACTACCACTATAGCTCCAAATCCTGATTCAACCACCACTACCACTATAGCTCCAAATCCTGATTCAACCACCACTACCACTATAGCTCCAAATCCTGATTCAACCACCACTACCACTATAGCTCCAAATCCTGATTCAACCACCACTACCACTATAGCTCCAAATCCTGATTCAACCACCACTACCACTATAGCTCCAAATCCTGATTCAACCACCACTACCACTGTAGCTCCAAATCCTGATTCAACCACCACTACCACTATAGCTCCAAATCCTGATTCAACCACAACTACCACTGTAGCTCCAAATCCTGATTCAACCACCACTACCACTATAGCTCCAAATCCTGATTCAACCACCACTACCACTATAGCTCCAAATCCTGATTCAACCACCACTACCACTATAGCTCCAAATCCTGATTCAACCACCACTACCACTATAGCTCCAAATCCTGATTCAACCACCACTACCACTATAGCTCCAAATCCTGATTCAACCACCACTACCACTATAGCTCCAAATCCTGATTCAACCACCACTACCACTATAGCTCCAAATCCTGATTCAACCACCACTACCACTATAGCTCCAAATCCTGATTCAACCACCACTACCACTATAGCTCCAAATCCTGATTCAACCACCACTACCACTATAACTCCAAATCCTGATTCAACCACCACTACCACTATAGCTCCAAATCCTGATTCAACCACCACTACCACTATAGCTCCAAATCCTGATTCAACCACCACTACAACTGTAGCTCCAAATCCTGATTCAACCACCACTACCACTGTAGCTCCAAATCCTGATTCAACCACCACTACCACTGTAGCTCAAAATCCTGATTCAACCACCACTACCACTATAGCTCCAAATCCTGATTCAACCACCACTACCACTGTAGCTCCAAATCCTGATTCAACCACCACTACCACTATAGCTCCAAATCCTGATTCAACCACCACTACCACTATAGCTCCAAATCCTGATTCAACCACCACTACAACTGTAGCTCCAAATCCTGATTCAACCACCACTACCACTATAGCTCCAAATCCTGATTCAACCACCACTACCACTGTAGCTCCAAATCCTGATTCAACCACCACTACCACTATAGCTCCAAATCCTGATTCAACCACCACTACCACTATAGCTCCAAATCCTGATTCAACCACCACTACCACTGTAGCTCCAAATCCTGATTCAACCACCACTACCACTGTAGCTCAAAATCCTGATTCAACCACCACTACCACTATAGCTCCAAATCCTGATTCAACCACAACTACCACTATAGCTCCAAATCCTGATTCAACCACAACTACCACTGTAGCTCCAAATCCTGATTCAACCACCACTACCACTATAGCTCCAAATCCTGATTCAACCACCACTACCACTATAGCTCCAAATCCTGATTCAACCACCACTACCACTATAGCTCCAAATCCTGATTCAACCACCACTACCACTATAGCTCCAAATCCTGATTCAACCACCACTACAACTGTAGCTCCAAATCCTGATTCAACCACCACTACAACTATAGCTCCAAATCCTGATTCAACCACCACTACAACTGTAGCTCCAAATCCTGATTCAACCACCACTACAACTGTAGCTCCAAATCCTGATTCAACCACCACTACCACTATAGCTCTAAATCCTGATTCAACCACCACTACCACTATAGCTCTAAATCCTGATTCAACCACCACTACCACTATAGCTCCAAATCCTGATTCAACCACCACTACCACTATAGCTCCAAATCCTGATTCAACCACCACTACCACTGTAGCTCAAAATCCTGATTCAACCACCACTACCACTATAGCTCCAAATCCTGATTCAACCACAACTACCACTGTAGCTCCAAATCCTGATTCAACCACCACTACCACTATAGCTCCAAATCCT
Source organism: Brachionus asplanchnoidis (assembly GCA_025491095.1). NCBI lineage: Eukaryota > Metazoa > Rotifera > Eurotatoria > Ploima > Brachionidae > Brachionus > Brachionus asplanchnoidis. Next base: position 1,682,450 of record JAILYF010000008.1, on the reverse strand, counting down.
GATTCAACCACCACTACCACTATAGCTCCAAATCCTGATTCAAGCACCACTACCACTATAGCTCCAAATCCTGATTCAACCACCACTACCACTATAGCTCCAAATCCTGATTCAACCACCACTACCACTATAGCTCCAAATCCTGATTCAACCACAACTACCACTGTAGCTCCAAATCCTGATTCAACCACCACTACCACTATAGCTCCAAATCCTGATTCAACCACCACTACCACTGTAGCTCCAAATCCTGATTCAACCACCACTACCACTATAGCTCCAAATCCTGATTCAACCACCACTACCACTATAGCTCCAAATCCTGATTCAACCACCACTACCACTATAGCTCCAAATCCTGATTCAACCACCACTACCACTATAGCTCCAAATCCTGATTCAACCACCACTACCACTATAGCTCCAAATCCTGATTCAACCACCACTACCACTATAGCTCCAAATCCTGATTCAACCACCACTACCACTATAGCTCCAAATCCTGATTCAACCACCACTACCACTATAGCTCCAAATCCTGATTCAACCACCACTACCACTATAGCTCCAAATCCTGATTCAACCACCACTACAACTGTAGCTCCAAATCCTGATTCAACCACCACTACCACTATAGCTCCAAATTCTGATTCAACCACCACTACCACTATAGCTCCAAATCCTGATTCAACCACCACTACAACTGTAGCTCCAAATCCTGATTCAACCACCACTACCACTATAGCTCCAAATCCTGATTCAACCACCACTACCACTATAGCTCCAAATCCTGATTCAACCACCACTACCACTATAGCTCCAAATCCTGATTCAACCACCACTACCACTATAGCTCCAAATCCTGATTCAACCACAACTACCACTGTAGCTCCAAATCCTGATTCAACCACCACTACCACTATAGCTCCAAATCCTGATTCAACCACCACTACCACTGTAGCTCCAAATCCTGATTCAACCACCACTACCACTATAGCTCCAAATCCTGATTCAACCACCACTACCACTATAGCTCCAAATCCTGATTCAACCACCACTACCACTATAGCTCCAAATCCTGATTCAACCACCACTACCACTATAGCTCCAAATCCTGATTCAACCACCACTACCACTATAGCTCCAAATCCTGATTCAACCACCACTACCACTATAGCTCCAAATCCTGATTCAACCACCACTACAACTATAGCTCCAAATCCTGATTCAACCACCACTACAACTGTAGCTCCAAATCCTGATTCAACCACCACTACAACTGTAGCTCCAAATCCTGATTCAACCACCACTACCACTATAGCTCTAAATCCTGATTCAACCACCACTACCACTATAGCTCCAAATCCTGATTCAACCACCACTACCACTATAGCTCCAAATCCTGATTCAACCACCACTACCACTGTAGCTCAAAATCCTGATTCAACCACCACTACCACTATAGCTCCAAATCCTGATTCAACCACAACTACCACTGTAGCTCCAAATCCTGATTCAACCACCACTACCACTATAGCTCCAAATCCTGATTCAACCACCACTACCACTATAGCTCCAAATCCTGATTCAACCACCACTACCACTATAGCTCCAAATCTTGATTTAACCACCACTACCACTATAGCTCCAAATCCTGATTCAACCACCACTACCACTATAGCTCCAAATCCTGATTCAACCACAACTACCACTGTAGCTCCAAATCCTGATTCAACCACCACTACCACTATAGCTCCAAATCCTGATTCAACCACCACTACCACTGTAGCTCCAAATCCTGATTCAACCACCACTACCACTATAGCTCCAAATCCTGATTCAACCACCACTACCACTATAGCTCCAAATCCTGATTCAACCACCACTACCACTATAGCTCCAAATCCTGATTCAACCACCACTACCACTATAGCTCCAAATCCTGATTCAACCACCACTACCACTATAGCTCCAAATCCTGATTCAACCACCACTACCACTATAGCTCCAAATCCTGATTCAACCACCACTACCACTATAGCTCCAAATCCTGATTCAACCACCACTACCACTATAGCTCCAAATCCTGATTCAACCACCACTACCACTATAGCTCCAAATCCTGATTCAACCACCACTACCACTATAGCTCCAAATCCTGATTCAACCACCACTACAACTGTAGCTCCAAATCCTGATTCAACCACCACTACCACTATAGCTCCAAATTCTGATTCAACCACCACTACCACTATAGCTCCAAATCCTGATTCAACCACCACTACCACTATAGCTCCAAATCCTGATTCAACCACCACTACAACTGTAGCTCCAAATCCTGATTCAACCACCACTACCACTATAGCTCCAAATTCTGATTCAACCACCACTACCACTATAGCTCCAAATCCTGATTCAACCACCACTACAACTGTAGCTCCAAATCCTGATTCAACCACCACTACCACTGTAGCTCCAAATCCTGATTCAACCACCACTACCACTGTAGCTCAAAATCCTGATTCAACCACCACTACCACTATAGCTCTAAATCCTGATTCAACCACCACTACCACTATAGCTCCAAATCCTGATTCAACCACCACTACCACTATAGCTCCAAATCCTGATTCAACCACCACTACCACTATAGCTCCAAATCCTGATTCAACCACCACTACAACTATAGCTCCAAATCCTGATTCAACCACCACTACAACTGTAGCTCCAAATCCTGATTCAACCACCACTACAACTGTAGCTCCAAATCCTGATTCAACCACCACTACCACTATAGCTCTAAATCCTGATTCAACCACCACTACCACTATAGCTCCAAATCCTGATTCAACCACCACTACCACTATAGCTCCAAATCCTGATTCAACCACCACTACCACTGTAGCTCAAAATCCTGATTCAACCACCACTACCACTATAGCTCCAAATCCTGATTCAACCACAACTACCACTGTAGCTCCAAATCCTGATTCAACCACCACTACCACTATAGCTCCAAATCCTGATTCAACCACCACTACCACTATAGCTCCAAATCCTGATTCAACCACCACTACCACTATAGCTCCAAATCTTGATTCAACCACCACTACCACTATAGCTCCAAATCCTGATTCAACCACCACTACCACTATAGCTCCAAATCCTGATTCAACCACAACTACCACTATAGCTCCAAATCCTGATTCAACCACCACTACCACTATAGCTCCAAATCCTGATTCAACCACCACTACCACTGTAGCTCCAAATCCTGATTCAACCACCACTACCACTATAGCTCCAAATCCTGATTCAACCACCACTACCACTATAGCTCCAAATCCTGATTCAACCACCACTACCACTATAGCTCCAAATCCTGATTCAACCACCACTACCACTATAGCTCCAAATCCTGATTCAACCACCACTACCACTATAGCTCCAAATCCTGATTCAACCACCACTACCACTATAGCTCCAAATCCTGATTCAACCACCACTACCACTATAGCTCCAAATCCTGATTCAACCACCACTACCACTGTAGCTCCAAATCCTGATTCAACCACCACTACCACTATAGCTCCAAATCCTGATTCAACCACAACTACCACTGTAGCTCCAAATCCTGATTCAACCACCACTACAACTGTAGCTCAAAATCCTGATTCAACCACCACTACCACTATAGCTCTAAATCCTGATTCAACCACCACTACCACTATAGCTCCAAATCCTGATTCAACCACCACTACCACTATAGCTCCAAATCCTGATTCAACCACCACTACCACTGTAGCTCCAAATCCTGATTCAACCACCACTACCACTATAGCTCCAAATCCTGATTCAACCACAACTACCACTGTAGCTCCAAATCCTGATTCAACCACCACTACCACTATAGCTCCAAATCCTGATTCAACCACCACTACAACTGTAGCTCCAAATCCTGATTCAACCACCACTACCACTGTAGCTCCAAATCCTGATTCTTCCACCACCACTCCTGGAACTCCAAATATTGAAACAACCACTTCTTCTACAACTTTAACGAGTAGTTTTGTTTCAAATCCGAAGAATTAAAGGAGTAGAAGAATTAAACTTAATGGAATTTTTGTCTTGCAGAGGTTAACCAACAGAATATTGATTATTGAAGGTACACAATTTCCTGAGTTAGATGCTCAAATTAAGACGGTTACTGGAGAGGATTCAATTTTGACTGCTAGGAGGTAAAATATTAATTTATATTTATAAATTTAGATAGTTGATTTTTTTAAATAGAGTTGGTAATGAATATTTTATAGATGCTGAATTAATTAATGATTTTGATGGAAGTCAGAGTTTAAATGACTTTGCGAATAATATTTTCGCAGATCTTAAGGATAAAGAAGACCAACTTAAGATAACTGCCCAAGATAGCGGATTTATAATTCAAGTTTCTGAAAATTATTCTGGTATTTATTCTGTAAGAAATAATTTCAATTTTTAATTTTTTTTATAGTTAGTGATCAGACACCAACGACTCCTGTCGCTGTTTTTACTGGGAGCACGGTACCGAATCCAATTGGAAGAAGAAGAATTAGATTGGAAAAAATTTTCATTTTGCAGAACAGAAATAGAAGAATATTGCTTATTGACGACAGGGAATTACCTGAACTAGAGAGAGAAATTAAAAGTGTGACAGGAGTTGATTCAGCTTTAGATTCCACCCAGTAAAATAAAATTTTAATTTCTTTCAATTTATGATGCTAAATTATTATTTAGAAGTGGGACCGAATATTTTATAAATGTTGAAATAAATAAATTCTTTAATGGAACTCAGAGTGTTGAAGACTTTGCGCAAGAGATATTTGAGGATCTTAAAGAGAAAGAAAAACAATTTCAGGAAACTGCTGCAAAAAGCGGATTTGCGCTTCAGGTTTCAGGAAATTATTCGCGTAAAAATTCTTTTCAGAAAAATTTTACTTTTTGATATTTTTTTTTAAGTTTATGATTTAACATCAGATAATTCAAATGGCAAAGCAACTTCAACAAATATGTTCAGTTCAACATTTTTAATTACTATTTTATCAATATTTTTTTTAATTTATTAACTTTTTTTGAAACATTGGGCCAATAAATTTTATATACTGAAAATTTTCACTTTTTTTATGACTTTAGCCTAAATAGTAATAATTTCTTTTATTAATTTGATTTAAATCATTATTTGGATATCAGAGTGATTATTTTTTATTTAGCAAATACTGTTTTAAAATTTTCAATAATTCTAATTCAATTTTATTAGTTAATACATTAAGAATTAAAATAAAAAACTTGTTTTGTGTAAATTTATTGGTTTAAACCTTTTAATTCAACTTTATTTCGAAACGAAAATGATTTTTTTATAGATTGATAAAAATTACTTGATCATTTTTCAAGTTATTTTTCTCCTTTAAATTTTTTTTAAGTTTTTATATTGTTATAAAATAATTTCTTAACTCTTTCCCAAGCTTAACTTTTTATTTGGATAAAATAATTTAATGTTAAAAAAAAACGCCATTTGGTTTTTAAACAAAAAATTTAAAATCAATCTTCGTAATTTTTATTTAAAAAAAAGCAAAGATTTACTAATCTATTTTAAAATGTTAAAAAATTAACAAAAATTTAGTCTAAATAGTAAATTTTTTTTGCCATATTCGGACCACGGTTTAACGGATTTTGAATATTGCTGATTAAAGAACTCTTTGTCAAACGATTTGGATTGATTTGCATGTAAAGTTCTTTTCTCAATGCTGATTTGGAATAATCAGCAAAATTTTCATCATACTCACTATTCCAGACCCGAGAATCACTTCTATTATTGTTAAATTTATTTGCTACCTGTGACTCAACAGCACTGTATTCATTCGCCACAAAACCGGCATCTTTTTTCAACTTTTGTAAAGTCAGCTCTAAAATAGCATCATGATCATTGAAATGATCGGCTAAAACCTTAATTAATTTATTAAACATTTTATTTTTAAAAATTAAGAATAAATGTATACTTTGTTGGCTAATGCATTGTGAGTTGGTTTTACGCACAAATCTTTGGTTCGTGACGCCCAGCCATAGTTGGCAAAAGGTGGACGTTTAGGCTGAAAATTAACTAAAGATGAAGACCTTTGTATTTCTTATTTATTTTTATTAAGTTAAATTTCATTCATTTTTTTAATGATAAAAATTACTAGATGTTGGTCTCGTGTTTTTGTAGTCTCTTAGACGCCATTCGACTGGTGTTTGCACTGCCATGCTAGAGAGACTTGAAGTAAATTTTTTCGACTTTACTAAATTGGAGTCTGGTTTAAGCTTTATTTGTGGTTGTTTGTTAGAGCGCTTTGGTCTGAAAGCTTTATGAGTGTTCACTTGAACAGAAGCACTCTTTGTGCTACGCTTTGGATCTATTTTTTTAGACAATTTTTTGTTCACTTTGGCTGGTTTTTCTAAACAACTTTCGGATTTAGACTGAAGTTTGAGTTGGTCATGCCTGTTTGGTCTTTCTGATGTTTGTGTACCTTGATTTGCCTGATCTGTCTTGTTCGCTTGCTCAATGTAATATTCCTGGTCTTCGTCCCAATCAAATGGTGTGTGCAAATAATCTCTGATCTTGTTTTTGAAGCGTAAATTTTCGTTCTCTTTCGCTGTAATCCAAAAGTCATAGTAGTCGAATGGGAGGAAGTTATGGCGGTATTCGGATTTTTTCGGTAATGAGTATTTATTTTGATGATTAGCCATGTTAAAACTCAATAAGACAAAAATTAAAGTATAAATATAAATTTATTTTAAAAATGAAATATCGAATTAGTCCAAAATAAAAATTTAAGATATGAATGCAAAATAATAAAATGAGCTATTTTTTAGAATTGTCATGGAAACAATCGGTCTTTTTTTTTTTAATTAGAAATTTTAAAATTGTTTTGATTATTGTTTAACCGTATTTGGTAAACTAAGATTTAAAGTGTCCACTTAGTAGTGATTCTTGGTTGCTAAGATTTTTTATTTGAACATGTACTGACCAGATTTACATCCTTGTCTGAAAACGTCAATTAAAAATTTGGTATTTACAAATAACTATTCTTTATTACTTCTATATAAGGCTTTTGAAGCTTTTGAGACATAAATAATTAATATATATTTTTACTTTATATCATTAATGATAATTTAAGCGTAAAAAAATTTTGAAAATAACATAGAAAAATATTAAAAAAATTTAAATATTTTGATAATTTATTATTTAAAAAAATCAGTTAAAGATGATCAATAATCTTTTATAGTCCAAAAAAAATTTTATCAATTGTAAAAATCATAAATTATAAATTATAAATATAATAATTCTAGCTATTTAACGATAAAACTTAGCACTATAAAAGTTAATTTTTAATTTAATTTTTTTCGCCCTAAATTATTTCAAAAAAATTCTTTATGTATTTATTACCCAATGTGTCCATTTAAACCTTTTTATTTTTAATCTGAATGAGCTTTAGCTCGGTACAGATAAACAAATAAATAGATTATTAATGATAAGAAAGATATCTATCAGATTCCCATATTAAAATAAATAGTATTTAATCAATAAACTTGATATGTTATTTAAGGCTATAGAATTTACCAAAAAATAGATTTCAGTTATTAATACTGTTTATTATATTTATATATTTAAAAAATATCAAATGATTTCATTTAATTTATGGATGATTATTTGATTTTTTAATAATAAAACCAGTTCTTACTTAAATAAACATTTAAAAATATCAAAAAGATAAAAAAGTTTCCATAAAATGATTGGCTGTTGTCCAAAAATTAATCCGGCGTTAAAATGCAGAATTATCAAATAATTTATAATGAAAAAGGATTTAATAGGATTTTAGTAAACATCAAATATTACAATTATAAATTAAATTTTTCTCAATTATTATGAAAACATTTGAAATTCTCTTCTCGAAAACTGTTTTACCTGGAGACAAACTAGGCACATTTTTAGAAAGCTCGTTAAATTCTCTTTAAGAAAAATAGGGTTCAGCTGAGGGTCAGTTGTATTAAATTGGGGGTCAGTAGTGTGTCAGGTTTCTTTTAAAGTAGATTATAGTTTTTTCGCTAAAAATAATATTGAAATTAAGAAAACAAACATAAAAGTTAAAAATCTTAGAAAATTCTTGATGGAATGGTATATCGTTTTAAAAATCTTAAAAACCGATTACAAAATAACTAAGAACTTTTATTATAATCAAAATATCTCGAAAACTATACTTCCTGGAGAAAAACTGGGCACATATTTAGAAAGCTCGTTAAATTTTCTTCAAGAAAAATGGGGGGTCAGTCGTATAAAATTGGGGATCAGTAGGGGGTCAGGTTTTTAAAAATATGAAAATATTCAATTTTCACAAAAAATAAAAATCTTGGAGAAAAACTAGTTTATTTTTCAAAAAAAAGAGTAAAATTCAAACTAAATGATATATTAAAACTTTTAAAAATATTTTTGCTTTGCAAAATAAATGGTGGTCAGAAAATTTTAAAAAATTGGAGGTCAGTATTTTAGTATGACCCTTTTCAAATCATTCATGAGTAATTTGAAATGATTGATGTAAAGATAATGATGAAGTATATTCATGTAAAATATTACAAAATATTATCCATGTAAAATTCTCGGTTGCACTCATGCATATCAAAAAGTTATCCTCAAAATATCAGCTAAGATGTTTAGGTCTTGCCGAAAATTTAATCAGGTGATAACATAAAAAGCAAATCTTTAAGTAGTAACTGGTTATATTATGACGACTGTGAACTATATTCTTATCTTTAAATTATTTTATCAGATAAATTAAAAAAATAAAATTATGTAAAGTTATTATAAATGATTTTAAAAAAATGTTATCAAGAAAGCATAACTGTTTTTAGAGTTTTTTTAAGATATTATTTCAACTAACTATTTTGATGGAAATTTTTACAAAAAATTTTAAATAAAATTTTTGAAATTAATGTTTGTTTATTTTTTAATCAACTTCAGAATAGTAATCAATTGTTAATTTCATTCAAAATAATTATTAAAAACCTCAATTTATTTTTAATTTAAAGGAGCCAAGTCTAATATGACCCTCCAATCTCCTTCCATAAATTTTCCAAATTCCGGACAATTTTTCTCTTATCTGTTGCTCAAAATTTTTTTTATCAAAGATTTTATAAAAGAGTTTTTTTTTTTCACGAATTACATAACAAAATACATTAAAAAATTGATATATTTTAAATATGAAAAAAATATTTATTTTACCTTGAATTTTTTAAATTTTGAAAATTAAAAATTAGAACTGTTAAATTTTTAGACACTGAATGATTTGTCCCTAATAAGAGATTAAAAATTAGAATTTGACGAATTTGGACTAATTTGGTTAATTTTTAAAATCCAAATTCCTTCAAATAGAATTTGGAATTCTAAATATTCTTTCAAATGATCTATTCGTTAGTGCTAACATGCATAATAGTCCGGGATACGAAGCTCTTTATTTAAATGGGACTGTGACTATCAATGAAAAGTTGGAATTCCGTTCCGTGTCTCAGGCTTAATGACACTAGAACTAGTACTGAAAACAAAACTGAGACCCTGATGTGACCGCCAACAGCCCAAATTAATTTAAATAATAATACTAGAGATAAATCAGAAACTTAAAAACTCTGTCATTATTTATTCAATTTATCTTTTTTCATTTTTTTTTAATATTATATTTTAAGTTATTTTACAATTATTTTGTTTTATTTTTTCTTGATTTTTTACTTTTTTTTCTAAATCTGAAGGAGCTCTATCTTGTTCCTGCTCAAAATTCTGTATTTTCGATCTCCAAACCAATATTCAAAATTCACAATTGCAAAAGTAAAGAATTCTATATAATTTATTTTACGATATAAAAAATATCAGTGAACTATTTCAACAAAAATATTGTCTTTTTTCGATAAAAGAGTTTTCCATGAAACGTATTAGTGGCCTCTGGCAACAACCGTTACTAACAAACAACATCCAAAAAGAGAAAACAGAACTTCTTAAGAACAAACCATTCCATTGAAAACTCTTTCAAGAAATGGCAAACCTTTTGTTGATAAGGTTGTATCAATACAGTGTTTTCGCTGTTCCTTGTTTAAAAGAGAGACCATGAGCTTAGTTTTTGCAGCATAGGATGAAGAGCTTAACACCAGATACCACCAGAAAAACATCATGAAACAAACAATAGATAGAATATGTATACTATGCAACAAGACAGAAAACATATACCGAATACCCTTGCAGAGAAACACGATGACTTAAACCTAAAATTCGGGTTTAGTCCCTAGGTTCCATGACTCCATGTTAAAGGGACCCTCATTTTTCGAGCATGTTCTTAAATCAGAAATTTGGGTTTTAATGCCGAGTTAAAGAACGAAATTCGAAAACAAAGTAATGGTTAAAATCCATAAACTAAAATTAAATGCAGCTTTTTAGTTTTAATCAAGAAAAAACTTAAAATTGAAACTCAAATTTAAGAGCAGAGTTAAAAATTAAGTTTGAGAAATAATTAAAAAAATATTTTCAATTATTTTCTTAATAAATAAATTAAAATCCTAATTTTTAATGTGACACTAAAATCTAAAAATTTAGAATTTTTAATTTTAAATCAAAAATTCAATTTTTTTATATTATTTACAATGATACCTTGTTATTTGACAGCAAATTTTTAAAATAAACTAAGTGAAAACAGAATAATAACCACATCTACTCCACCTAGAATGACAAATTTGCTCCAACCTGATGGTGTTGGTTGGTTTGGTAATTTAAAAAAGAGATTATAATGTAGAATGATATAAGTGATTTATAGAAGAAGAGCGAAGTTATGCTAAATTTGGAGACTCTAAATCACCAGGCTATGCGAAATGCAGTGGTTATCTGAAAAAAGGGACAGTTTCTGCTTGGATCAAATTATCCAAAATTTTAGTGTAAGTTGAATAACTGATTAATACAGGTCTCATTCAAGTTTATCAAACGTTTAAATTATGTTTAAATCGAATTCATCATTACCGACTTAATTAAAGACATTTTTCATTTTTATAGTAATAAATTTCAAATTTTATTGCCGCTTTAAAAATTAGAATTTTTATTTATTTATTAAAATACTATTTGATTATTACTTAAACTTAATTTTTAACTCTGCTCTTAAGTTTAAGTTTCAATTTTTAAGTTTTTTCTTGATTTAAACTAAAAAGCTGCATTTAATTTTAGTTTTTGAATTTAACTTTTACTTTACAATTTTTTAACTCAGCATTAATTGGCATTAAATCAATCAAAATTTAAAATTTATGCTGTTTAGTAACCATCGGCCAGTTAATACAAAAAATTGCATTTATGTGCATTAAAGATATACTTCAAAAGATGTTTGGGTAAGTTAATTTGATCTCATGCTGAAATCTGTATTACTATTAAACGAAATTGAAAATTTTGAAAAGAAAAAAAGCGCTAAACTAGATATTAATAATAGAGAAGCAAAGCTATTTAACGGTCGTTAAATTTAATTATATTTTTGTTCTATTTTTAATAGATGTTTTTTAAATAAAATTTGAAATTTTTGAAATTTAAGAATAACTCAAGGAAAAATTTAATGAATTTAATGCCAACTTCGCGGTTCAAATTTTTGGCCGCCGGCCTGGCCGCAAAAGTGGCCGTCCGTTTTGAGTTTAGCCGTACGTTTGGCCGTCCGTCTATGATTTGGCTGGCCAAAATCGCGGTCCGATTATTTGGCCGCCGGTCTGGCTACCAGGCGGTTTTGTTCGCGGTCAAAAAAAAATTTGGCCGCATCAATGTCCGTTTGTACGGTAAGCCAACACTACCCAAGTCCTATTCTTTCGAAAAGAAATCTGTAAATTTTGAGTAAAATTTTTGTGTTTTTAAAATATGTGTTAGAGTACTGTGATCATTGGAATTTATTAATTTTTTTTACGTAAATTTTTAATAAAATATTAAAATGTTATTTAATTTTCAATTATTTTAAATAGCGTGAAATTTTAGTGTCAGGTGTCTATCAAAGTGACTTCACTTTTAATTTTAATTTAGGTTTTTAATAGGTGCCTTTTTGATTATAAAAAAAAATCTGAAATCTTTATTTCAAGTCTATAAATTTAATGTTTTGTAGAAAAATTTGAAAAATAGAATTAAAAAATGGAAAACTTAGGTTTGTTAATGAAAAAATATGATTTAATTTATAATAATTAAAATCAAATTTTATAAAATCTTTCTAAGTTTTAATGATTTTTGTTTGAAATTTTAATTTTATTTATCAGCCGCAAGATTAAATTCAAATTAAGCATATTGATATGTGACGAGATATTTTAGGCAAAAATATGCTTAAAAAGTCTTATGAATTTTAAATAATATTATTAAATGCTTGGATTGCTTATTTTTAAAGTTAACTAATAAAAAGCATACTATTTGATGTCGGTTTGTTAAAGTATGCACTTATTTTTATTTAACTAATTTAATATTTTTATCATGTCATTTAGTTAGTGTTATAAAAAGCTCTTAAGAGTATGAAAAAATATTTGAACAGAAACAAAAAAAAATATACAATGACAGAGTGTATTTTAAGTAAATATTCTAGACTATGTATTCTTCTGATGTCAGTACAAATATCATCCCAAAGTATCTATTTAATGGTCAATTTTTTTTAATTTAATCAATTTTTTTTAAGGCTTATCTAATCTTTTGAATATAAATCCATTCGGGAAACCATGTAGACTAAATAGTGAATGTCAAAAAAATCTCTTTTGCATCTCATCATCATGTGCATGTCCACCAAATTCAATATGGTAAGAGATAACAATTAGGTTACAGAGATCTATTCATTTATAATCATCTGTTAATCAATTTACCAAAATAAGCATCATTTTGTAATTAAACGACCAGAATAGATTTCTTACAACAAACCAAGTTCCAAAATTTCATATCGTGAGATATTTTAAAATTTTAAATCAATTAACGAATTTTTTATGAGTAAAGAAAAAATTTAAGAATCAAAAATACAGTTGACAACTAAATTTGAAATTTCGAAGGAAATTTATTAGATTAAGTTCAAAAATAAAAAATTTACTTGTAATTATACAAAATTCATAGCATTTTTATTAGGAATTTTCAAATGATTAAACTTCAAAACAGTTTCTTTTAATTAAATTGGTATACTTAGATAATAAAGGTGCCCGAAAATGTTTGTCCCAAATTTAAATTAAATAAAAAATCATGATTTAGTATATAGAAAAAATTGGAAATTAAACCCGGTGTACATAATTTATCTAATTTATTAACCTTGACCGGACTTTGTCCCCTGTGGTTATTATATTTTAAATATTATTTCAATGCATCATTTTTAAGAGATAATTTTATCTTGATTTCAGTGTTTAAATAAATTAAAATTAAATTTAAAAAAAAATATTAAAAAAAATACTGAAACATAGTGCAACATACTTTGTTGCACCTTTTTTACCTAAAATAATTGTTCTCATGTAAAAAATGACAAAAATAAAGAATAAATATATAATATTTAATAGATTATTGATTTGATTTACTAAAAACTTGTAAAAAACTGTCTGGTAAAAAAGGTACTCTGTAGAATTTTTTCTAACATTTTTTAATAAATTTAATTTTAATATATCAAAAATGAAGAATTTTTGTTAAATTTGATTTTGAAATTCACTAAACTGAAAAATCTAAATTATCATTCTATAAAAAGTATATCATTCAAAAGCTGAATGCATTAACTTTAATTTAATACACAATATTTGTTAATAGTAGAGTGAGCCTAAGATCATTTAGGTTCCTCATTTTCTGTACAATTTTTTGTTAGTTATTTTGTTAGTTGTTACTTTTTTCTGAATCTTTTCCAGCAAAATTTGCTTAGCACTCATCTTTTCTTTCAATTAATTCCACAATATTTCCAAATATGTTTGGCCGCTTATTTGCTACACATGCTTATTATATGAAATGATCACATATTTTCAATGATTGAGAGTCTTCAAATTTCAAAAACGTTAAGTTTTACCCCTCTAACATACAATCTCCGAAGAAAATAAAATATAGCTCATTTTAATCATGATAAAATTCTCTACAAATGATGTATCGAAATAGCTTTCGAAGTTTCATTTTCATTGAGGACAAGAAGACTGTAGGGAATGGATCAATCAAGAGTCTAGAACATACCGAAAAATATATTCTTAAGAGTTTATTATTTTTGAAACCATGATAAATATTCACATAAACTGTTAGATTTTCATCTTCTTATCTTTATAAAATTACAATTTCTTTATTGAAAATTCGGGGTTTTGTGAAATTCAGTACAAAATGATAAAAAGAACAGAAAAAAATATAAAAAAATTGAATAACTTTTTTTCTAAAGGTTAAAACTTAATTCTGTAAATTCAACATAGTGCAACATTCAAAGTTGCATCAAATTTCAAGGTCTGCTAAATTTGCAGAGTTTAGCAGAAATTAAATTGTAATATAATCGAGCTAAGTGCATTTTGCAGAGATTTTGCACATCATTAGCAGACTTTTACAGTTGATGCAACTTTGAATGTTGCACCATTCTGCATTAACAGAATTAATTTAAAATTTTTAGAAAAAAAGTTATTTAATTTTTTTACACTTTGTTCTGTTCTTTTGTACTGAACTTCACAAAACCAAATTCGGAAAACCATTTATGACCGCCTTATACAAAAAAATTTAAAATCTATTAAATTAATAAAATATATTTCAATGCCATTTTCATTGACGAAAAAAAGATATTTCCAAAACAAAATAGATTTTGATCATATAAAAAAATATAATTATAGCTACTTCTAATAAAATATAGAAATTTGGGATCATGAAAAATTAAGCGAATAGTTCTCAATTGAATTTTACTTTAAAATTCTTTAAATTATAAAAAAAGGTCTCATGGCGATCAACTATGTTTAAGATGTCCTATGGGCTGGTTTGCTTACGAAAACAAATGCTATTTCATTTCCATGCTTAAAAAGAACTGGTATAGTGCGAGAATCGATTGTTTGAAGAGAAGATCCAATTTACTGATTGTTGAATCGGATATTGTTCTTGATTTTTCGATGAAATTTTTTCTTCACCATCGATTATCAGGATCCTTTTATGTACTTTACTTCATCAATTTTTTTAAACAATTTAACCAATTTTTTTCCTTTTTAAGGTCGGTGCGAAAGCTGAAATACTTCACACCAATTGGACTTGGCTAGATGGTAGATCAATTCCGTCTTCTGGATACATGTAATAAAATAAAAATTAATAGTTGAAAAAAAATATATTTTTTTTATTTATTTTTAAAAGGTGGAGTGATTGCTATATGCCATCGAATAATGGAGGCAATAAATTAAAATTGTCAGAAGGATGTGCCACTCTGACTGAATATGGGCTAAAAAATGTAAATTGTTTTAATCCAAATAATTATATTTGCATTACAGGTATTTTTTTCCTATAAATTTTAAGTAAAAATTCGAACAACGTAGTAATTTAGATATATTACTGAAAAATTTTAAAAATCACTTAAAAAACAATAATTTAAGATTTGGAAAAAAAAAAGATAGAGAAAAAAAACAATTTTGGAGCAAAATCGAACTCTTTATTCTGGAATGCCTTCGAAACTAGTACTTGATTTTTCTTTGAATTTTGAAACTAATTTGAATTTTTGATGTAAAAAGATCCAATAGAGAGGAAGTGCAGGTATAACTATGAATGTCCTTATTCGCAGATATGCTTTGAAAATATTTGTAACTGTAAAAATGGGAGTGTTTAGTATGTTTTTTTCAACTAAAAAAAAATAAATATTTCAAATTTTTTTAAGTTCATTTCAGTCAAAAAAATGCATTGATGAAATTATATTAGAAAATTTGAGTTATTTAGCTAGTGGAGATGGACATGATTTATTTATATCAAAATCACCAATGACATGGTTTGAAGCTTATCGATTTTCGCAGAAAAAAGAATGGAACTTGTTAGTTTTAAAAGATCCTATCTTCTTAATGAATTTTATAGATTTCATGACAAAAAAAAACACCCAAGAATCGTATTGGGTATAAGTATCAAGTGGAAATTAATTTTTTTTAATAAAATTAAAATTAAAAGATAGGCGGGATAATTATTCAAGAATCTTCATATTGGATTGATGCAACTCAAATTGATAGGGGACCTTGGTAAATAAATTATAAAATTAAGGAAAATATTTTGTATTTTGCATAATAAAAAGGTTTCGTGATTTTCAAAACTGTGACCAAACTCATCCGGAAACTCAAATGGATGTAAAATGTTTAGCCTTTGAAAAAAATCATCTTTTGAATAAAGATTGTTTAAATAATTTTAAAACAATATTTTTTAAAAGTAAGCGATTAATTAATATTAAAAAAAATCTATATCTTCATTAATATAAATTCATTATTTAATTTAAAGGCAATTTAAGCAATTTAATACAGATTTCCGATGTACACACAACAACAGGACCAATAACTCTCCCAGATCAATATGGTAATACATTAAGAAAAATAAAATAAAAAAAATAATTTTTGAAAAAAGTAATACTAAATAGATCGATCACAATTAAAGATTTATTAACTTTAAGCCCAAATGAAGATATAGCACTCTTGAGATATTTTATTGGAAATATAGATATCACTGAACTAACAGAAATGGTAAAAATAAAATTAAAAAATAATCATAAAAAATAAAAAATTTATAAATTTAATAAAAAAGATAATAAATACCATGAAATCTATCTTTGATTTTGACGTGGTCGACGGAATTTGGGAAACGTATGAAAAAAATAAAAATGTTGAAAATTTAATTATTTTTTTTTTAAGAGAGAATGAAAAAATTCATAAATTATCGGTTTTTGGTTACAAAACAAGATTTTTGATAAATTTAGACGAAAGCGAAAATATAAAAAATTTCAATATTTTAAAATTACGTAGCGAAATTAATAAAAATGAACAAGAATTAAAGCTCCTTGTTCCTGGTATGCTTGGTGAGTCAAAATTTAATTTTAATAACTTTGAAGGTAATTCAAAATTATCAATAAAAATCGAAAATTATTTTTGACTTAAAAGAAACGTTAATTAAAAATGAAATTAATGGAAACAAACAAATGATAAAAACCGAAATTTGCAATATAAATATAATAACGAATATTAAAAACTGCAAAATTATAACAAAGGAAATAGATAATGATGAAAATAGAATGGAAACAGAAATATCATTTTTAACATCCCAAAAAGTACAAAAAGAAACTTCGACAATTGAAAATTTAACAACATTCGAGAACAAAAATAGTTCAACAATATTTTGGCAAACATCAACCAAACAGAAATTTACAGAAAGTGACCAAAATAAAAAACAATCTTCAACAAAAAATAAAAGCGAAGAAAATACAACATTCAATAATAAAAGCACAAAAACAAAAGAAAGCACTACTAGAAAAACAACGACAAGAAAAAAAGACAATCCAACCAAAGAAATAAACAATACGAACGAAACAAATGAACATGAAACAACAAAGTCAAATACGTTAGAAACACCAACAAGAAAAATAACTAAAACAACCGATCTGATTCAAAAGACTACCAAAAAGAATGATAAAACAACAATAACATCTAAAATTGACATTAAACCAACAACAGAAACCACCAATCCAAATAAAAGAGAAGATTCAACCACATCGGAAATTTTTGCAAGAAATTCAATTTCAACAAAAAATAATCAAGAAACATCAACGTCAGTCGATGCAAAATCCACAATTGGTGATACCACAAATCCAACTCAAAAAGATGAAATAACCACATCGGAGTTACATGCGAAAAATCCGAGTCTAACAACTAATGGACTTGAAACTACAACGCAAATGAATACAGACACCACAGTAATTGTGACTAATAATCAAACACTAATGGATGATACAACGACATCGGAATTATTTAAGACAATTCCAGTTCAAACTTCAAATGATCAATCAACAACAACGTCAATTAATCAAAATTCCACAATTGATGAAAAAACGAATCCAACATTTAGAGATGTTACTACCACATTGGAGTTATTTGAGACAAGTCCGAGTCTAACAACTAAAGGACATGAAACAACAACGCAAATGAATACAGTCACGACAGGAATTGTGACCAATAATCAAACACTAATGGATGATACAACGACATCGGAATCATTTAAGACAACTCCAATTAAAACTTCAAATGGTCAAGCAACTACAACGTCAATTAATCAAAAATCCACAAAAGGTATAACCACGAATCCAACTTTAAGAGATGACATAAGCACATTTGAGTTTTTTTCGACAAATCCGAGTCTTACAACTAATGGACTTGAAACTACAAGGCAAATGAATACAGACACGACAGTAATTGTGACAAATAATCGAACACAAAAAGATGATGCAACGAAATCAGAATTTTTTACGACAATTCCAGTTCAAACTTCAAATGGTCAAATAGCAAGAACGTCAATTAATCAAATATCTACAATTGGTGTTACCACGAATCCAACTTTAAAAGATGACACGACAACATCGGAGTTTATTTTGACAAATCCGAGTCTTAAAACTAATGTACTTGAAACAACAACGCCGTTGAATACAGACACGACATTAATTGTGACTAAAAATCAAACACCAAAAGATGATACAACGACATCAGAATTATTTACCACAATTGCAATTCAACCTTCAAATGGTCAAGAAACAACAACGTCAATTCATCAAAAATCCACAATTGGTGAAACCACGAATCCAACTCTTGGAAATGATTCAACCACGTCGGAGAACTTTGAGACAAATACGAGTCTAACAACTAACACACTTGAGACAACAACGCCGTTGAATACAGACACGACAGTAATTGTGACTAAAAATCAAACACCAAGAGATGAAACAACTACATTAGAATTATTTACGACAATTGCAATTGAAACTTCAAATGATCAAGAAACAACAACGTCATTTCATCAGAAATCCACAATTGGTGAAGCCACGAATCCAACTCTTGGAGATGATACAACCACGTCGGAGTTATTTGAGACAAATTCGAGTCTTACAACTAACACACTTGAGACAACAACGCCGTTTAATACAGACACGACAGTAATTGTGACTAATAATCAAACACCAAAAGATGATATAACGACATCAGAATTATTTACCACAATTCCAGTTCAAACTTCAAATGGTCAAATAACTACAACGTCAATTCATCAAATATCTACAATTGGTGAAACCACGAATCCAACTCTTGGAGATGATACATCCACGTCGGAGTTATTTGAGACAAATTCGAGTCTTACAACTAATGTACTTGAAACAACAACGCCGTTGAATACAGACACGACAGTAATTGTGACTAAAAATCAAACACCAAAAGATGATACAACGTCATCAGAATTATTTACCACAATTCCAGTTCAAACTTCAAATAGTCATATAACAACAACGTCTATTCATCAAATATCTACAATTGGTGAAACCACGAATCCAACACTTGGAGATGATAAAACCACGTCGGAGTTATTTGAGACAAATTCGAGTATTACAACTAATGAACTTGAAACAACAACGCCGTTGAATACAGACACGACAGTAATTGTGACTAAAAATCAAACACCAAGAGATGAAACAACTACATTAGAATTATTTACGACAATTGCAATTGAAACTTCAAATGGTCAAGAAACAACAACGTCAATTCATCAAAAATCCACAATTGGTGAAACCACGAATCCAACTCTTGGAGATGATACAACCACGTCGGAGTTATTTGAGACAAATTCGAGTCTTACAACTAACACACTTGAGACAACAACGCCGTTTAATACAGACACCACAGTAAATTTGACCAATAAACAAACACCAAAAGATGATACAACGACATCAGAATTATTTACCACAATTCCAGTTCAAACTTCAAATGGCCAAATAACAACAAAGTCAATTAATCAAATATCTTCAATTGGTCAAACCACGTATACAACACTTGGAGATGATACAACCACGGCGGAGTTATTTGTGACAAATTCGAGTCTAACAACTAGCACACTTGAAACAACAACGCCGTTGAATACAGACACGACAGTAATTGTGACTAAAAATCAAACACCAAGAGATGAAACAACTCCATTAGAATTATTTACGAAAATTGCAATTCAAACTACAAATGATCAAGAAACAACAACGTCAATTCATCAAAAATCATCAATTGGTGAAACCACGAATCCAACTCTTGGAGATGATACAACAACGTCGGAGATATTTGTGAAAAATTCGAGTCTTACAACTAACACACTTGAGACAACAACGCCGTTGAATACAGACACCACAGTAATTTTGACAAATAATAAAACACCAAAAGATGAAACAACTACATTAAAATTATATACGACAATTGCAATTGAAACTTCAAATGGTCAAGAAACAACAACGTCATTTCATCAGAAATCCACAATTGGTGAAACCACGAATCCAACTCTTGGAGATGATACATCCACGTCGGAGTTATTTCAGACATATTCGAGTCTTACAACTAACACACTTGAGACAACAACGCCGTTGAATACAGACACGACAGTAATTGTGACTAAAAATCAAACACCAAGAGATGAAACAACTACATTAGAATTATTTACGACAATTGCAATTGAAACTTCAAATGGTCAAGAAACAACAACGTCATTTCATAAGAAATCCACAATTGGTGAAACCACGAATCCAACTCTTGGAGATGATACAACCACGTCGGAGTTATTTGAGACAAATTCGAGTATTACAACTAATGAACTTGAAACAACAACGCCGTTGAATACAGACACGACAGTAATTGTGACTAAAAATCAAACACCAAGAGATGATACAACGACATCAGAATTATTTACCACAATTCCAGTTCACACTTCAAATGGTCAAATAACAATAACGTCAATTAATCAAATATCTTCAATTGGTCAAACCACGTATACAACACTTGGAGATGATACAACCACGGCGGAGTTATTTGTGACAAATTCGAGTCTTACAACTAGCACACTTGAAACAACAATGCCGTTGAATACAGACACGAAAGAAATTGTGACTAATAATCAAACACCAAAAGATGAAATAACTACATTAAAATTTTTTACGAAAATTCCAATTCAAACTTCAAATGGTCAAGAAACAACAACGTCATTTCATCAAAAATCCACAATTGGTGAAACCACGAATCCAACTCTTGGAGATGACACGACCACATCGGAGTTTATTTTGACAAATTCGAGTCTTACAACTAATGTACTTGAAAAAACAACGCCGTTTAATACAGACACCACAGTAATTTTGACCAATAAACAAACACCAAAAGATGATACAACGACATCAGAATTATTTACCACAATTCCAGTTCAAACTTCAAATGGCCAAATAACAACAAAGTCAATTAATCAAATATCTACAATTGGTGAAACCACGAATCCAACACTTGGAGATGATACAACCACGTCGGATTTATTTGAAACAAATTCGAGTCTTAAAACTAACACACTTGAGACAACAACGCCGTTTAATACAGACACGACAGTAATTTTGACCAATAATCAAACACCAAAAGATGATATAACGACATCAGAATTATTTACCACAATTCCAGTTTACACTTCAAATGGTCAAATAACAACAACGTCAATTAATCAAATATCTTCAATTGGTGTCACCAAGAATCCAACTTTAAAAGATGACACGACCACATCGGAGTTTATTATGACAAATCCGAGTCTTACAACAAATGTACTTGAAACAACAACGCCGTTGAATACAGACACGACAGTAATTGTGACTAAAAATCAAACCCCAAAAGATGATACAAAGACATCAAAATTTTTTACTAAAATTCCAATTCAAACTACAAATGATCAAGAAACAACAACGTCAATTCATCAAAAATCCACAATTGGTGAAACCACGAATCCAACTCTTGGAGATGACACGACCACATCGGAGTTTATTTTGACAAATCCGAGTCTTACAACTAATGTACTTGAAACAACAACGCCGTTGAATACAGACACGACAGGAATTGTGACTGAAAATCAAACACCAAGAGATGAAACAACTCCATTAGAATTATTTACGACAATTGCAATTGAAACTTCAAATGGTCAAGGAACAACAATGTTATTTCATCAAAAATCCACAATTGGCGAAACCACGAATCCAACTCTTGGAGATGACACGACCACATCGGAGTTTATTTTGACAAATTCGAGTCTTACAACTAATGTACTTGAAAAAACAACGCCGTTTAATACAGACACCACAGTAATTTTGACCAATAAACAAACACCAAAAGATGATACAACGACATCAGAATTATTTACCACAATTCCAGTTCAAACTTCAAATGGCCAAATAACAACAAAGTCAATTAATCAAATATCTACAATTGGTGAAACCACGAATCCAACACTTGGAGATGATACAACCACGTCGGATTTATTTGAAACAAATTCGAGTCTTAAAACTAACACACTTGAGACAACAACGCCGTTTAATACAGACACGACAGTAATTTTGACCAATAATCAAACACCAAAAGATGATATAACGACATCAGAATTATTTACCACAATTCCAGTTTACACTTCAAATGGTCAAATAACAACAACGTCAATTAATCAAATATCTTCAATTGGTGTCACCAAGAATCCAACTTTAAAAGATGACACGACCACATCGGAGTTTATTATGACAAATCCGAGTCTTACAACTAATGTACTTGAAACAACAACGCCGTTGAATACAGACACGACAGGAATTGTGACTGAAAATCAAACACCAAGAGATGAAACAACTCCATTAGAATTATTTACGACAATTGCAATTGAAACTTCAAATGGTCAAGGAACAACAATGTTATTTCATCAAAAATCCACAATTGGCGAAACCACGAATCCAACTCTTGGAGATGACACGACCACATCGGAGTTTATTTTGACAAATTCGAGTCTTACAACTAATGTACTTGAAAAAACAACGCCGTTTAATACAGACACCACAGTAATTTTGACCAATAAACAAACACCAAAAGATGATACAACGACATCAGAATTATTTACCACAATTCCAGTTCAAACTTCAAATGGCCAAATAACAACAAAGTCAATTAATCAAATATCTACAATTGGTGAAACCACGAATCCAACACTTGGAGATGATACAACCACGTCGGATTTATTTGAAACAAATTCGAGTCTTAAAACTAACACACTTGAGACAACAACGCCGTTTAATACAGACACGACAGTAATTTTGACCAATAATCAAACACCAAAAGATGATATAACGACATCAGAATTATTTACCACAATTCCAGTTTACACTTCAAATGGTCAAATAACAACAACGTCAATTAATCAAATATCTTCAATTGGTGTCACCAAGAATCCAACTTTAAAAGATGACACGACCACATCGGAGTTTATTATGACAAATCCGAGTCTTACAGCAAATGTACTTGAAACAACAACGCCGTTGAATACAGACACGACAGTAATTGTGACTAAAAATCAAACCCCAAAAGATGATACAAAGACATCAAAATTTTTTACTAAAATTCCAATTCAAACTACAAATGATCAAGAAACAACAACGTCAATTCATCAAAAATCCACAATTGGTGAAACCACGAATCCAACTCTTGGAGATGACACGACCACATCGGAGTTTATTTTGACAAATCCGAGTCTTACAACTAATGTACTTGAAACAACAACGCCGTTGAATACAGACACGACAGGAATTGTGACTGAAAATCAAACACCAAGAGATGAAACAACTCCATTAGAATTATTTACGACAATTGCAATTGAAACTTCAAATGGTCAAGGAACAACAATGTTATTTCATCAAAAATCCACAATTGGCGAAACCACGAATCCAACTCTTGGAGATGATACATCCACGTCGGAGTTATTTGAGACAAATTCGAGACTTACAACTTACACACTTGAGACAACAACGCCGTTGAATACAGAAACGACAGTAATTATGACTAAAAATCAAACCCCAAAAGATGATACAAAGACATCAAAATTTTTTACGAAAATTCCAATTCAAAGTACAAATGATCAAGAAACAACAACGTCAATTCATCAAAAATCCACAATTGGTGAAACCACGAATCCAACTCTTGGAGATGACACGACCACATCGGAGTTTATTTTGACAAATCCGAGTCTTACAACTAATGTACTTGAAACAACAACGCCGTTGAATACAGACACGACAGTAATTGTGACTAATAATCAAACACCAAAAGATGAAACAACTACATTAAAATTATTTACGACAATTGCAATTGAAACTACAAATGATCAAGAAACAGCAACGTCAATTTATCAAAAATCATCAATTGGTGAAACCACGAATCCAACTCTTGGAGATGATACAACAACGTCGGAGATATTTGAGAAAAATTCGAGTCTTACAACTAACACACTTGAGACAACAACGCCGTCGAATACAGACACCACAGTAATTTTGACAAATAATAAAACACCAAAAGATGAAACAACTACATTAAAATTATTTACGACAATTGCAATTGAAACTTCAAATGGTCAAGAAACAACAACGTCATTTCATCAGAAATCCACAATTGGTGAAACCACGAATCCAACTCTTGGAGATGATACATCCACGTCGGAGTTATTTCAGACAAATTCGAGTCTTACAACTAACACACTTGAGACAACAACGCCGTTGAATACAGACACGACAGTTATTGTGACTAAAAATCAAACACCAAGAGATGAAACAACTACATTAGAATTATTTACGACAATTGCAATTGAAACTTCAAATGGTCTAGAAACAACAACGTCATTTCATCAGAAATCCACAATTGGTGAAACCACGAATCCAACTCTTGGAGATGATACAACCACGTCGGAGTTATTTGAGACAAATTCGAGTCTTACAACTAATGTACTTGAAACAACAACGCCGTTGAATACAGACACGACAGTAATTGTGACTAAAAATCAAACACCAAAAGATGATACAACGTCATCAGAATTATTTACCACAATTCCAGTTCAAACTTCAAATGGTCAAATAACAATAACGTCAATTAATCAAATATCTTCAATCGGTGAAACCACGTATACAACACTTGGAGATGATACAACCACGTCGGAGTTATTTGAGACAAATTCGAGTCTAGCAACTAACACACTTGATACAACAACGCTGTTTAATACAGACACGACAGTAATTGTGACTAAAAATCAAACACCAAGAGATGATACAACGACATCAGAATTATTTACCACAATTCCAGTTCACACTTCAAATGGTCAAATAACAATAACGTCAATTAATCAAATATCTTCAATCGGTGAAACCACGTATACAACACTTGGAGATGATACAACCACGTCGGAGTTATTTGAGACAAATTCGAGTCTTACAACTAATGAACTTGAAACAACAACGCCGTTGAATACAGACACGACAGTAATTGTGACTAAAAATCAAACACCAAGAGATGATACAACGACATCAGAATTATTTACCACAATTCCAGTTCACACTTCAAATGGTCAAATAACAATAACGTCAATTAATCAAATATCTTCAATCGGTGAAACCACGTATACAACACTTGGAGATGATACAACCACGTCGGAGTTATTTGAGACAAATTCGAGTCTTACAACTAATGTACTTGAAACAACAACGCCGTTGAAAACAGACACGACAGTAATTGTGACTAAAAATCAAACACCAAAAGATGATACAACGTCATCAGAATTATTTACCACTATTCCAGTTCAAACTTCAAATAGTCAAATAAAAACAACGTCAATTCATCAAATATCTTCAATTGGTGAAACCACGAATCCAACTCTTGGAGATGATACATCCACGTCGGAATTATTCGAGACAAATTCGAGTCTTACAACTAACACACTTGAGACAACAACGCCGTTTAATACAGACACGACAGTAATTGTGACTAAAAATCAAACACCAAGAGATGATACAACGACATCAGAATTTTTTACGAAAATTCCAATTCAAACTACAAATGATCAAGAAACAACAACGTCAATTCATCAAAAATCATCAATTGGTGAAACCACGAATCCAACTCTTGGAGATGATACAACAACGTCGGAGATATTTGAGAAAAATTCGAGTCTTACAACTAACACACTTGAGACAACAACGCCGTCGAATACAGACACCACAGTAATTTTGACAAATAATAAAACACCAAGAGATGAACCAACTACATCAGAATTGTTTACGACTTTTCCAATTCAAACTTCAAATGGTCAAGAAACAACAACGTCAATTAATCAAAAATCCACAATTGGTGAAACCACGAATCAAACTCTTGGAGATGACACGACCACATCGGAGTTTATTTTGACAAATCCGAGTTTTTCAACTTTTGTAATTGAAACAACAACGCCTATAAATACAGATACCACAGTAATTGTGACAAATAATAAAACAACAAGAGACGATACAACAACATTAGAATCTTTTACGACAATTCCAATTCAAACTTCAAATAATCAAGAAACAACAACGTCAATTCATCAAAAATCCACAATTGTTGAAACAACGAATCCGACTCATAGGGATGATACAACGACATCAGAATTTTTTACGACTTTTCTAATTCAAACTTCAAATGGTCAAATAACATCAACGTCAATAAATCAAAAATCAACAATTGGTGAATCAACGAATCAAACTTTAAAAGATGACACGACAACATCGGAGTTATTTGAGACAAATTCTAATCTTACAACTAACACACTTGAGACAACAACGCCGTCGAATACAGACACCTCAGTAATTTTGACAAATAATAAAACACCAAGAGATGAACCAACTACATCAGAATTGTTTACGACTTTTCCAATTCAAACTTCAAATGGTCAAGAAACAACAACGTCAATTAATCAAAAATCCACAATTGGTGAAACCACGAATCAAACTCTTGGAGATGACACGACCACATCGGAGTTTATTTTGACAAATCCGAGTTTTTCAACTTTTGTAATTGAAACAACAACGCCGATAAATACAGATACCACAGTAATTGTGACAAATAATAAAACAACAAGAGACGATACAACAACATTAGAATCTTTTACGACAATTCCAATTCAAACTTCAAATAATCAAGAAACAACAACGTCAATTCATCAAAAATCCACAATTGTTGAAACAACGAATCCGACTCATAGGGATGATACAACGACATCAGAATTTTTTACGACTTTTCTAATTCAAACTTCAAATGGTCAAATAACATCAACGTCAATAAATCAAAAATCAACAATTGGTGAATCAACGAATCAAACTTTAAAAGATGACACGACAACATCGGAGTTATTTGAGACAAATTCTAATCTTACAACTAATTCACTTGAGACAACAACGCCGATAAATACAGATACCACAGTAATTGTGACAAATAATAAAACACCAAGAGATGAACCAACTACATTAGAATTAATTACAACAATTCCAATTCAAACTACAAATGATCAAGAAACAACGACGTCAATTCATCAAAAATCATCAATTGGTGAAACCACGAATCCAACTTTAAAAGATGACACGACCACATCGGAGTTTATTTTGACAAATTCTAATCTTACAACTAATTCACTTGAAACAACAACGCCGAAGAATACAGATACCACAGTAATTGTGACAAATAATCAAACACCAATAGATGATACAACGACATCAATATTATTTACGACTATTCCAATTCAAACTTCAAATGGTCAAGAAACAACAACGAGAATTAATCAAAAATCCACAATTGGTGAAACCACGATTCCAAATTTAAAAGATGACACGACCACATCGGAGTTTATTTTGACAAATCCGAGCTTTACAACATATGGACTTGAAACAACAACGCAAATGAATACAGACAACCCATTAATTGTGACTAATATTCAAACACCAAGTGATGACGTGACTTAGCTTCGCGATTTTAATCATTTTTCCATATAATTAAAATTTACATATATTTTTCGAAAAACTAGTAAAATGTATTAATTTTTTTGCGTTTTTTCAATAAACCAGACTTGATTGAAAAAAACGCGTTTTTTTGTGAGATATTACTAAGAGGATTATCATTCTTAGGAACCTTTAAAGAAAATTTAAAATTAAGGTCTTTTTCTCAATGTTATTGTTTTGTAGCTGTGTAGGGGGGTATTAGGGACGTATTTAAAGAGGTTCTCTTTTATTGGATACTTTATTGAATCTAAATAAGTAAAAGGAAACGGCCGTCTTAAGCCAATGTAAATAATGTAAATAGTGTAAATAGTATGAATAATAGAGTTGTACATAGAGATTTTTATAGAGTTTTAGATGGAAAGGAAAAGCTTAAGATAAGGGTCATTGTGATGCTTATCTAGTTGTATATAAATGTATATTTGAAATTGATGTTTTGTTTAGAAAGCATAACTTGCTTTGCTCTTGTGGTTGCTACACCACATCTTCCCTCGGCTTTAAGCTGAAGACTTGGCCTTCTGTCTTTCTGACCTTCTGGGTTGATCGGGTTGGCTAGTCGGCTGCTTGTTGGCTTGTTCTTCGGCTCTCATCCTCGACTCTTCTTTGTTCGGTCGGTCTGTCACGGTATAGGGTTCTGGGTCCCATCTTGAGTCTGATTTCTTGGTTTGTTCTGTCTTTACCAAGACTTTCACTCCAACTTCGATTTTTGGCTCACGGATCCTCATACGCTCATCATATTCCCTTTTCATTCTCTCTTTTGCTTTGCGGTCGTTCGCTCTAGCAAAATCGTGGAGTTTCTTTATTTCGTTAAAGTCGAGCTTTACGACCTCTGGAATGCCGGACGTTCGTGCGTGCAAGAATAAGAGTCTGGAAGGTGCTACTCCGGTCGTGGTGTGTGGTGTTTCTCTATACGTTCTTAGGAAACACTCTAGCTCCAGGTCCTTGTTTTTGCCGGCTAGTGCTGCTGACTTGACCACTTTGCCTAGGTTCTTCATGAAGCTCTCAACTTCACCGTTTGCTCTTGGCCATCTTGGTGTTATGCGTTGATGCGTAAAACACATTTGCTTGGCGTATTCGGCGAATTGGTAGGACAAGAATGGAGGACCGTTGTCAGTTTTGTAGTTGATTGGCCATCCTAGGACTCCGTTGAGTCGGTTTAGAGCTTTTTTGACTTGGGCGAATGATGTTGTTATGATTTTATTTATGGCGACCCATCTACTATAGCTGTCGTGGTTGACAAAGTAGTAGGAGCCGTCTGCCATTGGGCCGTAGAAGTCTACACTGACTTCTTGCCATGGTCCGTCAGGCATTTCAGATGGTACTAGAGGTGCAAACTCAGTTTTGTTCATTAATGCTTGGCATATGATGCAAAACTTGATTGTGTCCTCTACCATTCGGTCTATGTTTGGGAACCATACTTTAGAGCGTAGCAGGGCCTTTGTCTTGACAATGCCTTGGTGCCCTTGGTGCGCCAGCTGTATTGTTCTCTTGCGTAGGCTGTTTGGTATGATGATGCGGCTTCCTTTTAGCACTACGCCGTCTTCTGTTTGGCATATTTCGTTCGCAATCTTGGCATAGGCGCTGAGTTGTGACGGAATTTTGCGGTTCGTCTTTGCTGGCCATGCTTTCAATGACTGGAGTTCATTGTCTGAGTTTGTCTCGGAAATGATTTCTTTCATAATAGCGTATGGTCTGGCGCATTCAGCTACCAGGTTGACGTAGTTTTCATTTTGCTCATCTTGGTTTGACTGATTGCATAGTACTGGGTGGCGTGAGAAGTAATCGCCTACATTCGTGCTACCAGGCTTGTGGATTATTTGAAAGTCAAACTGAGTGAGTCTTAGTGCCCAACGTTCTATCCTAGCTGGTGGTCTGTTGGCACTGTTGTTGAAGATGAGTTGAACGGCTCGGTTGTCAGTGATGAGTTTGAAGTGCGAGCCGATGAGGTATAGCCAGAACTTTTCACATGCCCACACGGCTGCGAGTGCTTCTTTCTCACACTGGCTATATCTTCGCTCGGGACCACTGAGCAGTCTTGAGGCGAAACAGACGATTTTGACCTCGTTTTTGTCCTTTGGGTTTCTTTGTTGCAACACTGCACCTAGACCAACTGGACTGGCGTCTACTATCAGTTCAGTGTGCCATTTCTTGTTGAAATAGGCCATATGCTTGTTTGTAATGGTTTGTTTCATGTAGTGCCGAATCATGCTCATCAGTCCATTCCCATTTTGCGTTTTTCTTGGTAAGACGCCAAAGTGGTTCCGTGGTTGAGCATGTGTCGCGGATGAAACGGCTGTTGGATTGTATGACACCAAGAAGTGACCTAAGCTCCTTCACGTTTGACGGTGGAGTGGCTTCTCTTAGGGCTTGACACTTATCGTCTGTTGGTTTTATGCCTTCAGCTGACAT
Organism: Brachionus asplanchnoidis; assembly: GCA_025491095.1. Lineage (NCBI taxonomy): Eukaryota > Metazoa > Rotifera > Eurotatoria > Ploima > Brachionidae > Brachionus > Brachionus asplanchnoidis. Next base: position 1,651,935 of record JAILYF010000008.1, on the reverse strand, counting down.
TTGAAGTCCGAAGAATGTGAGCTCTCGCTTGTTGAATTCACATTTTTCGACGTTGAGTGTGACTCCACGGTCTTCGAGTCGCTCGAGTACTTTCATTAGCGTTTCGTCGTGTTCGGCGTCGGTTTTTCCGAATATGAGTATGTCGTCGGTCATGTTTGTTTGACCTGTGATGTCTTCAAGCATATTTCGGATCGCCTCTGTGAACTCTTCGGATGCACTTGATATGCCTATATGAAGTCGCTTATACCTGTAGAGTCCACAGTGGGTAGTGATTGTGGTAAGGTGTCTTGATTCTTTCGCCAGCTTAAACTGGTGAAAGGCTTTTCTTATGTCGAGTTTGGAGAATTTGACTGACCCGCATACGAGGTAGATCAAATCTTCTAGTGACTTGGTTGGGTGCCTTGTGCGGCGTAGAGCCTTATTCATCGGTCGGGCATCACATGTGAGCCTGATGTCAATCTGATCGGTTGGAGCCATGCTTTTGTGCTTCTTGTCACCTTTTGGCACCACCACCAGATTCGATATCCAGGGCGTCGAGCCCATCGATGAGTTGACTTTTTCCAGTATGCCTTCGTCTACTTGCTTCTCCAGTTCTCTCTTGACTGAGTCTTGTAGATGTATCGCTACTGGCCTAAGTTTTTGTTTGATTGGCCTAGCTTCTGGGTCAACGTCCAGCTTGACCTCGGTTCCGTTTATGCAGCCCATGGTTTCAGAGAATAGTTTTGGAAACTTTTTCTTGACTTTTTCTTTGAATTCATTGGTACTTTTTGTATCAGTAACTGAATTGAGTATTTGGACGACACCTAGAGAGACCGCTGTTCTATAGCCAAGGAGTAGCTCGGCTCTGCCCTTGACAACAATGAAACCAGCTTTTGTTGTTGTCTTGACTGTGCTTACGTCGGCTATGAACTGGCCTAGTACTGGTAGCGCTGAGCCTGCTGTGTATCCATAGTATTCTGTGTTACACTTTTGAAGTGCTGGCCTCTTGTGGATACTATGGTATGTTGGTACATCTATCACGTTGATGGCCGCGCCTGTGTCTATTAGAAATGAGAGCCTCGTCTGGTTCATTTCTATCGTCACACGTGGTCCATCGTTTGACGTCGGTTCATGCTGGACGGCAAACAGTTCGTACTTTTGATTTTGTTTGTATCTTAGGTACTCAGCGTACTCTGAGCTATCTAATGTGTACTGCTCGTCCATGTGGGTGATTTGTCTGATTGACTTTTTGGCTTTTGACTCTGACCTATCTGCTTTGGGACTCCGACACACTGATGCAAAGTGGTTTGGCTTGCCACAGTTAAGACAGGATTTGCCAAACGCTTTGCATGTTTCTTTGTTTTGGCAGTTCCCACCGCACCATCTGCATTGTTCCTTCTTACCAAAACCAGTTCTGCCGTAACTGTTCTTGGGTTTGTTGGGTTTTCCGGATCGGTCTTGCGCGTACATAATCGACGATGCCGCCGTCGGGTTCGTGAGCATGTTCATGTTTTGCACTGAGCTCTCGAATCCTTGTGCGCTCTCGATCGCATTGGCCAGGGTCAAGTTGTTCGACCTGCCACCGGCCACGAACTGGGAGAGGACGTTGCGCTCGAGCGCTTCCCCAAACTTACAGTGTATTGCTTGCTGGCGGAGCCTCATTACGTAGTCGTGGACTGGCTCGCCTTCTCTTCTCTTCATGTGGCGGAATTTCTGCTCCTCAGCAAATTCCGATCGCTGGGCCGTGAAGTGGTCGGTAATCAGTTTGTAGGCCTGATCATGTGTCTCGTTGTCATCTCGGCTCCGGATGCTCTTGTAAATCTCATAAACGTCTGGTCCGATCATTAGTAGGAAGGTCGATTTTATTCGATCGTCTTGTAGATTTTTCGCATGGACGTAGAGTTTGAACCGCTCGAGCCACATCTCCCATCTTGTGCCGACGGTCGCCAACTCTTCACCGGTTGCATACTGGAATGCTCCACATGTAACCTGGTCATTCATTTCTTCTTCTCTTTCGCCTTCGTTTTCTTTTTCGTTTTTGTTTTCGCTTTCGTTTTCGTTTTCTCTTTCGCCATCGCTTTCGTTTCCTCGAGTGTCTCTGAACTCTTCTTCTTTCTTCTTTTGTTGTGATAAAGTTGTGCTGTCTGGTTTATCCTGCCTCGGACTTGACATTCACTTTGATTGCTGTTTTTCCTCGTCGCCAATTGTTTTGTAGCTGTGTAGGGGGGGTTTTAGGGGTGTATTAAAAGAGGTTCTCTTTTATTGGATACTTTATTGAATCTAAATAAGTAAAAGGAAACGGCCGTCTTAAGCCAATGTAAATAATGTAAATAGTGTAAATAGTATGAATAATAGAGTTGTACATAGAGATTTTTATAGAGTTTTAGATGGAAAGGAAAAGCTTAAGATAAGGGTCATTGTGATGCTTATCTAGTTGTATATAAATGTATATTTGAAATTGATGTTTTGTTTAGAAAGCATAACTTGCTTTGCTCTTGTGGTTGTTACACCACAGTTATAATTTTAAAAAATTGGTTCAGTTCTTGAATTTTGTAATTTTTTAATTAAGATTAGCCTTACTTGAATTATTTTAAAGACATAAAAATTTAACAACCTAATTAAAGAATTAATTACCGTCTATTTAATTTTTTTTAATCTCACCTAGCGTATTATAGGCGAATTCCTCACCTTCTTACAGTAACTCTTTGAGTTACTATCTGACCTTCAAAAGGTTCTTCAGATTAAAAAATAAAAAAATTTAAAAAAAAAAATTACAAAAATAACATTTCTAAAACATGCAATCTTTTGGTCGATTCAGACGGTTGGATTTTTCAGTGGAGCCCTCTGATATTCCTGGCGGATTAGAAAAAAATTTGGATCGGCAAAGAAAGTATAGTGGGATAGATAAAGGGTCGTTCGGCTATCAAGATTAAGTCGAATTAATAAATAGATTCGGCGGCAGAGATATCCACTGAGTCGCTATCGAGATTTCTCTTGTCATCTTTTAATTTTTAAGATCGATATAACAGAATAAGATGAAATTATTTTATTGAATGAAAAGTAGATAATGAAATGACTAAAATTAAAAATTCATCATTATTAATTAAAGTAAAAACGTTTCAATTTTTACTTGCTTAATAATCAAAATTAAATTTATAAATTTTAATTTAACATTTGTGTAAAGATATCAAAATTGGTTAAATAGTTCATTGAATAAGTAAGAGAAAAAAACTATATTTCTTAAATGGATTGTTACTATTAACTAGGCATATAAAAATAATATATCAGTATATAAAAATTAATTAAAAGAGCATATTTTAAATATAATGTTAAACATAAAATCAAAATAAAATCAGCATATAACTATTTAGTTCAAGTGAAAAATTTATAAGAAAAATGAATGAAAAAATGGTTCCATTTTTTGTGTTTGAATTACAAAATGTATCCAATGTTGAAATAACATTGAAAAAGTGCGAAGTTTCAAAAATTTTTTTCAGTTTCAAAAAAAAATAATAATAATTTTGAGTTAATATTGCAAGCATTTTCTTATCTGAAATTAAACTCTATAATGAAATTGAATGGGTTTAATTTTTATTCGAAAATTAAAAAAAAAATATTGAAAATTATTTTTTAACTTTTAAATAATTAATTTGTTTATTTGTCTTTCTATACTGAGCAAATTCTTCTTCAGAATAAAAATATATGAAAATAAAAAAAAATAAAATTAAAGTTAAATAAGATAAAACAAAAGAAAAAAAATAATTCATTAAGATTTAAATTAATATTAAATCGTTGAAAAATTGGATCGAGTCGGTTAGGTAAACCATAGTTCACGAACAATTCTTGTTCTCTCGTTTTGTTTTCAAATTTTTTTGTTCACATTAAGCTGAACTATAATGGAATTAAGTGAACAAATCTTAAATTAGGTGAACAATTTTTAGCTCATGTGAACAAATTGAATAAAGCTGTTAAATATAATGCTTAATTCTCGAAACTGATATAAAAAAATTAAATGAAATCCTTTTTTTGTTTTTTTTTTAATTAAAAGGAGCTTTAGAAACAGCATTTAATCTGATCTAGTTGGCCTGTTGTATCATCTTTTCAACAAATCCAAATACCCAAATGCGCTCTCTATTTGAATCGTTGCCTTTAAACATAGTAATAAAAATTAAAATTAATTTTTCACCCTTCAAGTATTTGATATTGGGGAACGTAAATTCATTTACAGGTTAACCCGTTTAAGTCGAACTCGGTTAAGTCGAAATTTCATTTAAGTCGAAACATATTGAACAAATTGGTTGGTTTACATTGACATCAGAAATAAAATTTCACGGTTAACTCGAAATAAAAATTGTTAAAATTTGGTATTTTTAACATTACTATTAATTATTTATTTTCTATATAAGCACTTTTTCTTCAAACCAATAATATATAATAAAATGAGTAATACAAAAGGTTTTAAAAGAAAACTTCAACAATCTTCAATCGCAAGATACTACATATAGCTACAATTGGAAATCTTAATCAGATTGAGTCATGCTTCCTGGATTTGCCAAAAAAACAATAAAAAAATACGGACTTCATCACTAATCCTATAAATTAATTTTCTTTATTTTATGCTCTTTTTTATTGTTTTTTTTATAAAAAATTTTCACATTTTATAAGTATTTTTTTATTAGTTTTTTATTACGGTTAAGTCAAAACACGGATAAGCCGAAACACGATTAAGTCGAAGCTTTTTACGACCGCCCTTCGACTTCGTTTTAACCGGGATTACCTGTTTTTTCAAATATTACCCCAAACTTTTAATTTTTTTTATCAGATTATATTTTTTACTACCTAATTTTTAATATTACATTTAGTTTTTTTCTAAATAGATGAAAAAATATCAAAATAGATGAAAAATTTTTAGATAAGATGAACTAATAGTTCACAAAACTTGAGAACAAGAATTGTTCCAGTAAAAGGTGAACCATATTTCATCTAACCGACTAGACACGAAAAAGTTTGTTTTTTTCTTTATAAATTTTGACTTAAGGTGATAAATTACGTTCGTTTGATGAATTTTAACAAAAATTCAATTTATAAAAAATGGAATACAGAGTAGATAGATTTTTAAAGGGCGAGGGTTTTTTCCGCATAGAAAAAAAAAAACGCATTAAAAAAAAATTTATAGCATAAAGACAATTTAGTTTAGCATGTTATTATTTTTTATAAAAGCGCATAATAAAAAGCAATATAGATTAAAATTAATCATTACAGCATCAAAATAAAAAATGATCACTAGAAGTTTGCTACAACAAATAATTCACTTGAAAGCTGTAATGGCAGAATAAAAAAATTTTTCACTAAAAGAGAGCTATTAACTATCCAAACTGCTATTGAAATTATCTGCAAAGAGTTAATTACATTTAATACTGCTCAATGTCCAAAATTTAAATGGTCTCGATTACCGAATACAATCGTTAAAAATAATCAAAAGACATGAGTCCGGATTGTTTTAGTCAATTATCAGAACAGTTTATTATCTATTTTAAAGGTAATTCGTCTATTCATAAAATTAACACTTTTACGAAATCATGCGACTATAAATGGTTTTTGGCTTATTCTGTGTGCTCTCATTTGTTCAGAGCAAGTGAGTTATTTTGTTTTAAGTTGAATAATGAAAGGCCAACTAGGTTTGTATGTAGAACTCGTCCAGGCAAAAAAAAGGCACTTAAACATTTCATCAAAACTTTGAACACATTCTTGAAAAAACTACTGACACTGACCCTGAACCTGCTCGAGTCACTAGAAAAAGAAATGCTTGTTCACCACGAGTAGAGGATCCAAAAACAAAAAAAACAAGAACAATTTCGCCACATAAGGATCCTGAATAAGTTGTTTCTCAATAAAAGAGACCTCGTGGTCGTCCACGCAAAGCTCTATCAGCTCTAATCAATCAATTTGTTTTTTTCTTGTCATTTTTGATTTTTTATTTGTTTGTAATTTTTCTATGCAATAATCGTTTTTCTATGCGTTAAATTAAATTTCATGCTAATCTAATAAATTTTTTATGCTGTTATTGTTTATTTTTGTTTATGCGAAAAAAAAATTTTTATTCATGCCAAAAAGGTATTTTGTTATGCGTCAAAGGACTTTGCCCATTTTTAAACTACAAAAAACGTAATTATCCGAATTTAGTTACATGTCACTATTTGAAATAATGACATGTCAGTAAAAAATGAGCATTTATTTTAAAAAAAGCAATGTTTAATTTATATGACATGTCTTAAAAAATGAATAAGTAAACTTTTTTTTTAAAAATACATCCGGTTTTAAAACATAATTAAATTTCCATATTTAAAATAATTTCATAAAAACTGAAACTATTTTTAATAATTTTTAAGTTTTTTCACATTTAATTACATGTCACTAATAATGAATTTTTATTATTTTCAAAAACAGTGCTCAATTTTGAATAACATGTCACTAAAATAGAGTACTCTATTTTAAAGACATGTCACTCAATTCGGATGATTACGTTATTATCTTAAGCATCATCTTATCACAAACCCAAAGTCAAAATTTATAAAAAAAAAAACTAAGTTTTTCATGCTTGCAATATTAACTTAAAATTATTTATTTATTTGAAACTCAAAAAAATATTTAAAACATCGCACTTTTTCATACATTTTGTAATTCAAACACAAAAAATTAAACCAAATCTAATTGTGATTAAAATAAAATATTAAGAATAAAAAAATTAAATTTGGACAAAACTTTTCAGGTTTTACTATAAGCTTTCTTAACTAAAGTCGGTCTTCCACGTTTTAATTTTTGACCGGTAGGAATTAACTAGGCTTTAGTAGTAGATTTAACTTCTTTTAAACTAAACGCTAAACCCACATCATGCTTGCATATTTATTCCTTCAGATAAATAATGCTTCTTCATTTAGCTTTGTTCCACACATCAGCATTCTCTCTATTTACTTATTTATTTTCTAAATAAATTCGATAAACCTCAGGCTGCTCAGAATGGAATTTAGTCCTTCTTTTTAGCCCAGCGTTAGTAGATAAAATGAGATATATGAAAATTTTTCTAATAAAATAAAATAAGTTTATAGTTTTTAGTTAATAGTTTTTATGTAGAAACTATTGTTTTGAAATATAAGTAGAGCGAAAGTGAACTTTGCGTTTAAAGTATCATCTATTGAGTTAGCATTCCTTCTATCAACGCACCATATATTGAATGATTTAACATATTGTTCAAATTTTGAAACTTAAAAAAAAAACTGAGACCATCTTAATTCAGTATCCGAAATCTTATTAGACTCTTGTGCTTGTGCACAAGCAGGAGTTTAAAATTTTTTACCGATTGATAGAATATTTTTGCCTTTAGATTCTTTGGTCCATTGATATGCACTTGGTTTATGGTTAATTACTAGCCTTCTTAAAATAATAGAAAGTTCGGTCTTTAAATTGTCTTTTCTATTCGAAGTTTTATCAATCTAAAAAATTGACAAAAAGTGAATTAAAAGAATTTTTTTTTATTTTAAATAAGAAAATTCATTTTTACATGACAAGTGATTTCTTCTAAAAAAGGCACATTCTTTTCGCAAAAATAACTCAAATAAAGTTAGATTTTTCACTCTAATACTAGTTACTTTCTTCTATATGGGGCTTCATCTATTCGGTGAAATACGGGAGAAAGCTCTCCTATTGACTGTCGCCTAAAAAATATTGGTCAAAATTAACAATTCTCAAATATTAATAAAATATTTTCTTCTATTATAATATGATTTAAAAAGATAATGCCTAATCTCAATCATTTATCATCTAAATCAACTCAATCATTTATTTTTATTTGCTTTAGATTTTAATTTAATTTTTTAAATTTCTTTTCTTAGATTGAGCTTTGCTTTTAGTGTTGTGCATCTATTTACCACCTGATTTGAGTTTATCACCACCATTTAACTTTTAGTTAAGGAAAGAATAAATGACTAAAAGGACGGTTTTCACGTATTTTCACATCAAGGTGTAAAAATATAAGTAAATTTTTAGATGCTGAATACTAATTTGAACTTAATTTTTTGAAATTCGGTTGGGGATATCCTTAAAAAAAACGTCGAAGTACAAAAACTAACAAAAACTTTGAATTAAAATATCTCACTCATAACAAAAATTTTATTAAATTTTGATAATGCACTATAAACTAGAGTTTATGCTCTTTCATAATTGTATTTGATGTATTTTGTCGAGTGTTCAGTTCTTGAGATTTTTTTGCTCAAAAAAAATGTATTTTTTAAGTATCCCTACTTTAAGTGCGTATATCTCTGGAATGAGACAATTTGGAAAAAAAATAAAATCATATTTTTAACACACAAGAACTCTATTTTATTAGTACGTGTAAATAAGGTCAATATCTTGATGTGAAAATACGTGCAAACCGTCCTTTAATAAATCAAATCGAAATTCGTCAAAATCAGTAAATTAAAGATTTTTTAAGGTGTTTCTGGAGTCATTTAACTTAATTATGATGAAGATGTAGAAATATTCAAAAAAAGACAACAAATTTGAAATCTACGATGAAAATTACATATAATTTGATTCTTTTTTTGATTATAAAGAACAAACATTGTCTGAAAAAAATAGGGCTCAGGACTTGTTTATAACTAATGTTGATTCTCGACAAAATTGAATAATATATACCAACTTCAAGTTGAAAAAGTCAAAGTTTGTGCATGCTTTTATTTGCTATTTTTTTCAAAAGTCAAAATATTTTAAAATTGGCTGAGAAAAAAGGGGTCAGTACTTCTAATTTGGGTTCAGTAAGATGTTTTTTGCAATTTTCTAAAAAATAAATACTTCTAGAGTGGGAATTTTTCTTTAATCAAATTAATTAGTAGCTGAGCCCACCAATCAGCAAAAAATCTAACAGTTATATATTCATTTAATGATGCGATAACAAGGGGTCAGGAAAAATGACAAAAAATAGGGATCAGTGTTTTAGAACATCGCTTTATTTTTCGTTTACTTATTAGTTTTTAAATCATTTGCTAAATCCTATTTTTCATTTATTTTAGCCTATTTGCTTTACTTTGATTTTTTTTAAATCTCATTTTATTAACTTTAATTTGATTTTTAATTTTTGTTTCTAATTTATTTTATTTTTTTAAGGAGCTCTAGCTCGGTACAGAAAACAAATAAATAAAAAATAAGACTTTCCACTATTTTTACAAATGGACTCTCTATTCTTAATATTATTGGCATAATATTGTCTAAATTTTTCCGACTTGTTAAAAAGTCCTTTTGAATTTTAATTCTTAATGAATTGATTTTTTTTCATTTCATCAATCTCTATTTTAATTTATTCTTTATACTCAGAAGGAATTCTTTTTGACATATGTTTCATATTTTTATTTTACAAAACCTCTTAAAAATTTTTAAATAAGTTCTAAGGATATGAATTGTTTACGTCATTCTTAGTTTTTTTTATTTTATAAGCATAAATATATTCTTATATCAAAATGAAAATTTATTTGCTGTTTTTTTTTCTTGGTCATCTTATTAAAGCCCAAACCACCAACCAGGTAAAATTTGATTGATTTTCCTTTATAATAAAAAAATACTTTTCTTCAGAATGCTTCGAATGACATCCGAAACATTTTTCTCAGCCTTGAACCCAGTATTCGCTTGAACTCGAAAACACCTGTCGATAGTCTTATCGGATCAATAAATGTTACAACATATTCTAGTCAAAGTTACACTGCAATAAAAATCGTGGATGATGACCCTTTTTTTTATCTTAAATCAGATAAATTGTATCTAAAACGACCAATTTTTTTGAATCAACGATTTGTTTTTGTTACCATTTCGGCGCAAGATATGCTCAATCCTGATTTAGAATTTACCGTAATTTTTTTCAATTAAAATTGAGGAAAACCATTCTATTGCTCATACAAAATGAAACATGAAAAATAACAATTACTTTTCCTTATTTATATTATTAAATTTTATTTGAGTTCGACTAAATTTTATTACTTTTCGGAACAGATCAGAAATATTTATTTCTTCAATATTTATTTATCACGAGGATTTATTGGTTTATTAATATGAAAAATTTCTTAACATTAATACTGATACTTTTTAAAATAAGGCTAAAAACAAAAAATTTCAACAAAATTTTCGAATGAACACATTTTTTAAAAAAGTGATTATTTTCGAAAATCTAAAATTATTTTACGTGAATTTTATTTAAATTTGATAAATTATAGTGTTGAAGTATTACAGTTAATTTTTATTTCAAAAAATATTAATTAATTCAAATTTCAAGATCTTTTTTTTTATTTTCTTCGATCTCTTCTAATGTCTAATTTATTATGTTGGTTATTGACTGCTTGGTTAATTAAAATTTACAATATTGGTTAACTAAAAATCGTTTATGATGCCAAAATGTTTGTAAGTGAAAATTTCTTCCTTTAATCCTATTTTACAAGAATATTCTAAAAAAATTAATGATCAACTAATTTACGAATCAAATAAGAAACTAAAAAGATTCCTTAAACTTAAACGATTATCAAATAAAAATTTAGCAAATATTTTTTATCTTATTTTTTTTTAGGATTTAATATGTTTCAATTTTTACGCGTTAAATAACTTTTATAAACGTAATCAAAAACATTAAAATCAATTTTAAACTTGAAAAAAGTAAAAAAGTTTAAAGAACTTTATGAGAAAATCAATTCAATTTTTAAAAAAAGGCTTGATTTGTTAATTTTGTACATTGAGTCATTCCTGAACTAAATACTTATTTCTTTAATTTTGTTTTAATTATTATAAAGGTTGAATTATTAAGAACTTTTATACCAAAAATGCCTAAAAGAAACATGGCTAGATGTGTTCATCTTAAATAAAACTGAATACTAAAAATTAAATTTATAATCCGAAATTTTGGTTAACCAATATTTGGCTTACCATAAAACCAATCATAACCAACATCACTTCTAATCTGACTTGTATAAAAGTCACAAGTCAAGTGAAAGTCAAGACTTTGAGTTCTTCCAAAAATTTAAAAATTACAAGTCATAAATTTTTTTATACCGTGAAGATGCTTGTGTTTAATTTAAATATTTTTTCGTTTTTTATTCTTAAATTCAATTTAAAAGAAAAAACGATAATGTGCGTTTTTTAAAAAATCATGTTTCAATATTTACATTGAAAAAGAAATTAAGACTAATAATTTTATTTTTTCCTGAATAAAAAAATTTATGACTTATAATTTTTTAAATTTTTTTTAATTCTTTTTTTAAAATAAGTCAAAATCTTGTTTTTTTATTTTTTAATTTTCTAAAAAAAATGTCAAGACTTGTCATTTAAAAAAAAATGTTTTTGACTAATACACTTCTCCTTTTTTTTCTGTCTTCTAAGATAATGTTGGTATTTGACACCAATTGATAATTTCATTTTCAAAACGAAGTTTAAAACGAATTAAAATTTTTTAAAACCCTAGAGCATAAGCCTATTATTTCATTGTAACTTATTTTTTATTTTAATAAGAAATATTTTCTGATTCCAATTGAAAGAGAAGAATATTCCCGAATTCTATTTGATAACAGTACAATTCTTGTTCCAAATATAAGCATAAATTTTGATTTGCCAAAAGAAACAACTATAGCCCAACTAGCTCCCTTGGATTCCGATCAGCAACAAAATTTTGAGTTCTCTGTTTTGGAAACAAACAAATACTTAGACATAACGAAAGATGGAAAAATAATTTTAAAACAAAAACTAGGAAATGAATTTCTCAAATACACAAATCCTTATTTGGAGCTTAAAGTAAATATTAAACAAGAACCTGATAAGGTAAATGCAAAAGAGATATGGTTCAAGATCGACACAAGCAATCAGCAACAACCGCCTTTAAGATATAACTTTGATAGATTTAATGACCTTGTTGGACAGTATTTTTTCAATGGAACTTCTAATACACGGCTGGGTCAATTCCAGGTTGATAGAAACATATATCCTTCAGAAAGATTCTCTCTGCGGGCTGTAGATCAAAAAGTAACTTTAGATGATGACGGAAATTTATTTATTCCAAATAATTTATTTTCTGGTAATTTATTTATTTGATTTTGCCATTTTTTCTAAGAAAAATTGAATATTTTATTTAGAGCTCAATTCTTCTTCAACTATTCAAATAAATGTCGTAGACTCTGAGCAAAATAGTGTTGTGATGAGAGAAATTTTTGATATTGATATTCCTATAGGTTTTATTACTAATGAAAATATTTTGACCTCAACAATTACGACGTCAACTGTTTCAAGATTGATTGAAGTATATTTTTTTTATTTTATAAAATTCGTAAACACAAACTCGAATCTCAAGCACAAATCATTCTTTAATTGTTTGTTAATTTTTTATATATAAGGATTCTTAAGATGTTGGTAAATTTTTTTGTTTGATTTTAAGGGAAACTTTTATTTTTTATAGTGAATTTTAAAGACTTAATGAAAAATTTTTCCAAGCTTCTATATTTTTAGTTAAAATTTTAATAATTTCAAGTCAAGATTGATTAGCAATAAATTTTAAAATATTTTTTGATAAAAAAAATTTCTGAGAATTATCAGTTTAATGTATTTTAACGATTCAGTTGTCTTTTTTGTTGTAATTTACACTTAATAGTATTATATTTTTACAAAAATAGCACAAAAAATAAAAAATCTATTCAATTTTTTATTTAAAGAATGTTATCTGAAAAAAAATTGATAGCTTAATTAAGAAATTGGAAAATAAAAATAGAATTTTTCATTAAAAGGCTCGATAAAATCATTTCAAAGCCTTTAGAAAAAATGATATCAATAAAAAAAAGCTGCTGTATGAGATAGGCTAGTTTTTTATTTTATCATATTTTAGGATTTCAAATCCTTTCCATTCATTCAAGATAAAGTTTTTATTTAATTTTATGCGTTGTGAAATTGACCAAAAATTAAACAAAAATATTTCTTTAATTGAAAAATTAATTGTTAAAGATAAAAATATTTTTTTAAAAGATTCTTCAAAGTATAAAATGCTATGTTGAATTCTTTTAGATACAAAGGATAAGTTTTTCATAGCCCAAAAGAACAAAAATTGAGGATTAAGAAAATTTAATTATTGATTCAGATGCGAAAAAATTTTTATTTTAGTTAAAAAAGATGCAACATAGCTTGTAACACCATGCGGCAATTTTTTAGCTTAAATTTTTATTTATCAAACGATTAAAAATTATCATAATTTCTTATTTGTAAAAAAATAAATAAATAATATTAAAAAAATGTTTTTATAAAGTTTAAGAGCTTTAATTGAATTTCTGAAGAATATATTTTAAGACGAAATAGCTAAACGTTTGGAAACCTTTGTTTATCTAAAATATTGTCACAATTATCTAAAAATTATGGGAAATACTTGAATTTAATCGACTCGAGTTTTAACTGCAGAAGTGTCCGGAAAAATCTTAAAAAGGCAAAATAAAAGAGGAACCAAAATAAATATATCTGAATAATGAATCGGATAGATGGTCAAATGATTAATATTTCAATAAAAATTATCTTTTTTTAATTTTGAAAAACATTTAGCAAACGAATTAAAATAGTGATCGATCCTTAATCTTTCAAAATATTTATCTTTACCAATTTTAAGAAGTTTTTAAGGGTTATCTAAAATAATCCTGTTTAAATTTACCGACTTCTACGTTTAATTTTGCGTGCCAGCTTCGCAGTCCAAAATTTTTAAGGTCAATTATTTAATCGAATGTAAAGGCGGCCAATCAATGCTAAAAATATTTTTAGTCCAGAATACTGGTACGCTTTTAAACACTATCAAGAAGTTTTAATGCGAAAATTATCCAGAATATCCAGATATTTATCAGGATTCAAAAAATTAGCCTAAATATGTTCTTTTGGCAAAATTTTGTAAAAGTTTTTTGCTTTATCGTTTGTAAAGCAAATAAACAAAAAAATATGAAATTTTTCTAAAATTAAATTTTTTCAAAATTTCTGGCAAAAACTTACATATTTTCGCATTTTTTTTTTGTGTAATTCTAAAAAATCTTTAACCAATTATTAAGAAATTGGCGATAAATTAAATCTGGAAAAGCTCTAATCTGATGTCTGGTGTAAAAAAATCAATCAAAGTTGAAAGCATGTTGCAGAAAAAAATTTAAATTACGATTCAAGTACGTCTTGTTAAATTTATAATCTAGAGTTAAAAAAATATTTGAGTTTAATTTTAAGATTCAAAGTTAAGCAACAAGATAGTGTCCTTTTCTAGGGTGTTGTGAATTTCAATTACAAATTGAACAAAAATTCGTCATTTTTTGATAAATTAAAATTAAAGTTAATAAAAAATATTTAAAAAAATACAACCACAAAGTGCAACATATTAGTTGCACTTTTTTTACTTTAAATAAAATTTTTATTTTCTTTTTAATAAATCAAATCAATAATCAATTAAAATCATATTGATGCTTTATATTTTATCTTTTTTCATTAGAAAAATTATTTAGATAAATAAGGTGCAACAATGTATGTTGCACTATGTTGCAGTTTTTTTTAATATTATTTATGAACTTTTTTTTAATTTATCAAAAAATGAAGAATTTTGTTCAATTTATATTTTAATTTCACAATACCCCTTTCTAGAAGACAAACTAAAACTTAATTAATTTAAATTCATGATAAAAGCATAAAGTAATAAAATTGTGAAAATATAGTTAAAAAAAATAAAATTACTTTTTTGATTGATTAAAGAATAATTTATCTCTAAAAATTTTGCAAAAAAAATATTTAAAATTCTTTTTTATTAATTTTATTTTAATTTTTTTGATAATAATATATAATCAGATTCCCGGTTTCGACTGGGATATAATAGCAGTGTAGATGACCAACTCGATACAGTAACCTCTGTGTCAGGTCTTTGCTCAAAAAATACTGGAAAAGAAGATGAATGCCTCTCCAATAGAATTGAAAGGGGCATGCTATTATAATCATATAAATATTATTTAAAATTGACCGCTTAAATTTTGTAAACTTCATATTTGATATTTTGATAAAAAATAAATTTTTAGTCTTTAAATTCTGTCTATAGCATTTAAATTTCAGATTAGTTAGTAATTACTATACATTAATTACTAATGTAATCATTTTTTCGAATATTCTTTTCTGAAACGAATAAAAATAATTTTTTTTCTAATTACTTCAAATTTTAATTAAATACTTTATGTTAGCTTTTTGCTTACTCATGAAGCGCTTCTTTTGAAAAATATC
This sequence comes from Brachionus asplanchnoidis, assembly GCA_025491095.1. NCBI lineage: Eukaryota > Metazoa > Rotifera > Eurotatoria > Ploima > Brachionidae > Brachionus > Brachionus asplanchnoidis. The sequence continues at coordinate 1,636,668 of JAILYF010000008.1, read as the reverse complement.
ATAAAAGAGTAGATGAATTATCAAAATTTGGATTTAAGGTCTAAAAAAACTGAAATTTGACTGAAGAAGAAAGCTTATATTTATTTTAATACAAAATGTTTAATTTTTATTTAACTAATAAATATTAAGTGAGTATTGCATATTTTAGATCATGATCAAGTCCAAAAGGCAAGCTTCTTTTTTTACATGTATATGTTGTCTACCAATTTCGATCTTTTCTGAAAAAGTGTTCTATTATTTGAAAAACTTTAAGTTTAATCATGTACATCCTGATTCTTAATTTTTTTAATAAAAATGTTAAGTCATCTATAAAAAAAATTAAAGGCGAAAACGAAAAAAAAATTTAATTTTTCCTGGTAAAAACTATTCACTATCTAAACGATCTATTTAATATCTTTAGTCTTGATATGATTATTCGAATTTACCATTTTTTACGTTAATTTAAGTAATTTTATATCTGCATAGAATTAAATTTTTATTAATACTTATGTAAATTTTCGTAAAATAACTATCATCTACTTTGATAACAGGCAAGCATTTAAAAATTTCAAAAAAAATTATATTTTTCAGCAATTTTTTTCACTTCTTTTTCAAATTAAAAATTTTAGATTTTTGTCATACTCAGGATAACTGAATGTTATTTAAATTGAATTTACTCTCATTTACAGTCTTTTTTAAAATATATTCTGAAAAAATTCATCAAACAAAAATAACTGTGTCATCAGGAACTTATTAAATTTTTTTTTCCAAAAATCAAAGATTTATTAACTAAATAATTTTTACTCAATAAAGAGGAGGATTCAATTGAATCAAAGCAAATTTAAAAATTTTCAATGATTCTCAAATATATTTATTTTAGGAATCAAAGCTGGAATGCAATTCTGATAGAGACTGTAACAAAAACGAGTCCGGTCCAAACGTTTGTGTTCTATTGTCAAGTCTAAAAAGTGAAAACCATGTATCTTCTTTGGATGTAGAATTCTTCTACAGGCGTCTCCAATTTGCATCAAATAAAGACCTAGCTTTATTACTAAAATACTACCGAATTGTTCACGGATTAAAGTCAAACTCTAACCAATTTATTGATGAGCTAGCGCAATTAAAGTTAACTATGGACGATTTAAAATCAATAGGTATTTGTTTATGTGACAGTGAATTCAAAGGTTTTAGATGCCTTAGTCCAGTTATAAACCCAAAACCGTATCAGTGTCATCCTGAATCTGCAATACCCTCTTGCAACCCAAACACCAGCAAATGCCAAAAAGAAAGTTTCAATTTGGTCAGTGCTGTCCAAGAGCCCTTGAACCAATTAAACAAATATCAGTCATACACTTGTCAGTGTGAACGTGATTCAATAATTGGAATAAACTGTGAGCTATCAACACAGCAATGTAGCAGAATGACAGCATCTATGATTCCGATTAGCAAGTGTCAGTTAGAAAGCCGATTCTGCTATCCATTGTTTAACAATTCAGCATCTGATCACATATGTCTTGAAAAAGAAGGTCCTCTTCTAAAATCAAGTCTCAACTATTTAACTTTTGATGAATCCCAATTATCAGATAGCTTAAACACAAACTTAAACATAGGCGATCCAAGTGTTCTTACCGGAATACAAAGTTTTATTCGTGACAATGCCTTTCTGCACTTTTCCTTCAACAACTACAATTTAATTCCAAAGGGACCTTTAGCCATTCTTAATCCATCAGTAAGCATGCCTGATGTATTGAACTCTTTAAGGAACCGAGTCAATACTTTCACATCTAATTTGCCTTTAAGCATCCAGGAAGATCTAACCAGGACTAGAATTGAAAAAATATTAACCGAGACAATTTCTAGCTTGATTAGTCAGGGAAAATTGACTCCAAATCAGGATTTAGACTTAGTTGATAATTTGTACACTCGCCTAAATATCCAAAATTCAAAAAATTCATTCTTTTCAAATTCAAATTGGAATTTGTTCCAAAATAACCCTAATTTAAAACCACTAGCTAAGGCTAGCTTGGAAACATTGAGAACAAATAGTGAAAAAATAAACTCCTATTTAGAACTAAATCGAGCACTAAGCTTAGTCTCATCCGAGAATCCTTATTTAGATTTGTTTAGCTTCAATGACAAGCCATACAATTTAGTCAAATTGGACATTTTGCCAGGAATTTACCTAGACCCGGACGGTGAATTGTCAATAAGACCAACTCCTGGTGTTTTTCTTAAATCGGAGTATTTTATTGATCCGATTATCAAAAACCGAGAGTTTATTTTTTTGCCGGGAATTTTCAATCCAGCCTCAAGTCAAAACTGCCAAGCCAATTCCATTTTCATCCCAGGTATTTTCTCGCATCAAATAGACAATTTTGATCTGGATTTTTTAACTCCTGATGTCAACAAATATTTGAACAAGTTTATACCAATGCAAATTCCATTTAGTATTAACTCAATGCTGACACCATTTAGAGCATCGTTAAGTGAAACGGTGATAAAGCTTCTTCCTAATGAACTGCCGCAAAATTTTGCCTCCTATGTTCTTTGGACACCGCTTGATTTTGATCCTGATTTAACTTTTGATTTAATAAATAAAAATGAAAAATTCATGAGTAGTTTATTTTCAGCTGAAGGCTTAAGTCAAGTTGTGAATGAGCAGAAAAAGTTAAATTTGGAAAATTTTCTTTCTACTCTTTTGATATCAGATCCATCGGCAATTTCACAATTTTATTCCAAAAATTTTAGCCTCAACTGTATTAGCAATGACACAAATTTATATCCGATATATAGACCTCAGGGTGTTCAATTTTATAATGTAACGCATCCAGCTGACAATGTTTCCGTATTGGAATTTATTCTCTATGATCAAAATGGTCAACCAGTACCTCAAAAAGAAGTTAATGCGGCCATAGTTTTATACTGCAATTCATTTTCAAGTTATTTTTTTTAATTTTAATTTTTTGATTTATCTTTTAAACTCGAAATTGGATTTTTTGCTGAAAAAGTTTCATTAATTGCATATTAAAAATTGAGACTGCAAAAAAAAATTGATTTTCAGGCCTGGCATTTTTATTAAATTTAAAGAGCATACATTTTGTAAATTTTTTAAAGCACTCAGTCAATTTTTAAGATTTTTGTTCTTTAAAAAGAATAAAATTATTTAAAAGAGCTAAGTAATTCAATTGTTATATTTGTCTAATTTAGAAGAAGCAAAGAAAAAATATCAAGAAAGCTAAACCAAGATTTTTTTTCTTATTTATATATTTCAAAACCTACAACATTAGTCTCTTAAAGCTTTTCATCATTATTGTGTAAAAATTTTGCACCATTACCCATTTTTGACATTGGTTTAATAAGATTTTCATTATCTTTGTCGAAGTTCTTCTGGAGAGCTGTCAAAATCAGTTTTTATTGATGATGGAAAATCAAAAATATGGATTTTTCATATTACATTATTTTACCCTAATTCTTGGTAATCTTGCGTAATCTTAAGTCCATTTTTGTCGCTGAGGATATGTAGTTTCACGTAAAATTAAATAATTTTCATTAAATTAAGAAAATTATAGTACAATTGTTACAAAATGCTTATGACTAAATAATTATAATATAGTTATAATATAAGACTAAATAATATAGTTTTTGGTAAAAATTAAAGAAGAAGCGAATTAATTTTCTAAATTTGAATAAATTTTATTTCAACACTAAAAATCCTGGCGGGTAAAATTGACCCGACTTTAGGTTTTAAACTTCAATATAAATTGAACTGTAAAAGATTTTTTTGTTAATTTAATTTGTTTTTCAAAAATAATTAATAATTTAAGTAACTATATTTTTTAAATTTATCTAAACAGCCGAATATAAAATACTTACAAGCCCGGTGGGTCAGTTTTACTCTACTCAATAGTTTACTTAATGTGATTAAGTTGAAAAAAAAAAATCGCATAGTTTTTTATTTCTTTATAATGAAAATTTTTATTCAAATGCTAAAACGAAGTGCTGCTTTGGCCACTTAGGCAATTAAAACTCCTAGAGAAATTAAAAAATTATTATTTAAATTAATAAACAAATATTATTGAATAAATAATTGTTCATTTTTTCATAAAATTGAAAAGTATAATCTTGAAGCTATTTTTAAATTTTTTAAATTTAAAGATTTTGCATAAAAAAAATTAAAACAAATTTAGTCCATCCGGCTTATAGTTTGTAGTAAAATATTTGATCATCATAGATAAATAAAATTTTCATTTAAATTTCTTATTGGTTTAATTCATTTAAAAATTGAAGTAAGCCTTCTTTTTTTTAATTTGATGAGAAAATTTTATTTTAAAATTTTACAACAAAATTGTAAATGTGCGTAAAATTACGTAGGAAATGGTAAGAAACAGTAAAATATTATATTTTTACAAAATTTAATTTATTCAAAATTTAGAAAAAAATTTTCTTTTTTTACCAAAAAATACATTTTTTTGGCCATTACGTATTTTGGAACGATTTTTTCGAGAAGCACTGTATCAGTAATTATTTTAAAAGAAAATTTTAATAAGATTCTGTATGAATTAATTAGAAAGCTGAATAAAAGTATCGGACAGCTGTCATATTTTTTTAAAGGGATTAAAAAATATGAATCACTTATTTAATCTGTTAAGTAAAATAAAGTTTTATCGGTCGAAAAAATTTATTTTGTTTATTTTTGATAAATTTTTATTTATGAAAAAAAATTATTAAAGCGTATTCATTGAATTCTTTTTCAACTATGAATTTTTTCAGCTTTTTTTCAAATATTACGAAATAGAATTTTGTAACAAAAATTCAAGTTTTCTTGAATATCTTGGATATTTCAGTGCTTCCACAATTTGATTTAAGAAATTTAAAGTTCAATAAACTCTTCAAAATGATAATAGTGATTGAATGGGTTTATGCATTTTTATTTGATTTTTGATTTTCGTATTTAATTTTCTCTTCATTTTTAATTGGTACCAGTAGGTCATTGCCAAATTCTAGATGAAAAATTCAATCAAACAATAAAGTTTGATGAAAAAAAATCAAAATATCAGTGATATTATATGGGTCAGAAGGTGCAAAAAGAATATTTTTATAATATTGATTAGTAAGAATATTCATTTATTTATTCAAATTCTTTAGAATATATTTTTTCAAATCTGACGACATAATCTGATTTAATAAAAAATATGCTCAATTATTAATTTTCTATTAGACAACACGTTGGATAGTATGAACCATGCATTCATCAGTATGATCATCGATCATTTGATTTTTAATGGTCATTTAATTTTCAAGCAAATTCATTTTTGTATCAAGTCATAACTAATGCCTAAATTTCTAATTTAAATTAAAGATTTATCAAAAAAAAAGAGATTTAATCTAAAAATATTTTTTTACAGGTGTTTTGAACGAATTTCATGCAAGAATATGCGCAGCAATGAATCAAACAAATTTCATTCTCCTGGCGGGTCAAATCAATCCAAATTTATGCCAAGAATGTAGCTTTGGTCAGCTAGCAAATCAGTATTACAATCAACAACAAAAGGAACAAGTTTATAAGCATCCTCGAATCCCGACTTGGGTATTGTTTTTATTATTAGGTTTATTTACTTTTTTATGGCTTCTTTGGCTACTTCTATTGTGTTGCTGTTGTTTCAAATGGTGTCCATTGTTCGGACTTTGTTGGAAAAGACGAAAGACCAAACATTTAGCGGTAACATTACTTTATTTCAGAGCTATCACGATAAACAATATTTTTAATACAGAAAATACCTTCAAGTGTGGTCAATTAACCACAATAAATTTGAACTTTTCAAAATTTAATAATTTCAGATTTTTTCAATGTGAATTTAATTCAGAGTTGTTTAAAAGTCCCCAAAAAAAGTCCAAGTCCGGACTTCTGATCATGTTAGCAATGAAAAATGACTGGAAAAAATACTTTGACAGTAGTTGAGAATTAGATGGAATTGTAAAACTGTAAATAAATTTGTAAAACTGGAAAAAAAATTATGATCTCGGAACTTCGAGTCATCAAGATTAACACAATTTAATTAAATATTATATTGAAATTATTTAAGAATTTTCTAGTCATGACATTCATGGGGAAAAAATAATTGAAAAGTCCGGGCTTGGACTTTTATAAAAAAAATAAAAGTCGTTGACTAGGACTTTTGAAAAAAAAATAAGTCCGGAAGGATTTGACTTGAGACTTGTGACTTTTAAACAACTCTGATTTAATTGAATTAAATTTAGAAAAAAATTCAGTGTAAAAATTAAAATTAAACAAAAAAAATAAAATTTTTAAAATAGGCTTTAAATAAATCTGATGGAGAAGTAATGACTAAAAAAAGTTTTAAATATTTTGGAGATAATATGGCATCGAGTGGAATAGGTACAGGATTAGCTGATTCACAATTTCAAAAAAATGGTTCTTTTTAATATCTTAATTATTTTCTTTTAAAATAAAATTATTTCATAAGAAACGAGAAATATATCTAGTGACTTTACAGATCCTACAGGTTCCAATGGAACAAATTTGTTATTTGCCACCAAACGGATACCAGCACTAACTCAAAGTTTGGTTAATATAAATCAATCAGATTCATCCCAGGGCCCTTCAAGATCATTCAGTTTTCCAAACCTCAGCCAAAACTCTTTCGCTGAAAACCATCAGGACATTAGAGCAATATCTAATAGAGGATTCATTTCAAATGTTGGATCAAACAATTTCAATAACACAAAAAATCTCCTTGAATTAAAAAGAATTTCAAATCACGTAGATCCAAACACCCAATGTAAAATTAATTTAAGATTATTAAATGAAAAAAAAAATTTCTTTTTAACTTAAGTATCTTTTAAATTGGCAAATGATAACAAAATTTTTGGTGTCAACCGTAAAATTATTAATGAGAAAAAAAAAGAGCCCTTTTCCCAAGGATTTCTATTAAATTGGTCTCATGAGTCAGACACATCAAATATTTGTTCGGACACCACTTCAAGTGAATGCGAAATTATTAAGAATTGTATTATGCCTTCTAAAAGAATATGTTGTTATTGCCAAAAAAGAACAGTTTGTCCAGAAGCTATAAATACGAGATGCGATGATGCGATGCTAATGTGTGATGTTTGTTTTTATTATTGCCAACCTAAAGATGCTTTAAATAATAATTGTGGTTATGGCAAAAATCAAGATTCTGGTTACTACATTGTTAGAAATAAGGATCGATGTTCGAATTCTTTTGGACAAATAATTGATGTAGTCAATTTACAATCTTGTGAGTCAGACAATCAATTCAACAAGATTGATGGTCAAATTAGTAGCTCTGAAGTGAATGAATATGAAGACATTAGTTTTGATACAAAGAGTGGCTATGATTGTGAATATAAATCCAACATTCATACTATGTTTAAAAATAATAAAGTAATTGTAGTGCCTAATTCTAAAAAAGATGAAAATTATTATTATGTTGAAGATTCAGATTAAATTTTTTAAAAGTTTATTTTGGTTTTGGGATTTAAAATTATGTTTTAGAATAAAAAAATGTATTATAATTTATTTAAAAATTAATCAAAAAGAACGTTGTGTTTTGTCAAAAGTATTATGAGCCTGTTCAAATAAAATTTGAGAAAAAAGATGTTAAAAGAAATTAATTTTTTTAATATCTTTTTTATCAAATTTTTATAAGGATCAAATTAATAATTATTAAATGAAGTATTAAATTTATTTCAAGTATGTAATTAATTTTTTATAAAATCATGTCAACAATAGGAGACTGTAACCCTTAAAACAAAAATTTCTAGTAATGTAGTTAAACAAAGATGTTTTTAGAATTAATAATTGAAATAAATTTATATTTTTTTGAAAATTTAATATCTATATCTTGCAAAAAATTATTTAATTAAATTTTATTTAATATAATATTTAATATATTAAATTAAGTTAAAAATATGGAAAAAATTATAAAAAAATTCATTGTTATCCTGAAATCAGAACATTAATAAAAACTACTAAACAACCTTCAAAAAAAATTATTTTAAATTATTTTAAATCTGCGAAAATATCACCTATTTTTATCCTCTTGACTATACTCAGTTGACTTAAGAAGTTTTTTTGCACTTTCAATTGAATAACTTTGTGGATAATTAAAATTTTCACTTAGAGGCTCAGTCAGCAAACTCCTTAAGCATTCATTGACAATTCTTGGAAGCAAATGATTTTTTAATTCATCAACAATAATTTCTTCAGCAATATCTAATAGCATTGAAGGCTTTTTTTCAATAACATATTCAAACTAAACAATTAAAATTAAATCAATCCAAGTCAGAAATTATTTCTTAAATTAATACCGGCTTAACTTGCCTAAAATATTTTTCTCCAATTTGTTCTTCGTTGTTTCTATGACCTAAAAATAAATTATCAAAACAAAATGAAAAAAAAATTTGCTTTTATAACTTTTGAAGAAATATCGTAATTAAAATCGAATATGAGTAAATAAAATTACTTTTATTGACTATGTTTTTATTGTTTTTTAAGCTTTTAGCCGGTGCCAAGTAAAGATTACGAAAATTATTATCTTGACTTCAAAAAAGCAATTCAAATTTTTGGAAAAAAATACTAAAAAATAAATACTTTTCTTCAATTTGATGAGTTAACCTTGGATACATGTATTTTTGTTTAATGTAATTTTCTGATACAAGCTGAAAATTTTCCTCTTCTCTCTCAATCTCCAATTCACTAAATACCTCTATCAGGAGGTCTGGTATCACCTGGCTTTCGAGTAATTTTTCAATAAAAAAGTTCACATAACTTTCGGCAAAATAGGGATTGTTTTTGTAGTACAAGTACTCATCCACATCCTGATAAAAATAAATTAATTTTTTGTATAAAATAAATTTATTTAAACATTTACATATTTTATTTTGTTAGTCAATCTTGAAAAGCTCAGCTCACGGTTTAAGTAAGCCATTGTTTGTTGCCGACAATTGTTTTAGTTTGAAAGCTTTTAAATATTTGAATTAATAACATAAAAAAGCAAGAAAAAAAATATAAAATTACGTGCTTTCATTAGACTTAGAAATTTTTTTTCCAAATCGAAAAATAAGAGAAAAAAAATAAAATGGTTTCTATTGACAACTTTACCTACTAAAAGAAAAGTAAAATTTCTAAAATCAATCTTTGAATTGAGCAATTTTGTGCCATTTATTGTTTTTTTTTGCCTAGGATTGACTTAAAAAAAACTGCGTTAATAAATAAGACATGGTGTCCAATTCGGATGAAGAAAATTGGAGCATAAAGCAAAGACAGTATGGTAATTTTTACTAATAGTCAATTTATTTCCAATGTCAAATAAAAATTAAAAAAAAATATTCTATTAAATTTTAATTTTTAAAAGATTGGAATATAACCGTAATTCTCGATACAGAAAATTAAACCCAAAAACTACCTATGCCAACATTCATTCCAACCGGATAGTTCAGAACAAATCAAAGCAATCAAATGGACTTAGTACGGACCGTTCAGATAAATTCAATAAGCAAAAAACAATTGTCATTCCGAAAAAAAACATCCATAATAATTCAACTCCGTTGGCATCACCAACACAATTTAGAAACAACACATCAGCTGACCCATATGGAATCAAGCCACTGCCAAACATTACTACGCCTTATTTCTCGCATAGGGAAATAGCTCCACCAAATCTTGAGTCTTGGGGCATTCGAAATAGCACGTATACAAGTGATCCAAATAACATGGACCGACTTTCGCCTTACCTGCCCACTTATAGTTCAATTGTTAAACATCAAAAAGTAATTATTTGTCTAAGCATTTCTTAGATTCATTTGCTTTTTTTTTAAAGCCTTATGTTGTAGTTCCAAATTTTTCTAGAACATATGGAGCAACAAATTGGAACACTAACAACCCTCGTTTGGATTACATCTCAACTATTCCTTACAATAAACCCGATTATGATTCGGTATTTAATTTTTTTAAAGTTGTTTTCTTTTTAAAATTTAATAATTTTGCTTTGCTATAAAAAATAAAAATCCATAGAAGTTTAAGTTTAAAAAAATTGAAGTGATAAAATTGGTTTTTTAAAAAATGGCTTTTTAGTTTATTTTTTTTGACGCTGAAACAGTGGCTAATTGTAAGAAGAGGATTAATAATTTATTAAGAATCTAGAATGATAAAATTTTTGAAGTATCCATGGATATTATAAAATAGATTTTTTATTAAAATGTTTTTATTCAAGTTAAAAATATGGTTATTTCAAGTATAAATTAATGTTGATCTGTCGGTGTTTTTTTTTCTAAGATTTTAAAATTTAATTAAAAATTTATTCAGATAACTGCGTCATGGAAAAAATTACGTTCAAAAATCAGAATTAAATATTTTAATAAACATTAAATAATTTATTTTAAAATAATAAAGCTAAAATTCAATTAATACCTAGACTATGGCTAGGAGCTTTTCTAAAATCTCAAAAAAAATTACTAAAAATAGGCATTTTTACTAGAAAAAACAATTTTTAAATTCGAGAATTTAAAAATTCTTTTTTTGTTTAATTTTTTATAAGTTTAAGAAAAAGGAAAAGAAAAAATTGAAAAAATTATTTTTTCTTTTAGTTTGCAACATGAATTTTTTCAGACATGTGTAAATTCAAAATTTTTAATTTTTTTTCACTAATTAAATGAATAAATAATTTGAAAGCAGGTATCAGTTATATTTAAATGAAAAAATTGTAAATCTCTTTCGCAACTAGGCACACGGATCTGAAGTTTTAAATCTGAACTTTTTTTTTTTAAATAAAAGTAAATCTTAACTAATGCCAGAAAAGTCATCTATTTAGTGAATTTTTTGTTATAGAGAATGATACATTTAAAACCCATTTAAAACTTAATTAAACCAAGAAGTTTGCGTGGCATTTTACCTTTTTTCTTAGTATGAGTTGTTACAAAAGAGCTTATAGTAATTAATAGACCCAAAGAGAATCTGTCAAACCATTCAATATTGCTATCACACCATTAGTTTCTGAAATAATTGAAAAATTTTTGAGTTAATAATTAAATTAAAATTAAATGAAATAAGTAAATCTGAAAGGGATGAATCCTTTGACAAACAAAAAATTCCTGGTAGAAAATAATTTATTTCTTTCTTAACAATAGTAAATTTGAACCAACACACAAAAAATTTATTAATACACGAAAATATTTAGGTTAAAATTTATCTTTATCTCTGACTTTTCATTTTTTTGGAATAGGTAATTTTACTTACTTCTTTATTTAATCATTTTAGCTTGTTGATGACTTTTTCATTTTCTCTTCTCAAGCTGTACTAAGCTCAAGTCATTTGGTACTCCAATGTCATCATCATCAATGACTTAATGACTCTTTGGAACTTTTTTAGGGTGGTCAACTTCCTCCTCTCTTTATGATAAAATGGGTTTTGAAGTTCATTTCATTTTCATATCTATATTTTCAATTCAGAAAATTTTAAATAGCTTTTTAACTAAAAAAGATTTAATTATGAAAAATGATTAATCTTAAGCAAATTTGTCCAAGTCTGCAAAAAAGTCTGCAATTTTTTAACAAAAAAAATATTTTTAATGTAATCTAATTAAAAAACAAGCTGCTATATTGAATAAAAATTATTTTAATTCTAAAAGTTATGAAATATTCAGTACAAAGAATAAGTGAAAAAAATAACATAATAATAAGTAAATAGTTTCGAAAATTAAATTTGAGAATAAATTTTTAAATCCTTCTATTTAGCTTTATTATTAAATCATTTAAATAAAAACAAATCGCTTTAGTTCATTAAAATTGAGCTTTGAAAAAATTCAAAAAAATTTTAAAACCCATCCAGTTGCAAAAAGATATTTTTTTTATCTTATGAAGATTTTATTCGAGAATTTTATTTTAAAAAATGGATGAATAATGTAATGATTGAATATCATGGAAGTTTTGTAAAGAATTTTCTTAAAACAAATATTATGAATTTAATACTCATTTAAAAGAAACAATTACTTAGATTAAATTCTTTCATTTTCATTTAATTAGTTAATTACTTTTATTCGTAAAAAATTCAATTTACTTTGAGAAAATTTTTGATAATTTTTTAAATCATTACTGAATTAAGAGAAGTATTTTAAAAATTGGATTTTTAGCAATGGTGTGTACCACATTAATTGACGTAAAAAAATATAAAATTTCGTAAATTTTTGCAAATTTTCTTAGAATCAATGTAACAAATCATTATTCAAAAATAAAATTACGAGTAAATTACAAATATTAAATAAGAAAAAAATTAAAAAAAAAACACTTTAAAAAACTGCCATGATATTCAATTATTATTCATCCATTTATATCGTTTTTTATTCAAAAAAAATTTATTAATTTTTTTAAGTTTCATGATCCTATTCAAATGAGAGCAATTTTTTTAATTACTTTATAATGAGTTCTAATTTTAAGCCTTTACGAAATCATGAAATAGAAAACTATAAGCTGAAATCAGATGAATATGTTAAAAACGCACAAGATGTACTTAAGAAAACATCTATCACAAGCTACGATGGCACAGATCTTTTTAGCACAAAATTCCTCGAAGACTTGGATTTCAGATCTAGCTATCCAAAATCACAAGCTTTAAGGAAATCACGAGTTCAATTTGATCCCATTGCAGAGGAATATATAGAAAATGTAAAAATTGATGCTTATAATCAAGTTCCAAGAGTGGATTACTATAATTCGATCCCAAGAACGAACAAACATGCAATCGATGTTGCTGAGGATATTTACCAAGCCGAGATTAGCAATCTTGTGCGCAATATGGCACTAAAGACTTTGAATGAAGAAAAAAACTATAGCCATAGTTTGGAAAGACCTGTTTACAACTCTATTTTTGAGCCAGTTTTTAAAATTATGCTCACAGATATCGCTCAAGAAGTTTTAAATGAAAGAAATAAAAAAATAAAAACTATTGAATCAAATGCTATTAAAAAAGTTGCCAAAGAAAAATTGGTCAATAATTTGATGCTTGATCGAATGTTAGATACGGTAGCGCAGCATGGCAAAGTTGTGGCAGAAAATGACGATGTTTCCCGGTTAATGGACGCAATGGCGCTAGACGTTCTCCTAAATACGCTTACTGATGTGGGCAAAATAAAAGAAAAAACAACCAAAAATTATCCATTAAAAAAATTTCATCTTAATTCATTTATGAATGTGGTAATTTTAGAAAAAATTCTTTTTATGTCATTTAAATTTAATAATTGTTTTTAAGGCACTGGATATTTTAGTCGGTGAATTATCTAGCAGTTTGGAAGAAGACATGAAAGAATTGAATTATTTTGAGAAGAAAGCAAAATAACTCAATAATTTTTTTTAATTATATTTTTTAGTAAATTTTTCTTTTTGAAATTTAATCACTTTGTTACATCTTTTAAATGAATTGAGTAAATTGGATAATTTTTATTAAGAATTATGAAATTTATTTAAATAGACTGTTGATAATTTTATTTGATCCCAATTTTTTATGTGAATTTCCTCCTATTTTAGTTTTTTTTATGTGTATTAATTAATTCGAATTATTAATTCTAAAAAAAATATTATTTTGAAAAATAATCCTTCCTAAAAGAAATACTAAAGGAAAATTGAAGTTAATGATCAAATTTAAATTTCAAATCAAAATTTTTAGTTTTTGATTTAAATAAAAAGGTTTTTTAATAAAAAATTACTAAACTTTATTAAACATGATTTGTTTAATCTATGCTTAGATAGAAAATTATATGAATTTTTATCTAAAGTAAATTAAAATCTTAATCAACATTTTGAAATTTTGCAAGACAAAAATTAACTTTGTTCGCCGTAATAAATTTTAAAAAGTATTAAAATATCATTTAAAGCTATAATTAGGATAACTAAATATGGATTTTAAATTTGTCTTTAAACTTTTCAAATAAAGAATATTAGAAAAATAAATTAAAAATCAATCAGAAAAAATAAAATTGTTTTTTTTCAATTAAAATAATAAACATATTATGTTTAATTTAAAAAATATTAAAAGAAAGCTAATTTGAACAATTTTAATAAGATTATAATCTATTAAATTTTGATCATTTGATCATGATCATGAACTTCAAGTTGCCATACTAAATACCAATAAAATATTTAATTTAAAATAATTTAATACAGTAGTTTTTAGTTAAAAGTTATTAAGAGACAGAGCTTTTTTAATAACAGGTTTTAAGTAATATCACTAACATTAACATTATTTTTACTGATTTTGTGAAAAAAAGTTAAAAAATTTATCTCGTACATTTGATAACCGTATTCTTTTGTTCGATATTGCAGCCTCAAAAATATTTTTTACTATTTTTTCAACAATTTTTTTTATGCATAAAACAAACATCATCTCTTCCATGTTCAAACATTCTTAATTTATATTTCATGCTCTAAAAATGTGTTTTAAACTTTGAGTCCGCATAAACTATCATGTTTTTTAATTTTAATAAAGCATTGAAGCTTCAAATTTTTGTGAAAATAATAATAATTTTTTGGAATTTTTAAATTTGATCCAGCTGTATAAATTGGATTAAAAAAAAATTGGAAAAATTTTAATTTTATTTTTAAATATTTGGAAAAAATCTCAAGCTTTAATGGCGCATTAACTTTAAAAACTTGATTTTAATGAGAACTTAAGATTTTAAACACATCTTTGAGCATAAGATGTAAATTAAGAATTACTTAACATGGTGTTTATTGCACACATTAAAGATGTGCTTCTGTTTATGAGGCTGCGATATCGAACCAGAAAATACTGGATTTTTTTTTAATTAAAATTATTTTTTTTTAAATAGATAAGTTTAGTTGAATTATTAAATTATTTTTATTATACGATGTAGATCTTTGGGTTTAATTTCTTGAATATGGGGATCTGCTCAATTTTTATGCAAAATAAATGTTTTTTATATCATTTTATATGTTGCTACCAATTTACAGCTATTAAACCCATTACTTATATCTTATTGCTATTTTATTTATTTATTTATTGATTCAATTAACGCTAATTCTGGGATGTATAAAATTACAAAAAAAATAGAAAAAGAATAAGTCAATACTAATTAAGGATTTACTACTAACAGACTTGTTCTGAAGTCAAATAATAATAATAATAATAATAATAAATAAGCTACGGCAAGCATGCCTGCGGAGACGTCTTACTAGGAAGGCATCTATGATAGCTAGATGCATTGAAATCTAGTTACATATACAAAGTTATTAATAGTTTTCTATTTCATTATGACTACAATCTGAAAATTATAAAAAGAGAAAAAAAAACAAAAAACAATAAAAACGAGAGTTTACGAAATATTTAAGTTACAAAATTGATTTTGATGTTGGTTTAATTAGATTGTCGATATTCTTTTAAGTTTCAAAAAAAATATTGATCAATTAATATTAAGCAATTAAGTTTAGTTTTTAATTTTAAATTAAAAGTCTATTTTATAACTCTTTAAAAAATATAAAGAAGACAAATTTAGCATCTTTATTACTAGTTATATATACTAGTTATTATTACAAATTTTTAATATATTTTTCAATTAATTTTACACGCAAATAAACGAATTAGTCAAAAAGGTTAATAAAATTTTGAAAATCATTAAGCAACTGACTCAGAATCTAGTACTTAGTAAGAAGATGAAAACATTTGAAAAAAAATAACAAAAATAACAGTTTGCCGATTTTGTAAGATGTGGTCTCAATTATAGCTCAATTTTTCTCTAGATGCTTTTTGTTTATTTTCTTTCAATCAAAATTAAGTTTTGGTAGCTTAAAATAAATTATTTATTCTTTAAATTTTCATTAAAAAAAGAGTTATTTGACTCTTTTTGGTTTTTCTAGTATAAAAATGATCATCCTCGTTATTTTTTGAATTAACAATAAGGCATATTCGGTTTTTCAGAACGTTTAAATAATCAAAATTTAAATAAAGATATAGCAACAAAATAAAATGGAAACCTCACAATCTTTTCTGTTTAATCGTCAGTAAGTGATTATAACAATTGATTCAACAACTTGAAATATTTAAAAATAATTATGTTCTTTTGTTGATTTAAAGAATTAAATTATATTTGTTTTTTTGTTAAGTTTACAGAATTAAAAAAAAAATCTGATAGTACTTCTTAATATTTGTGCACAACATATTATTGAAAATTTTTCAATTATATTGATGAATTAAATTTAGCTTGTAATTCATTTTTTTAAAAATTAAAAATTTTAAATACTTTTTAAAAAAATAATTTGGAGAAAATTAATGAAGACGGTTATTAAAGTTCTAGACGACATTTACCTTTTCTTGTTAATTCATTAAATTTTATTTAATGAAATTGTTTGTTTATTTCTCAATTACATTTTTTTTATTTATACATGAATTCTTTTTTTTTTTTATATTTATTTTATTTTAATTTTAATTTTAATTTAACTTCAACATTTGTTTTTTTTTATCAAAAAATTAACATGCTCAATGCTGATGTACAAATAACTTTTTGTAAATTAATTACATTAAAATAAAATAAAAAATAATTAAATTTTATTAAATGAATAAAAAATTTAAAAAAAAAATTTAATGAATAATTTTAATACAATATATTTATTTTTTTTAATTCAAAATTTACTCTTAATAAAATACAGTATTTTTTTTATAAAGATGATTTTGCATTTGAGCTTTTTTTTCTCTTAAAAAAAAATCTTCTTAAAACTAATCAGCTTTATTTAATAATCGATTCTAACTGAGACAACGCCTTTAGCTGCTTGAATTTTTTGTTTCTAGGTGCTGGCTTTCCATACCGAACATTTCTGTCATCTAGCTTGAAATTAATGTTGTTTTGTTCGCGGCAATAATCACATTTATTTTCCAGCGCTTTTATTTTATTAAAAATTTCCCTTACCGAAGCCGATGATTTTAATGGTCGTCTCACTGATTTATTCTCAGCTAAAATTTCATTTAAATAATTTGAATTCAAACTCTCTTGCGGAATTTCTTCAATTTCATCATCACAAATTTGACAGTTCGACTCTTGGTCAATCTCAGTCATCGATCTATTATTTGAAATTTTTTTTAAACTAAAATTTTTCAGCTGGTCTTCTGATCGATCATTTTTGAAACCAATCATGCTTTTGTATGATTTCAAATTTTTGAAAAAATTCATTTCCAAAGAATCAGTGGAGCACTGGTCCATTTTACAGCTTGGTGTTTTTCTCAGACAACCTGATCCAGTATGAAATGAAGACTTATGTGAATAGGCCATTCTGGATCTCGGAAATTCTTCATCTATCAGATTTCTACTCTGTGCTCGGTCAAAGCTAGCTGAGGATGTTTTAACTTCTTCAACTGATTTTCTGACACTAGTGTACTCTCGAAGCCAATTCGAATCTTCAAATGCATAATCTTTTTCTATTAAATTAAGCTCCAATTTTAACCTTTTTTCAGCTTGCTTATTTTTGCCAGTGGTGAATTTGAACGCTTTTTGACTTATTTTTGCCAATTTCTGGACCATTAATTGAGATTTGATATTATTTGGCAAGTATGTAAGCTGGTCAGCATTATCCTTACGATGAGGCTTTTTATTGCTTAGAAAATGAATTGTATACTCTCCTTGCTTGGACGATGGTACTGGCTTGAGATTCAGTTTATGAAAATTATTATGAAATAAATTTGGATTACATATTTCAACCAGCATTCTTAAGGCATGACTTATGAAATTTAAATTTTTAAAAATTAAGAAATTTTTTTTTTCGAAAAAAAAAATTAAAACTTGAATTTATTTGAAATGTAAAAAAGGCTTCAGCATTAAACAAGGTATCTTTTTATTAAAAAAAGAATTTTTATTAAACTATCTACCCTTGAAATTGTATTATAAACCTAGGCTAAATTTCTCGGTTTAATAAACATTAAAATTTTTTACTGTTTTTAATCGTTACAATGTTGATTTTCTCTGAACTAAAATACTTTATACTTTTAGGTAAATTGATTAAAATTTAAAATAAAAAATGTTTTAATAAGCTTTCTGAAAAAAAAAATAAACAAACCAATTTATATCCTTAACTACTGTAAAACTTAAGTATTCTTTGAAAATATCACAAAGCAATTAAATTGTTCAAATACAAACAATGCCTTAATTTTAGGGTGCTTCATCACATTAAGGATGTTAAAAATTAATTTGTCATACTTCAATTTAGATCAATGATTATTTCAAAATTTAAAAAGATTTTTATTTTTAGTAAAATAAAAAGAAAACGATATGCGTATTTATTTTTTATTAGAAATCGATTGATATTTGTGGTTATATTTTTATTGATTTTCTTTAAAAATTTGATTTCTAAAAAAAAATTGAAAAATAAATTTAAGCTAAGTTTTACTTCTTAGTTTATTTAATTTAATGATATTTTCTTAATTTTTTTTAGCATTAAAACAATATTTGTTTTATTTCTTATCATAAAAATAACAAAAACCATTTTTCGATTGAAATCATTATAAAGTTTTTTTTAATTTTACTAAAAAAACTTATTTTTTAATAAAAAAAAATTTGAAAAAATTGATGTCTTCAGGCTTTGGAAGCGCAAAAAAAAACAAACGAAAAAATATTTCATCTTCTCCGCATGCAAAATGCACGGGCAAAACTTTTTGCCAAATAATCTGTTTTTAAAAGTCAATTTCTTTTTTGAATATATTGGTGATCAAACATCATTAAACAAAATTAGCCTCTAAAAATTTTGAACAAAATAAATTTTTTAAAATTGTCAAATGTTGAAAATCTTACTTAATCTTATTTTTTCTTACCAAAAATTAGCAGAATTTTCATCAAAAGATGTAAAAAAAATTAAGTTTTATTAAAATAAATTAAATTTTATTAAAAATTTAAAAAAAGAAAACAAAAATTACCAATTTTTTGAACAGGAATAGAATTTACATAGTCTAGCAAAACTAAATTTTAAGTAATCGTACGATAGCTGATGTAGTCTTACGTTAGATTTTGTGTGTAAGAAAGTTTTAACTTACGTAAAATTACATTTATTTTTGAAAGAACCATGTAAAATAAAATAATAGATCAATTTAGATAAATTATTAATTTCCGATAATTATAAAGTTTTATAAATTATATTTTTAATGTGAATTTGTAAAATGTGTCATTTTATTAAATGACTTGACAAATTATAAAATTTTCCTTTTTCTTTGACCAGGCATTTTAAAAATTCAAAAAAATATCAAAATAGCTAGTTTTTGGTGTTTTTACTAAAAGTTTATTCTTGTTTATTTGCCACAAAAATTTATTTTCATTTTAATAAAAATCTGTTTTTGGTCCACTACTTTTTCTGATTTTAGTCAATGATTTTCCATTTTTATTTATTAATTTGATTAAAATTTTTCTAGATGATACAACATTAAGAAAATTACCGTAGAACGGTAAAGTAAATGACTTGACTTGACTTAAAACTTGTGACTTTAAAAAAAATTTTATATATTCTTGAAGAGAAAACAATTTTGTACAAAATGCCTATTTTGATGCATCAAAATGTATATTTTACTTCATTCCTTATTATTATTATTATTCAAAAAAAATAATCAAAAGATACTAATTTTTCGGCAAAGACAAATTTTTTTATTCTTGTCAGAGGAAAAGCCCTAAAAACTCAATCTTTTTATTTTTAATTCTGAAACTGTAAAATAATTTTGATTAATTATAGGCTTTACCTTTTAACTTAAGTAATCCAAAAAAAATCAAAAATGACTAAATTTCTTAAGAAAATATTTGAAATTTAATTTTGAACTCTTGTTTTAATAAATCATTAGATATTCTTAGATGTTCAGCTTTTGCATTTTATTTTATTTTCCGGGAAAGTGATTATTGATCATTATGATTGAATTCTTCTTAATTAAAAGAACAAGAAAAGAAAATTTTAAAAATGACAATTCATATCCAATCCGATCACATATTTGCAGATAAAGTTTTTCGGCAAATATTGACAACTGCTCTTAATTAACAGCGTTTCTGATATGGTCACATTGGACTCAAAAAAAAATCATTTTTGTGGTGGAATAACAGCAAGAAGGCTAAAAGAATTGCTTTTCACTGAACAGCAATCGGTTAAACATATGAAATAACGTAATTGCTCGATTTTAGTGACATGTCACTATAGTTGGGTATTCGGCTATAGTGACATGTCACTATTTATCGAACACTGGTTTTCATTTTGACCTTTTTCGACTAATGCGACATGTCACTATAGTCGAAAAAGGCCTAAAAATGACGATTTGTACAAAATTTAGTGTCTAAGTTAGTGACATGTCACTATAGTCAAAAAAATTTTAAAATATCGTTTAAAAATTGTAAATTATGAGTAAAAAGTTTAGTTTTGATAGATTTGTTTTTTTTAATAAATATAATAACATAAATTAATATATTTGGACAATAATCCATTCTTGTAATATACAATAATGGCCACAAAAATATTGTTAGGTATATAAAATTAGGTATATAAATTGTATTGTATATTAAAAGGGTGGATTATATATACCAAAAATTTTTTTTCTATAAATATATTATAAAATTTTTATTCATATGGATTTTTATCTGCTGATTCAGAAAAATATTAATATTGAACTTTATTTAGCTAAAATTAAAAAATAAAATAAGTTAAAATTAAACTTTATTTACAGCGGTTCTAATAAAAAAGTAGCGCCAACGACCCAGTCAGACAGAACTGTCCGATCTAGGCGTTCAATATTTTATTTTAGAAAAAAATTTATTTATTTTTATCAATAATTAAAAAATAAGACTTAATTTTTTTCGTATGAGGATTTCTAAATGAGAGCTAATTATCCAAAATGAGTTTATCATTTTGAAATCTTAAAGTAAAATATTGCCCAACTAGAAAATTCTCAGATGAAAAAATTAAACTTCTTTTTCAAATTATAATAAATAATAAACATCTAAAATAAAATTGTATAAAATATTGAACGCCTGGGTCTTCCGGCAATATCCGACGGTGTGGACGGCTAGGTCGGAACGGCCGGCGGGTTGGGTCGGATGGATCGGCTGGGTTGGTCGGATGGGTCGGCTAGGTCGGCCGTGTAAGCCGGTTGGGACGGACGGGTCGGAGCCGCAAACAGGCCTGGACGGACAGCCGCTACGGTTGTTTTTTGGACGCGGCTTTTTTAGCGTTATATTTTCATTAGAACCCTGTAGTTAAATATAAATTAAATTCTTAATCTCAACGTACTTGTTTCTTTATCCTATACATTATTCCTGAACTTAATATATTTCAAAGTATTAATTTTAACATCAATAAGTAACTAAGATGTTAAAATCGAAAAAAAAGCAGGATAACCGAATATGTCATGCATATTCAATGGAATTCAAAATAGCCGCAATTAGGCATTACGAAACAACAAAAAAGATTAACTTATAGTTATATCCTTAAATTTTATGTTATTTATTTATTTGTTTTCTGTACCGAGCTAGAGTTCCTTCAGAATAAGTTAAAAAGTAAAAAAATAAAACAAAAATGAAATAAAATAAAAATAAAATAAAATAAAAATAAAATTAAAGTTAATAAAATGAGATAAAAAAAAAAAAAAAAAAGAATTAAAAAAAAAAGCAAATAAGCTAAATAAATGAAAATTAAGAATATATAAAATTGGAAAAGATTGTTACATGTGGCTCATGTTTAAATAGTTCAAGTTTCAGGAAAAAAAGAAGAAATAGTAAGGTAGCAATTACACAATGGAGTTGGGTAGTCAATATATCTTGATTCGAAACCTTCTTTGTATTCCTTCACCAGTCTTACAACCAATGGAATAGAATGACTCAGTCCTGTCCCAACATATCTCTCACTCAATTCAAAAAGCCGATCCGAGACTGTTAGTAATTTTAGTTTATTAAAAGCCTCATGATGTACGATGTTGGAGGGAATATCATATTTTAACTTAAGAATAGATCTGACTGCTGTATTCTGAATTGCTTGTAGTTTTTTGATATTATTTTCTGAAAATGAATTTAAGCAAGGAAAAGAATAGTCTAAAATTGATCCGACTAAAGATTTATATAGATTTCCTAGTGTGTTCTCATTAAGACCCCATTTTTTGTTTGATAATATCTTAATAATATTTAGCCTTTTATTACAGCGCTCTTTAATTTCATCTACCAGTATATTAAAGTTTAATTTAGAATCAAATTTAATACCAAGAAACTTGATTTCTTTTTGACTCTCTATTCTGTTTCCATAAATTTTTAAGTTTAGATTATCACTGTCTTTTTTGTACCTAGAAAAGACTACTGAACACGACTTTTCAACTGATATCTTCATTTTCCATTTAATAAGCCATTGTTCTAGTTCGTTGAGGTATTTATTGATCTTATTTTCTAGGTTCCCCTTTTTGTTAAAAATGAAGAATGTAACTAGATCATCTGCGAAAAGCAGAGAGTATTCATTATTTGTTTTGTTTCTTTTAGGGATGTCATTAATGTATATACTAAATAAAAGAGGACTAATTACTGAGCCTTGAGGAACACCTGCAGTTATTTGATATTCTTCGCTCAGATGGTCATTCACATTTACCTTAAATGTCCTAGAGTCTAAAAAGGATCTTATCCAGTTAGTCAAGTAATGAGGTGGATTTATTTTAATCAATTTAAAAAGTAAACCTTCATGCCAATCCCTATCAAAGGCTTTAGAAATATCAAAAAAAAGGCCGCAGACTCTTTTTTTTCTAATGAATGATTCCACAATTTTTTGAATTAAAAAGAAAAGATTATCCGATGTTCGCCGGTGTTTCCTAAATCCAGATTGCTCCTGGATAAGGAGTGAATTTTGTTCCAAAAAATTGTAAAATCTTGAATATACTATGCGTTCCAGTAGCTTTCCTAAACAACTCGTTATACTAATTGGTCTATAATTTAAAGGATCTTGTAAAGAAGAGGCCTTTTTTTGAATCATAGTAATGTAAGATATTTTCCACGCTTTCGGGACTCTACCTTCTCGAAGAGATAAATTAAAAAGTTCTATGATTTCTATTAATGAATTTCTAGGTAAGTTTTTTAACATTAAATTATGAATTTGGTCAGGTCCTGATGCCGCTTCATTTTTTAATCTCTTTAAAGTCATAATTAATTCATTTAAGAAAATTGGATCATTAAAATTAGACTGGTTATAATTCCTAAAGAAAACAGAGTAAAAATTTAGTATTTCGATATCTTTCTCAGTATCAATTAAATCAGAATTAGGACTAAATATTGAAGATAAGAGTTCTCCGAAGCATTTTCCCTTTTCTTCATTAGTTTTGAATTCCCTTTCATTTAAAATCAATTTAGGAATTAAATTTGATCCTTTTTTTGTTCTAAATTTATTTATTTTTTTCCAAAAAGGTCTACCTGTCAGTGGGTTTTTTCCCATGTTCTCAATAAAATCAAACCAATTTTGATTCCAGAATTTTTTTAAAGAGGCCTTTAACT
This sequence comes from Brachionus asplanchnoidis, assembly GCA_025491095.1. Lineage (NCBI taxonomy): Eukaryota > Metazoa > Rotifera > Eurotatoria > Ploima > Brachionidae > Brachionus > Brachionus asplanchnoidis. Next base: position 1,613,173 of record JAILYF010000008.1, on the reverse strand, counting down.
CAGATGTAAGTTGATTAAATTTTTGCTTGAGCTTTTGACAGCGAGTTTTCTGGTAATTTCTTCTTACTTTCCTACGTTCTTTTATCAAATTAACAATGTTTGGAGGAAGACTCGTTTTGTAGATTTTCTGAGAAAGATATGGAATGCTTTTATGTGAAGCAGATTTAATTTTTTCTGTTATTTTATCATTTAGTTGATCTATTGTGAGGGAACTTTCAGTGATATTCACTATTTGAGAATTTAAAATCTCGCTGAATAATTGCCAGTTTGCTTTCTTATAGTTAAACTTTTTAGCTGCTGATTTATTTTCTAATTGATAGCCAAAAGAAATCGATGCTTCGATTGGGAAATGGTCACTTGTCATGTCTTGACTATTTAAAACACTGAAGTCGGTAATTTTGTCAATTAATGAAGATGAAACTAAAAAAAGGTCAAGAATTTCAAAGTAATTCTTATTAAAATTATTGAAAGTAGGATGCTTATCATTGATTACTGAAAGGCTAACTCGTTGATTATTCTTTCTAATATTATCCCGTTTTCATTTTCCCCTACGCAGCCTATTTGCTTTGTTCTAGCGTTTAGATCACCACCTTAAATGTAGTTTCTACATGTTTTATTAACTGTTTTAAAAAACTCAAAGTTCAGAAGCACATTGGGTGGATTATAAAGACTAAATACAAACAGTTCATTATTCTTTCCTAAGTTCATTTTTATACAAAGGAGTTCGGAATTGAATTCCTCATAAGAAAAATCTTGTATAAATTCGATTCCTTCTTTAATTAAAATAGCTACTCCTCCTCCGTACTTGTTGCGTGGTTTTGTTAAGAACTGATAATTTTGAAAATCAAGATAAATATTTGCCTCACTCAAATCTATCTTTAATTCATTGAGCAAAACAATGTCGGGACATTTTTGAGCTAAAAAATTGTTTTAGAGATGAACCCGACTAGGTAAATGAAGACAATTCCAGTGTGTAATTACTAACCTTGTTTTAATAAGAGGTTTTGTTCTTAAAATTGATTTATTTGTCTTCTTGTTCATTCTATATCTTCTTCAAAGCTGTTTTGACTGGAAGTTTGCTGAACAACTTCGCTGGATGATTGATCTACTTGACTTGTACATTCAGTTGTTGAACTGTTTGAATCAGACTCGAAAGTATTGTCATTTTCATTTTCTAAGACAACTAATGGCTTCTTTGATTCGTTTTCGGTGAATTCTTTTTCATTTGGATCAGATTCGGAAAATCTCTTGATTTGATTTTTTGTTTGGAAAAAAACTTCAGTCTCATTCTGATCATTTGAGAGGACATTGACAGGTCTCTAACTTATTGGTAGAAGATCGTTTAAACGGCTTACCAAACTGTCTTCTAACACTGGAGTTTTGAGGTCTTGAGGACTAATTTGGGACATTACGTCATTGAGATTTGATGGCTGATATCCAGGCGTTTTTGGCATCATATTTTCATCATTGTCTTTTTTGTCAGCTTCAATTATTGATTGGGTTTCTTCTTGGTCAATGTAAAGATCATTGTAGTCAATCTTTTTCCTCTCAAGCGACTTTAGCTTTTCAGCAATGGAGCATTTTTGTGTTAAGTGTCCTTTCTGATGACACTTTTCGCATAGTTTTTCTTTGACAGGGCATTTCGCTATGTTGTGCCCTTCTTTATCGCAAAAATAGCATTTCTGCTTTTGTCCAACAATTGACACAAGACACTTTAAACCATACATTATTGTAGGGCCTGACAAGCTTCCAATAATGTTCTCAACTTCTTTTGGAAATGATATTCTTACTCTTCTGACACCATTTTTCCTCTCCGGTGTGTTTTTATATTTTTCTAGAGTAATGTGTTCAATCTTAAGACCATCAATCCGAACAGCGTTAAAAAAAGTTTCAAGTCTATGATTCTCGAAATCAGAGGGCAAAAAGTGAAACCGAAAAGTACAATACCTTCTGAGATCTGGGACTTTATTTGCATCTTCAAGCCTGAAATTGGTTCCATTAATATTGATTTCACGATCGAAGATTTGGGTAACATTAAAAGCAGCATTAAACTCGATTATCCATACTTTGTTTGAAGATAAATTGTAGTCAGATGTGATCGCATCATTTTCCACCTGGTTTAGTACGATATCCAGTGCACCAAATAAGACCTTATGGCTAATCGGTTTGTCTAACCTCTTCAGATTTAGCTTGACCGAATTTTTAAATATCCACCTTCGGCTTTGGTTTGCTTTGTTAAGCGACATTGCCAACACACAACTTTCAACGTTTTTTTAACACGTGATGACGCTATTAATTTAATTTGATTTTTCAAACTTGCTAAGCCAAACGACAATTTTATAATTTAAGATATTCTGTTAGTTGATTGATTGTAGTATTATGTTAGTTAATTGATTCTATAAAAAGGGATTGATTGTTTTAATTGGTAACTAAACACGCCTTTACATGAGGAACTAAAATCAATTAATCAATTAATTTTTTTACTTATATTTTTTCAAGGATTGTCTTGGGAATTTTTTTTTAATTGGGTGTATGTAATTTCCTGTTCATGGAAAATTCTGAACATCCTGAACATAATTTAAATAAATTAAAATTTTTTGTCCTAATTTACATGTCGAAATTTCCAGGTCGAATTTTTTTCCAGATCACCAGCACCATCAAAGTCGCATATTTTTTAAAATAGTACTGGACTCAGACATTTTTTAAATGCCTAGCTATTTTTAAATCTAGTTCCTAAAAAGATGTTTGTTTTTCACGTGAAAGATGTAAAAAATTGATTTGTGGATTGACAATTTTATTGTCCAAGCTGATTGACAATTTTATTGTCCAAGCTGTAAATAACATAAAAATATTTTAGAATTTTTAGACAATAGCTTTTTTTAATTTTATAGTTCAATTTCTGATTTTATATTCCTGCGTAAAATTCGTTAATTACTTTCTCGTTATCCAGACAAAAACTAATAAAAAATCGCTAAATTATTTTAAAAATCATTTTTAAGCCTTTTTTTTGACTATAGTGACATGTCGCTAACTTAGACACTAAATTTTGTAAAAATCGTCATTTTAAGGCCATTTTCGAGTATAGTGACATGTCGCATTAGTCGAAAAAGGTCAAAATGAAAACCAGTGTTCGATAAATAGTGACATGTCACTATAAATAGAGTGACATGTCACTAAAATCGAGCAATTACGTTAATTCCAGAAATAAAAAATCATTTGATTTTATAATTTGTTTAAAAATAATTTTTTAAAACTCATTTTTTTAGGAAATAACAAATTTTTTATTAAAAAAATATGATTAATTTTAAAAAGTAACATTTTGAAATAAATTTTTCATCATTTTTCTAATGATATCTAGTATCAGCTAATATTACCTTTTTAGCTAATATGAAATGACAATTTATTATTTAAATTTAAAAGACAAATTCAAATAAATAAATTTTTTTATTAGAATAATTAAATTTAGAATTATTGATTAAGAAAAAATCACACCATGAAATTCAGCAATTTTTAGGTCTTAGAAAAGCTGACAAAAAAAACTTATTAATGCTATCCCTAAGGTGGTCATAATTCTCAATTAAAGCCCAAAATTAAATCTTCTTTAATTTAAACGCCGTTCTTGTATACTCAAAATAATAGGTTTGTAAAAAATTAGGTATCCCTAAAACACGAATCCGGATTGAAAAAAATTAATAATAAAGTCTATTGTAGAAGAAATAAAACAGAGAGATATGGAAGGCTTTTTAAACAAGTTGAATTGACGGATTCTAACTCCTCAAAATTATCGTGCGTGGAATCTGATGAGCAAATAACCACAAAAAAAAATACAACACCAGAAACAACGCCAGAATCTAATTCAATCCAAGTTGGCTCAAAATTGATGCGAGCTAAAAGGTTTAGCTCACAGGGACTTATTCACTTTTGTTCTCAGACTGGTACTTTTAATATTAACGATGAAAATAACAATGTATTTTTGGTAAGAATGAATCCTAAAACGGCTTATACGTGTGATGAAAAAATTGATTGTGTACATATTGTTGCTGTACAAATAAGCCTTGGTGTTTATGACTTATCGAAACCAAAAAAAAGGAATTTACTTTGTCAAAGTTCCAGGGAAAAAAGAAAATTAAATCAGGAAGAAAGTATCGGGACAATTTAGACGAAATCGTAACTAATGGTCCTTCAGTTTCAGTAGATACCCTAGGACTACAGAATGGTTTGAGTTCGAGTTTGAATTACAATTAAGTGAATTAAAAAGTTTAAAAAAAAAAAGACAAGCGTATTTTGTCACTTGTTTTGATCAACAAAGAGTTTGATTTCAGCTGTAAAATAAAAGAAGATATGTTGCTTACAATGCCTGAAGATGTCCCATATGGTGCTTTAAATGTTGATTTTGTAAAATATTAAAATATATTTGAAGAAGAATGTTTTGAAAATTTAAATGTTACATTGTCACAGAGAAAAAATTTGTTATACTCAAAACGTACTCAAATTTACAAAATTTAATTTTTTCGTACCATTTATTATAAAAATTGTGTAATTTAAATAAATTTTCCTTTTGTAACTTAACATTTTTAAATCTGGATCCGTATTTTAGGCATTAAAAATCCGGAAAAAAAATCCGTGTTTTAGGTACCTAATCCGGCGATCCGGATCCGTGTTTTAGGGATAACCTAAAAAATCACTTTTTTTTCTACTTAATCCAACAAGTTTGTACACTTAACTTTTTTTTTAATTTGTAAATTTTTTTAATTTTTGTTTTATAATTCAAAATGTCCGAATCAATAATTCCAAATTAAATTATTCAAATATAAATATGTATTAATTCGAATTTATTTTTTTTTAATTTAAACTATAATTATCATTTAATATAAAAAAGAAAAAGTTACATTCTAATTCCTTATGATTATTTTTTATTTTATTGAAAAAAGCTTCAAAAGATAAAAGCTTTTTTTCTGTTGAATAAAATTTCGAGATAAATTGACAACATAAAACTGCATTCATTTGATTAGTAAAAAGTATTTCCATGACAACATATTAAGTACAACTTTTTTACTTTTGCATAAACTTAAATCAAAAGAAAAGCCATATTTATATTTTATATACTTAAAAACAATGACCGATGATACATCAGCCCAACAGTCAAACACGACCGAGCCAAACCAGCTCTTTAAAGAGCACAATGCCAATGATAATCGAAAAATGAGAAGAATAATTGCCGAGGATCCCGAATGGAACCTAATGACAGTTCCTCTACTAAGCGAACTTTGCACAAAATCAATAGTAGACAACTTTCGAACTCATCCTCGGCACGACGAACTACCACTAAAATACCGCAAAAAAGTCCTTCAAGCAATACCGACCAATTTGCCTCTAAGCATCACTTCTTCATTGGTAAACTATCAGGATTATTGGGAAAGATGTTGTCGAGCAAAGTGGAGAGTTTGTGATGTGACAAAATTTGGTAATGACTGGAAAAGAATGTACTTTGAACGAGACTTGAAATTTTTGATTGAAAACTTTGTGCCTAACAAATCTGATATGACAAAAATAAATGAAATACTGAGACTTGGCACTGACTACATAATAAAATTGGACATTCAGCAATTGTTGCCTCCGGTTGAACTGGAAAAAAAAGAATTTAATTTGGACAATGAAGAGGAGGAAGAAGATGACAGAGACGAAGTCAAAGAAAAATATGAATGTGACCATTTTGACTTTAACCAAGTTATTCCTTTCTTGCACAAACTAGAAGAAGTCAATCTTGTTTATGGAGTGAGGGACTGTGGTATGAACTTTGAATGGCAATTGTTTGACTTTACCAAAAAAGATTGTCAGTCTTTGTCCAAATGCATTGCTCAATGTTCCAGCATAAAATCACTTCATTTAAATTGGAGCAAAATTGATGATGATAAGATACGACTTTTTATAAGCCAGATACTTAACCATCCGTCATTAATTGAGCTTGATTTGAGCCACAATTTAATATCAGATCGAGGATGCCGAGCCATTGGAAAGCTGCTGAATGGCCATTCCAAACTCGAATCTCTAAATTTATGCAATAATCAAATCAGAGCCCAGGGAGGCCAAGCTATCGCTCATGCATTGACAAAAAATAACACTCTTAAATTCCTTGATTTTAGGCTCAATCGTCTTGGGGATGATGGAGGACAAGCTCTAGCCAAAGCTTTGTGTAAAAATAGTACTTTAATCCGGTTAAATTTGGCAAGCAATAATTTATCCGAACCAACTGCTATCCTAATCGGATCGGTCATTCCACAGAATAAAACTCTTAAATATTTGGATCTTTCTTCGAATCGACTCGGACCGGTAAATAAGGAATTTTTTTAGATTGGAATTATTTTTTGTATTATTTTTTTGATAAAGGATGGAGGAAGACAGATTCAAGAGGCAATTCAAGAAAACCAAAGTTTACTCGAATTAGACTTGCGTTTGACCGAGACAGGACAAGAGTCAGAATATGTCATCAATAAGGTGTTGAAGAAAAATTTTGAAAATGAACGTATAATTAGGATTGAGAATGAAAATTTAAAAAACAAAGCGCTCAATAGAACATATTCGCATATTTTTTAGAATTCTTCTTCTAAATGACTTTTTAAATAAATTATTCTATGATTTTATTTTATAGTTTTAAGTTAATTACTCAGATATTTATTTTTTTAATTTTAAAAAATATTAAATGAAATATACTAAAATTTGATAAAAATTTAAATACTAAAAAGGTAAATATTTTATTTTTTCTCAAAATTTAATGGAAAAATTTAAGAATTACCTTAATTTGAAAAAAATTTACTATTTTTGAAAAGTTTTATTTGTTCACAGTATATATTAATTTTTTAGTTTTTAGCTTTTGAGAAAATCCTGTAAATTCAGCAAAATTAAAAAAAATTTTAAAAAAGATAAATAAGTTATTTTTACCAGACGGCGCTTAGTACCAGAACCAAAGCCAGGGTGTATAAGGCGACCGTGCTGTCTACAATCCTCTATGGAGCTGAGACATTGACTTGCAACAATGATGATTATGCCAAACTCAACCGTTTTCACTTCAGGAGATTGCAGCAGCTAGCGAGCCCCAGGAGAGTGGGCTTGACAAACGCAAAGCTCTACCAGAGAGCGCAGTCGGCACCGCTAGAGAACATAGTGAGGAGGTACAGGTTACATTGGACTGGACACGTAAGAAGGTATGAAGACAACCGATGGGCAAAGAAAGTACTTTTCGGTGATCTCGTTGGTGGAAAACAGAGACGTGGCAGGCCGAGGTTGGAGTGGACCAACTGCTTCGAAAGCGATTTGGAAAGGGCAGGAATCAAGAAAGGCCAGTGGACAGCGATGGCAAAAGAAAGGACCGTGTGGCGCGACGCAATCTAATCCCTAACTTCGATTTCGAAGAAATAGTACCCTTATTGTTATTATTATTATTATTATTATTAATTACAATGATTTAATCAACACAGTTAATTCAAATTTTAGAATTTCTGATATTAGAGATACAGTGCTGCTGCAATTAGAGAACATTTTCAGTAACCAGATTTGCAGTACTTTTACGATACATGGTTCTGAGGTAAAATTACGTAAATTTACATAATTATTTTTTAATTTTACCGTATTTTAGATGAAATTAATTTTGTAAAATTTCGTAAATTAACGTAAAATTACGTAATTTTAGCTCAGAACCATGTATCGTAACAGTACTACAAATCTGGTTACTGAAAATGTTCTCTAATTAGAAATTTTTGTTGTATTGTCTTTAATTATTTTTACTTTGTGTCATTAAATTCAAAGCCTAAATGTAGTTACCCATGATATGTACTTAATTTTCGTAAACTAAATCAAAAGGAATTTTTAAATCTTAAACAATTATTTAAAAAGCTAATTTAAGCAATCAGATTATTATTTTAACAAAAAAGTTTTGTTTGCTTTGATAAAAATTAAGAATAAAAAAATTTATAGCTTGGAAAATATTGGTTGTTCTTTGGAAATTGAAGCCATAGCTGACTTAATCAAATCTTCTGATTGTAGCATTCCGCTGTTCCAAGCAGCCTAAAATTCAAACAATCAAATTATTCGATCTCACAAAAAATTAATTAAAAAATTTTACCACAAATTTTAAACTATCTTCTATTGTGTTATCTCTTGAGAAGTTAAGATTTATTTTGCTGCCCTGAACAGCAATAGGACTTTTAGAAGCGATCAACTTGGCAGTTTCGAGACCTTTAGCCAGCAGCGAATCTTGATCATCTGTAATTAAGCTTTTTAAATTTATAATTATTCTAAATTAAAAATTTTCTTGCCAATTTTACCTGACCAGTCCTAATTTCAAAGCTTCTTCAGGTGTAAACTTTCTTGCCGTGTAAATGAGCTCACGAACTAAACTGTCATTTCCTGTAATTTTTGGAAATCGCTGCAAGGTACCTATATCAGCTGCTAGACCAACATCAACTTCCTTAACACTGAACCATGCATCTTTACTACAGTAGCGAATATCACATGCTGCTATCAAGTCAATACCACCTCCAATGCAGTGTCCATGAACTAAAGAAATCACTGGTTTATGGCACTTGGTAAAAATTTGAATAAAATCCAAAACTTTATTTTTACCTTACTTTTTCAATAGAGCTCAATGATGTTTGGTAGTCTTCAATCATTTTGAGAAGCTGGAACCCTTTTCTGCCAGCGTCTTCTTGATCAATGCTGACCATTTGAGATAATTCGGTCAAGTCAAGACCAGCAGTGAAGCCTTTACCTTTACCACTTATCAAAACTGTCCTGCAGTCCGGATCATATCTTAATTTTTCAAAACAATTTTTTATCTCGCTGAAAAAAGATGGATTCATGGCATTTCGTCTCTCTGGACGATTAAATTCAACATGATAGACAAACTCGGATGGCACTGATACTCTAAGAGTCTTAAAGCTATAATCGGACTCAGTCGATGAAGAAAATTGACGAATAAAGTTCACATCTTATTTAGATTTTACTAATCAATTTTCAAATAAATTAATAATTACTTGTTTTGTTTATTAAAGGCCTAATATTTTTTGTCAAATTCATTTTATTCAATTCTTTTAAAAATCATTTTAAAAATATTATTTAATTTTTTTTTAATTTGATGCATATTATTGCATTTTTATTTAAAGTATTTTAAAAGATAATGCTATACCTAAGTTTATTTTTTTACAAATTATTTTATTAAGCAGCTTTTTTAGCAGCTCTCATCATTTTGGCGGCTCGTTTGTCAGCCAACTCTTGTAATTCTTGCTTTTCGATTTCTTGTCTTTGATTTAAAAATTCTTCCAATTCAACTGGATCCAAATCATGCTTGACTACTTTTATTCCAGCTCGGTTAGCCGAGTTCAACACTTTTATGCACATTTCCTTCATGGTCATGTGTGCACAGTTCACGTCTTCGAGCTTGAATCTAGCAATTTCATAAACATGCTTTATGGATAGAACACCAGCGACTTTTTGGCCTGGTAACATCGAGGCCCTCTTGATTCCAGCAGCTTGTTTCAAAAAATATGAAACTGGAGGCTTAAGTAATTCTAATATATAAGATCTATCTGGCTTTATGTAATATTTAATTAATAAAAAATTTATTTTGTTTTAAAAAGTGTTACCTGAGTGTGCACCCTGGTTGTAATGGGGATGCCATCTTTGTAATTTTTTGTCTGCTCATTGAAGTCTTTGACAAAATTTGCTATGTTGATTCCTCGCTGTCCCAACATTGTTCCCAATGGCGGAGCTGCACTGGCCATTCCAGCCGGAATTATAGTTTTCATTATCGGTCCATGAATCACCTTCTGTAATACTGGCTTTGCTTTACCAGCTGGAATAAGAAAAAACAGACATTTTTTAATCCAACTTTTTTACTTAGACCTTACCAATATTTTTTTTCGCGGACATTTTAATAACAAAAATGCAAAACTTTTAAGTATCAAATTATGATGAACAAAAATGAATTCGAAAATTTTGTTGTAATAAAATAATTCAAAGTTTTAAATTTAAACTAAAAATTTCTAACTTAACATTAATTTTAAAATTCTTTAACTTTAATTATCGGTTTATATTAATTTGATTGAAATGATACCTTTTTTAAATTAATAATTTAATGGAACGGCAAAAAATTCATGTGGCCGCCTTAATAACTACAAGAAATGGTAATAGATTTGTTTATAAAGAATAAATTTTCAAGTCAATCAAATCTAGTCAAAAGACTTTAAAAAAAAATCAAGTGATTTTGTGAATTTCAAATATAAATTTAACAAAAATTCTTCATTTTTTGATTTATTGATTTATTAAAATTAAATTTAATAAAAAAATACTAGAAAAAATTCTGCAAAATAGTGCAACATACTTTTATGCACCTATATTACTTAAAATAAAATTTTTATTTTCTTTTTTGTTTGTAAATCAAATCAATTATCTATTTATCTTATTGATTCTTTAATTTTTGCCTTTCTTTACATAAGAAAAAATATTTTGAGTAAAAAAGGTGCAACAAAGTATGTTGCAGTATTTTTCGAATTAGAATTTATTGTCAAAATTAAATTTTCTTAAATTTATTTTACCCGAATAAAAATTGCCAAAAAAATCTAAATAACGTTAATGATCTAACAGAACTTAAATATGATAAATAATGGTAGAGATCACCGAAATGGGTAAGACAGGGGGAGATATAAAGATAAAGGCAAAGAATCGACTTAGTTAGAAATCCAAATCAATTCCCATAGGCTCAGCAATGAGCGAATAAGGAAAAAAATGTATTAATTGAAATAAAATTGTTTACAGACTTAATTATTGAAAATTGATAATATATAAATTCAAAACGAAATTAAAATTTTCAGAATCAAAAATATTATTTCAATCTTTCTTTAAAATTAGATTATCAACATGGAAATTTTATTTTTACAAAAAAGGATTTATTCAGACGATCTAAAGAACACGGAACAGGTCGATACAACTAGAAAACACTAACCGAAATGTTGAAATTGAGTGTTGCTTTTTTAGGAATGAATACAACAAAAGCTTCAAATCCAAGTTGCAATAAAGAAAATCTTAATAAGATTAGATTATTTTATTTAATTTTATAGTTTTAAAGAGCTGTTATTTTAAATTTTATACCGATCTATGGAAATTTAATACCGCAAAAAAATAAAAATATACTTAAAATTTAATAATTCTTGATAAGGATTTCAAAAACAAATTCTTTTTTCAAAATAAAAATCAATACAATAACAATAATAACAAACAATAAATTTGATCATCAATTTATTAAAATGTCAAATAATTAAATTAAAATATCTGCTAATTAAAAATTAAATCATAAAATATCAAGTTTTTTTTTTTAAATTTTCCAATTTTCCCAAACAATAAAATTCAAGTAGAGAGATTAAAATTTGTGAAAAATTTGGTTTGTTAATAAAAAAAATAAGGTTTTTTTTACTCTAATTTATTTAGATTTTTTTAAAATAAATTTACTATCTTTATTTTTTGTGTTTAAAATACAAAATGTATCCAATGTTCCAAGTACTCGGACATAGACCTCTGCATGGGTGTGACCAGATCAGTACTTAATCAAACAAGTACTGAAAAAGATCTGGGAGTAACCTTCACGAGCAATCTCAAGTTCTCCAGCCATATCAAAGGCCAATCAAATAAAGCTATCTCTATCCTTGGACAGCTGAGAAGAACGTTCAAATTCTGGACTAACACCACCTTCATAACGCTATACTGCGCATATGTCAGGCCCCATTTAGAGTATGCAGCAGTGGTATGGTCCCCCTACACTGCCAAGGACAGCAACATTCTTGAGAAAGTTCAAAGACGAGCAACCAAACTCATTCCAAGAATCCGTAACTTAAGCTACAGCGATCGCCTTTCCATCTTGGGTTTGCCCACTCTGAGCGAACGCAGGACAAGAGGAGACATGATCCAAATGTTCAAGATAAGAAGCGGCTTTAACAACATAGATTGGGTCAGACCTCCCCCGTATTGCAGCTCACTTTCCCAACCAGGACCAGCACAAGGTATTAGAGGTCACAAGAGGCGCCTGTCCGTCCAAGCACCTACCAACTGCGCCCAGCGTGAAAACTTTTTCACAAATCGTGTGATTAGAGTGTGGAACAGCCTTCCTAAGAAAGTAATCGATGCCTCGACTGTAAACCAGTTCAAGAATAGACTCGATGCATGGAAATATTCCGGTGGACTTGAGGAAATTTAAGGAGGTTATAAAGTTAAGGGTAGTTACTTTTTTGGATAATTGTGTGACGGATTGTTTTGTTCTCGATCTCGTTGTGTTTTGTTTTTTTTTTTTTTTTTTTTTTTCCTTTCTTTTTATAGATCTGTCTATTTTTAAATAGAAAACTATTAATAACTTTGTTTATGTAACTATATTTCAATGCATCTAGCTACCATAGATGTCTTCCTAGTAAGACGTCTCCGCAAGCATGCTTGCCGTAGCTTATTTTTTATTATTATTATTATTATGTTGAAATAACATTGAAAAAGTGCGATGTTTCAAATATTTTTTTGCAGTTTCAAATAAAAAAATAATTTTAAGTAAATATTGCAAGCATTTTCATATTTGAAATTAAACTCTTTTAGTGAAATTGAATTGTTTAATTTTTATTTGAAAATTAAAAAAATGCTGAAATTTTTTTTCGGACTTTTAAACTTTTAAATAATTTATTTACTTATTTGTTTATTTGTCCCGAGCTGATGTTTCTTCAGAATAAAAATATATAAAAATAGAAAATAAATAAAAAGATAAAAAGGAAGAATAGTTCATTTAGATTTAAATAAATATTAAATCGTTGAAAAACTCGATCTAGTCATTTAGGTGAACCATAGATCACCTATTATGCGAACAATTTATGTTCACTGGTTTTATGAACTATTTGTTTACCTAATATTTTTGTTCACATAAAGCTGAACCAAAATAGAATAAGTGAACAAATCTCAAATTAGGTGAACAATTTTTAGTTCATATTAACAAATTGAATAAAGCTTTTTAATATAATATAATTTAATAAAATGCCTCATTCTCGAAACTTATATATAAATAAAGAATTGAATCAAAAATTTTTTTTTTTAATTTGAAGGAGCCTTAAAGAGAGCATTTAATCTGGTCTAGTTGGCCTGGTATTATCTATTCAACTATCCTAAATACCCATATGCACTCTCTACTTAAATATTTGCCTTTAAAAAATGTGTAATAAAATTTTTAAAAAAATTAAAAATTAATTTTTCACCCTTCAAGTGCATTGAGGAACATAAATTCATCTATTTCCAAATTTTGCCTTCTCCGCCCAATTTCAATTCTTTTATCTGATTATTTTTCTATCTTATTTTTTAATTATACATTTAGTTTTTTTTTCTAAATAGATGAAAAATATCAAAATAGGTGAAACATTTTTAGATAAAGTGAACTAAAAATTCACAAAACCTGAGAAATTAAGAGTTGTTCGAGTAATTGTGATTGTGAAGAAGTGTTCACCTAACCAACTAGACCCTAAAAACTTGTTTTTTTTTTTATTAATTTTGACTTTAGTGATAATTGACGTTCGTTTGATGCATTTTAACAAAAACTCAATCGGTAAAAAATGGAAAACACAGCGTAGATAGTTTTTTAAACTACAAACATTATCTTAAACATCATTATAACACAAACCCAAAGTAAAAATTTATAAAAAAAAAAGTTTTTATACTTGCAATATTAACTTAAAATTATTGTTTTATTTGAAACATCGCACTTTTTCAATTTTGTTTCAACATTGGATGCATTTTGTAATTTAAACACAAAAAATTAAACCAATTGATAATTTCAATCTTTTTTATTTAAATTTAATTTATTTTTATGTTAATAAATAGTTTATAAAATAAAAAAATAGACATTTTTGTATTAAAATTGATAAAAGTTGTAGTAACAAGTTAAATTAGATATTTATTAGTTAGTAAGAGTTAATTAGTATTAGTTAATCAGAGTTAATTTTTTTTAATTTTAGGTAACATTAAATCATATATCATTTCACTTTTTTTTTAAAAATAAATCTAGAAAAATTAAAATTTCATTAAAAAAGAATTAAAAATTTTAATCTCGTTATTCATAATAATATAAATAATCATAAAATATTGTATTATTTTGACGTCCATGTCCAGTCTTACAATCAAGACCTTGTTTCTCAATTTCGGTTTTAATCCTTTGCTAAGTTAATCTCAAAGACTTTGCATATTTTTAAACCAGATAAAGTCTCATCAATGCAGATTTTTTTTGTTCATGAATTAAAATTTATTTAAAATCATACCTTGTCTGCGTATTCCGCAAAATTTAGTAAAAAAAAAAATAGCTAAATGTTTTTTATTTTTAAATCAATGATAAAATTAAATTAAAAAAAAATTAATAAATCTTTAAAATTTGATTTTATTTTAAAATTAAATTTTGCTTGCAACAATCACAAAAACAATGTCTAATGACAAAAATGCAAAAACCTTTAAGCTAATCACTTAATTTCTAGAACAAAATTAAGTGCTTTTTGGTTCGAATACACACAAGCTTTTACTACTAAAATAGAGCTTAAAATAAACAGGAAATATTTCAATTTAAAATTTGAAATGACTTTTAATTAAAAGACTCTTGAATTCAATTGCAAAAACACATCGAAACAAAAACAAGCAGTGCTAGTCGCTTAGTCAAGTGAAGTAGCTTGACAACTAAAAAACATGTATATCTTGAATCAATGTGATCAATCGGTATCTGAAGTTAAATTCTAAAAGGAAATAAATTAAACGAAGATAAACGATCACTAAATAGTTGTTAATATCACACGCTATGAATTTCTTAGTATCGATTGGCTCACATAAAAAAGTCAACAATTCTCAAACAGCCTATCAAAATTTTTTCCTTCTCTATTTTTTTATATTGTCAAATTTCCTTCTCAATATTTAAATATTTTTTTTTCTTGTTTTGATTTTCTTTAAGAAATATTCAGCAAAAAAGTAAAAAAAAAAAAAGATGAGTAAAACAAAATTTTCGGTTGAAGAAATTCTCAAGTCGGACTGTGAGCCCGACCTCACTGACCAAATGAAGTCTCACTACACAAAAATAATCTCCAATTTAAATTCTCTACAAGGTACTTTAATAAAATTTTAATTGAAAATTTTTTGATTTTTCCCAAACAGGCACTGAGAATGCTTGGCACTCTTTTTTTGGCCAAAAAAGTGAAAATTCTGTGACTGAGACACACTCTAAGTCATCACCAGGAGGCTCGTCCATGTCTTCTATAAGCCTTGTCAAGAGCTCCGAGTTACGTGACAGCAAGACCGGGGACGAAGCCGAGTCTGACCAAAATGAAAGTGAAAATGACCAAGATGATGCATCGGACACTGCGGACACAAGCCAAAATTCCAATCAACCTTTGTCTGGCAAAAAGCGAAAAAGAAGAATTTTGTTCACCAAACATCAGACCTATGAGCTAGAAAAGAGATTCAAACAGCAGCGCTACCTGTCCGCTCATGAGAGAGAAAACTTGGCCAATTTGATCAATCTAAGTCCAACACAGGTCAAAATATGGTTCCAAAATCACAGATACAAAATAAAACGAGCCAAACAAGAAAAGGAGCTTGGTCAACATCAATTAAACAAGCGTTTGCAGGAAAATTGTGCCATGCTCAAAAATTCTTCCGCGTACACAAGACATGGTCAGCAAAGTATTTTCATAGACACTGGAGACAAAGGCGATGTGTCACAAAATTTATTTACATCTCTGCTGGCAAATAGGTCGATGCTGAATGGCTTCGATTTGTATGAGATGTATTCGAATTTTTTGAATCACAATCAAAAAGTGTCTGTGCCAAATCCAATTGCCAATGTTCACTCAAACTCACCAATTTCTTCCTCTCTACTAATCAAACTAGCATCTTTGCAACAAATGGCACTGCACAGACCTTTCGCAGAATATAAAAACTCAATGGCTAGCAACGATGACTTGAATGACGAGTCCGATTGCAAAAAATGAAATAAATTTTTTTATATTTTATATTTATTTGATTAACATTAATAGTTAATTAGTTTTAATAAAAATTTTTTTTTCAAAAAATGTAATATTGTTTTATATATGTGATTAAAATTAATAGTTTATAACTTATTTTGAAATAATTTGGGAAAAATCCGTGCGCTGCTTGGAGTGAATATTAATCCTTTCTTTCAGACACGATTGGGTTATTTTTAATATTTGTTTAAGTTGTTTTTGAGATTTAAAAAATGAACATAATTCAATAAAAAAAGCTAAAAAATATGATAAAATTTTTTAATAATTTAAAAACTATTAAATAAGATTATTAAATTCAAAAAATTGTTAGAAAATAAAAACGTGTTAATTGACTTTAATAAAAATAATTTTGTTTATTTTTTCAAAAGTCATTAAAAAAGCTATCAAAAAATTTAATAAATTTTTTATATCTTTTTTTATTTGTTAAATGGAATACTTAATCATTTATATTAAAATAATTTTATTTTAAACGAATTTATGAATTCTTGCAGCCAGTTATATTCAAGATCTGTAAGATTTTTTCTAATGGATAAAATGTGAAAAAATAAAAATTTTGAATAAAAAAAAGTAAATATTCAAAAATTCAAATAATTTTAGAATGTATAGATAGATAATCTTAATAAATAGTAAGAAAAAAAAATCGAGATAATTAGCTGTAAATAATTTGTCTTTTACCGAAAAAATTAAATAAACAATCAATAAATGAAATAAATTTTATATTTTTTATTTAATTAAATTAAAAGTAAATTTGTTTTAAAAAAATCAAAAAAGTAAAAATTTTTTGTTTAGCTTTTCAATTTCATTGTTTTAATAAAAAATAATATTTTTTTGTTTTCAAAAAAAAATAAAAAAGCAATTCAAAAAATTTAATAATTTTTTTTTCTCAACATTATTGGATAAATGTGTTTAGCTATTTTAATTCCTGTGGTTTTAAACCTATTTTTTTAATTAATTTTAAACTAAAAAAAACATATGCCCATTAAGGTAAATAAATTTTGTCTGGCGGAATTACATTATCGGTGAGAATGAATATCCAAATAGAGATTTAAGGATGTACGGGGAGTATCAAGTATCTATTTAAATTAAATTGCATGCAAATATTAAAAAATATTTCTTAAGACTTGTCGTGTTGGTCTTGGAAGTGCTAAAATATTTTAATACACTTCCGGGTAATTTTTATTTCAAAAAGATAATCCAATTTAAAAAAAAATATGCAAATTTGATTTTATTTCCTAAGCAATGAAAATCTAACTGATTAAACTTGATCGAATCTGAAATCGATATCGATCTTTTGAACACGCTTTCGAGAAATTTGCTTCCGTTTTATTTGAATTTGTGTTTTGTTCGCTTCTAAAAGCTTTTAATCACATACCTTCAGCAAGCAAGCTTTTAAATTTCGGCCTTGGATACGTGCAAGTCAACTGTTGGCAATTAGAGCTCTCGTTTCGTGATTAGTGTCGTTTAGAGATTATTACTTAAACGTGTAAATATTTCAAGTTTCCAAGTTTTACGTAAAATAAATGTCAAACGGATGTGCTGTCAATTTTCCTAATTGAAAAATAAATACGACTAATTTCTAAAATAGAAAAATTGTAATTCGATCTTCATCAAATGATAAGCACGTGTTTACCTTACATTGCCAAATACCTTGATTCAATGTATCACGTACTTAAATTTTTTTTTCAAAGAATAATTTTTTTATCTTTTTTAATAAAAAACAGAATTTTGGGCAAGTTGAAGTTTATGATAAATTTTTGATGCTCAAAATGATCATATCAAACTTAAAATATTAAATAAATTGTAATTATTCAATATAATTAGTGCAGAGGTACATTTTTGGTTTTAACATACTTTGTTAAATCTTAAGGTAAAATTTGCAAAAGTCTGCAAAAAATATCTACTTAAAATACTATCATTTAGATGATGTGCACTCTGCAATAAGCATTTTGATATTGCAGAGTTTATGTTTTTATTTATCAAAGTATGTTAAATCCAAAAATGTACCTCTGCACTAATTATATTAAATAATTACAATTTATTTAATATTTTAAGTTTGATTTGATCATTTTGAGCATCAAAAATTGATCAAAAACTTCAAATTGCCGAATTTTGCTGAAAATGAACAACTCTGATTAAAAAATAAAAAATAAAATGAATTAAATTTAAAAAAAATTTAGACTTTCAATCTTTTGAAAAGCTGATTAGAGACCGACAAATTGAAATTTGAAAATAGAGATTTTATCATAAAATTTTTTATTATTATTAATATTTTGTGAAGTTCAGTACAAAAGAACAGAACAAATTGTAAAAAAATTAAATAACTTGTTTTCTAAAATTTTTTAATTAATTCTGTGAATGCAGCATGGTGCAACATTCAAAGTTGCATTAACTGTAAAAGTCTGCTAATGATGTGCAAAATCTCTGCAAAATGCACTTCTCTCGATTATATTGAAATTTAATTTCTGCTGAACTCTGCAAATTTAGCAGATCTTGATATTAGATGCAACTTTGAATGTTGCACTATGCTGCATTTACAGAATTAAGTTTAAAATTTTAGAAAAGTTATTCAATTTTTTTACAATTTTTTCTGTTCTTTTTATAATTTTGTACTGAATTTCACAAAACCTATTATTTATTTTTCAGTAAATATCACATGGGCGATGATAAATAAAAGAACAATAGAAATTTAAATAGAAAAGAGTCATTATTATTTTATTGATAATGGTTTTTTTAAATATTTAAATATTTTAAATGTAGATTAATTGTCACTTTATTCAACTAATTCATTATGTAAAGTGTTCGATTTGCTCAGTTAGTTCAATTTGAATAGTTTAAATTAATGTTGAAATTGAATAAAATTTTTTAACAATATTTAAATATTTAGATAAAAAACAAAATTAAAACACCAAAAAAATTTGGGCGACAACTTTTTAAGAATTCAATTTTTTTATACATAGAATATAAATGATTTTTATTGAATAATGTAAAACTGAAGGAGCTTTAGCTAGACACATATAAAACAAAAAATAAAAAATTTAATATTAATTCTTGAGAAAAATAAGACTGTTGGTTCAAAAACACAACAATCCAGCTCGCAAAAAACTTTTTAACTATCTTGGACGTACTTTGAAATAGGAACTAACTAAGCATAAAAATATGTTCTTGAAGACAAACTCACTTATTTTAAAGATTTCAATTAATCGGAATCGAAACATTGGCAAGCACTTCTTAGCATAAACATGGAAAATAAAAGTAAAAAAAATTCATAAATCTAAAAAATGATTACCATTCTAACAGCGATCCAGCCGAAATTGCAGAATTATTTGCTTGTAATTTGGAAAAAAATTTTAATGATAGTGATACATAGCTCGTCTATCTTTCCAATAGGAAGCTATATGCATATAACTAAAAAGAAATGATGAAAACGCTAAAAACAACTAAAGAGCAGCAGCAAGTTTTGATCTAATATCCAACAAGATATCTAAAAACCTCCCTTTTTAAAAACTTGTTGACATTAGGGTTGTTTACATTCAAAAGAAGATTTGGAAGGCTTCCAAATTTTTGTTTTGAATTAGAATTTTCTCTTTTGAATAAAAATGTTTTGAAAATCTATAATTTCAAAATATTTTATTCAGAAACACTCCTTTTGAAAGATTCAAAATAAAACAAAACGGACAAATTTTGACACAAAATTATAAAGTTCAAAATTAAAATTTCAAAACTCTCTATTCTATAATCAGAATCTTAAGAATTATAAATATACAAACAAATATATTATTATTATATAACAAATTTTCTTTTTTCTTTAATTAATATAGAATCTTACTCCAAATTTATTTTTCAAATTAAAAAAAAATCTAATTTCATCTTTTACTAAATGTTATTTTATCTTTTAATATGTAAATAAAGTTGAAATGTCTTCAAATACTGAACCTATTCATTAGAATTTCACTATTTTTTAGAGTCATAAAAATTTATTGAATTAATAATTAATGAAAATGATAAACAAAAATATGCACATGAATGCATTCAAAACGTTTGAATGAAACGATGATAATTTTTGTGTGTAGTATTTAAGTGTGAAAATTATTTTTTTTAATGTTTAAACAATTGTTTTACAATTTAATTTATTTCAAAAAATTCGATTTAGTTTTTATAATCTCTTTCAATTATAATAGTTCCTTTTGAAAACCAAAATAACTAAATTACAATTTTCAAAATAAGATTTCCTATCCTCTTCCAAATGTTATAATACAAAACATAAATTTCAATTTTTCTTTTTAAAGTTATAAAAGAAAAGAGAAAATATTATTCCAAAATTTAAAAAATTTGAATGTTAACAACCCTAGTTTTGTCAAAGGCTTTTTCAAGATCAAAGAAAATAGCTCCAGTCAGTTGATTGCGGTTAAATCCATCTGTTATTGAATGGTTTAATCTCAATATGTGGTCTCGCGTGCTTTTGGATTTTCTGAAGTCAGACTGACAGGTTGGTAGAATTTTTGAGTTTTCTACCCAATCTTGAATCCTTTGATATACAATTTTTACGAGCCATTTGGCAAAGCAACTGAGGAGAGAGATGAGTCTAGACTATCTGGAGGTTTATTTTTTGTTAAAAATCATAATAATTTTGGAATTTTTCCATATTGAATGTTTGTGGCCATGATTGAGAGAGCTGTTAAATATTTTGTGTATGTTAACTAGGGTTGTTAACATTCAAATTTTTTAAATTTTGGAATAATATTTTCTCTTTTCTTTTATAACTTTAAAAAGAAAAATTGATTAATTGAATGAATAATTTTATGTCAAAATTTGTCCGTTTTGTTTTATTTTGAATCTTTCAAAAGGAGTGTTTCTGAATAAAATATTTTGAAATTATAGATTTTCAAAACATTTTTATTCAAAAGAGAAAATTCTAATTCAAAACAAAAATTTGGAAGCCTTCCAAATCTTCTTTTGGATGTAAACAACCCTAGACAAAACATCACATTGGTAAAATTGCAAAATTAAAAGAACACAATCTTCATACAATATTAATCTGATGGATTGAAATCTTTCTCACAAACCGCTCTTTTAGAGTCAGCTACAATGGCCAATCTTTAAAAAATAAGTCTATAAACTGTGGACTCCTTCAAGGAAGTTGCCTATTCCCTACTATTTTTATTCTGTTTTTTAGCGATATAGCTAACAGTGTTCTTCCTGATGTAAAAATAGCCTTGTTCGCAGATGACCTCTGTATTTGGGTATCCAAGGCCAGTGAAAGAGAAATTCAAATAATTCTTCAGAAGGCAGTTAAAATAATCATTGAGAATAATGGAGATTTAAGATTAACGAAAAGAAAACTTGCTAAACAACATTTACCAAAGCTGGTTTTCGAAAAAATTATGAGAATAATATGGAATGAAAATAAAATTCGGGAACTCTCATATTCCCTTGACTCAAATCCAACATTCCTTGGTAATAAATTACATCCTAAGGTCATTTACAAAGAGAATTTGAAAATTATCGATTCAAAACAAATTTCCAAAATCAACCTAATCAGAAATATTAAAATTTTTAAGTGGAAATCCTCTTTTAAAATCAACAGAATTTTATATATGTCACTCATGAGATCATTATGAACATTACTGAAAAAACTGAAAATATGTGACAAATTAATGTTATCTTTTGGAAAAAAAATACCCCATCATTTTTTTATTCTAATAATGCATACTTTTTTATGTTTATAATTTTAGAATATTGTACTAGTATTATTAATATAACCTGAATCGATTTTTTGATCATTAAGCCATTAATTTATCTCAAGTAAAATAATCCAAATATTTTTTCTCTTTTTATTATATTATTTTATAATACTTTAATCTGGTACTCAGAAGATAAAGCCGTAATGAAAAAAATGCAAAATTGAGTCTTGAATAAATCAAATATTTTCCACTATAGACAAGTATCAAAACAATCCACAAATAGCTAAGAATCGACTTGATCGATGACAGAGCAAACAAGCTTTTTCAGAATTTATCACCACCAAGCAAAGCCATGAATTAATAGCTTTCGAGATCCACGACTTTCTGCTACAAAACTCCTCCAGAAACAATTTAAAGAACAAAAGACCCTCTGATTCAATCATAAAAAAACAAACTCTTTGCAGAAATTTAATTTAATAATGTATATACTATATAAATATTTATTTTCTACTCTAATTGTACACTTATATTTAATATATATTTTGATCATATTGCAATCATGAGGATTGAAAAGAAGGCGCTGCCATTCGGAACAGCCCTGGAAAAGCCTTTCCTAAATTATTTTTTAATTTTTTTAATAAATAATTTAATAAAAAAAAGTGTAAGAAAAATAAAGAAAAAAAATAAGTTAAAAAAGTAAGCTTTACTTTTTTAACTTATTTTTTAGACAATTTTAATATTAATAGTTTAGTGATCCAAAAGAGATTTCAGTCCAAAAAATAATATTCCCAAAAAGTGCATTCTTAAGTTCACCGAACGCATAAGCGACACAAATTTTATGTAAACTTAGAATTTATAAAAAAAAAAGCAAAATTTGTTATTAGCTATGGAATTCATTATTTTTTCTTGTTTTTATCAAAAAAAAAATACAAATTAATTTTTTTTAATTTTTCTTAAATTGACAATTTTTAATTAATCAATAAAGGTAAAAAAGTTAATTTTAGTTCCATTAGGAAATTTCTTTTGTTTGTATCTGACAAACCGGTTGGTCATAATGCCTGAATTTATGATACGTTCTATGGATAAAAGCTCCATAAGCTTTTAAGCTTATAATTTAGTAATTCGGGTTTAAACTTTTTTTATAAATGATTGCTAATATTTTCTTGAAAAGTTTTATAATTTATTTTTTTCAAAATTTAAGTTTCCAAATTTAAAATAGCTTGATAAATTTTAGTATATTTTTGTTATGTCTACTTCCCTTACTCATTACTTCCTTAAGGATGATTCTAAAATAGTTATCTATTTATCAAATGATTCAGTTTTTTCTTCTCTACAAATTGATATATAAATCATTGGGAATTTATTAGAAATAAAAGCTATATACAAAGTGTCAATCGACCTTTCCAAAAATGTTAAGCAGCGAAAGTATTCTCTTGAATAACTATAATGACTCAAAATTGGACCCATGATGTTGATAATGAAGTTGATGTTTTGAGAAAAGTTAAAGATAAAATTTATCAACCGTCATGTGACTTTGTGGGTTTTGAAATTCCAAAAAAGTATCAAGAATGGATAAATTCAAGCCAATAAATCGACATACAAAAATATAATTGGGTACCATTATCAAATTTACAACTGAACAATGGTACCCAAAATGTAGAAAATAGATTGTGCTCAACTTTCAACATACTAATGGCTAAAAGAAGATATATTTTCGCTCTAGATGCACCTCAAAAAAAATAATTATTTTTTTACTTAGATTTTTTTAATTTGAATATATGTATTTTTATTAAATTAGAGTTGACTTTAATAAATTAGATTTCTTTTTATTAAATAAGCTAAATTTTTATTAAAATTAGCCAAAAGTTTATTAATATTAGCGGTGAGGAAAATAATGGGCGTTTTTTTACCGTGCAATATCAGCTTTTTAATAAATTTTTAATGACAATTATATTTTTAACAGGTTTAAAATATCATTTTAAAATAAATGATGGATAAAATAATATATGTAAATGTTTCTTTTAGCGCGTATTCAGTTTAAATATCAAAAATTTTTAATAAAATACCACAAAATTTTGAATTCATACCGAACCTTATTAATTTTGGCATCTTTTACGAATCTTAAAATTAAAGGGATTGTGAATTTCATTTCAATTCTATCGATTCAATTCAGAAAAAATTGAATAACTTTTTTGCTATAAGGAATAATTTAGTTTTATTAAATGCTTAATGTTTAAGCAACTTTGCTTAATGCAATTGATTAGAATACTTTTTGATTGCATGCAAAATGCAGAAAATTGCAGAGTAATTTGCAGACTTATTTTACTGCAGTAAGAAAATTTGCTTATAATTAAGCATTTTATAGAACTAAATTATCTCTTTTAGTTAAAAAGTTATTCAAGTTTTTCTGTATTGAAAATAACAAATTTAAACGAACTTTCACAATCTCTGACCAAGTGTAATTTAATAATTTAACTAAAATAAAAATTGGAAAATTGAAATTCATGATCAAATGTAAATTTCAAATCAAAATTTCAAGAATTAGATTTAAAAAAAAAATTATTTTATCAATTTTTTAATAAAAAATGACTAAACTTTATTAAACATAATTTTTTTAATCTTCAACTAGAACTAAATTTATAAGAATTTTTATCTGAAGTAAAAATCGAATATTTTATATTAATAATTGAATATTTTGCAATTCAAAATTTAACTTTGTTTCGCTGTAATACTTTTTAATTAAAATTGAATACAATTTAAAGCTTTTGATTGAGCAATAATTTGGATAACCCAATTTAGAATACCAATGTTGAACAATTTAACCCTACGTTGAATTTGAAATTGTCTTTAAAGTTTTCAAATAAAAATTTTGTAAAAATCAATTAAAGATAGATTAAAAAAAAATTTTTTTTTAAATTTAAAATATTAAACATTTAATGATTAATTAAATGAATGAATAAAAAAACTTATTTTGTCATTTTTATTGAGATTTTAATAAATTAAGATTTGACCATGTGATTATGATCATTAACTTCAAGTTGCCTAAAAAATTTTCATTTTTGCTTTCTATATTATGTCCGCCTTCCATCATATTAAAATAAATGAAAGAAGAATTTTTTAATTTTATAATTTATAACTAAAAATTTTGATCTGAAATTTACACTTGATCATAAACTTTAGCTTGTCTATTTTAAGATGGACGTACGCTGTTTTTTGGATACACCAATACATATGTGGAAACTCTTGCACTTGAATCCATGACACGAAGTCGTCCCATTTGTTAACCAGTGACGTTGCATTTAAACAAACACAATTGAGACAACATAATGATAAGTCTTTGCCGTTTTTATTCATTCTGATAAATTCACTGGGATGATATGATACGCTTTGTTGACCTGTTGATCCGGCAAAGCCTCCCATATCTAATACCCCAATAGAATTCAACGCCATCTTGTGTTTTTCCATGTCTCATTTTACCATTACCAAATTCAAGTTTAACATTTGCCTTTTACTATTTTATAGCATTTTTTTGGTAATTTAAAATAATATTCCGGTAGTTTTGCATAGTTTTAGATAAAATCAAATAAACTCTGGTTTTAAAAAAAATCGTATCAATATTATTGCCTAATGACAGATATTTTACTGAATTTTCTGCCTCCGTAAAATGTATAATTTTAGGCTATCGCAAAAAAATTTTTTTCTTCAAATCAATGGGGTTAATAGTTAATAAAATATCAGGATTTTAAATTTGAATTATAATTTTTAATTGAAAAGATTGTTGGCTGTTTATTTTATTTACATCTTAACTATTTAATTCAAAATAAAAAATGATAATTTTACTTCTAATATTTTTTTATAACCTCCTTTTGTTTTAGGCCTTTAAAAATTATGTTTTTCTTATTTTATTTAAATTTTTGCTTTATTCATTAAAAATTTCGTTTAAAATTTTACCTTGATTATTGAAGGTTTTCTTCTAAATGAGACGAAAATTTGAATTCTTTTTAAAATCAAAGTTAAACAAATTAAATATAGCTCTTTATAAATTTTAACACATTTTAAAAAATTGAATAAGCTATTTTTAAGTTCAAAAACAACTAGTTTTATAAAAAAAATATATACCCAAATAAAAAAGACAATAAAAACTAACAAATTCATTTTTTAAATTTTTTGCGTTCTCTTCAATAATTTAGTCACATTTGTCTTTTTTCTAAAAATAAGCACTAGCAAAATACCTTTTGATTTAAATTTTTTAAATGAGTAGTTAAAAAAAATACCAAAAATAAGACAAAATTATGAATTTATACTTTAAAATTAAAAAAATCTTTCGATTTTAAAATCTACTATGGATTCATTTATATTTTAATCAAATATTTTATTATGTCTTAAAATAATAAAAATTCAGATATCTTATTCGGCTGAACAAAGTACATTCAAGATTTATCTGACCATTTTTATCAATACCAATCAGAATTGCTTAATCTCAAATTCAATATCTCTTTCTTGCATTATCATTCTTAAAAACCCTTGAAAATCAATGTTCAATTTTTTCTCTTAGCTAATTGAAAGTAAAAAGATTTGAGCAAAAACAAATTAACCATTATTTACAGCTTGATATCAATCACATTCTTCTTTAACTACCATATTTCGTCAAGTCGCCATTTTTGCCAAATTATTCAAAAATCTGCACTTAAATACTCATGTAATTAGTCATTTATTTTAAAGGCTTTAAACCTGGTTGAATAAATTAAATTATAAGCTCTAAATTTTATTATAATTAGTTGAGAACAGAAGTTATTAAAAAAGTAAATATAAAAGATTTTTATTTAAAATTTATATACACAAATATCATAATTTAGGAGTTTAAAAACTTAATAAATTCTAAAATAAAAAATTATTAAAAAATTTTACAAAACAAAAGTCATACTTAAAATAAATTCATAGTTCAAAAATAAGTGCAGTTGATTGCGTCTTTGATTTTGAGTAAGACTTAATTGCTTAGAGGGGCAAAAATTTTAATTCACTTTTATGATTCTAATCTCAACTACTTCAATAAAGATAAAAAACAAGTCGGCAATATGCTTTATTGAGATCTGCATCTTTGAGAAACTTTTAGAAAAAACAACTCTTGAAACTTTTTTTTTTTAAATTTACAAATTAAATTTTATTGATTAAATTTTGATTTATTTAAAAAAAATTAATCCCTGCGAGCGCAAGAAATACCATCAAAATTTTGCCAAATATGGTTATGAAGTAAATTAGCTTGAGAAAAAAAAATGTAAAATAAATTGAGCTTAAACCCATCTGCACTAAAGCTAATTTGTAATCTGGTTAAAAAATGAGCAGCGATTGCGTCTTTAAATTAGATCAATCGAGTTAACTGAACATTAATAAGTCTAGTAAAAGGTAAATAATATTAATTAGCCTGTTGACATAGAGCCAAAGAAAAAACAAAATTAATTTAAACGCAATAATAAAATAAACTTTTGAAATTATGAATTTTTTAATGAATATGACTAGGCCTAGGCGTTGAAAAAAATTCACCTTCAAAACTAATCTTTCCATCGCCATCCAAATCAAGCGTTTTAAGAATGACGTTTAAATTTTTGTCATTGATATTTTCGCCAAGATTTTTCAGAGCACTTTCCAACTCCTGGCGCGATATCTTGCCAGTTCCGTCCAAATCAAACACTTTAAAAGCAACCTTGAGCTCCTCGATCTCACTTTCACTCTTCTCCTCAGTCATCAGCTTCAAAAACTCGCTGAATTCAATGCCATTTTTGGAGAGTGGAAAGTCGCTGAAATTTTTGTTTATCTTGGTAAATACTTTGTTCACTTCACACGATGTTATCACTCCATCTTGGTTGTTGTCGAACATGGAAAATACCTCCTGGTATTCTTTGAGCTTGGAGTCATTCAAACTTTTTCCAGAGTCCTTAATTTAGCGCTTGAATTTATAAATTATTAACAAGATTTAAATTACCATCTTTTAAATTTTGATCTCTAATTTTGCCAACTATTGGAAAATGGGAAATGGATCTATTGGAAAAATTTAAATGTAAACTTTGGTCATGCTTCGCCAATCAAATAATTTATTTAAAGAAAAAAAAAAGAGAAAAAAGAAAATTATGAGAAAATTTTTTCAAAAAATCTTGTTCTTTTATTAACTGCTAAAAGCTCAAAACAAAACAACTAAAAAAAGTAAAATAAAATGTAAATTTTCAAATGCTTTCGTTTAGAATTTCGAAACTCATAACTGTTCTGTTTGCTCTGAGTTTTCTTCTTGTTGATTAAGATCAAAGTGATACACACTTTCCAATAAACAATTAAAATCTTTTTTGCCAAGCACCAGCTTATTGCCATTTTTAACATGGTATATACTTGACTCGTCAATTAACTTTTGAATTGCTTCTTCATCCACTTTCTCGTTTACTTTATTGAGAGAACGGCTAAGTGACTGGCTAGTGATGTAGCCAGACTGGTCGGCAAGCAGCTCAAAGGCCGAATTCGAGCTGGAGATTATTTGGCTCCGGTACGACTCGTCCAGTCCGTACGAGCTCAGCGCAGCCCTGGCCAGTATGGACACAAATTCGGGAAAGTCAATGAGTTGGTCATCGGTTGTCTCACCTTCTTTGACCATGTCATGGGCCTCATCTGCTGTTGGATACATGTTTATTGACTTCATGACCACTGTGAGCTCTTTGGCGCTCAGAGCTCCGTTATAGTCCTTGTCGAACAAAGAGAAAGTCTCAAAAAGCTCATCTATTTGGTCCAGAGATAAGCCATCGTCCTCAAACATGTTCTCTAGAATTCTTTCGTTATCACTCTGAAGTGGAAGGAAATTAAAAAAAGAGAATTTTTAATTTTAATTAATTAATAAAAATCTACCTCATCGGACATTTTTAGTTTACTAGTTTTTTTTTTTTATTAAAAATGTAACCCAGTTTTTTTTCAAATAGGCAAATTTGAGTAAATATCAAAAGTATGTTATTTAGAAAAGCTTGAGCTTTTAATAAATTTGTATAGAATATTAAAATTTATTTAAAATTTTGGCCATAGTTAATTGTATAATTTTTGGTTTGAAAAAATAAAGTTTTAGGTCAATTGATCCCGACTTGTAAATGAATTGTTTATTTTGACTGCTTCTCTCAAATGAATCAAATTTTATTAGGCAAATGAGTTCTAGATGTAAACAATTTATTTTATTTATTAAAGGGGCTTTAATCGGGCTAAAAATAATGTTAGCCTAATAAATATTGATGAAAAATTTTGACCATATGACGCCAAGAAGAGATTTATGGCTTTGAAAGATGGATTTTATTTTGCGATAAATATCGTTTGATTATCCAGTGAGCTTTTGATAATAAATAAAGGTTTTCTTAATCAATCTTTGGATACTAGACCTTTTATTTTGGTTTGTTTATATTTCAATTAATTTTAATTTAAGAAAAGCTGCTTCGAGTTCATCAAGACAGAATTATAAAGATAATTTTTAAAGGATTTTATTTTTTTTTGTGTGCCGAACAAAAACTTGATAATTTAATTCGAATTGAAAATAATTTGGTGATTCACTTTTAGGTCAGTTATTCTAAGGGATAAATTATGTCTATCGTTTAAAAAAAAAATTAAAATTTTTAAATAAAGATCAAGCATAAATAAACCTTAAAAAGAAAAAAGTGATTAAAACTTTTAATTTTTAATGTTATTAAGTTTATTTATGATAAAATAAAAACTTTTATTAAAAGTTTTTAGAAGTTTTAGAAGTTTTTAGATTTTTTCAACAAAAACAAAAGCTTGACTGAATTTTGAACTTTTTGTCTCGCTACTTCATTAATAAAAATTTATTCAGAAACTCGTTTCGTTATATTTATTTAATTTAAAAAAAAATAAAATGCAAAAAAATTTAAATTAAAAAAAAAATTGTATTATTTTTGACGAATTCCAGTCTAGGAGTAAATTTAAAGAACAAAAGCGAAATAAAATTTATTTTAAACTAATAAATAAATTATTTATTTTTGCCACATAATCAAGAGATACAGTGCTGCTACGATACCTTGAATTCACCATATTTTACGTAAATTATGGTAAATTCACAATATTTTATCATATTTACCGTGAAATTTGTTTATCTAAAAAAGTTATTTTACGTATTTTTCGTAAAATAACGATAATTATCTTAAATTACCGATAATTATTGTAAAATTCAGTGGAAAAAAAAATACAAAATTTCTTGAAAAAAAACGATTTTCACGAAAAAAAATTTTTTTTTGAATTTTTGAAAAAGGAAAAAAATAAATATTTGATTGAATTTTTTACGAAAATTGACGTAAATTTCGGTAAATTTTTGTAAAAAAAAAGGTGAAAAATGGTAAAAATTCTTCAAAAAAGGAAAAATTGATTTTTATTATTATATTCTATTTTTTTTAACAAATTATGAATATTAATATCTTAATACCCTTTTTTAGATTACCATATTTTACGGTAAATATGGTAAAGTTTCGTGAATTTACAATAATTTACGTAAAATATGGTGATTTAAAGGTATCATAGCAGCACTGTATGTATTGTAAATAAAACTCAAAATTTAAAATCTGTAGTTAAGATATTCTCTTTGCAAAAAGCAAATTATTTTTAATCAAATGGGTTAATTAATAATTCTTCAATTCAATTTTATTAAAAATTCATTCATACATTTAAAAAAAAAAATTAAAGCAAGATCAGTCAAAAGATGTCCCGCAGTGTTAAATTTTTTAAATTTTATTTTAAATCGCATAAAATAAACTAAAAAAATAAATTTTTCATAGATTTGTGATATTTTGATTAAAATAAAACTAAATTAAAAAAATAAAATTTACAAAAAAAAATTTGAAAGAAAATTAAACATTATTGTGTATCAACATATATGTATCAATATTGGATATTTAATTCAAAAAAAATCTTTAAATTTCGTATCTATTTACAATTTTTACAATTATTAATTTTTTTGGTAAAAAAGGCTTATTTATAAATTTTTTATTGCTTTTAATTTTTTAAACAGCAATAATTTATATCAATGACACAAAAAAATTCACCACTTCAAATTTCTTAACTCATTTTTTATCAGTTTATCTTTTTGATTAAGGTGAGTTATTATAAAGCAAATATTTAAAATTGAAGGTAATCATTCCTTCTATGTAGAGAACGTAATATTATTAAAATTATCCAAATATATTTATTTTCCAAATAAAAATTTCCAAAAAAGAAAAATTACGTAATTTTACCTAAAATTTAGTCAAAAAGTCATTTTTTTAATAAGAATATTTGCTAAAATAATTTTTAATAATTTTTTTTCTTTAAAAATTCAAAATTCGTAAAAGTCTAAATAATTAAATTTAATTATTAAATGAAATTTTAAAATTATTTGGTTCAAATTTTAGACTTATCGTTTTTTAGCTATTCACTCCTCTTACCCATGGCATGCTAAAATCCAATTTGTCCGGAACAAATTTTATCAAACTAGCACTTTGGGAAAAATTAGTGAATTTTCTGTAAGAATTCAATAGATTTTTTTTTTTCAAAATCTTTTTAATTTTTTCAAAGAAATGCATAAAAAAAATAACTATAAAGGGACGAAATAATTATTATTATTATTATTTATTCATAAAATTACGCCAGATTCGTCGATGCTAAAAATAAAATAAAATTGATAATATTTAATAAATTGTAAATTTCCAAAAAAGAACATGAAAAAATTTTTTTCCTTCTTATTTTAACTTTATTTGTATAATGTATTTGTAAAGAAAGTATATTATATAGTACAAGTATATTCGAATAAAATTTTGAATTTAAGACAAATTTGAATTTAAATTCGATTTTTTTTGAAATTAAATTCTAAAAACTATCTTTTTTTGAATAAAATTCAAGTTGGATTAATTATTTGTGTTTGAATTACAAAATATATCCAATGTTGAAATAACATTGAAAAAGTGCGATTTTTTAAAAATATCTACGTTATCTACGCTCTGTTTCGAGAATTAGGCATTATATTAAATAGCTTTATTCAATTTGTTCACATGAACTAAAAATTGTTCACCTAATTTGAGAACAAAAAGTGAACAAAAAATTAGGTAAACAAATAGTTAACAAAACTAGAGAACAAGAATTGTTTTATCTTATTTAAATTTATTTTATTTTTTTTTAATTTTCATATATTTTTATTCTGAGGAAGCATTAGCTCGGTACAGATAAACAAATAAACAAAGAAAGGCATTGTGAATTTTGGTACAAAAAACAAAAACAAAATATTAAAAATGCCAATGCTAAAGTTATGTAAATTGTAGCAGCTGATGCATTCTTTGTACCACCAATATACTGATTCTGCAAAACTCTGCAAAAATCAGAAATTGTGAATTTGAGATATTTTATTATTTCAAAAATCCAACTCAACTTTAAGTTGTGGTACAGAGGGTGTATCAGTTGCTTCAATTTACAGAACATGTTTTAGTCGAACCAGATTAAAGTTCTGGCGTTTTTTATATTTTGTTTTTGTTCTAAAATTCACAATGTTCTGAATTTTGCAGAATCAGTATATTGGTGGTACAAAGGATGTATCAGCTGCTACAATTTACAGAACACGTTTTGGTCTTTCAGAACTTAAGTTTTGGCATTTTTAATATTTTGTTTTTGTTTTTTGTATCAAAATTCACAAATCTACAAAAAATTAT
Source organism: Brachionus asplanchnoidis (assembly GCA_025491095.1). Classification (NCBI taxonomy): domain Eukaryota; kingdom Metazoa; phylum Rotifera; class Eurotatoria; order Ploima; family Brachionidae; genus Brachionus; species Brachionus asplanchnoidis. The sequence continues at coordinate 1,580,725 of JAILYF010000008.1, read as the reverse complement.
TTATAAGTTGAAAAAGAATTTTCAAAATTTTTTTAAAATTTTCAAATAAAAATTAAACCCATTCAATTTCACTAAAGAGTTTAATTTCAAATAAGAAAATGCTTACAATATTAACTTAAAATTATTTTTTTATTGAAACTGAAAAAAATATTTGAAACATCGCACTTATTCAATGTTATTTTAACATTGGGTAAATTATATAATTCAAACACGAAAAATTAAACCAGTTTAACTTTGATTTAAAAATCAACTTGAATTCTAGATAAATTCAACTAAAATTTTAAAAAATTTGAATACAGTATTTGAAAAATAAGAGCTTGAATAATTTGTTTTTGGTATTCTTGTAGCGTTGGTTTAATAAGAAAAACTTTTTTCTGGATCCGGGTTAGGTGGATAAAACTAAATCCAGAAAATGCTAAAAGAGTTGTGTTGACTGGTGAAAATCTGGTACATCTTTAGTATCCAAGTCGAATTCAATTAATTTTATGAATTATTTTTTAATTAAAAATTTTTTTGTTCAATTATTTTTAAGACAAATTTTTATTTTCAAATATTATATCGAATATTAGGGAGATTCAATTTTTAATTTAAAAATATTAATTTTCAATTATATTATATCAGAATTATTTGTATTCAAAAATAAAATTCAAATCTGATTTTCATTCGAAATGCTTCTTATATCCATTTTCGATTTCATCACTACCATCAAAGCAAATCATATAATTAAAATTTTTCGGAATAATAAATTAAAAAAATGAATTCTATTACTAATGTGATGGTTGGGATTCTAGGAAAAAATTTGAAAACATAACTGAAAAAACTTTTAATAATATTTTTAGCTTTTGGATTGGAATTTAAATTTACCCTTTTACAAAGAAATGCTTCCTAAATATTTAATTTCATTTAGATGAGAAAAATAAAATTGAAAATTCCTATCGTTTATAAACAGCTTTGTTTTTAAATATTAAGCCTTGAACCAACAACTGTATTTTCCAGATATTCAAATCGAAGCATCGACCAGAACTACTGTTGTTTGTTTAATTAGAAGAAAAATAATTAATCTCATAAACTATTGTTCGAATATAGAAATTTTTGAGATTTATAAAAGAATTTATTAATCCATCTTTTATTGATTTTTTAATTCAAAATCGTGTTGGCAAATTGAGCAGCGGTTGTATTGTCGGTGTCATCTTCAAAGTACTTAAATCTACTTGACTAAATAAAAAAGAGTTTACAAAACTAATATTTATTAGATTATAAATCAATTTTTAATATTTGGTCAAATCAATAATAACATTCAAATACCGGATTTTTTTATACGTTAATTACTGAAGGGGTCCATAAAACCACTTTAATATAATATGCTTTTTAGGTTGCATTAATTATCATAATTACTCAAAATATGTAAAAAAATATACTGAATGTAAAATTAAATGTTTTTTTATTAATTTGGTTTTGATTTAAAAAAATTGACTATTTTTAAGAAAAAATTGTTTATAAAAAAAATTTGATATAAATACAGGAATAAAATATTTTTTAAAATTCATATTATTGGTTCTTAACAATTTTTACAGAACGATTTAAAAACCATCATCCCTACCAAATGTAACTTACATTTGGTCCTTGTGAAAACGTAATTTTTTACATTTATCACAAGTTGACTTTTCTCTGTCAGGAAAAAAAGTCTTAACAAGTCAACAACAAGTCAAAGTATGACTTGGACTTGAAAATATATTTTTAAAAAAAAAACAAGTCAGGACCTTGACTTGTTACAAAAATTTTAGTAGAGAGTAAGTAAAAAGAAGATAAAAACAAAAAGAATAATTTTAGTCTTATTTATGAAGTGATGTCTTTAGATATACTTATCTTTTGAGTTTTTTTATCTCAAAATTAATAAGTCTCGCAATCATTTGAGAAAAAATAATTAAAATTTAATTTTTTTTAATTATTTGGAGACGATGAATTAAATTTCGATGATATTGAATCGAACGAAAACGACGAAATTTTTTCAGAAGACGAAGAAGATGAATTAACAAGTTCAGAAAAAGAGGAAACATATTCAAATGTTATTGAAAGTTTTAACGAAACAATTCCAAATGAAAAATTTCATCTGCGATGTTTCGCTCATTCGATTCAACTTGTGGTAAAAGGCAGCCTAAAAAAGATTAATAATATTCGTAAGTTGCTTTCAAAGTGTTACAAAATATCAGCAAAATATAGACAAAAAAAAGCATTTGCATGCTTTTTGGAGGAAAAAGACTATGCAGCTATTTCTAAGTCGATCAAAGCTAGGTGGAACAGTGAAATTGCTTGTCTGAAATCAATCTGTAATATTAAATTGGTTGATTTGAATGAAGCTCTCGAAAAGATATTAGCATTTTAATCTTTATTTAACACAATATGACATGTCTAGATTAATAGACATAGTAATTATACTTGAGCCATTCGAATATGTTTCAAAAGAGATACAAGGTAGATATTATTCAGAGTTTTTCAAAAGTCTCATAAAGAACCAAGGCATTAAAATTTATTTCCAAGTTTGGACTAAATTTTTTGATCATGGCCACATGATTTTTTTTCAGGTAGTTATGTGGCTTTGACTTTGGACTTGTGACTTTTATACAGCTCATGAATTACTAAAATTGTTTAATTATAATTTAACTAATAAAACTTAATAAAGGAAACTTAATATAGAAAACTATTGCACATTAAGTCTAATCGTTCTTAGTTTGTATCAGCTAATTGATGACCTTAATCATTATGAACCAAAAAAATAAGAATTTAAGATCTTTCAAGCAAGAATTAGAAATCAATTTAAAAAATCGATTCAAATCTATTTTTCTGAACATAGAAGATCCATCTACATTGGATGATATTGGTTCAGATTATTCAGTATTCATAGCATCTTTTTTAGATCCATTTTTTAAAAATGAATGGATTATGAATTTAGATATTAGTGAGGAAAGAAAATTAATAATCATCAGCAAATTGAAAAGGGAAATAATCTTGCAAATAAAAAATATAAGACAACAAACACCGTTTGGAGTTCAAATAAATGACTTAACCTTTGTTAGCAATATGAATCTCAAGAAGTTGGTCAAATTTCTTCTTGTTCAAATATACGACCGTTGAGTTCCATCAGCAATTAATCGGATTCAAGCGTTTTAAAATCCCCAACAAAAATTTAAATTTAAAATAATTTATGCATGATGGTAAATGTTCAAAAAAGCGTGTAAAATGCGTTTGTGGAGGAACAAAAAAAGATTATCCAAAGAATGGAGAAGAGGATAAGCGATTTGGAAACCAAATGTGGAAACCTTGAATCCGAAAATAAAAAGCTGAGAGAAAATAGCAGTCGAATAAACCAGTTGGGAATTTTTTCGGATCTTTTTAAAAAAAACAAATTGGATAACGTCGAGAAAAATATAATTAATGCGGTTCGTTTGGAAAGACATGAAGAAGAGAAAAAGGCTAAAAATGTTTTAATATTTGGTACGGAGCACGTTGATGGTAAAGAAGAAAACGAAAACATGGTAAAGGATATTGTTCAGTCGATTGGTTTTGACGTCAGAAAAGTGAAATTTTTAAAACGCTTTAAACGAAAAGATGATAGTGTCCAAAGCACACCAGTGCTTGTCGAACTAGACGACAAATCAAGTAAAATTGAACTGCTAAAATGTGTCAAAAATTTGAAAAAACATAGTAATTTTGAAAGAGTTTATATTAATCCTGACCAAACTGTTGCTGAGCGCGAACTCAGTAAGAAATTAATTTTACGTCGCAATGAGTTAAATAAAAACAATGATAGTGAAAGTAGTGGTTTTAGGTATGGTATTAGGAATTTTGAGGTCGTAAAGATCAATATAAGTTCCGATTGAATTTTTAACCAAATTTTTAACTGCAGCACAAGTTTAGCAAATAGTAGTAAAATTTCTAAGTCAAATGCTAAAAATTCTATTCCAAATCAAATAAAGAAAAAATCTATTTTGAACAAAAACTTTTTATCGTTTTAGTATTCAAACGTAATCTCTTTAGACAATAAAATGCACTTCTTAGAATCTTATTTAGTACTTGAGGACCCGGATTTGGTGCTTGTTACCGAGACCTGGTTTACTAAGTACTCTTTGTCCAATATAAACGGATATTCAATTTTCAGAAAAGACAGATGTGGTAGAGGTGGTGGCGTATGTATTTATGTCAAAGAGAGTCTTAGAGGCATTACTGTTGAAATTCCGGAGTTACAAGACAGCTTAGTGGAGCAGATTTGGTGTGAAGTAAGAAATCAATCAGATAGGATTCTTATAGGCTGTTTTTATAGGGCGCCAGATTCGACACCTGAAATCGATGTGAGGATTAATTTACTCATCGCAGGAGCTAGCAGTTTAGTTTTGAAGGGCCGCTTTGATAGTGTGATTATTTGTGGCGATTTTAATTACCCGTCGATTAAATGGTCTTCCGAAACTGTTTATCCAAATATTATACCATTCGATATGAAAAGTCAAGTTTTTGTTGAAAATTTACAAGATTCTTTCTTGAGTCAAGTTGTCGAAAAAAATACATTTCAAACAAACGATAACAATTTTACCAATATTTTAGACTTAGTAATCACGTCGAATAGCGAGAGGTTATTAGACTTGGAACACAAACCAATTCTTGGTAACTTGTCACGAGGACATCACGTACTCACGTTCAAGTTCTCGACTTTGTCTTTTTTAAATAATTTTGACAATCGGACTTTTGACTATTCTAAGGGGAGATTCGAGGGTCTGTCATATGAGTTGACATCCATTAAATTGCATGGAATACTTAATGAAATGAACGTTGAATCTGCTTATGAATATTTTTTAAATATTTATTACGATCTGTGCAACAAGTACATTCCGCAGCGAAAAAGGTCCTTTAAAAGAAAGCTTCCATGGCTTTCCAAAAAGACAAAAAAAATATACGAACGAAAATAAACACTTGGTTCAAATATCTAGCATCGAGAAAAGACGCTCAAATTTATGTTAGTTTTAAGAGATTTAAAAAAGAGGTAGCGATTTCACTTTCAGAAGACCTAAAACAATATGAAAATAGGCTTGTTTCAAAATGCAAACGTTTCCCAAAGCTGTTTTACTCCTATGTTAATTCAAAGTTAAGTGTCAAAGATCAAATTAAAGCATTAAACGACAAAAATCGAGTTTTAAAAAGCGAACCTTATTAGTTATGTGACATTTTAAACGAGTAATTTGAATCAATGTTTATCAAAAACGAACCGGATCTAACGCTTCATTTGGAAATGCGTACAGGTGAAACTGTAAGTATTGATCCAAATTTAACTTTTTCTTCAGGCAATGTGCGAAAAATTTTGAAACAATTGGATAAACACAAGGCGATTGGTTCAGATAAGATCCACTCCTGGGTACTGTATGAGACAGCAGACGCGATCTCTATTCCTTTGTCAATTATTTTTATAAAGTCTTTTGTTAACTCTTCTGTACCTAGCTACTGGCTTGAAGCAAACATTACCCCTTTGTTCAAGAAAGGAAGTAGAGTCATGGCCTATAATTATAGACCTGTGTCCCTTACTTCTATTTCATGCAAAATTATGGAAAAGCTTCTAAAGTCCGTTATTGTGGACTTTCTTGGTAAGAATAAATTATTATACGAAAGACAACATGGTTTTATTAAAAATAAATCATGTTTTACCAATCTAATTGAAACCATCGATATCATGTCCGAGACATTAAATCACAACCTCCCAATCGATATTGTTAATTTGGATTTCTTAAAAGCTTTCGACACTGTCCCGCACAAACGCTTATTGCATAAGCTGAAAAGTTATGGATTTGATCAAAGTATAATTAGTTGGATTAAAGCGTTTTTGTGCAACCGAAAACAGAGAGTAGTATTTGGTGAATCGGTTTCCAAATGGATTGACGTAACGAGCGGCGTTCCACAAGGATCTGTTCTTGGCCCGATTTTGTTCTTAATTTACATTAATGATCTACCTGATGTATTAAAAAGTATCTGTGAGATTTTTGCCGATGATACGAAAGTTATGTCGATTATTAAAGATCATAATTGTTGCTTAGAGCTTCAAAGTGATTTATCCAAGATCAATGATTGGACTAGAAATTGGCTAATCAAATTAAACGATGAGAAATGTAAAGTAATGCATTGTGGCAGTAAGAATCCAAATTTTGATTATACCATAAACGGAGAACACTTTATAGCTTCATAGCTTTTTTAGTTCTGGAACCAATTTAGAAGCTCTTCTCTGGACTGATTCTAAGACCTTGATGTCTTTTTTTAAGAACGGGTTCCAATTTTGTACTCCATATTCTAGATACTGTCGAGCAAAAGAAAAAATTAATAATTAACTTTAATTTTTTTGCTTTTTTAATCCTTGCTATTATGATAACTCTAATTTGACGCTACACCGAAAGGGGGGGATGACATAGATGGGGAGAGCCATGATTGAGGTAAAGGATCAACTTGAGTATGAAAATGAGTGGAAATAAAAAATAATGACCATATCAAGCGAATAAGAAAAACAAAATAAAAAGAAAAAATAAGTTCTCTTTATTTTTCTAATTCAATCAAAATTTTAAAATTGAATAAAAAAATGGATTAATCGGAAGCAAGTTCTGCGATTTTACTAATTAGTAGCGACGATTAAAAAAAGTTGCTGATTAATTATCGTCGAAAAATATTAATCTAATTCTGAATCCTATTTTTTATGTCTAAAATTATTATTTTATATTTATTAAAAAAAATTTAATTTGGATATTTTGTGTGCTGTTAATTCCATTCTTTTCTTATTTGTAAAAAAAAATTGCTTTTAAAAATTAATAATGTGTTTTTCAACATATTATATAGAGTCCATATAAGAAAAGAATAGCTAAAAAAGTAGCTATTTACAGTTAACGTAATTTTTCTTTCCAAATTGCTTTTCAACTAAAATCATTTAAAAAAATTTGTTTCAATAACGTTGTTCAAAAAAGTTAGATAATTAAAAAATATTTTTCAATCTTTATTTTAGAAATTTTTAATATTTATTTTTGTTATGACTCAAACATTTTTATACCCTTAAAAAGCAAAAAGATTTCTTTATTTGAAATAGATATTTTTGTATTTTTGAATAATTAGTTTAAAAGCTTTCGTTTTTATCCCATCTTTAGAGACTGAAACAATAATTAAATTGAATTTTAACTTTTGGTTCCGTGATTCGCTTGTTTTAATCATAATTGTCGAGTAAGAGCTCTCTCTCTCATCAGCTAATTCATATCATCTATTTAAACAAACCATAAGATAATTACTTTGCATGTGTTTAGATAATTAAGGAATTAGCTTTGTTTAGTTTTATTAAAACATTGGCAAATGATAAATACAAATGCAGTTTTATCGATTGGTGTTCTGTTTCAGTATACTATTTACTCAAGAATAAAAAAAAAACATTCGGTCTGAATAATGCATTAGAAAAATTTCCTTATCTCATAGACTCGGTGTTGATCAGGTTTAACCATAAATTCAGCTTTATCTATTATCAGTAGCTAATTATCGACTTAATGCAAATGCTTTTACCAAAGAAAAAAAAACACAAGAACCTGATAACAAGGCTTAATAAAAATATTTTTTCTTTTAAATTATCATAGAAAAAAGGCTTTAAATATAATTAATACTAGATTTTTTTGATTTTCTTTCGGATATTTTTATATTTTATTATTTCCAGTTTAAATGTCTGGCAGTGTTTTGAAAAAATTAAAAAAATTAAGGTACATTGCCAAAATCGATTAGACTAAATTAAATTGGTAATTAATTCATAAAAATAGTTAATGAAAATTTTATTGAAGGTCTTGAAGTTTCATAAAATGTCATCACTTTGAAGAGCTCTTGTAAATTTTAAAAAAGTTCTCTCATATAAAAGAAAATATTACAAATGATTAATGAAAATGCAAATTAATTCAGTTTGAAAGCACTTAAATAGATTTCGGCATTGCAAAATTTGGTATTATCAATCATTTTAAACAAAAAATTTGTTTATTTTTTATTCTAAAAATGATTTAAGATTTAGAATAAAAAGAAAATGGTTATAAATTTATGACTTGTATTTTTCACAATTGACTTGAATATTTTATTTTTGATTTAGACAGCTGCTTAGCTAGGAATAATTATCAATTTTTAAAAAAGCTTAAGGCAAAGAAAAATGAGTTTTTTTGTATAATTAGTAGAATAAATATAATCAATATTTATTAAGAATTATTGTTGAAAAAAAAACTAAATTTTTAAATTTTAATTAGAATCTTGGATTTTATGAATCGGATTATTCTGATATTCTGATATCGTGGTATTTCCATATTTTTTTGACCGCATATCACCTAAACATATTGAAATTAAGTTCTCAATAAAATTGCTAGGTTTTTACCAGCTGAAGCAAAGCAATTTAAAATTTTTTTGAACTTTTATTTCTACCAGATAAGGAAAAAAAACTTATAAAAACTCCAAACGAAAGTATAGAACAACTCATCCTATTGGTTCAGTTAAAAATTAGATAAATAAATTTTTAAATTAAAGAAATTAAACTAGAATAAGTAAAAAAATTCATTTTAAAAATAGCTTAAAAATTTAATTTTTTAATATCCGAGTTTTTTCAAAAAGTCTTAGCGTTAGGCAAGCAGAAAAGCCATAATTTTTGTCTATTTAAAAAGAAATGGAATCAAATTTTAAGCGGTGGTGAAGCTTAGAGCAAAAAAAAAAGCAAAAATTATGTTTTATTAAATTAAACAATACCAGTTTTATTTCAATTTTTATCAATTATTTTAAAAATAAATGTTAAAATTTTTTAAACAGAATTTGTTAAACGTAAACAAAAGCAAAAAAATTTAAAATTCTTTAAATTTAAATGGATAGATACAGTACTATTTGTTAAGTTTTTTTAACTTTTTTTTTTAATTTCATGTTAAAATTTTTAAGATTTTTCAAAATTATCATTTAATTTTTAAATTCAAAAAAAAAATTTGCTTTACTTTAAGTTTTTTTGCTCCAAATTTCACCGCTGAAAATTATAATTAAATTTTTTTTTAAATGAGACGAGATTTTAAAATTTTAATTCGAGTAAATGATCTAAATTCACTTAATTGATCAATGGGAAAGAAATCAAAAAATAGTAAAGATTTAATATAATTTTGAACTAAAAATAAAACGAAAATATCCAATTTTTTTTTCATACCTATTCAGAAATATTAAAAGTGGGAAATTGTCGTCTGATATTTTTTATTAATTTATGTCGATGGCAAAAATTAGTGTTAGGATCAAGAAAATTTAAAGATTTAATGGTCATTGTTGTTGCCAATTTTCATCAATTAAATTTAAACTTATGGTATTATTTTTGTAATTTGCATCAAAGATGTTCCAATCTAATTTTACATGACCAATCTCTTCTAATCTATAGGTTATTTTTTGAAGAAATTTTAATTAAACAAACTGAAACTAATTTAGATATTTATTCTTTTACGCTTTTATTTGTACTTGAAAAAATACTAATAAAATATTTAAATTTGTTGGAAAAAATTATTTAAGAGACAATGTTGAATTTAAGTAAGAAAATTTAATCATATAATTTAATAACGATCAAAAAACATAAATTTTTGTAAAAATTTAGAAACAATAAGGAATAGGAAAAAAGTCAGATAAAAAAATATTCAGAAATTGATCTTTGTTTAATAGTAGTTTTGTGAATTTCAAATCCAAATTGAACAAAAATTCTTCATTTTTTGATTTTGTAAAATTAATTTTAACAAAAAATACTAGAAAAATACTGGAACACACTTTGTTGCACCTTTTTTACCTAAAAAAAATTTATTTAATTTTTTTTAGTAAATCAAATCAATAATCTATTTAAATCTTATTGGTTCTTTATTTTTTGTCATTTTTTACATGAGAAGTTATTCTAGATAAAAAAGGTGCAACAAAGTATGTTTCATTATGTTGCAGTATTTTTTCTAATATTTTTTATTTACTTTAATTTCAATTTGTATTCGAAATTCACATAACCGATTTAAAAATAAAAAAAATAATTTTTTTTCTTATTCGCTCCTTGTGAAGCATATGGTAAATAAAAAATATGGAACAGCTTATTTTTCTATTTTACATTTTTCAATAAATTAAAAAAATAATTGGTTTTATTAATAAGCAATCAAACAGGATAATATATAAAATATCTCTTTTTATAAAATTTAATCACTTGTTGATTCGATAATTCTCTTAAAATTTGTTCCCAAAATTTCAAAAATAAAAAGAATATAAAAGTGCATTAAAGATATTTCAATTTTTGAAAAAGGTAACCGGAAAACTATCAAGTAATTAAAAATATACATTTTGAATATTATCCTGTTTGATTTTTTATAAATAAATCAATTTTTTTTTAATTTAAGATTTATTGAAAAATGTAAAAATAGAAAAAAATCATGCCATATATTAAGAAATGATTAATTTCTTAAGTTTTTCTTAATAAAGCTATCTATTAAATTTCGAGCTGAAGGTCGAATTTGTAATCTTTTAAAGGATGACAGCAACAAAATTCCAATTAATTCCGTATCAAGTTCATATATTTCTAAATTTTAAAACAAAGCTAAATTTTGTTGATATAAAGTCGAATGATTCGATTCTTTAAAAAAAAAAACAATTTAAGTCTGGGTTAAAAATTAAATTTTTTGATGGCTTCTCTTAATTTTCCTTAGATTAAGATAAAAAAATTAAATGCATTCGTATTCGATTCTAAGAAAATAAATCGGTTTTATGATTTTTTTTTAGTTTTTACAAAACCAGTACTTATTATTTTTGTGTTAAAAAAGAAAATTAAAAGAAGACATTTGAAAGAATATTCTTAATTAATTGATGAAGTTTTTGACCATTAAAAAATCTGAATGAAATTTTACAATGTCTAGAAAATTCGTAATACGTAATACGTTTAGCTTTCTTGACTTATTTGAATCAAATTTAGTCTATTTAAGTTCAATCAAGTATTGCTAAATTGATTGCAACGAGCTTTTAAAACAATTCAGAAAGAAAAATTTAAGAATTTTTACCCTTACTTTTTTCATTTACGCCTTGAAGATGAAATTGAGTTAGGAAAAATCAAAATCATAAATACAAAGATAAATAGAATAGTTTTTAGAAGAAATCAAATTTTAATATTTAAATGCCGATTTTTTTTATTTAAAAAAATTATTCATCATTTACGGAAAAATTTGGTTCATGATCAAATTTAAATTTAAAGTTTTAGGTTTACAAATAAAATTTTTCATCAATTTTTTAACAATTAATATTAAATGAATAAAATTTATTAAACATTATTCGTTTAATAAATTTTATTAAACAAATAAAATATTAAAATATCATATAAAGCGTTTGTTTGAGCCGTTAATTTAATAACTCAATGAGGATTTTAATTATAACTTCAAAGTCTTCAGATAAATATTTTAGGAGAATCAATTAAAAATCAATTAGAAAAAAAAAAGATTTATTTTTAAATTTTGAATATTAAACATTTAATGTTATATTTAAAAAATAAATAAAAAAAAGTTTACTTAATAATTTTACTGAGATTTTAATTAATTAAATTTTGATCATGTGATCATGATCATGAGCTTCAAGTTGCCGTCTTTTGCATATCATTTATCTACAATCAACAATCAAAAATACAGAGCAATTCAACAATGAATATTATAGCACTAATATACTTAAACACATAATACAACTTCATTATAAATCTTTCGATATTATATTCATGTAATTCTGAAATTAGTTGAGGTAATTCAAGAAAAAAATTATTACCAGATAATTGGAAATCTAAATATGTATTTAAATCTGGGTTAGTGTGACATTACTTTAAGGTATTTTAAAATAAACAACAAATTTTATAATATCCAGTATCAGTAGAAACACAATTAACTATTTATTTGTTTACATAATTTTTATTTTTGAAAAATTATTATTTTGCTATATATTATTTTAACATAACTTTCGCTTTTTGCCTTAAGAAAAGAATTAGTCTTATTTAATTTCAATTCAATGAATATTCGAATTCTTGTTAATTTCTATCGGGGCAATTGTTCGGTTTCATTGAACAATATTTTTCTACTGAAACAATCAACTAAAAGTCTGGGCTAAAAATAAAAATTTTTCTAAAAATCAAACAAATTTTTTGTATTTTTTCATATTTTATTTAGGACTAAAATTTTCAGAATTTTTTTAAAAAAGAAAAAAAGCTAAAAAAATGAAATAAGATTAAGAGCGGGCCTGTAGCGTAATGGATAACGCGTCTGACTTCGAATCAGAAGATTCCAGGTTCGAGTCCTGGTAGGCTCGAATTTTTAGCAAACACTTCAATTAAAATAAAAAAAAATTATCAAGAAATTCAAGTATTTATAATCAGCTAGAAATAGAAAATAAAATTTAATTTCCTTTATTAAATTTTGTTAATAATCATCATTATCGTAGTAGTAGTTTTTTTTATTAATGCTGCTACAATTTGAATTATTGATTTTTACAAACAGAAAGTTTCGAACAAGAAATTGAATTAGAAAAATAAAAAAAGAGAAGAAGGCAGTCTTGTTAGAGATGCAAATGGTCTTGGCAATGTGTTGTGTTAAATCGATTTGGCGTTAAGTCCATCACTTGCAGACAATAATTATCTAGTTTATGAATTTGGCTTTAACTTGTTTAAACAATTTTCATTTATGTATTCCTCTAACAAACTATCTTCTATTTATTTTTTATAATCATAATTTATTTCAACTCCCAGTGCTGATTCCATTTCAGATATTTTAACGATTTTAAATTTGAAAACAAAAAATACAGAATCTAATACGTAGAATGAAAATATAATTCATACCATATATTAATAAATTATTGATGCTTAATTATTATTGATTCTTAAATTTTTTTTTTCTTGATGATCAAAATTAGTTTTCGCTACTTTTTCATTTTTATGTTTTTTTTTTCATTTTCTTTGTTGTTCAAGTCAAATGCGGAAATTGATAAATATACCTTTTGGTTTTTTTTTCTATATCAAACTCACTCTAATGAATACTTTTAAACACTTATCAGAATTATTCAAAATTATGGCCTAGAGTCTAGAGTGAAGGAAAATGAAAAAATTTTTTAATGTCCCGCGGAAAAGTCTGCGCCCACTTTTTCTCCCAAGACAACTTTTCATGCATGACATGTGCTTTTTGAAAAATTTAGATGGGAAATGGACCAAATTGTCTAATGGTCCGTGTTTTCCCAAGAGCCGAATTTTTCAAGCTTGTCATTGACTATTTAACAAAAGATAAAAATCGATAAGCTTTTCTAAATATTTGTCCGAAAAAGTGTCGCGCTATTATTTTGGCCTGACAATATTTGTCTTCAAAGTTTGTGCAGCTTTTTTTTCTAATTTCTCATTTTTTTTTAGAAAAATTTCCACCACCTGAATCGTACAATGGTACAAATAGAGTCATGAAAAACAATGATAACTTGATGCAGTGTATTTAGGAGAAGAAAAGCCAAAGAGGAATTAGTTCTAGACAAGAGTTTATTTACAACGAAAATAGAATTAAAAAAAAAAAAAGTTGTTTGTTTTAGTTTAGCATGGATATTCTGAGCGTGGTCACACGTTTTCCTATTCTTGTTTTCGGTGTCGAGCGGCACGACGACGATTTTGCCGACCGCATCAATTATAAATACACTGTTGCTGTTTTAGTTATATTCGCTATAATTGTTACCAATCGACAATTTGGAACGAAGCAAATACATTGTTGGATACCTGCTTATTTTACAAGTATGTTTAATTACTTATTTTTATTAATTAAAATTCTTGTTATTTTAATTAACCCATTTTTAAATAAAATTTCAGTCATTTTTTATTATTTTGGACAGAATTTTTTTATCAAAAAGCAGATTATTTTGGACTTGAAAAAAAATTGAATATTTTTATCATAAAATTTTAAGAAATAAATTTTTCTCAAAAAAAAAATTTATGAGACTTAAATTTTTTGACTTTTCGAAAAAGATTCTTAAGTAGCTAAATTAAGCCAAAATTGATTAGACTAATGACTTAAATTATTTCAAATAAGATTTATGTTTTTCAATTAAGAGAGAATTAGAGGGAAATGACATGGAAAATATGTTTGGTTTGATATGGAAAATTTTGGCATACTAACTTTTATAGTGAATTAAAATATTATAATAAAATTAGGTCTGAAGGCTAGACATCTATTAACTTTGAAGAATTGATGAACCCAAGCAAATATGGAGGCTAATTTTTAATTAATATTTTCTGACAATTCTCAAGGGCTTAGATATAAATTTAAATTAACTACTGAGTTTCGAGTTTTTATTTATTTTTTTAGAAAAGATTTTATTGAGGTCAAATTAATTATTTAAATTTAATATAGAAATAAGTACTAGTTTTGAATAAAATTTATCTAAAAAGTTTGAATATTTTCTTCTAAAAAACTTAACTCTTTACTGTTGACCCTTTTAAAATAAAAAAAAAAAATTTATTAGTTTTTAATTTAACATTTAATTTTAAATTCAAACAGTAACTGAGTTAAAATATTTTCATTTAAATTCTTCCAAATACTCATATTTGCCCAAAAAATCCAAAAGTTTTTCATGGAATTTCTTCAGAATCATCTTTTATTTTTATCAGGTTTTTTGATACAGATATTATTTAATTCTTTTTTATTTTAAATCGCCAAAAAGAGTCAAAATAAAAATAAATATAAAGAATTTTCTTTTTTAAGCAAAACATTGTTAAGTCCGAGTTGAAAGTCCTTCAAAAATCTCCAAAATTGTGATAAAAAATTATGAAATTAGCCTAATAGATTTTACTGACCATTTTTTTCAGATTTTATTTATTTTGTCTTTCTAAAATAACCATAAAAAAAATCTTTCTATTTGATAAACTTTAAGGGGACTGGACAAAAAGTAATTTGGGTTGGGTTAATTAATTAACTAAAATTACTAATTTTTCACCAGATTTAATTAATTTTAAAAATGTGAATAAAAATCAAGTTTGATGCTAGTTTTCCAATATTTAATTAAATTTACAAACGTTAATTTTTTATTTAAACTTTTCAAAAATTTTTGTTTATCCTTTGTCACTATATGAACCGAATTGTAATAATCCATGAGCCTCTTTTGTCAACTTTATCATTACTGCATCATTAGTTTTCAAATAGGGCACAATTTTAAGTCGAATAGCACATTTTGTACATTGATACTATATTATATCAGCTTGCAATTTTTCTGTCGCTTTTTTTACAATCCATTTATTTCCCTCAAATTCTGGATCAAGGAATTTTTTACAAAGAGGAAAACAAGTTTTACCTTTCCTCTAGTTTTTCCCTTAGAATTAGATTCAAAAGCTTGTGCTTGAGATATGTTATTAGGAATTTCTTCAATTACAGACATTTTTTTAATTAAATGATGAATTTAGAGACAATGTTACATTGGTTTATATAAATGTAAAATCAAAAGTTTTAATTTGATAAACAAATCAAATCATTTTTATATATTTATTTTTGAAAATGATTGCTAAAAATTGAAATAAAACTGATGTTTAATTTAATAAAACATATTTTGGGCAAATAGAAGTACATGATAAAATTTAAATTTCAAATCAAAATTTTTAGTTTTTGATTTAAATAAAACGGTATTTTTTTTCAATCTTTAAAAAAAAATTACTAAACTTTATTAAACATGATTTGTTAAATCTATGCTAAGATAGAAAATTATATGAATTTTTATCTAAAAAAAATTAAAATCTTAATCAATATTTTGAAATTTTGCAAGACAAACATTAACTTTGTTTCGCCATAATATACTTTTGTTAGTATTTAAATATCATTTAAAGCCATTATTTTGATACCTCAATATGGATTTTAAACTTGTCTTTAAACTTTTTAAATAAAGATTTTAGAAAAATAAATTTAAAATCAACTAGAAAAAAAAAGATTTGTTTTTTTTTCAATTTAAATTATAAACATCTTGTGTTTAATTTAAAAAATATTAAAAAAAAACTAATTTGAATATTTTTATTAAGATTATAATGCATCTTGAAGTTGATGATCAATTCAAAATATCATTTCAATTCAAAAAGTTTATCCTTAGATATTAAACTCAATCTTTGATTTAATTTTAGTAATTGTAATGTAACATGCTTTACATGCAATGTAGATTTAGAAAATAAAAAAAATAGGAAAAAACATTTTCTCAGTCCATTGATAATCGATTTTAATATTTAAATGTATTAACCGATTTTTTTTAAAGTTTATTTGAGATTTTTAACTTCAAAAGTATTTGTTTTTAACATTCACAATTAAATTTAAAAAGAAATTCAAACAAAAAATTCATAAAAAGTTATAAAATGAAAACAAAACTTTATAAAAAAAAACAGTTAACTTAATTGAAATCGATTTTATCAATGGATTGAGAAAATGGTTTTACAATTTTTTTTATAATTTTCTAAATCTACATTGCATGTAAAACATGTTACATTAAATCTATTCAAATTCAATCAAAGATTTATTTTAATATCTTAAGATAAACTTCTTGAATTGAAATGATATTTTGAATTGATCATCAACTTCAAAATGCCGATTATAATCTATTAAATTTTGATCATTTGACCATGATCATGAACTTCAAATTGCCCACATTTTGCTACACTTTTTGCTCCAAACTTCACCACCGCACGTTATATAAAAAAAATACAAAAAAAATTTATTTTTTCTAGGAAATTACGAAGAATACATAAACGATATTTGTTGGGTATCAAATACATACTACATTTCGTTGGACCAAAAGCTACCCGAGGCCGAACAAATCCGCAAAAGCTTCGAGCTCAAGTACTATCAATGGGTGCCATTTATTCTATTGTCTCAGGCATTTTTTTTCTACATTCCACACATTGCATGGCGGGCGCTGTCACGCCGCTCCGGAATCGACATCCGCGACATAGTCGAGGCAGCATCGAACTACAAATCAGTGGACAAGTACGAAAATCGCCAAAAATACATGACCTACATGCTGACGGCCGTCGACCAGTACGTGGACGACCCGCGCCGCCGCAAAGACACCCGACGCTCGCTCTTCATCAAGCGTCTCCTATCCGTCCTTTGCTGCATTAGCGGAAAATTTCTCGGAAACTATTTAATGGTGCTCTATCTGTTCATCAAGCTGGCCTTCATAGCCAACTGCATTTGCCAACTATTCGTGCTGAACCTGCTCCTGGGCCACGAGTTCCACAAGTTCGGCTTCGAGCTCCTGGACAAAATCCTGAACGGCAAGGGCTGGGACACGGGCTCGCGCATCTTTCCCAAAATAAGCATGTGCGACTTTCGCATCCGTGAAGTAGGCAACCCCAAAGTCAGCCATCGCTACACTGTCCAGTGCGTTCTGCCAATCAATCTGTTCAATCAGCAAATTTTCACATTCATCTGGTTCTGGTACGGCATCGTGCTCATTGTCAACATCTACAGTCTGTGCGTTTGGACATACCGCTTCTTGCCGTCCAAAAGACTGCGCTACATTACCAGACGCATAGAAATAATGCGCCAAGCTCTCCTTTGGAAACAGAAGAATACGCTCAACTTTGAGCAAATGCCAGACCTGGAACTGCACGAGTTCGAAAAAGACCTCATCCAACACTTTGTCCACGACTATCTGGAGTCCGACGGATTGTTCATAATCCGCATTTTGTCCTCTAACACCAGCGATTTTGTGTGCACTGAGCTCATACAGGAATTGTGGAAGTACTACCGCAAACAGCGCAAATTTAACCGGTCCGATGACGAGGACCTGAACGATGACGAGTCCATAGAGTTCAAAAGAGATGCCAGCGACCACTCGGCCTACAACTCCAAGCCAGACGAAGAGCCAAGTAGTCAGGAGGAAGTCGAGCTGGATCAGAGGCCCCAGCTTAACTATTTTAAGTCGAAGCGAAACACAATTGCCAATATTAGCTACAAGTCAGCGCCGATTAGGCCCAGGCTGGTCAAGTCCAGCAATATGGGGAAAAAAATGAAAAAATCAGAGCCTGGTGCTTCGAGGGTCACTCGAGCCACATCACATGATCCGACCAGTCTGTCAAACAATGACAGTCTGGAAAATGACGAAGAATTGAGAAAAGATGGCAAAAAGTTTGGTAAAATTGATGGTGATGATGGTGATGATGATGGCAATGGACAAGAAAAAAATGAAAGATCTTCTAAATACTTTGAAACTGAGACTTAATCGATCATCTAGCCTTAACAACGTCTACTATCATTTAATATATGCAATTGTCAACTACATATCGAGTGATATCGAGTACCGTTTTTTTAAAGTCATTAAAATTGATTTAGAATAGATTGAAATGATTATTTTTTATTTTGTCACTTATTTAAATTAGAGTTTTTTTTGCGTTTAGCTTGTAAATATATTTTATTTTTTCCCATTGAAATTATTAATTAATAAAATTTTATTTTTAAATTGTATGGATAAAATTTTTTTAAGCTTTTTTTTGTATTTTTGTTTGTTGCAAAGTAATTTGCTTGCATTATGAAAAACTTAGGGTTAATTTACAAATCTTGAGTAATTTGCAAAATTCGTGTCTATAAGATCTAACCATAAACAAATTAATATAGACCTAAAAAACTTCGTACCTGATATATTCTCAAAAAAAATTTATACACTCTTCGACACCTATTTTAAAAAAATTAATAGAACACAGAATGAATAATAATTTAAATCACCAAGCAAGAACGCGATCTTGGCATCATTATCACCAATGATCTCAAACCGAAATTAAATTTTTTATTTTTCTCCTCAAATATTAAATTAAATTCCTTAATTATTAAATTATTCGAAAAAAAAATAATTAAAGCTAAATTGAAAAGAAATCCAATATTTTAAACTAATTGACACTTAATCTAAAAACACAGTTTAATTACAAAGACTCCGAATTAGAGCAAATTATTTAATTTAAAGATTTACATCATATTTAATTTTTCAATGTAAATTATCTCCTAAAATTTAAACTCCGATTTTTACCGTTATAGATTAATATAGTAAAACAACTATGAAATAATAATCGAACCATTATTTAGAATGAAAATTTAGATGATATAGAAATCATTAATTTTTTAAAATTTCGCATCATTAGTTAAAAAATATTCGCGATTTATTAAAAATTTGGTTTTAAAAAAAATTAAAAATCATGTAAATAATTTTAAATACTTCAATTTTTTCTATTAATTTTGCTGTGTGTAATTTCAAGAATGATTTTAAAAGAAAAAATCATTTATTTAAAAAAATTTAAAGATTTAAATAAAATTTTTTTTAGTAAATCAGAACAAAAAATAAAAGGAAATGGCGTATGTTAAAGGAACTCATGAGATCAAGCGGTTGAAAATGACAGATGCTTAAATTTTTTTGGTTTTTTAATTATCCATATACCAATTACTCTGTTTTCTTTAATTATTTTGCTGTTTTATTTCTTTTTTTTAATTGAAGGTTCAACTTAAACATTCGTTCAATAATAAGTTTTATTTCGCAAAATTGAGTTAATCAATTTTACTACAGAACTATTTGACTGAAAATCAATAAATTAATGATAAGTATTTAAGGTGTTGTTAAGTTTTAAGAAATTTATGGTATTTTATAAAAAAAATAATTATTTTCAAATGTTTTTAATTTTATTTGTTATTATTTGTTAATTTTTAATTTTTTAAGTCAGTTTTTTTACTGAGAATTTTTTACTCTTTCTTGCTACTATCAATATTTTTAGGTTCGATAACGGCAACTGTTGGAGGAAGCTGAGCAATTAATTTAGGTTCGCGGAAAGTATGATACATGTGGTAGATAAGACTCAACGTTAGTGCACCTACAACCATTCCTTGAGCGAACACTCTTGTCTGAATCCTTTAAAAATAATTAAGAAATCAGGGTTTTTTTTTCTAGCTAATCACTTACACATAAACGCTGGCTTTTAAATCTTTATCTCGTTTTGTAAAATGAAAAAGAGAGTATCCAACGACTCCGACAAGACCGGCCATACCGAATACCGGTGTTGGGTCTTTTTTTATTTTTTCCCATAGGCGGTGTCCGGGTTTGTTATCTTCAAAAATATCTGACATTTCTTAATTTGTTATATTCAACAAAAAAATCAAAAAGAATTTGAATTGCAAAAAAAATTAAATCTAAAATATTTCTATTTATAAAGCTAGTAGTTTTATTTTTAAATAAAAATTCTTATATTTAAAATTCCTTGAAATTTTATTTTATTTTTGCTTTTACTTATTTGGGAATTTCAAGTGAAAAACCAAGACTTTGACTTTTTAACAGGTCTGATTTAAATATAAGATCAGAACGTAGATATCTGTTATTTATTCAATGGGTTTAAACTCTTTTTTTTTAATCTGAAATCAAATTTTTCACATAATAATTTAAATGATTTTTTTGAATATTGAATTTCAAAAATTAATTATTTTTTTTCCTAAAAAATAAATTTAAAATGCATTTTTCTACAAGATTTAATTTTCAATTTAACATATTTCAAATTGAATAGTTAAAAATTATCATTGGTAAACGCCAATGTAGCATGAATTCGAATTTGTTAAAAAATGTTTTTTTTTAGAAAAAAAATATTTTTCACGCTCTTCAGCTAGCTATGTTGTCTGAGAAAAGCTTGAAGAAAACATTTTTAGTATGCCTCTGCTAATGTGGTTGTGGCTTCAAGTTATGGTCCCCTTAATTTTGAAATTTTAAAATTTAAAACCCGTTTTTGACAAGAAAGATTTTTTTTTTATTTTCAGATTAATCTCCCTAAATTGAATATGGTTGTTAATTTTCATTCAATTTGATTTTCTTAGTCAATATTTTTTTTTTAAATATGTTTCATTAAGTTTTTTGTATAGAAATAAAGGGAATTAAACTTTCTAAAAAATTATGGAGACCTTTTTTTGAAATTTTTCATTTTTTAGTTCAAAAACGAAAAAATAATTTTATGGTGGACTATAGAACCAAGCTATATAAAATATTTTTTGGCCAAAGATATGTGTATTTTATGCTGCATGATATTTTTAGCAAAAATCAAACATGTATCAAATTGATCTTGAAAAAGGATTCATTTATATTTCTAATTCCTAGATTTATACTTTGTTTATTTTTTAATTTTTGACGATTTATACTAATAAACTTTAAAAAAAATAACTTATTGAGTTTAATAATTTATGATGAGAATTTTTTCTTCATCATTTAACAATAAAATTTTTGATAAAATTGAGGAGGTTGACTTATTGAGACCACCAGATATTGATGTTAGCTCTGGAATGCATGAACATCATATGAAAAACATAGGGGAAATTTGTCAAGTATTAGGAAAAATTTTATCACAAACAGACCAGCGTAGCTCTGGAACAGTATAAAAGAAAAAACAATTAATTTCAAAACATTGGAAAATTTTAAGATGAACTTAGACAAGGATTTTATCTATTTTTAAATATTTCAAATTAAAATTTTTTAAATTTGCACACAGTTTTGTAAATACTTTTTGATATTTTTATTTATTTTAAATGAATGGCATTCCGTCCAAATAGAGTCGTAATTTGTTTCAGAAATTGCTATACCAACATAATGCTAAATTTGAAAACATTTGTTTTTTTAATAAAATAACAGATAAATCAAATTAAAAAAAAATAAAGAGTAGAAATAAAAAAATTTAGCTTGATTGACTTTTAAATTTTAAAAAAAAAAATTAATATTAAAATTTTGTGAATAAATAAATAGATACAGAAAAAGAGGTCTTGAGGTTTCAATTTAAAATCATTTGGTGATAAATCTGAGTGTAATAAATTAAAATTTGCCGAAAAGAAGTGCAGGTAATTAATTAAGTAATTTTTTTTAATTTGTTTCAAAATGCTAACGACCAAAAAAGGTAAAAGTAAAAAAAAAGGTAAAAGTGCATTTTTTTAAAATTCTGAATTAAAAAATTGTTTATCATTCCTCAAGTATTCAATAAAATATTTTAATCAATAAATAATTTAAATATTTTATTTTAATAATCAAAGAATTATTGATATCTAAATTAGTTAAAGCATCAGTGATTTTAGTTAAAAAATAATAAATCACCATATATTTAATTCTTGTGATGGAAATAAAAGTTAGAATTTGAAATATTTAGTTCTATGTAAAAATAATAAGTGATAGTGAAAAAATGATAAGCTAATTTTTTTTAATTTAAAATTTAAAAAAAATTCACTTTTTCTTTTTTGACTTTAAATACTTATTTAATTTATTCATAATCATTTTGAAACAATTTTACTAATTTAAACTTACGTAATTTAACCAATTCTGGACTTTTTATAGAAGCTTTGTATAAATAATAAAATAAGAAGACCGGAGAGAGGAGATGTTACACTTTAATTTCTATATTCCGCACAAACTATCGAATTTAATAAGAAGTATAATCAATTCTGACTTAGATCTAGCCAAATACTTTGCATTAAGAACGCTTTTTTTTAATTAAAAAATTAATTTAAAAAAATTGAATTTTTTTTAGAAATGAATAAAAAAATATTTCTATTATTTATTGCAGCAATTTTCTATTTTAAATTAAGTAAGGGTTTAATTCAATCAAATTTAGCTAAAAAACTATCAAATCGGCTAGATTTTTATGACAGCGAGGCCCAAATTAGAGATAAAAACATATGCGAAATTTGCGACTGTGAATTTTTTTTTGCCATCAAATGCTACAAGTACCAAGACCGAAGAGAAACAATGGATCGGTGGCGAAACACAACTTTAAAAAAATCTCATTTTTTAAAATTCAATAAACTAATCAAAATTATATTTATCAATTCATACAACATTGAGCTAAGAATAAAATACGACACTTTTGACTCAATGGAAAGTCTTAACTATCTAACCTTGGACAACATTCCACAATTGACAATTCTACCAAATTTGCATCAATCAAATAGCATAAAAGAAATCACAGTCCACAATAGTCAACTAAAATTTATAAGTCCTGACTTTTGCAAATATAAAGACAATCTTGAAAAAGTAGACTTTTCTTACAATGATCTAGATGATCTAAAGTATGTTTTCGACCACTGTCTGAGAATAACCCTTCTCGACTTGTCCTACAACCGAATAAAAAGTTTAGCTGAAGTTTTCAACTATGAATTGGGCCTAATCGATCTGAATCTTAGCGGCAATTTATTGACATCTATTGGCAGAGAAGATTTTTGCTTTTTAAAAAAATTGATAGAACTAAATCTATCGAGGAATCGTCTAGCCCATATAGACGAAAACGCCTTTGATACAATTGAAAATCTTCAAAAATTGGACTTGAGCAAAAACAATTTATTCAGCATTCCTCTGCACAGCAAAGTCTATCACACAATCAAAATATTTCTGCTAAATGACAACCAAAACCTTTACTACCTTCCACAATCAAGGCTATTTTCAAGCATCCACCAACTTCACTTGCACTATTCGTACCACTGTTGTCCTTTTCTCAAAAAAAAGCCCCAAATCAAAACCAACTCTTTGCACCTTCAAATTGATCAGCCAACCGAAGAGTTTTTAAAGCTGTTGAATAACAATTTCACAATTCATGCAGTGAGACCAACATTTGAATTGGAAGAGTACAAAATTGTGGACAGTGACAAAAAAATATCATGTGTGCCTGTGCCCGACTCATTTACTCCATGTGAAAATTTGCTTGAAGATCTTTGGCTAAGAATGGCCGTATGGTTGGTGTCAATTCTGGGCATTTTAAGCAACATTAGCGTTGTTGTCTACAACACCATTTGCGGTTTTCACTTTTATAGATGTCACAACAATCAGTTTATTCCAACATTTCTGCTATCAAATTTGGCTATTGCAGACTCATTGATGTCTTTGTATTTGTTACTGCTGGCTTTGAAGGACGCAACTTCGCGCCATAAATTTGGTCAATCAGCGCTGGAATGGCAGACCTCGTTTACTTGTAATTTTGCTGGCTTTCTAAGCACTGTTTCTTCAGTTGCCTCGGCATTTTGCCTGTCATTCATCACATTTGATCGCTATTATGCAATCCGCAATTCATTTGATTCCAAAAGAATCGGCCTGAAAACAGCTTTATTGTGGCTGGCACTTATCTGGACATGTTCGATTTTCATAGCCCTATTGCCTTTGTTTCAGGTGAACAGCTATTCAGCATACGCAATCTGTCTTCCTTTGCAGACCAAAAATACCACTCATGTTATTTATATTATTTTTTTGAACATTATTTTGATTTTTTGTCTTTTGCTAATCTCTTTTCTATATGGTTCGATTTTTATAGACACTTTAAACATTGAAAGGAGATCGTCATTTAGCTCGTGCAGCAGTGAATTGCAGCTCAAGATAAGATTTGTGCAAGAAAAAAAGCTCGCAAGAAATATTTTTCTGCTCGTAATGTCAAACTTTTTTTGCTGGGGACCATTGGTCATTTTGTCCTGCTATTCTCTATTGACAAAGCAGCCCATCAATCGAGATTATTTCAAAATTTTAGCTGTCTTTATTATTCCTTTTAATAGTCTGCTAAATCCTTTTTTGTACTGTTTTAGTCGGCGAACTTTCAGAATTTTTCTTAAAAATGAAATTTCACGGAAAAAAATTTTTCAATTTTTTTGACAGCAATAATTTTTAATAAAAGTAATATTTTTTGTTTAAATTTATTTTTTATTAATTACCAAGGTTATTCCTAAAACACGGATTACCACTTAGTCCTAGAACTTAATGTTTTTGCTGCGCAGATCTCTGAAATAATAAAGAACCAAAAAATTTTACGGACCACTTTTTTTGACCAGAACCAAGGGCCTTCCGGCGCCCATCACTTTTCGGGTGCAACTTTTTGTGCTCTTTCAAGCACAATTAAGAACAAACTATTAATTTTTATGTGTCTAAGAATTAAGAAGTTTTTTATCAGTTGATCATTTTTTAACCATAACGGACAAGGAATCTTTGAAAAAAATGAAATCATTATTTAATCTATTAAATAATTTAATTTTTAAATAGAAATACAATTTTGATTATTATTTTATTTTTATTATTTAAAGTTTAATATTTTCTTAAAAAATTCAATTTCAAAAGATTAGTTTTGAAATCGAACTTTTTTTAAAAAAAATCTTATTATTTAAGTACAAAAAAATATTGTTAATTTCAAATACAAATTGAGCAATAATTTATCTTTATTTTTTAAATTAAAATTAAAGTTGATAAAAAATTTGTAAAAAAATACTGCAACATATTGCAACATACTTTGTTGCATCTTTTTTGCCAAAAATGAAATTTTTATTTTCTTTTTTTTTAGTAAATCAAATCAGTAATCTATTCAAATCTTATTGATTATTTATTTTCTGTCATTTCTTACATGAGAATAATTATTTTAGGTAAAAAAGGTGCAACCAAGTATGTTGCACTATGTTGCAGTATTTTTTATTAACTTTAATTTTATAAAAAAAGGAGAAATTTTGGCTCAATTTGTATTTGAAATTCACAAAACCGTACAAAAATAATTGTTTTAATAATCCAAATTACATCAATCATCAATAATAATTTAAATAATTCAGGTTAAGTTAATTCACAAAATCAAATTTATAACTTTCATAACCATTCATTCTAATAAAATTAATTTCATTTTTCCACTTCGTCATTCTGTTCCATTTTTATCTTATTATTTTTTAATTTTTATTTTATTTTGTCTTGATTTTTATTTTTTCTTTATTATTTTTTTTTATCTGAAGGAGCTTTAGCTCCGCACAGATAAAACAAATAAATACATCCACTTAAATAAATTACGAATTTTAAAGCATCAAATTTTTTTGTCTTTAAAAGAAAGCTTTTATTAAAATCAATTAAAAAATTTTAACCTATTAAAGTTCAATAAAAAGACATTTAAAATTTTAAATATGAAAATAAACTTGACATGAAATGTCAAGTAATTGCTTTGGAAAACATTTATTTTTATCTATTATTAAAAACAAAATTAAATTTATATTTTGAGAAAAAATATCGAATTTGCAAAATTCAATTTTATTAGTCTTTAAAAAATACAAATTCATATATTTGGAAAAAAAAATGTTAAAATAACAATAAAAAATGCTACTTGATTTAAAATATGGGATGTAATTCTGTTCGACCCTACTGAATTAGGTGTTGTTCTTTTGATCAAAGATATTTCCGTTGATCCTGTAGTAATTGTTTCACCATCAGAAGTTTCAGTTGATCCTGTAGTAATTGTTTCACCATCAGAAGTATCAGTTGATCCTGTAGTAATTGTTTCACCATCAGAAGTATCAGTTGATCCTGTAGTAATTGTTTCACCATCAGAAGTTTCAGTTGATCCTGTAGTAATTGTTTCACCATCAGAAGTTTCAGTTGATCCTGTAGTAATTGTTTCACCATCAGAAGTATCAGTTGATCCTGTAGTAATTGTTTCACCATCAGAAGTATCAGTTGATCCTGTAGTAATTGTTTCACCATCAGAAGTTTCAGTTGATCCTGTAGTAATTGTTTCACCATCAGAAGTATCAGTTGATCCTGTAGTAATTGTTTCACCATCAGAAGTATCAGTTGATCCTGTAGTAATTGTTTCACCATCAGAAGTTTCAGTTGATCCTGTAGTAATTGTTTCACCATCAGAAGTATCAGTTGATCCTGTAGTAATTGTTTCACCATCAGAAGTATCAGTTGATCCTGTAGTAATTGTTTCACCATCAGAATTTTCCGTTGTAGAGGTTGAGGCTTCAACAAATGATATTGTTGACAATGTGAATGTTTTTAAAGACATAAATAATATAATAAATGTGATACTGGTGGTTAAAAGCTTCATTTTTTAATTTGTCTGTTGAATTATTTTTGTTTTTTTTTAAATTTGGTCCTTTTTTATAGATGTTTATTTAAATGTTATTTCGTACTTATTTATTTATATGATTGATTTTTTTCATTTTTGTTTTTCTTTTAGAAATCAAACATTTTTTTAATTAATGATCACTAATTATTTGTTGATGATTTTATTTTTTTTCAAATTTTCTTATTGTGTTTCCAAAATATACATAAATAGATAAATAAAGCAATTTTAATTGTTTTATTTTAACAGTGAGAAATTTTATATATTTTAATTTTTAATTATCTTTTTATATTAAATTTCAAAAAATTACGCAAACTGAATTTTTAGATGTATATTTAACATATTTGGTGTTAACAAACTATGAAGTTTTTGTTATAATTGAATAAAAAAATAAAAGAATTTGATAAATATCACCCAAAAGAACTTTAAAATTAATAATATTCATTTTAAAGCAATGCAATTTCATATTCATATGAAATTTAATTTCAAAAAATTCAGATCCAAACCAAGATTCAAAATTTAACTATTTAATTTTTATTTTATTTTTAATTAGATAAAATATGGAAGAAATTTTTTCTCAATTTTCAATTTAGTGTTTTCTTAATAAAATTTGAAAGGCCAGTAATTGTTTTGGTATTACAAATATAAGTTGATTGTTTAAAATATTTTTTGAGTTTCAAGTAAAATTGTTAAGTATCTATCTATTTAATTGATAATTAAATAATTCAAATAAGTGAATAAAAAATATTAAAAAATTAAGAATTCGTTAAAATTTTTAATTTATCTTTTCTTTGTTAAATAAAATAAATATAAAATATTCATAGGGCTAGATCAGGCTACGCTGCAACTTTTATACACTTGTCTCGTGAAACCACATCTTGAATACGCAGTGAGTATGCGGAGTCCTGCTACAAATTCCTACACATCAATTTTGGAAAGGGAGAAAAGTAGGGCAACAAAATTAGTCAAATCGTTGAGGAACGTTTCATATGAGGATAGAATAAATACCTTGGGACTTACAAGTCTTGAAGATCGTAGAACTAGAGGAGACTTCATTCAAATGTACAAAATAATCAATGGCTTTGAGAAAATTAATCTAGTGAATGTTATAAATTCTGCTAAAAGTTTGGCACTAAATCTAAGAAGAGAGAATAATATGAGGCTTACAAGAGAATTGACCAAACGCGACTCATACATATATATTTCCTTACAAATCGAGTAGTGTCAAAATGGAATGACCTGTCACAGGAGAGTGTCAGTTCTAAATCAATCAACAATTTCAAATCAAGGATAGACAATGAATTGCTTGGCAATGGGCAAAACAAGAGAAGAAAGGCTCAGAGCCCTCCCTCTAGGGGCTAAATGCCGACAAGCGTTAGTATATCATAGCTATACTACAGTCTCAATACTACTACTATTACTTCTACTACTACATATAAAAGACTCGAAATTTAATTTTTTTTAAGTTTTTTTTTTAAATCTGTGCAAAAGAGATAAAAAATAAAATGTTTTATTAAAGTTAAATAACTTTTAGAACTGAAATACTCAATGCTTTTTTTCTTTATAAAATAAATAGCTTTATTTTCGTAATTTTTTCGATTTTTTTTTATATGACGAAATTTTAAACAATTGCAAATTTCTTCTAAAGGAATTTTTTTCCTTTATTTTTTTTTTCAAAAAAATAAGACTTGACTTGCGATTTGAAAGTGTAAATAAATAACTTTAAGTTTATAAATTTTAATTAATATCATGTTATTATGAAAAAATTAATAAATTAAAATTCTATTCATTTCTTAGATTTAAAAGAATCAAAGATAGAATTGATTCAAAAACTATATAAAAAAGCACATGTTTTTTATCAGAACAAATGAAAAGATATAAAAATATTAAAATTTTATAAATGAACTTTTTTTGCTTTTCATGTCAAATTGCATAAATTTAATTTCTACTTTTATTTTGATTAATTAAAATTTTGTCCTTCAAATCAATACTTATGAGTGTAAAATTTTTATTCACAAATAAAGATATTTTATTAGCAAATCTTTTCATATGAATATGGTTATATCATTTTTAATCAATCATTGAAAAAAATAATAGTCAACTAAATATTCTAGTATTCATAGAAATAAGATTTAAAAAAAAAATCTTTTTTTTTAGTAGTTAATTACTCATTTAATTAAGTTCAGAATAGAAATTTAAAATTTAATCTTATTTAAAAAGAAAATTTAAAAGTTTGTTTTACTCAAATTTATTTTTTAAACTCTAAATTCAAATTTTACCAGACTCAATATATTTTCTAATGATTTTAAAAGATCCTAGAACGTTTTTATTACCATAACGCCCTTTTCATTTTTCATAAATTCACCACACATGCTACAGACTAAAAAATTTGGATGCTTGCTCAATGCTTTTTTTGCCGCCAACTTGGCTTCATCAGAAGCTTCTACTGGTATCAGAACCATTTCTTTATAAATAGCTGACTTTTCTTTTATGGTTTTCAAATCTAACTGGTCAATTTTTTTCCTAATTTTTGCTCAAAGCTCTCTTCCAATTCATCATTTATTTTTTCGTCACTTGAAATAATCTCATTATTTTCTTTCACAGTTACTAATTCTGTGTTTTTAATTTAAAATACATATTTTCAATGTTATTTCATTTTCATTTAATGTTTTTTTTGCGTGATATTTTTCTAATTATTTTTAATTTTATTGTTTTCATTCAATCTTGGAAAAAACTTCATGGTTTGCTGACTGCAAATGTTTTCAGTTGGTTTTAATAATTTTTTTAATGCGATATTTCTAAATGTGTTTCCTAAATTTTCAAAAAATGATAAAAATCATGAAGTCCTTTTCAGTTCAATAGGGTCTAAAAAAGTTTCATATAAATAATTTGATTTTTTCCAAGTTACCTACTCATAAAAATTTTCATGATATAGTGACACACTAAAGAATTTATACAATGTCTTTGAAATTGAGTTCAAAGAAACTAAGAAAATTTTTTTTTTTCTTCACAATAAAAAAAATTTAATCATTTAAAGATAAATATTAACAAATCTGGTGTTTTCGTCTTTTTACAAAGAAAAAAATATAAAAATTATAAAAAAGTATCTTTGTAAAAATAGCTCAAATTTTGCTCATAATTTTTTTCATCTCTTTTGCTAGTTGCCAAATATTTTGCGAGAATAATTTTTGGTTCTTCCAAGATCACATTCACATTTTTAATAGAATCATTTGATTGTTTTAGTCGAATAGTTTTTCCAAATTTAATATTAAAATCTTTTTTTTGAATTCTTGAGTATTGTTCGAAAATATCTTCAACTTTGTTGCTTTTATATTCTCCAACCTTAGGTAAGCTTCGAAACTTAATTCGATAAGTATCCCATTCGCTCTTAAAATTGCCAAATTTCGACTCAAAAAAATTTCTGTACCGAAATGAATCATGTAAATTTAATATTTGATTAACAAAGCTATCTCCATAATCATCAACTAAATTTTTATAAAAATTTAAAATTCTCTTAAACGAAAAATTAGAATTTTGAGTTTCACTAAGGTTCTTCCTGAGCATCCATTTAAAATGTCTTGTAAAACATTCCTAAATAATTTTTAAAAATTAAAAATAATTAGATAAATTTTTAAATTTTTACTAAAAAAATCTGCTTTAAAATTACTGCCATTGGCTTGGACCTATTATTAATTTTATCCAATTCAAGAATCAGTTTAGTAATTTCGGCATAATATTCATCAATTACCTTTTTATTGAAGAAAATTATAGAAATTTTTTGATTTTTTATTTTCAAGATTTTTCAAACTTGTCCTCCAAAATTAAACAGCAACGATGCGACACCAATTAAGCTAGCAATTTGTTTTTCCTCCACTATTTTTTCATTTAGCGATGGTTTAATAAACGTGGTTAGAATATATTTTATTGTTTCGGTGGAAAATTTTTCATAAAGTCTTTGAATAATTTTAGAATAAAAAAGCAATTTTTTTAATTTACTTCAGAAACATGACAAGAATAAATGCTGATTTTTGTCTTATCTCGAGGCTGAAATTGAAGCCTAGATGAAAATTTTGAATACAACAATACAGCAAAGTAGACAAAATTTTTGTAAGCTTAAAAATAAAATTTAATAATAATACAATTTTTATCTTTAATCTTTTACAAATCCTTTAGGTGCCAAAAACACATTTTTATTTAGAATTAAATTTTTAATTGCACTTAAAACTCTGTCTAAATAATCAAGTATTTCAATTTCTTTTTTTACATCCGAAATATTTAAAGTTAAGATCTGAACCTTTAATTTTAATAAATTAGAATATTGGTAATTTTAATTTTATCTTTACTGTCTGATGAAAAAAATTAATCAAATAAGCAACAACCGGTTGAAGCTTAGAATTGGTTCTAAAATCAACCAGTACCATCTAAAAATAATCTTTAACAGATAAATAAAATAAAAAATAAAATTATTACATTAAACATTTCTTGGTCTTCGCTTGGAGAATCATGTTCACCCATTAATACACTTGTAACTTTTTTATAATATTCCTTAAAATCATGATTTAATTGGGGGTAAAAAATTCTGCCCTCAATATCTTCATTTTCGGACTCTTCAAATTCAATGGTCACTAAGCAGAGATTTAAAATATTTTTTTTTAATGGCTTAATAAAAATACCATTTGGATCATTGGTATTATTTCGATAATCAATTGAGCTTCCATTTACCACAAACCAATTGCCGTGTAAAACATTTTCATTTTTTTCTATTGAATCTTTTTCCAGCAACTTCAGCTCAATAACATTGTCATTTAGTTCAAAAAATTTTGATTTAAACTGATTTAAAATTTTGTCATTTAATTCATCAGTTTTAATAATCTTATAGTCCAAAGGTTCCTTGGCACTGTAACCAAAAGTTTTCTTGAATAAATAATAAAAAACTAAACATTTAGAAGGATATTGATTTTACTTCAATGTTTAGGATTTTAAACGCTTGGTTAACATCAGTGGTTTTGAGTTTGGACCTTTTGCATTGATGCATAAGACTCACCGCGTTCTACCAAGAAATTTTTTTGTTGGGTTCCTATTTTCAAGAATAATCTTACGTCCAAAGACTCTCGGATCCGGTATGATATATCCTCTGAAAGACTTTTTAGGGACTGATCGTCCAGTTGTTGGTTGCCTTCAAGCCAAGACCACAATTGAATAGTGTCCGAGCGACAAAGAGCAAAGCCCTGCTCCGGCTCATTTCTAGTTACTTGAAAAATAGATTTTGAATTTTTATCTTGCATTATTTTTTAATTTTGAATTAAAAATTAATATTTAAAGCCAGAATTTTTTGCTAATTTTATTTAGACAAAATTAAGACACAAAAAAAACTACGATGTTTCTAAAAAAAAATCTAGTATTTAAAGAGGATTTGTAGTGGCTTCAGTAGAAAAAAATGAGTCGATTTTTAATCAAATTTATTTTGGTTATATTATTTATAGTTAATGTGTTAGCTTTGTATCAACCTTTGTACACAAGACCAGCGCCACGATTTGCTTCCACTGAACCAAAATTGTACACAAAGCCAACTTACTAATTACAAGACAGAAAATTTTTGCTCCAGTTCCTTCAACAATTCTTTAGTGCTTGCATGATTTGGAAATATTTCGATGGCTTTTCTCAGACATTGGTAGCATGTTTGAAGATCACCTGTCTTAAAAAAATTAATTTTAATTATTTTCAATTAAATTTTTAGGTATTTATAGTTATTTGAATAAATATACTCTCAGTCTGTAAAATACAGTTTTTTTTCTTAATTGATTACTTAATTACTATCTTTTTTTTACAAAATTTAAAAAAAAAATTTTCTTTAAAATAATATTTTATGAATTTTTTTCTTATCTTATAAAAATAGAATGAAATAATCTTGTTTTAAAAATAGAAAAAAAAATTTTTTCGTATGATAGGACATAGACCAGAATCAAAATGAAATTTATGGTTGACCAAAAAGAAAATTCAAGAAAAATTAACTTCTATTAAAATAGCTTATGGACATATAGTAACATTTAATTGCTTATAGGAATAAATCAAAAAAATTAATTTTGAAGATATCAAAAACTTGTGAATTTATGCTGAATCAATACAAATGATAAATAAGTTTAATGAAAAATTAATGAGATAATAAAAAAAAATATTTTTTTTCATTCTGTCATTAATTTTATTATTTATTATTTTTGTCCTAATTAATAATCTAAACAATTTTATATCAAAATTTTAAATTACAATCACTTTTGAATAACAAAAAAAGGTGATTTTATCTAATACACAAATGAAATTGGAGATCCATTGATTAGGAGTATTGAGATGGCTGTAATCGATAATTGAAACAAAGAAAAATCAAATAGTTTATATAAAATTACAAAAAAAATTAAAAATTTTAATATTTAATCACTTAAAAAAAATTTTGAATTATTTTAATGCTAAGTATTAGTTTAAAAAAACATATTTTCTCGATCTTAATACAAGACTAGAAAGCGTTGTAAAATTCAGTAGATATTGAACAAAAATATTTTCTTTTAAAAAAATTGCTCTATCGTATACAGTGGTGATTTGATAACAGTATTTTACGAAAAATAACGTAAAATATCGTGAATTAACCAAATTTTACCACATTTTACGTAAATTAACGTAAAATCCGAAAAGTGAAAAAGAGGTATTTTACGAAAAATTACGTAAAATATCGTGAATTAACCAAATTTTACCACATTTTACGTAAATTAACGTAAAATCCGAAAAGTGAAAAAGAGGTATTTTACGAAAAATTACGTAAAATATCGTGAATTAACCAAATTTTACCACATTTTACGTAAATTAACGTAAAATCCGAAAAGTGAAAAAGAGGTATTTTACGAAAAATTACGTAAAATATCGTGAATTAACCAAATTTTACCACATTTTACGTAAATTAACGTAAAATCCGAAAAGTGAAAAAGAGGTATTTTACGAAAAATTACGTAAAATATCGTGAATTAACCAAATTTTACCACATTTTACGTAAATTAACGTAAAATCCGAAAAGTGAAAAAGAGGTATTTTACGAAAAATTACGTAAAATATCGTGAATTAACCAAATTTTACCACATTTTACGTAAATTAACGTAAAATCCGAAAAGTGAAAAAGAGGTATTTTACGAAAAATTGAAAATTTAAGAAGGTTTTTTTTACAACGATTTTAAAAATAACTATTTTTTAAACCAATTTATGGAAAATTTTCGATTTTTGAAAAAAACAGACATTTTTTCAAAAATTTTGAATTTTGAATTGGCCGTTTTGAATTTTACCAAATTTTACCAAAATTATCTCAAAATCCTAAAAATTTACGAAATTTTTCGTAAAATACCTCTTTTTCACTTTTCGGATTTTTCGTTAATTTACGTAAAATGTGGTAAAATTAGGTTAATTCACGATATTTTACGTAATTTTTCGTAAAATACTTTTATCAAATCACCACTGTAAATATAAAAAAAAAAAACACATATTTTCGGATTAAGCAAAGTTGCTTAAACTTTAAGCATTTTACAGAACTAAATTATTCCTTATAGTAAAAAAGTTATTCTAATTTTTCTGAATTGAAACGATCGAATTGAAATGAACTTCACAACCCCCTAGCAACAGTCGGCAAAATGGAAATAATTTTACTTTGTTTTATCTGCAGAACAAATTTCTGACAATTAGAACAAAAAGTTAAAAAATTTTTCCCTTTTGTATCCGAAGTTTTGTATCAGATTTTACAACGCCGACTTTTGCACATTTTTAAGTTAATGTTTGACTTTTTACCAGATTGTTCTACCTGTATCATTTAACATTGAAAAATGTTTAAAAAAATTGAAAAATTTGAAAAATCAATATTTAAATTGAAGAGCAAAGTTGGTCAAAAGTCAAAGTCAAGTTTGGACTTTTTCTTTTAATTTTATTTATTTCAAGACAAGTGAAAACTTTGACTATAAAAATTTTTTTTATTAAGTTCGGACCAAAGTTTTTTTTTAAAATGGCACTTTTTTTGGTTCTTATTTAGTAGGCCGCTATAATAGCTACCTGGAACGGCAAAAAATCATATGACTGTGATCCTGACTGATAAATTGCCGTTCCAGCTAGTTCTTTTGGCGGTCTAGTTCAAGTCAAAATCATTAAAATTAAAGTCCAAGTACAGACTAAAAAAAAAAATTAAAGTTAAAGTCTGACTTAAAAGTTTAACTTTTGATAAACTCTGTTGAAGAGTAATAAAAATTTTGTATCAATCTTTGAAAAAAAAAGAAAAAAAAAGAAAAGCCTCCAATTTTCTGTAAGTGCAAAATTTTCAAATCCCAACAAAATTTTTTTCAAATAAACAACTCTAATTCTTACTGTGTGGGCCAGATAGGCATTATTAAAATTAGGCTCGAACACATTTGATCCAAGACTCTGCGACGCCTGAAAAAACGACTTGGCCAATTCATTTCGACCATGTGCCATTTCCAGAACTCCCAAATTATTGTAAGCCTCCACACTGTCATTATTAGAGACCAAGCACAATCTAAAACACTGATAGGCCAAGCTGCTGTCTCCCACACCCAAAGCCACATGTCCCAAATTGTACCAAATATCAGCAATCTGCATATCATTGGTAGCCAAGGTCAATGCTCGCTCAAAACACGACAAAATCAAGTCGTACTGCTGGGCATAGAAGCAACAAAGCCCTATGTTGTTAAATATCTCACTGTTGTATACTCCCATTTGTAATAAACGCCGGTAAAACTTGAGCGCCACTTCTGGCTGATCGTTGTAGAAATAATTTGTGGCTATACAAGCTATAGCTTCCACATTTGTGCTATCAGTCTGCAGCACTTCTCTGTAGTACTTCATGCACTCACCCATTTCCCCCATTGCTTCGTACACTCTTGCCATGCCTTGCAAAATGCTCACCTCGAAAGGAAACTTCTGGTTGGCTTCTTTGAGTCGATTTATTGAGTTTAAAGGCTGGTCTAGCTTGACATAAATCTTGGACAAATAAAGAAAGACGTCGAGTGTTGAATTTTGTTTCAGTGCTGAGATGAACTGCTTTTCGGCTTCGCGAAAAAG
Organism: Brachionus asplanchnoidis; assembly: GCA_025491095.1. Taxonomy (NCBI): domain Eukaryota; kingdom Metazoa; phylum Rotifera; class Eurotatoria; order Ploima; family Brachionidae; genus Brachionus; species Brachionus asplanchnoidis. The sequence continues at coordinate 1,544,736 of JAILYF010000008.1, read as the reverse complement.
ACCCAGTCGGTAGTAGCACTTGCCAAGTTGGACTTTCCACCACCAGTCGTTGAATTGACTCGCTTCGGTGGCCAGGGCGGCCATTTGCAGCGCGTTTCTCACATCGTTCTCATGGTAGAAGATGTACTCGAATAGTGGCTTTGCCAGAGATGGTATTTCGGCATATTTGGTAAAGTTGAGCCGGGACAAATTGATGAATTGGTCGGGTGAGGAGAGCATTGATGCTGTGCCTAGGCGAACAAATCTGGCCGACGAGCTGGTCAACGGCCTGGCCGTGTATGCTGACCGAGGTGTTCGAATTGCTTGTTCCATTGTGCCGGGTCGGTTTGACTGCGAGCCGGGTCTCACTGCGCCGCTAAGCGGTCTTCCGCTCTGACTTACTGGTCTCATTGCCATGCTGAGCGAGTTTTGTGACGAGCTTGACCCTCTGAGGCTCGTGCCTGGCCGGCTTACTTGCGCCACTGCGTTCTCGTCAAGCATCTCGGCTATTCCCTCATCATCGATCTCCACCTCGTCTATGTACACCTGTTCGGACAAGGCTCGCATTTTTAGCACCCATGCTGACTTTTTTTAATTTAATTTAATTTTTTTTAAATTTAATTTTATTTATTTTTTTTTTTAGAAAAAAAATTAATAATTTTTTATTTGAAATTGAGAAAAAAATTTATAAAATTTTTACTTAAAATTGAGAGAAAAATTTATAAATTTTTTATTTAAAATTTAGAGAAAAATTTATAAAATTTTTACTTAAAATTTAGAAAAAAATTTATAAAATTTTCATTTAGAATTTAGAGAAAAAGTTATAAAATTTTTACTTAAAATTTAGAGAATTTATTTTTTAGTTTGTAAAAAATGGTTTTGTGAATTTCAAAAACAAATTTAACAAAAATTCTTCATTTTTTGTTGGATTAAAATTAAAATAAAAAAAAATATTAGAAAAAATACTGCAATAAAGTGCAACATATTTTGATGCACCTTTTTTACCTAAAATATTTTTTCCCATTTTAAAAAATGATAAAAAATAAAAAATCAATAAGATTGTATATTTATAGATTTCTAATTTGATTAACTGAAAAATAAAAAGAAATGAAAAATTTTATTTTAGGTAAAAAAGATGAAACAAAAAATGTTGCACTATTTTTTCTAATTTATTTTATTAACTTTAATTTTAATTTATCTAAAAATGAAGAATTTCTGCTCAATTTGTATTTAAAATTCACAGGACCGAAAAAATAAAAATCCTACCTGATCATAGGGATTTTTTTCCAAAATTTGAGAGCAAATTTTTGTGCATTCGTCGAATTTGCGGCGACGAAAAAGGCTGCAAGCCATGAACAATGGATCCATGATTTTTGTTCGAAAATTTTAGAAATTAATTTTTTTTTCATTATTATTATTAATAAAATAGAAAAATAAATAATATTTGTCCTCGACACTAGAATTATGATAGGGTTGCCATGGCAACCGAGCAGAAATTATTTTTGACAAAACTTTTATAGTGAATATTATTTTTTGCTGAATTTTACGACAGTGATTGTTTTATTATGGCAGATAAGTCATTTGGAAGTTTTGGCGCTTTTAAGCTAACTTATCTAGAGTAGGTTGATCTCAAAAATAAATTTTATCTTAAAAAATTAAATTTTTTTTTTCAAAGAGATTTGAAAAAAAAAGGTCCAGATGCACCCATTGATATTACTAATGTATCACAAACTGTTCTCTCAAATATCGACTACTTTCAAAAAAATTTGGCCAGAGATGGTTACAAGCAGATTGTGAATTACACATGGGAAAAGCCAAGTGACGAGTCTCCAAGTATTTTTGCATCAAATAAACACGGCAAGGATAAAACTCAACATACTTTGGAAATATTGTCAACTTACCATGGCCATCCTCATGTCATCAAGCAGTCCAGATGGGAAACTGATCCGAACGGACCGCCTGAATTTCACCCTTATCCTCAAAAAAGACGAACTGCCGTTCTCAGCACAATGACACAATATGTGGAGGAAATGAACAAAACTTTTCCTGGGGGACAATAAATTAATAGAGATTAAAAAAATTTTAATACAATTTATTTGTAAATTAAATAAAAAATTTTGATTGGAGCTGAGTCTATTTTTTTTTTGTTACTGCTTGACTTTTTTTTTCCTTCGTTACAACAGTATCCATTGAGCTGTCATCACCACAAAAAAATCTTAAATAAATTAGAAAAGCTTTTTAATAAAAGAATTTTTTACTCTGTTCTTATTTAAAAATAGAAATTAATTCCAATATTACTGAATGACTTAAAAATCGATTTTTTATTATACATCAAATATTCCATTTAAATGGTTTCTTAAATGTAAGCTTATCATCAAAGAACCAAGCTCAAAAATTTAAATTTTTTTTTTAAATTCATTAAAAATTAATAACCAGCTGAATTAACTTTAAATAATGTCCTCATTAAACAACCCTTTAAGAAAAAACTGTTTTTATTGCTTCTAGGCATTTAAATTTTTCTTTTTCAAACTTTTTCTGTTCAAAATAATATTTTTGGATTTTCGATTTGAATCAAATTTTAAATATAAAATTAATTATCGATTACTCTTTGCTAAATAAAAAATTAAAAGCTTATTTATCAATCGAAATTAATAAATTAAAAAATTTACTGATTACCGTGGGATTAATGTGTTACATTTAAATTAAATGATAAAATTATTAAAAAATTAAATCAACAATTATCCAAAAATTAAGCGAATGATAAAATAAAAATAAATTTAAAAAATTTTACTAAAAATAAAAATTCTCTAGACTAGTCGTGAATATTTGATTAAATTATTATATAGGTTCCCCTTCATATTTTTATATGAACATCTTGACACTAGATCCTGCATCAATACATGAAGAAGCACCTATTTAATAAGTTTATCAAATATTCACGTATGGTCTAGAGAATTTTTTTATTAATAAAAAATACATACCAAAATTAAATTTATAATTAAAAAAAAATTAACTTAAGAAATTTTGCTAATAATAAAAATTCTCTAGACCATAGGTAAATATTTGATAAATTTTTTATATAGATACCTCTTCATGTATTGATGCAGGATCTAGTGTCAGGATGTTCATATCAAAAAGAACATTTTAAAATAACATAAAATTATTAAATGAGGTTTTTTTCTTATTTGAGCCTAACTTGAAGATTTTTTGAAAAAACCCTCAACTTGATCCTTATAAATGAGATTATTAACTTTTATATGTAATTCAATTCTGATACAATTGTGAACCAAAAAATTAATGAGGAATTTTTTTTTATTTATCCCAAATGATCCTATCATTGGAAAAATTAAAATAAATTTTTGATAAATAACTTGTCTTAAAACAAATTCTAACAAGGGATTTTAAACAAAAAGAAAAAAAACCTACTTTCCACAAAAGCAATTCCATAATAGGCACAAAACTACCATGAGACCAATAAATGATCCAAAACCAACAGCCAAGCCAATGTACATATTACGCTTACTTTCATCCATAGCTTTTTAATTTATATTTTCAACGAAATAAACTTTTTCTAAAAAAAAACACGAAACAGGAAAATATTATGGCTAAAAAAGAATAAAAGTTAGTTTAATAGACTCAAGACAATTAGTCATAAAAATCAATGTTTTTTATGCATTTCCTTGGTAAATGAAAAAATATATAATCTCAAATCCTTATAGACATCAATCAAAGTCTTATTAAATCGATCGAAAGTTAAGTGACTTAAAAGTTCCTATCGATCGTGTTCAAGTCGAAAAAAACATGAAGGATCATTCAATTATTTATTAGTTTAAATATTTGAAGCTATTTTAGGAAAATTTCATAAATTCAAATATTAAATCATTTTATTAAAAACAAAACTAGAAAATTAATAAATTTTTTTTCGTTGTTCACAGATCTGACTTTCTGTTAATTTTGAGTAATTCCACCTCGAAAACTAGAGTAGCACCGCCTGAAAGTAAAAGATTAGAAAAAAAATTTAATTTTTTTTTTTAATTACCCGGTATTTTTGGTGGTGCACCGTGATCCCCATATGCCAAATGAGATGGAATGATCAGTTTTCTTTTTTCACCCTCGCACATGTCCAACAAGCCCTGGTCCCAGCCTTTGATCACTTGGCCAACTCCAAGAGTGAACTCGAAAGGCTCACCGCGACCTACTGATGAGTCAAATTCACTGCCGTCCTCCAATTTGCCCACATAGTGCATGGACAACAGGTCGCCTTTTTTTGATGTTCGCGAACAATTTTCAACTCTTTTTTTGATGCCAATTTGAAGTTGTTTTTTGGCTTTTTTGTCCTCGGCAGTCACAGCACACACCAGAACGACCAACACAATCAATTTCAACAATTTCATTTTTTCACTCTTTTTTTTTATCTATTTTTTATGTTTAAAAAAAAAATTTTCTTAACTTTAATAACTTGGTTGATCGTGTTCAAATACGATTGGGTCTTGTAATACCACAAAACATCTAACTTAACTATTTGGCAAACAAAAAACAAACTATGCATTTACATTTAATTCAAAATGGTTCTAAATTTTATTAAAAATGTTTGTCTCATCACTCCGCTTATCTTACATTGTCATATTTTTTTTGAATTTTTTGACCGGCATCGAGTATGCGGTCATTTTGCCGACAGCATTACAATTTCTACAAAGATACGGCGGCAATCAAGTGCAGCTCGGTTTTTGTTTGTCAGCCTACAGTTTTTCAAGTCTATTCTCATCGCCTATCATGGGACGATGGTCAGACAAGTAGAATAAAATTAAAAAAAATTATTTTCTTTAAATTTTTATTTTTTAGAACAAACAACACCAAATTGATAATTATAATTGCCAATTTTTTTCAAATAGCTGGCAGTTTTATGTACTTTATGGGCATTAGTACATGGTTTATAATCGCTGGTCGGCTGGTTGCTGGTATAGGACTGGGTGTAGTGAGTGTGACTTTTAGTGATGTGATAAAAAACACAAATGCGGAGGAGAGAAGCCCAATTTTGAGTCGCATAATGGTTGGAAGACAGGTAAATAAGATTTGAAAAAAATTTTAAATTTTTTCAAAAAGATAATTTTTTCTAGATTGGAATGATAATCGGGCCGGTTTTTAATTTTGTAATGCTAAATTTAAATTACAAAATAGGTCCATTTTTGCTGGACAAACTTTCTGCCCCTGGGGTAAATTCAAAAAAACTGGGTGTTGTGAATATCGAATTCAAATTGAACAAAAATTCTTCATTTTTTGATAAATTACAATTAAGGCCAGAGTTGTTTAAAAGTTATAAAGTCAAAGTCTTTTTTTTGGTTTTTAAAAGTCTTTTCTTAAATTCAAAATTTTTTTCTGAAAAAAGTAATTTCAAAGACTTTGAAATAAAAATAGCAGCCATAATAACTAGATAGAACAGTAAGAAATTAATGCGGCCGCCTTAATAACTAAATAGAACGGTAAAAGACTCATTTTTAGAGAATAAAATTTCAAAAGACTTTAAAAAAAAAAATCAAGTCATATCAAATGACTTGAAAATTAATAATTTAAAAATAAGTCTTTTGCCGTTCCATGAAGTTATTAAGGCGGCCACATGAATTTTTTACCGTTCCATCTAGTTATCAAGGCGGTCATTTTTATTTCAAAGTATTTGAAATTAATTAATGTAAAAAAGGTAAAAGAATTCATGTGGCCGCCTTAATAACTACAAGAAAAGATTTATTTTTAAAGAATAAATTTTCAAGTCAAGTCATAAGACTTTTTTAAAAAAAATCCAAGTCAGATCAAATGACTTGACAGAAGACTTTAAAATGACTTTTTTTTCTGACTTTTGCGCAAGCCTGATTAAAGCTAATAGGGTTAGAAAAAATTTAGAAAAAATACTGCTACATGGTGCAACATACTTTGTTGCACCTTTTTTATCTAGAATAATTTTTATCATTTAAAAATAAAAATCATCAAGATTTAAATTGATAAATGATTTGATTTACTAAAAAAAAGAAAATAAAAATTTTATTTTAGGAAAAAAAGGTCCAACAAAGTTGATTGCACTATGTTGCAGTATTTTTTCAAATATATTTTATAAACTTTAATTTAATTCATCAAAATATGAATTTTTGTTCAATTTGTATTTGAAATTCACAATACCAAAAATTGTCCGAAAATAATTTATGATTGTTGATTAAGCTTTTGATGACTGGAGCTTGGACCTTACTGCAAATAGTTGTCATATTTTTTTATACAAATTTAAATGATTTTAACAAAAAAACAGAAGAGACAAGTGATGAACAAACCGGACTTTTGGCTTCTGAAAATGCTGCGCAGTCATACGACTCTATTCGAGTGGTCGACAATTCCGAAACGGGACCATTCATTCTAAGATTGTACAATGAATATATCAGAGATGAAGTCATTGCTGTTTATTGCAGCACTTTTACAGTTTTTTTTATGCAAACTGTCCTAGAGGTATTTTAGTTTTTAAGTTATTTGTTTTCAAGAATTTTAAGTTAATTTCAAGACAATGTTGACACCGTTTACCAGAGATTATTTCAACTGGTCAGACATAGAAAACAGTATTTTGTACGGTCTAGCTGGTCTGGAGATTATGATAGTTTTTGTGCTTTTAAGTTTTTTGAGCAAAAAAATCAAGGATCGCAATTTACTTATGATTGGTATAGTTGGAAATTTATTGACTTTAATATTTTTGATAGTTTATTTGCCAATGGCTGAGCCAAGTAAAGGAAATATACAGCAATATTTGTTGTTCATATTTCCTGTGTTTGGAAATGTGTTTAGTTTGCCATTTATAGTGTTGGCGTCGATTTCCTTGCTATCCAAGATTACCAGCGTTCACTCGCAAGGACTCAGCCAAGGTATTCGCCGCACTGTAGTCGGCTTGGCATGCATTCTTGGGCCCAATTGGGGAGGTGTTTTTTACAAACAATGGTACATAATGATTGGAACTTTGATTCTTCTGCTGACTATGTCTTTAATAATGAGTATTTTGTCTTTTAAAAGACTGGTCGCTCAAACAATTACTTCGAGATTAAATTTAAATTAAAATTAACTTCAATTAGCAATCGAATTATATTTATAATTTTTTAATTATTTAAACTTTGTAAATTGTTTTTTATACTAATTAAAATTTTAATTTAAAAAAAATCAATTAAATTTTTAATTGTGAAAATTTTATTTATTTTTGATTTTGCATTATTTAATCGAATAAATTTTTTAAATATTCAATAAAAAAATAATATGTCTAAATTTTTAATTAAAATCGAAAAATGTTTTTAGCATAAAATTCTTTAAGTAATTTACCACAATATCCTTTTTTTATTGTGTTTGTCGAGTGAAAAAAATTTAGCTTCTTTATTCAAAAATAATATAATCGGCATATTTAGTAAAAAATTTAAAAAGAAATTCAAGCTTATGTGTAAAAAAAAATTTATAAATTTTTAAATTAAAAAATATAAAAATACCAAAAAATATTGAATTATTTGATTTTTTAATATTGATATTGATATGAGAATGTGCATAGCATAAAATTTGAGTAAAAATATAAATCAGAATTCCATTATTAATATATTCGAACAAGCAAAGTTTTATTAAAAGTAAAAGATAGAGAAGCAGCGCGTTATGTATGCGAGTAACGAGCCGTTATTTATCAACAAATGTGTTGAAACATTAATGGGCTAAGTTCAAAAATGCGAAAAAAAATTTTTTATTTGGTAATTTGTAATTAATCAGGAAAAAAATCAGGGGAAATTTGACTGGTTTTAAGAAAAATAAAAAAAAAAACAATAATTTTTTATAACAGTTTGAGAAAAATTAAGATAATTAATGCAAATAAAAAAAAAGAAACTTAAACTATCAAGTCTAAAAGTTCTCGCGGTTCTTCTCGAACAGTCCACGATTCAAACTCATTTAAAATTTTTTTTGCAAATAACCGTTAAAATTAAATCTCATAAATTTTTAGCTATTTTAAACTTAACTGCCTTTTACTGTGCCGATGTTTTTTCATCGTTTTGGTAACTAAATATAGGCTATTCTTGTTCCATTTTTTTCAAAATATCGTTCAGTATCCTAGATTTTCCCATGTACACATCTGGTTATTAGCTCGTCGCGATGCTCGTTCCTCGGAATAATTTTATTAATTATTTATTTTAAAGAAAATATTGACTTAGTGTTTATTGAACTTGTGTGACAAATTAATGTAATCTTTTGGAAACAAAAATACCGCATCATTTTTTTATTCTAATAATGGATGTTTTTTATGTTTATAATTTTAGAACATTGTAATAGTATTATTAAAATAGCCTGAATCGATTTCTTGATCATTAAGCTATTAATTCATCTCAAGTAAAATAATCAAAATATTTTTTCTCATTTTATTATTTTTGACATTGGTTCAAATAGGTTAGATCATGATTTTTTTTGTAATAATTATTCCTAATATTCTGTTTTTTGCTATAAAAAGTTTTATGAAAAATTTTATTATTTTCTTAAATCAAATTTTTGATAACTACATATAAATACAATTTTTAAAAATGATGAAAAAGTTCAACCATTTAAACATTTTTTAAAGTTTTTTTTTTATTTCAAAAAATTGAGATGGGTACCTAAAGAAAATTAAATTTTTAAATACGAAATGCTTGTGAACATATAACTTGATAAACAAAAAATTTTTTTTTGATTTTACCTCTTTCAGCTTCAAAAGCCTTATAACAAACTCAATTATTTTGACATCCTTTTTATTCTTCGGATTGACCTGTGAGAGGACTCTTGCTAAGCTTGGGGCTCTGGCTAGCGTCCACCGTCAACACCGTGTACCATATTTTATCAAAAAAACTCAGCGCATTACTCGAAATCTCCTCTTTCAAAAATTCTACATAAAAAATCGACAAAAATTCTTCTTATGTTTTTCTCGATTGGAAAATTGAGAAATTAAAATAAAAAAATTTCCTTCTTACACCAGATTTTTCTTATAAATTTAATGAGTTTTCGATTGATGAAATCAAAAAAATCTTAATGAATTACCCTCTTCTAGCTCACCAGAATAAATAGGTATTTATTTAAAAATTTTAGAAGTCTTCTTGGCTTTTAAATCCCTTAAATTCATTTACATAAATTTAATGATTGTTTAAAATTGAAAAGTAAACTTCTATGACATTAATAACTTCATAGAAAATATGGCTTATATGCTTCTCACATAGAACTCTTGATCGACTGTTTTATGTTCACAGAAAACAATGTTTGAAAAATAAAATTAAGCTTGTTTCCTAAATAATTTTTTTATTTAAAAGAAACATTAAAGAAAATTAAGAACTAAATTGTTTTAAATATAAACTAGGACTAATCCTTGAAAGTTGTTAGAACTTTTCACAAAACTTCTAACAACATGAATTAGTACGCACGCAAAGAACGCATGAGCGTCAGCTGACTTGCTAAGACACAATAGACTGTAATATTTTACCCAAAAAATAACTATTTTTCATAATTCACCTGAAAATTTAAGAATAAAATTTAAGAAAAATGACTTTATTTTTACAGATATTGAAAAAAAAATTCAAAAAAACTAATTTAAACATTTCAATGTTAAAATTTTTTTTAATTAAACTCAGGGGTGCTATAAATTGAGTTTTCTTGGAAATTTTAAGTAAAATTGCGGATTTTTACTCAAAAGTGCGTAATCTTAGGATTATTGGCCTAATTTATCTGAGTATTTTCTGGAAGCAATTAGTAAAACTTAAAAATGCGTAAATCGACAAATGTCATATACAAACCGATTTTTGGAAAAATTTCGGAATTTTTAAAGAAAATTTTTTTTATTTGTTAAAAAAATAAAGTTCAATTAAATTATTATGATAGTTTTCGTAAAAAGATTTGTTTTTACTGTAAAATTCAGTAAAAAATTGCTTGAGTTTGATAAAGCTACAAAAACTGTCGGTTCAAAGTATCCTGATTTGAGGTTTTTAACTCTTATAAAAATTGTACAAACAAGATATTGAAAACAACTTTTTACAGAATTTATTATTCATTAAAATGTAATGATATATTGGTTTATGGTATAAATAATAGGGACATTTTAATGTTGAACAAATAAACAAAATTAATGTCCTAAAATTTAATTATTTTTAGGAAAAAATCAACTTTAAAAGTTTACAATACAATTAATATTAAGAAACTGAATTTTAATAAAAAGTGAGATAAAAAAATATCAACTGAGAAATAATGATGAAAAACCGTCTATAAATTATAAAGTATTAAGAATGAACGGGGAAAATAGAACAAATTGTAATAGGACACTTTCTAGACGGAAACATTTTAGATAATCTAATTAATTCAGTATTCAAGAACAAAATATGCGCTGCCTATGGAATATTATTAGGCTTAGATCATTTTTAATAATATTTATTTAAAACAATAACTTTTTTTTTTGTTCATAGGATTATTTCGAAAAAATGATTTAATAGACCACGATGATGATCTCGATTTTTTTACTTATCCCGTTATTTTTTCGGAATTCAAATGCTATCATGATGTGAAAAATTCAAAAAATAACAAAATCAAATTTAAGGAAAATATAATCAATAACATGAAAGTTTTGATCAAGGGTAGACTTCACTAATCAGGCATCTTGAAGTTGATGATCAATTCAAATATCATTTTAATTCAAAAATTTAATCTTTAGATATTAAAATAAATCTTTGATTTTATTTAAATAATTTTAATGTAATATGCTTTACATGCAATGTAGATTTAGAAAATAAAAAAAAATTGTAAAAACATTTTCTCAATCGAATGATAAAATCGATTTTCATTTTAGTTAACTGATTTTTTGTAAAGTTTTGTCTTCATTTTACAACTTATTTTGAATTTTTTTTTAATTAATTTTTTTAATTTAATTGTGAATGCTAAACACAAATACTTTTGAAATAAAAAATCTCAAATAAACTCTACAAAAAATCAGTTAATACATTTAAATATTAAAATCGATTATCAATGGACTGAGAAAAAAGTTTTTTCAATTTTTTTTTTATTTTCTAAATCTACATTGCATTTAAAGCTTGTTACATTACAATTATTTAAGTTAAATCAAAGATTACGTTTAATATGTAAAGATAAACTTTTTGAATTGAAATGATATTTTGAATTGATCATCAACTTCAAAATGCCACTAATCAAGGACTGGTGCTTCGTCAGATTTTCCTTATTGTTAAAAATGTAGAATATTACTAAGTCGTAATCAAAAAAAAGAGCACTTTTATTTTATTTGTTTATCTTTAGTAATTATACTAAATAAAAGTAATATTATTGAGCCTTGACGAGCACCCGCGGTAATTTTATTTTTAAAATAATTAAATTTTTTATTTTAGTTCAGATCCTCATATTCGAATTAATTGTGCCATTCTGTGTCCAATTAACGAAGAAGTTGACTACATTAATGAGATATTAAATTTTCACCACTAAATTATTACTTGGAGAGACGGTTGAATTTCTACCAACTGATAGTATTGTAAAAATTGCCAATACTACTGTTTATCCAACAGCATTTTTAAATTCTATAAATCCACCTGGGTTTCTTCATAAACTTTCTTTGAAGATTGGACAACCAATTATCCTTTTGAAAAATATTCCGGCTAACATTGGACTTTGTGATCGTACAAGACTTATAGTAAAAAACATTTATAAGCACATATTCATGCAGAAATCGCAATAGGAAACTTAAAAAATAAATCTGTCCGCATCCCGAAAGTTCCACTAATTCCATAAGAAAGCGGACTTCCCTCTGAATTCAAAAGATGTCAATTTCTGTTCGAACAGCATTTGCAATTACATTCAACAAATCACAAGGATAAACTCTTCAGAAAATTGGAATTTACCTCAAAAATCCTGTTTTTACGCATGTAAAACTTTATGTTGCATTATCAAGGGTATCTGACATCTTTTGAAGAAAAAGATAATGATATCAATGATATCATTATCTTTTTGGAAAGCAAGGAAAAAATTACAAGAAATGTTGCGTTCAATAAAATTCGTATTTAAAATAGATTTAAATTGTAACTAATTTTTTTTATGCTTTTTTTAATTTTTCATAATAAATTTAACTTTCTTCATTTTTTTTAAAAGATTTTTTTGTAATAATTTTATATTTCTATAATTTATTTTTTTTATTATCGCCAAATCTGCGTAATTTTTGAATAAAAATAGTCAAAAAGTAATAACATCAAAATGGACTCGACTTAAAACCTTATTTTTATTTATTTTTCTTAATTTCTTAAAAAAAAACATATACTATTAAGTAATTCACAGACATAGCACTGTAATAAACGGTGTATGTCACTAACTGTGCCATTTATATTTATTTAATAAACTAAACTAAACTTAACTAAAATTTAATCTATTGAACAATGGATTAAGTAATATGTTTTAGAGTATTTTTGGAAATAATGGTTAGGTTTAGAAATATTAATTTGATTTTCTAAATTCTTATAATCTCTTAAAATAAAAATTAAGCCCTTTTGGCAGTGATTTAAAGATGATTGTGATTTTAAAGGATATAAAAAAATTTTCTGAATCTCTGAGTCTTGATCAGCACTCTTCTAAGTCATTCTCTGCCTTTTAGATAATGGAATTAAATTTTTTTAATTTATTTCAAAATATTAAACTTGCTAGTAAGAATCAATTTAAAAATTCAAGAAATTTAAAACTTCAATAAAAATTAAAAAAAAGCTAATTTTGTTATGAAGTTTTGATTACATATGCAAAAACTTATCATGGTATTTCTAGTGAGGACATAGTTTCAGTTTCTTGCAATTACTTATTTTAAATTGTGAAAAATTTAATTTATAAAATATAAATAATAACTAGTGAACAAGAGTGTAATGTTAGCTATGAACTAACTAGTAATTTATACCGCTAACAATATTTTTCCTCTATTTTAAGCAATTTCATTATTTTTTTTTTTAAATTAACAATCTCTTAAGGATATTTAAATATATTTTTTTAAAAATTATAAATATATTGAATAAATAAAAATAGTTTCTTTGTCATCAACTCATTTCCTGAATTTAGGGATAAAAAAATTGTAAGCATATTACTAATTTTGCGTAAAAACTATTTAATTGATTATTTAAAATACATACTAAAATACTTGGATAGAATTTTCAATATATTAAAATCACTGATAAATGTCAACCAGGCATCTTTTTTGACGTATAAGTTTAAAATTAAATGTTGTTTTTTCACTAAATTCATTCAAAATGCTATTTTGTATGCTTTTTGATGAATATTCTAGAATGGAGCATCCTTAAATTACCATGTGTAGCCTATTATAATCCTAATTACATTATCCATCAAGAAATATTTTAAGCATGTAATAATTAACTTTTCTTTCGTGAGAAATTTTTTTAGATTCAAGTGTAGATCCCATCCGAAAAAAAAACTTATTCTCAGTAAATTATATTCTTTTTAAACTAAAAGATTTGATCGTTGATGCACAAAATTTCTTTGAATTGAGCTAAATTCGATTATTTCTTTTTCAAGGAACGGTTTATTTATTTTTTTAATTCAGGCATTAAAAAGAAAAAGATTGTGCAAACACTGAACCGTAAGATCCATCATTTAATTGTTTCTTTTTATATTTATAAGTAAATAAATTTCCAATAAATATTTAAATAAATTAAATAGTTAAAAAATTAAAATTACAATTATAATCGATTTTTCTTTTTGAATTTATTAATAAATATATATAAATATAATATTATAAAATCTCTCATAAATAAAGTTTATTATAGGAAGATAAAGATCAATTAAATTTGATTTAATGTGATTTTGATCATTAAATTTATATTAGATTAATTATCATTAGAAAAAAAATATTTGATTATATTATTAATTTTATTCTTTTTACGATTTTTTGTTTTATTTTCTTTTCCAGGCAACTTGAGCCTTTTAAAAGTATAAAAAATTATATTGCCACATATTTTATAAAATGCACTTGATCGAATAAATCGATTATTAATCTTTATCATCACTTAATGCTACTTTAGATTTTTGATTCGTAATTCTTGCATTAAAAAATGATAAATTTTAGTAATTAAAAAATGAAGTAAAAGAAATAATTTAGGAGTTGTGAAGTTTATTTCAATTCAGAAAAATTTGAATAACTTTTATACTATAAGAAATAATTTAGTTCTGTTAAATGCTTAATGTTTAAACAATTTTGCTTAATCCGAAAATAAATGTCTGCAAAAACTCTGCAATGTACTTGCACAGATGATTAGAATACTTTTTAATGGTGTGCAAAATGCAGAAAATTGCGGAGTTTTTTGCAGACTTATTTTACTGAATTAAGCAAATTAGCTTAAAATTAAGCATTTTATAGAACTAAATTTTCTCTTTTAGGAAAAAAGATATTCATATTTTTCTGAATTGAAAAGATCGAATTGAAACGAACCTCACAACCCCAATAATTTAGCTTTTTAATATTTAAAATTTAGCTATATTTTTTTTTTGCTTGTTTAAAGTTAAAATTTTTGTGCTGAAATTAGTTATTTATTACTGAAATTTAATTAAAAAAAAATATTTAGAATTTTTTAAAATTATAGAGGATAAAAATTCTAATCTTTAAAATACATATATATGAATATTAAAAGATAATTGAAAAATTAGTGAAACAATTTAAAATAAAGTGTAATATCGTCTTACTAAAATATGTCTTTGTATTTGCCAAATTGCTTTTATTAAAATAAGATATAAATAAAAGGAAACGGCCGTCTGAGCTCAAAAGTTAATAATTCAAACAAATAAATGTTTCAGTGTTTTTAGCAGGAATGTATATATATATATATAATCTCTACTCCTATGCATAATCTCCTAAACATTAATTTAGGCAAACCTAAATAACTAATTAAATATTAATTATGAGCTAAATACAACTAAATAGGTGTTTAAACTAAAAACTAAATAAAATAGTTTGATAAACCTGATGCTTCGACAGCAAAGAAAGTAAAAGAAAAAAGGAAAGATAAAAACTGTCTGTATTTATATTCAGAAAATTATGAATAAACGATTCTAAAAATCATTTAATCTTAGGTCTAATTATTTTTTAAAATTAAAATAACGCTTCTAGTAATTAAAAAGAATCCAAAATAATAAATTAAATAAATATAAGAAATTTTTTTATTCGAAAATTTTATTATTATTATTCATAATAAAATATAATAAAAACAAAAAATTTTTTGTTCAATTTAGAAATTCATTTTGCTTCAAAAATTCAAAAAATTTTAGTATTAATTTATTTAATTAATACATTGATAAGTAAATAATATTTAGTTAAAAAAAATTGGGGCTTATAAAAGTAAATCAATTTCAAAAAATAATTTTCTTTTTCTCGAAAATAAAAATAAGTTTTCCAAATTCTCAATATTATATAATTTTTTAGAGAAGTTTTTTCCTAGTCTCCAAAATTTTTTATTGATTTAATCGGTTTTTAAATTAACCCAGAAATTGGATAAAATAAAATCATTAGATTTAAAATCAAATTTAATGTGTAAAAATCAAAATCAATCGGTGAGTAAGTAATTAATATTTTTTTTACAATCTACCATACCCCGAAAATATTATTTCGCATTTAAAAATTGAATTCTCATTCTTAATATCTAAAATTTTTTATCTTAATGGTGCTTCTAAAGCCTATAAAATTTAACTTTTAGTATTAGCTTAAAGGAATTGTGATCATCAGGCTAAATTGCAAAATATCATTTTTTCGGTAATAGAGCAAGAACTTCTTTTGAAAGAACAGTTTAAAAAAATAATCAAAAGCGACGAAATAAAGTGAATAGTCATTACATTATCAAAAATTACTATTAAAAAAAGGTTTTAAATTATTTTTAATAAATAAGATTAGATACAGATAGATATTTAAATTTATTTTTAGTTAATTTTAAAAAAATTTTGGTCCTTTTGAAAGGCCTAAACTTCCGTTTAACTAGCTTTAACATTATTGTATTTTTTTTTGAATCATTAAAAAAATAAATTATTCGATAAATCAAAAAAAAATTAAGTACAAAATTCGTTAAAATACCAAATATATTTTTACAGTATCAATCTTTTTTTTTATCAAAAAAGGTATTGTAGAGCTATGCTTTCGACTTCTTTTATTTTAATTTTATTTTAATTTAGTTGAATTTCAAGTGAATGTTTAAGTTAAAAAATAAAAAGAGCATTTAGCGTAGATTTAAGAAAGAAACGAATAAAAGAAATATATATGTATATATAGTTAAGTCAGTGATGAAAATTATTAACATTAGCCTTTCTTTCTTTTCTTTCTATAATTTATAATATGTTATTTCTCAAGGAGGCTTTAGCAACCTTGGATTCATTGTTTTTTTCTTGTTCTTCTAGCAAATGAATGTTGCATCATCTAATCTTAAGAAACTTAGTTTTTTAAGCTTGGGAATCTTATATAAATATGATTTGTTTTTTTATAATATGATCTTAGATTTTTACAATAAATACCCGGAGAAAAAAGATTGCTGAAAAAAAAAACACCTTATTTTATTAGCGTTATTTTCGTCAGCGTTTTTTCACGCTGAAAAACGTTGAAAAAACGCTGCTAAAAATCAATACAATTGGAGCCAGATAGTTTATTGAATTTCTTAATTTAATTATTTATTTTTATTTATTTAATAGTACAATTCACGCCACATAGGCGATTTAAAAAAAAGACATACAAAATAATAAATATTAACTTAGACCTAATCAAGGTTAGTTAAAATTAAACTAAGTTACTTGACCGTAGTCAAGAACCTTGTTAAGTATTGTTTTATAAAAAGAAGAGTTGTCTTTATCCTTTGCGATCAAATCGCATAGATTGAAAATTTTTCTGAATAATTCGTCTTTGTCAATATTGATTAGTTTGGCAAAATAATAATTGTCAAAATTTTGAATTTAATAGATGTAATTCATAGTGCGTATATCATTCTTGATAATAATGTTCACATCCTTAATCTGCTTAACAAATGATTTTTCAGGACATTTGTTTGCAGCATAATAATCCGATAGATAATTGAAGACTCCAAAAATTTCGCCAAGATTCCTAATTTGATAGAAGAATAAAATTTTGAATTTATAGTATAACTTGCTTATATTATCAATCCTTAAAGCTCCAAATAACGCTGTGTTTCTCGTGTATTTTGAAAGACCAATATTGATTTTAATTAGACAAGCTTGAGTCGTATCATAAGTCTTTGAATTTCTTAATCAGTTGTAAAAAATGATTCAACTAGCTGCTGAAAGCCTAGTGTAAATCCTTTTACTGATTTTAAATAATTTACGGTAGTTTTAAGGCTAACACTGTGAAAATTATATTAAGTGTGAAAATTATATTTAACTGTGAACATTTTTTCGATTAAACTTGATTTTTCTTTTTAGATATTTTAAAGTTAAAGCTTTGATTAAAATAAAATTAGTTCTGATAAAACTATTAATTTTTTTTAATTAATTTGTTATTCTTTTGGACGTTTTTAACTTTCAAATTGTAAGCGTATTTTTAGTCATTTACTTCAGTCCATTAAGCGGGTCGTAGTAATCAGGACCATTGTAACTGAAAGAGGGGGAAGAATAATTTTGTTTTTGATCCTTCAAATTAAAAAAATAAGAAAAATATATAAAAGAAAATAAAAAAATTCAATTACCTTAATATTTTTTCTTTCTTTCCTAAATTGTTCAATATTTAAACATGTAGCCAATGATCAAAGACGACCAAAAATGCGATTTTTTAGAGTTGTAAAATGCAGTAAAAAATGCGAAATTAAATTTTATTATTTGTAAAAAGATTTTTTTAAAATTATAATTTTTTAAATATTATCATTAAATTTACGATAAAAATTGTTTTAAAATAAAAAAAAAAGTTTTTAATAACTGTAACAGTCTACTGTCAAAGTTATAATATCATCATCAATTTCATGCTCTTCATACTCTATCTGATAGTTAAGAAAATTAAAATAGAAAAAATTATTTATTTTAAAAGTGTTCTCATTCATATTCAAACGTTTTCCGTCTAAAATTATTTTAAATTTAGATTAGCTTCATCATAGAAATTAGGAAGTCAGTTTTAAATCAAAATTAATTGTCTTTTGTTGTTTCGATTCGGATCAAATCTCTAAATCAACCTTCAACTCATCCCTTAATTTTGATATTATACCATCAGAAAATCGCATTTCTAAGCGACGAATTCAAATTGGAGTTTAAATATTTTCGGCTTTAAAAAGTTTGCTCAATTTTTCAAGGACTATTGTTTCCTCTATTAGACACTCTTGCTCCACAAAGGACTTAATAAGATCGAAATTTATGTAAAAATACCAGAAATCCGCTTGTCAAATAGGCATGGCATTGTGAATTTTGGTACAAAAGTCAAAAACAAAATATTAAAAGTACAATAGCTTAAGTTATGAAGGACCAAAGCATGATCTGTAAAATGTAGCAACTGATACATATTTTGTATCACCAATATACTGGTTCTTCAAAACTCTGCAAAATTCAGAACATTGTGAATTTTAGTACAAAAAACAAAAACAAAATATAAAAAACGCCAGAACATTAATCTGGAACGATCAAAACATGTTCTGTTAATTTTAGCAACTGATACATCCTCTGTAACACCACTTAAAGTTGAGTTGAATTTTTAGTATAATATAATATAAATTTTGCAATTTTTTGAGTTTCGCAGATTTATTGCAGAGTTTTGCAGAATTAGTATGTTGGTGGTACAAAGGATGTATCAGTTACTACATTTTACAGAACATGCTTTGGTCCTTCATAACTTAAGCTATTGCACTTTTAATATTTTGTTTTTGACTTTTGTACCAAAATTCACAATGCCAAGTAACTTTTGGTAAAACTTGATTTAATAAATATTAACTATTTTTTTAAAAATTCATTAGAAAATAATAAAAATTCAAAAATTTGGCATTTTCATTTTTACCGTAAAATTACCAGAAATCCAATTGTCAAATCGGCACCGTATATTCTCGGTTTTTACGACATATCTTTATGCCATTCTGAAAATCACATAGCATAACATAACATAATATCAAAATTTAAGGTGATTTTTTTTATTTTTTTATCTGTGTCGAGCTTAAGCTCCTTCAGATTAAATAAAAATTAAAATTGAAAAATTGAAAAATTTTAAATTTTATTTTAAGGGACGTGACCCTTGGTAGGTTCAAAATTTTCTAAAAACCTTTTTTCATTTCTCATGAAAAAGATTCAGCTAAAGATTTAGAATTTCCTACTGAATCAACATAAATGATTATAATGTGACAGATAAAAAATTTATACCGTAAACTCGTGACCATTACTCTTGGAACTATGTCAAAATTTGGGTTTATTCCATACGGAACTAAAATCATCGAAACCATGCTATAAATTTTTTTTTTTAATTTTTTTTTAGAATAAACCTTGACGTCTGACTTTAAACTAAGAGTAAGCGCAAAAGTTTGATTTTATTCTTAGAATAATTTCGAATTTATTTTGTAAAAAACTCAAAAAATTGTAGAGTTAAATTCGGAATTAAAAAAAACTAAAAATTAAACTTTATTCTAATTTTTGTATTTATTCTAAGAGTAAAAGTTAAATTCGATTAAAAATTAAAATTAAATTTAAAATTAAAAAAATTTGACTTAATAGCCAAAAAGAAAGTTATAAATGTTGCCTATTAATTTTACCATTTTCGTCACGAGGTAGCCTTTTTCTGCCACGTTTCTTTGGTGTTAATTGATTTGAAAAAGTTCCGGTATTGGAAGTTATTGAAATTTGGGATTTGACTGTGGTCTGAAGGTTCAATTTCCTAAGAATATTTCGATTAATTCAATCAAATTCTCATCTCATCGAAGTTATCTTCATCGGTGAAACCAATGAATGTTTCTTCTTCTTCCAAATTATCTCAATAAGAATTTAACTTTATCTTTTTCTTCTTCATCTTCATCAGAATTCAACAAGTTTTTGACAGTTAGAACAAAAGTTATAAAATTTTTTTATTTTTGTATTGGAAATTTTGTATGAAATTTCACAATGCCAATTGTAAGGAGCTTTAGACAAATAAATAAATGATCAAATATACAAATCCATATTTTACTTATTTATTGATTAAGAAGATCGAAATAATGACAAAATTATTATCAAGTTTTGAATTTGTAAAGCCAACAAATCTTCATTCAAAAATAATAGATAATACTGATGATTCTTTATTAGACGCTGAGAAAATTGAAATAAAAAAAGTAAAAATAGAACCTTTTACGCCTTTTGCTCTTTTCGAGACCAAAAAGCAGCAGACATTGAATTAAAGCATATAATTAATGAGAAAAAGTGGCGTATTTTTTTAATTCTAAATTAAACATAGTTGTTTAAAATACTTCAAAAACTAAATTTTTTTATCTATTTTTTTGATATAAATGTATGATACCAATAAATAAAACAA
This sequence comes from Brachionus asplanchnoidis, assembly GCA_025491095.1. Lineage (NCBI taxonomy): Eukaryota > Metazoa > Rotifera > Eurotatoria > Ploima > Brachionidae > Brachionus > Brachionus asplanchnoidis. The sequence goes on along the minus strand of JAILYF010000008.1, from coordinate 1,524,254 downwards.
ACTATTAATAAAATAAAAATGATACCTAGAAAAATAGGTTAAAAAATTTATATGTATTTTAAAATATCATTTCAGTTAAAATTTTTATATGATTTTTAATGATAGCGAATTTTGTTTTGAAAACTTAGTAATTTTTTTTCTCAAATTTTAGTTGAAAACAAAATTATTTTCTATATTTTAATATGAGACATTTAATTTTTACTCCTTTTTTAAAAGGGCTCAAGAATGATTTTGCAAAACTTTAAATTTTTTCATCATTTGGTAGTTGAGCTATAGAATTAATATATTTTTCGGCCCAAAATTATAACAGCCAAAATCTTGATTTCTAGTCATTTAAAATTTTAAAAACAAATTCAAAATTTATTTCTCTTTTCAAAATTAAGTTTTCCAAATTTAAAAGAAAAATTAAAAGCATCATTTTCCACGAATTTTCAGTTTAATTTAGATTTATTTTATAAATTATATTGACTGGTTGATTAATTAATCTAGTTAAAAAAATATAATTTTGGTACGTAAATTTGAACATTAGATTCTTGTTTTTGCTCTAATCAAATTTTTTGTTTTGAAAAATACTTTTATAAATGATATTTTGAATTTATGTTCAAAACAATATTCTTTAAAATAATAACTTGACAAGAAAATTAAAAAAATTCAAACTTCACCTCCGCCAAATTAAGTTTTTTTTTTTTTTTAACCAAATTATAAATTTACTAGAACAAAATTAAGTAAATTATTTGATTTCAAACCGATTTTTTTTTAATTTTAATTTCTACCTTATCTAACAAATTAAAGTTGAATTAATCACAAAAGTCGGCTAGAATTCAACAAATTTTTCCTCCATCGGAAGCCATTTATTTAAACTATTATTTTAATCAATTTGTTTGCTTAGTCTTTTCGAGCAAAATCTTTCCCGAATTTTTTCGATTTTTATTTCATTTGCAAAAAACAAAGCTAATTTTCTGTCTTGATAAGACTTCTTTTTTTCACATTAACATGATATAAACAAAAAGGTGCTCGAGAATTTTAATTAAGAGATTGTCATTCAAAGAGATTGTATCTGACACTCAAATTTATAATTTAAAATACCTTTCCAAAAAATTCAACTCCAAAACATGCATGAATGAATAATCGAATTCTGCGAAGACAGAAAATAAATTTGGGAAGATTTGAAAATTTTCATTTAAGATAAAAATTGATATGGAACCTTCAAAATTAGGGAATAAATGGTATTTTTTAGTTGGTAAAAGCTTAAAGATCCCATTTATTTCAACTAATTAGAACGTGATAGTTTGATTTTTCATCAAAGAAAAAAAAATCATGATATTTTCTAAGCGTTTTTTGCCTTCATAACAAAACCGTATATTTAAATTAAATAATAAAATATTTTTTAATTCAGCTATTAAAATTTTAATCTAGAACTATTTAAAAAAATATTATCTTATCTTTGAAATCGATAAAATATCAACGATATAGCTGTAAGCGATCACATTTCATTCTAACAAGCTCAAAAAAAAAGGTAAGTTTTTTTTTTTTTATTAACCCAAGTCCCCAAAATGGTTTCTGTACACTCGTAACTTTGGGAAAAAAGCAAAAAAAAATTTCTTAAAAGCTTGATTTTTAATTATGTCAAAATGAATTATGGCAAAATTTGACAAAAATCCATTTTATGCAAATGATTAGATAAGAGAATACATTCCTTTAGGATATTGGCATAAGAGAATTTTTTTTGGAAGCCAATTAGGCACATTTTTAATATAAGTTGATAATCTGATTAGTTTTAAAAGTCAATAATTATTAATCACTATTGCATGATAGCTTGGATTGCACTAATTTGAAGCAACGAGCAATGATGCCTGGATGTTCACTTTCCATTCTAATTACCTAATCGGAATTAATAAAAATTAATTAAAAATAAAAGCATTTATTGAAAATTCTTAATTATTTTAGTTTATCTGTGAGATACTTGGTTGTTTAAAAGTAAAATGAGCAACAACTTTTGGGCATAATTTAATTTATTCAATTTACCTTTTTTTTATGTAGTTAAAAATTAAAAATTTTAAATTTTTTTTGTCATAAATTTAAGTGTTTATTCTAGTTTACGAATAGAAAATAAAAAATACTCGTCACAATCCCAAAATAGCGTCAATAAGATGAAAAAAATTTTAATTTTCCAAAATCTATTAAATTTCATATCATATTGGGTCTTAAGTACTTATTGATCAAATTCAAGATAAGCCAATATGATAATAAAATATTAAAAAAAAATAAAAATTTTATGTTTTATTTCAGAATTATGTTTAATTTACTTAACTTAAATTAAAAACAATCAAAACCAGTCGAGCTAAAATCAATAGTATGTATATTTATTTTTGTTTAGATAATAAAATATGCCTGAATCTACTCTAGAAGTCTAGTGGTTCATGATACCGACATGAGCTCGTCAAAAGACCCTTCTTTTTTTAATAAATTTTTGCAGCGTTTATCGGGTGCGCCCAAAAAAACTGCGTCCATCACAGAAAAAGGCTCCAAATTAAGCAAAGACGAGTCCGAGTCGGTAATTCCCGACATCACCTGTGATACTGTAGTAGCTAATTCATTCAACCAAAGCGAGTCGCTGTACAGAGACCCCATTTTAGAAGATCCTGGCCCGTTTATCGGGCCCATTAATTCCGCCAGCTCTTTTCCCCTAAGAACAAATCAAAACCTAAGTAATTGTCTTTTACTTTAGCTCTAGTTCTTTTTTGGTAATCATTGAGCCAAGGCACTATCAGAGAAGAGGACCAGTTGAGCAACAGAATGGCCATTGACCTGAAATCAAGTGGTGTCAGTGGCAATCGTTTGTCAAACAGTGAAATCAATTTCAAAGACGTGCTGCATTCGCTGCACGTTACCAACTATCTGACGCCAACTTACTGTGATTTTTGTTCCAAGCTTTTGGTCGGCTTGATCAAACAAGGTCTTAAATGTGAAAGTATGCTGAAAAAAATTAAAATTTTTTTTTTTTAAAATTATTTATTTAAATTTTAGTATGTGGTATGAACTTTCATAAAAGATGTATACCAGATATGCCCAAAATATGCAATAAGCAATTGAATAATATGTTTGTGAAGCAAAATGCCCAATCTAATTCTTCATTTAGCTCGGACCCTTTGAAAGAAATGGTCTCAGAATTTTATTCCAAATAAAAATTTTTTTATTAATTTATTTTAATTTAAATTTTTTGTTCCAGAATATGCAGATAGAGCTGGACCATTCGCTGATCGAGAGACAAGCGTTTACCTCAAGCCGATTTGCGTCCTTGTGTGACGTGTGTCAAATGGAAATTTCCAATGTAAAGTCCTATTATGAGTGCAAAGACTGTCACGTGTTTATACACACCAAGTGTCGTCAAAAGGCAAAAAAAAATTGCCGACCAGTTCGCAAAGATGACGAGGACATGGATGGCATATCAGTGTGTGATTCCACGGACGAAATGGAAGACAATGGGGCAATTGAGTCAGATTCAGACGATCATGGAGAATTGGTCAAGAAAGAGTGCAACGCCAAGAAAGCTAACGATAGTAAAAAATTCATTGGACTCATCAGGCTGTCACAACGAGTCAAAAAGACCAATGAATGCTTCTGGTCTGGTCACATGTACTACTACACAAATAAAAATACCGAGGTAAATTACGAAAAAAATAAAAAAATAATTTTTTTTTTAAAATAAAATTAAAGCCTTTAATTCACTACTGGCAATTGGACACCAAGTCAATTAAAATCTACAACTCCTACCGATTAGAGAAGGTACTGAAAGAAATTCCGCTTGAGACAATCAAAAATGCCAAGCTAAATGGTCTTAACAACAAGGACGAAAATTGTATCAATGACCAAAAGTGTTTGTATGTGCTGGTGGCCAGTGATGAACAGTACTATTGCGGCATGGGAAATTCGGACCCTAACTCGACCATTAATGTTCCGGCAAGAAATTTTTTTAACATCTTCAAAATGGTCTATTTGCCATACATGGGTCATCAAGGAAAGCGTCCCTCTATTAAAATATCAGCACCGAAGTATGAGGAAAAAAGTGTGAATGAAGAGTTTACCATCAATCCGCATGATTTGCTCGGATCGGGACAATTTGGTCAGGTGTATGGCGGCAAGTGCAAAGCTTCCGGAAAAACAGTCGCAATAAAAGTGATTGACAAGACGCGTTTTAAAGACATTCAAGTGGGAAGTAGCATTTTTCAAAATGAGATCACTATTTTGTACAATTTGGAACATCCTGGCATCATTAAGCTCTATGCTTTGTTTGACGAAGTCGAACGGTTGTACATTGTTACCGAAAAATTGGCAACTGACATGCTTGAAATGATTCTCAATCGAAACCCGTCAAGGCTGAGTGAAAGAATTGCCAAGTTTATTATTTACCAAGTAAATTTTTTATTTTTTTAGAGTTTAGTTGGATTTGAAAATTTTTTTGGTTCATTTGGGCTTATTTAAAAATCAATGTTTTATCTTATTGTTAAATAATAGAAATTAATTTTTTTAAACTAAAAACTTTAAAAATATAGCTTGTTTCTCAAAGGATTTTATGTACTTTAGACTTATGACTAAAATTAGATGAGGTTATCTGAGTAAAAATTCAAAAAATTTTCTTTGAAATTTTAAAAATAAAATTTTTCTGCTAAAAAAAATTTAAAAATAATATTTAATAATATGTGGCTTCGATTAAAACTATAATTAAAATTAATAGAAATATTTTTTTTTCAAATAACAATGCCCAAAAATTTGGCCAAAATCAGAGTTTGAAATTTACTAGTTCAAAGTAAATTTTAAGTCAGGACTTTAAAATAGAAACTATCAAAATAATATTTAATAATATGTGGCCTCAAATATAATTTAAAATCAAAAAAAAAAATTTTTTTAAAAAATTACCATGCCAAAGTCAAAGTCAAAGTAGGTTGCGATTCACAAGTTTTTAGTCAATTTTAAGCCCGGATCCTAAAAAAAAAATTTATGTCCGGACTTGTGACTTTTAAAAAACTTTGGCCATAATTTTTAAAAATTTGTTTTAAGAATTTAATATTTTTTTATTATTTAAGATGATTTTTTTTAATTTAAATTATATTCTGACTTTTTTTTGCAAATTTTTTCAAAATTATTCTGTCAGAAATTTATGTGAATAATGATTTATTTATTTTTAATTTTAATTGAATTAATGTCTTTGTTTACTATTCAAATAATTAATTACCATTGAATCTCGAATGAATCGAAAAACTAACTTTTAATTTTTTTAAAATGATATAATAAGATACAGAAGATTTTAAAATTTAAAATTAATTTCTTTAAGCATATTGTTAGCATAATATTTAACAGTGTTATTTAACATGAGATTATCTTTTACTCACAAACAAAAATAGCTTATATAACCACGGCACGTGATTTAGCTTTTTTTTCAAAGAGTCTTCCCATTTAGATAAAATATATAATATTTACCGTCTCAAATCTCTTTAGAGATATCTAAAAAAATAAAAAATTATGTCAAAAAATATCGAAAAAACATATTTTAAATATTTTCTTTTTTTTGTCGATTTCAAATTTTAACAAGAATTTTTTTATTAATAAAATTTTAAAGCATAACATTTTCGATAATAAAAAATTTTGCATTCTCTAAAAATTAAACTTAAACTAATGGAAAAAAATGTTTTCCATAATTAAAATTCCTTTTCATCTAAAATTCTATCAAATCAAACTAAATTAAAATTAATGAATGTCAAAAAAAAGAACAAAATTAGTTTTTATCTTAATTTAAGATATTAATTGCGTTGAACTATCTGCATGAGAAAAAGATTGCCCATTGTGACCTAAAGCCTGAAAATATTCTCTTGGTGGAGAATATTGATCATCCTCAGGTGAAAATGTGCGACTTTGGCTACGCAAAAATAATCGGTGAAAATTCGTTTAGACGAAGCATGGTCGGTACCCCGGCCTATTCCCGTAAATAAATTAAATTTTTTTTTGTTTTTTTTTTTTTAATTTTTTTTTGTATACAGCGCCTGAACTTAAGCTAAAACGATTGTATAATAACTCTATAGACATGTGGAGTATGGGTGTAATTGTGTACGTTTCCTTAAGCGGGACTTTTCCATTCGAAGAAGACCGTGACATAAATGAACAGATAAGGAATTCGAATTTTATGTTTCCGGAAAATCCGTGGAGACTTGTCGATCCTAGAGCCATAGATTTGATAAACAAGTTTTTACAGGTTAAGATTGAACGCCGAATGTCAGTTAAAAGCGCTCTTCAACATGTCTGGTTTGATGAAGTAATTTTTTAATTAATTAAAAAAAAATTGGATAATTATTTTTTATTTTTTTTTAGGATTTTCAATTATATTTGGATTTATTTCAATTGGAAAAACGTCTAGGAGTTAAGTGGTTGACAACAAGAGCTCAAGAAGAAAAATGGAGCCAGTCGATAAAACTTTAAATTTTTCTTGCATTCTTTACATAAAAATATATGATCTTTTTTGACTCTTTTCTTCCCTTTTTTTAAATATTTATTGTTTTTAAAATAAAAAAATTTTAAGTTTGTAGTTTTTTTTTGTTGCTTGGCTTCTCGTTGAATTTATTTAAATAAAACAAATTTTCAATTACTAATAAAAAGTTATTTTTAACCAAAATATTAATTTGAGTTAAAAATAGTGATTTATTTCCTAAACAGAGCTTTTTGGTCTATTTTTTCTAAATTGAGTCTATAAATATATTGAAGCTTTATTTTTAGTTTGTCAAAAATTATTTCATGCTTAATAGTAATCTAATTTTTTCGCTTGAAAGTATTGAATTTTAAAAGACTGTGAGAATTTTTCTTTGCATGATATTTCGGGAAAAAATTAATACAAAATCCTTAGGGTAAATCGACACTTTATTTTCTAATTTATAATTTAGTGCACAAATAAGATTAATATTCAAAAATAATTATACACACAAATGAATTCTTTAATAAAAAAAACACTAATAAAATTCCCTTTCAAATTAATTAATATTTAAAAATTAAATTTCTTCTAATCTTTGTTGTTGAAACCTAATACACTATCAAATATAATATTATAATTTTCTTTAATTAAGAAGTTTTTTATGAAAAAAATTTATTACAAAAATTCCAAATACACTTATTAAAGCATGGTTTAAACAACTTAAAATCAACTGAAACAGATTTGATAAATTTATTTCTAAAAATTAATACCCTTAATACTTATCAAAAAAAAAATTCATAAAATTGATGACATAAAAACTTTAAACAGCTTCATTAAATTATTATATTTATTATTTCTTTTTTTTAACAATCTAAAAAATGTTTAAAGATATGAATTTTTAGTTTGCATTCATCTTCAAATACTAATCATATGACGTAAAATTACGTAATTTTTTATTTTAATAATATTAGTAATATTATAAAAAAAAAATTAACATTTACAGTGTTGTACTTTAAACTGCAGAACGAGTAATATTACATCATTTTACGTAATTTTACGAAAATAAATGTAAAATTACATCAAATTTAGGATGTAATTTTATGTAGGCTCACGTAAAATGATGTAATATTACGTTAAATTACGTCATTTTAAGTAAAACACAAAACATTACGGCCAAAAAATTGCAATTTTTGAGACGAAAATTTGATTTTTAAAATTTTTTTATTTTTATAAAATTTTTTTCACAACTTGAAATTTACATTTTTTCAAATTTAATTACATAATTTTACACTAAATATTGTTAAAAAATTAATAAAAGATAATTTTTTGTATAAAAGATAATTTTGAGTAAAAAAATTTAGCTTAAAAAAAAGGCTTCGCTGCTGTCAATTGAGAAAATCACCCATTATTTCAGATTTAGATAAAATTAAAAGGCTTGTATGGTGTCTTAGATACAAAGACCGTGATTTTTCTAATTTTATTTTTGTCGACGAAACTTCATTTAGACTGTCAGAATGTCACTTTATCATAGGAGATTACAAGCTACATATCCCGAAAGTATACCATCTACCGAAAAAGTCGCTTCAAAAATTAATATCTGGAGTGGGATATCATTTAAAGGTGCTATTGAATTAGCTGTGAGTTCAATTTTATTTTTTAAATAAAAAAACAAAAGTTAATATTGAAAGTTTTTCAAAAATAACATGAATGCTAAAATGTATAATGAGATATTAGCAGATTTTTTACTGCATTTCGCCGTATCAAATTTTGATTAAGACTTTGTTCTTCATCAAGACAATGATCCAAAGCATAAGTCAAAAGAATGTTTGGCTTTTTTGGAAAAAAATTCAATAAAATGGGTATTACTCATAAATTTTACTGGTAAAAAAAAAATTAACTTGCGATTAAAATTAATTTTGAAAGATTCGTTCTCCACCTAGATCACCCAATTTGAATCCGATTGAGATGGTCTGGCACGAGCTAAAACAATTTCTAAGGAAATCGAAGTGCAAGAATGATACAGAAATTGTAAAGAAAATTTGCGAGTTTCAGCGATCTCTTACAGCAGAAAAATGTATTTGATATATCAATCGATTAAGAAAGGCAAATAAAAAAAATATTTTGAAAGAAATTTTCTAAATAATATTTTTAAGGTCATCGATATTATCATTAAAAGTGGTGGTTGTTGGTCTAATTCATAAATATAAAATATAATTCATTAAGAACAAAATTTAGTCAAAATTACCTTTTATTACAAAAAATGACCTTTTATTACATTTTTTAACATTATTTTGTGAAAAATTATGTAATTAAATGTAAAAAAATGTAAATTTTAAGTTGCAAAAATAATACTTCATCATTTTACGTAAGCTTACATAAAATTACATTCTAAATTTGATGTAATTTTATGTAATCTTACATTTATATACGTAAAATGATGTAATATTACTCGTTCTGTGGTTTAAAGTACAATACTGTTTATGAAATTTCATCAATTTTGCTTTAAATTTTTTTCTTGAAAAATTATTATTTATAAGAAAAAATCTACATTTCAGTATGGTAACACAGTCTAAATGTATTTAATGTAAATTCGGTGACGTAATTTGAAAAACAGAAATATATAAGTCGTTTCATTTTTTTTTTTTAAATGACCCACATATTCTTGTAGATCTTGAAGAGAGGAATCCAAAAATATATATGAAATATTTTTAAAAAATTTTAAGCCTTTTTTTTTTTAAATTCAAAGTTTTTTTTCGGCTAATTCGGTAGAATTTTTCAAATTAGTAATTATGTTTGACAATTTTTGATCCGATGACGGAACAAGTTTGAACTGACCTTATTTGCTAATCGTTTTCAGCGGGTCTTAATTAGTAGAAAATAATTTTACTAGAATTTTAAGATAGCCGATGGGTCCGTAGTCTAATGTTGTTATTTTTTATGTGTTAAGAGGTTATTGAGGTATCACCCCAATACCCAAAAATACCACCCATTTACCCCTAAAAATAAAATATTTAACTAAATTAGGCTTAAAAGACAAAAATGATCACATTGACGCCGTTTTTTATGAAAAATTAAAAATTTTGTTTCTCAAAAAAGTTTGTTTTTTTTTACAAAAATAATTTGATTTTATTTGATAAAAATATTCGTTCTGTATTATCTAAAATAGTTAATATATTATAAAAATGAATAAGAATAAACAAAAAGAAGTTAAAAAAAAAGGATTGGGTTTGTTTTGAATGTTTACCGAAAAAATTTAGAAATAACAAAAGGTAAGAGTTTCACTGTGATGTATGTCTCGACTAATCTTTTAAACTAAAAAAAATCAAAAATAAAATTTATTTTAAATTCGTTAATAATTTGTTTAAATTTTTTTATAAATAGTTATATTGAAGCATGTTTTTAAAAGATTAATAATAAAGAATATTTTAATTATTTATATTATTAAAAAAAACAAAAAATCCTTTTTTTAATTCTTATTTAGCTAATTGGGTGAATTCGTTGAATATCCTGAAAATGAGGTTAGTTCTCGGGCTAAATATTTACAAAATCAGGGGTAACTGGGTTAACCTAATTCACCCAATAAAGGCTCACCCAATTAACCGCAGGAGGTAAAGGGGTGACTAGAAAAAACTGGTCTAATTCGGTGAGTATTTTTGGAGTTTTTGAATAAAATGAGTGCGAAATATGAAATAAAAAAATAGGTCACCCGGTTAGGCTCATTTACCATATCTAATTGATTAAAACAAGATTTATTTTTTAACTTAACTCATAAACCTACAAAGTATCATTTGGTTGAAATGCGGACAAAGAATCGAAATCAAATTATCTTTATTTGTGTGTTTTATTTTGAATTATTTTTTAAATTAATAATACTGTTTAAATTAATCAGATCCAATTCTGACGATGTGTGAAATTAAAGATAAAATTAAAACAAAAATAAAGTTAGAGAAAGATTAAGTCAATTCAAATTTAGAATTAAATTTTCATTTTTATTTTTGCGTACAATTTTTCATTATTAAAATTTTTCTTTAATTAAATTGGATTAAATTAATAAAAAATCATAAATAAAAATAATCTTTTGGCGTCTAAAGTTTTAAAATTCCGATAAAGAAGGCTACCGAAATGTCTTAGATGACACTTGGAAATGGTAGTAGTAGTAGTAGTAGTAGTAGTTTTGACTGTAGCTGGCTAGTCAGCGAGTGTGCTGATAAGGCACCCTAAGACAGCTGATATAATTGATTGCTGCTCATCCAGCAATCAATGTCTGCTTTAAAGCTGTTAACATTGGGGGTTTCAACTAATTCATTTGGCAGCGAGTTCCATATGTTAGCGGTTCTGTTGAAAAAAAAGTTATCTCTATGTTGGCGCCTCGAAATTTCTTTGTGACATTTGAGGCAGTGACCTCTTCCTTGTTTTTTTGTGACATTAAAATTGTTGCTTTTTTCAACTGATTCTATTCCATGCATGAACTTGTATAATTGAATTAGATCACTTCTTTTTCTTCTTTCCACCAGATTTGGAATGTTCAAATGTTGGAATGTGGTGTTGTTAAGAAATGTAAAGGAAAAAAAGCCACTTAAAATTAATAACCATTAATATTTTTTTTATTTTATTTAGGATTAAAAGATTAGACTGTTGGATTTACTTAATAAATGAATGAAAAAGATACAAATTTCTTTCAATTTTTTCTAACGGAATTCTTCAAAAAACATTTCGCGTTCTAGGAAAAAGTAAAAGAATTTATTTAATTAAGTTTTTGAATTTTTTTTTAAGAATTGAGATCACAAAAATTGAATTAAAATTCAGTTAAAAAAGTTAAAAGTCAAAATTGAAATTAATGACCCAATGCTTCACAAGAGGAGAATAAGAAAAAAAACTCGATATTTTTTTTCCTATCTATTGGCATATATAATTAAAATATAATTAATTTGTTTTCAAAAATTTGCGTTATTTTTATCAAGATTTTTTTGATAATTAGTTAAAGATATATGGGATTTTTTTTTAATTTTGAAAATGACCATGAATGTTCATTTTGATATTCTATCAGTAGTGGTTATTACATCTGTCTACTACACATGAGATCCCAAAATGGATCCTAAGTGCAATCTATGATAAAAAATAAAAAGAAAGCTTTAAAATTTTTATTTTAATAAAATGTACACCCGCCTAAAGTGATTGATAACAAATTTTAATCACAATAAAGACAATAGTTAACTTTATTAAGAAAAACATCCTCAAAATTCTTGGTCAAACCGTTCTCGATTTCGACATAATTCCATTTCGAATTACACATGGAACATTTTTTATATCTAAAATTATTCAAAGGCATAAGTGACTTTTCACATCTATTCATATTGTGGCCCGAAATACATTTTATTTTGTTTAAATTCAAATTTCCGTCAATGTAAAACTTTTTTCCGCACAAATCACACAATTTCAATGAGTCCTTGTCATTAAAATTTTCCCTAATTCTTTTAGCCCACTCTTCCAAATCTTTTACTTCCGAACCAAATTCATTTTTTTGAAAAAAATTCTTCCTAATACAAAAATCACCCATTTGAACAATCAAAGCCTTTTCATACACTTCCAAACAATCGAACTCTTTACCATAGGCCTGTCTGATAAAATCTACACAATAGTACCTAAAAATTAAAAGACTGGTCTCTCTGAAGACAAGCTCGTAGAACGACACTGATTTAACCATTGAACTGTCAGCTTCTTTTCTACCACTGACCCTGGACTCTGCGTCCAATTCATCCTCATCGCGATAATCACTTTCCTCGCTAGATTCCTCCACTCCTGCGCCAATTTTTGCATTATAAGAATCAAAATTTGCCACCACCTCGAAATAATTGCGCAGCAAATAGGCCAGTATTCTTATCCTTTTCAAATAAATGAGCCTTTCTTTTCTATCGATCATTTTTGTTCTGTAATTTTTAAAATTTTCATAAATTTCATCAAAATTTTCCTTCATAAAAACTTTATTATTAAAATACAAATCATTTTTAAGCAACCAAATAAAGTCATTTAGTCCACTTATGTCACCACTTGAATTCGAAGTAAAAAAAAAGTTAAAGTTTTTTTTTTTACTCAAATTTTTCATTCTATAGACATTGATTTCAAAATTTGCCGGACGTTTTTGGATCAAACTGGACTTGCCAAAGTCGTTTATTTGATAAAGAACAAGTTGATTGTTGGAAAAATAAATTTGTTTGCTTGTTTTGAATATGTCTTGGCTGGCAAGACCCGCAGGATCAAAATTTAAATTTGTATTGAGCACTGAGTTTTTGGCTGATAATTTTGAGCCAGTCACACTTAGATGCACCATATCGATTAAACCATTTTCAAAAATTAACAAAAAAAGCATATTTTTTATTAATTTTACGTCAATTAATTTGAACAGACCCTTGGTTAGATAATTTTTTACCGGTTGTTCACTGTAAGCCGAATATTTTTCCTCGTCTATTTTGTAAATACACTCTGATTTTACTTCCAAGTTATGGTCAATAAAAAAAAAGCCAACTTCATATTCAGCTTGAGCTATTAGAACAAAATTTTGTTCATCAATGTGATCAAAATTAAGTTTTTTGACAATGCCAATTAAATGCGTGTCCATGGTCTCAAATTTGTTGCCAGACATTTTTTTTGCCACCACCCGACCATCAGACAAGGCTACTGCCAAAACCCCGTTGTGTCCCAGCTTAACATCAGTGATGCCTACCACACACTTGCCATCCATGCTTGTATCCACCATTTCATCACATTCATCACCACCTCTCAACTCATCTGACAAATCAATTAATTTAAACAGTTCTACATTTAAATTTGGATAGACATAAAAAATGGCTATTTGGTTAGACTTGAAGCCGACTAGTAGAATTTCGTGCTGAATACCATTTTGAGTGTACACCTGTGGACCCCATGCCACCGCCTTGGGAATAATTTCTGCTAAGCCAGCCATAAAATCTTCAATATTGTTAAATGTGTGCTTTGATTTGAGACCACTTTTGTAGTTGGAAATAAAAAAATCAGTCAAGTCGAGTAATTTTGAATTTGATTTAAAATCAAAAATTTTTATAAAATCAGAATTTTTTTGCTCGTTGAAAATGTTAATTGTGCTGGTAAATTTTGTACAGTCAAATATAATCATTTGGTTATACTCGGTGAGAGTAAAGAGAAGATTTATTTTTGGGTTTAAATTCCACTTACAGAATTTGAAGGCATTTTGGAGATCATTTTCTTGGGCCGCGCCAGAACTGTATGGGTTAAGAAAGCTTAGAAGTTGGTAGAAATCGAGGTCCAAAAGTCGGCTTTGGTCTAGCAAAGCTTTGTGTATTGAGAATTCCTCTGAATTTTGCTCTCTGAGAGTGGAAGCACTGGGCTCTAGGAGATTGCTGCCAAGTGGCTCTGTTTCGTTGGCATTAGATCTTTTTGACATAAACTGGAGCTGTTTTTGGAATGATTTGTGCTTGAAGTTTCTGTATTCATTCAGGTCTTGGAATTTTTTGAAAATATTCAAAAATTTGTCTGACTTTGGCACCGAGCGGATTACGTTTATGGAAAGAGTTTCGTTTTTGGACTCATTAAGGTCCTGGATCCATTCATCTATTTGAATTTGCTGTTTGTTTTTGTCATTTTGAAGTTTTTGATTGAGAAAAAATTTGAACGGCGAAGAGTTATTTAATTGTGAGGGCCATTCGAAATTTTGGTTAAGTAAAATGACACATTTGTCAGTGCAAATGGCCAAGCGATTCGAAAGTGACATGTCGATGGAGTTTGGTTCACGCACTTGGCCATAGTTTGTGTATTTTAAATTGTTCAAAAGCTCTATATCTAAGTTTTTAAATTCAATATCGTCCAAGTTCATTTTAAAAAAAAAATTAATTTTTATTTTAAATCATTATTTTTTTCGATAATTTGTCTCGGATTGCAAAATTTTGTTAAAATTTAAATAGATTTCTAAATAATCAGATAAATTTGAATTTTTTTATAATTTTATTTTTAAATTAAAAAGCTTTTAAATAAAAATTAGAAATAATTTTTATTTTCTTGACAAAAAAATATTTAGACGAATAAAAAAAAATTTAGTAGTTGATTATGGGTTATTTTTTCGGGCTTTTAAAATCAATTCACCAAAACTGCTAAAAAAAAACTTTTTTAATTTAAGATGAGTTTATTTCAAATGAGAGATTATATAATCAAAACACACAAATAGTAAACTTTATCACAAATTTAATAGAATAACCAAGAATTAAATAAATATTCTCACATTCAGTTTTTTCCCACTTATTTAGCTATTTCTGTATTACGTAATTGTCCAAAGAAAGAAAATAAACGAATTTGGTAAATAGCTTGTAACATGTCTCTTGCTGTAAATAAGAAGTTGTTTAGTATTAAAATACTCTTTTTCTGTCAACTTCTGTCAAAGTTCAGTTTTCAAAGCATTTATACTAACTTATTTCAATTATTGTTCAACTCTTTTGTGTTATTTTTCCAAAGAGCAATACTTAAACTGCCTAAAAGTTATTATTTTTATATTTTTAAACTGTTTAAGTTCAAGTTTGAAGCAAATAACTTTAATTATGTTAATAATTTTTTGGAAAAATATGGTATGCTTATATGCTTTTCGGCATAGATTTTTATGCAGAATATTATCATCTCTTTTAAGATATTATTCTATGCTGAATCGCCTGAGAATTTAAAAGATAGACTTATCAAAAATGACTCGAGAAATTTAAGCTACAATTTAAGGAATAGTGCGAACCTGATGGAACCAATGGCAAAAACCAACAGTGGTGAAAAAACATTTGGATTTTAGATTGATAAATAGCTTTGTGGTCAAAAGATCAATGATGAAATATGCAACATTCAAGCTATCAATTTACAATAATATCAATTTGATCTTTATTGGCTATGTAAAAAAATTAAAAAAATTTGAAAAAAATTTATCAATGTTTTTTTTGTTTTCATAAAAAATAATTAATTCTTTTTTTTAATTTATAAAATCTTCATTTTAAATATAAAAAAAATTTATTTGAATTTAATAAATGAAGTGTTAATCAATTGACTACGATAAGGACACAAGCCTGCTGATTAACCTTGAAATTGAAAATAGAATTGAAATTGAATAAACAAACAAAGACAACAAATTGTAAAAAAAGAAATTATAGAAATTAGCTAAGTAGTAGTAGTAGTAAAAAAAAGTGCGATCCAAAACCAGACTTGTTTATAAGTGACAGTTTTAAATCTAAGTCACCAAAATTTAAGTCAGAATTATGACTTGACTTAAATTTTTTTTTTGACTAAATTATGACAAAATTAGACTAAATTTTTATTTTAATTTGCTAGTAAATGACAAAGGACAAACTGTAGGGTGTTATGAAGAAAAATTTCCTAATGAAATGTAGGAAATAAAAAGTAAGTATTTTAATAAAAAAATAACAACTTTAATTTCAATTGTTTTTACTAAAGAGGATTTGTTGAAGCTAGTGCCAAATATTCTAGTTTCAAACAATCATGGAGAAAAGCTGGCGACAGCTTTAAAAATTATAAAAATAAAAGAAAATAAACTTCTTCAAAATTTTTTCAAATAATTTAAAAATTTTACTTTTTTTTACAAAAAATAACCATTTTCAAATAAAATTTTACGTAGAATTACGTGAAAAAAAGTCTTTTTTTTTGTCCAAATTCATGCCCAAAAAATTTAAAAAAAGTAAAAAAAGGTCAAAATTATCTAAAAAGTTAGTATTTTTAGAAATTTTTACTTTTTACAAAAAATTTACGTATTTTCCGGTAATTTTATGTAAATTCTGGTAAAATCCGGTAAATTTACTTTTATTTACTTTAGTAATTTTCCGTGAAATTACGTAAAGACAGTTTGTAATAGCAGGACTGTATATGCATTAGACAACCAAATAGTATATAAATTTTATGATATAAAGCCTGATCTAGAAAATTAAAATAAAAATTTAGTCTAATTTCATCATAATTTTGTCAAAAAAAAAATTTTTAAGTCAAGTCATAACTCTGACTCTCTCTGGTGACTTTGGTGTCGGTGGTACGGTTCGGTGGTTCGGTTCGGTTCGGTTCGGTGGTACGGTACGGTTCGGTGGTACGGTTCGGTGGTACGGTTCGGTGGTACGGTTCGGTGGTACGGTTCGGTGGTACGGTTCGGTGGTACGGTTCGGTGGTACGGTTCGGTGGTACGGTTCGGTGGTACGGTTCGGTGGTACGGTTCGGTGGTACGGTTCGTTTGGTTCGGTTAGTACTGTTCTTTTGGTTCGGTACGGGGCCGCTTTTGGTTCGGTACGGCGCCGCTTTTGGTTCGGTTTTAGGTCGCGACCTTAGGGGGCATGTCGTTTGTGAAATACCCACTGTATATATCGTCCTAAGGACTTCATGATAGTCAAAAGGACTTCAAGATCGTCATTTTGACTGATTGATCGTCCTATGGTCTTCTAGATCGTCGTAAGGAGTTATATATCGTCCTAAGGATGATTGTCTGGCAATACGCTTCTAAATTGATAAATTAATTAAGGGACGATTAAAATCGATACCACAAAATTTGAATAAAATAATAAATTTAAGAAAAAGTACCTAATTTTTGATATAACAATACAGTAATGTTCCCCTTTTTTATCTTCAAAATTTATGAAAAATAAAGTAAATTTACGTAAATAGCAAGTTTTTTTTTTTATTTTACATTTTAAGAAATAATTGCGTAATTAAATTTCAAATTTTAGCATGCTTAAGTATTGAGTTTAAATTAAACAACGTAATTTCAAAATTTCAAAAAAGTAAAATAGAAAAAAAAACTTGCCAAATTTTTAAAAGTAAAAAATCAAAAATTTAACAGATGAATGTATTTAATATTTGGGGAAAAAATAAAAAAATTTGAGGTATTTTATTCAAAATTTGTGGTACTCGAACTAAATTTCTCTTGATCAAGGTTATGAAAGAGTTAATTTAGAAATTCAAAAATACAAAGCTGAGGATATATTTTAAAAAAATTAACAAACTAAAATAGCCAATTTTTTTTTTTAAATTGTTTTTGACCCTTTATTCAATTTATGTTGGTATTTTTACATGAAAATGTGGAATCACTGTGTATAAAGTGAAGCTTTAAATGTGTATTTTTTTAATTGACTGCAAATACTTATAATGAAATTTAATTCGACTTAATTATCATTTACCGTATTTCGGCATCTTGAAGTTGATGATCAATTAAAAATATCATTTCAATTCAAAAAGTTTATCTTTAGAAATTAAAATAAAATTTTGATTTAATTTAAATAATTTTAATGCAACATGCTTTATATGCAATGTAGATTTAGAAAATAAAAATAAAATGAAAAAACATATTCTCAATCCATTGATAATCGATTTTTATATTTAAGTGTATTAGCGGGGTTTTGAAGTTCGTTTCAATTCGATCTTTTCAATTCAGAAAAAAATGAATAACTTTTTTACTAAAAGAGATAAGTTAGTTCTATAAAATGCTAAATTTTAAGCAAATTTTCTTAATTCAGTAAAATAAGTATGCAAAATACTCTGCTATTTTCTGCATTTTGCACACCATTAAAAAGCATTCTAATCAACTGTGCAAGTACATTGCAGAGTTTTTGCAGACATATATTTTCGGATTAAGCAAAATTGCTTAACTATTAAGTATTTTACAGAATTAAATTATTTCTTGTAGTAAAAAAGTTATTAAAATTTTTCTGAATTGAAATGAACTTCACAACCCCTGTATTAACTGATTTTTTGTAAAGTTTATTTGAGATTTTTAATTTCAAGGGTATTTGTGTTTAGAATTCACAATTAAATTTAAAAAAGAAATTAAAATAACAAATTCCAAATAAGTAATAAAATGAAAATAAAACAAAAAATCAGTTAAATAAATTAAAAATCGATTTTATCAATGGATTGAGAAAATGTTTTTGCAAAATTTTTTTATTTACTAAATTTACATTGCATGTAAAGCATGTTAATTAAATTATTTAAATAAAATCAAAATTTTATTTTAATATTTAAAAAAAAACTTTTTGAATTGAAATGATATTTTGATGATGCCCGTATTTCCTTGTTCGATTTTGGATACTCATAATGAAAATAGTTTAAAATGTTTTAACATGAAAGTTTCATGTTTTAGACCCCATGCTCCAAAGATAACCTTTGAGTCTATGTTAGAATAAATTTTTAAGTTTTAAAATTACACTTTTGATTAATTCATTCCAGAGTTGTTTAAAAGTCCCTAAAAAAAAGTCCAAGCCACGACTTTTTTTTTAATTTGCTAGATCAGGCTTAATATCAAAAAATTTATATACTTTTGGGTTGTCTAATGCAATAGATTTGCCATTCAAAAAATCTTAAAGTCTTTGGTCGGACTTTTGAAAAAAAAAAAGTCGTGACTTGGACTTGACTTGAGACTTGTGACTTTTAAGCAACTCTGATTCATTCGATGGATTTTAAATTCAGTACAAAAAAAAACAGAATATAATGATAAAAAGTCAAATGTATAGTTGCATTAATTGTCAAAGTGTGCTAAACATGAGCAAAATTTGGCAAAGTAAAATTTTTGATCAAATTTCATTTTTCAAATTTGATCACAACATTGAAAATGCGCAATTAAATTTCAATGCTTTTTACAAATTACAATCCTTTTTCAAAATTTAAAAATAAAGCTCTGGAATATGATAAAAATGTAAAAATCTGCGATAAATTTTAATTACACATATATAAATGTTCTGAACATTTGTGAAAAATGAAATTTGATCAAAAATTTTACTTTGCCCAAAATTTTGCAATTTTTTCTATTCTTTATTCGCTCATGTGCAGAATTTAATTCATATAAATCAAAAGTAAGAACAATAAGAAATGTTTAAAAAAAAAGAAAAAACATTTATTAGTTAAGATTATTTTCGAGCTAGAGAAGATTATATTTATTAAAGAAAAATTAAATTTTAATCGAATCTGTAAATTTTAAAATACTTTTCCATTATAAATTCAAAATTTTATCTCAATATTTGTTTATTTACCTTTAAATTCTCCTCTGATCAAACTCTTTTAAGCATTCTTTTTTATGAGTCTTTACTAAAAGTAATTTGCTTAGGGCTGAAAAAATGGTATCCTAAGTTGGAAGTCGCCCTGGATAGCTTTCTAAAATTCAAAATAAGAAGGGCTCAATTTAATAAAAGGACATAATAAATAATTTTAATGACGAAATGACACCTTTTAATTTTATTCAAGTTCTGAATATCTAACAATATTAATAATATTTTGATCTTTTATTATATTTTAAATAAAAATAAAATTATTTATATTAAATACATACAAAATAAATACAAATGATTTTAATAATTGAAAGTTTAAATTAATCCAAATTAAAGAAATGAAACATTAATTTATTTAGGATAATATATTGGCTAAATTTATTTAAAAGAGAAAAGACCACGTTTAAGGGATTTTTTTTTATTTTTTTTATTAAAAAATAGTTAGGGAAATACGCAGGCAGGTTGGAATGGAACTTAGTCCTTCCTTTCAGTCAAATGATCAAAATACGATAGTATAAAATAAGTTTATAATATTGAAAGAAACAATTTGAAGAAGAAAAAAATAATTAAGATATAATATTTGACATGTTTTTAAACTTTTAAATAATTATAGGACTATAAAAAAAAAAGAAATAATAGTATAATACAAAAGAAAGATAAATATGCATATTTGTCAACTGTAGAATACAATATTACATATTTGAATTTATTTTAAAAATTTTTAGTTGAAATTAGATTTTTGTTTAGAAATTAGAATAGATTCAAATGGAGTTTGATATTTTTTGCCGGGATAGAATGGGTTGAAGTTGTTTAGGTCTTCATTTATTTATTGGTGGTTAAAAGAATAAAGTTTTTTAATATTAGCTGAGTGTAATAATAAAATCATTATAAATTATGTACAAAAATTAGAGAATTGAATAGTTGAATTTTTTTATTTATTTATTTATTTAATTCATTTGTATTTCGGTTTGCAATTCAAGATTAAAATAAAATAAAATTTTTTAATTAAGTAAAGAGATCAAATTAATTAAAATTAATGAATAAAAAAAAGTAAAAGTAAATTAATTAAAAATGAACCAAGTTTTTTGAGATAAATCTAGTGATGTAATAAAAGTTCGGAAAAGAAATTTAGTATAGAAAGACAGCAATTACAGAACTTTTTTGGTTATTCGATTAATATTGACTCGAAGCATACTTGGTATTACATTTATTAGTTTTATCATCGATAAAAAAAGTCACTTAATTTTAAAAAAGCTTAAAATTGTAAAAATAGAATAATTGAAAAGAAAAGTCAATTAATGAAAGGGAACCATTGATTATGATAATGAAAATAAATAGAAAAAATAGTTTAATTATAATTCTTAACAAACTACAATCAATGCATCAGGCCATGAAATATAATTTTTTTGAATGAAAGAAATTTTCAATAATTTACTTAATTTTACAAATATTATAAATTTACCAAAATTTTCGTAAAGATCTAAATATCATTGTAAATAATAAAGCAGTTCCTTAAAATTCACACAAAATTAAGTTAATTATCGAATTTTTAAAAATTAAAATTTATCTTATTTTAAATAATTGTTTTTTTATGCAATATCGGGTACATTTTTTGGATTAATTAAGTTGAATCACGTATTGATTTATTAGCAGACAGTCTCTGTAAAAACAATTTAGCTGACTATTTAATTGCATAGAAATTTAAACAAATAAGCAGATTTTTTGAAGTGTCTTACTGGAAGTGAATCATTAATTATTTATTTTTATTATTATTAGATAGAAAATAACAAAATTTCAATTTTAAATCAACAAAAGCTTAAAATTTAATCAAAACTTATTAATATTTAATAATATTTATCTATAAAAACGGATGGTGACTAATCCAGACATGCAAAATTAATTAGGTTCAAAGCAATTAGGATCATTTTTAATTAAAATGACTTTTATGTATGCCAAAAAAATTAAACTCAAAATAGATTAAATACTAAACAACAATTGACTGTAAAGGTGCAAATATTTTTAAATTTTTTTTTTAATAGATTTGAAGATAAAAAGGCAACTTTTCTTTTTAATTTAAACTTTTTTTGTGTATTTTTTTCTAAATTAACTACAAAATTTTCGAAAAAAAATCTAATCGAAAAGTTTTAAATAATTAGTCGCATTTTAAAAAATAAAGCAAAATATTTAACTAATTTTTATCTTAATTTATTTCCTAATTACAATTCCGTTTTTATTATTAATCATTTTTAATAAATTAAACAAGTTTCAATTAGGCTCAAATATTTGCACAATATAAAAAGCATTGTCGAGAAATCACAAAGCAAATATTTCAATTTGAGAATGTCGTCAAGTTTACTTCGGAAAAAATATATCAATCAAGAATTTATAAAAAAAAAAACAAAGTATCTTTTTTTTGTTTTTTTTTATTTATATTTTTCCATTAAATTGACCAATAATGAATCCAAAAAAGTAAAAATTTTGAGAAAAAATTGAAAAGCTAATTTTTCAAAAATTTTTTTCCTAAGACAAAATATCCTTTTTTGTTAATCAAATCAGCTGATTAATTTAATTAAAAAAAAACCTGACGAGGTTTTATCAACGGAGCTATTTTTGACACTTAATATTTTAAAACAGCTATTTGATAATTTAATCCACCAAGAGCAATAATTTTCTTTATTATTTTCGGATATTGAAGTCAATTTTAATAAAAAAAAATACTTATCAATAAAGTTAGATTAATTGTGAGTTAAAACAACCCATTTTGGACTCAACTCAGCAGCAGGCTTTTTATGTAGAAAATCCAATAATTTTTATTATTTTGGCAAGAAAAAAATTATTTTTGTTTGAATAGTAATAAAGGAACTCTATACGAGAGAAAAATAAAAAAACTGATTTCCTTGGAGAATTAAAAGTAATTTTTTTAACTTAAAGTGAACAAACGGATGCAATATTAAATGGAATTGATTCTTGTAAAATTTATTTTTTTCCTTTTAACTGCTTGTGTTTTTTGTTGTTGTTGTTATTGCTCTGGGTTTTTGCTATGACGCAATCTAGACTAAGATAAAATTGTATCCAGACTCACATATTTTATTACCAGATAATCTTTAGTTGAATTTTGATAAAATAAATTTTAACAAGATTAAATTTTTAATTATTTTCTATTTGATTTACAGGCGCTGTTTCAAATCAAATCTTTCATAATCATCTAAAAATTGATCAAGTGCAATTTGAGCAAGAGTCTTTATTTGAATAAAGTTTAAATTAATCAGAAAAGAAATCAAACTAAATATTTTACTAAAGGTTAATCAATTTTGTCGACTATAAATCATTCCATTTGAACATTTGGCTGTGGTGAAAAGATTGTGAAATGTTTACAATTTTTTATTTTAAAAATTATTAAAAATTATCTAAAATTTCCCATTCTCTTTTTTGGTGCTAGTTTGAATTTGATGTTAATTGAAGGAACAAAGTCAAAAAAAGTTCTTTGTTCTGTCAAACTGACTAGAATTAGCAAAATTGCAGTAATTAGTCGACGACAACGTCAGCCTAGCAAAAATAGAATTTAATTCCTCCTTTTTAAAAAATCAATATTGCTAAAAAATAACCCAAATGAACCAAATAACGATAAATTACAAGAGCTTACAATAGATTCCACTTCCCTCACCCGGTCCCCTTAACTACTTATAGCTATTTTTATCAATATTTATTAATTATATTACGTGATAGCGTGATTATTGTTTTCTTTTCGATTATGTTTTTCATCTATGCTAAACTAATGCTGCTTAGTTTGCTTGTTTTTTGGGCTCTAGTTGTTTTTTCTAGCAACAAAATTTCAATTATTTCAAATATGTTTATGATTAAAAATTACGAAATTCCTTTCCCTCCGTTCCTCACTATCACTCTCTCTCTTTTTCTCTCTTTTTCTATCGCTCTAATTCACTGTTTACTCAAGACTTTAGATTTTTAATTTATATCTACTGATAATTCAATCGAAAATTTCAACCAGAATGGCAATGTGTGTCCGAACATGAACAGAACACTGGATTCAAAATGAGGTAAGTAGCTGCCATGGCCCCTCGATCTAATTCACAGCCCAAATTATATAAAAATTGGCTCTTTTATCTGCTAGAAGCATCGGGTAATAAAACATTATCAAAATTAAATAATACTTGCAGATTGTTTTGCTACAAATGTAGCGCTTTTTAATAAAAATTTTAACCAATTTTTTTCTGCTTTTTTTGTTGTTTAATTGGAGTTTATCAATAATAAAATAAGCAAAATTTTAATAAATATTTATTAAGAATATATTTTCGATCAGGGCTACTGCTTAGGGATATGTTTATGCCAATATGAAAATTATGACTCTGATTTTCAAAATTTATTCAATTTTATTCAATGCTGGATAAATTTTTCACTATGTACATTAATTAATGAATTTTTTTTTTAATTTTGTAGAAAGTAAATTTTCACTTTTTTTTACTGTGGAGAAAAATTCAATTTACCAAGGATTTCCGAATTGACTAGTAGATAATCGAAGGTTGTATTTTTGTTTCATTCTAAGCCATTATTTGACAAAAAAAAATTGAAAAAAAATTTTACTTAAATTGTTCAAAAAAAGAAAGAATGAAAAAAAATATTTTTTTTAAAATTATTTTCTTCCGTGAAAGGAGGATAAGGAAGAAATGTAACCCGACCTGAGTTTTTTTTTTAAAGAAAAAGCAAAATCCTTTTTTTCTTTTCTTTATAAGATCTAGTAATTTGTGTTGAAATAATTGTAGTCTATTCTACTCAGGTTGTTGATTAAATAAATCCAAAGGAAGTGAAATTAATTTTGTTGATTATTTAGCTTTTAATTAACGGTGACGTAAATTATTAGGAAATACGGCTCATTGAGTGGAAGAATTTAATTAAAATAAAGAGAATTAATTGTGAAATAGAGCCCGTGAGACCGAGGAATACAAAAGCTAATTTTTCGGATAATTAAGTGACTTGGTGCATTGGACTTTGAGACTCCTACTTGTCACAGAATAAAACTAATCCTAGAATGTGGTGTTTTTAGCCGATATTAGTTCATTCGACTTTCCATAAATGAGATCTAAATCAGCATTAATTAGAGTTGTTTAATGAATTTTGTCAATACCTTAAGCGGGCCCCCTCGATCGATTGCAAGGTTTTGACAAAAACTTTAGTTTGATTTTGAAGCTTTCAAGATGCATCGGAAGCTTAATCGATTTTAATAGAAGTGTAATTAAAGTCAATTTTTCAACTATCAAGGACTAGTTAATTTTTCAAATGCATTTATGCATTTTTTTGGCAAGATTTTAAATTAAATGAAACTTAAGAATTCAAAGCTAATATTTGGTTGTTTGGAGGGAAGGCTATTTTTATTAGAATTTTAGACATGATTGGCAAATATTGGCATCGAGTTTCAACCAGCTAAGCTAAATAAATAAATTAGTATGTAAATGGGATCAAATGGGCCAAAACAAAGTGCTCTCTCTCAATCACCGGGTCCCATTTGAATCTATTTAATTATTTGATCCATGGACAAAAATAACTTAATGTTATGCGTGGATGATTTTTGTCTTGATTTAACCTTTTTCTTGGTTTTTTAAGTCGATTGATTACTTAGTCTATCTTTGGAGTCTTAAATAACCAAAGATAGGCTAAGTAACTTTAAATATCTTTTGGATGTCTCTATTAGTGATGTTGGTTATGCTTGGTTTTGTGGTTAGCTAATTTTGGTTAACCAAATTTTTATCTAACAATATTTTTTGTTAACCATTTTTTTGGCTAACCATTTTTTTGGCTAACCAGATTTTTG
This sequence comes from Brachionus asplanchnoidis, assembly GCA_025491095.1. Taxonomy (NCBI): domain Eukaryota; kingdom Metazoa; phylum Rotifera; class Eurotatoria; order Ploima; family Brachionidae; genus Brachionus; species Brachionus asplanchnoidis. The sequence continues at coordinate 1,498,921 of JAILYF010000008.1, read as the reverse complement.
GTTAACTAAATTTTTAGCTAACAAAATTTTTTTCAAAATAAGCAAGGTACTTAACGTCACCTCCTTTATTAAGTAATTATTACTGCAAATTTTTTGTCTTCAGGGACACCTCTGGCTTTTATGCTATTAGAAACAGTCGAAATCCAATTCTCTTAGTTTTCTGTACTTGTTTCATAGTACACAGATGTATTATTGAGTCTAGTTCTTAACCTTTTCCTGCTATCTCTAGTTGAAGATCGTTTATCAAGCTTATTTTTCATCTGGTTGTCTTCCATTAATAAACAGCTCATTTCAAGCTTCTAGTGACCATCTTTTACCGCTGCTACCATATAATAGCATTTTGCAGCAATAGAAAATTTTTTACAGCAAACAATTTATTTAATTATAAAATTTTTGTTTAATAACAAATAAAATAGATTTGCTTAAAAAGTGAATTTAGTACATGACTAGATTCTTCAAAATAATAGACATTCTGAAAGAAAATACCAAATAAGTTAAAATGTCCTTTACTTTTTTTAGCACTTATTTAACTTCAGCTGTATAAATTTACTCCATAAAATAAATTTTTAGGGTTTAAAAACGATTTTGTTAAGATAAAAATACATTTTTATAAATAGAAGCATTTTTTATTATGAAAAAAACCTTATAAATGTAAAAATATTTTTTTTTCAGTTCGAAAAAAAATTTAAATATCTTAAATTGACTTCTAAAATACAAGGTACCTTTTTCGTTTTTTTAAGTCTTTATCTAGCAATTGCTTTAGTATTTTTTAGTGTACATTAGGATTCACTTTCTAATTCAAGCATTTTAGAATTTGGTGAAAAAATTCCAAAACTTGAAAATAATTCATGTCAAAAAAGTTTTTTTAAATCAAAAAATTTGTCTATTTATTAAGATTTAGTTTAAATTAATGAAGTATTTTTATAAAGTAAAGTTATTTGAGTAAAAAAAATTAATTTTAGTTACAAAAGCAATTTCTTGCCAATTTTGAATTTTGAATTTGAAGACATTAACTGATGACATGACAACTTTTCAATGTAAGAAGATTTTAACAACCGTACTTGAGTTGGCTGTGGTTGACCAAGTCTTTTATCTACTAACCAGGCTTTAAATTGAAGAATGTAAATTTTATTTAAGAGAAAATAATTTTCACTATTCAGTGAATCAAAGAATAAAATTAGATACAAATAATTTTCAGATTTAAAAAAAAAACATGAAGTTTATACAAATTAATACTACAAAAATTAAACTATCCTTTCTTTCTTCTTCATTTACTTTAATTACGAAATAAGATAATCTTTTTCTTTTGTTTTTTATTTATATTTCCTCTATGCGTTTAATGAAAACGATTTAGAGAAAACAATAATTAAGCACCAAAAAAATGAAAAAATAAAAAAAATTATTTACCTGCCTATTTAATGCTTTAAGTAACTTTGTGTGCGCCTAAATGCCAAATAGGTTTAAATCTCTTGTTTGCAATTATAGCTTTATTATTTGACAATTTGAATGCTATAATAAAACTACTTAAATAAAGAAATCTAAACTATTCTCTCTTTCACTAATAAAATTGCCAATAATTACTTTAAATTACTCGTTTCCGATTAAATAAGTGCTTATGCATGATAAAATCAGCAATAAAATTTAATAAATCAGAAGAGAAAAAAAAAAATTTTTTTTTTCCTCAGGCGTATGTGCTTGTTGGAGATAAATTTTGCAGGCTAGAGCATAAGGATTATGTCAAAGAATTGAATAATTCAGAGAGGAAGCATGCTCCATTTGGCTGAATAAAGCCGGTAATCCTTTCCCATTCAATCAGTCGAATACAAAACTAAGAAAATAATTTATTGTTTCAGCCAAATGTTTTTCTAACCTTTGTGGCAACCAATTTTTGGAGGATCAGAGCTGATTTTTTAGGAGATGCGAGTGCAGGAGTTTGGCATGGATAGACTGGGCTGTTAAACACTTGATCCTTGTCACAACCACTTTTGCTAGTCAAGTGACATTTTCAATCGAATAGATTGATATTTTTCGACTAGGAAGAGAAAATTTGCCAACACTTAAAAATTTATTTTTTACAATATTCATTTGAGGCTCAGATTTCAAGATAGTAGGCCTGGAATGAACAAAACGAGTAGATATTTCAAGTAGTTTTTCATTTAAATGAAAGCAAGGCGAATCAACAACAAGAAGAAATAATATATTTAATTAATTTAATTGAACAATATTAATTAAATTTTTTGCCTCTTTATTAGATAAGTCAAAATTTGTATGCTAGATATTTGGGTGAGCGAAATCAATTGATTGCTTTTATGGACTTAGATCGAGACTTTTAGGGCTCGTTTGTTTGTGATTTTGTTAATTTAACGCTTTGATTAAAGTATGATAGCTGGTTTTTTGGAGTCATTTTCCAAATTACGTCAATTTCGCCTTCACTATGACGATGATTTCATTGATCGGCTCAGTAGACGCTATTCGGTGTTGTTGTTGATTATTTTTACTGCTCTAGTTAGTACAAAACAGTACGTCGGCGACCGTAAGTAAACAATTTTATTTTTTTGTCAACAATTTTTTTTTTAATTAAATAATAAATGAATTAATATTTGTTCAATAATAGTAAAAATATCTGGTTAATTGAAAGTTTTATGACAAGAAAATTTTATTGATTTTTTTTAAATTTTACAAGCTTTGAAATTATTTATTGATAGCATTTCCTCATTACCTTTTATCAGTAATGGCACGGTTTTATTGAAATAATGAATAAATAAAAAAATTAAGATTTGCCCAGATTTTAGGCATTCAACTTTGTAAAAAAAAAATTTTTTTAAGAAATTTTTTGACTTATATTTTATCTACCCCAAATATTGAATAAAATACAGCAAAATTTAATTTTTTTACCCCAATTTTTTAGAAAAAAATAAAAAAATGAAGTATCACTTTTTTTACATTGACACCAAATTAATTAGAAAAATACCAAAAGTATAAAATTTTTTTTCTTATTTCTACGACAAATAATATTTGTGCTTTGAAAATTCCAAGGGAACATAGTCGAAATGTAAATTTTTCACCAGTCTTTTGAATTCTTCCAACAATTTACATTCTTGAACACAATCGTATTTCTTCGCTGTACTTCTTTTACTATTTTTGAAATGTCATCAGCGTCATTGATTGTATCGTTAAAGTTAATTTCTAGAATAATTGCAGGACTTTACATTTTTGATTAATGGAACATTTATTTTATTTATTTTTTTTCAGATTAAAAAAAATAAAATAAAATAGATTTAAAAGAAGTTAGGTAGCAATTACACAGTGGAGTCGGGTATTAATTATTTTATTTATTTATTTAATAGGACTTTTTAAGTGTCAAAAAAACTGGTTTCATTTTAATAATTAGGTGTCATTTTAAAAAAAAAACACATCTAAAAGTAACGTTTTAGTAAATCTTAATTTATATTTCTAATTTAATTAAAAGGGGTAATTAATTTAAAAATTGGGTAGAAAAATTAATATTTTGGATTTTTTTATTCAAAATTTGAGGTATCGATTTTATAGAGCCAATTTTTTTTTAAATTTTTATACTGTAAATTCCAAATTGTGATATTTCTGTTTATTTTTAAGATTTTTGATTTAAAAAAGACGCTTCAGATTTTGAAATAAGAAATTTTTAATTTTAGTCTTTGATTAAGAGAACACTTAAGCATTGTTTTCATTGATTTTTTTATATTTCTAAATTTAGTCTGTACTCTTAAGGATTTAGAACATTTTTGACATGAAAACTTTAAAATAATCTCTTTTAAGGATTCATAAAATACGCAATTACATTTTGTTAAAGTTAGATTTTAATTTGGAAAAATAGTTCAAAACAAAATTTTAAACTTTTTTCTATCAGAAACTTTTAATTTATTCTTGAGCAGAATTTCTCATTTTAATTGAAGCTTATAAGTATATGTTTATGAAATTTGATAATAAGGATTAATTTAGATTGATTTCAAATCAGAAATTATTCAAATAATTATCTTCTTTGCTAGTCAGAGATCTAAACGAAATAATTAACTAACTTAAGAACTGAATTGTAAATTTTTTTCAAGTAGTTAATCGATTAAGTTCTGGTTCTGCTAATACTGGATTTAGCTTTTGAGGGCTAAAAATAGAGACTGAATATGATTTTAATCCTAAAGTCTAAATTTTTTTCATCCTAATTTTCAGTCATGATAAAAGACACACGATTTTGTTAAAATGAAAAAATTTTTTACATAAATATATCGACTAATTTTTGATAATTTTGATTTTGGGAAAAAAATAACTACAACATTAGTAAAAAAAATCCGTCAGATTACAAATAAATAAATTTAAAATTTGTTAATTGTCACAAAATAGTTCTGCTTAAATTAATCAATAAAATACATTATTTAAAAATGCGCAAAAGTCACATAACATTTTTAATGTACTTTTTTTATTTCAATAAAATGTTCTAAATAATATTTTAATATTTAAAAAAATTTAAAAATATAAAACTTTTCTTGTATGAACACTTTTAACTAAATAAAAATGAATTTTCGCAAAAATGCCATTATTAAATAAAGCATAACAAACAAAAGTTTTAAACTTTAAATTATTGTTGGTTACTGGTCGACTATTTTTGCTATCAATTAAATTAAATATCTTAAAAAATAAGAAATTTAGCTTTCCCGGTCTAAAATAAACGGGTGGTTTTATTACAGTCCATAATTAGTCTGTTAAATCAAAAAAAAATATTGATTTTTTAATAAAATTAATTTGTTTCGAAGTTTTATTAATTTTTTTTCAATTAAATATATAATTAAAATATTTATAAATGAAGCAAAATAAGAATTTTTTAATTTTTGAGGAGGAATATTAACTTTATGACATTTAAAAAAAGCATTTAAATTTTTGATAATAATATTCAGCTAAACGGTTCAATAAGAGACCGCGATATAATATTTCAGTTTAATTAAAAACTGTTAATTAAAAAAATAATTAATTTTTTATTCGAATGGAGGGCAAAAATAATGCACACTTTTCAAACACTTGTCCTAGGGGCAATCTGAAATTATTTCTAATTAAAATTAATTAAAATAGAAATAATAAAATAAAACAGCTCCTAAAAATTTTCTATATCATTTGCAAAAAATAGATTAATTTTTTTTTAGCTATAATTAGTTTGATTTTTTGCATATGTTTTTAACTAGTCTAAAAACAATAATTTCTGATTTTTAATTAATGGATGATATTTTAGGTGTTTAGTAAGTTAATAACAAACAAAAATAATACCACGAATCTTAAACGAACTAATAATTATACCAACACAAACTTCTACCGAAACGATTTTAATACCATCGTAATTTAGTACTAAATTTTAAGTAGCAAAAGGATTTTTAAGAAAAATAAAATTGCTAATTATTTTAAGGTTATAATCAACTACATTATTTATTTTAAATATTCATCAATAGGTTTAAAAATGCACAAGTAAATTTCTCTTAAGATTTTTGTCAATTTAAAAATAAATCCTGTCTTTTTTTAAGGACATTAATAAAAATACAAATACTCAATGTAAATACTTACATTGTAAAAAGTAAGTATTTACTATTTACAGTGCCGATTTGACAAGTGGATTTCTGGTAATTTTACGTAAATTTATTAAAAATTACTTTTTAACAAAAATTAAATGTACGTAGTTTTACGTAATTTTACGTAAAAATTGGTAAAAAAGAAAATGCCAAAAAAAATTTGAATATTTTTTTATTTTCTAATAAATTTTGAAAAAGTAGTTTCTATTTATTTGATTATATTTTACCAAAAGTTACTTTTCTACCATATTTTACCTTTTTTTACATAAATTTACGTAAAAATTAGTAAAAAAAAGTTAAAAAAAGTAACTTTTGGTAAAATTTGATTTAATAAATAGAAACTACTTTTTTAAAAATTTATTAGAAAATAATAAAAAATTCAAAAAATCGAACTTTTTTTTGGCATTTTCATTTTTACCAATTTTTACGTAAATTACCAGAAATCCACTTGTCAAATCGGCACTGTATAAGAAAAGTTTGAAAAAAATCATCATTTTAATGATCAATGAATTGATTTCATTTTTAAAATATATTTGCTTTATTTGCTTTTTTTTAATTTCTATGTAAAAAACCTTGCAGAACTAGACACTTTTTTTTTTGCTTTATTTATATCTTTAAATTTAAGGTCCAATCAAAGAAAAAATGGGACTTGGGGCGCATTGGAAAGGTTCACTAATAGAACAAAGTCTTATTAAATAGGTTTTAGGTTTCATATAGCATTAAAATTGTATGGCATTAGTTTCATATTTAATCGTTTGGCATTTGTTTATTTGGCTTAGGTTTGTCGTATTAGTTTCTATTGGTATTAAGTTGCTATTAAAACAAACCTTAAAAGTTCTTTTTTCAATTCTTTTAAATTAATATTTTTATGAGTAACATATCCCTCAAAAATTTTATATTTTTTTTATTAAGTATCCTTGATAACTAATTCTTTTTGCCTTATTGTTTCTATCAATTCATCTTTCTACATTTAAGTTACTTGTTTGTAATTTATTTTGAATTAATATTTTTTAAACAATCACCCTTTTCTTTGAAACCATCATTAAACCCTAAACCTTTAAGCCCTCATCTTTAAAATTTAAAATTAAATCAGACTAATATGTGGCCAATTTTTTATTCTAAAAGAACAAGAGGACAAAATTAATGGATGGTTTTTATTATATCATCAAATATCTAAAATTAATCATCAAAAAATTTATTAAATAACATCAAAATTTTAACATAAAAAAAACTGGAACTTATCACCAAATTTATTTAAATTCCGTCGAAAAAAAATATATATATCAATTTAAAAAATTCATCATCAAAATACACGAAAATTTAGATTATTTTATATAGAAAATGGTTTAAATTTTTGTGTTTGAATTACAAAATGTATCAAATTTTGAAATAACATTGAAAAAGTAAGATTTTTCTAATATTTTTTTCAGTTTATAATAAAAAAATAATTTTAAGTTTAAAAAATAAGTTAGATAAAAAAATCACTACATAAAATCAAACACTTTAAGGTTGAAAAATTAATTTTAGTTTTTATTAATTTTGTCTAAAGGTAAAGATTTAAGTAGAGGTCTCATTTGGGTATTCGAAATTGATGAAAATGGTAATACCAGGTCAACTTTATCAGAGCAAATACTATTTCTAAAGCTCCTTCAAATTGAAAAAAAAAACAAAAAAATAAAAAATTATTAAATTCAATTGTTTATCTTTATATCAGTTTCGAGAATTAGGCATTTTATTAAATAACTTTATTCAATTTGTTCACAAAATCTAAAAAATGTTCAGCTAATCTGAAAGTTTTTCACCTAATTTGAAATTTAATCCCTTAATTCTATTTTGGTTCACCTTTACGTAAAAAATTAGGTGAACTTACAGTTCACACAATTCGAGAACAAGAATTATTTACATAAAAGGTGAATCATGGTACATCTATCCGACTAGACCGAGTTTTTCAACGATTAATTCAAATCTAAATGAATTATTTATCTTTTTTCTTTTTATTTATTTTTTATATTATTTAATCTTATTTAACCTTATTTTTAATTTTTTTGTTTCATATATTTTTATTCTGAAGGTTGGTACAGGTACAGACAAACAAATAAATAATTTATTTAAAAGTAAAATAAAGAGTTTTCAATATTTTTTTTCAAATTTCTAAATAAAAATTAAACTCATTCTATTTCACCAAAGAGTTTAATTTCAAATATGAAAATTCTTGCAATATTAACTTAAATTATTTTTTTTCTTGAAACTGAAAAAAATATTTGAAACATGGCACTTTTTCAATGTTATTTCAACATTGGATACATTTTGTAATTCAAACACAAAAAATTAAACCAAATATTTATCAAAATTTATTTTATCATTAAATAAAATAATTATATAACCAAAATCAATTAGAATATAAAACGTAACAAAAAAAAAATCTCAAATAAGCTTTTTTGACTAGTTATGGTTAACCACGAGTTTTTTTGTTTCACCAACATCAATTGCCCTACATTTTTTTTTATTTTTTTTAAAATAATCTCTTTGAAGGCCAACTGCTTGGAGATCACAAAAAATTTAGCTGAAAATTGAATGGTGCAATGGAAACAGATATTAAAAAAATAAAAATATTTTAGAGATATAAATTTGTTCTGAAAAAAAAAATTCTTATGTGAGTTCAGATAATTAAAAATGAATTATTTTGGTTTGATTTCAGCTTCATTGTATGAGTTGATGAGAGGTTTTGTTTTCATACCATGGTTTTGAGCAGATTAATTTTACTTGCTATTATTTAATTGAAGTGAGGCTCGAAAGTCAAATCATGGTCAAAATTGACTCCCAGTAGTTTCACTTGTCTTACTTTGTCTATTTTTTGGTTGTGAATTTCCAAATTGAGGTTCGACGAGAGTTCGAATGAAGGTCTGTTGCAGTTGTTGACGATTAGAATGTATTTGTCTTGTTGATGTTAAGCTTCAGGACCTATTTTTGTGAAAATTTATTGATTTTGTTGATCGCTTTTAATACAAACTTTTTTTTTTTTTAAAACTTTTGGCAGTGAACCATACTGAAAAAATTCTCCTATATTATAACCAATTATTTTCATTTACATCAGCTGATATCTGTAAGGCTCACTTTTATTATTTAAAAAATCGTCGAAAATTTTCTAAATTTTTTTCAAATGCAAATCTTCGGCTTTTTTAAATAACTCTTGGTTTAATTCGAATTGTGAATTAAAAACTATTGATTGAAAATAAAATATACATTTATTTCCTTTCAAAACTACTGGTATAAGTATTAATAAATCATATTAAAATTCCACAATTTTTACAATAAATTTTAAAATAATCTATAAAATATTTTATTATTGATTCATTTCAAAGTAATTAAATTTTGAAATTCTAAATTATTTATTTATATTTTTTTTTGTTGCGGAATTTTTTTTTTTGATTTAGAGAAAAAAAAAATTATGTAAAATAAATGTTTTGGTAATTATCCAAATCATCTGCAAATAGAAGAGATTATTGGCAGTTTTTTTTGTTTCGTATTGGTATGTCATTTATGAAAATGCTAAAAAGAAATGGACTAATTACTGACCATTGTGGAAGTTCTGCTTTAATAACCCAGATGACCATTTATCAAACTCTTTGGCATCATTATAAATCAATTGAGACACATTTTTAAATTATATAATTATAAAATATAAACTATTTTTGGTTAATCTGACGTTAAATTAATCAAAACTTAATTATAATATTAATTTTAGTTAAACAACTATAAAATTTAGCTTTAAATTAATTAAAAAATTGTTTTCTAATCAAAATTGTCTTTTTTTCTCCAATTTTAGCTAAACAATTAGTTTTAGTTATTTGGCACGACATGTTTATAATTAAAGTTTAAATAAATCAAGTCTCGAAATTAACTTTCACCTTTTAAATAACATAACTTAGATTACTTTGTTTTCAAGATTATATATTAAAGTTAAAGTAGTTGTACACTTCTTTCTTCTAGAAATGGTTTTGTGAAATTCAGTACAAAATGATAAAAAGAACAGAAAAAAATATAAAAAAATTGAATAACTTTTTTTATAAAGGTTTAAACTTAATTCTGTAAATGCAGCATAGTGCAACATTCAAAGTTGCATCAAATACCAAGGTCTGCTAAATTTGCAGAGTAAGGCAGAAATTAAATTTCAATATAATCGAGCGTAGTGCATTTTGCACAGATTTGCACAACATTAGCAGACTTTTACAGTTGGTGCAACATTGAATGTTGCACCATGCTGTTTTCACAGAATTAATTTTAAACTTTTAGAAAAAAAGTTATTTAATTTTTTTACATTTTGTTCTGTTCTTTTGTACTGAACTTCACAAAACCCTAGAAATCCATTAATTAATAATTAAATAGTATAAACGAGTATAAAATTTTTAAAAGAGGCAGAAATCAAAAACTAAAATTCGAATCTATTCTTTGTAATCAAAAAATGCAGCAGTAAAAGGGAAAAATACCTAAAAGAAAAATTGTTTAAATTGCGTATAATTCTTTCTTTTTTTTTTTAGTTTGGTTTTTGTAAATATTCCATTTATTTTTTATTCTTTTTAAAAAAAAACATAAAACATTGAAGTATTTTTATTAAGATACGCACGTATATAATAATAATAATAAACAGTGGTGATTTGATTTATTTTACGAAAAATTAACTAAATTAACATAAAATCCGAAAAGTGAAAAAAAGGTATTTTACGACAAATTAAATAAATTATCAGGATTTTACGATAATTTTGATTAAAATTTGTTAAATTTTAAAATGGCCAAAAATTTTTTAAAAATTATCTTTTTTTTCCAAAAATCAAGAAATTTTTTTTTAAACAATTTAAAAATAACTATTTCTAACCAAATTTTGGTAAAAATTAGTTAAAATAAAATTTAGAAGAATTCAATTTTTTTTTAATTAAAAAAGTTTTAAAAATACGCAACTATTTAATTATTCTTATCAAAAAAAAAATCATAATATTCTAATGCTAATGATCAGACCAGTGACCATCTCTTGAATTACTATCTTAATCACCTTATAGTTTTTCAATTTATAAATGATCTATGAATTTTTTAGACTTCTCTGGTGTTATAGTTTTTTTAAAATCATTGATGGCTTCTATCATATCTGATTCTTTAAAAATAATCCTTTGGCGAACATCAACCTTTAGCTTGTTTCACAAGAGCTCAATTGGATTTAGGTCGGAATATTTAGGTGGTGATTTATCCTTAATTTTCAAGAACTAGAAAAATATTTTAAATAAAAACTTCCTATCCAAAAAAAATTATCTGTTCAATGTTTATATTTAAATTTTCTATTAAATTAGTTTTGTGTAAATAAAATCAATGAGATGGTGATGGTTTCCGACTTCTTTTTCAACTTCTAATGTCATCTTATTAATTTAATTAATTCAACACAACTTTTTATATGGACACTTTTTTAAAATTTTAAATACCAATGGTGAAAGGAGTTTTATTACTCAAAGCCTTTTTTATTATTAAATAAACTATTAAAAAAAAAAAATGGTAATTCAAAGAGATGTCTGATGTATGACTGGTCTGATCATTAGTATTTTAATATTATGATTTTTTTATATGAATAATCGATTTGTATAATTAAATAGTTGCGTATTTTTAAAACTTTTTAAATAAAAAAATAAAATTTTTCTAAATTTTTCTGTTTTTACCAATTTTTATCAAAAATATCCAAAATTAACATTATTTTTGGTTAAAAATAGTTATTTTCTAAAAAAATATTTCTTTAATTTTCGATTTTTGGAAAATAAAGACTTAACCCAATTTTACCAAAACTATCGTTAAATCCTTTTAGTTTACGTAAATTTTCGTAAAATACTGTAATCAAATCTAATCAAATCACCACTGTATATTTTTTTTTTATGGAACGGTTTTCATTAGCTTGGCAAAGGAGCGAAAGCTAGAGTCATTATTTATTTATATATATATTTAAATAAAGACGTTTATCATATCATCATCATACTTCTTTCTTTTAAAAGTTCTTAAAACCAAATTTTTATTTAATTAAAAAAAAATAAAAAAAAATATTCTTATTTAAATTTGTTTATTTAAAGCAATTTCTTGTTGGGCACCGGCACAATTCACAGGTTCACATGTAGAGTACACAAACTACATTTGTTGGATATCGAATACATATTATTTGCCATGGAAAGATAAAATACCGGATGCAAACGATAAAAAGAAAGCTCACTTAAACTATTACCAATGGGTGCCTTTTATACTGCTGACTCAAGCGTTCATGTTCTACTCGCCGGCTTTTGTCTGGCAATCGTTTAGCACAAAAACTGGCTTTGACATAAACACTCTAGTCAAGTTGATAAACAACTCGGAAAATTTGAATCCGGACATGCGCGAAAAAACACTGCGCTACTTGGCCAAACACATGGACAAAGCGCTCGAGATACAACGCGACAACAACTCCAAGTCATTCTCCAAATTTTGGCGTCTATTCAACAGAATGTTTTGCTTCCTATTTTTTCAGAAACGGCACGGAAACTACCTGCTAAGTGTTTATCTATTTACCAAAGTATTGTTCATTTTAAATGTGTTTGTGCAGTTTTTTTTGTTGAACAACTTTCTCGGCAACAATTACAAGTTGTACGGCATCGAAGTTATTGTTAATTTGTTGAAGTCGTCGTCGTTTACGCCGTCGTTGTCGCCCGACACAAACCAAGTGGTGACACATGGCGAAATAATCGAATCGGAGAGGTTTCCGCGTGTCACCATGTGCCAATTTCAGGTCAGATTCCTGGGCGACAACATACACGAGTATGTTGTTCAGTGTGCGTTGCCAATAAACTTGTTCAACGAGAAAATTTTCATATTCATTTGGTTTTGGATGGTGTATGTGGCACTAGCGTCCATTTACGGTCTGCTCCTCTGGATGTGGTATCTGCTGCCTTGGAATAGAGTGACTTTTTTAAAAAAATACCTCAAAACTATGGACCGAAAGAGCAAGGAGAAATTCGACAAGAAAATGTTTCGCACCTTTGACAGATACTATTTGAAGCAGGACGGCGTTTTAGTACTCAGACTAATTGGCAAAAATTCAAATCAGGTCTTTATGGGCGAGCTGATGCTAGCTCTTTGGGATAATTTTAAACGAAATCAAGACTATGCTGGTGTTTTTGTTTAAATTTAATTTTTTTCGTTATCATTAAATTATTTATTTTTTTACAAAATAGTTGTTGAGATAAATATAAATATAAATAAAGATTTTGTACAAAAATTTAGTTTTAATTTAGTATTAACCCGTATTGTTATAAGAAATAGCTTAGTTAAAAGACTAATGTAGGTCTGTCAAAAACTTATTCGGTTTTTAAAAATCAGTCACATATACGGTGTATTTTTTCGTCTTTAAAATGAAAATTTACATACAATTTAAAAAAATTAATAAATTTTTTAAAAAATATAAGATATTTAATATATGGTAAATGAGCCTAACCGGGTGACCTATTTTTATTTAGGGTAAATGTTTTTTTGTCAAATTTTTCAAAGAAATGTCAAATTTAAAAAAATTATTTTGTCAAATTTTATTCGATCATTTGTCAAATTTTAATATGTCAAATTAAAAAGTATCAAATTTTTTTGATAACAGTCAAATTTTCGTCAAAAAAAAAGTCAAATATTCACCAAAAAAAAGAGAAAAATATTCATAAAAAAAGTAAAAAAGGTTAAACTTACTGTGCCAATGCTTTAGCCATTTTTCTGGGTCTCCCAGCACTTGCGACTTTACCCAAAGTTAGACACCAAGATTCTTTAAGAAACTCGTCAAATAGACGTTCGCGATAAGCAATCCCAATGATGTAGCACATGGAATGTTTGAACCATGATGGACATGTACATGTTCTTAGCTTCCAATTATCTTGGTTTAATTGTACGATGCGTAGTTCTTGAAAAGTTTCAAGAAATTGCTGGAAATTGTCCCATTCACATTTATTAACTAATCGAAGAAAATTTTTACAGCGATCTTTGTCGAAAACATTTGGTACTAGTTCGTTTATTTGCGCGTTGCTTGGTTCTTGCTGTTCTAAAGGTCTTTTAGGTTGTCTGCCTCTTTTTTTTTTGACGCCGTCTTCTTGTGTTGTTGTTGAAACTTGAATTGTTGTTAACACTTTGTTAACACGTTGTTAACACAGTTGTTGTTGACACTTGAGTTGTTGTTGATTCTTTCGGAGTACGCTCTATGAAAAAGAAAGATTTTACAGAAAACTTCTGCTTAATTACTTTAGGGTCAGAAGTTCCCAGGCAAAATTTCTCTTGAAGTAATCAATTGATACGTTTGGTTCTTTTGAAAATATTTTTTGATCTGGTCGAATATCATTTCGCTGAAAGGACCATTTTTTTTATTGCATATTTCGCACTCATTTTATTCAAAAACACCAAAAATAGGCATCTTGAAGTTGATGATCAATTTCAAAATAACATTTCAATTCAAAAAATTAATCTTTAAATATTAAAATAAATCTTTGATTTAATTCAAATAATTTAAATGTAATATGATTAACATGTTATGTTGATTTAAAAAATAAAAAAAAAATTGTAAAAACATTTTCTCAATCCAATGATAAGATCGATTTTCAATTTAGTTAACTGATTTTTTGTAAAGTTTTGTTTTCATTTTATAACTTATTTTGAATTTTTTTTTAATTAATTTTTTTAATTTAATTGTGAATGCTAAACACAAATACTTTTGAAATAAAAAATCTCAAATAAACTCTACAAAAAATCAGTTAATACATTTAAATATTAAAATCGATTATCAATGGACTGAGAAAAAAGTTTTTTCAATTTTTTTTTTATTTTCTAAATCTACATTGCATCTAAAGCTTGTTACATTACAATTATTTAAGTTAAATCAAAGATTACGTTTAATATGTAAAGATAAACTTTTTGAATTGAAATGATATTTTGAATTGATCATCAACTTCAAGATGCCCAAAAATACTCACCGAATTAGACCAGTTTTTTCTAGTCACCCCTTTACCTCCTGCGGTTAATTGGGTGAGGCCTTATTGGGTGAATTAGGTTTACCCAGTTACCCCTGATTTTGTAAATATTTACCCCGAGAACTAGCCTCTTTTTTAGGATATCCACCGAATTCACCCAATTAGCTCAATAAGAATGACTAATTATTCTTTTTTAACCAAATTTACTGAATCTATCACCAAAAATTAAGAAAAAAATACAAAATTTCTGAATTATCCCAACAAAATATTATTCGCTTCATAATTACTAAAGAGATTCATAATTAATAAAGAGATTTAAAAATACTATTTTTTAACCAAATTTACTGAAACTATTACCAAAAATTAAGAAAAAAATACAAAATTTCTAAATTATCCCATCAAAATATTATTCGCTTCATAATTACTAAAGAGTACTAAAAAACACTATTTTCATTCAAATATACTGAAATAAAAAAAAATTAAAAATGTTAAAAATTGATGTTTAGAATATTCTTACTCGTAAAAAAGCTATTGAACCTCCGATAGTTGAAGTGCAAAAAGGTGTTGATGTTAGTTCTGAAGATGGTGATTATGATAACAATGAACTTAATTTTAATGGATCTAGTACCAAAAGAAAAAGAGCTAAAATTGCTTTGATTTTTCTGAAACAATTAGAAAGTGAATTTGTTGTTGACTACGAAATCAAACCAAATTATTCAAGGTACAGGAGTTATGATGCATATGGAGGCACTAAAGTTTATTACAAATGCAAATTCAAGTCTTGTTCGGTTCAAGTTTATCTATTTTATTGTAAAAATCCTTTAAAGATCAGTTTATTCAGTAATCATCGTGAGCACCAACATATAAATGATAAGGGTAAAAAAAGAGGTATCACGGATGAAGTCAAAAAAATGATTCAAGAGTTTTATGATCTTGGTACAACTGGTGCTTTAAATATAATATATGCATTGAGAGATAAAAAAGTTGAGCAAAGTTTGATCCCAACTCAAAGACAAATTTACAATTTTATTGATGAATACAAAAAAGTGCTATTCGGATCCGTTTCTATGACTTTTCTTGAGTTAAAAAATTGGTCTGAAAAAAATCAATCAGGCTTGTATATAGGAGATGATGAGCCTTTTGTATTAGATTTTTATATTTCAATAAAAGGTAATTAAATAATTGATAAATTAATTGTTTATATTGGTTAATTGTTAAGTATAATTTAAGACAAGTATTTTAGACTGGTTATGTCAACCAATCGTTTAATTCAATTGGCTACTAAACGACACTTATTGGTTTCTGACACAACGTACAAAGTAATTTTTCAAGGATTTCCACTAATGATATGTGGAACTGTTGATCATGCACGACATTTTCATCCTGTAGCTGTTGCGATATGTACAAAAGAAAAAGAAAAAGATTTTGAATTTTTATATGCCTCAATCAAAAAATTTGTACCAAATTTTTCTCCGAAATAAATATTAGCCGATGCAGCTGATGCTATTTCAAACGGTCTTGTAAATGTCATAGGAAAAAATTTTACTCGTTTAATGTGTTGGTCACATACACAGAGAGCTATTGAAAGAAAATTGAAATCTGAAGAATTCGAGGAACAAATTACAACTGATATTTACAAATTGCAACTTAGTTTTAGTCAGTCAAAGTTTGATATTGGCTATGGTTTGTTTAAAATAAAGTGGAAGAACAAGATTGACAACATGTTTTTTGATTACATTGAAAAAGAATGGATCAATTCAAATAATTATGGTTGGTATGAAGGCTGTGCCCCAGGTTACCCCAGCACCAACAATGCGCTAGAGGCTACTAACCGAGCAATTAAAGACGTGCATACATTTAGAGATCGCGTACCTTTATCTCAATTTCTTGAACGGCTAAAGATAATACTGAAAAGATGGTCAGTTGAACAGATTTCTTTTCGTAAATATGTAGAAGAGCCACCGATTTTAGATGAACATTGGTGTGATGTCATTGATTATACAAATGATAAGCCAATAGTAAATTATGTAGACGATGAAGGCTTTTATTTAATGAGTCGTCTAAAAGGAGTTGATTTTGAGAAATTTTTGGAATGTTTAGAATGTGATAAAGGATGTTTAGCAGATTGTGACTCTTTTAAAGATATGACATTCGATACTTTCTTTGAGTTAAATAATAGTATTAGGATTGTTAGAACTAATCCAGATAATTGGAAGTTCTCCAAGTGTACTTGCTATGATTATTTTAAAACTTGGATGTGCAAACATATACTTGTAATTGCTATTACTAATAATCAAATCTTTATACCCGAAAAATATTTTGATTCAGAAATAGGTTCCAAACCCAAACCAGGGAAAAAGAAGAAGGCTAAACATTGGCATGAAAGAGACTAATTTTTGATTTAAATTTTGGATTTATGAAATAAAAAGGTGTTTATGTAACTAAAAATAAATTTTGAAACTAAATTTGTGTTTTTGTTTTCATCAAGTAAAATTGGTGATAGTTTTAGTAAATTTGATGATTTAAAATTAAGTAGCCAATAAGAATTACAAAAAAAATTTTTTTGTTTTTTTTAATAATATAAATATTTAAAATATTTTTATTATTATTCTTTTAAGTATAAGCTACAACATAACCATTTAGAAAAAAATTTAAACGAATTATAATTATATATATATTAACGATTTTTGATAATACAGAATGAATATTTTTATCAAATTATTTTTGTAAAAAAAGGAGAACAAAATTTTTAATTTTTCATAAAAACTGCGTCATTGTGATCATTTTTGTCCTTTCAGTCTATCTATGTTAATCCTTATCCGTCGAAAATAGAAAAAATAACGTTGTTGACAAAAATGGGTCATTTTTGACCCAGCAGTGATGAAATGACTCACATTCTTATTCGTTGTTCAGTTCAGGTGAATAATTAGTAAAATTAAATTCATAAAAACTCATCTTTTTAAAATTGATTGAATCAATAATTTTTTAGTTAATAGATATAGCAAATTTGGTTTGTGGAGTTCGTTTCAATTCGATCATTTCAATTTAGAAAAACTTGAATAACTATTTTACTAAAAGAGATAATTTAGTTTTATAAAATGCACAATTATAAGCAAATTTGCTTAATGTAATAAAAAAATACTCTACAATTTTCTGCATTTAACACGCCATTAAAACGTTTTCTAATCAACTGTGCAAGTATATTGCAGAGCTTTTGCAGACATATATTTTCGGATTAAGCAAAGTTGCTTAAACATTAAGCATTTTACAGAACTAAATTAATCCTAATAGTAAAAAAATTATTCAAATTTTTCTGAATTGAAACGATCGAATTGAAATGAACTTCACAATCCATAGCAAATTTTTTTTTTGAGAAATTCGTTAATTTAAAAACAATCCTTCAATTATCAAAAATATATTAAGAATGAAAAGAAAAGCGTTTTTTTTAAAGATTCTAAAATGGGATATCTAAAAAAGGAATAAGCAATTTATTAAATCAAAGCTAATATAGAAAAATTTGCTTGGGTCAAAAATGACCCATTTTAGTCAACAACGTAATGCTGGGTCACTTTTGACCCAGTTTTCGACTGATAAGGGTTAAACAGGATGATTTTTTGGTTTATTAGGTGAGATTTTTGGGTTTTAAAGTGAAACCTTAAAAACCTAATTACACCTAAAAATAACACATTTAGCTTGACACGTCCAAGCACAACTAAAAATTCTTAAATTTTATTTTTCTACTAATAAAGATACGGGGAATTCAATGATCTAATTAGGTTAGAGCTAGCATCTAACATGAAAGAGGAAAAAGTGGACATATCAAATTACTAATTTGACCGATATTCACCGAAGTGGCCGAAAAGTAACTTTAACCTAAAAAAAAAGGGGCTAAAAAAAAGTTAAAGATTTTATTTTATGCATATTCAAATTGCTCACCTCTAGATCTATAAGAACATATGGCTTGTTTAAAAAAAAATTCAAAAACATAAGAGATATAACGAAATTTCAAATTTCGTCACCGAATTCATATTACAAACATTTAGACTGTTTTACCATTGTAAATAAGATTTTTTTTTTAACTTAAAAATATTAAACAGTCGTTTAAAAAATTTTCAAAATCAATTTTAAACTATAGGGCTCTGTTTGATTATTGCTGTTTCTTAAATTAATGTTTGTGATTCTATCATCTAAATTACTTATTGTTATTAAATTAATACTTTGAAATTTACCGTATTTCCTCAAATAAAAGTAACCACAAATAGAAGAAAAATTTTAAAGAAAATTATGGAAAAAAATTTGTTCCTTTTTGTAATCCAACATTTAAATATACAAAACGACAGTTTTTCGGCCGTTTTTGTATATTTAAAGGATGGAATATTATTCAGACAATTAAAAAATATCAAAACTCTATTGATACTTTTATCATTTAATTTTGAGTTAGTTTAAAAAAATTTATAAGATTCGAAAAGGCCTTAACCTCAAAGTAGAATTAAACGATTTGAAAATCTTAAATGAAACTTTGATATAAAAAAACGGGAAATAAAATAGTGAGAAATAAATTTTTAGTGAGTTGCAATTTTGGTTTTGTTTTAATTGTATATATATGTTTAATATATTAATATATGTTGTTATATGTATTTATAAAAACGAATCTATCAAAAAAAAACTTTTTTATTCATAATTTATAATTTTTTAAGGATATTTATAATTTTTTCGACTATAGTGACATGTCGCTAACTTAGACACTTACTTTTGTAAAAATCATCATTTTTAGGCCTATTTCGACTATAGTGACATGTCGTACTAGTCGAAAAAGGCCAAAATGAAAACCAGTGTTCGATACATAGTGACATGTCACTATAGTTGGGTATTCGGCTATAGTGACATGTCACTAAAATCGAGCAATTCTGTTATAATTCAAATTTCTTGAGTCATTTTTAAATTTAAAGGAGAATTGTAATAAAAAAGACATTTGAAAGAAAAAGAAAGCATTTTTTCAAAAATTCTATGCTGAAATGAAAATAGAGCATATGTTTCTGTAATATTTACATTAGTACCTTTGGGCCCGTCTATCCGATCTCCCTCGTTAGACGTATTGGAACAAAAGAACAGGACATGACAAGTGATCATTTCCCAAAACAAAAATGTATCTCGGCAGCTCACTTTATTACTAACAAGTCATCTGCACGAAAATTGGACTATAACAAAGCCAATTGGGGGTTATTCCGCGAAATTCTTAGTTTACCTAATTACCATCTTAGATTTCTAGCACAAGACATAAACGAGCTCAATGAACATATTACTCAAAAGATTCTAAATGCAGCCCACAAAAGTGTCCCTTTTCAATCACAAAAAATTTTCAAATCAAGTTTGCCAAAGAACATAGTAATATTGATTAAAGAAGGAAGAAAAACTAGGAGAAATTTCCAAAAAATTCGATGCCAAATACTGAAAATAAAATTTAATCAGCTGACTTCAGAGCTTCATATTAGACTCAAGGAATTTTGGAACCAAAATTGGCTCCAGTTCATTAATAAAATGGGCAAAAATCCCCTGTCAAGCAGGCCTTTTTGGAAGAAAATTAATAAATTTAGAAACATAAAAAGGGTCAAGATTAATACCTACTTTAATATTGAATAACACAGAATACAAAACCATTAAAGAAAAAGGGAAAATTTTCGGAGATTTCTTGGCCTCTACCTTTAGTCCTAACGCTGACTTAATTGACCCGAATATAGACCGTAAAGAAAAAGATTTAATTAAGAATTTCTTTTTTAAAAATGACCGAAACCAATCTTACAAACCAATAAGGATGATAGAAGAAATATTAGCAGTAAAAAAACTTCGCGAAGAAGCTGCTGCAGGTCCTGACCAAATCCATAACATAATGCTAAAAAATTTTCCTCAAAATAATTTGAACGAAATTATGTTCCTTTTTTAAAACAAGTCTAGAACAAGGTATAGTTCCCAGTGCTTGGAAAACTGCATACATAAGAATGATCCCAAAGAAATCATCTCCAACACAAGACCCATCTAATTATTGACCTATCAGTATCACAAGCTGCCTTGGGAAGTTACATGAACGAGTGATTAATACTCGAATTTACAATTTCCTTGAAAGATCAAGAACAATCTAAAAAGAACAACTCTAATAATTCAAGAACAATCGGGGTTCCAAAAACACCGACGAACAGCTGACAACCTTATGTTTCTTATCCAAAAAATTGTTGAAACTTACAATAGATAGAAAAAAGTCTGCTGCCTATTTTTTGACATCTCAAAAGCCTTCGACAGGGTATGGCACGAGGGGTTAATCTACAAGCTAATTAAAATGAATTTACCAAATTATCTGATTCATTGGATAAGGTCATTCCTTGAATCTATGGTATTCAAAGTAAACGTTAATGGTCATGTTAGTGAAGAATACCAGATAACTGCGGGAGTCCCTCAAGGTTCAGTAATTAGTCCTCTTCAGTTCAGTATTTTTATAAATGATGTACCAAAACGGAACAAAACAAATAACGACTATTCTTTACTTTTTGCAGACGATCTGTTTACATTTTTTATTTTTAATTAGAAGGGCAACATTGAAGAAAAGATTAATAAATACCTCAAAGAATTAGAAGAATGGCTAAACAGATGGAAAATGAAAATTTCAGTTGAAAAGTCTTGTTACAAGGTACAAAAAAAAATCACCTAAACCTCGAAATTCATGGGAATAAACTCGATAATCAGAAAGAAGTTAAATTTCTCGGCGCTAAGTTGGACTCAGGTTTAACCTTTTCTCCAATGGTGGAGGCAATAAAAATACGTTTTAGTTCAAGGCTCAACTTGATAAAAATCCTTTCAAATAAAAAATGGGGTCTTAATTCTAAAACACTCGGTAACCTCTATAAATCCTTAATTGGGTTTATTCTAGACTATTCTTTCCCTTGCCTAAATTCTTTTTCTGAAACAAACATTAAAAGACTACAAGTAATTCAAAACTCAGCTGTTCGGTCCATTCTTAAACTTAAATTTGATACTCCCTCTAACATTTTACATCACGAGGCTTTTAACAAATTAAGAGTTCTAACAGTCTCGAATCGACTTTTTGAGTTGAGTGAGAGGTATGTTAGGGCTGGACTGAGTCATTCTGACCCATTGGTAATCAGACTGGTAAATGAATACCGAGAAGGTTTCGAATCTCGTTTCATCGAATATCCTACTCCTTTGTGTAATTGCTATCTTGTAATTTCTTCTTTTGTTCTTTAACTGTCCAATTTTTAAAATCCTTAAACTACCTCATGTACCTTTATTCATTTTAACTTTCCTTTTCTATCATTTTTTTATTTATTTATTTCAAAACTTATTTTAACAAAACTTTTAATTTTATATTATTTGTCTTTTTTTTTATCTGAAGGAGCTAATGCTCGATAAAGATATACAAATATATAAAATTAATGAATTTCTTTTAAATTAAAAGAAAATTAAAATTAACATTTTTTCAAAACATTATTCATAATATGAACGAATTTGGAACGCCGGTTGCCAGCCAGCCGATTCCAAACCTCAATGATACGATAAGACCCAAAAAGACGAGAAATAGCGAACATATGGATCAGTCGCCGGAAATCAAGAAGATTGAGTCTGACGAATTCGAACGAATGAAGAGCGCAACGTCGAAAATTTTTAGTTTACAATTAAGAGTGGAGCAGCAGGATGCGACAATTCGAACCCTGAGTAACACGATCAGAGAGTTGACAGAGCGACTTGGTAACATCGAAAATTTACGCTGTAACTGTAGATGTAACAATCAAAATTTCATTAACGAAATTAGTAAAGAGATCAAAGTAAGTGGAGAGTTAATTGCAAAAACTAATCTTTGCTACAAATCGACAGTTTTGAAATCCATTAGAGGGAAAACTAACGAACCGGTGCCTCCTCAACAACCTGTTGAGATAAATGTGGTAAATAGTGTTATGGTGGAACAAAGAGAACGAGAATCGAAGAATAGGAATTTGATTATTCATGGTATTGAATTATCGAGAAGTGAAAAGGGTGATGATCGGAAGAAGGAAGATGAATCGAGGATTGAAGAAATATTTGACGCTTTAAAGGTTAAAAAATCGACCATAAAAAGTATTACTCGTTTCAAGAACAAATCTAACGATGTGAGTAAAATACCGCCGATTTTAGTTGAGCTACAAAGTGCTGGAGACCGTAGTGAAGTGCTCTTAGTGGCGAGAGGGCTCCACAAAATCGATAGTAAATATGAAAAAGTATATTTAAATGCGGACTTAACTGAGGCTGAGAGGGTTTTTGAGAAGCAATTGAGGGAAGAAAAGAATAACTTGAACATTGTAGAAGAGAGAGATAAGACCGGATACAAGTGGATAATATTGAACGGGAAAATTGTAAGGGTTAAGATACTGACGGAGGAGGAAAAGAACAGACGGAGAGAAACGTATCGGAGTAGTGAAAATGGGCGGAGAAATCAAACGGGGAGTACGAGAGGTGGGTTTCGCGGGAGATCCACCTCATACAGAGTTGGAAAGCAATAAAATTTCTAATTATAATTCCATGCGTGATTCAAGATCGAAATACAAAGAGCTTAAGTGTTGGTATACGAATGCCACATCACTCAGGAACAAATTGGACGAGCTAAAAGTTTTAAGCCATACTTACGAATATGATATTTTATTTGTGACCGAGACGTGGTTTGATGAAGCGTCAGTAACTTTTATAGAGGGCTATGAATGCTATCATAAGAACAGGCGAGCCAACAAGAGAGGTGGAGGGGTGTGTATTTACGTAAAGAAAGATATAAAAGTGGTTGAAGTTGATTTGGTATTAGATACTCATTTTTCGGTGGAGGAGGTTTGGTGTAAATTAGAATGTGGAAGAGAACGCCTTCTTATTGGTTGCATTTATTGTCCTTATATCAGTGAATCGATTGATGAAGTTAGAGAAAGTTTGTTTTGTGCGAGGAAGCTATTTGAATCAAAAAAGGTAAGTGGGCTTTTAATTTGTGGGGATTTTAATAGTCCAAATATTTGTTGGTATGAAAATGGAGAATGGAGTGTTGGTCAAGGTGCTAGGAAGGAAGAACTTGAGTTGGTTAATGCAATCGAAGATTGTTTTCTAATGCAAAATGTAGCCTGTCCAACTTTTCAGGCAAACGAGTATGGCAATAAGTCTATTTTGGACTTGATTTTAACCGAGAGTGATGCGAGAGTAGCAAATTTGAGTACTGGCCCAGGTTTAAGTAATCTGGAGCGTTGCCATTTAAGCATAGCATGGAGTTATTATTATTTAAATGAAGATGATGATGGAGAAGTTTTGTTTCACAGTGTTTTGTTTAATTACCGAAGAGGAAATTATTTTTTAATTTCTAAGTTTTTCAAAAGTATTGACTGGATTAGAAGTTTTAAGAACTTGAGTGTTAATGAAATGTACGAAGTTTTTCTCAGATTATATCAGTGTGCTTGTAAGATGTACGTACCGAAACGAATTGCTGGTCAAAATCGTAAAAAACAGCCGCCATGGATGAATAATGGAATCAAGAAGTTAATTAAAGAAAAGTATTCCTTATGGAAGAAGCTAGTTGGCGGAAAAAGAAGTTTGAGGTGTAGTATTTTGGAAAATTTTCGGCGTGTTCGAAATCAAATTAAGCGTAAAATCAAGTCGGCAGTTAGTGACTTTGAGGCACGACTAGCAAAACATGCCAAGCAGCCAAAAATGATTTTTAAGTATTTTTATGAAAAGCTAAACGTAAAGCCAGGAATTCACTCAATTAAACGGTCCGATGGTTCAATCACCAGCAATCGTGATGAGATAGTCAGAATTTTCAATGAGTTTTTTCATTCGGTTTTCAATAACAACGTTGATGAACCACCGAATTTTCTACATAGAAGTGAAAAAGTATGCGAGTTCAACATAAACACGGACATCTCTCCGCTGATTGTTTTGAGACACTTGAAAGGCTTAAATGTATCCAAAAGCACAGGTTTCGATGGTGTTAATCCTTACTTCTTGAAGATGACTGCGGATGCTATATGTGTTCCTTTATCACTATTAATGAAGAGTTCGTTGACAACAGGACAGGTCCCAGAGGTTTGGAAAAGAGCGTATGTGACTCCTATTTTTAAGAAAGGTGATAGATGCAATGTTAACAACTACAGACCCGTGTCCATAACCTCAATAGTTTGTCGGATCACGGAAAGAATCATTCGGAAAGTCATAATTGATCATTTGACTCATAATAGATTGATCAGTATGTTTCAACACGGTTTTATGCCTAAGAGATCTTGTACCACAAATCTCTTGGAGAGTTTTGACTTGATAACAACGGAGCTTTCTAAGGGCAATAACATCGACATTGTGTATACTGACTTTTCGAAGGCGTTTGATCGAGTAAATCATCATAAACTCCTCCACAAGTTGAAACATTATGGTATCAGTGGTAATTTACACAGGTGGATTGAATCCTTTTTGATTGGTAGGAAGCAGCGTGTTGTTCTTGGTCATTCAACATCTGAGTGGCTAGAAGTTACGAGTGGAGTTCCACAGGGTTCAGTCCTCGGTCCATTACTTTTTGTGATTTTTATCAATGACCTTCCCGAAAGATTCAAGAGCATATGCTCACTTTACGCAGATGATTGTAAGATCTATTGCGTCTTCAATAAAACCAATGAAAACTTGATGAAACAGCAGCTTCAAGCGGATATTGACGAGCTAGTGAAATGGTGTAGGGAGTGGTCAATGGACCTTAATATCGAAAAGTGTGAGATAATGCATATTGGCAAAAACAATCCGAATAACGAATTTTTTATTTCAAGCAGCAAAGGTGTTCAGAAGTTAGCAGTTGCAACCGAGCAAAGGGATTTGGGCGTAATGGTGACAAGTGATATGAAATGGGGTAAGCAGGTCAGCACGTCGGCTTCAAGAGCGAATAGAATCTTGGGGTTAGTCTTAAATGGATTGAGTAATCGCAGTGAGAACGTTATTTGTAAGATGTATGAGAGTCTGGTTCGGCCTCATTTAGAGTTTGCTGTTTCGGCATGGAACCCATACCTAAAGAAGGACATTGATGCGCTTGAAAAGGTTCAGAGAAGAGCAACGCGTTCTATCTCAGGTTTATCGAATCTAGAGTATCCAGAACGACTAAGAAGGCTAAAACTTACAACACTTAAAACAAGAAGAAAGAGAGGTGATTTAATACAAATGTTTAAGTTGCTCAATAATTACGATCAAGTCAACTGGTATAAACAACCAGACAAGGTTTTTGGTGTAAGTAAAACAAGAGGCAACAACTACAGGTTAAGAAGAGAAATTGTCAAAAACTGTGCACCAAGATTCAACTTTTTCACCAACAGAATAGTCAATGATTGGAATCAGCTTGGAAACAAAGTTATAGAATCAAAATCAACAAACATTTTTAAAACTAATTTAGACATACTTTTGAAAGACTAAATTATTGCTTATGGTCTGGATATAACCGGACTTAACGCGAAAGCGTAGCAATTATAATTACTACTACTACTACTACTACTAAAATAAATAATAATAGATATATAATAGATTTTGGCTTATTTATAGAAAGCTTCTTTCGAAAAATAGCACAAAAGCGTAGAGCAATAGTCAAAATACGGTAGAACAAAAAAAATTGGACTTTTACTGATGAAGCAAGATAGAAAATTTTTTTAGTAGAAAATAATTTTCTTTAACCCCAAGTCTATGGATATATAAAGCCTGTCGATTCTGGCCCTCGAATTGTAGTTTGGGTTTGGGTTAGAGCCTTCTTGCCCGGGAGACGGCAGAAAGTTGTGATCGGACAGCGCAAAGCAGACTGGGTGGATATGGCAAGTGGAATTCCTCAAGGTAGCGTACTCGGACCCCTTCTGTTCGTCATCTACATCAACGACAAGTCTTAGGTAGTCAACCACCTTATCAAACTTTTAGCCGACGATAGCAAGCTAATCGCTGCGATTCGTAGCAACAGCGACCTCGTCATCCTTCATCACGACCTTGACTCTATCTCCGAGTGGTCGAAAAAGTGGTGCATGCTTTACAATGTGGACAAGTGCAAGGTGATGGAGTTCTGCAGGATCGGAAAGAGCCACTTCGCAGAGTCTGAACTACTGGGGGATTTTGTGTCTAGAATAAGATTAGCCTTTGTCGTCACTGAGGGTGTCGCATCAAAATAGCAATGGTCAAAATAAAGCCAGTCCCAAAAGTTTATGACAAGTTATTTTTTTTAAAAGCCTTCAACAAAAGAAAATAAATAATCTCTAAAAGGAGTGTGGTGTACAAAAAGCACTGTTATTTTATTGTTAAGCAACTTAAAATCAATGCAAAATGTAAAAATTGTTCTGTCAAATACTTAAATTGTCAAGAAACTTTACATGTTTTCAAAATGTAAATTCCACTTGTTATTTTTGTCTATTTATTCTACTCAATTTGCTTTATTAACGCATTATAAAGCAAATTGAGTTGCTTTATAATTCTAGAGACTGTCCTAGCGAGATTGAAAGTTTGCGACTTATTTATCTTTAAGAATAAGCTTTTGGGGGGAAGATTAAAATAAATTAATTCGATTAAAATCGATTAAATTAGCACTAATTAATTAGCAAGTTCAAAAAAAACATTAAAGATAGCAAATATTTTTATTTAGTTAGCAAATTAAAAAAATAAAATCAATTAATTGAGCAATATTTTCCTGAAATTTTTTAATAATTGAATAGTCTCAATATTTTAAGATTTGAGATAAGCTCTCATAAAATTCATCAAAATTATCCAAAAAATAATTTTTAACTATTTCTCGAATACGCTCATCCAATACAATATAATTTGGCTTACATTTATATTTAACACCAGACCTTAATTGAACAAAAAGATCCATAGAACGCTTCTGTTCTTCTCTGAACTTATCAACCAAATGGTATATGGAGGGGTGCTTATTTAGCAGATTGCTAAACAAATTATGCCATGCCTCCACATAATTATTAGTACGAGGAAGGCAATCATTAATTCGGCTATGTATACTCCATAACTTTAATCAAACAAGGGTCTAGTATAAATATGGTGTGTTTTTACGCCACGACCTCTTCCTGTTTTTACAGTCTCTTCTTTCCCAATCCAAGTTTCTTGCAAGTATTTAAAAAATTCATCTAACTTGTTAAAATGCTCTAAATACTTATCAATACTAGAATAAATTTTGTTCAATAAAATTCGAACATGATCTGGTGGTACAAAAGCGAGTACTTGTGGTAATTTTAACATTTTACTGTAAATTTTTGACTTAACATAAACAACACTTAAACTAACATTTTGTATTTTACGCCAAACGGCTTGTTTAAAATGAAAAAAACAACCATATACAGTGGTTTGGGGTAGAATATTTAAAATACTATTGATAAAAGCTCTCTCAAAGTCGGTCGTTATTGATTTTGGCATAATGTTTAATTTCTCAACTAGAACTTGAAGAACTTTTGTATTCATTTGTTCAGTTTTTCTTGGCAATACACAATATATAATAGGCACACAGCGACAATCGATCAACGCATGAAGCATTAATATATTTAAATGGTATAATGATCTTCTCAGTCCAAGTATTCCCTCAGGATTATTATTTATAAAGACAGACATGTTTAGTTATAATATGTTAATGGAGTGTCTTAAGTTTTCAAGAAGAATATTATTTATAGTTTTTTGTGTAAGTTAGTATTTAATATAATCATACAAAATTTGGTAAAAAAATATCATTCCATTCAAAAGAAATTACATTTTATTCACATAAACCCTTTTTTTTTAACTAAATATAGTTTTAGCGATTTTGGCGTAAATTAACGTAATTTGACGTAAATTAACGTAATTTGATGTAAATTAACGTAATTTGACGTAAATTAACGTAAAATCCACGTGGCGTAGCGCTACTGTATATCTTATCTATCCAAAATTTCAACAAATCATAAAAATGTGCATTTAAGATATTTCAATTTCAAAATAAAATAACCAGAAAAACTATAAAGAAATTTTATTGCATAAAAAAGAGATATTTGAAATTTATCATGTTCTATTTTTTCATAATAAATCCAGTCTTTTTACGGGCTTTTTTAACTTAAAGTTTTATTAAAAAATGTTAAATAAAAAAAAAACCTTGCCATGTCGAAAACATTTTCTACAAACATTCTATTTTTATAATCAAAAAATTTAAATTTTATTTTTATATGGTTTATTTATTCTGTATATATATTTATTTGTTTATTTTATTTATTTAGTTATTTTTGTCTATTTATTCTTATTATTTTGGATCAATTACGAAATGTAAACACCGGATACCGTCATAGTTAAAAATATCCACTGTCAAAGCTAATTTTTCGATTACATATACTCTTTTTGTGATACTTTTTCCGCGCGTAAGGAAAAAGAAGTATTTTTGTTGCGCGTAAAAATTATCTTTTTCCAATGCGCGGAAAAAGTCTTTATTATGCTTTATACAATTTTTTTATTAAAAAAGACAGTTTAAGAAAATTTATTATGTCCAATTAAAATTAAGAATAACGAATAAAAAACAAAGACAAATTATAGCATAAAATAAGATTTTCCTTTTTCTTCCATAGTTATTTAATTATGGTCACATGAACTTATAAAAAAGTTCGAAAAAGTCGGAAAATTATCGCTGTTATTTCCACTCGAATTTGAGCTATGATCTGTTAAATCTTGATGGAGTTGCTGCGTAATTTGACCCACTATCGGTCTATTATTATTTCCTGATTCATCTTCATCTGAAGCGTCATCATAAATTTCTTCTTCTTCTGAATCAGAGTCGCTTATAACGCCAGAATAGTCAACACATTTCTTTGTCTTTTTTTCCTCCTCAGGCATAGTAACGAGGATCATATCAATGTACTCATCGGCCGTTATTTTTTCTAAAATTAACATTTGACGACGAAATGTAAAAGTCGCATCGGTGTTTACTACTAATTTACGTCTATGCAGTATGTCACAGAAAGTTAGAATCAAACTTTTTTTTTCTATTGGATTGTCTTTTTGTTCGTTATTTCGGTCATCAAAAAAAATAAAAATCAAGATTTTTTTTAATTTCTTTATTTTTAATTTATTCAAATGTCGGAAAAAATACATAAAAAAGGATAAAGAAAAAAAAAAAAAAACAATTACTATTGTTATTTAACAAACCAAAAAAATGACACAAAAAGTTAGAATCAAAATTTTTTTAAGCTTTAAA
Organism: Brachionus asplanchnoidis; assembly: GCA_025491095.1. Taxonomy (NCBI): domain Eukaryota; kingdom Metazoa; phylum Rotifera; class Eurotatoria; order Ploima; family Brachionidae; genus Brachionus; species Brachionus asplanchnoidis. Next base: position 1,469,111 of record JAILYF010000008.1, on the reverse strand, counting down.
ATGACCGCCTTTTGCTTTAATGCAGGCGGCGACCCGTTTTTTCATAGAAGAAACCAAATTGTTACAGATTTCAGTCGGAATTTTCAACCATTCATCATGGAGGACTTGCTTTAAAAGGTCGACTGAAGTAATCCTATAATTCAGCAATTTATGGTCAATATACGACCATAAATTTTCAATCGGATTGAGATCAGGTGATCTTGGACACCATGGGAGAATCCCAAAATCATGCTCTCTAAACCACTCTTTTACCGAGTTCGTCGAATGTGCAGGTGCGCCGTCCTGTTGGAAAATCCACTCTTGGTCTGGCTCGATTAAAAGCTGTACGGATGGTATTAAGTGGTTTTCTAGGGTGTCCATGTAAACATATTGGTTTATTCTTCCGGTGTATGTGGAGCAACAACCCACTCCTTCGTAAGACATGCATCCCCATATACCGACTGAGCCTCCGCCCTTCTGAACTCTTGGGACACAAAACTTTGGATGATATTTCTCATTTTGGAATCGTTTGACAAAAACTCTAGATTATCTATTTAGGACTTCAAAGTTGGACTCGTCGCTAAAAATAACTTTAGCCCAATCTTTGTCGGTCCAATTGCGTTTTTCTTTACACCACTTGTACTTTTTTTCTATCGCTGAGATTCAAAAGCGGCTTTTTAACGGCGGAATAAGACTCTATACCTTTCTTCGCAAGCACTCTTCGGACCGTTTCTCTACTAATCTTATGTTCCTCGAATTTCGAATTGAAGTCTGCAGCGATTTGCCTATAGCTCGTTGTAGGGTTTTTTCGGACCAATCTAAAAATATACGATACGTCACGATCGGATAACTTTGGCGGTCGTCGGCAGTTGCCAAAGTTGTGCACTCTAGATGTCGCTTGGAAATTCTGCTTGGTTGTATTGACGCATTTTTGCGAAACTCCAACTAATTCGGCTATTTCTCTTTCAGTCTTTGTCTGATCTTTCAAAAGACCTACAATTTGCCATCTTTGTTGATTGGTTATTTTATTTTACCCATTTTTTCTTTATTTTGGCAAATTTTTAGGTAGTCTTACTTTAATGAGATCAAGAAATAAGTAAATTGCGCATTTATTGGCAAGCATGGTCTCAAATCAAAGATAATTAAGTTTTTTAGCAAATTCGGTAAAAAAATTATACAAAGCATCGGATATCCGATTTTTATTTCGATAAAAAAGTTTGATTCTAACTTTTTGTGCCAATTCTTTTTATTTAAAAGATAGTTACTTTTTTTTGAAGTAAATTAATTATGAGATTATTATTTTTAAGTGTAAGTGTTATAATTGATTAAAAATTAGAAAAATAAGCTTTAATTTGATACCTAAATCAAGAATAAAAATTCATAATTAACTATCTTTTTAATTGCAAAAAAACAATTAATTTATTTTTTTCAGTTTGATTCTAACTTTTTGTGACATACTGTATGGTACAGGAATTTTTCCATGATAAGCAAAGGCTATTTGATTTTCTTCAGTTTTAAGTAACTCTGTAGCTGAATAAATATTAGGATGATCGGTATTTATAGTAGTTTTTAATTTATTATGATAGCCTTCTATGTTATCGTTGGTTCTTGGGCCTTCATGGTCAAACAGGTTCCAATCAGCTATAAGAAATCTTGCATTATTAACAATATAGGTATAATATTGTGTGAAAAGTAAAAAGAGAAGAAAAATATTCAATATTTAGCACTTAATTATAATTTTAAAATTCCATTAACGGAAAAAGTATCTTTTTTCAATGCGCGGAAAAAGTAACTGCAGCGTAAATTTATTTATTTATTTTATTTATTTGGTTGTTTTTGTCTATTTATTCTAGTTATTTTGGATCAATTACGAAATGTAAACACCGGATACCGTCATAGTTAAAAATATCCACTGTCAAAGCGAATTTTTCAAGACTAAATTTTTTCGAATTAAAGAAATAAATAACATTTTCAAATTAAACGAAAACTAAATCGATATTTAAACCGTTAAAAAATTAATTTATCAAAATTAAATGACAATTAGATAATCAAAAATCTTTTCAAAAAATTTGAAAGAATATTCTGGATTTTACATCAGTTTACATAAGTCTATTTAATTTTCATCTTACTCTATTTCAAATTTAAAAAGAAAAAAAACTTTTTTAGATAAAATATTTATAAACAATTTTTTATTTATGTTTTGAGTATTTGAAAAATATTTTACGCAGATGAAACACATCTAAAAAAAACAATTTGCACTCTTTATAATGCAGAGTATAAATGATGGGATTGGCAACTGTGGAAAATTTGGCAAACAAGGCTGGCAACGATGCACTTAATGGAGTGATAAAATATTCTCTATTCGAGGCAAACTGGGCCACTAACAGCACAATCGCGTATGGAAACCATGTCAAACAAAAAAATCCAACAAATGTAAGAATTGTTTTGGACACTCGAATTTCTCTCTTGAAAAAAAAGTTATTTTTCAAATCAATATTCATCGAATGAGTATAATATTTGGAATTGAGCTCAAAAACTTCGTGTGCTTGGTCGTAGTGCGGATTTTCTATTTTGTTCATAACAAAACGAGAATTTTCGTTTATAGACAAACTTGAGACTGAACGAAAATGTTCGCTTACCGACAAATTTAAAGATTTTTTACTAAATTTATAAGCACGATGATGGTTAGAAGAAAAATTGTACTGTAAAATGTTATTTTTTAGCTTTAATATTGATATTATTAGATAATAGCAGATCACAATAATTGAAAATGGAAGAATAAAGCCTCCGATGAACATTAATATTAAGACAAGGCGAGAAACACTATCTTGGCTGATGTAGTCTATTGTACACGATGTAAGTATTCCCTCAAGATCAAAACCACGCTTGGTAAAAAAACTAAGTGATATGCACAGCAGCGAGTAAATCCATGAAAAAGCTGAACATCCTTTTTTCCAAATTTAAATTTATTTTAGTTCTAAATTATTCAATAAAATTACCTAGCATAAATTTCTCATTTAATTTGAGCGCATTTAGTGGATTTTTGACAATAAGGAACCGCTCGATTGACATCAGTGCCATTGTTGTGATGCTCACAAAACCGAATAGGCCACCCAAAAAGCCGAACATTTCACAGACTTTGAAAATAATTCAATTTTTAACCATCTTACTATTTAAATTTTATTTTGATTTAACTAATCTATTAATTAAGATATTTGATTTAAAAAAATGATGGCATTTTTTTAATTCCCTTTTTGGCAAAATAAGGATTTGTGAAATTTTATTTAAAAAATTACACTGCAAAAAGGAAAAATGTTATACTTTTTTTTTAATTGTACAAATATGGTTCTGCATTGAAAAATTTAAAGCATTACAAAAACTCTGAAATTCACTTAAAAAAATGCACTCACATTAAAATATGCAATAAATTGCAGAGTTTCTGCAGAGAATTTTTTTTACTTACTTTTTCAGAATTTATGAGTGCTTAAAAAAATATAAATACAACTTGAAAAAAAAATTAATAATGCGATTTTTTGTATAAATATTATTTATACAGAAATACGTTTTTTTAATTGTTTTTGTAACTAAAATTCCTTTTTAACTTTTAAAAATAACTCTAATAAAAAAAAACTCTTTTTAAAAAGAGTTTTTTTTTAAATCAAAAAATTGTGTAAATTTATCTTAAAATTAAAAATTATTCAAATAATGGTTTTAATTAGAGTTGTTAATTGAACTGGATTTCAAATTTTTGAAGTTTTTGAGAAAACTTCAAGTTTATTTTTCAACACTTCGAAATTTTTTGACAAAGGAAAATTGAAATTGAAATATTAAATATGAAGTGAAATTTTAAAAATTTAAAGCCGGCAGAACTTTATATTTCGAAATTTTATACTTGAATCAAAAGTTTCAAGTTAGAAATTATCAAGTTTAAAATTTAGAAGTTTGAAATCTTCAGGTCTGAAATTTGTAATTTAAAAAAGTTCGATTCTGAAATTTTTAATTTTAAAAATTTCTTTTCTAATTAAAATTTACAAATACAAAATAATTATAAATATCTACATTTACCAAATTTAATAGATAATTTTAAAATTTTTGAAATGCTTTCTGATTTAACAAATACACCAACTAGCCAGACGAATTCAACTCCGGTCTCAACATTGAATAGGCGCAAAAAAATAGAACCAAGATCGTGGGTTTGGCAAAGCCAAAATGTTGTCAAAATAAATGAATCGTCTGCCAAGTGTAATATATGTCAACAAGTGATAACTATTTATAACAGTTCAACAACTGAGTTGGTTAAACATTTAGCCGAAAAACATAAAATTTCAAAATTATCACATGAAAATATTAGACCAAGTAAACGTCTTTGCTTAGATTTTGAGGAGATGGCGAATGAAACAGAAGAAAGTCCTAAAACAATTAAAGAGTATCTTGCACCAGATTTAAAAATTGAAAAAATAAACGAGAAACTAATTAGCTTTATTATTGCCAACAATTTGCCTTTTAACATTGTAAATTCCGAAGAATTTCAAGAGTTACTTGACACAATTAAATCTTATTACTACAAATTACCTTGTCGTCAAATGTTGAGATATAAGTTGTTACCCGAGATGCTATAAAAATTAATTTTATAAATATAGATAATAATGTAACTTTATATTTTTTAGCATGACACAATAAAAAATGCTTTGTCAGTCAAATTAAGTCGAATGTAATTTGCATGTATAACTACTGACGTACGGACTTCAAACACAAATCATTCTTATCTTGGGGTAACTCTTCATTTTGTTGATATTTACATGTTCAAGCTTAAAAATCGTGTTATTGCCCTTAAACATTTGGACGAGGACCATGATCATTTATATTTGTACAATAAGATAAATGAAATTATTGCTGAATGGAATATAGCTGATAAGGTAAAAGAAAATAATATTTAAAATTTTTACAGTTAAAATTATTATTTTTTTTAAAGCTTATTGGAATAGTTTCTGATTCAGGTCCTAACATGAAATCAGCCGCTATGAAGTTTAATGAAAAAATATTGCGATTACCATGCGCTGCTCACAAATTAAATTCAACAGTTTCTGATTTACTGAAGACGAAAAATATTAAAACTAAACGTGAAAAAGGCACTCAAGTTCCATATTATACTATTCGGTCTTTTGATTCTGAAGGCAATTCGAGAGATATTCAAGTTGATGAAGCTGAAAAAAATAGAATAGAAGAAGTAAACCAAGTCAAAGATGAAACTTTAATACCTATATTAAACAAATGCAGAAAACTAGTAGGTTCATTTAGTCATAGCGAGGCCTTATGTAGGCGACTAAAAGATAAACAAGAATATTTTAATTTGAAGAAAAAAGTAAAGTTGGTACAAGAAGTGGTCACAAGATGGAATTCTACATTAGACATGCTTGAATCCATCTTGTTGAACGAAGAGCCCTTAAAGATGATGGCGTTTGAACCAGAAAATGAGTGTATTGAAAAAAACGTTCACGACAGTCTCGAGTTTGATTTTATTTATGATCTTTATCGACTTTTGAACCCACTAAAAGAGTTAACAGTGTATCTTAGTGCCTCTAAATATGTAACGACTTCTTTTCTTCATCCATCAATTTACAAGCTTGTAACATTCATTTATCCTGAAATGAAATTTTCGGATCCATTGATCGAAAAACTCAAAATTGACTTAATTCCAAATTTAAAAAGACGCTTTATTTATGTTTTAAACCCAAACATGAATGATTTTTTTATCATGGCTACCTATTTGGATTTCAAATATAGAAAATTTTCGTATTTGAATGATGAAAGCGAAAGCACTAAAATGGCTAAAAAAGCACAAAATATTGTTATCAAGTATTATAAATTGTATTTGGAGCATAAAAACGCTGAAATTAGTCAAGTCGAAACAAACGCACAAAATATATCGGAAACAAGCTCACCTCCAGTTATCGAATCTGATATTCAAACACAAATATACAACCGTCAAAAACCAAAAAGACCGCAACGCGATTTATCTAGCAATAACTTTATATCCTCAATAATGGATGTGCAAAAAGAAAACCCGACTGATGAATGCAGTGTATTTGAACAAGAATTTTGTTATTATGAAACACTTAGCTTTAGTCCTAAATCAAAAGATGATTGTAACACTGCATTAGAGTTTTTTCAACTATTCAAAAAGTATTTGCCATCATTGACACAAATTTGTGAGTTTGTATTCTCAGTAACATCAACATCGGTCCCTGCTGAAAATCTTTTCAGCTCAGCTGGATTAGTACAAGATGAATTAAGAAACAGAATCGAACCAACAGCTTTAGAAATGATCAATTTTATTGTAAAAAATAAATACTTATAATTTAAATCAAATTTCAAAAATTTAAATACTTTTAACAAAATTTTTCAATAATTTTAAACTCCAAAAATTTAATATTTACAATTTCATATTTTATAATTTCGGACTTTATAATTTTTAACTTTATTATTTCATTTTTCAAAATTTTAAACTTCGAAATTTTAAACCGAACCCATTTTTTTGTATTCGAAATTAATTTAAAATAATAAAAATAAATATTGAAACTCATTTTTTTCAAAACTAAATCTAATTTCAAGTAAGAATTTATTTAAATTAAAAATTTTGAAATTTCAAAGTTCTTAATTTTACCTGAAGTCGAAAAGTATGAAAAAATTTCGAAGTTTTGAAACTTCAATTAACAACCCTAGTTTTAATGATAGATGCACTGAATTAAGTTTTAAATTTTTTTACTAGTCATTTTTGCAATTCATTCTTGACATATTTACATTTTATAATTTGAAGTAAAGGACTCTCAATTAATATAAAATAAGGATTTAACTCAAAAAATTTTTAAAAAATAGTTAAAGCTAGAAGCCATATTCAACAATTATGACGAGACTGTTGAGAGCATTAATAAAAAATTGATTAAAAATAATCTATAAAACTTGAATGATACAATTTTTTTTGGACAAAAAATTTAAGTATGTTTTTTGGACTCAAAAAGAATTTTTGTATTGAAAAAGTTTTTTTAAATAAATAATAAATAAATTCTTAATAAATTCATTTTATAAAATTGAATTTATTTTATACATGTAATTTTATACATGTAAAGTTTAATTAGAGATAAAAAAAGTACAGGCCCAAAAAAGCTATTTTATTAGTAATTTTTAAGTATTCAGCAAATTCAATCTGATTAAAATTCGTTCATTCGTTTAGAATCAAGATTTTTTTTGAAATTTTAAAAATTTTAAATATCATTTTTATAATAATTTTTTATAATAATAAGATCAATCATCAAAGCCTACAAATAATTTAAAATAAATTGCGATCGAAAAAATTTTTTCAAATAATGCATCTTTGTATGTTGCACCATGTTTCATTTAAAGAACAAGTTTTAAATTCCATAAAAAATAATTAGATATTTTTTTGTTCTTTTGTCTGTTGAAAGAGAATTGATTTCATTTTATTGATATGCAAAATAATGCAAAAAAACCTTTTAATTTTAAGCCTTTCTCTGAAAAATTTAGTGTTTTTTCCAATTTTTAATTTGGAAAAAAATTATTTTTGCATACCATTTTGTAATATCATATCTCATTGTAAAAATAAATACTTTTAAAATTGTAAATTAAATAAAATTTTTACATTATTTAATATAAGCAAAGATTTGAAATTAGAAAGAAGAAAAATATCGCTCGAAAGAAATGTGATTAACAAGAAGCAGATTCTGAATTAAATTTCTGAAACAATAAGGAAACGTTCAAGTCAAGATGAATAATCTGAAAAAATACTTTTATTTGTCACAAAAATAAGACCATGTTGCCCAAGAAAAGCAATATATTCATGATTCATTACATTAAACAACATTCATTATTTAACTTAAATATTCATTGAAAATTCATTATGCTTTTTTCTTTCCAAAATTCTTATTAAACTTTCTAAAATTTTTTTGACATTATTTTACTAAATGTTTATTATATTTTATTATCAATTTATTGTTACTACAAAATTAAGTATTTAAAATTTAATAGAAAAAAATTTTTTTGATTTCATCATAGAGCGCACTTTATTTTTTTCAGAAATTTTTAGCAATTTATGACTGAGCTCGAGGAAAAAATCTTATGGAACGCTTAATAATAAGTTCAGAGCACAAGTGAAAACATTTAGAACTCGATAAAGTCCATCCCATAATAAAAAAAAGTTAAATTTAAATTAGCAATTTGATCCTTTGACAGTTAAATTTTCATATTCAAATTTGTGATTAATTCGAATTTTTGTTCAAATCTAAAATATATTTAATTTTGAAAGTTTAAATTAGTTTTAGTATTAATTAATAAATATTTCATTTGGTATTGCTAGGCAGGATAAAAATTTTTTGAGTTAAAGTCTAAAAACAAAAAAATATTTCAAATGAATTTTTTAAAAATGGCAGGGGGACAAACCGTCAATAAATTTAGAGAATTGTCAATTAATTTTTTTATCAATTATGTATTTGTCAATAATCATTTGTCTATTATATTAAATATTTGTCACTTGAAAAAAATAATTTTCAATTATATTAAATTATTTTCGATAAACGATGTAAATAAGGATTCTGTCTTTAAAATAAAAATTCAATGAATAAAAAAATGTCATTAAATATTAAATAATTAATTTAATTTATTAATAATAATAGGGGTTTGAGACGGGCTAATTGGAAGTGAGCCACTACCTTTCGGTCCTCTTTCGAGAATTTTCCAAATAAAATTTTGTTTTCAATTAAATTTAATTAAATGTTCTTGTCCATCCTGTTTCAAACTTAACATGTACAAGCACATCATATGCATTGCGTATTGTGCAAGTTTATTTACAGATTTTCCAAAAAAAGCTTGTATAATTTACAAATATTTTTTTAAATTCATAAAAATTTAATTGACCATAATAAAAAATAATTGACAAAAAATTTATTTAATTGACCCTTTATAAGTGACGAATTATCTAAATTTAATTGACCAACTTTTTTTTTAATTGACATTTATTTTTATTAATTGACTAAATATCATTTTCTCTTTAAAAATTTACTCAAATTTAACTAAATTTCAATCAAACTTTAATGTTCATCTGATGAACATTAAAGTATAACGTAAATTAAGTAAATAATTAATTAAGTATATAAAGTAAATTAAAGTTAAAGTAAGTGAACAGACTTATAAGTGTAAAAAAGTCAAATAATGAAACAAAATAAATCCTTAGCTCCTTTTCAATTTTGAAAAATAAAATCTTTCAAAAAAAATTATAATTTTAGTCTTTTTTTAAAGTTTTCTGGTGTGATTTACAGAGGATGTATAAGAAAGTTTTAACAAGTGTCGATACCATACTTTGAAGTGTGTTTAAATCATAGAACATTTAAAAATCCAGATTAGAATTTTCTTTTTTGCACTTTTAAAAAATTGAAATTATTTGTTAATTTTGATTTTTAAAATTAAAATTTAAATCCTTTTTCTTAGTTTTATTTTTCTAATAAATTTTGCAAATAATTTCTAAAAATTCCTATTAATGCATATATTTAAATTTAGACTTGAAATATTTAAGTCAAATAAATATTTTTGAAGTATTAGTCAAATCAATTTTAGTTGTAAATAAATTAATTACCAGCTTTGCCGAAAATCCAACGTTGATTAAAATTACTTATTGTTTTTAATGGAATGTTTATAGTTAAATTTAGCATGTCTGTTAAAGCTAGATTGATGATAAATATTTTACCATTTGAACTTCGTTTGCTACGTTTCCTTATAAAATAAAAAAAATTGTAAAAATATTTTAATTTTGATTCAGAAAGGGCATTTACTTTATTAAGTAGTATAATACTAATAAATTGGTTAATATTCCAAGAAAGTCGATAAAAAAGCAAATAAATGCAAATGTGTAATACCATTTTTTGCTCACCGGTTCAAATTGGTTCCAGTATGGGTTTATATCTATTTCTTTCATAGATATCTAAAATGAAATTATTTTTTTAAACCAATAAAATAAAAATTTTAAAAAGGAGAAGTCTAATTAATTTGTATCCTAATTTTCGGTTATTATAGACATGATTAGAACGAAAAAGAATGCAAATATCAGTTTAATCCATTTTAATCTATATTTAATTTATATTCAATGAAATTCAAGAACCTTCCAGTATCCATATTTCGTAGATTTTCACGTGCACTTATCAATTATTTGACAAAATTTGATCTTTACAAACATAAATAAACTACTTGACATGCAAACTCCATTATATTTCACTATATTTTTTTTCCTTTTTATTAATTAATTCTATTGAGAGATTTGAACCCGCTTTAAATAATTTAAAATCGTTATAAAAAATGCTAAAATTATCTGTGAAATATATTAATTATTATATCATTATTTGACTATCTTTTGAATTTTAAAATGCAATTGATTTCTCGAATAACGAAAAACAAGTTGATTCCAGCTCAATTTACAGATAGGATAAAAAAGTTGTAAATTTTAAATGAAATTAATGAACTAAAATTTATTAAAATTATTAAATTGAATAGCTATTTTCTTAAAATTTTTTATTCCGGTTTTATTTCAACAAAATCAGGACAACTTTTATCGAAGTTAAATAAATAATGATAAACATTTTTGAAAATAAATTTATATTGATAACAAAAAACTTTAAGTGATATCATATTAAAAAAAAAACATCAAATGAAACTGCATAATTATAATTTAAGCCAAAATTTATATCTTTTTTCAATTTTAGTCTAATAAATTTCGATGTAATTGACCAAAATCATTTTTGAATATATTCTAAATAAGCTTTTAAAAAAGTTAATGGTATCTGAGTTTTTAGTATAAATTCAATGCTTCCTTTTACAAGGGAACGCTAATTCATTAGAGTTAAGTTTTATTTTTTATTATTTTTAATTCACTTAATAGCATATATATTACTTAATAACTAAATAAGTTTTGCTAGAATATGAATGCATTAATTTTTGTGTTTTTTGGTGCACTGGACACGATGTACCATATTTAAGTTGACTGTATAAAGACCTGAAAATTCAGTTTATAATATCCTTTTTAAGAACCAAAATTACTATAAATAAACATGAAAAAAACTTTAAAAATTAATTAAAAAAATTCTTGGCTTAAATGTAAAAATATCGATTAAATATTTAGTAATTGAGTTCAGTTCTTAAAGTTAAGTTATAATTTTAAGATATATTAAGGGCATTTAAGTAGGAAGTAGATCGGATTAAGATGTTTTAATTTGAACTTTTTAATATAATTGAATAGTTAAAAATCTCTTAACCAAATTAATTAATTTTTAAACAATAAAATAAACATGCATTTAAATATCAAGAAATTGAAATGTTTAATTTCCCTAATATCTAAGAGTTAAAAAAAATCAAAAATTTCAAATATTCAATTTTAATGCCGCATCTAACATTAGGAAATGATTTTCAAAAACAAATGAATTATAAAATTTGATGCTATTTTTATCAAAAAAAAACACAAAATTCAAATAAAAACCTGAATATAATAAACAAAATTTAACTCATTTTAGATGTTACTTCCTGTGAAGATTTTCAGACGGAAACTGGTTTTTCAACTTTTTTCAATGCATCCAAATTAATGGTTAGTGCCCACGCATCTAATACAATAAAACACAGATCCTGTCTGAAATTAATTTTCTTAAATTTTCAGTTTTTGCAGAATATTTGAGTAAATGCAAATATGTGCTACTTAAAGATTTTTCATTTTGTAAAAGATTTTTCATCTTTCAGTGTTGATATTTTTATAAGTATTGAAATCTGTCAGAACTAACTTGTAAATTTGTCGGAAAGTTTTTTGTTGCCAAAGATCTGTTAAAATAAGTGCTCAAATGTTTTGGCCACACAAAAAGCAGCCTAAACAATGAATAAATATTAAAATTTTGATTATTAAAATTTTGTTATTTAATTTGAGAAAAAAAAACTTTAGTGAGTAGAATTTTAAATCAATAAAGTTTGCTACCTAAATAACCACCTGAAAAAAAATTTTAAAATTTATCCCATTAAAGTGGGCATGATGGCGATGAATAAAATTGTACGGTTCTCAACACTATTCATGACTGAAATTACAAAATAGATTATTTAAGTGTAAGACATTGTTCCTTGGTTATCAAAAATAACAAAAGATCCAATTTTAGATTCTTGATTACTCTTTTCTTGTAGATCCAATTATCCCGTTATTATTTAAAATATATTTTAGTTATTTTAAAATTCTTTCTAATTAATTCTTCTTGTTAAATAAAAAAATTGTTTTAATATATTTTATTGTTGATTAAGTTTTTAAGGTTAAGAATTAATTTATACTAAAATTAATTCTTAAACAAAGCATCAATAGCTTCCTACGATTTTTCATTTATTTCGAAATTATATAAAAGTTTTAAGCCGAATATACGGCATCTAAATGTAATTGTTTTCTTCGGCTATCAAATAATAATTAATTTTTAATGTTTCCTTTTTTTAATTCATTTAAATCATATGATTCATTTGATAATATAAGATAATTTTTAATTTTCTTGCTTTTAATTCATCGTTTTTGGACGCTTCTCAAATGAAAAAAAAAATTTTCTCAAAATACTTTTCACTGACTTTGTTTTCATCAATTTTCTCAAATTTTAAATCGGTTTCCATTTTTTTTCTTAAAGAGGCAAATCACATGTTGTTCCGGTACTGAACTTAAAAAAAAGTATCAGGAAATTTCTTAATTAAAATCTCACCATGGAACTTGGCAACATATTTGTTTAGATCCTCCCAAAATCTTGATTCTATTCAAGATCTGATTATATTTTTATTGAACTTCAATAAAAAAATTTAAATTCTTCAAATGGAATAAAAAAAAAACGTAGAGCTCTAATTTGAAAATTTTCTCCGACAAAAATTAACAATTCTGACTTAATACTTGAAAAAATAAAAAATTTTAGATTAAAATTTTAAAATTTTAGCTATTAAAATTTTTCCTAAAATGCAACTTATTTTTCATTTCAAAAATAAAAAGAAGAATTTTATTCTGATATGGAGCACTAATTCATGAAACTTATTTTAAGATATGAAAACTTTTAATATTTTTGAAATTAAAACCAGATAGTATAAATTATTGACAAAATTTGAACAGCATAGCTTTTATTATTATTAATCAAAATTTCCTTAAAAAATGAACGGAAATTTCAACCGTGTAAGATTGGTATTTTTTTAAAATTTAATTAAATGTTTTAATAAAATGGTTTTTTGATTTAAATAAATTTTTAATGAATTAATGAATCAACTAAAAATTCAAAAATATAAATATAAAACTGATTTCAAATCGCACAAATTTATTGATTTATCTATTCCTTTTTTCTTTTTTATTATTTAAAAAAACCTTTAATAATTTAATATAAGAAAATCGCTCTCTTTTATTTTTAAGAATTCATCATAACAAGATCTGATACTAATCCACAAAATCTGCCTACAAAGAAACATAAAGCCATTATTTTAGAACATTAATCACAAGTCGTTAAATCTCACAGAAATTCCAATGATAATTTTGAGGCGCTAAATATCTCAATATAAAAATACCCATGAGCCTGGTTTGATTGTTTATTATTAAAAAATAATAAAGAATACTAATTGTTTAGAATTAAAAAATGGCCAAATAATTAATAAAATTTAAACAAGTTTTAAAAAAAATTATTTTCTTAAATTAATTTAAAATAAAACTCGACTGAAATAGTGTTAAATAGAAGTAAAATATTTAAGATTTGATTTGTAATTACGCAGGTTTAATTTTTTGTCAAGTACTTTAATAATATAAAGTGTTAGCATTTTTAATTTCGTTTTTTTTACTTAAGACTACTTTCAGTTCCTACTAAAGGCTCTAGTTTTCAACTAAGAATATTAGGTATGCCTTCGTCATATTTGATAATATTAACACACTCAAAAAGACACTATATTCTAAATCAAATTTTGTTAATTTTAAAAATGTAAAATTGTCACGAAAAAAAAAGCTCTTGTGATCCTTTTATTTTTCAGCTGATTAAATTTTTCAAAATTTTACCCATGAGAAAGCATCGAAATTATGTTTATGATTCAATTTAATCAAAAGATATGTCTAATAAATAAATATTTTTTTATTGAAAAAAAAAAAAAAATTTTCTAATTGAAAGATACGATTCAGTTCAAAAATTTATAAAGCTTTTTGAAAATGTGATTGATTCAATAAACCAAATGAAACAGACATAATGTTTTTTTTGCTCACAAAACATTTTGACTAATGATACATGAAAAGCGAATTTCGTTTTATGTCTAGGCACATTTTTAGATTTGAACTAATAGAAAAATTATAAAATATTATTTTACTCACGCCAAAAGATAAAACACATTATAAAAAAAGATCTGGCTATCTAATAACTAATTATAAATAAAAATCCTGCTTGACATTCTGGAAAAGGTTTTCGACACTTTTTGGTAATTTTTCTGAATAAATTTAAAAATTTTTGAAAATATTCTTTTACCTTCAAATTAAATATTAAAATTAATCAATTTCTGTATGAAATAAATAATTTTGGTTCCACTAAGTATAAATGTTTAACTGTAACAATTAATTTAATTTTTTTGAAAATTTTTTCTTGTTTTTATCAATATTGTCTTAATAATTTGATTTTTTTAATTAAAAAACAGATATTAAAAAATTAAAAAAAACAAAAACTTTACAAAAAATTTAATGTTTTATTTTCTTACCTCCTTTAATATATTTAAAATAAGAAATATAGTTTATTTAATAAGAAAACATACAGTAAACTCGTGTAAACGACTCTAAGAGTACAGCCCAAATCCAACCTTTTTTCTTTTGGAGTTAATTACATCGTTTCTATGTTATAACAGTTAAAATTAATTAGCTAGAAAATACCCTGAATATGGGATATTTTCCATAAATAAAGCCCAAATTTAACTTTTACTCTAACAAAAAAATTGTCTTTACTCTCCAAAAATAATAAAAAATTAAAAAAATTCTAGAGTTAATTAAAAAATAGAAAATAAGTCATATTTAAGCTTTTTCTATTTTTGAACTTAACTCTAATAGAATTTTAATAAGAAATTAAGTAAGTTAACAAAGTTAACAATAATGTCTACTAGACTCCATAATCTTGTCAATTTCTCTTATTTCTGTAATTTTCCTTTCATATTGTAATGTGCTACCATAGGCGATCTCCTAGTAGACCACCTCCGCAAGCTTGTTTGCCGTAGCTTATTATTATAGTTATTATTATTATTAAATTAAAGGTAAAATTAAAGAGTTTATAAAAAAATTTATTCTATTCGATACAATAATTGGATTTGAGTTTTAGTTAAATGAATGATCAAGAGATGAAATGCTAACTTTAATTCAGTCTGATAGTTTTTCCAAATTTATCACGTGAGAGCTTTTTTCTTCCTCTATTTTTTGGTACTATTTCTGTCTAACTTGTTATATGTATTTACCTTTTTTGAATTTTGGGTTAAGACTTGAGAATTTAAATCTCTATCTTTTAAAACATAGCGTCCTGTTAACTGAGGATTTTATTTTTGAGCCACTTGAATATTTACGGGAGTAAAAATGTGATTTCTTATAGAGTTCCTACTAAAAAATGTAAAAAGTTCACTCTGTAATCGATCTGACTTTAATTGAGTTTGATAATGCTCTAATGGATTGCTTCGTATTTGACCAAACTAAATACGACTTAGTTCGAATTGTTTATAATAAAACTGACTTTGATCAAATGGATATCATCAACATAGGCACTTTAAACTATATTTTTTGTGGCGCTATATCATATTATAGAAAATTTTTTTTGGAAAAAAGCAATTTTTTTATAGAAAATTTCTTACAAATTATTCTGAATAATAATTTCGTAAGCTACTTTGAAAGATAATGATGATATTAAATTTCAATTATTTTTGCATTATTTTACAATTGATACAATGGATAAAAATCCTAAAAATTTAAATGTTAATACAAATTATCAATCCACGTGAAATATCAGAAATTAAAAAAGATAATGAAATTATGTCTTTTTTTAGTGTTTACAATAATTAGCAATTTTTTTGTTGGATTAAATCTCGTTTTAAAATAATTAATTGTTTAATTTTTTTTACTATAATTATGATTTTTTTTCTATAATTAATACAGGAAAATTTCGATAGTATTTTTCAATAAAATGAGTTTCTATAAAATGATTTTTCTTTTCTATAAAACTTTTCTACAAAAAATTTTTCTATAAAACGAATAAGTCCCTTTTTTGTTACCAATTCTTTTAGTGGGCCATGATAATCTGTTTGGTTTGTTATGCCACATGAATCAAATGAGTTTTTTATTAAATGCTCTTCCAAGTTTTCCCATATTTCAGAAAAAGTTTCGAGTGTTAATTTCAAATTTCAAATTATGAAACATATAATGGAAGGTTAAAAATATTGAAAATGCTATTAAAGTTAAGTTCAAAAATAGAAAAAAGCTTACAGTTATTAATTTTTAAATAAGCGATTTTATTATTAAACCACAAAAATAGTAAGATATGCCATAGAAATAGTAAATTATACCACTAATATAATAAAACAACCACAAATTAAATTTTCATTCACATATTTAGTTTTTTTTCTACTTATTATAATCAATTTTTAATCGTCTAAAATAATAAATTGTTTATTTTATCACCTTTCAAAAATGACTCAACCCTTATCAATAGAAATCATTTTAGAGGATCAAACTGACAAAACATTACCAAACAAAAATTAGATGATGTTGATCAATTTTTGTCCGATGTATCTCTGTGTAAAATTATTGGTAATATCACTAGATAAGTGGAAAAAACTGAATGTGTGATTGAAAATTTAATTTGTGATTTTTTTATAAAATTAGTGGTTTAATTTAATATTTTTGTGGTTGCATTTTACTAAGGTCCATTTTAAATTAATCACGGATAATATTTTTAAATAACAATAAAACTATGTTGACCAACCATTCATATTATATTTCTCCTAGCATTGATTAAAGATGATTCAGATTGTTTAATACGAAAAAGAGAATGGATAAGCTTGGTAGCTGAAGTAACAAAAAATTTTGGCAGATGCAACTTACAAACTGGTATATGAAAGGTTTATGAAGGGTATCCGTCATTAGAATTTTGAACAACAGAAAACTTCACGGTCATCCGAAATTAGCAAAAGCATTGATAAAATATCCTATTCAAACTCAAGCAATAAGAAAAATAGATATCAGTAAAAAATAAGAGCCAGAAACAGAATATATTACCGAACAGCTATTAGCAAAAAAGAGGAGATGCCGAAAAAGTAATTAAGTATCGTTTTTGTCCTTATAATATATATTTTGATTTGATTTTTTTTGTTTTGATTAGATAATTATTATTATATTTTTCTATGAAAAAAAAAACATATATTCTGCGATCAATTTAAAATTAAAATCTAATTTTAGTTATAATTTTGATTTTAAAATCTTTTTTTTTTAATAACTGTTATTTTTATTAAAAAAATTTTATGAGTTAAATATAAAAAAAATATTTACTGAAAATTTATTTTTGATATTTTTTGATATTTAATTAAAAATTTATTTTTAAATTTTGAAAATTTTTAGCATAAAAACTATAAAAAGTTTTATTAATTCAAGAATACTAAAAAAGTAAAACAAAATTAGCATTCAGTACTTTTTATATGAATGTTCGATCTTTACTTCTAAATATAAATATTTTTGATTTTTTGCTTTTGTTTACATCTAAAATATGATTTTAAAAATGTTAAACATTTATTTTAAAAATAATTGCTAATAATTGAAATAAAACTGGTGTTGAATTCAACAAAAAATATTTTGCAACAGTTTTGCTCCCAACTTCACTCCGCTCTTTTATTCCCTTTCATTAAAAAATAAAATAAAAAAAATTGTTTTCGATGGTTTAACTCTTTGTATAGTAAATTCTTAATTTTCAAGGCATTTTCAAGATTTTCAAGACATGAGACCTTTTAGATCGATTGCTATTTACCTCGAAAACAAATTTTTGAGACATGTATTTTTTTTATTTCACTGAAATTTTTCATGTAAAGGTAACGTTTTTTTTTCTCCCGAATATTATTATGTATTGTGCAATAAACAATATGAGTTCAATTAAATTATTTAAGATTAAAGTAAAACTCGCCTCAAAAAGCAAGAGAATTCTAAAGAAGCCGAAAATAAAAATTTATGAGGACAACACATAGCACACATGATCAATTCATTTACGAAACCAAATAATTTATTAAAGAACTGGAAAAAATCTTCCTTGAATTTTTTGTCAAAAAAAAAAATATTTCAATGATTTAAGAAAAAAATTAAGGGTTTGAAAAAAAAATTTAGGAGATACTCAAAATGAGATTGAAATTGACTAATTAGAAATTATAAGTGATCTTAAAATTTTTGAATCAGTCAGTAATATCGGAAAAATACAAGAACAAGTTGAAGAGTTGGTAATAGAAAATGAAAAACTAATTTAAGTTTTTTCAAACAAGGAAGTCATTTTTAAAAAAGATGAAAACTGGAATTAAAATAAGAAGAGAAAAGCTGAAAGAATGTAACAAATCTCAAAATTTGATTCTTTCATTTTTAAATTTTGAAACTAAATAAAAAAAAATTGAAATTTAAATTCTTTATTTAAGAATTTTACGCAAATTTTCTAGGCTTTTCATTTCAACAGTTGACAAAAGTCTCGAAATCTAATTATCAGGGCTTAGATTACTTTTTCCCAAGAGAATTAACTCTATTTAAAAGGTGTAATCAAATTTTGATTTGTGACATTTAAAAATGCTAATCAAGTAACTGAGCCACTAAACGAAAAATTAATAATTCCTTGAAGCATGTAATGTTTAAATTGGTACATTTTACTGTAAAAATAAAACTAGCTTGTATGTATATTTTTATTTCCTTTAAACTTCCTTAACCTTTATTTTCTTTTCTTTTCCTTCTCTTCGATTAAAGGAATTCTAACGAGGAAACAAAAAGAAAAGGAGACTAACGAGGAAAGAAAGATAAAGCTAAAAAACATATGTAAAAGTTAGTCGTATTTAAAAAATTTTTTTAATAAAATAAAATAAAATGAAGAAAGAAAAAATTCTATTTTTCTAATTGTAGTACCTGCAAAACAAAATTTATAATGCTTCTGCTCCATTGATCATAGCTTAATTTTTCCATTGTTCAGTAAACTGATTTATTTTATTTAAGAATTTTTAAAACAGTTTTTTTTTATAAGAATTTTTTTCCCGTGAAATTTGGACTTTTATATAACCTTATTTTACTGTATGTAATTTTTGATGATTAATTGTTTCTTAATTAAAATGAAACCTTTCTTAAATTATGAAAATAAAAAAAAAATTTTTATTCCTCATCTTTTTTTATTTAATTCACAAAAAAAATTTATTTTCTTGAATAATTTCAGCCAAAATTTTATAATTTTATTAGATCTTAATCTTTTTTTCTTAAATAATTAATTATTTTTTTCCAATTCATTTTGAATATTAATGTGATATATATGTTAACAATATGGCTGAATTTATTTTCCCACAAATCGTTGAAAAATATCTCATTTTTTAAAAACACAATTTACTTAGTAAAAATAGTAATTTTTTTGATTCATTAAAAAATTGAGTTTGCTTTAATTGTCTTTATAAGTTTTTTTATAAGCATACTTATTGCACGTCATTAATAATAACAAATAAGCTCAATAATAGATGATGAAATATGTTCAGAAAAATAATTTAAGTCTATTGATAATTTCAAATTGAAAAAGAATACTCAGTTAAAGTACATTTACAAAAAATTTAAGAGTTTTTTACTAAAATTTAATCAAAAACTAAATTAGATTATTTAAATATGAGATAAACAATTACCTTTTCACAAAGATTAAGAGAAAACAAGATTTAATTCTGTAAATTTTACCTTAACTCTGATAAAATTTTATCATTAAATTAAAAAAAATTAAGCATTATCAAAAAGTAGTTGCTTCATAAAAAAAGAAAAAAAATTCATCTGATTTGAAAAATATAAATCATGAAATTAAATTAAAAAAATTATCAAAAGCAAATAAAAAAATATTTTATTTAGTCTTCGGGCTATTGCGTGTGTCTCTTGTAATTTTTATTCCCATTTATTATGCGTTTAAAGAACTTATGCTCCTAAAATAGTAAAATGGGTTTTTTAAATCTTAATTCAAGCTCAAAATGTGTGTACGCGATATAATTACAAAAAATAAACAATTCTTTATAATAAGTAAATGATAATTCGAATGAAAATTAAAAAATCTAACAGGAATTAACGTTTTTGATAAATATTATATACTTAAAATAATTCTGTAGCATAGTGCAATATAATTTATTGCTCATTTTCTACATAAAATAAATTTTCTAATGAAATATCAATTAGATTTAAATCAATTACTGATCTGATTTACTAAAAAAAATTAAAATTTATTTTAGATAAAAAGATGTAAAAAGTATGTTGCACTATATTGCATTATTTTTTTTTAAATATTTTTTTATTAGATTTTATTTTAATTAATCAAAATATGAAAATTTTTTGTTCTTTGTGTATTTGAAATTAACAACGCCATAAAAAAATAAAAACTCAAAAATTTTAAAATTTTTTTGTTTAAGTCTAAAATTCTTTCTGAGAGATGGATCATATGATTCATAAGCAGAACAATGATTTCAAAGTCTAAAATTACTAATGGAAATTTTATAATCCGAAATTATAAGTTTTCAATTAGTACTGTTTATTATACAGTCGACTCTCTTTAATCCGTAACAGACGGGACCGAAAATAACCATTACGGATTAAGTTTAACGGATTATCTTTAATCCGTAAACGAACAAAAATCTTAGAATTTTCGGATTAACGACTGTAAATTTTAATACAAAATTTAATTGATAACAATTTATAGAAATATAGTTTAATAAACATTTAATTTTAAAGTAAACGGAATAATTCTTAAATTAATTTTTTTTAAAAAAAGAAGAAATAAATGTCTGGTTAAGATTGGATACATGAAAATCACATATTTTTTTCTTTTGTTCTTTTTTAAGTTCATGTTTAATTCGTTTTGGCTTAAGATCCATTTTTTTAAATTAAAATATTAGTGTTTTTAAACATGGTTTCAAAAAAAATTACGAATAAAAGTGATGAAATTTGTATTGAAAGTATTAGAAAGGGGGTAGGGACCGGAGAAAAACGTCCGAATGACGAATTTTACGAGTAAAGGAGTTTCGGATTAAAGCGAGTCGACTGTACAATTGGCAACAAATATTAATTATTAATCAGTATGTTGTAAACAAAAATCTGCTTAATAGATAGCTATAATATATTTTAAGTGTTTTTTTAAACTGTATTAAATTTAGTAATTTTTTTGAATTTTAGAAAAAAAGAATAAATAAAGGAAAAAAGGTATAAAGGGAAAAAATTCATTTAATGCGTCTCTTTAACTTTATTTTGAAAGATCTTTTATGAAATTAAAATAAATATACTGAAAATATTCATTTTTGTTTTAAAAATGAATGTGAACATTTCTTTCACATAAAAATTAAATTCTATTACTTTAATTTTTTTATAGAAAATTTATTATTAGACTAAGTCTTACAATCAGCTTTCTAAATTTTAAAATTCAATTTTGAATCAGATATCTAAATTATTTTGCCAGATGATCTTAAGCTCATATATTATATATTTTTATTTAGCTATAAAGATAAAAAACTATTTATTAAAATATAATTATTGAATTTAAATATTTCTTCGTTGATTTTAAGTGAAATCTTGATCACTGCGAAACATTTTTGCAACATGCTTGATAATGTGTTACAGAAAATTCAAAATGTCACAAAGATAATTAAATGTTTCTAATCAGCATTTCAAGCATGAATAAAAATATTTTTGCTTTTTTGATAATCTTTAAAGGTTAACTAAAATGAAATTTAGAATAAAATAAACAATTTAAAATTAAATCTAATTTCTTTAAATTATAACTAATAAAAATCATCATATCAAACTTAAGTTATATCGCAGTTTTGAAAATAGATTTATTTAAATTATTTTATTTCTAAAGTTTGTGTTGATTAAAAAAATCGGTTTAATTCCGAAAGGATTTACTTGAAAAACTGATAATGAGTGTAATATTTTTTTAGAAAAATTTTTTTCCTTCAATTAATTCATTAATAGTTATTCATGCAGTATATTTGTAAAATTTAATCTAAAAATGCACCCGCTAATTAAAATAAAGTTTAATTATTTTAATAAGGTTTTGTTTTAGAAACCCTTTTTGCGTTAATTGTGAAACAAAAATTGTTTCTTACTGAAAATTTAATGTTAGATCGATGCTTAAAACGTGACAAGAAATGATCGTTTCTAGCGCATTCATGCCAAAAGATATGATTTGAAAAATGTATTTAATTGGAAAATAAAATTTAAGTCTTTTAGAATATGACATTAAAACATTTTTTTGAAAATCATTTAGTATTATCCGTTTAAAGCTTCTCTTTTATTAAATTTATTATGTATTTTTATCTTAAAATATCTTATTTAGTCTGACTGAAAATTATAATGACATCAGTAGCGTATATTGATAAGTCGAAATTTTGTCTCGCGCTTGAATTTTTACTTCCTTTAAAGAAAATAATCTATGAAAATATTTAATATAATATATAAAAGATTTTGATTTTCCAAATTCTAATTCAATTTTTAAATAATTGAACTAGTCAGAATAATAGATCAAAAATCAACTGCATTAATTTTTATCTAATTTTCATCTCTAAATTTTTATTATCTTACAATATAAGCACCAAACGAGAAGTTTAAAATGTTGAATAAAAATCGCATTATTTTTACTCAAATAAATTATTAATTAAAAATAGACATGGTTAATGGTGAAGAAGGCTTTTATTTTTATTTTTAAAAAATTATTTATCTTTTTTCTAGTCATTTGAATTTTTCTTATATTATTAATTACAATTTTTTTACTCTAATTTTAATGTTACTGGCGATAATCATGGCAAATTGAAGTTAATGATTAAATTCAAAAGACTATGCTCAAAATTTTCATTTAAAGAAGATTTTTAAAAGTTGAAGTAATTTTATATTTTAAATTTTAATGAAGAAGCTTATTTTCAAGATAAACTTTAAAGATTAAATTATTTTTTCTATTAACCTCTGAAAAAATTTGCATTCAAAATTTTATGGCTAAACCTGGTTTTTTACACAAGAAAATACGTCTCTGAATTAAGTTTTTAATTACAAATACTAAAAAATCTTGGTTTACGATAATTTTTGAGGAAATCATCAAAATTTGATGATAAATTTAACTAATTTGCCTTTATTATAGCTTAAAAATTGACTTTTTTTACAAACTCTCTTATTTAGAACATAATTTTATTTTTTATTAATCACAGGGCTGAAGCGAATCATCTACAAACACACAAAATCTTATAAAATTGTTCTCAAATTGGATGAAATATTATAGTAAAAATAATCTTAAATTTATTTTCTTTGAATTTCGTTTCTTGAATTAAATTTGATTTAAATTTCTTTGAATTTTGATTCTTTAATGCAATTTTAAATCGAATTAATGATGACAATATTCACTTTTTATTTTAAAATTTTATTTAAACAAAAATTAAAACTAACCTTCAGTATTTTATAATCATTGCATCAAAGGTAAAAAGTTCCTTATTGAACTTTTATTGAAGCACTTATTATTCAAGAAAATTTCTAAATTTTTCCCGAGAATCTTGGGCTTTGTCTTCTATATGGACAATTTTTCAGATAAAAATAACGCATACTTGACAATTTCAGAAAGTATGAACAATTAAAAATTAATTGATTGGAAATCTTTAATGAAAAATATGAACAATAATATTTATTAATTAAATAATCAATACGAGATAAATCAATTCTTGGACGATTTTACATTTTTAATAGTTTTATTAACAAAATATTAAAAAAATAATTCAAAATAATTTATTTTGTTAAATGAGTATATATATAATATATCAAGTTGATTTTTATTTTTGGAACAGAAAATCATTTTATTTTTTTTAATTTATTTTATATAATCCATATTTTATTTCAAATCACATGGGCGTTATAAAGCTTTATTTGATGGCTTTATTAGAAATAAAAATTTCTATTTTAAAAAAATCTTTTTTGTCAAAAAAAGTATTTTATTTTTCTTTACCAAGCTTAAGTCTCTTCGGATTAAAATTGAAAATTTTACAATAATAATCGCCTTTAAGGCGTTCATTGAAATAAATAAATAAAAAATAAATAAATAAAATATTTAAAAAAAAAAATTAAAAAAGATAATTGAAATAAGTAAAGGCAACTAAAAGAGGTGATGTATGCTTAAGTATTTAATGGTTGAAAAATAAAAAATTGCAAGTTAAATAAAATTTCCAATTAATTAATATTGTTTTAATATTAACGTAAATGTGTCCATTTACCTTAAAAAAATTCTATATTAATAAACTCGTTTTATTTTAATATAATGAAATAAAAATTAACTCTAACAAATTTATTTATTTTTACCAAAGAACAAAAAGGAATTTATTTATTCAAAAGCTATAAATGTAAAATTTATTAAGCATTTTAATTAGGAAAAATTAAATATTTTAGGCAAATTTTTGATCAAATTTCAGTTTTCAGATATGATCAAAAATTTAGAATTTAATTGAATTTTATTTTCAGAGATTAAAATTCTTGTTCTAAAATTAAAAAAAAACCTTTAAAATAAAAAAAAAATTCCGCGTTAAAATCGAATTGCGTATTTAAAATTTCTTTAAAAAATTATAAATAAAAAGAAGACTTTGGCATACTTTACCGGGATAGAAAGCTCCTTTTATTTTGCTACAAAAAGTTTCATTTTAATTAGTCCAACAAAGTAAACTAAAAAGTAGACAAGAAATTGTGAAAATTCCTCACAGATTTATTATCTAATAGCATAAATATTTTGAAAATATTTTGATAACTAAGATTTTATACAGTGCCGATTTGAGAAGTGGATTTCTGGTAATTTTACGTAAAATTACGTAAATTAACGTAGATTTTGGTAAAAATGAAAGGGCCAAAAAAAAGCTAATATTTTTGAATTATAATTAATTTATAATAAATTTTGAAAAAAGTAATTTCTATTTATTTGTTTATTTTTTTACCAAATGTTGCTTTTTTCGTTTACTATTTTTTACTAATTTTACCTAAATTTAGGTAAAAAAAGTAACTTTTGGTAAAAATATAAAAGAATAAATAGAAATTACTTTTTTCAAAATTTATTAGAAAATAATAAAAAATTCAAAAAATTTAGCTTTTTTTTTGTCTTTTCATTTTTACCAATTTTTACGTTATTTTTACGTTAATTTACCTAATTTTACGTAAAATTACCAGAAATCCACTAGTCAAATCGACACTGTAAGATAGTATTCAAGATTTTTAACAAAATCTTAAATGGTTTTAAATAATCAAATCAAGTTAAGCATTCGTAAGATAAATTTTTTAATTCCTTAAATAATATTATAAGAATCTCGATTTTGTATTTTACTAAAGATTCCTGAAGACTTCTAAAAAAATTTCTCCTGTGATTTTTTCGCTAGAAACCAGTCGTTTTATTCTTTCTGGTGCTTCTAGTAGTAAATGCCTGATTCTTAGCAAAAACACAGTCTTTGACATAATCTAAAATTAATTTATAAAATTTTTTAATTTTGATGCTTTATTGAAATTTGAAAAAAAAATTAATGTTCAAATTATGCAAAAGGATTCAGATAGAAGGAATCAAAAATCAAAAAAGATTCAATTGACTAGTTTAGTTCTTATAGTGTTAAATTTAGGAAATATTCTCAAAAGATTCTGTTCTTTGAAAAAGGAAAAATTTTCTTATTATTTTTTATTCAAATATCTTTGTTAGGTTAAATATTTTACATTATTTAAAATCAATAGTCTTATTCAGATATTTTTCATGTAACTTTTTTTGGTTATAGATTTCAGAAAGAAATAAAAAATTCTGTGATCGAAGTCAAAGATATATTCCAATCAGCCCTGCAGTCGAATCCAAATTTATATTTAAAACTAATAAATAAATAGAAATTAAATATCTTGAGATTAAAAATTAAACTAAAACTCTTTTAAATACCCTGAAACACTTCTAGCAATTTAAGGTCTACATTTTTACTTAAACCATTACCTTCACCTTTTAAAAAGAAATTGAATGTTATTTTAATTTTTCCAAGCTCGATTACAATTATTTACATGGTTTAACTTAATAATATTAGAGCATCGAAATTAAATTAGCCTGTTTCCAATGTAATTCATACTTAATCATTCTCTTTTAGATGATTTAAATTTATCTTTATGTAAATTAATTTTTTTAATAGCACAAATGGTTAAGGGTGTCATTTTTATGGAAGTAAGACTGGTAGATGCTTCAGTTAACATATCTGACTAACTAAAATTAAGATTTGAAATCATTAAACCAATGAAACGAGTAAGTTGTTTGAAATTTATGAAATATTGAGATTTTTATAAAATAAATTAAGTAAAGAAAAAATGCAAAGTGTGTCTCTATTAATTCCATTAGACTGGGGAAAATTTTTTTTTTAATTATCTAAAGAAATAAACGAAAAGATAATTTTAATTAAAAGTGAATTAATTGAAAAAAAAAATAATTTTTAATTAAAAATACGCTAAAAGTGGTTAAATATATCTAATAAAGTGAGTATGTTCTTATATTTTACTTTTTGACAATATAAAGATAATTAGCTCTAAAAAATAAAGACTTAATATAAAAGCGATAATACCCTTGAAAAATTTACAGAATTCTTTAAAATGATAAATCAGGTTTTGGTAATTTATTGTTTTAGTGCAAAAATCAGGTTCAAAGTGATGAAAAAAATCTAAAAATTTTAGAAGATATAAATTTTCAGAACAAATTTTTAGACTTTGCAAAAAAAGTATGCCTGTTTATCCAGTTTTAATTTAAATATGTCTTAAAACTAGCAAAAATCTGTCGCTAAAAAAATTCTCATTACCAAGTTTTCTAGAAGACTCATGTACAAACAATTAAATCAATAAAAAATTTATACATGAGAAAAATAAAATTTGCAAAAGCATTGTATACTTTTTTCAAATAAAATAATGATAGATTATAAAAAATGATCAAGACTTTTGCTTAAAACAATTTATAAAAAAAATTTTTCTTAAATCTTACTTAAATTAATACTGTTTTAAAAGACATAATAATTATCAGAAAAATTTTCTGAAATTGCATAAAATTCCTCTCTTCTAAATCAGTGAGGAATAATACTAATACTTATCTAATTTTAGAAAAGCTCCCTTTTTTCAAAAAAAAAATAATTACTTTATTAGAATATTCTTAACTTGAACGTCGGATATAATCAATTTCACAGTTTGGTTAATTCATTTAAATAAGAATTGAAGAATGTATGTATGTATGTGAGGTGTAAGTCTAATTTGATATTTTAATTTAAAACTAGATAAAAATAAATATTAGATATTTAATTAAATTATTCTTAAATTTAAAAATGAATTAAGATTAATTTTTTTTTATTTTTGAATTTTTGCTCAAAACTGAATACAAATAAAATATTTTCGTAAAATAAAAATATAAATCATATAAAAAAATGTACGACTATTGTCTCAATTCTTAATTTTATTTATTTAAAAAATAATTTAGGGGGTGACCCCAGGGCACGTCCGAATGGTTCAAGACCTTCGTTTGAGCCCGCATTAAAAAGAAAAATTGACATAAATTTAGATGATCGAATAAAATTGGAAAAAAAGTCTCAATTCTTAAGTGACGCTTAAATACTGATAATCTAACTAGTTGATACTTGATTATAGAGCACACTTTAAGACACTTGCATAAGTTGTCACATTAACTTGCATTCAAATGATTATATAAACAAACTCTAATATTTCGTTTGTTTTTACAGCATCTAACAAAAAATAAAAAATACATTTGTTCAAATAAAAATCAAAAGTAAAAGTAAAGATAAAAGCAAAACTTTTATTAAAATTTTATTCAAAAAATATATTTTTAAAATCTCAAATAATCTATTTTTTTTAATACATTAATATTTTTAAAGAGTATTTCCATTATAATTTAATAAAAATGAACGTGAAAAATAGCATAATAAAATTTAAAAAATTAAAAAGATAAAAATCAACTACAAAAATTATAAAATCATAGAAAATACTTGCCAGCTATAAAATTAATGCTAAAAAGAGTTACTGAGAAACTTTTTTCTGTTTTGCAAAATTTTAGGATCATAAAAATCAAAATTATGTAAAATAAATGAAATAAAAAATAAAATAAAAAGAATGTAAAATTCGAATTCAGTACTCTGTATTTTAGTGAAGCATATCTGATTAATTTTAATTTTGCAGAACATTTCAGAGAGAATAATGATAAAATAATTTTTATTACTGAAGCTTAACTTCATTTAATTTCTTTTTTTTTTATTTATTTATTTGTTTTATCTGTACCGAGCTAATGATGCTTCAGAGTTTAAAAAAAAAATATTAAAAAAATAAAGTTAAATAAAATAAAAAAAAAATAAATAAAATGAAATAAAAATAAAGTAAAAAGGATAAAAAAAACGAAATTAAAAAAGAATCTGGAAAATGTATAAATTAGATATAATAATCATAGTAAATAATTAGAATATCTAAATTGCATAAGTTAAATCAGATTATATACTTTAGTAGAAAATTAAATATTAAATGAGAAGAGTAATCACTTGATCTTTGTTAATTAAAAAACAAATTAATTTTTAAAAAATATGTGATTTTTTAATCAGATCAAATAAAAATTCTTATTACTCAATTTCTTATTACTCAATTAAAATAGAATTTTATGATTTGTTTTAATATTTTTTTTAGCTTATCAGCATTGAGTAATCTAGTTTATTGGAATTTCTATGTAACTAGTAAAAAAAAAAAATTGTTTATGGATCAATCTGATTTAAAAATTACATTAATCATATCTAAGCTAAAATTGACAGTCAATTTTACTTTAAATTATTACAAAATTGGTATCAGAAATGAAAACGAAATCAAAACATTATTAAATAACAAAATTTCACCTAAAATTTCTTTCAGAGGGAATAATTTTTTAACAATGGCTTTAAAAAACAAAATAATATATCCTTTTGATTTATTCATTTTTTTTGTAATGGTTAAATAATTGATTGAAAAAAATCAACGAAGAAAAAGATAAGTAGGAGTATTATTTTTTTTGTAAATAATTAATTTCAAAATTTTCTGCAGCGGATTGGGTCTCAAGATTTAAAAATAATTTGAAAATGAATAATTTTAATCTTTGAAAAATTTCGATTTTTATATATTTAAAAATAATAATCAATAATCAATAATGTTGGGTCAAATTGATCCAATTAGGCTTTAACTGTATAAAAAAATGGGACTTTCTCGTGTTAAAAAAATTTTAAAATGAGCAGGTAAATATTTTATAAAACGAAACAGAAAAGGAGAATCACAGAAAATTCTAGCACAATATGTTTTTTATTTTGATCAGTTCATATTAAAAACAATCGATAATTATCTTTCTAAAAATGGAACAATTTTGGTTCCAAAAATTAAAAAAAAAAATTCTTTTTGAATAATTTATATTGAAAAAATCAAGCCTTTTAAACTTTGATGATGGACAAAATGAAGCATTCACTAAATTCAGTTAAAAAAAAATTTAATAAACAAAGGAAATATTAACGATCAAAAAAATATCAGTATTTTGAGATTAATTATTTGTCCCTATGATCTTTTCTTATTGAGATCTTTTCTAATTTTTTTTGCAATTTGTAAATTCATTTTATATAAATATTAAAATTCTGTCATCGCTACTTAAATAATTTTAGAATTGGTAAAGAAATATAACTAAAATATTTAGAATATTTTTTTTTAAAGTAATTGAAAATAAAGTATAGCAAAAAATTAAATTTTTAATTCTAAATTAACATATAATTTTATTAATAATAATCAATTTATTGCCAAATAATTCTTTGAATTTTATCTTTAAACTGGATTGTTAAATGAAAAAATTGTCGTTTCACCTTTTAAAACTAACAGAAAAGCTGTAGTACAAAATCCATTCATTTATTAAGAATTAAATTTTTTATTGGAATTTACGCATTAAAATACACAATTGTCAATTTTGGAATATATTTTGAGTAAAACAATTATTTTAGAAAAAAAATTATTTTCATCAGAATTTTCAGTTGATACAACGATGACGAACACTCTTCATCCTCTATTCAAACGAAAATATTCATCACCCGTTACATCCCCTGATGCGAATTGCCTTTTTCATATGGTCGGATTATGTTTATTTGGCAGTACTGAAAAAACAACTTTTCTTAGATTTGTATGTTTATTACTTTTATTTAAGTTTAAAGATGAATATTTATATTTTATTAATAAAGAAATCGATTTATCAGGGGAAAATTTGAATAAAGAAAAAAAAAACTTGCATTGAAATATACCGAGGCATTTTTTTTCAGCAAGAAAATCTAGTACAGTGGTGTTCCGGATTTAGTAATTTACGATAATTTACGTAAAAATTAGTAAATTTACCAAATTTTACGTAAAATGTTGTAAATTTACAAAAGTAAAAAAACGCAAATTTATCAGATTTTACTTAAAATTTGGTAAATTTCGAACATTTTACGTAAATTTACAAAAGTAAAAAAACGCAAATTTATCAGATTTTACTTAAAATTTGGTAAATTTCGAACATTTTACGTAAAGAGGAATACAGGATTTGCATTGAAAATTTGCCCCTGTTTTATTTTTGATTAGATCACTCAAATTTTTTTATTTTTATCAATAAAGATACCTTGTTTAAACTGTATTCAGAATATTTTAAATATTTTTTAAATTTTTGTTCCAAAGTTTACCAATTTGGAAAATAAAATATTTTTCATTGACAAATCTAACTTAACAATAAATTCTTTTTTAATATCAATGCTGAATGAAACTAAGGAAAAAAATTTTTACATTACTTTAGTTTTCATATCATTAAAAAAGATGTCTAAGTTTTCAGGGATCAAGTATTTAGTATTTATTTAAGAAAATATGACACTCTGTCCTACATAATGGATCAAGAGACTCAAATAAAATTCAACTACCAACACTCTTGATTCGCCTTTTAGAATTCGGTTAGAGATATGTAGGAGCTGAATAATTCTATTACATTGGTTGTCAGATTGGTGAAAGAATATGGAGAGGATTCCGAATCAAGACATATTGACATACTCTTAATTCAATATTTTTTAATTTAAATTTTTTTCAATTTTTATCTTTTTATTTTATTTTAATATTTTCTTCTCAGTTTTGATTTGTTTTTTATCTGAAAAAGCTTTAGCTCGACACAGCAAAACAGAAAAAATAAATAATTTAATTCAATTTTTAATTAGCTAAAATTATATAATATCTCAAGCTATTCTTTTGTGATTCATTATTTTTGTGCTACACTTTTTCGATTCATTTTTATTTTTTGCTTTACTTTTTCGATTCATTTTTATTTTTTGCTTTACTTTTTCGATTCATTTTTATTTTTTGCTTTACTTTTTCGATTCATTTTTATTGTTTGCTACACTTTTACTATTCATTCTTTTTTTGTGCTATACTTTTTCGATTCAATAATTTTTATTTCTAAGGAAAAATTAGTAAAATAAAAATCAAACATCTCTTAAAATAAGTAATAAAAATGGTCATATAAAGATATGTTCTAATTTTTGTTTTTTTTAGTTTATCAATTTTTACATAAATATTTTCTAAATCAAGACTTGTCAAAATTGAGGAAAAAAAAATCAGAAAAAGAAAGACTCAACTAATGACCGACGATTTTTATTAAAAGACCTAAATTTTTTAAGACTTTAATTTCAAATAATTTTCAGGTGACACAATATTAAGTTACTAAAAAAAGATTTTGAAACTGTTCTATAAGTTTCGAATTCTAGAATAAATTGCTTAAAAAATTAGTGTAATTTTAATAAAAAAATATTAATTTTTCTTAAATGTTTTGCAGGATTTTTATGAACAAAATATTTTATCAGGAAAGATTATTTATTGATATATATTTGTTTTTGTGCCTGACTTTTACGATTCATTTTTATTGTTTGCAATACTTTTTCGATTCATTTTTATTTTTTGCGTTACTTTTTCGATTCAATAATATATATTTTTAAGAAAAAATTAGTTAAATTGTGAAGATTTAATTAATCATTATGTTGTAGAAGATCAACTCGAAACTGTGTTGGATCGAAAAACTGTTTTTATAAAAAATACTCATTAAAAATTAAACATGTTGCATCAAAAATAGAATATTTATTTTATTTATTTGTATTGTCTTAAAACAAAAATTCTAAACTTTCATATTTTATATTATATATTTATATTGAATAAAATAAAGAAATAACTATTGAAAAAGATCTTTTTTTAATTTAATTTTAATTGTGTTTTTTTTTGAATGACTCAATTTAAAGAGTTCATTTTTGCATTGTTAAGTTTCTGGAATGACTTTTAAAAAAAATTTTTTTCTTTTTTTTCATTTATTCAAATTTTTTTTTCAAATAAATATTTTTAAAATAATTGTCACAATATCATTAAGTTTCTGTTTGTCTAGAAGTATCCTGTGAAATCAAAATGAAAAATATTAACTTTTCTTAAAAATTTTTAAGGATTTTTTTTGAACGAAATATTTTATCCGGAAAGATTAGTTGAGTAAATGATAATTTTTTTTTGTTTTCTGTATTGTTTTCTGTTTTCTGTTTATGTATTTTGATTTATTTAAGACGTGCTTTAAGTAATTTTTAACTTTTCAAAAAAATCTAATTAAGCGAATTGAACACTGAAAAATTTTATAAAATTTTTTACGGAAATCTTAGACCTACAAATTAACCTTCAACTATGGCAAGAATTTCCTGAAATTAAAAATGAATGTTTGTCAAAAGTCAAGACTAAACTAAGATTTTAAATTTTATTTTTTCTTCAAAATATATTACTAAAAAAAAACTTAACTTTTGTGAATTAAACTATTTTTTTATATTTATTATATTTATATGTAAAACATCGCCAAACCTGGCGTAATTTTTTTGAATAAATTAAATTAAATATTTCAACTTAGACATAAGGCTTTTTTATGTTTGTTGAATTTTTTTGAAAGAAATTGATCAATTAAAATTATAAATAAATTAATTATTTTTAAAAAATCATTTTTTTTAGACATTTATTTCTTTCATTGGACTTAGATGCTTTTTTGTAAAATTATGCTATATTTGAATTTTTCAAAAATGATCCTTAAAATTCAAGATAAAATCTTGTAAAAAAATTAATTCTTTTTCTATTAATCTCTATGATTCTTTATCAAATTTTTCGGTTTCGATCTCCTTACTTTTAACTGTATTCAAATT